>CM035845.1:42104512-43466668 GCA_020510985.1 Pholidichthys leucotaenia | reverse complement strand
TGCCTCAGTTGAACGGAGGTGGCGGGTGTGGGGTAACAGCTGGAGCAATTAGCAGAACAATGACTGCCAGTAATCTGCTCAGCGGGGATGATTTGGGGGCAAACGATGAGATGATATCTTTCAAAGACGAAGGGGAGCAGGAGGAAAAGATATCGGAAAACGTGTCAGCGGAAAGGGATCTGGATGATGTGAAGTCTTTGCTGGTGAACGAGTCGGAAAACAACAGCAGCTCCTCGGACTAGGAGGTGAGTGAAGCGCGCTGCGTGTTTTTGGTTTTTTTAAAGGCTCTCCACGGCGCGCCGCATTAAAACGTACCTGATTTTATGCACAATAGTTTTCTCCCCTTTCATGTGTGCATTGTCCTTTGTAGCAAGCAGAGAGGCGCCCCCAAACCAGACCCGACTCACAAAGTTTTTTTTTGTTTTTTTTTGTTACTTATTTGTACCTGTAGGTAGATTTGGTTTGCAGTCTGGTGACAAGCCACCGGCCGCTGCATGCGCGAGCGCCCTAAACCTACATGTTTTTGGTATGTGGGAGGAAACCGGAGAAACCCCGGAGTAAACCCACGCAACACGGGGAGAACATGCAAACTCCACACAGCTCACTGTTGGTCGGGGGCTGGGATCGAGCCCACGGTCTCATGATCCCCGCGATCCCCCGGCCGAGGGTAAACTGTGCTGCCACAGTGCTAAACCACTGCGCCACCGTGCAGCCCGTTATGAGAAAGCGAGAGATTACGTCAGTGAAGGTAATTATTCAAAAATCCAACTTTTTTTTTTTTTTTTGCATTTCACACCGGCCATTTAATTCCCCGCTTATCCCCTTATCAGGGGGAACAACAGGAGTACACCATTTTGCCGAGTTTGTAGGTACACGTGAACTATGTGGTTTGTTTCACCCTGCTGCTGCTGTTTCTTGCCATCCAATATGGCGGCACACTCTAACGGGCCAGTGCAGCACGCCCCCTGACGTCATATGCAAAAACTCAATAGTGCACGAGAGTCAATAAGTCAAAACAGCATGCAAGTGAGGTTAATTGGAGACTCTAAAGTGGCCCTAGGTGTGAATGTGTGTGTGAATGGTGAAAGGATTGGTGCCGCACCATGGCTGCCTCATCCATCCAAGTGGACGTCCTGAATTTCCCTCTGGGATTAATAAAATATACAAAATCAAATTAAAAAAAAATCTAAAGGGTGCTCAATCAGTACTAAAGATGCTTGTCACAAAGAGATTGAATAATTTTGAGACCGCAGTAGTCATTAAAAGTGACATTTTGCACCTGTGTGCGCACTCAGTGTCACCTAATCACCCTCTACAGCCTTCTGTTCACCTTTCATCAGTGTTTGTGTTAGCTTCAGGTTAGCCACTAGCTATGGCTACTAGCTCTCCTTCCCCTTCTCCTGTGGTGTGCTCTCTCTGTCAGATGTTTAACTACACCTCTTCCGCTTTTAGTGATAATAGTAAATGTAATAAATGTTGTCTTTTTGAGTCGCTCGAGGCAAGGTTGTCTGATTTGGAATCCCAGCTCCGCTGCATTGAAACCCCGTTCGCGCCAGTTAATAATGACGGGCGCCCCTTAGCTGCAGCGGCGCTCCCTAGCATAGGGCGACCTGTTAGTGGTCCCCCGGCTCAGACCTCTCCTGAGCAGCCAGGAGAGAATGGGTGGGTGACGGTGAGAAGGAAGCTTAGCCGCAGGCTCCTGGTACACCACCAACCGGTTCATGTTTCTAATCGCTTTTCCCACTCAGCGACACACCCGCTGAGGAAAAAACTCTGATCATTGGCAACTCTGTAGTCAGAAACGTGAACCTAGAGACTCCAGCGGCCATAGTCAAATGCATTCCCGGGGCCAGAACAGCCGACATCAAGTCAAATTTGAAAATGCTGGCTAAAAGTAACTAAATACTCCACAATTGTTATCCACACCGGCATTAACGGCATCCAACTCCAGCAGTCGGAAGTCACAAAACTTAATGTGGAATTGGTGTGTGACTTTGCAAAAACAATGTCTGCCTCTGTAGTATTCTCTGGGCCCCTCCCCAATCTGAAAAGTGATGACATTGTCATGGCGGCCGCTGGGCCGTCATCATCATCATCAGCTGCGCACACACCAGCAGGTGGTAATCAGCGGGCTTTAAAAGCCAGAACCTCGGACTGCTCTGCACGGAGTCGTCTGTCACCTTTGCCCACCAATGTGCCGAGGATACGACCTCAAGCCAAAGCCAAGGACAAGACATCACGTCAAGCCAAGCCAAGTAAGCAACCTCTGCACTCATCCTCTCCTAGCCTTTTCCCCTGTGCACAGGTGGACCTCCCTGGCGGCGGACTAACCTCCCCAGCTGACGGGACGCCATCTCCTCCACCTCGGAGTTCCCCCTCACCTCCGCTACGTCGAGCACCACGAGCACCATGCCGCACGGGCACTCGGAGCCAGCAGGACTTTCTCTGTGGCGCCTGCAAGTAAGCATCACAAGCTTCAGGTCTCTCTTCCCAGTGAACATTAGTAATTGTTTGTGCTTGTGTGTTCCAGGGTTGCCAGACAGCCACGCACTCACTCACTCACTCACAAAACACACATTACTTTAATAAAGAATAATTGTCTTATATCTACTCGTGTCAGCGTCTGTCTCCTGGGTCCCTAACCATGTCAGACATGTTTAGCTGGTTGTCATCCTTCAACTGCTGGCTGTCTGTGTGGTGTCCTGCAAACAATGTGGGCTACATAGACAATTGGAACTGACTTTGGGGAAAACCTGGTCCTATTAGACGAGACGGCGTCCATCCCACTTTGGCTGGTGCGTCTCTTTTATCTAACAATCTGGCATCTTTTTTATCCAAATTTCCAAAATCTTGACAACTCAGAGTTGGGACCAGGAAGCAGAGTCGCAGTCTTACACGCCTCTCTGCAGCTCCTCTTCATCCGCCACCCCTCAACTTAGCCCCTGTCTCCCCCATCAGAGAATCATTGTCTGCTCCCTCCAAAGTAAATGACAAATATAATGTATAAGCATCCCAAAGTGATTAAACAAAAAGTTGGTAAAAACTCAAATTAAACATGAAGCCTCAAAATTTAATGATTTGGCCTCTCTTCCTCCTCATAATTTAAAAATTAAATGTGATTTGTTAAATATTAGGTCTCTAACTCCCAAGTCTCTGCTAGTCCATGATCTGTTAATTGATCATCAGATTGATTTAATATCCCTTACAGAGACTTGGTTAGGACAAGAGGATTATGTTGGTTTAAATGAATCAACTCCCTCTGGTTATTTAAACTGTCAAAATCCCAGAAGTTCTGGTCATGGAGGAGAAGTAGCAACAATTTACCATTCCAAATTACTAGTTGATGTAAAGCAAAAAACACATTATAATTCCTTTGAGGGCCTGGTCCTCAGTATTGGGCACTTTAGCAATTTTAGGTTAAACCCAATTTTATTTGCCATAGTTTCTCGTCATCCCTCAGCCTACTCAGTTTTTTATCCAAATTTGCAGAATTGTTAGCTGATTTAGTGCTGAAATTAGAATAATTATAGTAGGGGACTTTAATATACATGTAGATGATTGCCTTAATATGGCATTTAATTCAATATTAGACACGATGGGGTTTTCTCAGAAAGTAGGAAATTCTACCCATTATCTCCACCATACGTTGGACCTTGTTCTGATATATGGCATAGAAATAGAAAATCTGGTAGTGTCTCCTCATAACCCTGTACTGTCAGACCATTGTCTGTTAACCTTTACTATTTCTGACTATTTGGCTCCTAAAGAAAAATATGACTACAGTAGATGCATCTCAGATGATGCTGTTACAAAATTTATGCAGATTGTTTCCTCTATGCCATGTGTCAACACAACGGGAATAAGCTATGGAGAGCTTGCTCCTTCTGTAATTGATAGCATGGTAGATAATATTACTGCTTCTCTGCGTCAGATTCTAGACTTGGTAGCCCCTTTAAAAAAGAAAAAGTCTAATCAGAGATTTTTAACTCCTTGGTTCAACACAGAAGCTCGTAGCTTAAAACAGAAGACTTGTCAATTAGAAAGAAAATGGTGCTCCACTAATTTAGATGAAATCTATTTAGCTTGGAGAAATCATCTGTCAATTTATAAAAAATCTCTGAGAAAAGCGACAAGTTATTATTCTGCATTAATAGAAGAGAACAAGAATAATCCCAGGTTTCTTTTCAGCACTGTAGCCAGGCTAACAAAGAGTCAGGACTCTGTCAATCCTAGCATTACCTTAGAGTTTACTACTCAGAACTTTATGAACTTTTTCAATAATAAAATTTCATCTATAAGAGATAAAATCAGTCAGATTCTTCCCACCATTAACTTAAATACAATAACCACTACAAGTCCTTCAATTGATATCTGTTTGGATGAGTTTACTGCAATTGATCTTTTGGAGTTAGATAAAATATTTTCCTCATCCAAGCCTTCAACTTGTCTTTTAGACCCTATTCCTACCAGGTTATTTAAAGAAGTCTTCCCACTTATTGGTACAGTAGCTCTATTCTTCAAATAATCAATTTTTCAATAACATTAGGCCATGTACCGCAGGCTTTTAAAACTGCTGTAATTAAACCCTTACTCAAAAAGCCAACGCTGGATCCAGGAGTTTTAGTTAAGTATAGACCAATCTCAAACCTGCCTTTCATTTCAAAAATCTTAGAAAGAGTCGTTGCTACGCAATTATTTGACCACTTGCAGGGAAATGGTTTATTTGACGAGTTTCATTCTGGGTTTAGAATCGATCATAGTACTGAAACAGCCTTAGTGAAGGTCACTAATGACCACCTTATCACATCTGATAATGGACTTGTTTCTGTACTTGTCCTTTAAGACCTTAGTGCAGCTTTTGATACTATCGATCACAATAATTCTACTTGATAGATTAGAACACTATGCTGGACTTAATGGAACTTCATTGCAGTGGTTTAGCTCTTGTTTATCTGATAGGTTCCAGTTTGTTCATGTCAATAATGTGTTTTCTTCCAACTCAAAGCTCAGTCATGGAGTTCCACAGAGATCTGTGCTAGGCCCTACTCTTTTTAGTTTATGGGCAGCATGGTGGCGGAGTGGTTAGCACTGCGGCAGCACAGCAACCCACCCTTGGCCGAGGGATCCTGGGTTCAATCCCAGCCCCCAACCAACAGTGATCTGTGTGGAGTTTGCGTGTTCTCCCCGTGTCTGCGTGGGTTTACTGCAGGATTTCTCCGCTTTCCTCCCACATGCCAAAAACATGCAAGTTAGGTTAATTGGCATCAAACTGAGGATTCTAAATTGTCCTCAGGTATGACTGTGAGAGTGAATGGTTGTCTGTCTCTCTGTGTTGGCCCTGCGATGGACTGGCGATCCATCCAGGGTGTACCCTGCCTCTAGCCCAAAGATGCTGGGATAGGCTCCAGCACCCCCCCCCCCCCCACGACCCAAAAAGGATTTAGTGGAAGAAGATAGATGGATGGATGGATGGATGCTTCCGTTAGGCAACATTATTAGAAAACTGTCATGCGGTGGCCCTCGCGAGCCACCATAAGACGCCACACTGTCACCAGAGAGTTGCGTTGATGTCTTTATTAACGGTCAGAACAGTAATATAACATACATACTGGGAGGCATAAGGCTAACAAAGCTCACTTACGGGTCCACAGGATTGCATGTGAGATGCTCAAATACGACACCACAATTACGTCCATACAATAACGACGACGATACTGCTGCAAGATGCTGCCGCTGGCGCCGGTTTAAGAAGCCGGCCGCTAACGACCGCAAATGCAGCACAGCTGTTCAGACCTTGACAGCCGGAAGCTCCCCCGAGCACTGTCACAATAAGAGCTCGGAGAGCCGGAATAATAACACCGCTGTCAAAGCCTGACAGGAATAATGTATGGCCCGAGCGCGAATAATATTAGCGCTCGGATCATGACAAAAGCACTGTATACATTTTCATTGTTATGCAGATGAACCACAATTATACCTGTCAATGAAGCCAGATGATAGTAATCAATTAGCCAAGTTAGAAGCCTGTCTTAAGGAAATCAAAGCTTGGATGACTTGTAATTTCCTGCTATTAAATTCAGATAAGACTGAAGTCATTCTAGTTGGTCCAAAAAAACTTAGAAATACCTTTCCAAATCAAACTCTTAGTTTGGATTCTAAATAGTTCTGTGAGGATCCTTGGATTTATTTTTGATCTAGATCTGTTTTTCAATTCACATATTAAAATTTGTTTCTAAGACTGCCTTCTATCATTTGTGTAATATTGCCAAGATTAGGAGCATCTTGTCTCAGAGTGATGCTGAGAAACTGATCCATGCTTTTGTTAGCTCTAGATTAGATTATTGTAACTCTTTATTATCAGGTTGTCCTAAAACATCTTTAAAAAGTCTTCAGCTGATCCAAAAATGTTGCAACTAGAGTTTTAACAGGTACTAGAAAAAGAGATCACATCTCTCCGGTTGTGGCCTCCCTTTACTGGCTTCCCATAGAATTTATAATTAAGTTTAATAGCCTTCTCCTCACTTACAAAGCTCTAAATAATCAAGGCTCTTGCTATTTAAAAGAGCTCATAGTACCTTATCATCCCAGCAGAGCACTACGCTCCCAAAATGCAGGATTACTTGTAATATCTAGAATCTCCAAAAGAACAATGGGAGGCAGAGCATTCAGCTATCAGGTACCTCTCCTGTGAAACCAGCTGCCAATCTGGATTTGGGAATCAGACTCAATCTCTGTTTATAAGAATAGGATTAAAACCTTCCTTTTTGACATAACCTATAGTTAGGGAGGGATCAGATGACCTCAAACATTTCTTAGTTATGCTGCTAATAGGTTTAGACAGCCGGGGGACCTCCAATACACTGGGCTTCACTCCTTTCTTCACTCTCAATGAAATATTTTTGCCGATCATTAACATCTGTTTGTTCTCTCTTATAGATTGAGTCCCCATCATGCTGTTTTCTTGCTACATGTCTGTTCTTTTCTTCTTCTTCTCTGTCCACTCACCCCCCAGTGAGTTGCAGCAGATGACTGCCTCTCCCTGTGCCTGGTTCTGCTGGAGGTTTCTTACTACTAAAAGGGGGTTTTTCCTCTCAATCGTCACCAAGTGCTTGCTCACAGGGGATCGCCTGATTGCTGGGGCCTTTCTGCAGTTGTGGGGTTTTCTCCTACCGTTGAAGTGCTATGAGATGACTGTTGTTATGAAATGGTGCTATATAAAAAAACGTTGAATTGAACTGAGTTTCAGCTGGTGTCCGTCGGCACGTTACAGATGCTCCAGGTGATAGCAAAAGCCTGGGCCTGATGGTGGTGAAAGCCTGGGCCTGCTGATGGTGGAAGCCTGGGTCTGGTGGTGGTAGAAGCACGGGCCTTCTGGTAGTGGAAGTTGAAGTATATGTTTAGTTTAGTTTATTGATTTATTTGCCAGGGACCATGTACAGGAAAAAAAAAAAAAAACATTAAACACAGGGTAAAGATGCTCTGTACCAGATTATAGCATTCTCACTAATTTCAATATGTAGTCCCTGAGGCCGACAGGAAGATATTAAAAGAAAAAAGCACATATAGAAAGCAATTCAGGTTGGTTTTCAGAATCTGTTGTCCCTGAAACAAGCAGGGAGTAAGTTTAAAAGGTAAAAAGATAAGAGAAACAGCACACGTAAAAACAATTTGAGTACAATTTCATAGTCCCATTTAAGTGAGAGAGAGTCAAGCTGGCAGGCTTGATTACTTAAAATCCATTTTTTAGTTTCTGTGGAAAAGTCTGTAACTTGTTATGGTCTTCAAAACAGTGGAAAGCTTGTTCCATTATGTTATAGCTTTGTATGAGAAGGCTGATTGTCCAAAAGTAGTTTCACGTAGGGAGATGCAACAATGCCACCTAGAGGAAGTCCTTATTATTCTGGTATTTTGTTCAGAAGTTAGGTACAAAAAAGTTTTAAGAGGTGGGGGTGTAGAACCATGGATAATTTAAAAAACAAACAAACAAACAACTGTATATTTGCATACATGATCATATTTTCAAAGCTTAGCATCTTGTGTTTGGCGAGTATACCACAATGGTGATACTGTCGTGTCTTCTTATCCAGAATTTTGATGGCTTGTTTATACAGGGATTCCACGAGTTTCAGAGTTGTACTACTGGCTTGTGACCAGCATGAGATGCAATAGGAGAAATGTGTCAAAATCATGGCATTCAGAAAGGTTTTGGATCCTTTTAGAGTAAGTGAGTTTCTGATGCATCGAAAGTTTGCAAGGTTATATTTCAGAGTGCGGCTTATCCATTTTATATGCTTTTTAAAGCTGAGCGTGGGATCTAATGTGATGCCCAAATATTTAAACTCTGTTACATTTTCTAGATTTGCTCCATTTACAGTTATACTCTGTGATGATTGGTGATTTTGTTTGTTGGTAAAATACATGGTCACTGTTTTCCCTACATTCAGAGTGAGACATGGTTGAGTAAGCCATTTTGACACTTTCTCCATTGCTATCATTAACTTGTCAGCCATTTGTTTGGCATCCTTCCCATGTGTGTAGATGACTGTGTCATCTGCATACATCTGAATTTTTATGTCATTTTCACATACTGATGGCAAATCATTAATATACAAAGTAAACAGCAGTGGGCATAAAACTGAACCTTGTGGTACTCCCATGATGCATGCATATACGGTAAGATATGTAAATTGAAAAGACTACAAATGCAGACTGACACTATGTCATCTTCTTCGAAGTGAGCTGACAGGGAAGTATCAAGTTGATGCTATTAACAGTCCTCCGGATTAGCTGCATGATGACAAAACAGCAAAGGTAGGATAACATTTATTGTGGTGGTGGCTGTGTAAAGTGAAATTGTTTTGTCTTCTTTGTCTGTTGGCTCAGATTGAGTGAATGTTGGTTGAAGAGTGATAAAATCTTGTAATCACCTACTGGGTCTCTGTCGGTATGGTTAATGCTGCAGCAGCGGGAGTTATTATACCTTTGTAAACTGTGATGTGTGGACATGCATGTTCAGGTCATTTAACGGTTTTAAGATGCCATTGCTTCATGTTGTGACTGTGTTTTGTGTTGTGTAGATCGAAGTTCTTAACTTTATTGTGAGGCCCCTAAAGTGACATGCCTCTCTGTGTGTGTGTGTGTGTGTGTGTGTGTGTGTGCGTGTGTGTGTATACTGTATATAATTTAGCTTCATTTACACACGCGCGCACATAGATTTTATAGACTTGTATAAATTACATAATTGACCTCTCCCTTGCTGTCATTGATTGTAATTTAAAAAAAAAAAATCAGTCAGTAATAATCATCCTTGTGTGTAAATGTTCCAGCTGTAGACTCCATGAAGGCTGCAGAACACCCGTCTTTAACACCACCAGGATATACTGATTTGAACTGACAAACCCCATGCAGGCTTTTAGATGAAATCAAAGTCAATACGTTTGCTTTGAAAAACATGATTACCCTTTTTACGACAATCCTTAAAAAAAATCAAGTTACATCACAAGGATTCGTAATTCTCTGAACAATGAAACATCGGGCAAAAAAACACACTTTAACTCATTTACAATCTATTTTATTATTATTATTTTCACTTTTAAAAGCCTATAAACTAAGGGTTTATACACTGGCTGCAGGGTTATACTGTTTGTGGTTTTACAGCATCGCTGCTCAGATGCGCGCTCCCGCGAAGAGGGTGCTTTTCTCGGCACAACACCGGACAGAGCGTTGGTGGAGGGATGTAGTGTACTCAGAGTGCCTTCTCATTTTGAACGGGAGCATGTTATCCCCAAAAAAGCCCCACATACAAATCACATTGACCTCTGCCAAGGAGGTTATGTGTTTAAAGCAGGACAAAAAAAAAAAAATGTATTGTAACGTGCTGCTCGACATGGCGACGTCCCACCGGGAGGTTTGAACTCACGCCTCCAGCTCCGGAGTCCCGCACCCTACAGTGTGACGTTTGCAAGGGTTCACAGTATTCATAAAGTTATGCAACTCAACTTCGTTTTTTGTTTTTTTTTCAGAAGTTTAAAAGCTTGAGGAGGCATCACTTTGTTGTATCCCAGACAGAGGCAAAGGAAGCGGCTTTATTCACTCTTTTACATATTTAACTGGCTGGTATGGATATCCTTCTGAGTGCGTCCCTCTCAAAAAAGAAAAACACGCACTCACCAGAGGCCCTGCAGGTTTGCTACCCTGCAGAAGCAGGTTAATTACAGTCACCTGCCTTCCCAGGTGTAAATCAGTCCCTAATTAGACAGTGGCAGAGAATGCCAAGAGGCGACTTGCAACTGTTGATTGTGACCCTTTAAAAGAAGTGTACAGGTCTTTTGCTGTTAATCCCAACACTTTAAAATGAGTGCTTAACACCCATCCCAAGTCTGAGAAAGTTAAACTGTCAAAGTGCCTTACATTTTCCAAGGCAATCAGCAGGCATGGAGCTATTGTGCAAAAATGCATCCACACATGAATACTCAAATGCACATGTTCTGTATACAGTAGAAGCACTGATGCAAGGACGAGCTTGGGTACTGTGGAGAGGATATGAGCCTCGAGGACATTAGTGAACTTTGCAAACACCAGCAGAGGTCAGAGAGATCATCGTGGTCTCTGATCCTGCCTTCTAAATATTTAATGAAGGGCTGTAGTGAGGCCAGCTGAGCTTTGAGAATCTGTTCTTAAGTTTTTGGGGGGGTTTTCATCTGCAGCCATCCTCCATCTTAACCCCTCCTCCACTGTTTCCCTGGTCTTTAACCTCTTCCTGGACCATTTTTTATTTATTGTGACTTTCTGCTTCTTTTGCTCCCTTACTGAATTCATGCCTTTCCAGCACTACCACTGTGCAGTTGCTTTTCTTTAACCCTGAAAGCTTAACTCTGTTATTAATAGATTCATTAGAAATAACTGAGAGGACGATGTTAAAGTGCCCATAAAATGCCCTTTTCCACATACTGACACAGTTCCCAGAGGTGTGGATGAAATGTCTGTGACATGTTTTGCCAAAACACCTCAGGTTTGAAAAGTCACAGGACTATTTTAGTCCCAGCTGAATGAGCCCTCCTCGCAACAAGCTGTTTGTAGTGGATTTTGCTTTAAATGCTAAAGGGCATCAGCATGTTTCCTCTGGCTTAAAGAATTTGGCGTGATGGCAATGTTGTTTTGTTTTGTTTTGTTTTTTTTGGGGGGGGGCTATGTAAAGCATGTGTAAACATGAGGGAAAAAAATGACACTCAAAGGGAAATAACATTCATAATGCTGTAGTAATTTACTCACGCATACTTAAATTGTATGATCAGACAGACGTGGGCATAGTAGCCAGAAACTGCACTCATGTAAAAGCAGTGTTTAGACACAGCAAGAGTACAAAAGCACCCACTTAAAAATTACTTGAATGAATGAATGAATGAATGAATTTATTTATTTCGGATAGTACATTACAGGTTAAAAGAAACTGTATAATATAACAACAAGGTCAAATTAGACAAAGACTCCTTCTACTATACAATTCCACGTGAGTTATCCGAAATGGGTGATGGCTGAAGCCGCAGCTTATATTGCCCACCCATATTCCATCCAAGAATTCAAAGGAGAAAAAAGAGAAAACAAGACAAGAGCAATTACAATTTAAAACAAGGCTAAGACAAAATATGACTGAGAGAAAAAGAAAACTGAGCTAGTCTAAGTTAAGCGGTTACTATTCAAAAACAAATCTAAGACATAGTGTCACAGAGAAAAAAGAAAAACTAAGCTATAACACAACACAGGCTGGAAATGTCAATCCTTATGTGAGTTTACATGTCGTCTTGTAAATATGTTTGGAGTATTTCTTCCTTTAGTTTTTGTTTAAATTGTCCAAGCTTTGTACATGATTTTAATTCAGGTCCAAAATCGTTCCATAATCTGACACCTTGCACTGAAATACAGTGTTGCTTGGTAGTTGTTCTCACTGTAGGCTTTTGAAATATACATGTTCCTCTGAAGTGATATCGTTTCTCCCTTGTTTGGAACAACTTTTGGATATTTGCGGGCAGTGATAGATTCTTCACTTTGAACATTATTATTGCGGTTTTAAAGTCGATCAGATCTTTCAACTTGAGAGTTTTTTGTTTAAGAAAAGTGGGTTTGTTGTTTCCCTGTAAGCTGCTTTGTTGATTATTCTAATAGCTCTCTTAAATTACTTACATTAATCTTAAATTAATGTCATTACTTGAGTAATGACAGTCTTGAAAGTTTGAGGTTTTTCTAAATTTCTAACAATTTTCTTGTAGTTTTCTACTTTTTTCCTCTTTAAATTTGTATTTACTTAAATTTGCAGCTATTTTCCTCATAAATTTGTAATTTCTTCTTGTAAAATTATGACTTCTTGAACATTTGAGACTTTATTATCATTAATTTGTGGATTATTTTATGGCTAATTTTTTTGTCTATTTTTATAATCAAATTATTGTTTTTCTAATAAATTTGAAACAGTTTGTGGTAGAATTTTAACTTTTTTCTCATATAATTTAAACTTTATATCATAATCTTGCAGAACCAAAACAGAACCATAATTTCAACTCTGATTTCAAAGAAATATAAATGAATTAATAAAATGATATTTAATGAAATAAAATTAACTAAAATGACCAAAGATGCAGTTATTTCTGTTATAATATTTCTATATATTTAGAATTTTTTAGAAAAACCTTCCTCAGTGTGAAGTGAGAGGGACAATTCCGTCTATTTTTCAGGGTTGGGGGCACCCCCCCCCCCCAATTTGTGCATATGGCATGATGAGATGGAAACAGTCGTTCTCAAATCTGTGGCAGATGCTCTTGGCTTTATGACTGAAAATATCTTCCATATATTCAGCTGGGGCACAGCATTTTGACATTTTGCATTGGCAGAAAGCAGCCGAAACAAAGAAGAAACAGCTGAGCAAGGCGCGCTCGGCATGAGAGCGGTCAGCTGGCTGTGTGAGACTAAAGTTGCAGCACAGTGACAGAGAGTGGAAATGAACCTGACAAATTAGAATAACTTTGAAGCTGCAGCAGACAAACGTGAGTGCCACAACTACACAAATATCGCAGCATCTGAGTGTGCAAAGAAAAAGACCACTTTTTTACTCACTCCCACATGGAGTCGGCAACACTGACAATCTTGGCTGCTGAGACAACGGTTCGATGCAGTCCTTATTCAGCTCCGCTCTTAATGGGCACCTCTGCTCCTCTGTTTGTCTGTGACAGATCCCTCCTAAACACACACACACACACACACACACACACACACAAACACACACACACACACACACACACACACACCGCACTCTTAAATATAAAGCTATTGAGTGCCAATATGAAGAAGTTGACTAATTATGTTGGGTGCATTTTGCAACCAAGTTTGTTAAAACAGAGGCCAAGAGCAGCAACCACTGAACTACAGTGGAGACCAAAATTAGAGAACAACGTATCCACCCCTGACTCCACCCCCCGGACCGTAATGCACTCATCCACACAATAACTACCTCAGCTGTTGGCACAGAAAGACTGGTACACCAACAGTAATACATTTGCTGCTGCATGTCTCTGCACTTTACTGCAACCATTTGCACAAATGCCATATCTGCTGCTGTCTGTCACTGCAATACTGATCATGTGCAGTCCTATCTGTCACTGTCTGCACCTACACTACTGCACTGAACTTGCAGCTATGGGTATTACAGCTTCACTTTTCTGTATATAGAATTGCTGGGTTTCATCATCGTTTATCGCTTATCTCTATTTGTACTATGGGATGTCTGGGTCTATCTTTTGTCGCCATTTGCACTACGGGTAGCATTACTGTACAAAGACTGCTGTTGTTGTTTTTCCAGACTTATTCCTTTTTATTTTTTTATTTTGTGCACACCACTGAAGAGAGATAGAAACGACATTTCAATTCTCCTGTATGTCCTGTACGTATTGTAGTATTGACAAATAAAATCTTTGAATCTTTGAATCTTGAATCTTAATACTTGATTTATTCTGAAATATTGTTATTCTTCATTGTTCAGAATGTGACAGAATATCAACTGTGGCTATACCACTGCTGTACTAGCATGTTTTTTTTGTTTGTTTGTTTTAATAACCAAGGCACTTCAACACAAACATTTATTTTGTAAAAAAAATTATTTGAGCAAAATTAAAAAACAGTGACCACTGTGTCAGAAGAGAAGTGTGGTGATCCGAGCTGCACGCTGTTTTCTCTCTTCTCTCATTGCTTACTTTCCACAGTTGCGGTTTCACCCACACCTGTGCTTCCTAATTAAGTAGCCTTTAAGTGGAGAGGGGCCCTCCACTCCCGCACGGAGACGTGAACGCATGCATGCAGTCTAGAGAGCTCCTCAACGTTGTGTGCTGCTTCTCCTCTCTCCAGCTACGACCTCCGCCTCAGACTTGGAACTCCGTAAGCAACCTCACTGTTTGTACCTCACCCTTGAATTCTCCTCTGTATTTCTTGGACTTACCCGTGCACAGGTGGACCCTCTCCCTGGCGGACTGGCATCCTTCCCCGTGGTGGACCAGGATCCTCCCCTCGTAGCCGGAGATCCCACACTCTCGTCATCTCCCTGTAAGTGCACATAATTATTTGGACTGAGCTGTTTTCCTTTACCCCTCGGTCCAGGGTAACCTCCCTGCACAGAGCACTGTATATATCTGCACCTGGACCTCCTTCACCTTCGCGGGACCACTGCAACCTGGAGATGTGGGGCCGCTGTTAGCTCCTTCCCAGCTGCTCCGCACTCCGTAAGATTATTAACTTCCCATTGCCCCGCTGTGTACTGCAAATTATCTCTCTCTCTCTCTCCCCCCCCTGCAGGGTTGCCAGACTCCCCGCACTACACACTCACACTAGCTCACAATAAATAGAATTGAATCTAATTGAATTGAATCTAGAAAAATAAAAAAATAATGTTGAAATTGCATGGCCGTGAACCGGACTCGGCCAAGTGACCAAGGCCATTGGTCTCGAGGCCGAGACCGAACCATTACCCTCCGAGACCAAGGCCAAGGCTGGACTTGAGTCCTCCAACACTGGAGAAAGTTAGTTTATTCTTTATTATTTATCTGTCTATTTTGCATAAATATTGTCATAATTTTCAAGTCTCAAAAATTTCCAAAGGAGCAAAACTTTGAAAAAAAGCTACACAATTACAAGGAAAAAAATCATCACAAACATACATACAATAAAAGTTTCAAATTTACAAGAATAGCATAACAAATTTATAGGAACGACTGCCCATTTATTTAAAATATGTACTAAATTCATGAGAGAAAAAAAATGCAAAATTACAAGAAAAACAACCTTGAATTTAAAAGATAAAAGTTTGTGGCAAAAATTGCAAATTTATGAGGAAAAAATTCACATGTAAAATTACAGTCATTGAGAATATAAACACAGGAAGTTATTTAAAAGATTTAATAAATTCATTAAGAAACGTAAATGAATAACTTGTTGAAACAAAGGTCAGAAAATCACAATAGAAATGTAGCTCATTTACATTAATTAACATAGTTAAAGAAAAAATCAATGGAAAGACAAGGGGAAGTTATTGAAGCAAAAATGCAAAGACGGAAGTGAAAAGATGTTTATGACACTAAATTCACAAATTCAAGAAAAAAAAAATGTCAATCCATGAGCAAAAATTTCTCACAAAGGCTCAAATTTCATGAAGTTTCTTTAAAAGTCTATAATTAAAAAATATAAATAATCATAAGAAAAAGTAGGTAATTTATGAGAATTCTACAAATTCTCAGAAAAATTTCACATTTTCAATAAAAAAAAAATCTCTCATTTAGGTGGTAGAGTAGCCTGAAACTGTACACAAGTAAACGTGGGATAACGTGGGTTATATTATCACTCAGATATATATAAGAGTAGTTACCATCAAATAGTTAAGACGTTACTGAGATGTGACTTTAGTTGGGACAGGTTGAGGTTTTTCTCTTGAATTTATGGCAGTTGTATACTAAATTTATTACTTTTTCCTTGTAAATTTGAAAGATTTTTTTCCCCACTTAAATCAACCTTTTCTCATAATTTGTGTTTAGTGCTAATTTAGGGATTTTTCTTGTACATTTCAGACTTTACTCTCATAAATGTGTGAGGTTTCCCTCATAAATTAAAAATCAAAAATAAAATGACCAAAGATGCAGAATTTTCTCTTTTATTAAAGGATATTTATAACCTATTAATAGCCATTTTCTAACCCCCACCCCAGGTGAAAACCTCACGTACTTTGAAACCTAAATGTTTTACAGGTATGCATCCTACTCTTACCGAATAAATTCAAACAAACCCAAAAACTGTTCATAACATTGCAGAATATTCCAGCTGAGGCTAGTGTCATACATCATCGTGAGTGTGTTACCTGTAGAAGAGTTGTACCAGCCTCCTGTCACCTTTCCCCGCTGTTGGGATAGGGAGGGACCTCTGTGTGGACCAGGGCTCCGGCGTGTGCAGGTGCAGGAAAGAGAAGATGTGTGAGAGGAGGGAGGGATCATACCATTTGCATAGTGGGAGGTGTTTTCGTTTTCATTTTTAAAAAGTTTAAAAGACAAACTACTGAAAATGTGTTGGATGTCATTTCAGCTTGTCTCAAAAGCCAGTTTAGGAAGCTTAGGATCAGACTGCCAAGGTCTCTGCCTTCAACCGCCACCTGATCCACATAGCACTGGACCCCAATGGTCCCTTCTGCAGGTGTTGAGCTCACTGGAAGAGCAAACCCATGTAATTCCTTCGGACCCGGGTCTCATGGGCAGAAACCCGGGCACCAGGCACTAGCCACTGAGCCCCTCCCCCGGGCCTGGATCCAGGGTGGGGCCCCGGCAACCCCATACCGGGCAAGGTACACTGAATCCTTGTTCTTGCATTCATCATGAGATTCATCCAGCAATGACCTACAGGTCTTACTGGGACGGTTCGATGCTGAGTGTGAAGCAGCTGAGATGAGAATCAGCACCTCCAAGTCCGAGTCCATGGTCCTCACCCGGAAACAGGTGGATTGTCCTCTCCAGGTTGGGGTCAAGCTCCTGTCCCAAGTGGAGGAGTTTAAGTATCTCGGGGTCTCATTCACGAGAGAGGGGAGAATGGAGCGAGAGATAGAATAGAATAGGCTTTATTGCCATTGTACAGCTGTACAGCACAACAAAATTGTGAGCGCTCCACCAGGCTACTGCGCAATAAAGTGAGAAGAATTTGAAAATTAAACAGTTACAGAGCACACAGTTAACCATCTGACTGAAGTAAAAATAAAAGTAAAAAAAAACAACCAAAAAGCCCATAGATATATCCACAGGCGCATGGTGGCTTCACGGGTGGAACTACGTACATAAGAGTGCGGAGTGCAAGATTCAAGATTCAAGATTCAAAGGCTTTATTTATTATTAACATTTCCTGAGCAATGAACACATAATAGAGTAAAATGTCCCAAGGATTATGGAAAATATGTACAATAGTGATGTCACGGATGGCTCAATATACTTGAAAGTGAGGAGTGCAAAGACAGTTGAGTTATAGTGATAATTAAAAGGTCCTCAGTTCTTTGCATGTGAGAGTTGGGGGGCGGGGGGGCTCTGACTGTTTGCAGTCCGGATGGCCCAGGGGAAGAAACTGTTTGTCAGTCTAGGGGTATGGAACCTGATCAATCTGAACCATCGTCTAGAGGGCTAGAGGGAAGTGGGTCAAACAGGTGGTGAGTGGGATGTGAGGGGTCTCCTGTGATGGCCTTGGCTCTTCTGAGACAGGAGGCTCTGGAGATGTCTTCCAGGGAGGGCAGAGGGCTTCCGATAATTTTTTGGGCAGTGTTGATGACGCTCTACACAGCCTTCCTGTTCTCGGCCGTGGAGCCGGCGTACCACACACCCAGACAGTAGGTGAGCACGCTCTCCACTGAGCAGCGATAGAAGGCCAGCAGCAGCTTCTGGTCCAATTTGACAGACAGACAGATTGACAGACAAATCAGAGCCGCCTTTGCAGTGATGCGGATGTTGTACTGGTCTGTCATGTTGACAACGGAGCTGAGCTCTAAGGCAAAGCTGTCGATTTACCAGTCAATCTATGTTCCTACCCTCACCTATGGTCATCAGCTTTAATCACGGATACAAGTGGCTGAAATGGGCTTTCTCCGTAGGATTGCTGGACTCACCCTTAGAGATAAGGTGAGGAGCTCAGTCATTTGGGAGAGGTTCAGAGTGGAACCGCTGTTCCTCCACATCAAAAGGAGCCAGCTGAGGTGGTTTGGGCATCTGATCACGATGCCTCCTGGATGCCTCCCACTTGAGGTGTTTCAAGCACGTCCCACTGGGAGGAGACCCCGGGGCAGACCCAGGACTCGGTGGAGAGACTATGTCTCCCAGCTGGTCTGGAAGCGCCTTGGTATCCTCTCTGAAGAGCTGGAGCAGGTGGCTGGGGAGAGGGAAGTCTGGGCTTCTTTGCCTGAACTGCTGCCTCCGTGACCCGGACCTCCGGAAAAGCATTAGAAAATGGATGTATGGATTTCAGCGTGTCAAACTCGAACTAAAATTTTATAATCACAACTTTTCTCACTCCAATTTAAAAAAAAAGGCCTAACACTGGCCATGGCATACAAGAATTTTGGAAAGGTCGTTCCTGTGTCTAGCACTTTCTCCCATCCTGTCTCCGTTAGGGGGTTGGAACCCACTGAATTAATGCATGATAAAGTCATAATAAAGTTATCATAAAGTCATAATAAAGTCAATAATGTCAATAAAGACAATAAAGTCAGTGTTAGGAACCATCAGGAGGTTTTGTTCTTGAAGTAATGGCCATGAATAAAACCTTTGATGCAGCACAGCAAAGTAAAATACATTAAAAAATATATTGAAATCACACAAATTATTATGCATAAAATTAATGTAGAGTGGAGTGCTTAGAACAAACTTGCCACTAGTGTTGTTTAATGATTGTGGAGAGGAACAGATTGCTAAAACAGCATCATTGGATGAGTAGGACCAGCAGGGACCCTTGGCTGGCCGACGACGTGGATCCACACTCCGACTACAGAAAATGCAAGCCGCCAGTCCTGCGTCACGCCACTCTGCTGTGATTGTGCTTCACTGACGTATGCACTGTGTGGTCACATACAATGTACTGGATCATTGATCTGGCAGTTCCTCCCCACAATCATGATGGTATCAGATTTTAAATGTTTAGGCATTATATGGCACACCTGCACAAGCACAGATAAAGCCGCCCCAACAGGGACTCAGTCTCCCAGTAGACATGAGTACATGAGGCTTGGACAAAATGAATTAATTTTAATTTTAAATAATATTACAGGGCAGTGGTGGCCTAATGGTTTGGAATGTGGACTGGTGACTGGAGGGTCCAGCAGGTCTGGGTGGAGCAGATGACACAGCAGTGTTTACCCCACTCTCATTACACTGTGGTGCCCTTGAGCAAGGCCCTTAACTTAAACTGCTCCACTGGAACTGCTTAGTGGCCACAGGTCAGTCTGTGGTTGTACTGGGCCGCTTCTGGGTATGACTGTGGACAGGGTGCCCTTGAAAAAGAGAGGTTGCCTCTCAATGGACTTTCCCTGCATAATTTAATGGTTAAATAAAAATAATAGCCTCTTAGCATGAAAAGCTCTCTTTCCAAAGATGTTGCCAGCTCCGAGAGACAGTCTTGTGAGTGATAACCCTCGTCAGGCATGCAACAACCTGTACACAAACGGCTGACGAAAGACTAAACAGTTTCCACTCTGTCTAAAGCACCAATAGTGTTGAAATTATAGACAGTTAAGCCAATTATTGTATTTAAGTCCATCACAGATGAGCAAAATATTTGACAACCTGCTAACTCCGGGGATGTTGTAATGTGAGGTGTGTGTGACGACTTTCTGTGCTGTTCAGCTATTCTAATCCTCCCAACATGCTAATCAATTAGCTTGCTAGCCTGTATCCTGCTACAGTGCATCCCGAAACTATTCACAGCGCTTCACTTTTTCCACATTTTGTTATGTTACAGCCTGACTCCAAAATGGAATAAATTAATTTATTTCCTCAAAATTCTACACATAATACCCCATAAAGACAATGTGAAAAACGTTTTGTTTTTGTTTTTTTTTAGATTTTTGCAAATTTGTTAAAAATAAAAACTAAGAAATCACATGTACGTAAGTATTCACAGCCTTTGCCATGAAGCTCAGAATTGAGCTCAGGTGCATCCTGTTTCCACTGATCATCCTTCAGATGTTTCTCCAGCTTAACTGGAGTCCACCTGTGGTAAATTCAGTTGATTGGACATGATTTGGAAAGGCACACGCCTGTCTATATAAGGTCCCACAGTTGACAGTGCATGTCAGAGCACAAACCAAGCATGAAGTCAAAGGAATTGCCTGCAGACCTCCAAGACAGGATTGTCTCGAGGCACAAATCTAGGGAAGGGAACAAAAAAATTTCTGCTGCTTTGAAGGTCCCAGTGAGCACAGTGGGCTCCATCATCCATAAATGGAAGAAGTTTGGAACCACTAGGACTCTTCCTAGAGCTGGCCGGCCATCTAAACTAAGTGATCAGGAGAGAAGGGCCTTTGTCAGGGAGGTGACCAAGAACCCGATGGTCACTCTGTCAGAGCTCCAGTGTTCCTCTGTGGAGAGAGAACCTTCCAGAAGGACAACCATCTCTGCAGCAATCCACCAATTAGGCCTGTATGGTAGAGTGGCCAGACGGAAGCCACTCCTTAATAAAAGGCACATGACAGCTCACCTGAAGTTTGTCAAAAGCCACCTGAAGGACTCTCAGACCATGAAAGACAAAATTCTCTGGTCTGATGAGACGAAGATTGAACTCTTTGGCGTGAATGTATTGGCACCAACCAGGCACCGCTCATCACCAGGATGATACCATCCCTACAGTGAAGCATGGTGGTGGCAGCATCATGCTGTTGGGATGTTTTTCATCAGCAGGAACTGGGAGGCTAGTCAGGATAGAGGGAAAGATGAATGCAGCAATGTACAGAGACATCCTGGATGAAAACCTGCTCCAGAGCGCTCTTGACCTCAGACTGGGGCGACAGTTCATCTTTCAGTAGGACAACTACCCTTAAGCGCACAGCCAAGATATCAAAGGAGTGGCTTCAGAACAACTCTGTGAATGTCCTTTAGTGGCCCGGCCAGACCCCGGACTTGAATCCAAGTGAACATCTCTGTAGAGATCTGAAAATGGCTGTGCACCAACACTTCCCATCCAACCTGATGGAGCTTGAGAGGTGCTGCAAAGAGGATTGGACAAAACTGCCCAAAGATACAGTAGGTGTGCCAAGCGTGTGGTATCATATTCAAAAAGACTTGAGGCTGTAATTGCTGCCAAAGGTGCATCGGCAAAGTATTGAGCAAAGGCTGTGAATACTTATGTACATGTGATTTCTTAGTTGTTTTTTTTCGTTGTTTTTTTTTAATAAATTTGCAAAAATCTCAAAAAAAAAAAAACTTTTTTCATGTTGTCATTATGGGGTATTGTGTGTAGAATTTTGAGGGAAAATAAATTTAATCCATTTTGGAAAAAGGCTGTAACATGACAAATTGTGGATACTTTCTGGATGGACTGTAGCTCTTGCTAACACTCTACTACACCTCCATAAAACCTTTTCAACTCATCAACAGGCTGTTTTGCCTTTCACCTTATAACTTCCAAAGACTTATGTTATGTTGGACATAGCCCAGAGAAACTACACTAAGGATGGATTAACCAGGCTGTAATTAGCACTTGGCAGTTAGCAATCACACCCAGGCCTAAAAAAAAAAAAAAAAGAAGAAGAAAGAAAAAGGCAAGACCACTTGTACAGTCTGCTTTGTTTTTGGCAAGTTTCCTGATATTCCTGTGAGTCTTTTGCATCTCCCTTACTACTTTTATTAAAGTATTTTTCAACTGAACTATTCATGAGTGTGCCTCAGTATTCAGTTGCATCTGCAATTTGGTGTACTTTGGGAACATTATCATCAACTGTATAACCTTGATGCATAAAAACCGGCATTGATGATAAACACTCAATAGCAGAACTTTTCTACCTCCTGTCTTTGAGACAGCCAGCACATCCTCTGTGTAAATGACTTCCTTTCCAATAAAGAAAAGTGAGCTGGTGAATCAGAGCAAAGATTCAACACTAACCTCTTTTGACAAGGTAATCAATCGTACTCCTGCACACTGTGTGAAACGACTTTGTCCCGGCGCTCCAAGTGTGAACCTGACCTAAAGATCACCGTCACAATTCTTCCAGTTAACAGTAGCTAAATGTGTCATTAGAGAAGAGTAATGAATGAAATAGTAATAACCTGGGGTTACTTTAAGGGCTCATGATCATTACTGTTAACACTTGTTCTAATACCAATGTGATTGTCAGTTTTATTTATAGTAATGGCAAAAAAGATATCTTTTCCTGGTTTACACTATTCAATCCTGCAAATGCATAATATGACACAAGAGGGACTGAGCTTATATTGGGACACCAGCATGGCTGTCATTTACAGTAAGCACGAGGCAAAGCTGCAACAAAATGGTTATCGACTGACATTGCATTTTACACTACAACAAAAGCAATGCTGTGCTTGATGTAATTCACGTAAAAATACTATTCTACAGTTACTCAGCACAGTTTGAATATTGTGCCCCATTGTTTCTCCTGCTCATACAGTCACATCTTATACACACTTACTGTAGCCACCACCAGCTGTACTTTACAAGTACCATTAGATTAATAATAAAGAAATACTTCCCTAAAAAATTCAAATTCTTACAATTATTTAAAAAAAATTGTCTATACCTTGTATCTGTTCTTTTTAGCCCCAGCTAGCTACCATGTACCATTGAATGCCAATACACAATATAATATACAATATAATGTACAATATACATATTAAAATAGGGATTATAGAGAAAAGAAACCTGTTCCTTCTAATCCAGTGTAAGAACTGAATGCTAACTTTATGCCTAAGTGTTGCTTTCTATTTATCTCCTTTGGTTTTCCTCCTTTGTGATTGTCTCCCATAATTAATATTTCCCATACTACCTTTCAGCACAAGGTTAAATTATAGGAGACTCGCAGGAAATCGAACAGCCTCATCAAAGTATGGGTTTGTAAGGCGAAGTGGGTCTACCCTTACAGAAAAACCATAATAGACCTCATAAGCATATGATCACGTCTGACTTTTCTGGAAACTCTCATAACCAACGGAACCTAGACAGCCATCAGTTGTCTAGGTTCATTCCTCCCCATTGTAGTTCCCCAGGATGGTTGACAAAGATGCGGTGGGAAATTCTCAGCTCAGCGTTTTCTTTCACACTGCCAATGCCTGAAATGAGCTTTCTCCATAGGGTGGCTGGACTCACCTTTAAGGTGGATTCACACTACAATGTTTTGACTGAGCTTTACTGACATTTTGGCAAACATCTGGCTCCACTGGAAAAAGCTGGTAAAAGTCAATGATGGTTGGTGTTTGTTGGCAAACGCTGGTGAAAGCTGTGTTCTTTGAACATTTTCAGCATGCAGAAAATTTGCCGACATTCAGAAATACACATTGGTGAAAGTTGTTCTCAGTTTGTATAAGTTCCTGAGGGCTGGGCTAAGTTACGCAAAGTTGGCCTAAGTTGGCCTAAGTTAAGCTCCATTGGCAAACGTTGACTGAAATACTGGTGGAAGCAGATGTTTTTAGACTGAAACTCATTTCAAACCTGCACAGACACAAGAGAAATGCCGAAGAAGTGTCACTGTCCATGATGCTGGAATGACAAAAGCCAAGAGAAGGGGGAATAAAACAAGAAAAACATATATAATCCCCCCAAAATGTGACAGCCCAAAAGAAAAAAAAAATCTCCTCATTGTGAAATTTACTTTTCTTAATTTTCTGCTCTGTGTGTAATCATTATCCAGGATTTATTGGTTTGGCTTCCATGTGGGGAATCAAAATGCGCTGATGCAGTGTCAAAAAGTAAATGACATTTAACAGGATTTTATGTTATTTTAATGGAAAAAGTTGTAACAGTTATAATGTAATCACCTGTTATTTTATTTATATGATGATACACTTTAGAGATTTTTTATTCCATCCACATTCTCATTTTAATTGCAGACTTACTGTTGGAGTCTATAGATAGGCATTATTGCATTTTTTAGATGAATGAATGAATGAATGAATGAATGAACAGGGAAAAAAACGTTGTTGGACCAGTCTGCCCTACTGGGAAAACCACTGCTCTTCTCCACGACCTAGGAGAAGAAAGGTATGTGTGCACAAACCCGATATCCATTACCTAATGATGACAGCTTTTACAGTGTTGAGCTCATTCACTGTCATTCTTTTAAAAGAATGATTCAAAATTAAAATACCCCAACAGTTGTTTTGAATTAAATCTACAATTTTGCATTTGCCAGAGCAGATTAATAGAACTCAGGCCGAGATGAAGGGCTCGCTCTTTCTTGGTTTAAAAGAGAAGCTCAGATGAACGATAATAATAACTGAAGAAAATTTTACAACCCTCAAACTCCTGGACAAAAAGAGAGACTGGCATCATCTCTGAATTGTAGTGGACAGCTCTCATCTGTGGCCAAGCAAGGCTGTGGAGTTCAAATGCTCCTTTAAAGTTCGTAAAAGTTTGTAAAAGTTGGTGAGGGCTAGATTTCATTAGCAACAATACTCCAAAACTGCTGTACAGACTTTGATGCAATTTTCACCAGAAGTGGTTCGAGGCCTACACACAAACCCATTACATTTTGGAGGTGATCCATGAGGGACGGAAGGAGCCTGGCAGAGGTATGCGCTCTCTGAAGTGCTTTTCTAGTTCTATTTAATGTAGCGCTAGCCACTATTAGCCTGGTGGGATGTAGGTTGGGCCCAGTCACCAATTCTGGTGTTTGAAGGAGGAGAAAAAGTGAAAAGATTCTGACATGAAACTGTAAGAGAATTAAAGGTTTTGTTTGAAGGAAAAGGACATAAGATACCATTTTAGACAATGTAGATTTGTTTTTATAGGGAATTTATGTCCACCAGAGTGCATGTTTAAGACTTGACTTGACTGTAAATCAAAGGCTTAAGACTTGACTTTCAAGAAATGACATGGGAGCATTTCTGCACCAACCTGATAACTTTGTGAAGACCTGTAAAGCCCCAGATATGAAAGATGAAGCAATTTTTGGCATATTTTCCCCTTCTCAGATATCAAGACTCACATAAAGACGTAACTCCTAAGGCTGGTTTGTCTATTGTAAGTGACTCTTCCATCTTCATTTGCATGTTTTTTTCCCATTTCCATCCTTTTTTCTATCTTCATTACCTCTCAAATGTGATAACGCTCCCTATGTGTGTGTGAGTGTTTTATGTCTTCAGGGCTTTCTCTGTGACACCTATCCATTTGCATTCAGTCACTTGGCAGTGGGAAAGGCCAGCTGGATGCTGATCTCTGTGATTGTCTGGTCTCATTGTCGTCCGGGGGGATTTCAGATGAAGCTTCAGTCTGGTTCATTCTCCGGTGACGCGCTGAGCTATAATCCCATAATTTATTTCTGGGGGATGTTGAAACCCTAGATATCACAGAAGGGCTCTCAGTCCCTGAAGTGATACTGTAGGAGTAGTGGCGTGACATCATCACAGGTATAAATACCACAAAGCCCTACACCTCAAGTCTCTGTGGGAATATTACACTGTGGTGCTGCTTCACATTGAAGCTAACATACAGTTGTAGCACGGGGGCTCATATATAGTTTCATATTATGGCTAAATTGCCTATTTAGTGCCTTTCTTTTTTACCTCTCATGAACACACTATTAAAATGGTGGATACTGATTTCAGACTTGAGTCAGTGCCCCACCTCATTCATTAATCCAAAGTTGACATGGTCTGATGAGACACACACTTACTCACACATCTCTTCTGCATAACCTCTCTCCCTCTGATTACCTGCAGCCGTGCCTCATCTCCCACCTGCTGATAATTACCCATGCCACTTCCTAAGCTCAGCAGTCTAACAGTGGTACGGGTTCAACAATGTTGCGTTGCGCTTTTTTGCTCTCCGCTGACTGGATTTGTGTGTACTCTCCCAGATCCCTTGTCCTCCAGCTCCCTGTACTCATTGTGTTCCTTATGCTTCTTGAACTTCTCTCCTGGATACCACAAGTAAGGCTCATTATCCAATCATTAATTTTTTAACTTTCACCTCAGGATTCTCCCCGAACCTTGGCAGATCTCTCCCTGTCCTGGAAATCATCACCTTACCGGACCTCTCGTCTGCTGGACTTAATCATACTCACATGAGTGAATTCAAACCTCTGAAAAGAAGTCAAAAGTCATTAACCAAAACCCTCAACTCGCCCGGACCTGGACATTCTCCATGAAGATCTCCTTACTACACCTCATCCTTCCCTCGCCAGCGCTGATCAAAAAAACCCTTACCTCTCTGGATCACCATACTCACTTCCTCCTCTTGGTCTCTGCAGATTGGCTCTCTTACCTACCTTATCACCATTTGTCATCTTATCTCCACATCTACTGGCAAGTACACAATAATCATGAAAATTATACACACCGTCCATATCCTCATACTTACGTGTCCTCTGTCTCCCTCTCTGCAGGAGTGTTCCGGCAGATTTGTCTGAACATTTCACTAAAACATTCCATATACAAACCATTCAATTCTGTGTCATTCTTGTTGTGTATATATAGCATGTCATTGTAGCCTTTTTTTTTTTTTTTTTTTTTTGCCGGCATGACTTGAGCTACTGGGTACTGTTAACATGTAAGCAAATCACCACAATCAGGGATTTTGTGACTCTTTGCCAGGGCCGGAGTGGGATCCATTTTCAGCCTGGGAGTTTCATGCCCAAGACTGGCCTACTTTTTTTTTGGGGGGGGGGATAAATAAAAACAAAGTTTAATTTCGATCCTGTAGTTTTTTTTATTATTATTAATATTAAGACATGTTTAATATAGAACTTCGGTATTCCTCTTCATTAATTAAACCATAAATCAATAAAGACAAATTGGAAGAAAATTGACAAACTGAAAAAAACAAAATCCCCCCTTCACTCTGTACTGAACATGGTTAAAACAACGCCATGTAAGATTTTTACCTTAAAATAATGTTTCCAAAACTTATTTTGATGGTACATCAACCGTTGATTGGGTTAATGTGACTTCCCCATAACCTGAGTGGGCCCACAATGCTTGTAACAGCTCTGCTCTTAGTAGGAACACTGAAAAGACCACAGTTATGGCAACTGTTATCTCAGTCATAACAGCCAATCACAGGGTGCTTTGTTGTTGTTGCACTGCTTCAGTGTTACTTTAAGGCCTACAGTAGGGGTGTCCAATCATGTGCCACTGAGGGCCAAGACCCTGCAGGTTCTCTCTTCGACCCACTCTCTTCAGCAGGTGTTTCACTTATCAGCAGTCAGTGGGAAGAAATTCCGTGAAATCTGCTGTTGAAGACACTGGTTGGAGGTAAAGCCTGCAGGGTCTTGGCCCTCCATGGCACATGATTGAACACCCCCAGCCTACAGCATTAGCAGTCACCTACGCAGTGAACTGGTTTCTGCTACTTTGTTGATCACTGTCTCATTGTCTATAGACATGAGAATTTCTTTTTCAGCGTTCATAAGCAAGAGAGCCTCTAAATGCTCCTGAGTCAGTGAGCCTCTCAGCCTGTTCTTCACAAGCTTCAGAGTAGAAAAACTTCACTCACATGCAACTTCTTATATATTTACAGAGCTTTTATTCTGAATATGCAACTCTTCCTTTTGAATTTAGATAGATAGATAGATAGATAGATAGATAGATAGATAGATAGATAGATAGATAGATCTTTATTGTCACTATAAAAAATATCAACAGTGAAATGTAGTTTAGCAACTCTCCAGTAGCAGAAGTATAAATAAAATAAAAAAAATAAAAATGGAGAACGATGCAGACAGTAGTTGTTGTAAGGCAATTGTGGAGGGGAGGGGGAGGTTGGGTTAGAAGGGGAGGGGATGCATCATTCAAGGGGGAATGTGATGGAGGTGGGGTGATACTTTTCACAGCCTGGGGAAAGAAGCTGTGTTTCAGTCTGTTTGTTTTTGCTTAAATTGTCTGGTATCTTTTTCCAGAGGAGAGGGAGGAAAACAGTGAATGTCCAGGATGAGTAGGGCCCGTGGAGATGCTCCTGGCCTTCTTTTGAAGTCTGCCAGAATAAATGTCTTCAAGAGGTACCAATGATTTTCTCTGCTGCCCTCACCACCCACTGCAGGTCCTTCCTGTCCTCTGCAGTGCAGCTTCTAAAACACACTGTACAACAGTAGGTCAAGAGGCTTTCAATGGCTGCTCGATAGAAATTCAGCAGCAGGTGATGAGGGAGGTGAGCTTGCCTTAACTTCCTGAGGAAGTAAAGTCTCTGTTGTGCCTTCCCCCACCTGATATGAGATGTAAATGGACCAGGTGAGGTTGGCCGAGATGTGAACACCAAGGAACTTGAAGCTCCCTACTCTCTCTACTACCACTCCATTAATGCAGGGGGCAGAGGGCTCAGTGTGTTTGGATTTCCTGAAATCCACAATCAGTTTCTTGGTTTTTGTAATGTTCAAGTCTAGGTTGTTCCTGACACACCAGTCAGACAGATGCTGGACCTCCTCCCTGTAGGCTGACTCATTGTTGTCCATTATCAGTCCTACTATAGTGGTGTCATCAGCAAACTTAACAATGGTATCCGTAGAATGGATGGGGAACAGTCATGAGTGAAGAGAGAATAAAGGATAGGGATGAGGATGCACCCCTGTGGTGTACCAGTGTTCAGGATGAGAGCAGAGGATAAACAGTCTCCCATCCTGACCCTCTGTGGTCTGTTGCTCAGAAAGTCCAATATCCAAGTATACAGTGAACTGCCTAAGCCAAAGTTGCTTAGCTTTCCCACCAGTCTGTGAGGGATTACTGTGTTGAAAGCTGAGCTAAAGTCCACAAACAGCATGCTCGCATAGGTGTTATGCTGGTCCAAATGTGTAAGGGCTGTGTGGAGCACCGTCATCACTGCATCCTCTGTCGACTTGTTTGCCCAATATGCAAACTGATGTTGATCCAGGTCAGCAGGGACGACAGACTTAATGTGAGTGACGATGAGTCTCTCAAAGCATTCTGTGATTAAAGGGGTTAGTGCAACTGGTCGGTAGTCATTCAGGCAGGCTTACTATGTTCTTCTTTGGTACTGGAACAATAACAGCTGACTTAAGCCAGGTGGGGACAGCAGACTGTAGTAGTGAGAGATTAAAAATGGTAAATACCTCTGCTCGCTGGTCTGTGCAGGCCTTGAGTACACGTCCAGCAACACCATCCGGGCCAGGTGCTTTCCTTGCATTGACTCTGTTAAGGGTGGCTCTGACCTGGTGTTGCTGCAGCTGCATGGGGTTGTCTTCCAATAGTACAGGGTGGATATCCAAGTTTCTGCTCCGCTGGTCAAAGCAAGCAAAGAACTGGTTCAAAGTGTCCGGTAAAGTACTGTCTGTGGGAACTGTAGCTGTAAGGTTCTCCTTGTAGCCAGTTAAGGCCCTTTTCCACTAGCCTCACTTAGCCCTACACCGCACCACTCAGCCCGCTTTAGGCACTTTTCCATCAGCCCCAGCACCGGTTAGCAGGTACTTTTTTCGTACCTGATCCAGGGCAGGGTCTAACCGGGCTGAGTAGGGCTGAGTAGGACTGTGATATGACTTTAAGAGACTGGTCGCCGCTGATTGGTCAGGTCATAACGTCATGAAAGCGACTTTTTCTGCTGAATTTACTCCACGACCGCCATTTGTAATTGTTCAGCCAGTGAACACAGTGCGCCCCTTTAATACGGTATATTATATTAATATACTGTAGAATATACTTATATAATAATATACTCCTAATATTATATATTAGGAGGTGCGCAATTTTCTTTCTGTATTAGGCAACGATCGCATCCAGTGCGAGTTGGACGGATCTACTTGAAATGCAGGTGTCCGAGCAGATGGCTTCCCAAGGGAACATCCGTACTGCCAAACAGTGTCGGGAGAAGCTGAAAAAGCTGAAAAGCGATTACCGAGCAGTGAAGGACCACATTGCTCGAAGTTCAGCGGATCGGAAGGAGTGGAAGTGGTTCGCTGAGAGACATTGGGCTCGACACGTCACTGTCACTGTCACGGTCACGGTCACAGTCACGGCCTTGGAAACCGTGGATGGTGAGTGTTGTTTTGATATTGCGCATCTTTTCGCCACTTGATCCTTTCTGTGCCAAGCTCACTGTTTTTAAGAAATAGGAAGGTTGTTAGATTGTGGGTAATGGTTGTTACTGAGTCGTGCCTATTGTTTTGCAGCCAACTGCAGATTCACGCTTGCTTTGTGTTAAGTATTAGCACGAACAAAACGCTGAATTATGCTTATTATATTCCCGTTAAAAACTTTAGAGTGTTGTGTACATGTTGCACTTTGGTGTTAAGTTTTAAATTGCGTGCATTTTCTTTCTAGAATCGCAGTTCACAGACACAGCTGACTCTCCTGGCACTGCGTCTGCGTGTGCGTCTGGCTGAGCGACAGCTGGATCAGCTCCACATCACCAGCTCCATCTGGATCACGTTCAAGTGCCAGTAAGGCACAATAACCACAATTTTTTTTTTGGTTGAAACAGGTCCAGCAGCGGAAACCAGGGTCGAAAATCCATCCATCCATCCATCTTCTACCGCTTAATCCTTTACAGGTCGCGGGGGGGCTGGAGCCTAACAAGTTATGTCCCAAATTGATTAATGCAATTTCCTGTAGCTGCATATTAATTAATTGAAAATGTCTTTTTAAATGTACAAAAAGGTTATTCTTTGGTCTTCACTTATCGGTGTTCCACAACCATTTTTAGGTGTGGTGATTGGTGCTGTTGTAACTCCTGTTTTAGACAAACAAAGTGCATGAACTGCCGTTGAAATCAACATGCTTCAATGAAATGCTTCGCGTCAGCTGACTGTATTAACCCATTCAGATTTCTGCTGCCACACTACAAGCAACTAGTTTAAACATTACCCATTCATCCATCCATATTCTTAATCTTAATCCTTTTTAGTTTTACAGGGGGGCTGCAGCCGAAGACAGCACCCTGCGTGTTGCAAAATCTGCTCTACTGAGGGGCAGCAACATGACAGTTCAGCTTACATACAGCAATGAAGCATAATATAATAGTGACATTCCACCACAGACTTTCACCTGTGTAATTCCATAATATATGTAGTGATCCAGCTTTAACGACCATGCCTTTCTGTCTTTCCATCTAGGCAAGACGAAAACAGACAACTCCCATCGCTGACCTTACATTAGTGATGGTCAACATGCATGACGAAGAGATGCGGCTCTTGGAACGGCAACATGACCAGCGGCAAGAACACCATCAGGAGTACATGCAGCATTTGCGACAGGTGGCCGCAGATGTGCGGGCAGATGCACGTGAAGCCCTGGAGCAGGACGATGCGTTACGAAGGGAAGAGCTTGCAGAGATGTCATCGCCCAGTCTGTTTTTTTGTTTGTAAATTTTGCTTCTGGAATAAAATTGTATTGTTTGCATCAAAAGTCTGGTTTATCTGTTATGACACCGTATGAGAAAAGCCAATAATTACATACACATTCCATTCTCTGTTCACTCCACATGCTGCTGTTCATCAGGTCAGGTGTATTGCCTTCTAATGGTAATTTAATTTTTAACAACACAACGAAACATAATGTCTTGGTAGTTTTTTTTTTTTTATTTTAAACAAATTTGCAATGCTGAATCCATTTCTCTTGAACGGGTACATTTTTTAGGTTATAAGCAGTTGTACAGGTGTGCTTGAACTTGTAGACACTGATAAAGGTAAGTACGTGTAAGTTGAATGTTGCATCACCAGTCAAAATTTAATAAATTAAGAAGGAATCTAGCAAAAATTTGGCACTAATAACAGTAGACAAATCGGACAAGGATACACAACTGTGTTTTTGTTGCACACAACTGTTGTTACCAACAAATGCAAAATTTATATTCCCTTTTCCCAAAAATTAAAAATCAATTTGTAAGTAAAAGTGGGAGACCTTTACATGGGAAAATATGACATGTATCAGCACATGATTTATAGTTCAATTTGCATTTCCACCTAAGCAAAAGTGGCTTGTCGAGCTGGATTTTTGTGAAGATGGCCTGTGCGGTGTTTCTGCATGTAATTACATACCTGTCAAGTGATACGGTTTCGCCGTATTTTAATACGGGGAAAATGCAATTTTAGCAAATACGGGCGTATTGCCATTTCTGTACGCCAAAGAGAAAAATATACGGGGAAAAAAATTGAGAGTGTGGGGAGGAACACGTCGTGTGTGACCCCCACAGCGTACGGGGCTGTCAGAGCGCTCAGCGTGAGCAATTATCACAACAGAAGTGTGGACTCATCATTAGGCTGATGGCTTTGCACCTTCTTAACAGATAAGTGTTATGAACAAGAGGACAGGGAGATGGACCATGCACAACATTTTATTTACAAAAACATTTTTGAAATATGTATGCACATAAATGTGGACAAAATAGACAAGTATTGCATCACATGTTAGATTGTAACGTGCAGCTTGACATGGCAACATCCCACCGGGAGGTTTGAACTCACGCCTCCCGCTCCGGAGTCCCGCACTCTACCTGTGTCGCCAATAGGGTCAACCCACTTGTCAAGCCAAGTAGGGTGCTTATATTGAGTTCGCTACAATATCACCACCCTGCTCCTCTGCTCTCTGTGCCGCTGCCACCACTGGTTCATCTACTGCATCATCCAATGTAGTGTCAAACGTCTCTCCATGACTCTCACACAGATTGTGCAGAGCACAACAAGTCAGCACCATAGATTTAACCAGTTTCATGTCACAGTCATTCCTCTCTCCTTCCTCCTTCCTTCTCTCCTCGTCATCAGCCATTTTGTTTGTTGTGGAGGATTCGGTCGCGTGTTTCACGTCACGAGGGTGTGGCGCCACCTGCTGTTCAACAAATCCCACCCACAGCAGGTGTGCCAGCAGGTGCGCCAGCAGTAGTTGAAAAGCAACTGAGGCTGAACCGAACTGAAGTGAGTAGAGCCGGGTTTTCAATTGGGGCTTAGCGGGGCTAGTGGAAGAGGGCCTTTAGTGTCTTTATCCCCTGCCACATGTTTCTGGAGTTGTTGCTGTCAAAGTAGTCCTTTATGCGCTGCTTGAAATTGCGCCTGACCTCTCTAATGCCTCTCCTCTGATTCTTCCATGCACTTTTGTAGGCTTGTGGATCCTTAGATTTAAAAGCAAAATTCTGTGCTCCAAACAGGGTCCTACTGTGGTCCTACTGTGCCACGGTTTCTCATTTGGGAACACGTTAGCAGTTTTGGTTTCAGACACGCATTCAGCACAAAAGTTTATGTAGCTCAGCACAGCTGATGTGTGTCCCTCCAGATCTGTTCCTTCAGCAAAGACTTCCCAATCTGTGACCTCAAAGCAGTCCAGCAGGGCTGAGGTGGCTTCTTCAGTCCACACTTTAACTGTCTTTGTTATTGATTTCTGTCTACAGATGAGGGGTTTATATGCAGGGATCAGGGACGGGGACAGATGGTTAGAGTCCCACATGTGACAGAGGGCTGGCTTTGTAAGTGTTGGGACTGTTGCAGTAGACCTGATCTAAAGTGTTCTTTTCTCTTGTAGGAAAATTCACATATCTGTGGAACTTGGGCAGGACGGACTTTAAGTTGACATGATTGAAGTCCCCCGCCGCAGTAACAATACTGTCTGGTTGTGCCGCTAAGTGCTGGTTAATGGAGTGATGTAGCTTCTCCATGGCTAGCTTAGCATCAGTATGTGGCGGCACGTACACGGCCGTTATTACCACTGATGTGAACTCTCTGGGCAAATAGAACAGTCTGCACTGCAACATCATACATTCAATGTCTGGGCAGCAATGAATATCTTTAACAGTATTGTTAACACACCATTTCAGATCTAAATAAACAGCCAAACCTCCTCCTCTAACCTTGCCCGAGTGAATAGTCCTGTTTGCTCTGAAGACGGTGTAGCCTGCTAGCTCAATAGCAGCACCTGGGGTGTTTTGTTCCAACCAAGTCTCTGTAACAATCATCGCACAGTAATCCAGCCTGTGTGAGATAATCCACAGTCGTATCTCATCAATTTTGTTGGTTAGCAACCGGGAGTTGGCAAGAAAGAGACTTGGGGTAGCTGGTTTGTAAGGGGTAGCCTTTAGCTTAGTTGCTAACTCCCCTCGTTTGCCCCTCTTCTGCTTTCAGTGCCACCACCATCTTCGCTTTTTCAGCGGAGGGATTGCGATGTTCACTCCGGAGAGTGGAATTTTGGTGCATTTCTTGTAAATTTTATGATTTTTTTTCTCAAATTTGTAATGTCTTGGGTAGTGTTCATCTTTTTTCATACATTGCAAATCTACTCATGTACGTTTGTGACAGTTTTAGTGGGGTTTATTATAGAGTCGCTATTTTTTTTTCTCTTGGAGATTTGTGAACCTTTTCTCTTAAATCTGCTAAATCCACCTCCGCTTTTCCGGAGGTCCGGGTTGTGGAGGCAGCAGTTCAAGCAGAGAAGCCCAGACTTCCCCCTCCCCAGCCACCTGCTCCAGCTCTTCAGAGAGGAGACCAAGGCGTTCCCAGACCAGCTGGGAGACGTAGTCTCTCCAGCGAGTCCTGGGTCTGCCCTGGGGTTTCCCCCCCAATGGGATGTGCCCAAAACACATTAAATGGGAAGCATCCAGGAGGCATCCTGATATACGTCATGATATATATATATATATATATATATATATATATATATATATATATATATATATATATATATAGAGAGAGAGAGAGAGAGAGAGAGAGAGAGAGAGAGAGAGAGAGAGAGAGAGACTTTGACTTTTAAATAAGGCTTTATTGTACAATTCAAAAATGCAAAAACACCAATATCACGGCCCCAAGTGTGTCACATCTCAAAAGTGCAAACATAACTCATCCCCCTGACCCACAGAACACAAAACGTTCCCTACAGTCCATCTATTGATGAATGCCTCCAAATTGTCCACCATTTGATAGTAAGAGAACTCCACCTGGAGTCTGACTTTCAACAAGACCTTGAAAGCAGACACAGGATCTACATTGCCAGCGTTGCTAGCCCGATTTTTCCTCGTCAGCCGGATGGCAAGTTTAGCAGTACCAGATAGGAAGTTCATCAAAGTGTGGGCAGCCTTCCTTGCCACTTTATACTTTGGACCGTAAATGAACAGACCAAAAGAGAAACGTTCACCCAAAGCCTGAAATCACTCGCGCAAAATATCAAAAAGTGCAGATAAACGAAAACATTGAACAAACAAATGCTCCAGGGTCTCAACTTGGAAACAAAACAAACAGAGAGAGAGAGAGAGAGAGAGAGAGAGCTCCCGGCTATACATCTTGATATATATACTGTATGTATGTATATATATATACAGTATATATATAATATCATGATTCATAAATTAATTCAAAGAACAAAGCCATTATACTCACACTTTAAAATAAATCCTTCAATTAGCTGTATTTGCATGATAAATGTAAGAAATTATAAAGTTTAACTTTTTAAACAGAATTATTAAAATATAACTGTTTCACAGTATTCAGTTTTTTTTAGATTTACTCGTATAGTTCAGAACATCTGGTATTTATGTACAGTAGAACATCTATCACTTAATGTCTGTTTTCTATTGCAATAGTACTTTAATTAATGAGCTATTACTGTAAGGTACTTTGCTTTAATTAACAAGGCCTATATAATTTATGCTGTATGTTCTCTACCTGTCCTCTCTGTCCAGCTGGCCTCCTCCTGGTCCTGGCTAATTGCTGGCGCTTCATCTGCGTAACCAGGAGGTTGGGGTTTTTTGGATGTCCAGATGCTACAAAAACATTCAGTAAAGATGTTATTTTACTGCAAACACAGGCCGTAAATTAAAATTTTCCAAGTAAAATTCTGTGATATGTTTGACTGGGCCAAATATTATTTCATTTCCCTTTGCATTTTTCTTGGTAATAGCTGGCCACACGATAATCACTGTAGGTCTACAGCTTCATCATCCATCCATCCTTTGTCTTCACCTTTAGTTGCCACCTCCATGCCTTTTGAAAATAAATCTGTTAATTTAGCACATTTTGCAGTGTCATTATCCACAGCCTTCTTTCTTTAATTAATTCTGGCCTTTTCTGCTTGCTCCTCTGGGTCTTTTTTTTTCCTTCCATGTGTATCAGTTCATGCAAGACAGGAGTTGCAGTGCTGCTGCTGAACTGTAGGGACTGACCACTACGGTAGGGAGGGGGGATTCCCACAGGGGGAGGAACATCTACTTCATCCATTTCCATGCTTCCAGAGACTGTGGTGTGGTGTCTCTGCTGTAGAATGTGAAACTTCATGCGCACTTTTACTGCACGGTATCGGATTAAATTGAGAGTTGCTTTTTTTTCCCTCACTGGTACACCGGCCCAGTAGTGGACCGGTCCACTGGGAATCCTCCCGACTCTCCCTATGAGCCACTCTGAGCCTGCTCTTTGCTCGACATTTTTGTCACCGCACTAGACCAGCTCATTCATTATCTCACAGTTGATTATGTATTTTAAGCCATTCTGGCTAATTTTGTTATAGTTTGGCTGGGATAGATGGGTAGATTGGTCTGGTGGTATTAGTTGGGGCCTGTTTTTCTGACAGAGAAGTGGCCCTGTTTGGAACAGACCAAGTGACAAGGCTAGCTGCCTTTAGTTTTGCACTGACTCAACATTATCCAAGACTTTTTTTAATATACTATATATTCTATTCATCCTCGCTAGACATTTGTCTTTTCAGCTGGATCATCTACCATCCCCTGACCATAGGCTCAATTCATACATGCTGTTTTACCTCATTTATTATAATTTAGCATATTCTGGCCAGGACAGCTCCTCAGCCAGCAGTGGTTAGTTGCCGTTAGCATTCACTGCTCATATTCTATTGACAGCTCATACAAACTCCTCTGCATCCTATGATGCTTTATTTGGATTTTTACATTATCATTTTCAACCAGTTTCCTATCAAATATATGGAAGTAATCAGCAAAGATTAGCCTCAAAGTTGGCACTGCCATCAACACAGAGAAATAACGAAAGAGTCAGGGTGGACTGAGGCTCATAACATTGAAATTAGCATGTCATAAAACAGGCTGTTTTGAGGACAGCTACTTTGCCTGGGTGTAAAATGGTACTGCAATAATTAAACCCTGAGCTGTTTTCACCAAAGCATGTGACAGACATTTCATTAGCACCTTTATATTTATTGTTTATTTATTTAATTATTTATTTATTTATTTTTGAAATGTGTTGCGTTTTGGGACCCCTTGAAAATGAGATGCTACATGAAAAAAATACATTTTTCACACCTTTGGGAGGTGTGTCAGCATGTGGAAAAGTACATATTAGGGCCTCTTTAAGCAGTCTTTTTTTTTCTTCTATTCTTCAACCTCAATGACGTCACACAGAGCACACGTGCCTTTTCTGATCCTGTGAAACAAACATGTCTGCCGACTTCTGACAGTGAGGGCCAGTCAGTCAGAAAAATATTGGCTCAGACGGTATACGCTGTAACTCTGTACTGTAGAAGAATAGAAATTTAATCTAAAAAAGTCATTTGATTTGCAGTCACTTTAGTACGTTTAACTTTGATATTATTTGAATCAATAAATACAACTAGCTTGGATTTTTTTTTTCATCTTGGCAAACATGAATTTGAATTCTGAATGTTTGTCTATTTGTTCATATTATAGCTTAAGTAAATATTCAGTAGTTGTCTTTTTTAAATTCTGATAGTGAACAAAAATAAAGAGATAAATCCCACTTCTTTCAAAGAAAAATGGACATTATAGGTACATTTGGAAAAGTGAATTTTAATTATATCTTTTGATTACAAACTGAACTGTAACTCCGAAATTTAGTGAATGGATGTGCAGATTACTTGGTACCAGAGGAAGGTAAGCTATAATTATTAATACTGATAAATAGTATTTTTTATTCCCAAGGATACAAATACACTTATTGAGAGGTATTATATGCGCTCCGTGTTTTCAGTACCATGGAGAGCTCCAGGTTAACCCTCACCGGATGTTTGTCGTCGTTCTAAAAAATAAAAGCTTCGTCAATCTTGACTGTAATGAGAAAACGTTGGAAAACAATTTTTGCGTGGATCTACGCAGCATAAGCACTATCTCATTAAATATTTCACTATTTAAAAGGGAAAAAAATACTTGTTAACCCATAATAGGTGTATTAGCAAGCAAATGATGCACTTTAAAAAAACTAAGCCTTTTTAATTTCAAAAACAAACTGATAAGACCAATAAAAGGATTTCGAGTCATTGACTGTACTTTCCCCACACTTTAACAGCTCCCACACGTCTCAATAAAGTGATATGCTATATTGGTGAAATTTTCTTTAATTATTGCAGCATAATTTTGGATCATGTTTTGCAGCCTTTCTGAGAACAGCTGGTTTCAGTGCATGTCTCTTTAAATCTCAAAGGCAGCATTTAAATCCTCCCTCCCTTTTACGTCACTGTTGCTAATCTTAGCTGGCTAGATGCTAGTTCGGATCTAGACTGAGCCCACTAACGTAAGTTTGTCTTCAAGAATGAATGAAATAATGCATCACTGGTGGACAGGGGTGTGTGGTTTCAGTGGTCTACAGGATATGACTGGTCCATGGAATACAATAAACACAGAAATATTTGGGAATGAATGGCTTAACTGCTAGTTTTAGCTAGCTACTTAGGGTCTCAGAGATAATAGGCAACTACAAGAAATTAAGATAAAATAATGTCTAAGAACAATATGGTCAAGTGTTGTAGATGAACAATGATTCTAGTGGGGTGGGGGATTCGGTGAGTAGAATTTATAGGAAATGATTATCAAAGCTGGTTGGATTACAGTTAAACTTGACAGCCTGTCCTTCACCTATTCCCCTACTCCCAGTCAAGGCCGGCTTCAAGATGCTGACCGACTAGCCCAGCTAATGCTAATAGCTTGACGTAGCTTCACGGCAAAAATATAGCAAAAAAAAAATAAGGCAGAACGATACCAGATATACTGTCGACTGTGGATTAGTGAACCGGGTAAACACAGGGATGCGTATTAGGGTGACTGACATCTGAAGAAAACATCAATATAAACAGAGTTGCCACCTTTTCAGAAAAGCTTGGAGTGAGATTCTGAGGGAATTGTGCACACATGAGACTGAGGGGTCGGGTGGAGGGAGCGTGCAGGCACACATCACATAAAGTTTTTTTTTTTTTTTTCAACAAATGCACTTCTTTACCTTAGACTAAGTTTTAGAGCTCAACTTCCTCAGAAAGTAAAATCTGGGAGATTGGCTTCAGGTGTGCTGGCAATGGAGTAGGTGTGTGCGTTGCTGGCTCCTGCTATATTTTTTTCTTTACTTTTTAAACCCTATTTTGCTGTAAGCTGTTAATGTTTTGGACATTTAATACGTGCAGAATCTGTTTTGAAATATGTCCAAAACAAGAAAGCAGACTGAAAAGGAGGCAGCAGGGAACAATATTAACACCAGCTTAGCTGAGGATGCTAGTATCAGCCTTAACCCTGCACTTGTTGCCTTGCTTGAGCAACACAGAATGTCCATAGCTGCTGACTTCAAAGCTTCATTTGAACTTATTAATGGTAAGCTGGACAAAATTCAAGCAGATGTGGCGAACCAGGAGCAACGCATTGGCGACCTTGAAAACAACGCGGAGGACGTCAGCCAGCGCCTAGCGGCGCTTGAAGTTACATGCGAGTCAATACAGGAGGAGAACAAACTTTTGAAAAACAAACTTTCTGACCTGGAGGGAAGAAGCAGGAGGCTGAATATTCGTCTGGTGGGTCTGCCGGAGTCCTTTGATGTGGGTCCACGGCCATCTGAATTTTTTTCTCGGCTGTTGGTGGACGTCTTTGGCACACAAACTTTGCCATCTCCCCCAGAGCTGGATAGAGCCCACCGCAGCCTCATGTCCAAGCCGAGTCCGAATGGGAAGCCGCGCGCTGTCATTATTTGTTTCCACCGGTTTCGGACCAAAGACTTGGTGATGAGAGAAGCGCGGAGACGCCGTGGGACTTTGGAATATCGTGGGCATAAACTTCAGTTCTACGAGGATTATAACGCCGACGTTCAGAAGCAACGAGCCGAATATAAGGAGGTTATGTCCGAGTTGTACAAGAGAGGTTTTCGTCCTTCTCTTCTTTTCCCCGCCAGGCTCCGGATAACTCTTCCAGACGGCAAAAACCAGTGGCTGGCGTCCGTCTCGGAGGCCACCTGCTTCATGCAAACTATGGAGAGAAACCAGCAATTTTCACCTTGAACTGGACATTTCTGGGTTGACCAGCTGCCGCGCTGGGCTGCTTGTTACTTCATTGAAGCTGCACTGACTGGACATTGATGCATTTTCAGATGTTTAAAAACAAGGTAAAATTGGCTCCCTATACGTTGTTGTTTACTTAATTCTTTTTTTTAATTTTATCTTATTTATTTATTTTTTTTTTAGGGTAAAACGTTCATATTATGCAGGATTGAAGCCAGTTGTATGGGAGCATTCTGTTAGGATGAAAATAGAGCTGGAGATGGAGCGGTTGCTGTTTTTTTGCAACCGGCTGGAGTGTTGTTATAGGTTTGGTTGTTGGATTTTTTTTTTTTTTTTTTTTTTTTGTTTTGTTTTTTTGTTATGGTTTTATTTACACCCCCCTTACCCCTTCCTTTTTTCTTTTTTTTTTACCCGTACCTCACTTTATTCTTCTTTGGGCTACACAACACAATATATAAATTTTACTCTTTGAATGAATAGTAATCTTACTTTGGTAAGCTGGAATGTGAAGGGGTTGAACCATCCAATTAAACGAAAGAGAGTCATGTCACGTCTAAAGCAGTTTAAGCCTGGGGTACTGTTTTTGCAGGAAACCCATTTGCAGGATTCCGACCACTTGCGTTTGTCAAAATGTTGGTCAGGACAATTTTTTCATTCAAATTTTAAAGCTAAGGCCAGGGGCGCTGCTATTCTTATTGATCGAAATATCCCATTTATTCCCTCTAATGTTGTATCAGATAAAAATGGACGATTTGTAATAGTATCAGGTAAACTTGGCGATAAACATGTCACTTTGGCTAATCTGTATGCACCGAATTTTGATGATGTGCACTTTTTTCGCAACCTTTTTTCGCAACTTCTAGATTTAAATACTCATTCTCTAATTCTTGGGGGTGACTTTAATTTGTATATGGATCCGATCTTAGATCGCTCATCTTCAAAACCTGCTAGTCTTAATAAATCTGCAACTTATGTTAAGTCTTTTCTTGAGGAATATAGCCTTACAGATCCTTGGCGTTTTTTACATCCTAACGGCAGGGACTATTCTTTTTTCTCTCACGTACACCATACTTATACCAGAATAGATTATTTTTTTGTTGACAATTTATTAATTAATAACCTTTGCTCTTGCAGTTATGATAGCATCTCGGTTTCTGATCATGCCCCTCTTGTACTTAAAATGATCCTCCATGGATGTGACTCCATGAGAAAGCATTGGAGATTGGATCCATTATTACTTACAGATGAAAAATTGGTTGCGAATATTTCTTCTAAAATTAATTTTTTTTTGAAAGAAAATAAAACTCCTGGTATGTCAAATAAAACGATATGGGAGGCCATGAAGGCATTTCTTAGGGGGGAATTTATTTCATTGGCAGCATTTAAAAGACGATCCTTAATACAGGAACAGAAGGTTATTTTAGATCAAATCCTGGACATTGACAGACAATATGCTCAATCTCCATCACCCGCTCTGTACAAGGAACGTATGACATTACAAACTAAACTTAATTTACTTTCTACTCGACAAATTGAAGGTTGTTTAATAAGGAACAAGAGTGAATTTTATGAACATGGCGAAAAAACCAGTAAACTTCTAGCTAATCAACTACGTGGTATTAGAGCTAAGCAAATTATTACTGGAGTTAGGACAGATAAAGGAGAGGTGACATCTGACCAACAAGCGATTAATGATATTTTCAGGTCATTTTATTCCAAATTATATACCTCAGAATATACAACAAACTTAAAGGATTTGGAAATTTTTTTTGATTCTATTGATATTCCTTCGATTTCTTCAGAATCTCGGCAAATTTTAGAAGCTCCCATCACAAAAGAAGAAATTCAGCTGGCAATATCATCCATGCAATCAGGAAAATCTCCAGGACCTGATGGGTTTTCCGCTGATTTTTTCAAAAAATTCTCTGATGACCTCGCCCCTTTCCTTTATCAAGTTTTTACAGAGTCGCTTGACTCTGGTACACTTCCTCCTTCATGCTATCAGGCCTGTATCACTGTGTTGCTTAAAAAGGATAAGGATCCTGTTGATTGTGCTTCTTACAGGCCTATTTCCTTGTTAAATACCGATGTTAAAATTTTGTCAAAGTTGTTAGCTTCAAGGTTGGAAAAGATTCTTCCTTTTATAATTTTACAGGACCAAACCGGTTTCATTAAAAATCGCCATTCTTTTTTTAACTTGCGGCGGTTGTTTAATATTATTTATACTCCTCACCACAACATACCTGAATGTCTTATTAGTTTGGACGCTGAAAAGGCATTCGATAGGGTTGAGTGGGAGTATTTGTTTTTTACTTTGGAGAGGTTCGGTTTTGGTCCTTCCTTCTGTTCCTGGATTAAACTTCTCTATGCTAGTCCTTTAGCTTCAGTGTTAACTAATTGTCGCTATTCTGACTATTTTAGACTTTACCGTGGTACGAGGCAAGGCTGTCCTTTGAGCCCGTTGCTCTTTGCCTTGGCAGTTGAGCCGTTAGCTATTGCAATCCGTGGGAGCCGGGACTTTCTAGGCATTCGTAGGGGTGGCATTGAGCATAGGGTTTCACTCTATGCTGACGATCTTTTATTATTTCTCTCCAACCCACTTACTTCATTACCCGCTATACTTAATATTTTGGATAGTTTTAGTAGGTTTTCTGGTTATAAAATTAATCTTAATAAGAGTGAACTGTTTCTGATTAATGAAAAGATTCAAGTTCAGGATTTTGAAAATTTTCCTTTCAAGGTTGTTATTGATCATTTTAATTATCTTGGGATATGTGTCACTAAACAATTTAATTACTTGTTTAAAAATAATTTTCTCCCCTTACTTGACCAGTGCAAGCTAATACTTTCCAAATGGTCCCCATTATCCTTGTCTTTAATTGGCAGAATCAATTCTGTAAAAATTATGTTACTTCCAAAGTTTTTATATTTGTTTCAATGTCTCCCCATTTTTATTCCTAAATCCTTTTTTAAGTCTTTGGACTCTCTGATTACCTCATTTATTTGGAATGGTAAACATCCGAGATTGAAGAAAGTTTTTCTTCAAAGACCCAAATCAGTAGGTGGCATAGCTCTGCCTAACTTTCAATATTATTACTGGGCAGCAAATATCAGGTGCATGTTATATTGGAAACATTTTTATCTGGAACCCAAATCACCTATTTGGATCCTTATGGAGTCACATGTGGACAATCAAACCTCCCTACCGGCAATTTTAGGTTCACCACTTCCCCTTGCTTTGTCTACACTGGGTAATAATAAAGTAGTTCATCAGTCTCTTAGAATTTGGTCTCAATTCAGGAAAAATTTCGGTCTTCAGTTTTTTTCCATTAGAAGTCCAATTGCCGCAAATCATTTATTTACCCCATCAACTATTGATAGTGCATTTCATATATGGCACAGAAAAGGTTTAAAATCTTTTGCGGATTTATATTTTGATGGTCAATTTGCAAGTTTTTCTCAACTTTCCACCAAATTCGACATCACTTCTACACATTTTTTCCGCTTCCTCCAGGTCAGACATTATGTGCAAACCATGACAAAACAATTCCCTCAAAAACCTTCTGATAATCCTCTAGATGATTTTTTATTAGTTAAACCAACTTCTAAGGGGGTAATGTCAGTTTTATATAATTTAATTTCAAATTTACAATCTTCTTCTCTGGCCGCTATTAAATTGAACTGGGAACAAGATCTTAATTTTACTTTTACTGATGAACTGTGGGACTCTATTCTTGGCCAGGTTCACACTGTATCAATGTGTGCTCGTCACGCTCTTATTCAATTTAAGATTGTACACCGGATGCACCTGTCCAAGGTTAAGTTAGCACGTATTGTTTGATTGTTTGATTGTTGCTCTGAGTGTTGCTATCCCTGTGCTGTTGCAATCCTGGAATTTCCCCGTTGTGGGACTAATAAAGGCTTATCTTATCTTATCTTATCGTATTTACTCGGATATAGACCCAACTTGTGAAAAGTGTGGTAGCGCTCTTGGCACTTTGCTTCACATGTATTGGTCCTGCCCTGCATTGATGAATTTTTGGCATTCTGTTTTTATCACTATGTCTGAAGTCCTGCAATATCAAATTAAACCTGATCCATTATGCGCCATTTTTGGTGTGGCTCCAGAACTTGTCTTGCCAAGTTCCAAATTAAAAGTATTCAAATTTTCATTATTATTGGCCAGACGTGCTGTATTACTGAAGTGGAAAGACTCTTCGCCCCCTTCACATTTACAGTGGATAAAAGATATAATGTCCTGTTTGGATTTAGAAAAAATCAGATATACAGTCTGTGGCTCTGAAAACAAATTCTATAAATTATGGCGCCCGTTTCTTGATTTCTTTGAAAGACCCACGATTATAGTTTCTGAGTAGCTCATATCCCCTTTACCCCACCCCCACTTCACACACACAATTTTTCTTTGTATTTTTTTTTTTTATTGTTTATTTAAAGGTTTTTGTGCTTTGAAGCATTTACATTTGTTGGCTTTAAGTTCTAGTTTTTTACTGTTTGGTTGAAACAAAAATGAAAATTTCTAATACTTTGTATTGTATTGATACTTCAATTAATAATAATAAAAAGACCTTTGAAAGAAAGACTAAGTTTTAGAGCATGTTCACTCTGCAAAATGCTGCCTTGAGAGCTCTTTTTGTGGGAAAAATCTGAAGAAAGTCAACAGGATATTGGTAATAATTTCCTCATTTTGGAATGAGAAGTAAGGTTTATGGCGTGAGGGAGAGGGCAAAAGAGTGAGACTCACTCCAAACGGGTGAGAGTTGGCAACACTGTTATGACCTGGGCCTGGTGCCAGTTTCCTAGTTCCAGTGTTAGTGAGGTTTACCTTTGAGTGACCTTTACCTTTAGAGACCCTCAGAAGCAAACCTACAAGAGTTAAAAACTATACAAAGGTGTTGTCTTTTTAAAGAGAAGTGAGTATTTTGATATTTTTCCCGTGACCGTGAAGAGACTACAGAAACACAATTTTTCAGTCTTTAAAAAAAAAAAAGAGAGAGCGAGTATAAGACGTGGGATGGACTTTATTTTGAAAGAGTAACCGGAAACCATGTGATTAGCAGCAGCTTGGTGCTGGTGCGGTAAAAGTGTCGCGCAGACAGATTGGCTCGTTCTTACCGGTGGCTGCGGACAGAGACGGGACCTCCGGTACGATGACGGCGACCACCAAGAAGAAACCCAAAGACTCTCAGCAGGAAGAGGTGGGAGTTAAACCATCCATAAAAACATACAGACAAAAGACAAGATTTTTTTTTTTTTTCTTTTAAATCGTGTGCACGAGCACAGGCGCTCGTGGGTCAACGGTTTGCAGTTTATTGTCATTTTAAAAAATACAGCATACTTAATTTAAGCACATTTACTGCGGCATTTTAGTCGCTTTTGTTGCATGTTTACACTTGGAGCGTATTTCCTTGGGAGTTTTTATGGTCTGTCAGGACAACGTTTGGACGTATGGAGGCGTGAAACTTAAACGGGTTTGAGTGACGGCTGGAGACGCGCAGCCTGTCAGCTCTCACGCCCCCACGCGCCTCTGCACACACACTTTCACTTGTTCAATTTGTGTTAAGCTTTCCTTATTTTTGTGACTTGTTTTTCATAACTCGTGGCTTATGTTTTTATTTATTCCTTCTGTGGGTTCAGACTTGTGCCAAATGTGTGTCTGGTTTACATTTTTCTGTTATTTTGACAGCTTTAACTGTTGCTTTCTGTAGTTTTATGTTACTTTTTTTTTATCATGTTGTGCAATTTTGATCAGGTTTTATTTTGCTTTTATTTTCACCACTGCCTCCATCTCTGTCTTTGACTATCAGAAGTTTTTATCATTTTGTTTCCAAACAATTTTGATGGGGGGAAAAATCAAGCCCTTAAATGAAGTAAAAACCATGGAAAAATAAATATAGTTTTATAATTGAAAAAAAAAAAACAGCTTCTATGCCTGACTCAGCAGGAGGCAGTGGATCTCAAAAATTAGAATAATGTCAACATTTTCATTTATTTTTCATAGTGTTTCCTTTGGCTTAAAGACCTTGGTGTGGTGACAACATATTTTTTCCGGGGGGAGGGGTGCAGAAAACACATGAAGCGATTGTAACCGGAATATGTTAATTTTACACTATTTCTTTTTTCTAAAATTTTGCACAGTAACATTGCATAATGGAACTTGCCATTTGAAGCATTGTACAACCAAGGCTTGAATGTTGGAATATTGGGCCAGTTGGGGTCCCAACCAGACGTCCTGTGTTTGGACTTTTAGTGGTGTCATCCTTTTCTCCTCCCTCTGCTCTCACCTCTCCTGGAACATCTGCCTGAACACTTTCCTCTCCTTGGCTCCTCTCTTCTGTCTCATCTTTCCTTCTCTGAGCTCTGTCTAATTCAGGTTCTCTCTCTGTCTATGGTGGTATAGAAACAGGTTAGAAAATACCAAGTGTCATGTTTTGTCCTGCAGGATTTTTTTATGATTTACATAAATAAAAAAATGTGTATTTTTTGTATTTTTATTCTAGTATTTTTTTTCCATTGACAAAGAATAGTAAAGGGAAGGGAAAAAAACCCATTCATAATAGTAATTTACTCATGCATACTTAAATTATATGTTGAGAGGTGGGCATAGTAGCCAGAAATTCTACTTGTGTAAAAGCAGTGCTATGAAATTAATAATTAAAAGTAGACAACCCAAAATTTCTAGTTGAGTTAAGGATACAAAGAGCACCAACTTAAAAACTTGAGTAATGACTTCAGTCTTGAAGGTTTGAGGTTTTTCTCCAAAATTTATAACAATTTTCTTATAGTTTTCTACTTTTCTTTGTAAAGTTATCCAAATTTGCAACCATCTTCCTCAAATTTGTAATTTCCTCTTGTAAAATTATGACTTTTCTTGTACATTTGAGACTATTAAAAAATTGTGGATTATTTTATGGCTATTTTTTTTTATCATTTTTTAAATCCAATCATGTTTTTAAGGAGGCTTAAATTCTGGGCAGCCACTTCAGAAGAACACTCAGACGCACATGAAAAGTTACACCACTTTAATGAAAAAACCCAAACCCTATACACAACATGCTACTTTAAGGAATAAATGCACACACCACAATTAACGAAACCCGCAACCAAGACGACACACTGTATACAGGAGAACAGTTGCACGCTGGAGCCACATGCAGCCTAGGATGAAAGAGAGGAGAGGAATGATTAGTGATGGGAATGGCACACTGGAGAATGATTACTGAGGTAATGGGTCTTATGACACTGGCAGAGAGCCCAGCAGTGAACTCCAGCATAGGAAAGGTGAAGGGGTCTGGAGGCTGCAGGACAGGAAGACGAAGGGTTGAAGAACCGGGATGGAGAAGCCGTTGTCTGGAAGGAGAGATGACCCAGGCGAGCGTACAAACACAGCTCCGGAGACGCACCACTGAAGGTGGCAGCAAACCTGAGTGGAGGAGAAGAGAAGGTGAGATAATTCTGAATAATTAATTTTCACACAACAAGAACAACCGTTGTGAGGCGGCACAAGCCAAACGATCCAGCGGGGAGCTCTTCACACTCTGGTCCTTAAATAAGCTGGTGAATCAGGAGGCAGCAGGTTTATAATCACGCAGGTGCGCTGATGAGCTCCGGAGCCGGGAAAACAGAAGCGGGGGGGGGGGGCACACTCGCCTGATCATGACAGTGCCCCCCCCCCCAGACACCTCCTGGCCGACACCCGGGCTTCTGCGGATGGGCAAGGTGGAATGCCCGAACCATGCCCTTGTCGTGGAAGTATGATGATGGAATCCAAGATCTCTCCTCTGGACCACAACCCTTCCAGTGTACCAGACACTGCAGCCCCCGACCTCGATGGCGTACGTCCAGAATTCGCTGGACGGTGTAGGTGGTATGTCCATCGATGATCCGGAGGGGTGGAGGGGGTTCTGGAGGAGGGGACAAGGGACTGACGGAGAGAAGTTTGATCTGAGAATTGTAGAAAGTAGGATGGATGCGGAGGGATGGGGGCAACTTCAGCTGGACGGTGATGTCGTTGGATGATGTGGGAGATCGAGAATGGGCCCAAAAAGCCAGGGCACAGCTTCCGAGAGTCCCCCTTCACCGGTACCTTCTTGGCGGATAACCAGACTCTCTGGCCCATGGAGTATTTGGGCGCTGCCACCCGCCTGCGGTTGGCATACAAGCGATTCCGCTTGGATGATCGCTGAAGAGCCGCCCGAGTGGACCTCCAGAGGCGGCGACAGTGAGGGGCATGGGCCTCCACAGAAGATACCGCAATCTTCCTCCCCATCATAGGCAGAAGTGGTGGTGTGTACCCCATGGTGGCTTCAAATGGTGTCAGCCCCGTGACAGAGGAGATGGCAGAGTTCAGTGCGTATTCCACCCAGGTGAGGTGGGAGTTCCAGGTAGAGGAGTTGCAGGAAGCTACACACCTCAGGGTGGCCTCTAAAGACTGGTTTGCACGCTTGGCCTGACCGTTTCTCTGGGGATGATAACCAGATGTGAGGCTGACGGAGGTACCTAGGGATCGGCAGAACGCTTCCCAGACCCATGATGTAAACTGTGGTCTTTGATCAGAAACAATGTCTATGGGGATGCTGTGGAGCCCGATGATGTAGAGCCCGTTGGCCGTCTTAGCAGCTGAGGGGAGACCAGGGGGAGGAACCAAGTTAACGGCCTTCAAAAAGCGATCAGTAATGATGAAAATGATAGTGTTACGTTGAGAAGAAGGGAGGCCCGAGACAAAGTCAATGGCGATATGAGACCAGGGACGGGAAGGGATGGGGAGTGGATGGAGGAGACCGGCAGGTGGAGGAGTCCGATTTATTGGTGACACACCTTTGGCAGGCCTTCACATGTTCCTTCACATCCTTTCTAAGGGAAGGCCACCAAAACACACGCTGAATGAGTTCAGTAGTACAGATGATGCTGGGATAATAGGCAAAAAACACTTGTGTCCCCCCCCCCACTGGATGACATCACTGCATAAGGGGAAGGGCATGCACAGCCTGTTGGGCGGGACTTCCTCGAGGACAGGTTCCACCGACTGGGCCTGCTGGACCCTCTGCTTGATGTCCCAAGTGAGGGCACCCAAAATTCAGGAGGAGGTCAGGATGATCTCTGGGAGGGAGGCAGCAGCTGCAGGAGAAGGAGTGGAGGAGGAGTTGGAGGAAAACTGACGTGAGAGAGCATCAGGTTTAACACTGCGGGACCCTGGGCGGTATGTGATGGAGAGATTAAATCTAAGAAAAAACAGGGCCCACCAAGCCTGCCGGGCATTCAAACGTCTTGCTGATCTGAGATATTCTAAATTTTTGTGATCAGTCCAGACCATCACCAGCTGATTGGCTCCCTCCAACCAGTGCTTCCACTGCTTGAGCGCCAATTTAATGGCCAGCAGTTTGCGGTCACCTACGTCGTAGTTTCTCCTGGCTGGGTATCAGCCGCTGAGAGAAAAACATGCACGGGTGGAGCTTCTGGTTCTGGGTGGTTCTGGGTTGTCCAGAACGCTGTGAGAGCACAGCGCCCACCCCCAAATCAGAACCATCCACCTCAACCACGAAGTGGGCTTGATTTTTGATTTGATTTTTTGATTTTGTATACTGTATTGATCCCCAGAGGGGAAATTGAGGGCATCCACCTGGATGGATGAAGCAGCCACGGTACAGCGCTATCCCTTTACCATTCCCACACACTTTCACACCTAGGGCCACTTTTAGAGTTTCCAGTTAACCTAACCTGCATGTTTTTGGCCTTTGAGAGGAAACTGGAAAACTCCCGGAGTAAACCCATGCAGACACGGGGAGAACATCGAGACTCCACACAGATCACTGTTGGTTAGGGGCTGGGATCGAACCAGGGATCCCATGGCCAAGGGTGAGTTGCTGTGCTGCCGCAGTGCTAACCACTGCACCACCGCACTGCCCGACCCCCGGGCTTGGGGGTCTACCTGCACCAAAACAGGTATGGTGGTAAATTCTTCTTTGTGTGGCAAAAGCCCACTCAGCGGCCTCGGACCACTTGAATGGGCTCTTGACTGAAGTGAGCTGGGTAAGGGGCAGAGCAATCTTGCTATAATCACGGATAAACTGGCGGTCGAAATTGGCAAAACCCAGGAAGCGTTGGAGCTCCTTCCTGCTTTGGGGAGTAGGCCAGTCTACTACCGCCTGAATCTTCTCCAGGTCGGCCTTTAATGTGCCTCTGCCCACGGTAAAGCCCAAGAAAGAGGTGGAGCAGTTGGAAAACTCAGCTTTAACTAAAAGCTGATTCTCGAGCAGCCGCTGCAGGATAGTCCGGACGTGTTCCTCCAGTGTGTGAGAGAAAATCAATATGTCATCTAAGTACACAGAAACAAAATTGTTTACCATGTACCAGAGGACATCATTGATTAATCGCTGGAAGACAGCGGGGGCGTTGGTCAGTCCAAAGGGCATGACCAAATATTCAAAATGACCCAAATGAGTTTTAAACACCATCTTCCATTCATCCCCCTCGCGGATATGTACCAAATGATATGCATTCCGGAGATCGAGCTTAGTGTATACCTGCGTCTGTTGGAGGAGTTCAAAGGCCGAATTAATGAGTGGCAATGGGTATTTATCCTTAATGGTGATGGAATTGCGCTTGTGATAATCAGTGCAAGGCCACAAAGCCCCATCCTTCTTGCCTACAAAAAAGAACCCCATGCCGAGCAGGGCAGACGACAGGCGGATAAGGCCGGCGCTAAGGGAGTCTTTAATGTAGCTCTCCATCACTTCCCTCTCCGACCCAGATAAACTGTAGAGCCGGCTGGATGGCAGCCGCGCACCCGGAAGGAGGTTGATAGCACAGTCATAGCACCGATGAGGTGGCAAAGATAGGGCCCTCAACCTGCTAAAGACCTCCCCTAAGTCATGGTAGACCACAGGCATGTGGCTGAGATCCGTCGGCTCAGCCGAAGGGGAGGAGAGAGGGAGAGAGGGTGAGCAAGCAGCTGAATGGAGACATGACGACAAACAGAAGGAGCTCCAGGAGGAGATGGAACCCTGGGCCCAGTTAATTATTGGATTATGTTTGTGAAGCCACGGATACCCCAAAATTATGGAGGCGGAGGATTGTGGCAACACAAAAAATTGAATTGTCTCACGATGGTTACCGGACAAAATGACCGAAATGGGCTCAGTTTGCCGGGTCACCACCATGAGACTATGGCCAGATAAGGCAGAAACATTGACAGGTGTTGGGATGTTCCTGGTGGGAATCTGAAACCTTTGAACCAATTCAAGGTGAATGAAGTTGTGCTCTGCCCCGGAATCCACCAGAGCGGAGGTTTTGCACTCAGCTCCTGGTAACTGGACCAGAGCCAGAAGTGTAAAACAGCTGGGGGGATTTTGAGAAGAACCTCCCGCCAGAACCCCCACGGTTACTGATGGGCTCGTTCTTTTGGCCGAATTGAGCATTTGGAGATGGTATGATCTGTGGCCCATGCACGCCCCCACCTTTTCCTGGTGGCGGTGCTCCTCCGGAGTCAGATGAGCCCTTGCTAGGACCATCGGTTCCGGAGGTGACGTCGAGTGCGTGAGGGGGTAGGTGAACCGGCCGCGGGGTAGGCGAGGAAGCAGCGGTCCTCTGCTCCCTAGCACGCTCCCACCGGTTATCTAAGGCCACAGCCTGTGTGATCAATTCATACAAAGAGGAGGGATTCACCTGGATAGCCAGCTCATCGTGGAGATTGATTCAAACTCCAGAGGAAGACACTATGTAGCACAGCATCATTCCACTCGGAGTCTGCCACGGTGACCCGGAACTCGACAGAGTAGTCGGCTACTGACAGACTTCCCTGCCGCAGCCTCAGCAACTGGCAGGCGATCTTACCCTCACTCTCCGTGTGATCAAATGCCTGGGTGAATTCTTGAATGAAATGTTCAAAAGTGTATTGGGCCCCCTCCCAGCCACCCAAGACAGACTGAGCCCACTTGAGTTCCTGGTCGCGGAGTAATAGGGTCATGAACTGGATTTTAGCCGAATCATCCCTATATTCTTCCTCCACCTGCTGGAAATGCATCCGACAGTGCAGCAGAAACCCTTTACAGCCCCCCCCCTTCCCCGTAGGGGGCAGGCGCGGGCATAGAAATGGTCCTGCAGAAATCGGGAGCTGTCGGGGCAGCAGGTGCAGAAGGAAGAGCGGCCACGCCAGGAAGCCGACACAAATGCTCTGTGACCTTGGTCAGCTGTTGAGTGATAGTTTGAAACTGCTCAGACATAAGTATGACTTTGTGTTCCATGGCTTCCAAACGTGAAAGCACTGACAGTTCTCCTGAGGCAGCGCCCGCTAAGTCTCCATCCTGGCTGGACCGTTCTGTCATGATTTAAAGTTTTTGAGGAGGCTTAAATGCTGGGCAATCACTTCAGAAGAACTCTCAGATGCACATGAAAAGTTACACCACTTTAATGAAAAAACCCAAACCCTAAACACAACACGCTACTTTAAGGAATAAATGCACACACCACAATTAATGAAACCCGCAACCAAGACGCCACACTATATACAGGAGAACAGTTGCACGCTGGAGCCACATGCAGCCTAGGATGAAAGAGAGGAGAGGAATGATTAGTGATGGGAATGGCACACGGGAGAATGATTACTGAGGTAATGGGTGTTACGACACTGGCAGAGAGTCTGGCAGTGAACTCCAGCGTAGGAAAGGTGAAGGGGTCTGGAGGCTGCAGGACAGGAGGAGGAGGGGCTGAAGAACCGGGATGGAGAAGCCGTTGTCTGGAAGGAGAGATGACCCAGGCGAGCGTACAAACACAGCTCCGTTGACGCACCACTGGAGGCGGCAGCAAACCTGAGTGGAGGAGAAGAGAAGGTGAGATAATTCTGAATAATTAATTTTTTACACAACAAGAACAACCATTGTGAGATGGCAATAACCAAACGATCCAGCGGGGAGCTCTGTACACTCTGGCTCTCAAAGTTTTAGGCACAAAAGCACGTGGAAACCAGTAGTGGGCAGGGCCCGGCAGCGTGCCTGTGTTTGCGCTACGCTGCAAAAGCTGAGACGGGCAGCTGTCCGGCGCTGGATTATTTGGCAGAAATTCCCCGGGCAGCCATAAGGGCTGCGCAAAAACGAGCTCTCTGCCGGGGAAGCTTCCAAATCCTCTTTTGCCGCGGAGCGCAACCCCAATATAAAACCCACGGCAACCTGTCTACCCAATTTGCATCCGTCAGTGAAGCCCTGAGTGCTGCTTTCAGTGTTCTATGAAAACGCTCGCATAACCCATTGGCCTGTGGGTTGTACGCGGTTGTGCGATGAATTGCAACGCCCGCAGCCTGGGAGTTTGCAGATGGAGGAGATCGACACAACACCAACACTTCAGTTTATTACCTCCGCCAAGGAGGTAATGCTTTTACTACTGGACCACTAATCCTATCATTGTGAATCCAATTGCTAGTCATATGTTTTCATGGTCAAGGAATCTGAAAACGTATGTGGGGAACTGTGGCGCTTGGCTGAGGTCTGTGCTCTCCGAGTGCTTTTCTAGTTATAGTTTTTTTTAGAACTCTCCTCACCAACCAGACGGCAAGAAAAACCTCCCTTATTTTGAAATCCAAATGTTGACACATTTAGTTTGTCTGAAGGCTGCTGATGGATTAAAGTAATTGACTTCGTGAATTTCCGTCATATTAACTTGCTAGGTACATGAACATAAATTAATAGCGAATATTGTTGTGGCTGGTTAAGTCAATCCTCAGTGATTCATCAGTCACTCTTGCCTTTCCCAGCAATGAAGCCTAACCACACCTGTTAGCGAAGCGGCGACTCATTGTTGTTCCAGTTACCAGCAGGTTAAAACCACCACAAATGCCTCCACTGCTTAGATACCTCTTGTGCTTTTTTTTTTCGCGTTTAAAGGTCTGATGACACGATTTTGACATTTTTTAGCATGTTGTGTAAACCCAAAAGTCATTGTCGATGATCAATATGATATTTACAACTGCGCCTGCATAAACTAGTTATCATCAAAAAACCGCAGCCGCTGACTGGACTGTGCACCGAATAAAGGAGGAGTCGGCAATGACGTAAACGACAGAACGAACGCTGGTGTTGTTGACGGGAATGCCAGCAGCTTTGTAGCTCACAGTTTCTCTGGTTTCTTGTTTTAATTTTACGGCTTTGCATTCGTGTTGTGTTGCAGGCTTAGATAAACAGAAAACCGTGAAAGACCACATCACACGCTTCAGCTCCAGCTGTCAAAAGCCTCCTCGTGCACTTTTACGCAGGAGGAGTGTCTGGAGCCGAGCCGGCTTGGTTTCCCCCAGCTCAGTCCAGACCTCTCTGTTGGTTTAGGTGCCGCTGTTTATGTATGTATAGTATGTATTTCAGTGTGCTTTCCTCTTCTTAGCCACTGTCTGGCCGGCAGCTGTTAGACGGCCGCTTTGACCTACTTTCTGTCAGCGCATGCTGACAGCTCACCGGTCCAGCCACATCCTCTCTCTCATTATCACCAGCTGATTCAAACTCCCGCTGATCATCTTTCCTGGTCCTCGCCCAGGTGCTTCTCATCACACCATCACCAGCAGTGCAAGTACTTAGTGGCCGTTTGCCAGTCACGCACTGCTGGTCCATAGTATTGTCATCTGTGTTGTTAATCTGCCAGTATTTTCAGCACTCTCACAACGTGTTAGTCACTCCATGTTTGCCATGGTTCTTGTGCGTCCTTGAAGTGATGTCGGCTCTGGGGCGCACCTGTGACAAACATGTCTCCTCTCGTTTGTTCGCTGGGCGATGCCTGTCCCTGAACGCCATCAGTAAGAGTGTTTGTGTTTTTTGTACGTCTTCACCTTTTTGGGAATTGTCTGTCTTTCTGTATTAAATGTGCTGTGGTGAACCTTGCTCATAAATCCTCATTATTTACGCGCACAGAGAGGGAGAGGCAAGGAAGGTGCCCGTGCGCGGGTCATGACAAGGAGCACACGAGGAGGGGAAGGATGAATGGATTTACGCGCAGGATTCACCACAGCACGTGTATTGAACATAAGACTGATGACAACAGTTCCTAAAAAGGTGAAGACTTACAAAAATAAACAGAAACAGTTACAGTTGGTGTTCAGGGCTGACATTGCCCAGCGAACGCATGGAGAGGAGATGTTAACCATGGTTGCGCCCCAGGGCCGACATCGCTTCAAGGGGCAAGAAGTGTCTTGTTTGGGGGAAATGGCAAGCAGGTAGGCCAGCATTAGGGTTGGACGATATACCGAGTATATTCGTTGTATTAGTATATTTGGCCACTCACAATACATAAGATGGTTGTATCGCACATATTCGAGTATTTATCACGTTAATATGAGCTGCCACTTTGAGACAGGTCTGGTACAGCTTGGCCGCTGCTGTAATCTGAGCCGAAGTTCAGTGTGGCTGCCTCGCCCCATGCATGCTCACAGCACTCACAGAGAAATCTACACTGCAGTGAGCAGAGATGAAAAGGAAGATAACAGAATAAATGTAGGCTCACCTTAAGCACAGGAAACGGGGGGAGCCAGGAGAAGATAAACATTTCGAGTCTGAACTCGCAGGTAACTGCTCACTTAGCGAATGCACTTTCAAAGTAAGAGCCCCTATCCAGTCATAAAGGGACACATTTTTTAAATAAATTTTGAACTTTTTGGTGACAAATTTGTGAGCTTTTTCATGCAAAATTATAACCTTTTAGCTGAAGCCCATTACCTTGTGGTTTTATTCTGAAAAGGTGAAGGAATCAGAAGCAGCACCAGATTAAAATTAAGCTTTGTGAATCAGCTGTTTTAATAATCAGTAGATCAGGTGACTCTTAAAATCCAAATTTATAATTTTCCTCCCAGCTGAAGGTTTAATTACATTTATGACTAGTTTGATATCTGTTATTTTAAGATGTTGGCCTACTAAATTTGTGGTGCTTTCTGGTTTCCAACAACAGGGTAACCTTGCAGGAATTCACATTCCTGGCCTGTATTTTTGTCCCAGTCCACCCCTCAGTGCACTTAAGATGTGGTGGTTTATAATATTTTCTGGTAATATTTGATACAGAATAAAAAAAAGTTTGAAAGACATTCTAAACTGCTCTTTATAAACTGGAGAAATAAGAGTTTTTGTTTTGTTTTTACTGAATATGTTGAACATAATTAACACTGGTCTGTGAAACTGTCCTTTATAAATTTAAAAGAATAAACTGTATTCTGTGAAACCGTGAAGAATATTGTTATTGTGAAAGTTCATAGAAATATTATGATATAATTTTTAGGCCATATTGCCCACTGTCATGTTTCTGAGCTCACTTTTTCTCTGAGTCCAGATCTTCACTTTATTTTCAGTATTATTTATCTGTACGTCTGCTTTTGGTTATTTTCTGGTCATTGGTTTACTTTTCTGTTTCATGGCAGAGCTCTTCTCTCATTTCCCAGACACGCCCTCCAGCTGATTGCTGTGCCTCAGGTCCTCTCAGCTGCAGTCAGTTGGTAATTAGGTCACCTACCAGTTGCACCTGTTGCTCGTTAGTTTCCCCCACAATATATTAGACTACTGCTCTCTCTATCAGTGTGGCAGCTACAATTGTGTTTGGACTGGACTTTTCCTCTGGACAGTCTCCCCCTCCTCTTCTCCAGAGTTTTTTGTAACTCTGGGGACTCATCACTGTGAAAGTTATTTTTGTTGCCTTTTTTGTATGTCTACACAGTTACTGTACACAGTTACTGTTGGAATAGTTATGTTTTTTCTGTTAATAAATATCCTCACTGCAGTCAAGCGCCTGAGTTTGTTTTTGCTCTGGAGGGGCGTGCATGACAGTGTGCTGCCGCCAGTTAAAACTCAGCTTCTGCATTGGGGCATTTTTTCACCTTTTTGTGCCTTTTTCACTCACCTGTGCATTGGAGCTCACTATGTCCCCAGCTCGCCGATCTAACACACAGAGGAAGGTTGGCAGCGGGGTCTTCCACCTTGGAGGAGGAGTGGGCGACGGACTTCATCCAAAGCTTTGTGGATGAGGCTTTCACCGCCCGTGGACCCAAGAAGGTCTGGGAGAGCATAAATGAAGCGGTGGGCATCGTGGAGGAACATCCTGGCCTCTGGATATATCCCCAATATGCGGAGCTCCTGTCCATGGTCTCTGCGCTTCAGCGCTCCTTCCCCGGACTGACGATAGGGGCATCTCCTGCTGGACTGAAGCCGTCACGGAGGTGCTCTCCCCAGCGGACGTCCATCTCCTCTCGAGGCTTACCTACTCCAGCGCCAGGGTGTGCGTCGCCAACAACATCGCAGTGGCAGCGTCGTCCTGCCCCGGACCACCAGAGGAAGAATCTCGCCTCTCCTGCAGCCTCTTCCTGCACATCAAGCCGTATTAGAGCGGTCTTGCCTGGCTCTTGGTGAGGAGAGCCAGGTGCAGCCATCCACTGCACCTGAGCTCACCTCTCCAGGCTCCTCCACTGCCAGCGACCCTGACCCTGCTTTGCTCTGTGTTTTATCTGAGCTCCCTCCCAGGGTGGCTGGAGATGTTCCGGAACCGCCAGATGTCTCCGAGGATCCAGGCTCACCACCAGATGACGCCGTGGTTCCAGCTGCCCCCCGCTGAGGTTGTCCCAGATTCAGCTCCTCCTCTGCCTGAAGCTGTCCTGTGGGTTCCTCCGCAGGCTGAGTCTCCGTGGGGGCTGCATCTCAGCCTGGTGCCCTCGTGGGGCTGTGCCCCAGTGTGAGCCTGACGTGGGTGCTGCGCTACGCTCCAGCCCAGGTTCCACCGTGGGTGCAGCGTTGGCCCAGTCCGGGTCCACTGGGGGTGCAACGTTGGCCCAGCCGGGGTCCACCGAGGGTGCTGCAGTGCTCCAGCCTGGAGTTACTGAGGGTACTGCAGTGCTCCAGCCCGGAGCCACTGAGGGTGCTGCAGTGCTCCAGCCCGGGGCCATCGAGGGTGCTGCCGGCCAACCTGAGGACGCCAAGGCCTCTTCTTTGCTTCCAGACACCATCGGGGTTCCTCTCCCTCCTCTGCTGGACACCGTCATGCCCCCCCTCCCCCAGCCATGCTTTCCATCCTTGGGCTTTCCTGTTGGGCAACTGCCTCCTGCGTCATCCTTGCGGCCCTGGTGGCTCAAAAACTCAGGCCGGCCACCCAAAAGACTGGGTCACTGTGTAAGTTATTTTTGTTGCCTTTTTTGTATGCCTACACAGTTACTGTTGGAAGAGTTATGTTTTTTTCTGTTAATAAATGTCCTCACTGCAGTCAAGTGCCTGAGTTTATTTTTGCCCTCGAGGGGCATGCATGACACCCACCCCTACAGCCCAGTTTGAAATGACTATTTGTGTGCTAAATTAAGGCTTACATTGACTGACCAGATTTAGTCTAAAAATGTCTAAATTTCATCTAGTGCTGTAAGGGAGAAATCTGGTATCACATATAATAAGAATATTTCGTCTTGAGTAAATTATTGTTCAAATGGTATTATTGCCACCTATCTACCTAGCCAGTTTGTTACACACAGCCACAGTCATGGGAAAGACTACTGACTTGACAGTTGTCCAGAAGACAATGATGGACATACTCAGCAAGGAGTGTACGGTCATTGCTGAAAAGACTGGCTGTCCAGAGTGCTGTATCAAAGCATATTAATGGAAAACTGACTGGAAGGAAAAAGCATGGTGGAAAAAGGTGCACCAGAGACAGGAACGACCGTAGTCTTGAGAAGATTTTTGAGAAAAGTTGATTTCGGAGCTTGGAAAGCTTCATAAGCAGTGGACTGAGTTTGGTGCCAGTGCATCAGGAGCCACTACATATAAACATCTTTGGGAAAGGGGCTACAACTGTTGTGTTCCAAATACTGAAACACGTGTCAGAAACATCTTAACGAGGCTAAAGAGAAAAAGAACTGAACTGTTGCTCAGTGGTCCAAAATCCTCTTTTCTGATGGAAACTAAAATCTATTTCATTTGGAAATCAAGGTCCTGAAATTTGGAGGAAGAGTGGTGAAGCACAGAAAACAAGGTGTTTAAAATCCAGTGTGAAGTACCCAGTCTGTGATTATTTGGGGAGACATGCTGTCTACTGGTGCTGGTCCACTGTGTTTTATCAAGTCCAAAGTCAGCACTGCTGTCTACCAGGAAATTTTAGAGCACTTCATGCTTCCATCTGCTGAAAAACTTTATGGAGAGTACTCCTAGAACTTGGCACCAGCACAAAAAACTACTACAAAATGGTTTACTGTGTCAGATATGCCCCTCTAGGACATGATGAATTGACCCAAATGCCAGACAGAAGTTTGTGGTATTTATTGTAAGTGCACCACAGCCCAAGGACAGGAAGAATGTAAATATGCTGTGATGGCAGACAGCTTACAGTTTCAGAAAGTTCCAAACTTAGTGGTGGGGGGAGAGGCATTACACTAACTCCAGGACGCCGCAAGGAAGAATTAACGGCGGCCAAATAAATTGGGGAAGAAATAATTAGCAAATAAGGAACAGCAGTGACTAATTAAGAACTATGAGAGAACAAAACCAAAACAGGAAGTGAACTACAACAAAGAAGCTAAACAGGAACAAAAACATAGAGCACTTCCAAAATAAGAGTCAACTCAGAACAATGATAAGATACAAAATATACAATTCATGAACCCTACCAAAGTAGTAGAATACTCATGATAAGATGATAGTAATGATGATGATAAATAAGACCAGAAATTACAAAAGGCGTGGACATGGTTGGTGACCTTGTCCAGGTCATGATATACTGACCATAATATTACTGTGCTTGACTGGCCAGCCAGCTGGCCTGACCTGAACCTCATAGATTCTCTGGAGTATAATCAAGAGAAAGATGAGAAACACCAACCCATCAATCAGATGAGCTGAAGCTGCAATCAAAGCAACTTGAACTTCAATAACACCTCAGCAATGACTCAAACTGATCACCTCCCTGCCACGCTGTACTAATGCCGATTTCAAGGCTACAGGAGCCCCCGCCAAGTTCTGAGTGTGTAAATGAACACACGTTTCAGAATTTGGACATTTCTGTATTGTAAATCCTTAGTTAGGCAATATTCTAATAATTTGACGTGTTAAAGCATAATCTTCAAACAGAAAAGGCTTGAAGGAATATAAAATGAACAAAAGTTTTCTTTCAGAATGAAAATTTTGATGATGGTCTAATTTTTTTGAGATGCACTTGTATTTATCATTATTTGGTGCTTTAGTTTTGCATTATTTACACTATATGGACCATTACCTAGCAGAGGAGTGTATTTGTGTCATGAGAGAAATTAAAGCTTACTTACAATATAAAAAAACCAACAAAACTTAGTCGTATAAGAAAGCACTAATTTGTCACTTTTTTTTTTAAAAAAAAGAAGGCATTTCACTTTTTTCTTATTTTTGTAAGTTTGTCATAAATTTGAATTTTTTTTTGTATTCATAAATATAACTAAATTCATGATTTCTTTTAGCTTTTTCTTTTTCTGACTTTCTGAAAATTCAAATTTAAATGTCAGCTTTTATGTAATAAAATTTCAAGACTTTTTTTCCTAAAAATTGTTAGTTTTAATTATTAAAGTATTTTTCTCTCTGTTGTGCTCAGATTTAAAATTAAAGAATGAATCAAATAATTTACAACATGATGAAAATGAGACAACATCCAGATGTCAGATATTTTCCATCGTTTTAGCCACAACAGCAGGGAGCCACTGTATATTTAGAAAGGAGCTGCAGATTCACAAGTAGTTTATAGAGGTTGTGGTTTTGTTTATTCTTAAACTTATAGTCATTTATTGAGTGTTGTTTTGAATTTGGAAATAATTTTGGTTTGTAAGCAGGGCTCCCCCTTCACGTCTTAATTTATAATATTTTCAGCTGGGCTCTTCTGTGGGCCTTCTTTCCTATCTGAGGTCATTCACCATTGTGTGCTTTCCTGTGATTTGTGTAGTGTGTGGGTTCACTCTCAGCCAGCCAAAGCCTGTTGTGCCTCCTCCAAAAAAACATCATGATCTCAGCCTTGAGCACAGTCAGACTGTCGATGTGTTTTTCCTCTCTTTTCCACTCACACACACACACACACACACACACACACACACACACACACACACACACACACACACACACACACACACACACACACACACTCACTTTGATTTCCTTGCCTGCTTTAGTTTGCAGTGAAGGGAGTCTGACCAGCAGACTGATGCAGCGAGCTGTGTCTGCTGAAGCACACGAACGCGCTGAGCATGCAGCGAATTAGCTCAGGGATGTTGAACTGAACTCAGAGAGGAGACGATGGCTCGGTGGTGTGCAAAGGCAGCTCCACTCACTGTTGGATGTGAATCAGTTTCTTCTGCTTCATTAATTAAAGAGATTCACCTCGACAGCAGCACACATGAGACAGACTGCTCTGGACACATTCAGGCCTCTGATTGTGATTGATGTAAAATATCATTTTAACCCTGCAATTACACTGAGGTTGTGTACAGTGCAGCAGAGAGAAATGGCTAAAGCTTTTGTTGGCCACTAAGGATTTCAGTAAAAAAATATTGATGTCTTTAATCTTTTGATGTATTTTTCCTGAACAGATTTTTGCTTCCAGTGTGTGAGCTGATTTTAATGCAACCTTAGAATATCTTCTTGAACTCTCTTGGTTGTGTTCAACAGTCTGGTGTTGCCTCACCTCTTTTCCACATCTCTAGACTCAAAACCACTAGCTACCTTAACTTAATAAATTAGATTAATGAACTGGTCATTAATGTCAGCAGTTAACCACATATTCTCTAATCACCAGAAGATGGTGACATGCATGGCTGTAAAAGAAGTCCAGTGTATGTGTTCTTCTACATGACATTCTTTTGATGAGTTTTGGCTTATTTTCAACATTGTAATGATTGCGGCCTGTATTCATTATGTGTATAGCATCATGGCCATAATAGGCTACATTCACACGATGGCTCTGATATGAGTGAAATCTGATTTATTTATTTTTTTAAACCTAATGTGATTGAAATCTTATTTTGTTTTTAGGGCTGTCTTCTTCTCCCTCTTCATCAGCACCAACCCTCTCCATGTCCTCCTTCACTATATCCATAAATCTTCTCTGTGTTCTTCCTCTTTTCCTCCTTCCTGGCAGCTCCATCTTCATCATCCTTTGTCCAATATATCCGCTATCCCTCCTCTGCACATGCCCAAACCATCTCAGCCTTGCCTCTCTTACTTTTTTTTTTTTTGTTGTTTTTTTTTTGTTACTTATTTGTACCCGTAGGTAGACTTGGTTTGCAGTTTGGTGACAAGCCACTGGCTGCTGGTCGCTGCGTGCGCGAGCGCCCTAAACCTACATGTTTTTGGTGTGCGGGAGGAAACCGGAGAAATCCCGGAGTAAACCCGCACTACTTTGTCTCCAAACCGCTCAACGTGAGCTGTCCCTCTGATATACTCACTTCTAATCCTGTCCCTCCTAATCACTGACAATGACAATCTTAACATTTTCAACTATCCCACCTCCAGTTCCACTTCCTGACTTTTTGTCAGTGCCACTGTCTCCAAACCATGCATCATAGCAAGTCTTACCACCATCTTGTAAATCTTCCCTTTCATTCTAGCTGTTGTCCTGTTTCAAATCACCCCTGACACTCATCTTCACCCAGTCTAACTTGCCTGCACTGTCTTCACCTCTCTTGTGCATTTTTCATTGCTTTGAATGGTTGATCCCAGGTATTTAAACTTATCTATCTTCACTACCTCTACTCCTTTCATCTTCACTGTTCTACCTGCCTCTCTCATTCACATACATGTATTCTGTCTTGTTTCAACTGAGTTTTATTCTTCTTCTCTCCAGAGCATAACTCCACCTCTTCATATTCTTTTCCACCTGCTCCCTACTCTCACTCCAGCTCACAATGTTGTCTGCAAGCATCATGTTCCACGTGGACTCCTGCCTTACCTCGTCTGTCAGCCTGTCCATCACCACGGCACACAAGAAGGAGCTCAGCTGATCCCTGATGTAGTCCCACCTTCCACCTTGAATCCATCTGTCACTCCTACAGCACACCTCATCCACCGTCTCACTGTCTTCATACATATCCTGCCCTACACTCACATACTTCTCTCCCACTCCTGACTAGGGATGGAAATTGAAATTGAAATTTAGAACTGGTTCCCAACAGGAACTGGTCCCTACCTTTTGCCAAGGGTAGGGACACACCCTGTGTGTTCAAGAAACCAAATAGAAGGGAAGCAAGGCTAGGAGCATTGGAGGTGGATTCAAACTGTTTGACCATGGTGTAGAGAGGAAGAGAAACAGAGTAGGGGTAGTCTTAATGGAAGAGTATATGAAAAGTGTTCATGGTGTTAAGAGAGAGTCAGACAGGATCATGAGTTTGAAGATAGAAATTGAAGAGTTGATGTTGAATGTTGTTAGCATGTATGCCCCACAAGTGTGATGCCAGGTAGAAGAGAGACACTCAAGAGAGAGAGGAATTCTGGACTAAATTGAATGATGTGGCAGAGAGTGTTCCCAGGGTGGGGAGAGTGGTGGTTGGAGCAGACTTATATGGGCATGTAGGTGAAGGGAACAGAGGTGTTGAGGAGGTGCTGTGTAGATATTGTCTTACAGAGAGAAATGTGGAAGAACAGATGGTTGAGGATTTTGGTAAAAGGTTGGAAATGGCTGTGGTCAACACATATTTCAAGAAGAGAGAAGAACGTCAGGTGACTTAGAGGAGTGGAGGAAGGTGCACCCAGGTGGACTAAATCTTATGTAGAAAGAAAAATCTGAAAGCAATAGACTGCAAGGTGGTGGGAGGGGAGAATGTAGCTAGGCAGTATCAGATTGTAGTCTATAGGATGATGTTGGAAATAAAGAAGAGGAAGAGAGTGAAGGCAGAGCCAAAGATTAAGTAGGGGAAGTTATAGAAGGAAGCAGGTTGAACAAAGTTCTGGGACAAGTTGATACAGGCTCTGGGTGGTAGGGAAGAACTACCAGATGACTGGGAAAGTACAGCAAAAATATGGAGGGAAACGAGTAGAAAAGTATGTGGTGTATCCTCTGGACAGAGGAAGGAAGACAAGGAGACCTGGTAGTGGAATGAGGAGGTACAGGAAAGTATTCAAAGGAAGAGGTTAGCAAACAATAAGTGGGATAGTCAGGGAGATGAAGAAAGTAGGTAGGGGCATTTGGAATCTAGGCAGGGGCAAAGAGAGAGGTGGAAAAGGCAAAGGAAAATGCATATAATGAGTTGTATGAGAGGCTGGACATTAAGGAAGGAAAAGAGGACTTGTATCAATTGGCTAGACAGGGAGATCAAGCCTGAAAGAATGTGCAGAAAGTTAGGTTGATTAAGGACAGAGATGGTAATGTACTAACGGGTGACAAGAGTGTGTTGAGAAGATGGAAGAAGTACTTTGAGAAGCTGAAGAAAATGAGACCGAGAGGAAAATGGATGAATGAAAAATAGCCAACCAGAAGGTTCCAAGGATTAGCAAGGCGGTATTGAGGGCAGCTTTGAAGAGGATGAAGAATGGAAAAGGCAGTTGGTCCAGATGACATACCTGTGGCAGTATGGAAATATTTAGGAGAGAAGGAAGTTGTCTTTTTAACCAAATTGTTTAACACAATATTGGAGAATGAGAGTATGCCCAAGGAGGGGAGATGTGTTGTGGTACCAGTTTTCAAGAACAAGGGTGATGCTCAGAGGTGTAATAACTACAGAGGCATAAAGTAGATCAGTCACACTGTGAAGATACGGGAAAGAGCAGCTGAAGCCAGGCTAAGAAGAGATGTGACAGTCAGTGAGCAGCAGAATGGTTTCATGCCAAGAAAGAGTACTGCAGATGCAATGTTTGCTCTAAGGGTGTTGTTGGAGAAATATAGAGAAGGTCAGAAGGAGCTGCACTGTCTTTGTGGAGCAACAAAAAGCATATGATAGGGTGCCAAGAAAGGAAGTGGGGTACTGTATGAGAAAGTGGTTGAGACATTTGTGAGGGTGGTGCAGGACATTGCTTTAAGTGCTTTAGGAGTGCTTTAGGAGTGACAGATGGATTCAAGGTGGGGGTGGGATTACATCAGGGAGCCCCTTCTTGTTTGCCATGGTGATGGACAGGCTGACAGACGAGGTCGAGCAGGAGTCTCCGTGGGCTATGGTGTTTGCAGACAACATTGTGATCTGTAGTGAGATGAGGAACAGGTAAAAGAGAACCTGGAGAGGTGCAGGTATGCTCTGGAGAGAAAAGGAATGAAAGTCAGTAAAAGCAAGACAGAATACATGAGGGTGAATGAGAGGGAGGCAGCTGAAAAGGTGAAGATGGAAGGAGTAAAGGTAGTGAAGATGGATAAGAATATAATAGAAAAGGATTTATTGATATTGTACAGTTGTTCAGTACAACAAAATTGCAGGTGCTCCACCAGGCTACTGTGCAATAAAGTAAGAGAGAGGGATTAGATAAAACACAGTTACAGAACACATGATGAAACACATGACTGACCTGAAAATAGCCCAGGATTATGGAAATATACGCAGATATTGACAGGTGCACAGGTAGTGGCTTCATGGATGGAACTATGTACATAAGAGTGCAGAGTGCAAAACACACAATTGAGTAAAATGGCCCAAGGATTATGGAAAATGTACATAGTAGTGGTTTCACAGATGGGTCAATGTACATGAAAGTGCAGAGTGCAAAGATAGGTGTGATTATTATGATAATTAAAAAGGACCTCAGTTCTGTGCATGTGAGCCTTCTGAGGGAGAGGGGTGGGGCCTCTGACTGTTTGCCATTCGTATGGCAAAGGTGAAGAAACTGTTTGTTAGTCAGGAGGTGTGGGACCTGTTTGATCTGAACCGTCGTCCAGAGGAGAGCAGGCCAAACAGGTGGTGGGTGGGATGTGAGGGGTCTCTTGTGATGGCCTTGATCTTTCTGAGATAGGAGAATCAGGAGATGTCCTCCAGGGAGGGCAGAGGGCCGCTGATGATTCTTTTTTGGGCGGTGTTGATGACCCTCTGCACAGCCTTCCTGTTCTCAGCCGTGGAGCCGGCATACCACACACCCAGACAGTAGATGAGTGCGCTCTCTACTGAGGAGCAACAGAAGGCCAGCGGCAGCTTCTGGTCCAGGTTGTTCTTCCTCAGGACACGGAGGAAATGCAGCCATTGCTGGGCTTCCTTCACCAGGGCCTTGGTGTTGACAGTCCAGGAGAGGTCAGAGGAGATGTGGGTGGCCAGGAACCTGAAGGTGGGGATGGTTTTCACGTGGTCGCCATTTATGAGGGGGGGGGGGGAGTGGTTCTGTCTGTTCTTTCTGAAGTCAAGTATGAGTTTTTTTTATTTTTTGGGACATTCAGTTTTAGGTTGTTTGCTTGGCACCACAGCAGCAAATTCTGTATCTCCTCCCTGTATGCCTTCTCATCATTATCAGTGATAAGCCCAACCAATGTGGTAGCGTCTGCATACTTCACGATGACTGTGGTTGGGTGGGTTGAAATACAGTCAAAGGAGTACAGGGAGTACAGTAGAAGGCTGAGCACACAGCCCTGGGAGAGACAATGCTGAGAGACAGTATGGAGGTGTGGTAGGGGCTGAGTCTAACTGTTTGTGGGCAGTTGGTGAGAGAATTTTTTATCCAGGAGCAGGTGGCTGGGGAGGGGGGAGATCTGGAGGAGGTGCCGTTTATTGATCAAGATGTTTTGAAAGCTGAGCTGTAGTCCACAAAGAGCACCCTCACATAGCTCCTTGGGTTTTCTAGGTGGCTCAGCACTCTGTGGAGTGTGGTGGCGATGGTGTCTTCCGTAGACCGGTTCTCCCTGTAGGCGAACTGGTGGGGGTCAAAGGGGGGAAGATAGTCCCTGATATGCTGGGACACCAGTCGCTCAAAACACTTCATGACTACAGATGTGAGTGCTATGGGTCTGTAGTCGTTCAGGCTGTCAGTTGCAGAATTTTTTGGGATGGGGATGATGGTGGAAGCCTTGCGGCAGGAGGGGATGGTGGCGTGTGTCAGGGAGAGGTTGAACAGCTTGGTGAGGATCTCTGCCAGCTGGTCTGCATATGCTTTGACCACCGCTCCTGGGATGCCGTCAGGACCAGCAGCTCTGTGGGGGTTCACTGCTGACAGTTGCCTCCTCTCCTCGTGCACCCTTAGAGAGAGAGGGGAGGGAGAAGAGTGGGGTGAGGGTCAGGAAAGGGGGGATGAGCTGGGGGGGAGGTGAGCTCAAACTGGGCAAAAAAGCTGTTAAGCTCCTTTGCCATAGTGAGGCTGCTGTCCGATGTTGGGGGGCACTGGCCCCTGTAGTTGGTGAGTACCTGGATGCCTCTCCACATCTTTCTGAGGTTTTTGTCTGTGAGGAAGCTCTCCACGTTCCTCCTGTAGACATTCTTAGTGTGTTTTATGCTTCCACTCAGGTTGGCTCTAGCAGTGCTGTCCATCTGCCTGAAGGCTCAGTTGCGAGCTCTGATCAGAGCCTGGACCTCACTGGCCATTCAGGGTTTCCAGTTTGGAAAGACCCGGATGTGTTTGGTGACTCGCATTTCTACACAGCATTTAATGTAGAAGAGGACAGACTCAGTGTAGGAGTCCAGGTCCTGCTGTTCAAAGATGTTCCAGCTTGTACAACTAAAACAGTCCTGTAGCTGGAGGAGAGCATTTTCAGACCAGGTTTTGTTTGTTTGGTTGGGGGGGGGGGGACTTTTCTTAAGGGGAGTCTAAGCAGGAATTAAAAGCAGGGAGAGATGGTCTGATAAGTTTCAGTACCTGGGGTCAACCATCCAAAGCAATGGAAAATGTACAAGAGAAGTGAAGAAGAGCATGCAGGCAGGGTGGAGTGGCTTGAGGTGAGTGTCAGGGGTGATCTATGACAGAAGTGTAGCAACAAAAGTGAAAGGGAAGATTTTCAAGACTGGAGTGAGACCTACTATGATGTATGGCTTGGAGACGGTGACAATGACAAAACGACAGAGGGCAAAGCTGGAGGTGGCAGAGTTGAAGATGCCAAGATTCTCATTTGGTGTGACTAAAGGTGCGTTCACACCAAATGCAAACTGAATGTTTTGCATGGCTTGAATACGTACAATGTCAATGGAAAGTGGCAAAAACACATGAATTCGCCGTTCACATCCGAGGGATAGCATTACCTAGTAATGGCCTTGAGATTCTGCCATCGCTGAAGTAAAAGTATCAACATTGGAGAGTAAACTAGTTTTAAAATTAGACTGCCACTGACCTGCAGACAGATAGACCAGGGGCTCTGCAGCTGAATTGGCGTGTCGGAGTTATTTACACATGGACTCCTGCCACGGATGTGCTAACAAGGGCTAGCAGGCTAACAATGTAAACAGCTTTCGTCTTCTGAAGTTTTGGAGGCGGGGGCAATTTTTCCACGTGAGAGAACCGTTGGATAATGTAAACCTAAACATGATAGTGTTTTGGGGATTTCCACAGCAGGCAGAACACAGCTGCAGAAGTTATGAAGGCAACTCCGCTTGTCTCCAACTCGCTCAGATGGCAAATTTATGTCTATTCACATGTTTACATTGAGATAACATGTAATCGTACCATGCTAAGAATGTGCACATTCACATTTGGTCTGAATGCACCTTAAGAGGGACAGGATTAGAAATGAGTATATCACAGGGACAGCTTTGGTTGATTGGTTTGAGACAAGGTAAGGGAGGCAAGGCTGAGATGGTTTGGACATGTGCAGAGGAGGGATAGTGGATATATTGGACAAAGGATGTTAAAGATAGAGCTGCCAGGCAGGAGGAAAAGAGGAAGACCACAAAGACGATTGCTGGATGTACACCGCGTTCCAAATTATTATGCAAATTATATTTGTCTCTGATTTTTCTAAATAGTCGATACAAATGACAGTCAGTATAATTTTCAAGCCGTCAACTGTTAGAGCATAATTCAAATTTTATTGAACAAACCTCCCAATGATAACTATTTTTTTTGCAAAAATTAAAAAAGTATGCACTGTTCCAAATTATTATGCACAACAGAGTTTCAAAACATTTTATTGGTTGTAAAGAACTGAAAATGGTCATTTGTTGAATTTGCGGCATTAGGCGGTCATATTTACTGTCACAAACCCCCGTGCGCCATAACACGGCGCACGAGGGAGAGAATGAAAAACCCAATCGCAGGAGTAGAGAGTGCCATGTTTATTTAAGTTCACCACCAAATTACAGTTCAGGTCAACCACAAAAATACAGAGAGATGAAATGATGGGATTAGGCCACCAAACAGACAGGGCGCCTATCGGGTGCTCCACAGCCCGGTCAAAAAGGGGAGCCTGGTGCTGCAATACCATAAGCACAAAAAAGAAAGGCGATAAGCCTAGCACTGCAGAGCTACAAACAGCATGGGAAAGAAAGGTGAAAAATGACACTTACAGGCCTGGAGCAAATCCGAGGTGAGCCATGCAGTGTGGAGGATGAGGTGAAAAGCACAGCCAGCTGAAACACCAAGGGAAATAATCCGGCTGGAGAATAACGAAGGGAGTGAATAACATACGGGGAGAACTGGCTGCTGCGTATGGAAGCAAATGCCCCAACAATCTCCCTCCTCAGAAGCGGCAAACATATACTCCTGAAGCTAACGAGGAAAGAGATTGCCGGTGCGAGAATACGTGGGCAGAACTGATTGACACCAGGTGTGAGAGAGCGTGGGAATAAGAGTGAATGGAGCGTGTGCATGTGTGTGTGAGTATGTGTATGTGTGTGAGAACCCGTGACAGTGCAGCTGACGGTGCTTGACAGGAGGAGGGGGCGTGCCCGAGCGGTCAGGAGGAAACTTAGGACAAAGCATAACAATAAGTCAGAATCGGGTTTGGCCTCCAAACCCGGATTCATGACATTTACTGAAATCAAAAGCTATTTCAATCAAAAACACCTTAACAGGCCAAGTTTCATGTTAACATAGGACCCCTTCTTTGATATAATCTTCACAATTGTATCCATTGAACTTGTGAGTTTTAGAGAGTTTCTGCTTGAATTTCTTTGCAGGATGTCAGAATAGCCTCCCACAGCTTCTGTTTTGATGTGAACTGCCTCCCACCCTCATAGATCTTTTGCTTGAGGATGCTCCAAAAGTTCTCAATAGGGTTGAGGCCAGGGGAGGATGGGGGCCACACCACAAGTTTCTCTCCTTTTATGCCTATAGCAGCCAATGACACAGAGGTATTCTTTGCAGCATGAGATGGTGCATTGTCATGCATGAAGATCATTTTGCTATGGAAGGCACGGTTCTTCTTTTTGTACCATGAAAGAAAGTGGTCAGCCAGAAACTCTATATACTTTGCCAAAGTCATTCTCACACCTTCAGAAACCCTAAAGGGGCCTACCAGGTCTGTACCCATGATTCCGGCCCAAAACATGACTCTGACACCTCCTTGCTGATGCCGCCGCCTTGTTGGGACATGGTGACCATCCACCAACTATCTACTACTCCATCCATCTGGCCTAACCAGGGGTGCACGGCACTCATCAGTAAACAAGACTGTTTGAAAATTAGTCTTCATGTGTTTCTGGGCCCACTGCAACAGTTTCTGCTTATGAGCACTGGTTAAGGGTGGCTGAACAGTAGGTTTATGCACAACTGCAAGCCTCTGGAGGATCCTACACCTTGAGGTTCGTGGGATTCCAGAGGAACCAGCAGCTTCAAATACCTTGTTGGCTAATGGTATTTTAGCAGCTGCTCTGTTAATCCGATGAATTTGTCTGGCAGAAACCTTCCTCATTATACTTTTATCTGCACGAACCCATCTGTGCTCTGAATCAGCCACAAATTTCTTCACAGTATGATGGTCACACTTAAGTTTTTGTGAAGTATCTAATGTTTTCATACCTTGTCCAAGGCATTGCACTATTTGACACTTTTCAGCAGCAGAGAGATCCTTTTTCTTTCCCATATTGCTTGAAACCTGTGGCATGCTTAATAATGTGGAACATCCTTCTTAAGTAGTTTCCTTTAATTGGGCTCACCTGGCAAACTAATTCTGACAGGTGTCTGAGATTGATATCAGTGATCCAAAGAGCCCTGAGACACAATACCATCCATGAGTTTAATTGAAAAACAAAAAATTGAATGTTTATGATACTAAAATCCTATTTGCATAATAATTTGGAACGCAGTGTTTTGAAGGAGGACATGGAGAGGGTTGGCGTTAGTGATACTGTAAATGGAAGGCATAAGATGAGGATGAGCTGCTGTGGCAACCCCTAAAGGGTGCAGCCCAAAGAAGAAAAATTAAATAAAATGAGTAAAAAAACCAAAAAGATGCTCATTTCAGTGTAAACAACAACTGAATTTCAGAGGGAACTGATTGTGTGCCGTGTGTGATCACAAAGTTTGGGCTTCATGCGTTCAGTCTGTGCTTACACTCTGCAAAATGGAAGATTAAGAAATTTACTGTGGACAGCTGCGTCAATGACCAAAGCCGGAGAATTTGACTATATCACTGCAAATTGAAATCTTATAATTTCATAAGTGTACACCCGTCTTTTTTTTTAGCTTTGTCTAAATATCTTAGACAAAGATAGGGGCTGAAACATGCCATAGATGATGGTAGTCCCTTGGAAGAAAGCCTCCACTGATGTGTGACACGAGTGAGAGCTTTGGCTTTTTCAAAGTTGAATATTTTCACCTGATATAGGACTCTCCTTTAGGTACATCGGTGCAGGAGCTTAAGGTGGTATCTCACTGTGCTGCAACAGCTCAAACTAGCTGGAGAATGGCATTCATGAGAGAGTTTCCAAAATCTCTTCAAACATTCACGTGGGTTTGTAATTTCCTCTCATGTTGCAGGAATTTTAAACATGTTAAAAAAATTGGTGTGGGACTTCCGGTCTGGACGCCATGGCGATAGCAGCCTAACGCTGAAGCCCCCAGACCCAATCCAAGAAAATATCTTGAAAATCAAACTTAACGGATTTTTGGAGGAGTGAAAATCAAAAGACAAAATCACCATGTCTAAAGGAAAACAGAGGAAACTGAAATTTTCCAGGCCAGGACATGTATCGGCCGGAGAATCTGATCCGGATGATTTCCGTTCAGAAGACGAGGAGCTGAATGTAGCTGACAAGAAGGTTAGCTTGAAAACGCTATTTGAAGAACTACGACGATTTTGCCGAGAGGTTTGGGCCGAATTTTGTGAATTCAGAGACGAATTAAAAAGGACAAACAGCAGAGTGGACCAGGCCGAGAACCGAATCTTGGAAGCAGAGGAACGAATAAAAGTGCTTGAAGATTCTGTCCTGGACCTACGCAAAAGACAAGCATCAATAGAGGCTAAGCTAACCGACCAAGAAGGAAGACAGAGAAGAGACAACATAAGAATTCGTGGTCTGATAGAAGGAGCCGAAAACGGTTTTAACTCAATGGCAGAATGCGTGGAATCTTTACTAAGAGAGAAACTGGATATTCCACAAACCACCGACTTGAAGATAGAAAAGGCACATCGTTCATTAGCCGCTAAGCCAGCGGCGGAAGCGCCCCCACGTTCGGTGTTGGTAAGATTTTCCAATTTCAAAATAAAACAAGAGGTTGCAAGACTGGCTTGGCAGAAAAAAGGATTTATGCACCAAGAGAGAAAAGTCTTCGTGGAACACGATTACGCCCCGGAGGTCCTTCAAAAGCGCAGGGAATATAATGACGCCAAAAAGGTGCTACGTGACAAGAAACTGTGCTTTCAGATGCCATTTCCTGCAAAGTTAAGGGTCTTCTACGGTGAAGAAACATGTCTCTATAATTCGGCGGAAGAAGCAACAGCTGACATGGCGAGAAGAGGGCTCCCGGTAATGGTGTTTAAACCTGCAGCTGACCCGAGCGATACGATCAAGGCTCAAACGTGGACCACACAGAAACCTTCAAAATCCACGGGCCAGCAGCGGGAAACCCAGCGCCAGAGCGTCACGGATAAACTGGCCGTTTTCAGGTTGGAATAGCGACCTTTTTTTTTTTTAGTCAATCTGCACATCCAACCCCCCTCATACAAGGTAACAAACATTAAAGGAGATGCATATTCAGCATGTGGTAAAACATTCCATGGAACAGTCATAATATTAGAAACAAATAAGTTTAAAAAAAAAAAAAAATCTTGTTAAAATAGAAATGTGACAATGATCCACATGTTCTCCCCACACTAACAAATACCGTCCTAGCGTGAATGTTTGCTGTGATGGGGGTGGGAGGGTGCACACAATTTCACAGGGTATAGGCATAAAGGGAAAAAAAAATCATTACAAGTTCGGATTGGGTTCTGAAACTCACGTTAAAAGCATGGGACAACTTACAGGGGTAAGAGAGGGCCCTCAACACGTAACAGAGTTTGAGGAATTTCCCTCAGAGTCTACACTCCATCAAGGCTCTTCCAGGGTCTTTAAAAAGACCTCAGCTCAGGAAGTTCTTTTGACAGTTTTTTGTTTTAAAGTTTTATACACTATGTTCTTAATGTTTTTCTTGTTCTTAATGTTCTTTCAGTTTCTGAGTAGCACAAAAGAGGGCCACCACACTGTTATACTAAATAAAACAACACAATGGAGAAACAGGGTGTAACCAAAATAGCCTCATATAATGTAAAAGGAATCCTGAATCCAGTTAAAAGATCCAAGATTCTAGGCAAAATGAAAAAAGACAAAGCAGGGATAATATTTTTACAAGAAACCCACCTAACAGACGTGGAGCACACTAAACTCAGTAGACAAGGGTTTAAAATGATCTCTTCATCTTCATATAAGTCAGGGAGGAGGAGGGGAGTAGCGACATTGATATCAACCAAAATTACATTTGAAAAAAAATCAGAACACAAAGATAAAGAAGGGAGATACAGTTTGGTAATTGGGTGGCTAGAGGGAGAAGATATCACCCTGCTGAATGTATATGCACCCCCAGGGGCTAACTGGAAATTTTATAAAAATGTATTTGACCTAATGATAACTAAAGCTCAAGGTTTAGTGATATGTGATGGGGACTTCAATCTAAGACTGAATCCATACTGGGATGCTTCTGGTAATTCTCCACATCAAAATAATACCCAAAGCAGGAAGACTCAGATGCTACTAAAAGAAATGGGAATTTGTGATGTGTGGAGGGAACTCAACCCCAGTGTAAAAGATTATACATTTTACTCAACGCCACATTCAGCTTACTCAAGGATTGACTATTTGTTTATGTTTAATAGAGACATTGGAAGAGTAGAAACATGTAAAATAGGACTGATGGATCTCTCTGACCACAGTCCGATCTATATGGACTTAAATATCCAAAAATACACAAATAATACATTTTCTTGGAGGTTGAATTCAAATGTCCTGAAAGGACCACTGAAAGATGAGTTGGAATCAGACATTCTCAGATATTTGGAAGAAAACGATAATGGAGAGGTATCCCCTATAATACTGTGGGATGCATGCAAAACTGTAATAAGGGGGAAGATTATTGCAAAACTGGCAACCCAAAAGAAACTGAGACAAGAAAAACTAACCGCATTAGAGTCAGAACTTAAGAACCTAGAAAAAGAACACAAAGGCAACACTCATTCTATTGACTCGCTCAAGATTAAGGAAATTAAAAACCAAATAAATGAGATCTACACAATAGAAATCCAGAAGAAACTTACATTTTTGAAACAAAAATACTATGAAGCAGGCAGTAAATCGGCAAAATTGCTAGCCTATAAATTGAGGAAACAACAAACAGAAAGAGCAATCTACAAAATCAGAGACCCAGTATCAAAGGAAATAAAATTCAGAATTCAGGATATTCTTAAAAGCTTCGAGAATTACTACAAGAACTTATACTCCCACAAAAAACATAAAAACACATCCGAGGCATTCCTAAACACATTAAACCTTCCCCAACTTACGGAGTCACAAAATAAAACACTACTGTCAGAAATACAACCTAAAGAATTGGAAAAAGCAATTATGAAACTTAAAGCGAACAAATCCCCAGGAGCAGATGGCTATACAGCAGAGTGGTACAAAACCTTTAAACAGCAACTATCTCCTCTCCTCCTGAAAACATTTAACTTTGTCCTCCACACAGGGGAAATCCCCCCTCCTGGAGAGAAGGGGTCATTGCAGTTATACCTAAACCTGAAAAGGATAAACTAGAATGCTCCAACTACAGACCAATCAGTGTATTAAATCAGGACTATAAGCTTTTTACCATTATCCTTGCCAAAAGGTTAGAAAATATACTGACAGACTTAATTCACTTAGACCAAACAGGTTTTATAAGACAAAGACAGACACAAGACAACATTAGACGCACTTTACACATAATTCATCATATAAAAAAATATAACTTAAATGCAGTCATATTGGGATTAGATGCTGAAAAAGCATTTGATTCGGCTGACTGCTCTTTCCTATATAGAATCTTATCCAGTTTCAATTTTCATAACAACTTCATCAGAACTATACAGGCATTATATAAAAAACCAACAGCTAAAATAAGGATTAACAGTAATTTATCATCATCTTTTGAGCTGGAAAGAGGATGTCGTCAGGGCTGCCCCCTGTCTCCACTGCTCTTTGCAATCTTCATAGAACCTCTGAGCCAATGGATAAGACAAAATCAAAAAATTCAAGGTATTACACTTGGTCAGAAGGAACATAAAATAGCACTCTTTGCTGATGACATTTTAATATACCTAGGGCAGCCGGACACTTCTTTACCAGAACTAATCTCAGTTTTTTCAGAGTATGAAGATTTATCGGGGCACAAATTAAACATGCATAAAACCCAAGTTTTAACATTCAACTATGACCCAAATCATTATTCACTAAGCAAACTCAAAACTAACTGGGTGATGGAATCTATGAAATATCTGGGGGTCAATATCCCGAAACAACTCAACAAAATTATAACACTAAACTATGATCCACTGGTGACAAAAATAAAATCTGACCTAGCAAGATGGAATATGATACCATTCTTGGGTACTGCACAAAGAATTGAAGCAGTCAAAATGAATATACTTCCACGTCTTCTATACCTTTTCCAAACAATACCGGTAGAACCTCCCAAAAAAACATGGCAGGAGCTGGACAGAAGGATCTCAAGATTCATATGGCAAGGCAAGAAACCTAGAATCAGATATAGAACCTTACAGCTAAACAAAGACAAAGGTGGGCTTGCGCTGCCAAATATCAGGGACTATTTTAAAGCCGCACAAATTAAAACTTTAATAGAGATATGTAACCCAGTCTACACTGCACAATGGAAGGAGATCGAATGCCAAATAACAAGTGACATCCCCTACAGGTGATAATAGGGAACAATGCCTTACCTAAACTTTTGATAAACACTAACCCGTGGATAGAGACCCCGCTAAAAATTTGGTTTAAGATAGTCAGAGAGAATCAAACTAAAGAGCCCTATCGACTTCTGCAATGGATTGTCTATGATCAAGACTTTACTCCTAATAAAACAGACACTAGATTTAAAAAGTGGAAAGAGAAAGGGCTGATAAAATATTACGATTTTTTTAAGGGGCAAACTTTAAGAAGTTTTGAAGATTTGAAAAAACAAGGTCTAATAAACCAAGATCTTTACAGGTTCTTTCAGCTTAGACACCACATAAACAATATACTTAAAAAGAAGGATTTGGAAAGGGCCCAGTCAGGTGTTCTGAAGGTCTTCTTAATGGCATATAAAGGGATTCCAGGGATCAGATACATTTCTAAAATATACCAAGGTCTTCAAGACTTAAAAGGAGACAACACATCATATATAAAAGAAAGATGGGAAAAAGAGGGGAATTTCACTTTACAACTGGAGATATGGGAAAAGCTAAATAAACAGCAATGGAAAAGTACCTCATCCCTGCAGTGGAGAGAATTTGGATGGAAAAATTTGGTAAGATTTTTCAGAACACCTGCACAAAACAAATTTACCCATAAGGGGTTGAACTGTTGTCGCTTGTGTGGTGAAAAGACTGCAAATCAATTTCATGTGTTTTGGTCATGCCCAGTTATCCACCAATATTGGACCAATGTACGGACAGTATTGGGGAAAATATTCAAAATAACAGTTCCCTTTTCTTTTGTAACTTTGTATTTGGGTTTACTACCGGACTCACTGGAAAGATGAGGAGAAAAATACTTATTCAATGTTTTAATATTGGCAAGTAAAAAAGCCCTAACTAAAAAATGGATGTTGAAGGACTGTCCTACACCTGAAGATTGGTCTAACGTGATCCAAGACATTTACTTGATGGAAAAGTTGACATTCGCACTGAGACAGGACATGGATGGGTTCATGAACTTTTGGCAACCCTGGATCACATATGTGTCTTTCATTAGATCTAATCTTTGACAAATACCATTTCAATAATGGTTCCGCTCTTTGTTCCAACGCTACTCAGATGCTCTTTTACTTTTAATTACCTATTTTTCTTTTTGTTTGTTTTTTGCTGTTTTGTTTGTTTGTTTGTTTCTTATTTTTATTTTCTTTAATTTCACTTTTTCTTTCACTTTTTTAATAAAAAGGGGTGTTGTAATAATTATTCTTCCAATGTTGTCAAATAGCAAAAAATAAGGGAACATGTGATGAAAATGTAAACAATGCAATGCTGTAATGACCTGTATACCCTTTACAAAAACTTAAATAAAAAAAAAAAATTGGTGTGACTAATGATAAAAGACGGGAGGAGATGGAGACGGAGTTCGGTAGCTTCAGCTAACCGCTGCCATATTGGGCTGCTATGAACTTGATAACATACAGTGGACAATCACCAGCAGATGACATGGCTCGCCAAATCAGGTGCTAAGTCCTGCCATTTGGAAATCAAGGTCCCCACAGTCTGGAGGAAGAGTGGAGAGGCACAGAATCGAAGTTGCTTGAGGTCCAGTGTGAAGTTTCCACAGTCAGTGATGATTTGCGGAGCCTTGTCATCTGCTGGTGTTGGTCCACTGTGTTTTATCAAGTCCAAAGACAGTGCAGCCGTCTACCAGGAAATTTTAGAGCACTTCATGCTTCTCTTTGCTGACAAGCTTTATGGAGATGCTGATTTCATTTTCCAGCATGACTTGGCACCTGCCCACACTTCCAAAAGTACCAAAGCTTGGTTTAATGACCATGGTATCACTGTGCTTGATTGGCCAGCAAACTCTCCTGACCTAAACCCCACAGAGAATCTACTGTATGGAGTATTGTCAAGAGGAAGATGAGAGACACCAGACCCAACAATGAAGATGAGCTGAAGGCCGCTATCAAAGCAACTTCAATTCAATTCAATTCAACTTTATTTATATAGTGCCATTTCACAACAACAGTCATCTCATAGCACTTTCAACTGTAGGGGGGACCCCCACAGTTGCAGAAAGACCCCAGCAATCAGGTGATCCCCTGTGAGCAAGCACTTGGCGATGGTGGAGAGGAAAAACTCCCTTTTAGCAGGAAGAAACCTCCAGCAGAACCAGGCTCAGGGAGGGGCAGTCATCTGCTGCAACTGGCTGGGGGGTGAGGGGACAGAAAAGATGAAAAGAATAGATATGTAGAGAGCAAACAGCACGATGGGGACTCAATCTATGGGAGAGAACAAACAGATGTTAATGACCAGCAAAAAAAAAAAAAAAAATATTTCATTGAGAGTGAAGAAAGGAGTGAGGCCCAGTGCATTATTGGAGGTCCCCTGGCTGACTAAACCTATTAGCAGCATAACTAAGGGAGGGTTCAGAAACACCTGATCCCTCCCTAATTGTAGGCTATATCAAAAAGGTAGGTTTTAGCCCTATTCTTAAAAACAGAGATCGAGTCTGACTCCCGAATCCAGATTGGCAGCTGGTTCCACAGGAGAGGAGCTTGATAACTGAAGGCTCTGCCTCCCATTGTACTTTTGGAGATTCTGGGTATTACAAGTAATCCTGCATTTTGGGAGCGTAGTGCTCTGTTAGGATAATACGGTAGTATCAGATCTTTTAAATAAAAAGGGGCCTGATTGTTTAGAGCTTTGTAAGTAAGAAGAAGGATTTTAAACTTAATTCTAAACTGTATGGGAAGCCAATGAAGGGAGGCCAGAACCGGAGAGATATGATCTCTCTTTCTAGTATCTGTTAAAACTCTTGCTGCAGCATTTTGGATCAGCTGAAGACTTTTTAAAGATGTTTTAGGACAACCTGATAATAAAGAATTACAATAATCTAATCTCGAGCTAACAAAAGCGTGGATCAGTTTCTCAGCATCACTCTGAGACAAGATGCTCCTAATCTTGGCAATATTACGCAAATGATAGAAGGCAGTCTTAGAAACAAATTTAATATGTGAATTGAAGGACGGATCTTGATCAAAAATAATTCCAAGGTTCCTCACAGAGCTATTAAGAGAAAGAGTAACCGCATCCAAACTGAAAGTTTTGATTTGGAAAGGTATTTCTAAGGTTTTTTGGACCAACAAGAATGACTTCAGTCTTATCTGAATTTAATAGCAGGAAATTACAAGTCATCCAAGCTTTGATTTCCTTAAGACAGGCTTCCAACTTGGCTAATTGATTACCATCATCTGGCTTCATTGACAGGTATAATTGTGTATCATCTGCATAACAATGAAAATGTATAAAGTGCTTTCTAATAATGTTGCCTAACGGAAGCATATATAAACTAAAAAGAGTAGGGCCTAGCACAGATCCCTGTGGAACTCCATGACTAAGCTTTGAGTTAAAAGAAAACTCATTACTGACATGAACAAACTGGAACCTATCAGATAAATAAGATCTAAACCACTGCAATAAAGTTTCATTAAGTCCAACATAGTGTTCTAATCTATCAAGTAGAATATTATGATCGATAGTAGCAAAAGCTGCACTAAGGTCTAAAAGGACAAGTACAGAAACCAGTCCATTATCAGATGCGATGAGGAGGTCGTTAGTGACCTTTGCTAAGGCTGTTTCAGTACTACGATCGATTCTAAACCCAGATTGAAACTCTTCAAGTAAACCATTACCCTGCAGGTGGTCAAATAATTGCGTAGCAACAACTCTTTCTAAGATTTTTGAAATGAAAGGGAGATTAGAGATTGGTCTATAGTTAGCTAAAGCTCCTGGATCTAGCATTGGCTTTTTGAGTAAGGGTTTAATTACAGCCATTTTAAAAGCCTGCGGTACATGGCCTAAAGTTAATGAAGAATTGATTATATGAAGAATAAAGCTACCAATAAGTGGGAAGGCTTCTTTAAATAACCTGGTAGGAATAGGGTCTAAAAGACAAGTTGAAGGTTTGGATGAGGAAACTATTTTGTCTAACTCACAAAGGTTGATTGGAGTAAACTCATCAGGACAGACATCAATTGAAGGAGTTGTAGTAGTTACTGTATTTAAGTTAACTGTGGGAAGAATCTGATTGATTTTATCTCTGATGGATGAAATTTTATTATTGAAAAAGTTCATAAAGTCCTGACTAGTAAGCCCTAAGGCACAGGTGTCAGACTCATTCCATGGAGGGCCAAGACCCTGCAGGTTTTACTTCCACCCAGTGTCTTCAACAGGTGATTTCTCTGAATTTCTTCCTACTGATTGCTGATCAGTGAAAACACCTGCTGAAGAGACTGGGTGGAAGTAAAACCTGCAGGGTCTTGGCCCTCCATGGAATGAGTTTGACACCCCTGCCCTAAGGGAATGCTAGGATTGACAGAGTCCTGACTCTTTGTCAACCTGGCTACAGTGCTGAAAAGAAACCTGGGATTATTCTTGTTCTCTTCTATTAATGCAGAATAATAACTCATTCTAGCTTTTCTAAGAGATTTTTTATAAATTAAAAGATGATTTCTCTGGGACTTCCGGTTATGGCTGCCACGTAGGACGGACGTGTCTCGCTCTGCTCTGCTCCTGGAGAAAAAAAATCGGCAAATAACTCTCTCATTTGGGACAGAACGTATCTCAGCATTTGGGCGAGGATATGTCGGCGAAGCCTAAGGCTGGAAAACCAGGAAAAGGAAAAAGCGAGCCGCCGAAACAGTCCAAATTAACGGACTTTCAGGTCTGTGACGCAGCAAACAAAACTCCATATATGGCGGAGGAAGCTGGCGGCGGTGCGATGTTTGCGGGGAATGGCGCAGATGCGCTGATGGCTGCCATGAGTTCAATGAGAGCGGACTTTTCCTCTAGATTTGATGGGATTATGACAGCGTTGGAAGGAATAAGAAAGGAATTGGGTGACTGTGTAGAACGAACGGCGCAGATGGAGCTCCGTCTCGCTAGTGCTGAAGATGACGTCACCCGTCTTCAATTAAAGGTGCGCACTTTGGAAAAAAAAAATAAATCTCTGGAAGATAATATTTTGGATTTGGAATCTCGGTCGAGACAGAATAATTTGAGGCTGGTGGGTCTTCCAGAGGAATCAGAAGGTCGGGACGTATGTTCCTTTCTGGAAAAGTGGATTCCGGAGGTGCTGGGCAGCGAGGAGTTGCAATCAGCAGTGGTTCTGGAAAAAGCACATCGTATTGGCCCACGGAGAGATAAGGGACCGCCGAGGACCTTAATTATGAAGTTTCTTAGCAACAGAGACAGGATGAAGATCTTCAACGCTGCACGTGCTAAAGGAGAGATTAAACACCAGGACCAGCAGGTGCGGTTCTACCCAGATTTGGCCACAGGAATCCAGCAATTGAGGAAGCAGTTTGATCCCGTACGTAAGGAGCTGCGCAACCTTGGGATTCGTCATGGTGTAATCTATCCTGCGAGACTGCTGACCACGTATGAGGGCAGAACCCACATTTTCAAGACCCCAGAGGAGGCGCAGGAGTTCATCAAGAAGATCAAAGAAGAAGAAGAGACTGGTGGGAGCTAAGCATGAACAAAATATAAGGTAGAATAATTAAGCATTTGCACAGGCATCTGACTGACTTGAAGTAAATAGTAAGTTTACAAAATATAGATTGTATTATATATTAAAAAAACAAAACAAAAACAAAACAAACAAAAAAAAAACTATGATGTACAAAGTTGTTAAAAATTTTGGAGTTAAGTTGGAAAACTACAGAGGAGAGTTAATGTTACGTCATTAAAAGCAGTAGAGTTAGGGTGATTGGGAGGATGAAGAAGGAGTGGCTTAGGCTGTTCCCCGTGGGTGTGGAACAGTCGATGGCTATATCGGGAGACAGAATTTTTCTTTTGATTTTGGGGGGTTTGCCACAAGTGTGGGAAGGGGAAATTTGTTTGTGTGTAGTTTGTAGGATGAATGTTCAACCACTCATGTTTTTGCTTCTCTGTATGAGCATGTTTACACTGCAAGGTAATCCCAAACTCTCTATTGATCATGGACCAAAGTGTTAATCTTAATTTAACTTCATGGAATTGCAGAGGTCTACAAAATTTAAAAAAACTTAAACAAGTTATGAATAAAATAAAGGACATGGGTTCAAGAATTGTGTTTTTACAAGAAACTCATCTGATAGAGGAGGATGTTAAAAGAATTAGGAGTAGATGGCAGGGAAGTGTATTCACCTCTTCATTTTCATCCCGAGCCAGGGGAGTTATGACTCTCATACATAAATCAGTTCCTTTTCAGGTGAAAAATGTAATTGGAGACAAATTTGGAAGATATGTAATCATTCAAGGTTCTTTGCTATTAGAAAATATAAATCTTGTGAACTTATATGGTCCCAATATAGATGATCAGAAGTTCTTTGCTAATTTATTTCTCATCTTATCATCACTTACAGGGCAACATATAATAGCAGGGGATTTTAATTGTACATTGAATCCAGGTGTGGATAGATCAACAGGACTGGATTGTACGCACATTGGATGTAGGATGACTATTAATCATTTTATGAAAGAATTGAGATTGTTAGATATATGGAGAGAAATGAAACCACAAGTTAAAGCCTATTCTTGTTATTCCAGTACCTACAAGACATTCTCACGTATTGATTATTTTTTGATTTCCACAGAATTAAGGTCCAAGATTCAAAACTGCTTTTATGATAACATCGTGATTTCTGATCATGCACCCTGTTGTCTAATATATGTAGATAAAAAATTGACAAAGGAATCAGGTAGATGGCAATTTCAGCATAAATGGCTTCAGGATGAGGAATTTGTCAAGTATATAGAAAAACAGATAGACGAGTTCTTTGACATCAATACTACACAAACATCAGCATGTGTAAAGTGGGAGGCTTTCAAAGCTTTTATTAGGGGACATATTATTAGTTATACAGGATCAAAATCTAAGAAGACTCGAGAGGAGAGAGCTAAATTGGAACATAAAATAAAAAGTCTTCAGGAAAAAGTGTATGCAGGAAGTGACCCAAGGTTGGAGAATGAATTACTGATTTTGAGAGCTGAATACGACAAAAAATCAGCGAATAGAGCTGCCTCGAGTCTTCTAAGATTGAAACAATCTTTTTATGAACAAGGTGAAAAATCAGGAAAATTATTAGCATGGCAGATTAAACAATTGGAAATTAAAACACCAATTACCAGTATTATAAGTAACGGACAGGTAGTTATAGATCCTTTAGAAATTAATAGAGCCTTTAGAGATTACTATGAAAAATTATATGATACCAAAAATGAACCTGATTTAACAAAACTAAATGGGTTTTTGAACGAACTATCTATACCGTGTATTCCAAATGAAAACAGGGAGATATTGGAGTCTAAAATTAGTCAAGAAGAAGTTGGGCTAGCCATTGATAATATGAAATCAGGAAAAAGTGCAGGACCAGATGGTCTTCCAGTTGACCTTTATAAAAAATTTAAGAATAAATTAATAAAACCTTTTTTGGAAATGGTTTTAGAAGCATTTCAAAATAATAATTTACCATCATACATAAATAATGCCTTAATTATACTGTTGCCAAAACCAGGTAAGCCCTCTAATAAATGTGAAAATATGAGACCAATAAGCCTATTAAACGCCGACCTTAAGATAATCTGTAAAATTTTAGCAAGACGAATACAAGAAATTTTACCAAATATTATTAATCGAGATCAGAATGGCTTTATAAAGGGTAGACAAGGCTTCCATAATGTAAGAAGACTATTTAATATTATTTATTTTAATAAAGAAGCACCGGATACAGCTCTCCTATCATTGGACGCCGAAAAGGCCTTTGATAGAGTTGAATGGCCCTTTCTTTTTGAAGTCCTACAAAGGTTTGGACTTGGAAATAATTTCATAAAATGGGTTCAAATAATATACAATAATGCTACAGCAGAAATCCTAACAAATAACAATATTTCAAAACCAATAAAAATCAATAGAGGATGTCGACAAGGCTGTCCACTTTCACCTTTACTGTTTACTATGGCAATTGAACCTTTAGCGATAGCGATATGTTTACATTCACAAATATATGGAATTAAAGTTGGACCAACAGAACATAAAATCTCCCTGTACGCCGATGATATAATTTTGTTTATGTCGAATCTAAAAAAATCAATTCCAACCTTGTTGAATTTAATAAAGAATTTTGGGGAAATATCAGGATATAAAATAAATAAAACTAAATCTTCAATATTAATGCTAAATGAGACCCAGAGAAATTACCCAGCCCCTGAGGTAAATCAATTCAATGTTGTAAATCAGTTTAAATATTTAGGAATCCAAATTATGCCTAAGCTAGAATCAGTCGCCAGTGTCAACTATGAAGCCTTAATGTCAGATATCAATGAGTTAACTCAGAGATGGATGTCACTACCAATGTCGATGATGGGGAGAATCAATATACTTAAAAGTAATATTTTACCTAAAATACTTTATTTATTTCAATACATTCCCTTATCACCACCTTTAGATCTATTCTCAAGAATAAAAAAAAAGTTAGTGGAATTTATATGGAACAACAGGAGGGCTAGATTACGTTTGTCTTTATTATATTTACCATTTGATCGTGGAGGTCTGAAATGTCCAAATTTTATGTTGTATTATTGGTCGGCACAACTGAGGTCTATGACATATTATTTTTCATCAAATGATCTCCCTCACTGGACTGAAATGGAATCATACAATTTACCTTTACCTCTTCCCATATTCATATACTCAGATTCGGCAAAAAAATTACAAAAACAAGTTAAAAATCCATTTGTAAAGCATATGATCAAAATATGGTGTGAAGCTAAAAACTATTTAAAAGAACCACAGTTATTGTCACAATTTAGTCCAATATGGGGTAATCAATATTTTAAACCAGGGAGAGCGGACGCTGTATTTAAAGTATGGAATTTAAAAGGGATACAAAAGATTCAGGATTTATATTTGCCATGTGCAGACAACATAATGTCTTTTGAAGAGCTGAGGATCAAATTTAATCTCAATAGAACACATTTTTTTAAATATCTTCAACTTAGAAACTTTATTCGATCAAATCAAAATAAAGCTCTCACTCGACCTATTTATTCATCCTTGGAAAAAATGATGATGAAAGATAGTAAAAGAAAGGGTATTATTTCAGAGTTTTATAACTCATTGACACTATCTTCAAGTGAAAATTCACTGAAAAGATTAAACTACTGGAAAGAAGATCTGCAAATTGAAATTTCAGAGGAACAATGGGAATTGGCTTGTACAGAAGCTCAAACCAAATCAATAAATGCACGCCTTAAATTGATACATTTCAAATGGTTAATGCGGATGTATGTTACACCGGAGGAGTTAAATAGATATAACAAAAATATACCAGATACATGCACAAAATGCATGGAAAGTAAAGGAACCCTATTTCATTGTTTATGGGAATGTAGATTAATAAGAATGTTTTGGGAGGAGGTGAGGGTAACAATTGAAAAAATAATCTCAAAACAAATCATATTGAATCCTAAACTGTTTTTGTTGGGTCTGTACCCAGAAAAGCACAATTTCAATAAAAGTGAAAGAACATTCATAGACCTCAGTTTGCTTAATGCCAAAAAATGTATTGCACTATTATGGAAAAAGACTCATAGACCAGATGTGACTCAGTGGTTAAGACAGATGTTAACAAACCTTCCATTAGAAAGAATAACATATATACTGAAATCAAAGGAAATTGTGTTTGAGAATATATGGAGACCTTTTATTGATTATGTAAAAAATTTAAACATAACTCTTGAAGAAGAAGGTGAATGATGTGTGTGGACCTTGTAAATTCCAAACTGGTGAACATAATATGTATACTAATGTATTGGATTGTCTAGACTAAACAGAGGAGCATTGTTGAAGACTTGATTTTGTTGGTGGTTGTTGGTGTTTTTAGGGTATTTTTTTTTTTTTTTGTAGTACTTTAGTGTTAGTGTTTGATTGTTTGTATCATGTTTGTTAAAAAAAAAAAAAAAGGTTCAATAAAGATATTGTGGAAAAAAAAAAAAGATGATTTCTCCAAGCTAAATAGATTTCATCTAAATTAGTGGAGCACCATTATCTTTCTAATTGATGAGTCTTCTGTTTTAAGCTACGAGTTTCTGTGTTGAACCAAGGAGTTAGAAATCTTTGATTAGACTTTTTCTTTTTTAAGGGGGCCACCAAGTCTAGAGTCTGATGCAGAGAAGCTGTAACACTATCCACCATGTTATCAATTACAGAAGGAGCAAGCTGTCTATAGCTTATTTCCGTTGTGTTGACACATGGCATAGAGGAAACAATCTGCATAAATTTGGTAACAGCATCATCTGAGAGGTATCTACTGTAATAATATTTTTCTTTAGGAGCCAAATAGTCAGAAATAGTAAAATCAAAGGTTAACAGACAATGGTCTGACAGTACAGGGTTATGGGGAGACACTACAAGATTTTCTATTTCTATGCCATATGTCAGAACAAGGTCCAATGTATGGTGGAGGTAATGAGTAGAATTTCCTACTTTCTGAGAAAACCCAATCGAGTCTAATATTGAATTAAATGCCACATTAAGGCAGTCACTAGCTACATCTACATGTATATTAAAGTCTCCTACTATAATTATTCTATCAGATTTCAGCACTAAATCAGCTAAGATATCAGCAAATTCGGATAAAAATTCTGAGTAGGTTGATGGAGGACGATAAACTATGGCAAATAAAATTGGGTTTAACCTAAAATTGCTAAAGTGCCCAATACTGAGGACCAGGCCCTCAAAGGAATTATAACATGTTTTTTGCTTTACATTACTTAATAGTTTGGAATGGTAAATTGTTGCTACTCCTCCTCCACGACCAGAACTTCTGGGATTTTGACAGTTTAAATAACCGGGGGAGTTGATTCATTTAAACCAACATAATCCCCTTGCCCTAACCAAGTCTCTGTAAGGGATATTAAATCAATCTGATGATCAATTAACAGATCATGAACAAGCAGAGACTTGGGAGTTAGAGACCTTATATTTAATAAACCACATTTAATTTTTAAATTATGAGGAGGAACAGAGGCCAAATCATTCAATTTAGAGGCTTCATGTTTAATTTGAGTTTTATCAATTTTTTGCTTAATCACTTTGGGATGCTTATATATTATATTTTTAATATAATATATAAGCTTCCATAACACCTTTAACTTGGCTTCCATAACACCTCAGCAGTACCACAGGCTGATTGCCTCCATGCCATGCCACACTGATGCAGCAGTTCATGCAAAAGGAGCCCTGACTAAATATTGAATGTGTACATGGACATGCTTTTCAGTTGACGTACATTTCTATTAAAAATCAATACTTATAAATTAATTTTATGTAATATTCTAATTTTTTGAGAAACAGAATTTGGGGTTTTCATGAACTGTAAGCCATAACCATCAAAATTAAAAGAAAGAAACACTTGAAATATATCACTCTGTGTGTAATGATTGTATGTATGAGTTTCATTTTTTGAACTGAAATAAATCAACTTTTCAATGACATTCTGATTTATTGAGATGCACCTGCAGAATTTGGTTGGATGTATGTGACAGAGACAGACAACAACTAACAATGGAGACTGCAACACCTTCAAGAGCTAGTTGCATTCAGGTGTGAGCCCACCTGACTGTAGGATTAGAAACATTAAAGTGCCATAGAAAACTTCCAGAACAATTACCTAATGCTGCAACAAAATGACACAGCCAAGTCAGAAGCTTTCTGATTAGTAGCTTTCAGACCTTCAAAAAACAGTGAGAGAAGTATCCACTATTGTATAAGAGATTAAGTTATTAAAACAAACTGAAAAAATATACTTGGATGGCCCTTTCAAGTCCTAGCTTAAAAGCTGCTTCAGATTAATTTAACATTTAATGATTCCTAACAAGCCACAGACCTTAGAGAAATATGCTTTTAGTTCATTTCTCCAGAGGACAAAAAAAAAACTGCGGGGAATCATGTTTGATGTGTTTGATGTGTGAACAAGGCTTCACAGTGTCTTCACTGATGTTTCCCTCTGTAGTTCAGAAGAAAGGCCATTTAGATGCCATGTGGCAGCTGCCTATTACAGTCCCCTGCAGTTTCACTGCTGGAAACATCCACTTGTTTGACCACATCCATCTTCAAGCCCAACATATGAGGTTAAACTCAAAGTCCTGCTTACATCATTGTATTTTATTTCACTCTTGCAATAGTTGTGACTACAGGTACAACTTTCATCCTTGCTGACTGAAGTGAGAAATGATGTAAACTTTAAATGTTGTAGAGCAGTAAAATAAATTCATGGATTCCTTTAAATATAGGCAACATAAAAAACTTGTTTTTATTTTGATTTGGAATACATGGAAATAGATTGAAATAAACATTTATGTGGCTATCTTTTTCAAAAATGTACTATTTTTAAAAGGAAGTATCAAAGTCAGTTGTAAACCAGTTGTTGTTACCATGGATACCTCTTGAATTCATAAGGTATATTGAGAATTTTTTTTTTTCCTGAAGGATTCATCTTCATCTCCATGTATGCTAGACAATCAATGCCAACTCTCGGCTTTGAATAATATTTTGCTTTTGATACAGTTTTTCTATACAACGAAAGTTCAATTACTTGGTTAGCAATTCTTAAACTGGAATTTGCACCTCAGTCAGAAATCCCAGAATCATGTGCAAATGTTTTCTTCATGTTTAAACTGGATCATATGTGCCCTGCATCCATAAAATGTTGATTTTCTGTGTTTGTGCAGTGCAGTTCTCACACCTCACCCTACTGCAAGTGAACTAGCAGACCAATATTGTCTCCTAAGCTAGGTCTGATGTGATATTTAGTCCAGGAACAGACTGTAATTGTGAGGGGTGGGGAAAAATGAGTCTTATCTTGTAATATTTTACTACAGTGACACCAGTAGTGTGATAGGTCATTAAAAATTACTAAAGATGTTGAAAATACAAACTCATCTATTTTGTTGCCAGACTAATAAAAACCAGATGTTCCTGAGTGCTCATGGTCTGAGATCTAGCCAGGAGTTGCTCAAGACAAAGATGGTGGATGCAATACTCCCCAATCACATAGTCATGATAAACTGTATTGTGGACCAAGCATCAGGATAACATCATTTTGTGGGGCCTTCTCTATATTCCAAAATTTGCTAAGTTTGCATGCTTAGCAATGCTTCAGATTCATCCGATTGGTAGAATTGTTGAGATTTTTTAAGGTCAGTGAAATTGCCGATATTCCTGATTGAGGGAGAAATATTGATTCTCTGCATTCTCTTGAATGTCTCCACTCCATGCAGTCAAGGTTTTTTGTTATGACTTCACATTAGGGGTGTGCCATATCATATCATTCACGATAATACGACATAAATTTTGATACTGGGGTTAAAAATGACCATTGTAATATTTGGGGTCCGTTTTTCTGCCAAGTTACATGCTACCGTAGAGATTACAAAACAAACATGGCGTGGAAAGTGGCGCTCCATGCTTGGAACGTCTGCATCTAGTTGTGAGGAAGTAATTTAGTTGTGATGCTGTTTCACACTGCTGCCATCTTAGAAAAAAAAAATGGTGCAGCGATGCGGATAATTTTCCCAATTTTTTCCCGCACATCAACAACAACGCTTCAGGGAACCCAGGTACAGGCGGTGCACAAGCCAGTGTACTCCTAGCAACAGACAAGGTCAGGCAGGAGTCTCTGTGGACCATGATGTTTGCAGACGACATTGTGATCTGTAGTCAGAGTAGGAAGCAGGTGGAAGAGATCCTGGAGAGGTGGAGGTATGCTCTGGAGAGAAGAGGAATGAATGTCAGTAGAAGCAAGACAGAATACGTGTGAATTTGTGAATACTTTTGAATACTTGTGGTGCCCAGAATCTCCAAAAGTACAGTGGGAGGCAGAACCTTCTGCTACCAAGCCCCTTCTCTCTGGAATCAGTTACCACTCTGGGTCCAGGAGTCAGACTCGGCCTTTGTTTTTAAGAACAGGGTAAAAGCCTTCCTTTTTAATATAGCTTACGCTTAAGGAGGGATTTTGTGTCTCTTAACCCCACTTTTGTTCTGTTGTTATCTGATCCATACTGCTGGTTGACCTCCAATAATGTACTCAGCATCTTACTGTTGTGTTTTTATGTCTGTCCTCTCCATCCTCCCTATCCCCTCACCCCCAGCCAGTCACAGCAGATGACTGCCCCTCCCTGAGCCTGGTTCTGCTAGAGGTTTCTTCCTGCCAAATGGGAGTTTTTCCTCTCCACTGTTGCCTAGTGCTTGCTCATAGGGTATCGTCTGATTGCTGGGTTTTTCTGAGACTGTGTGGTTTTTTTCTGCACTGTGGCGCCACGAGACGGCTTTTGTTGTGATGTGGCGCAGTATAAATAAAGCTGAATTGAACTGAATTGAATTGAATGAAGTAGGTGTAACGGTGAAGATGGAAAGAGTAGAGGCAGTGAAAGTAGATGAGTTTAAATACCCGGGGTCAACCATTCAAAGTAATGGAAAATGCACAAGAGAGGTGAAGAAGAAAGTGCAGGCAGGATGGAGGTGGTAGAGATGAGTGTCAGGGGTGATTTCTGGCAGAAAGATGGCAGCTAGAGTGAAAGGGAAGATTTACAAGACGGGAGTGAGACCTGTTATGATGTAAGGTTTGGAGACAGTGGCACTGACAAAAAGACAAGAGACAGAGCTGGAGGTGACAGAGTTGAAGATGCTAAGATTCCAAGTGGGAGTGACTAGGAGGGACAAGATTAGAAATGAGTATACAGTATCAAAGGGACAACTCAGGTTGAGCGGTTTGGAGACAAAGTAAGAGATTCAAGACTGAGATGGTTTGGACATGTGCAGAGGAGGGATAGTGGACATATTGGACAAAGGATGTTGAAGGTGGAGCTGCCAGGCAGGAGGAAAAGAGGAAGAAAAGAAAAGATTTGTGGATGAAGGAGAATATGGAGGCTGTTGGAATGAGAGAAAAGGATGCAAGTGATAGGGTGAAATGGAGGCAGATGGTCTGCTGTGGCGACCACTAAAAGGACCAGCCAAAAGGAGGAGAAGAAGAAGAAGAAAAAGAAGAAATTGTAGAAAAAGTGAAAATATTATTTAGCTTGGAATTCAACTCTGTAGATATGTAAATGTTTTAGGGGATAAAGTTGTTGATCACTGCTCCAGTACTTGAGTTCAAAATGTCCCATAGGCCTTCTGTGTCCTTGAGTTGGCCGTAGCGTATGAGCAGCCATTTTTAAAAAAACATTTAGTGTTAGATTGCGTGTCCACCAAACAGGTTTTTTCAGCTGTGTGAGACTATTTTCTGTTCAAATCAAATCAAATCAACTCAAACTTTGTCATATTGCTGTACATACAACTGTAGTGCAGGCAAGATGAAATTGCGTTTCTCTCGGCATCCATATAAATAGAAGCAGCATGATTTAAGACACACTCACACATATCTTCACCCCCCACCCCCACCCCCCATCCATTCACACATCCCTGAGACATACTTGGGAAAAACTAACTAACTATAATATACAAATAATATACATAATGTCCGTAGGTGCAGTAGTGTGTATGAGAGATTGCGGGTCAACTGTTCAGCATCCTGACAGCTTGTGGAAGGAAGCTGTTGATCAGTCTGGTGGTTCTGCCTCTGATGCTCCGGAATCGTTTACCAGATGGCAGAAGTTCAAAGTGTTTATGCAGAGGGTGAGAACGGTCCTTGACAATGTTCAGTGCCCTGCTCCTGCAACGGTTCTGAAAAAGTTCTTGGACAGAGGGGAGGGAGACTCCAGTTACCCTCTCAGCTCCCTTGACTATCCTCTGCAGGGCTTTTTTGTCTGACATACTGCAGCTGGAGTACCATGTAGCAATGCAGTACGTCAGAACACTCCCCACCACACCTCTGTAGAAGGTCCTGAGGATGCAGATGGGGAGAGAGGCCTGTTTGAGTTTCCTCAAGAAGTGCAGTCTCTGCTGAGCCCGCTTCCTGATCCCCAAGGAATTCTTGCTCCAGGTCAGGTCCTGCGAGATCTGCACTCCGAGGAACTTGATGTTCTCCACTCTCTCCACTAAATGGCCGCCGATGCTGAGGGGGACGTGTTCAGGCTGTGACCGCCGGAAGTCGATAATCATCTCCTTCGTTTTGTCCATGTTGAGCACCAGATTGTTCTCCCTGCACCAGCCCTCCAGGTCTCTCACTTCTTCCCTGTACATTGATTCCTCATCCCTCTGAATAAGTCCCACCACCGTGGTGTTGTCTGCAAACTTAATAATCTGGTTCCCCTTGTGTCTGGATGCACAGTCATGTGTTAGAAGTGTAAACAACAGTGGACTGAGTATGCAGCCTTGAGGGGATCCAGTGCTCAGCATGACAGAGTTGGAGATGTTGTTTCCAACCCGGACAGACTGAGGTCTCTCAGTCAGGAAATCCAGGATCCAGAGACATGTGGCGGTGTTCAGACCAAGAAGGAGTAATTTCTCCATCAGTCTCTGGGGAATAATGGTGTTGAATGCTCAACTGAAATCAATGTACAGCAGTCTGGCGTAGGTGTCTTTCTGGTCCAGGTGGGTGATGACAGAGTGTAGGGTGGTGACTATAGCATCCTCCGTGGAGCGGGTTGAACAATATGCAAACTGGAGTGGGTCATGTGATGCAGGGAGGCAGGCTGTAATGTGTGGTTTGACAAGCCGTTCAAAACACTTCATCACAATTGGTGTCAGTGCAACAAGACGATAGTCATTCAAACAGGACACAACTGGTTTCTTTGCCACCGGTACAATGATAGAGGTCTTGAAGCATCTGGGAACAATGGCCTGACTCAGAGAGATGTTATAAATGTCAGTCAGGACATCCGCCAACTCGCTCGCGCAGTCTCGGAGTACACGTCCCGGGATGTTGTCCGGACCTGCAGCTTTACGTGGGTTGACTCTGGTTAGAGTCCTCTGTGTGTCCGCTGTGTTGACGGTAAAAGCTGGTCCGACCGATGGTGGGGGTGGGCCAGCCCTCCCTCTGGTTGTCGGGTTAGATGCTTCAAAACGTGCAAAGAAGTCGTTGAGCCTGTCTGGAAGCGAAGCGTCGTCATCATCGACCCCCTGCCTAGACTTATAGCCCGTCAGTGTCCGAACTCCCTGCCACATCTGCTTGGTGTTCCTGTTCATTCTCTGTGTAGTCCAGCATCTACAGCACTGCGGCCCTCGGTGCTGAAGTGCTCTTGGCAGTGGCCGCTTTTTGCTCAGAATGCTAAGAGTTGAAAATAGTTCAACTTTTCAGACTGCCGCGGAGCTCGTCAATGTCAGATCTTTCTAAGCAGCCAATCAGAATAAGGAAGGGTGGGACATAGGACGCCGGTACAGTCTGTACCCAGGCTTCTGTTTTCCGTGTCATCATATTTTGCATCCAGAGCTGCTACCAATGCTAGAATATGTTTCTTGTCCATTGTTATTTAGAGACTGTCATTAAAAAATGCGTAGAAATTCAGACCATAGGAAAAGCGGAAGTGCTGAGCTGTGAGTGACAAGCTGTTGCTGCAATACAGGGCACAGACTTTTTTTTTTTTTCCAGAGCGCATCACGCAAATGCTAAATGAAAGACGTTCAAGGTAGCCGGGCAACAAAAAACACGTTTGGTGGACACGCAGCCTTAAGTTTGAAAACAGCAACACATTTTAAGGTTGGGGTTGGGGACTATTCAACATACTGTACAGCAAAGCACAACATCACATGCAATTTTTAGCTCATTCTGGCATTCTTGCTGAAAGGAGGTAATGCAATGATGTCGTCCATCCTCCAAACTCACAATGATCCTGAGGGGGATCTGCATCCAGGTTGTGCTCAAGATCAAGGTAGAGGTCAAAGGTCAGGAGATCTGGGCACTTATGTGATTTCAGAAAAATACTGTAGCTACTCCTCCTAGGCAATTGCGTTGATGCTCACCAAAATCTTTCACAATGATCTTCAGGTTTGTCTGCATCCAGGTGGAGAGGAAGATCATGGTCAGTGTCAAAGGTCAGGAGATCTGGGCATTTATGTTTGTATGAAAATCATTAATTCTCCTAGGCAATTTCCCCAGTATTCAGCAAACTCATGCACAATGATCCTCAACTGGCTCTGCATCAAGGTCAACAGTCAAGGTCAAAGTTCAGGAAATCTGAGCACTCTCTAGCATTCCATCTAGCTACAATACTCCGCACTGTGTGTTTATATACTCATATATTTATTCCATCCAGCTACAATGCTCCGCACTGTGTTTATATATTTATACATCTATCCCATCTAGCTACAATGTTCCGCACTGTGTCTATATATATATATATATATATATATATATGTATATACGTATATATATTTATATTTATATGTACATATGTATACTTGCTGCTCTTGTTTTTTCTCTTGCCTTCTGATTGTTGCTCTGAGTGTTGCTATCCCTGTGCTGTTGCAATCCTGGAATTTCCCCATTGTGGGACTAATAAAGGCTTCTCTTCTCTTCTCTTGTTTCCGCTTCCGGTGGGTGCGAGTGAGAGCATGAGTGAGGAGGTGTTGGGTTTGTGAGTGAGGAGTTTTGGATTATACTTTTTCACAACGTTTGGACTTTTCCTTTATCCTTTGTTATTGGCTGCATATTCAGGTAAGTTTATTTCAGTCTTTTGAGTGCGTTTGTGTTTTTGGCGTTTTGCTGGAGGATGGCGTCCTTTGAGACGCCACCTCCGTCTATCCGGCAGGGAGTGAGGATAGTCCCGCCGGATAGCAGCGTTGCTGTGGAGGAGGTTCTTCTTGCTGTGGGTGAGAAGGTGGGACATGATATGATCTGCTTTGCCTCACGAATGAATAAAGCTGTCGTTGTGTTTTTGACTGGTGAGGAATATGTCCACAGTCTGATTGGGAGCGGTGTTGTAATTGGGGACACGTATGTACAGGTGTCCCCGTTATCTGTTCCATCAACGCGCATCACCGTTTCAGGTGTTCCTCCCTTCATCACTAATGAGCAGTTGGAGACGGAGCTTCGCAGATTTGGGAAGTTTGCGGGCCCGTTTAGAACTGTGAGTTTGGGATGTAAGGATAGCAAATTAAAACATGTCAAATCACTTAGGCGCCAGGTATTCATGTTTTTGGACTCGCCCACTCAAACGCTAGAAGTGTCCTTCCGGGTTAAACATGGGGACGGTTCCTACATGGTGTATGCGAGTTCAGGGCAAATGAAGTGCTTTGAATGTGGAGACGTGGGCCATAAACGGTTCGCTTGTCCGCATAAGCAACGTGCGGGAGGCTCTGATGAAGCCGCAGCTGAAACCAGCGGTGCAGCCTCCGCTCATGCCGCTGCTACAGACAACGTTGCGGGGCCTTTCGCCGGTCCTGCTCCGGAGCCTGCTGCTGTGTCTGTGGACAGCCCGGCTGTGGCGCCCGCAGCCCAGCTTACGGTTGGGAGCATGGCTGGTGATGACGCCCAAACAGTCACTGATGGTGCATCAGAATCTAGCTGTGAGAAAATGCCTGTAAAATTAGCAGCTGTGGTTTCGGTGGCTGCTAACGTTTCTGAACAGCTGACGGAACAACACCAGTCAGCTGCTGTAAGTGGCGTTCAGGAAACTGCAGATCACGATCAATCAGCTGGGACAGCTGTATCAAACAGTCAATTAAGTTGTGATGAGGAAATGGATTCTGATTCTGATACTGTGTCTATTGGAGAAACCTGCAGTAAAAGCAAAAGCTTGTACTCATTGGATGAAATAAATGTTTTCCTGGACGAAACCTACAAACGAGCAGTTAAAGTCACTGATTACTTCAGTGACGCCAATAAATTTATTAGATCTGTTAAAGTGCTGGAAAGGCGGGTTGGCTTTGACCTCCTGGATGAGAGAAAACGTTTTCGCCTTAAAAAACACCTAACGGCCCTGCGTAAATCAGCAGGAGGAAAAAAAGTCACACGCACCTGACAGATGAAATAACGTACATGGGTATGCACAGCACGGTGTTTCTATATATTTACTGCTCTTTGCTGTCTCTCCCTGCCTTCTATCTTCTCTATCTCTCTATGCAAAATATAAAATTAGGAACCCTAAACATCAATGGTGGGAGGGGCAATCATAAGAGGGGATTAGTTAGTGAACTGTTTAGACAAAAAAATCTTAACATTTTGTTTTTGCAAGAAACTCATACCACTTCAGCAGATGAAGTGGACTGGGGCTTGTGGTGGAAGAGCCCTTTTTCACTCAGTCATGGTACAAATTTTAGTGCAGGAGTAGCTATTTTGTTTGGGGAATCTGTGAATGCAACAGTTCTATCTGTAGTGGAGGTAGTGAAGGGCAGGCTGCTCTTTGTTAGGGCAGAAATAGAGAATTCCGTGTTTTGTCTGATCAACATCTATGCTCCAAATCAGGGTTCTGAAAGAACTGCCTTTTTCAATAAACTGAAAAATGAATTGCAGAATTATCACCAAGATCAACTTATTGTTGCTGGTGATTTCAACTGCACCTTAGATTTTACTGTGGATCAAACTAATGCAGAACCTCATCTTCAGTCATCACAAGTTTTAAAAAATATCACTGTACAGTTTGACCTTTTGGATACATGGAGAATTAAACATGCAAACACTAGACAGTATACCTGGGTCAGAGTCGTAGACAATACGGTCAGTGCTGCTAGATTAGATAGGATATATGTTTCTCAAAGTTTTGGCCCAGGAATTCTTCATAGTAGCATAAGTCCTGTCGGTTTTACAGATCATCATCTAGCTTCTGTGATGTTAATCATTTCACCAGGGGAAAGAACTAGATCCTATTGGCATTTTAACAATAAGCTCCTTCAAGACAACGTTTTTTGTCATTATTTTGTGTGTTTCTGGGAACACTGGAGGGCTACAAAGCCTCGTTTTAGTTCCTTAGGACAGTGGTGGGAGGTTGGTAAGGTGCAAATTCGCATTTTTTGTCAGCAGTATACTGCAAACTCGACTGCTATCATCAGAACCAAAGTTTGTGAACTTGAGGACACTGTTAAGAGGCTGGAGGAGAGTTTGATTAGGGATCACGATTCTACCTCGGGTCCTTTGTTGCAGGCGAAGAGATCAGCCCTGAGCTCTTTGCTGCGGGAAAGAGTGAAGGGAGCACTTGTTAGGTCCCGGTTTACTCAGCTGAAGGACATGGACGCCCCAACGTCCTTTTTTTTTCAATCTGGAGAAGTCTGCCGCAAAAAAGAAATTGATGACTTGTTTAAAACTCCCACATGGTCAAATAACTACAAATCCATCTGAGATGAGGAGCCATGCAGTGGATTTTTATGGGGCCCTGTTTGGTGCAGAACCATGCTGCATAGATTCTCGAAATCAACTCTTTGAGGGTCTTCCCAAGCTCAGCCCAGGGGAAAGGGCTGCTCTGGACTGCGAACTGACCTTGGATGAGTTAACTGTAGCAGTTAATCAAATGGCTCTGGGACGTGCACCTGGACTCGACGGTCTCTCTTCTGACTTTTTTAAGCACTTTTGGGACATTATAGGATCAGATATTTATGACGTTCTAATTGACTGTTACAGAACTGGATCTTTGCCTGTTTCCTGTCGGCGTGCAGTACTATCCCTGCTGCCTAAGAAAGGGGACTTGGCCTTGCTTAAAAACTGGAGGCCCGTTGCTCTTCTTTGCACAGACTATAAGGTGCTTTCTAAAGCCCTATCAAATAGACTAAAAAATGTTTTGGATGTAATCATAGATAGAGATCAAACGTATTGTATTCCTGATCGAACCGTTATGGACAATATTTTTCTCATACGTGATGTTCTTAATCTTAGTAAATGTTATGATTTGAGTTTTGGTATTGTGTCTTTGGACCAGGAAAAAGCTTTTGATAGGGTTGACCACTCCTATTTGTTTTCCACACTTAAGGGGTTTGGTTTTGGCAATATTTTTTTGACATGGGTTAATATGTTATATACTGGAGCTGAGTGTTTGGTAAAGTTGGGGGCAGGGCTGAGTCGGCCAATCCCTGTACATCGGGAATAAGGCAGGGTTGTCCGATCTCGGGTCAACTGTATAGCTTGGCTATTGAGCCTTTGCTGTGCAGGTTGCGCACTCAGCTGGGTGGTTTGACCCTGCCGGGGCCCTCCAGTGGTTGTCGTCCACTCGTCTTGTCTGCTTATGCAGACGACGTTAACATTTTCATCACATCCCACACGGATGTACAGTGTTTGGTGGACACTCTGTCTATTTATGAAAAAGCATCTTCTGCACGGGTAAACTGGGGCAAAAGTGAGGGTTTATTGGTGGGGCAGTGGACACATCAAGACATTCCTCATCTACCTGGAGGTCTTCTGTGGGGGAAAGCCGGTCTTAAAGTGTTGGGGGTGTTTTGGGGTTCTGAGGACTTTGAAAGCAAGAACTGGGAGGGATTTAAGGAGAAGGTGTGTGCCCGTTTTTCTAAATGGAATTGGTTGCTACCGCAGCTGTCATATAGGGGAAGAGTTCTGGTCGCCAATAATCTGGTCGCTTCGGCTCTTTGGCATAGACTTATCGCTTTGACACCGCCCAGGAGCCTGGTGGAGGAGGTCCAGAAGATGATCGTGGGCTTTTTTTGGTCTGGTCGACACTGGGTGCGTGCGGCTGCTCTCTACCTGCCTGTTGCCGAGGGAGGACAGGGCCTGGTTGACATACAGTCCAAGATCACCTATTTTAGGCTTCAGACTGCGCAACGGTTCCTCTATGGATGTGGCCCCTGCTGGATGGACACTGCAAAACTGCTCCTGAGGAGAGTTGGCCGCTTGGGCTACGACAAGCAGCTTTTCCTCGTGAAATCCGGGGAGGTGGACTTTACTGGACTTTCTGCCTTTTATGCCTCTGTCTTGCATGCATGGCAAGTCTTCACTGTAGCCCGTATTCCTGAGGAGACACCAGGTATGTGGCTGTTTGAGGAACCGCTGTTTTTCAATGGATTCATGGACACTCAAATGCTGCAGTCTGTCAGTCTGCGAACCTGTTTAAGAGAGGCGGGCTGCACCAAGCTTGGCCATCTGATGAAGATGTCAACCACGTCCATAGAAACGCTGAGGCGGAAAGCCAATATTACATCTGTCAGACTGGTGCATAGGGTGGTGAAGGAAGTGTGTGCTGCCCTGCCACGACCACTGAGAGCCTTTGTGGAAAACCGCACTCTTTCTGATCAATGGGATGAGGACACTGTGTTCAGCTTTCCTGCCCTTTCCATAAGTCCAGCAGTGGGAGAGTGGCAGGAGGAAGAAGACCACCTGCTGTCTTTCAGAACTCCTCGTTTGGGCAAGTTCCAGGCTGTAGGGAAGAAGGCGGCGTATCACATCTGTGTGAAAGTTTTAAATCTGCGCTCTCTGACGGGAGTAAAAGAGTCGAAGTGGGCGGGGTTTTTGGGGCCGGGATTCTCCCCAAAAGGCAGCTGGCGCTCCATGTACAAGCCCCCTATAGAGAAACGGACAGCAGATCTCCAGTGGAGGATTGTACATGGGGCAATAGCCACAAACAAATACAGAGCACACCTGGATCCTAGTGTTGGGGAGGGTTGTTTGTTTTGTTCACAAGCCGAGACCCTGGAGCACTTGTTTGTTGAATGTTTTCGTTTGTCTGGGCTTTTTGATCTTTTGAAAGTTTGGTTTCATGATTTTGGTGAATGTTTTTCTTTTGGTTTGTTTATTTATGGTCCGAAGTACAAAGTGGTAAAGAAGTCTGTGCATATTTTGATAAACTTCTTGTCTGGTACCGCTAAACTTGCCATTTGGCTGACGAGGAAAAACCGGACTATTAACACTGGCAATGTGGACCCCGTGTCTGTTTTTAAGGCCCTGTTAAAAGTCAGACTCCGGGTGGAGTATTCTTATTATAAAATGGTGGACAATTTGGAGGAGTTCACCAACAAATGGACTGTTGGGAGTGTTTTGTGTTCTGTGGGGGAGGGGGATGAGTTATGTTTGAATTTTTGAAATGTGGAACACTTGGGTGGAAGGATGGTATGATGGTGATTTTATATTTTTGAATTGTACAATAAAGGGACTTTTTAAACGTCTCTTCTCTTCTCTTCTCTTATCTTATCTTATCTCAGGGTGATGAATGAGCTACTCTGTCATTGACGGTCTAGTATGTAAATAGTTATCATTTTTGATTTTTTAAAATCTCTGTCTGCAGGAGTTTGTAGATGTCAGCCCCCCACAGAGAAACTGGAAGGGCATTGCCATCTCTCTGCTGGTGATTGTGGTGGTCTGCTCACTCATCACCATGTCTGTGGTCGTCCTCACACCTGGTAAGTTAGTATGTGGAGAAACAGAGTGAAAGTTTATCTCATTCATTCTGTTTTAAGTACTGTTTTTTTTTTACAGTTGTTTTTGGAAAAAAAAAGTTAAACATCTATGCATTTACTGTGCATGTGATAGAAATGATTAGGAAAATCAAAATTTTGCTCTTTAGTTAATTTTTTTTTCCTCAGAATTACATTTATAACAATAGCCTGGATTTAATTGTGTCTGTTTCAAGCTGAACTCCCTGAGAACAGCAAATCAAGGCTGACTGTGGCAGATCTTTACAAACCAGAGTTTAGCATTCACGACCCGGAGGCCATGTGGATCAGTGGTGAGTATGCTGTCTTGATCTCTGTCTTTATATTACACTTACTACTTGTGTAATATTAAATATATGCCCTAAATAGAAGTCAGTTTGGAGTGGCAGTGATACAGAAAATCTCCTCATGTAGACTAAATATAAATGATTATCATTTCCTGTCACTAATGAGTTTTTACTGTAATTAACCCTTAGAGCACTCAGCCTATTTTGACATTGTCCATAATGAATCCCGCATCCTGCACTAATGTGTACTCTAAAGGTTAAGTTTGGTGCTTTGGTTGCCTCTAGTGACTATATTGATATGAGAGGGCATATTTGGGGCAGAGCTAGCAGATGATGCTTGTGCAGCTTTACTAGTTAGCAACCATGTCGAATGATAATCCTGCCAAAAATCCAAGAGCACTTTTCATCGATTTGAGAGAGAACACTTTGAATTTGAGAGCACAGTTCCAATTTGAGAGAGCACAGTTCAGCTTTTCAAGCACAAAACTCACCCTCACACTTAAAAAAAAAATCCCTGCTTGTGCTCAAAATGGCTTCTTTCACAAATGACCCCTCCTCTTTGCGCTCAAACAACTTCTGTTCGCTCTCAAAACTTTTCCTCTTGGATTTCTGTCTTTTGCGTTTGGATTGCAATGCAACAGTGATGTCAAAATTCTCCAGCCAATCAAACACCACCTTGGCTTTGCCTTTCCTCAGTGGTATGTTTGTTTTACTTCAAGGCGTTTCCCCATAGACACTAGGGGCCCTATTTTGATGGTCATCAGAGGACTTTTGTGCCAGACTTCCCGCTGTACACCATTTTTTTTTGTTAGTTTCTGTCAGCACATTGTCTGTTTTTTTATGCTTTGTGTCTTGCCATCTAATTACCAGTAGACAGTTTCCGGCTTTGCGCTGGGAGGAGGAGAGTCATTTCAAAGAGGTATGGTGGCGTGCAATGTCATGTGCGCTGGTATTATGGTGCATGTTATGCCAATACACTTTTAATCAGGAAAAAGGAGGTCTGTTGTCAAAAGCGCATTGTTTAATACTATTTCAGTGGCATGTCAATACAAGACAACCTTATGCGCTGGAGGACACTACCTTTATCACTAATGGGAAGAGTCGCAACCGTTAAAATGATGGTCCTTCCTAAAATCAACTATTTGTTCTCAATGATTCCTACCCAACCATCAATGGCCTGGTTTAAATCTCTAGACTCAAATATAAGTACATTTTTTTGGAAGGATAAACCATCACGGATTAGTTTAAAAACCCTCCAAAAAGGGAAAGAGTGTGGAGGCTTAAATCTACCAATTTTTTTTAATTACTTTTTAGCCGATAGACTGCAGTTTGTTTCAAAATGAGCAAAATCAACCCCACTAGGAAACCCATGGTTAGATGCTGAACAGGCACTCTGTGGGTCACTAAATATCTCTGACTTGGGCCGGGGGAGTGGGCTGTGGCCCCCGGCCAGCTGGCCTCGCCTCTCGGGGTGGGGGTGGGGGGGGTCTGGGTCTGGCCCTGGGCACCTGGTGCTGGGGGGGGGGGCGTTCCCCCCCTGGGCCGGGGTCGGGTGTGCGCCGGTGGTGCGGGTTGGCCCCAGTGCATCCTTGCGCGACAGGGTCGTGTTTTCCCTGGGGCCCTGGCGGCACCCTGGGGTAGGTGCCTGCATCCTGGGTCGCCCTCCCCGTCCACTGGGGTCTGCGGGTGTGGGTGTGCTTGTGTGTGTGTGTGTGGGTATGTGTGTGAGAGTGGGTGTGAGTGGGGGCTTGTGTATGAGCGGATGCAGAAGGGTGTGTGTGTGTTGTGAGTGGGCAGGTGGGGCTGTGTGTGGGTGTAGGTGGGCATGTGTGATGGTGGGTGGGGGTACGTGTGTGTATGGGTGCAGTTACCTGTGGGTGGATGTCTGGGGAGTGGAGGATGTGTGTATGGGTAGGAGAACTTTGTTGGGTGGCAGGGGTTGGGCAGTCCATCTAGTGGCATGGGGGTGGCGTTTGGGGGCCTGCTTGTCCCAGCTGCCCTGCTGTTGTGTCCTAGGGTGAGGCGCTTTGTCGCATCGCCCCTGGTGTCATTGGCGGCCAGTTGTGTGTTGGTACTTGGGGGTGGTTGGGGGGCCATTGGCGTGGGTTGATGGCCATGTTTCCGTCAGGTTGCTCCGTGGTGTCTGCGGTTGCAGGGCAGCCAGCAGCTGTCGGTGTGTGTCTGGGGTGGGTGGTCGTGGCCCTGTGTGGGCGCTAGAGGGTGTCGCTTTACATGTTGGGCTCCGTGTGGGTCCGGCCCATAGTTCACTATTGTGACTATTGTTGTCCATGTTTGTGTAAGATGAGTGGAAATTGGTATGGCTTCCCCATCATGCTTGTGGTGCTGGGGGCACTGGGGCGCAATGCTGGTTGGTCCTGGGCTGCTTCCACTGGTGGCCCTCACCCTGGGTTGGGATTTGGGGGCAGTGGGTGGCCTCATGAACCAATTTGCAAGCTGGCTTCTTGGGGAGGGGGATGGGCTCATGACTGCCTACCTCCTAGTCTTATTTCCCGCCCTCCCCCTCCCCCTGACTCTGGGTGGAATATACGTACATCTTTGTTACATTTAGGGCTTTGGGGTGGGGGTGTGCCACACTGTGTCTATTAAGGGGATACCTTTGCTGCGTGGTGGGGCTGCACTCACCTCACTTTTAATTGCATTTTAGACACTGAGGGGCACGCAAATTGCGTGCTAACTCAATTACCGGGGCCCCGGTAACCCCATACCGGGCGGGGTACACTGAATCCTTGATATACAATTTATCATGAGAGTCTGTTGGATCGTTCTTAGTCTGGCCCTTCACCCAGGACCAGTTTGTCTTGGGAGACCCTATCAGAGGCAAATTGCCCCGGACAACATAGCTTTACATGTTTTAGCATTTTATAATCAGACATGGTGTTAATGTTACTTACCTCCTGTTAAAACAAGGTTAGCGAACTATCGTCTCTGATGCAGCATGATGGGAAAACAGTCCCACGTCCCTGGCAAACAGGAGCAGCAGCTTTCTGAACTGGTAATTTGGAGTTAGCATTGCGTGCCCCAGTGATCCCAGGAGCTATGTTGTCCGGGGCAATTTGCCTCTGATAGGGTCTCCCAAGACAAACTGGTCCTGGGTGAAGGGCCAGACTAAGAACGATCCAACAGACTCTCATGATAAATTGTATATCAAGGATTCAGTGTACCCCGCCCGGTATGGGGTTACCGGGGCCCCACCCTGGAGCCAGGCCTGGGGGAGGGGCTCGAAGGCTAGCGTCTGGTGGCCAGGTTTCCACCCATGGGACCCGGCCGGGCTCAGCCCGAAGGAGTTACATGGGTCCGCCCTCCAGTAGGTTCACCACCTGCAGGAGGGATCATGGAAGTCCGGTGCTATGTGGATTAGGTAGCAGTCAAAGGCGGAGACCTTGGCGGACTGATCCCAAGCTTTCTAAACTGGCTTTTGGTACGTGGAATGTCACCTCTCTGGTGGGGAAGGAGCCTGAGCTGGTGTACGAGATTGAGCGATACCGGCTAGATATAGTCGGCCTCACCTCAACACACAGTTCCGGTTCCGGAACCAGTCTCCTGGAGAGGGGCTGGAGCTTGGCCTTTTCTGGAGTTGCCCCGGGCGAGAGGCGACGAGCAGGGGTAGGTATTCTTGTATCGCCCCACCTTGCTGCCTCTATATTGGAGTTTTCCCCGGTGGACGAAAGGGTTGCTTCCCTGCGCCTTCGGGTTGGGAAACGGGTCCTGACCATCATTTGTGCCTATGCACCAAATGATGTTTCAGAGTACCCACCCTTTTTGGAGTCTGTGACTGGGGTGCTGGAGGGTGCTCCTCCTGGAGACTCCATTGTCCTACTGGGGGACTTCAATGCGCACGTGGGCAACGACAGTGAAACCTGGAGGGGGGTGATTGGGAGGAACGGCCTGCCCGATCTGAACCCGAGTGGTGTTCAGTTATTGGACTTCTGTGCTAACCACAGTCTGTCCATAACGAACACCATGTTCAAGCATAAGGGTGTCCATATGTGCACCTGGCACCAGGACACCCTAGGCCGCAGGTCGATGATCGATTTTGTTATCGTATCATCAGACCTGCGACCGTATGTCTTGGACACCCGAGTAAAGAGAGGTGCAGAGCTGTCAACTGATCACCACCTGGTGGTGAGTTGGATCCGATGGCAGGGGAGGAAGCCATTCAGACCTGGTAGACCCAAACGTATAGTGAGGGTGTGCTGGGAGCGTCTGGCTGAGGCCCCTGTCCGGGAGGTCTTCAACTCCCACCTCCGGAAGAACTTCAACCACATTCCGAGGGAGTCTGGAGACATGGAGTCTGAATGGGCCATGTTCTCCACCTCTGTTGTTGAAGCGGCGGCCCAGAGCTGCGGCCGCAAGGTGGTCGGTGCATCTCGTGGTGGCAACCCCCGAACCAAGTGGTGGACACCAGTGGTGAGGGGGGCCATTAAGCTGAAGAAGGAGTCCTATCAAGCTTGGTTGGCTTGTGGGACTCCCGAAGCAGCTGAGGTGTACCGGCAGGCCAAGCGGAGTGCAGCTCGGGTGGTTGCTGAAGCAAAAACCCGGGTATGGGAGGAGTTCGGTGAGGCCATGGAACAAGACTTTCGGTCGGCTTCAAAGAGATTCTGGCAAACTGTTCGGCGGCTCAGGAGGGGAAAGCAGCTCCCCGTCCACACTGTGTATGGTGCGGATGGGACACTGTTGACTTCAACTGGGGATATCGTCGGGCGGTGGAAGGAATACTTCGAGGATCTCCTCAATCCCACTGATACGCCTTCCACAGAGGAAGCAGGGTTTGGGGACAAGGGGGATGACTCGCCTATCACAGGGGCTGAGGTCGCCAAGGTGGTTAAAAATCTCCTTGGTGGCCGGGCCCCGGGGGTGGACGAGATTCGCCCCGAGTACCTCAAGGCCCTGGATGTTGTTGGGCTGTCATGGTTGACACGCCTCTGCAACATTGCGTGGAGGTCGGGGGCAGTGCCTTTGGCATGGCAAACCGGGGTGGTGGTTCCTCTCTTCAAAAAAGGGGACCGGAGGGTGTGCTCCAACTTTAGAGGGATCACACTCCTCAGCCTCCCTGGGAAGGTCTATGCCAAGGTACTGGAGAGGAGAGTCCGGCCGTTGGTCGAACCTCGGATTCAGGAGGAGCAATGTGGTTTTCGTCCTGGCCGTGGCACATCGGACCAGCTCTTTACCCTCTCGAGAATTCTTGAGGGTTCGTGGGAGTTTGCCCAACCAGTTTACATGTGTTTTGTGGACTTGGAGAAGGCATTTGACCGCGTCCCTCGTGGATTTTTGTGGGGGGTGCTTCGGGAGTATGGGGTATCGGGCTTGTTGTTACGAGCTATTCGGTCTCTGTACGACCGTTGTGAGAGTTTGGTTCGTATTGCCAACACTCGGTCGGAGTCATTCCCAGTGAGAGTTGGACTCCGCCAGGGCTGCCCTTTGTCACCGGTCCTGTTCATAATTTTTATGGACAGGATTTCTAGGCGCAGCCAGGGAATGGAGGGTGTCATACTTGGTGACCACAGGATCTCATCTCTGTTGTTTGCAGATGATGTTGTCCTGTTGGCTTCATCCAGCAATGACCTACAGCTCTTGCTGGGATGGTTTGCCGCTGAGTGTGAAGCGGCTGGGATGAGAATCAGCACCTCCAAGTCCGAGTCCATGGTCCTCAGCCGGAAAAAGGTGGATTGTCCTCTCCGGGTTGGGGACAGGCTCCTGCCCCAAGTGGAGGAGTTTAAGTATCTTGGGGTCTTGTTCACGAGTGAGGGGAAAATGGAGCGAGAGATCGACAGACGGATTGGAGCAGCATCTGCAGTGATGCGGACGTTGTACCGGTCTGTTGTGGTGAAGAGGGAGCTTAGTTCTAAGGCAAAGCTGTCGATTTACCAGTCAATCTATGTTCCTACTCTCACTTATGGTCACGAGCTTTGGGTAATGACCGAAAGAACGAGATCGCGGATACAAGCGGCTGAAATGAGCTTTCTCCGTAGGATTGCTGGACTCACCCTCAGAGATAGGGTGAGGAGCTCAGTCATCCGGGAGAGGCTCAGAGTAGAACCGCTGCTCCTCCACATTGAAAGGAGTCAGTTGAGGTGGTATGGGCATCTGATTAGGATGCCTCCTGGACGTCTCCCACTTGAGGTGTTTCAGGCACGTCCCACTGGGAGGAGACCCCGGGGCAGACCCAGGACTCGGTGGAGAGACTATGTCTCCCAGCTAGTCTGGGAACGCCTTGGTATCCCCTCTGAAGAGCTGGAGCAGGTGGCTGGGGAGAGGGAAGTCTGGGCTTCTCTGCTTGAACTGCTGCCTCCGCGACCCGGACCTCCGGAAAAGCGGTAGAAGATGGATGGATGGATGGACACTGAGGGCTTGGGGGGATGGGAGCCCTGCTGCCCATCGCAGTGGCTAGCAGTGCTCCAATCACTATCCCCCCAATTTTAATTGCACTTTGGTAGTCCACACCTTTACACACAATTACATCATATAACCGACACCCACCCACCATGTTTTGTGCGGGGGAAGGCCCCCCCACCCCTGTTGCCTTGCTCCTGCTGGGGGTGTGGGGGCCTGGTGGGGAGCCTGGGACCTATCATGTTGTCAAAATCCCTGGGTGCTATTGAATGTATAGATACAACCAAGGGAGTGAGAGGGGGGCTGAATATAAGCGTGAGTGAGAGTGAGGGGGTGATGAATGGAGGTGGTGATGGTGGGTCGGTTTTGTGCGGCACTTTGCATGTTGGGTGGCATCTCGGGGCGCCTGCAGTGATCTGCTGATTGGTTGCTCAGGTGGATCCCGGGGGTGGGGGTCTGCTTCTGTGGCCTGTGCCGATGGTCTCCCTGGTCACTGCCGGGCACTGGTGCGTGTTCAGGCTTGCTGCATCTGCTTCGCAGCCACCTTATGAAACAAGGGTGAATGAGGGATGAGTTTGAATGGGTACAGGAGTGAGAGAGAATGGGTCGGTCTGGGGGAGTGAGAGGGAGTTAGTGCATATGGGTGCGCATGGGAGCATGTGGGTGTGAAGGTGTGGGGAGGGGTGTGTCTGCGAGTCGGGAGGTGCTGGATTAAGGGGGGTAGTGCCTCTTGGCAATGTGAGCTCCCCTCTGCGTGGGGACTTCTTTGAGCATGGGGGTCCCCGGGGTGTGCGACAGTGGCGCTGGGGCGGGCCCGCTGTGGGGGTGCCTGGGGGGGGGCTCGTGCCAGGGGGCGTGGGCCGGTCTCCTTCCCAGGGGGTGGGGTCGCTGGCCTCCTGGGGCGGGTGTTGGCCCCGCTGAGGGGGGGGGGGGGGGGGCTAGCGGGTCCGGAGGTGTGGGCTCGCCGCTCCGGCCGCCAAGCAGCCTGGCCTCCCTTGATCGTCCCTCCAGGGGCAGATGCCTGGCTTTCCTGGGGCTTGCTGACCTCGGACGTTTGTGCCCTGTGGGGGTTGGTGGCGCTGCCTTGCCTGCTTGGGGTTCCCGGGGGGAGAGCCGCTGCGACCGGCCCTCCGCTTCGTATGTTTTCTGACAAACCACTCACATGCACACACTTATTTTGCGCGCGTTCTCATATATATGCACGCAGACATACTCGCACAAGTGTCTCTCCTTTAACAGGTGCGGAAACCAGACATGTTTAGACATCTTCGGTGGAAGAAGCAGTTTGTCTTTTGTTTGTTTTAGTTGTTTTTTTTTTTTGTTTTGTTTTGTCTGTTCCCCTCCCTTTTCTTTCCCCCCTCCATACACTTCCTTTCCCTCTTCTCCATCCTGTTGGGTCTTCCATGGGTAAAATAATTAAAATAAAGTATTAAAAGTTATTACAGGAGGAGTTTACTGCAATATAGTACAATACACAGTTAGGTACTGTATAAGCTCCTCTTGGCAAAGTAAATCTGTTTTGGCACAGTAAGGGTGACAGATCCCTGTTCTGTTTGCCTAGCTGCCTGACAGGACAAACGGGAAAAAAAAATCCTTTTGCACTACCTGCTTATTCAAGTAGCATCGGCTTGTCACCATTCACAAGGTATAGGGCAGTTCTGTATGAACTAGACACACCTGCCCAAACTGTAACACCACCACCAAAGGCTTGTCTGGTGACAGCAGTGGTTGATGCATAGCGCTCTCCTTGACGTCTCCAACATCATTGGCGGCCATCATTTCTGCTCAGCATGAATTGACTTTCATCAGAGAACAACACTGAGGCCCATTGGTCCCTTGTCCAGCATAAATGCTCCCTGGCCCATGCAAGATAATGACACCTGTGCCAGATAGTGTGGTCAGGTACCCTTGCATGTTGTCTAGCATGCAGACCACGCTGATGTAAACAGTGTCGAATGGTCTGACGTGAGACTTGGGTGCCTCTCACCTCCCTTAAATGTGCCTGGAGTTGAGTGGCATTCATCATCCGGTCTCACAGGGCACTGTTCACAATGAAATTGTCATCAGCGTTGGACGTGGCCAAAGGATGTCCACTTCTGTGCCTTTCTGTAACTCTTCCAGTCTCTCTGTATCTCTGTTGCAACCTGCTGATGACACTCTGTGATACTCTAAGCTCAGTGGTCACTGCCCTCTGAGAACATCCTGTTTGAAGTCTTGCAATGGGGAGGTACTGTTGATCAATTGTTAGGTTTTGTCTTGGTCTCATGATGCCAAAATGTGAACAGCATGATGAATAGGACTTTTTAAATACCAATTCTAATTGAACCAGAAAATTTATTGGTCAATTCATGGATCAAACACCTGTTGTGAATTTTGCCGTTAAGCACCATGTTAGATAATGGCAAGTTATGCAAAAAGTACTGAAACATTGAACAGTTGGACATGTGCATCCGAAAGGTCAGAGAAGGTCAAATTAAATTCACCTGTAAAGGTTATAGTGCATTTTATGTGCATCCTGAAATCTCACCCGAAAGCCGAATATCCTTACCTTTGTGTAGTATATATGAATGAATAGTTTGGTGTGGATCCAAATAAAATTTTGGATCTAGTAAATATGCTTCTGTCATGTTTGTGGTGTAGCCTTTTTTTGAACTGTTGAAATGGTGGCAAGGCTAGAAAATTGTAACTGCAACTAACGTGTAACTGCAACTAACGTGTAACTGCGATACTGTGATAGTTTTTGAATTATAGCCAAATAAATATGATGGATTTTAGTGTAGATCCAGATCTGTTGGTACACTGAATTCGTTCACCTTTTGTTTTAACATTGTGAGAAAGGTCTTAGATTTTTGCCTAATGCCGTGAAAAACAATGGGCAAATCACCAGACATCTTGGATGCATTACAGCGACGCAGTACATAATCAGTTGTCAGAGGCATGGGGCACATTCATGGGTGTTTCCAAGTTAATCTTGTAATTACAGCAGTGCAAACATGAATTTTCTGCCAAGTGCACAGTGCAAAGAGGATATCCTAATGCTCTTAATGAGATGTTGTTTTTTTTTTGTGACATAATGTGAAATAAACCAATTGCTGTCTTTGCTCTTATTCCTTAAAAGTTATATGACAAGCATTTAAATGGGAGGACAAATCTGTTTTTCACTGAGCCTCGTTCACAAGTGAAAATGCATTTAAGAGCAAAGACCTTTTAAGGACGTTTTTAACTTCCTCCACAGCCTTGCTCACAGTGGGGAGACTTGGTCATAATTACACACGGTTGAGAGCTATAGTCTACATTTCAGAGATTTATTTACCTGTGTTTATTTACCTGTCCTCATTTAACAGAAAACAATAGCTGGGTGTGTGTTTTTTATCAATCAGGACACGGGAGCACAAATGGACATGAGATATGATGATGTGTTTGCAGACATGACAGATTAGTGGACAAAACATATTCTGAAGATTTTAAATGACTAACCGCTTTTCTGTGACTGACAGTATCCCACCACGCTTCCCCCGTGTGCCACACCCACACACTTCCTTTTCATTCATTCATTCCCTTAAAAATGTATATATTAATGCCTAATCTATAGACTCCAACGGTAAGTCTGCAATCAAAATGTAAATGTGGATGGAAAAAATATTCACCAATCATTATATTATAATTAAAATAACATTTAATTAGATTATAACTGCTACAACTCCATTAAAATAACTGAAAATCCCAGCACAAGCTGTTTCCCCATATGTTCCTAGCAGTAGGAGCTGCGCAATTTCAAAATACGCTGCTGAAATAGCATTAAACAATGCACTTCTGACGACAGACCTCCTTTTTCTTGATCAAAAGTGCATTCTCATAAAATGCAGCAAAATAAAGATGCATATTAGATTGCGTGGTGCCACACCTCTTTGAAATGAGCCTCTTCCTTCCAGCGCAAAGTTGGGGCACTTTCTACTAGCAATTAGATGGTGTGATGCAAAGCGTAAAAAAATTTAAAAAAAAACCCCAACAAGACTTCCGGTCTGGACGCCATGGTGATAGCAACCTAACGGTGAAACTCCCAGACTCAATCCAAGGAAAACCTCCTCAAAATCAGACCTAACGGATTTTTGGAAGATTAAAATTCAAAAGACAATAACACCATGCCTAACCAAAAGCAGAGGAAACTGACATTCCCCAGATCAGGACGCACAGCGGCCGCGGAATCGGAACCAGAAGACCTCCGTTCAGAAGACGAGTGCCTGGGCCTAGCTAACAAAAGGATTAGCTTGAAATCGCTATTTGACGAATTACGACGATTTCGGGCCGAATTTCTTGAATTCAGAGAGGATTTAAAAAAGGCGAACAGCAGAATGGACCAGGCCGAAAACCGAATCTTGGAAGCTGAAGACAGAATAAAAGTGCTTGAAGATTCTGTACTGGATTTACACAGAAAACAGTCAAGGCTAGAGGCTAAGCTAGCCGACCAAGAAGGAAGACAGAGACGAGACAACATCAGAATTCACAGTCTGAAAGAAGGAGCTGAAGATGGTTTCAACACAGTGGCAGAATGCGTGGAATCCTTATTGAGAGAGAAGTTGGATATTCCACAATCCACCGATTTGAAGATAGAAAAGGCACATCGCACATTAGCCGCAAAGCCAGCCCCGGAAGCGCCCCCACGTTCAGTGTTGGTAAGATTCTCCGATTTCAAAATAAAACAAGAAGTTGTAAGACGGGCTTGGCAGAAGAAAGGATTTATGCATCAAGAAAGAAAAGTCTTCGTGGAACACGATTACGCCCCTGAAGTTCTTAAAAAGCGACGGGAATATAACGACGCCAAAAAGGTTTTACGGGAAAAGAATCTACGCTTTCAGACGCCATTTCCGGCGAAGCTAAGGGTCTTTTACGGGGAAGAGTCATGTCTCTACAATTCAGCGGAAGAAGCAACAACTGACATGGCAAGAAGAGGGCTCCCGGTAACGGTGTTTAAACCCGCAGCGGATCTGAACGAGAAAATCAGAGCTCAAACGTGGTCCTCTCAGAGACCTTCAAAATCCACGGGCCAGCAGCGGGAACACCCAGCCCCAGAGCTACAAAGATAAGCTTTCCAGTTCCAGAAAGGAATAGCGACCTTTTTGGTTGTTTTTTTTTTCTTTCTCTCTACAGTCACTCTGCACTTCCATCCCCCCTCCAACAAGGTAACAAACATTAAATAAGATGCAGAATCAGCATGTGGTAAAACCTTTCATGGAGCAGTTTTAGCATTAGAAACAAATGTCTTCTTAATTTAAAGGGGGAAAAAAAAAAATCATGTTAAAATAGAAATGTAACAATGACCCACATGTTCTCCCCACACTAACAAATACTGTATTAGAGTGAATGTTTGCTGTGATGGGGGTGGGAGGGTGCACACAAGCTCATAGGTTATAGGCATAAAAAAAAAAAAAAAAAAAAAAAAAATCATTACAAATTCGGATTGGGATCTGAAATTCACGTTAAAAACATGAGACAACTTACAGGGGTAAGAGAGGGCCCTCAACACGTAACAGAGTTTGAGGAATTTCCCTCAGAGCCCATACTCCATCAGGGCTCTTACAGGGTCTTTAAAGAGACCCCAGCTCAGGAAGTTTTTTTTGACAGTTTTTAGTTTTAAAGTTTCGTTCATTATGTACTTAATGTTTTTTATGTTCTTAATGTTCTTTCAGTTTCTGAGTAGCAAAAAAGAGGGCCACCACACTGTTATACTAAATAAGAAAATACAATGGAGAAACAGGGTGTAACCAAAATAGCCTCATATAATGTAAAAGGGATCCTGAATCCAGTTAAAAGATCCAAGATTCTACGCAAAATGAAAAAAGACAAAGCAGAAATAGTATTTTTACAAGAAACCCACCTAACAGACGTGGAACACACTAAACTCAGTAGACAAGGGTTTAAAATGATCTCTTCATCTTCATATAAATCAGGGAGGAGGAGGGGAGTAGCGACATTGATATCAACCAAAATTACATTTGAAAAAAAATCAGAACACAAAGATAAAGAAGGGAGGTACAGTTTGGTAACTGGGCGGCTAGAGGGAGAAGATATCACCCTGCTGAATGTATATGCACCACCAGGGGCTAAATGGAAATTTTATAAAAATGTATTTGACCTAATGATAACTAAAGCCCAAGGTTTAGTGATATGTGGTGGAGACTTCAATCTAAGACTGAATCCATACTGGGATGCAACAGGTAATTCTTCACATCAAAATAACACCCAAAATAGGAATACTCGGATGCTACTAAAAGAAATGGGAATCTGTGACGTATGGAGGGAATTCAACCCCAATGTAAAAGATTATACTTTTTATTCAACGCCACATTCATCTTACTCAAGGATTGATTACTTTTTTATGTTTAATAGAGACATTGGAAGAGTAGAAACATGTAAAATAGGACTGATGGATCTCTCCGACCACAGTCCGATCTATATGGATTTAAACATCCAAAAATACACAAATAATACATTTTCCTGGAGGTTGAATTCAAGTGTCCTGAAAGGGCCACTGAAAGATGAATTGGAATCAGATATTCTCAGATATTTGGAAGAAAACAATAATGGAGAAGTATCCCCTTTAATACTGTGGGATGCGTGCAAAGCTGTAATAAGGGGAAAAATTATTGCAAAACTGGCGACCCAAAAGAAACTGAGACAAGAAAAACTAATCACACTAGAGTCAGAGCTCAAGAACCTAGAAAAAGAACACAAAGATAACACTCATTCTAATGGCTCGCTCATCGTCGGCCTCCGTCGGTCTATGATGACCATGGAAGAGAATCCTGAACGTCTACTCTGCTGGAACAGCACCGCCTGTGGCTGAACAGGCCGATGCGCACCGGTGTTCTACCTTCCAGCGTTGGGCGTTGGTAGGATTCAAGCCTGGGCAGGAAGATATGGAGGACAAGATGTTACCCATGCAGCATGTCCCCCCTCTCCACGTCACTGATGAATCCAAAGGAACAGCAGGACTGCTATAGTTTGGCACCAGCGCCATCGCAGGAGCTGCCAGAACGATGTTGAGCACAACAGAGAACTGCCTTAGGGGCTCCGACTCCGGATTTTTCCTCAGGGTTGACTCCCGAAGCCTTTCCCGTGACCGGGTGTGCCGCAAGGCAGCGGAGGTTTGAAATCAGGGTTTACCTTCCCCTAGATGGGCTACCTTCCGAGGTTGACGAGCCACCATCTACCCGAAGCATCTGGTTTTAAGGCGCCAGAGATCCGCCCTCGCCCCTTCTCCTATTAGTAAAAGCAGTTCCGCCGGGCTTGGAGACTAAACCACACGGGCAGGCTAGGAGTTGGACTTAGTTGTCAGAGGCTTTTCGAGACGCACGCCATAAGGAGCATTTTATGAGCACTGGGAGCTTAACCCCAGTGCCGCTCCTGGCTATGACAACCTTGGAACCAACCAACCAAATGGCTCGCTCAAGATCAAAGAAATTAAAAATCAAATAAATGAGATCTACACAATAGAAATCCAGAAGAAACTTACATTTCTGAAACAAAAACACTATGAAGCAGGCAGTAAATCGGCAATATTACTAGCCTATAAATTGAGGAAACAACAAACGGAAAGAGCAGTCTACAAAATCAAAGACCCAGTATCAAAGGAAATAAAATTCAGAATTCAGGATATTCTTAAAAGCTTCGAGAATTACTACAAGAACTTATACTCCCACAAAAAACATAAAAACGCATCCGAGACATTCCTAAACACATTAAACCTTCCCCAACTTACGGAATCACAAAATAAAACCCTACTGTCAGAAATACAACCTAAAGAATTGGAAAAAGCAATTATGAAACTTAAAGCTAACAAATCCCCAGGAGCAGATGGCTATACAGCAGGATGGTACAAAACCTTTAAACAGCAACTATCTCCTCTCCTCCTGAAAACATTTAACTACGTCCTCCACACAGGGGAAATCCCCCCCTCCTGGAGAGAAGGGGTCATTGCAGTCATACCTAAACCTGAAAAGGATAAACTAGAATGCTCCAACTACAGACCAATCAGTGTATTAAATCAGGACTATAAGCTTTTTACCACTATCCTTGCCAAAAGGTTAGAAAACATACTGACAGACTTAATTCACTTAGACCAAACAGGTTTTATAAGACAAAGACAGACACAAGACAACATTCGACGCACTTTACACATAATTCATCATATAAAAAAATATAACTTAAATGCAGTCATATTGGGATTAGATGCTGAAAAAGCATTCAATTCGGTTGACTGGTCTTTCCTCTATAAAATCTTATCCAGTTTCAATTTTCATAACAACTTCATTAGAACTATACAGGCATTATATAAAAAACCAACAGCTAAAATAAGGATTAACGGTAATTTATCATCATCTTTTGAGCTGGAAAGAGGATGTCGTCAAGGCTGCCCCCTGTCTCCACTGCTCTTTGCAATCTTCATAGAACCTCTGAGCCAATGGATAAGACAAAATCAAGAAATTCAAGGTATTACACTTGGTCAGAAAAAACATAAAAAAGCACTCTTTGCTGATGACATTTTAATATACCTAGGGCAGCCAGACACTTCTCTACCAGAACTAATCTCAGTTTTTTCAGACTATGGAGATTTATCAGGGTACAAATTAAACATGCATAAAACCCAAGTTTTAACATTCAACTATGACCCAAATCATTTTTCACTAAATGAACTCAAAACTAACTGGGAGTCGGAATCTATGAAATATCTGGGGGTCAATATCCCGAAACAACTCGACAAAATTATAACACTAAACTATGATCCACTGGTGACAAAAATAAAATCTGACCTAGCAAGATGGAATATGATACCATTCTTAGGTACCGCACAAAGAATTGAAGCAGTCAAAATGAATATACTTCCACGTCTTCTATACCTTTTCCAAACAATACCGGTAGAACCTCCCAAAAAAACATGGCAGGAACTGGACAGAAGGATCTCAAGATTCATATGGCAGGGTAAGAGACCTAGAATCAGATATAGAACCCTACAGCTAAACAAAGACAAAGGTGGGCTCGCACTGCCAAATATCAGGGACTATTTTATACCTGCACAAATTAAAACTTTAGTAGAGATATGTAACCCAGTCTACACTGCACAATGGAAGGAGATGGAATGCCAAATAACAAGTGACATCCCCCTACAGGCGATAATAGGGAACAATGCCTTAACTAAACTCCTGAATAACACTAACCCGTGGATAGAGACCCCGCTAAAAATTTGGTTTAAGATAGTCAGAGAGAATCAAGCTAAAGAGCCCTATTGACTTCTGCAATGGATTGCCTATGATCAAGACTTTACCCCCAATAAAACAGACACTAGATTTAAAGAGTGGAAAGAGAAAGGGCTGATAAAATATTACAATTTTTTTTAAGGGGCAAACTTTAAGAAGTTTTGAAGATTTGAAAAAACAAGGTCTAACAAATCAAGATCTTTACAGGTTCTTTCAGCTTAAGATAAGATAAGATAAGCCTTTATTAGTCCCACAACGGGGAAATTCCAGGATTGCAACAGCACAGGGATAGCAACACTCAGAGCAACAATCAGAAGGCAAGAAAAAAAAAAACAAGCAAGCAAGAGCAGCTAATATACATATGTACATATTACTATAAAATATATACTGCATATACACACACACACACAGACACACAGTGCAGAGCATTGTAGCTGGATGGAATAAATATATGAATATATGAACACACAGTGCAGAGCATTGTAGCTAGATGGAATAAATATGTAAATATATAAACACCCACAGTACGGAGCATTGCAGCTAGGTGGAATAAATATGCAAGTATATAAACACACACAGTGCGGAGCAATGTAGCTAGATGGAATAATATGTAGATATATAAAAACACAGTGCGGAGCATTGTAGCTAGATGGAATAAATATATAGATATATAAATATAAACACACCCAGTGCTGAGCATTGTAGCTAGATGGAATAAATATGTAAATATATAAACACACACAGTGCAGAGCATTGTTGCTAGGTGGGATGAAACAGCATAACCGTCTATTTAGTTATCCTACATGGTATGATTATGTGCCCATACATATTCTCACCCTCCATAGCGACCGGTATGTTCCTAGTTGTATGCCGGAGAGGACCATTGTGTAAGTCTATTGCATCTTTTGCATTCAAAAAAACTATTAGTTTGTTACGTCTTTTTGCTATCTCTGCGAGCAGCCCTGCTTAGGTTGTACAGTCTGACAGCCGTTGGTAGGAAGGACCTACGAAACCTCTCGGTTGTGCACCTGGGATGATGTAGTCTGCTGCTAAATGAGCTCCTCAGTGCATCCAGTATGTCCTGCATAGGGTGGAACTCGGACTCCAGCAGAGATGACAGTTTAGCCACCGTCCTTCTCTCTCCTATCTCCTCCATCGGATCAAGGCGCTGCCCCAGGACAGAGCTAGCTTTCTTAATCAGTTTGTTCAGTCTCTTCCTATCGGCTGCAGTAATGCCACTGCCCCAGCAGACCACTCCAAAAGTGATGGCTGATGCCACCACCGTGTCATAGAATGACTTCAGCAGCGCCCCTTGTACACCAAAAGACCTGAGTCTCCTCAGCAGGAACAGCCTGCGCTGTCCCTTCTTGTAGAGTGCATCAGTATTGTGTGACCAGTCTAGTTTATTGTTCAGATGAATACCCAGGTACTTATAGGATGTCACCATCTCGATGTCTGTTCCCTGTATATTTACTGGTGCTGTGAGGGGCTGCCCATGCCTGCGGCAGTCCACCACCAGCTCCTTAGTTTTCCTTGCGTTGATCTGGAGGCAGTTCCGATGGCACCAGTCCACAAAGTCCTGGATAAGCCCTCTGTACTCAGCTTCATCTCCGTTGGAGATGAGACCAACGATCGCAGAGTCATCAGAGAACTTCTGTAGATGGCAATGTGTTGTGTTGTGTGAGAAGTCCGCAGTATAAAGAGTGAAGAGGAAGGGAGCCAGCACCGTTCCCTGGGGGGCCCCCGTGCTACTGATGATCGTGTCGGAAACACAGTCCCGGGTTCTCACAAACTGAGGCCGGTTCGTGAGGTAGTCCAGGATCCATGATGACAGGTGCTGGTCCACCCCTGCGCGCAGCAGCTTGTCCTTCAGGATCATCGGTTGGATGGTGTTGAAAGCACTGGAGAAGTCAAAGAACATGATCCTCACCATATTCCCGGGCTTCTCCAGGTGGGACAGAGAACGGTGAAGGAGGAAGATCACCGCATCCTCCACCCCAATGCCATGCTGGTAGGCGAACTGGAGTGGATCCATCGCTGGTTCCACCAGGGGGCGGAGATGAGCAAGGAGCAGTCTCTCCAGGGTCTTCATCAAGTGGGACGTCAAGGCCACCGGTCTGTAGCTGTTCAGGTCTTTGGGGTGGTTAGTTTTTGGTACAGGTACCACACAAGATGTTTTCCACAGCTGTGGTACCCTCCCCAGTTTCAGGCTCATGTTGAAGATATACGTCACAATCCCACACAGCTGGTCTGCACAGGACTTGAGGAGCTTTGCGCTGATGCCGTCCGGTCCCGACGCCTTCCTCGCCTTGATCTTCCTCAGCTCCGTCCTCACCTGGGTCTTGGTCAGGGTCAGGATGGGGGGCTGTGTGTTGGGAGTGGGGGGGGTGTCGGTGGAGTGGGGAGTGGGCAGCAGGACTTGATTTCTTAGAGGCAGCAGTGGTTGTTGTGCAGACAGGGGGGAGGGCGGTTGGTCAAATCTATTGAAAAACAGATTCAGGTTGTTCGCCCACTCCCTGCCCCCCGTGGCCTGGGGGGAGGTATTCTGGAGCCCCGAGATGGTTTTGAGGTTTCTAGACACCACATAAACAATATACTTAAAAAGGAGGATTTGGAAAGGGCCCAGTCAGGTGTTCTGAAGGTCTTCTTAATGGCATATAAAGGGATCCCAGGGATCAGATACATTTCTAAAATATACCAAGGTCTCCAAGACTTAAAAGGAGACAACACATCGTATATAAAAGAGAGATGGGAAAAAGAGGGGAATTTCACTTTACAATTGGAAATATGGGAAAAGCTAAATAAACAGCAATGGAAAAGTACCTCATCCCTGCAGTGGAGAGAATTTGGATGGGAAAACTTGGTAAGATTTTTCAGAACACCTGCACAAAACAAATTTACCCATAAGGGGTTGAACTGTTGGCGCTTGTGTGGTGAAAAGACTGCAAATCATTTTCATGTGTTTTGGTCATGCCCACTTATCCACCAATATTGGTCCAACGTACAGACAATATTGGGGAAAATATTCAAAATAACAGTTCCCTTTTCTTTTGTAACTTTGTATTTGGGTTTATTACCGGACTCACTGGAAAGACGAGGAGATAAATACTTATTCAATGTTTTAATATTGGCAAGTAAAAAAGCCCTAACTAAAAAATGGATGCTGAAGGACTGTCCTACACCTGAAGATTGGATTAACGTGATTCAAGACATTTACTTGATGGAAAAGTTGACATTCGCACTGAGACAGGACATGGATGGGTTCATAATCTTTTGGCAACCCTGGATCGCATATGTGTCTTCCATTAGAACTAATCTTTGACAAATACCATTTCAATAATGGTTCCGCTCTTTGTTCCAACGCTACTCAGATGCTCTTTACTTTTAATTACTTAATTTTCTGTTTGTTTGTTTTTTGCTGTTCTGTTTGTTTGTTTATTCGTTTGTTTGTTTGTTTTTTATTTAATTCTCCTTAACTTCACTTTTTCTTTCACTTTAAAAAAGAAAAAGGGGGGGTTGTTGTAATAACTATCCTACCAATGTTGTCAAATAGCAAAAAATAAGGGAACATGTGATGAAAATGTAAACAATGCAATGCTGTAATGACCTGTATACCCTTTACAAAAACTTAAATAAAAAAAAAAAACCCAACAAAACATAAAATTAAGCTGAAAGGAAAGAAAAAGCACTATTGACCATCATAATTGGGCCCCTTATGATGCTCTGTCAACTGACACATTGTAATCACATTTTAATTGGTAGACAAACAGCCTTGGTTGAGGTATGTACTCTCGGGATGCCCTTTATTTTTTTTTCCCCAAGTTCTCCCCTGCTGTCCTTTTGTGCAGTAAAGTGCACTAAAGTAACTACTGTACATCAAACATTTCCTATTCCATCACCCCAAAAGTTTCAAGTGGTCCTACAGTAAATGCAGTTATTTTAACATTTCATGATACCTCACTTCATTCATTTTTGTTTGCCATATGAAAAAGGCATGAATAAAGTTTTTTGGACTTGACCTAATCTGATAAAGGGGTATTTTTTCTCTTTCCCGATATATGACTGCAGTAGTAGCCCCTGTTTTCTCCATTTCAACAAAGAGACTCTATGGTAATGCCACTACTACTATTTTCATCCTGTCTGGGCTATACGTATTTCAACTTGCACTTCTCCCATGAGTTGATCTGTGTTTAGCGTAATTATAATGTGAAAATGGACTGGTGATCTGTCCAGCGTGCACCACATCTTTCACACGAAGACACTGGGATAGGCTCCACCCTTGTAGTGATCCAAAATGAATGAATGAAAATCACATTTTCTTGTAGAAAAAGCAAGATTATAGAAGAATTTTTCCCCTACAGTTACTGTTGTCATAAATGTTTGTCATGGTGTGAGTCATTTGGATTTTTGGATACAGAATTTCAAAAGCCTCATTCTGAATCAACCAAAAACATAGAAGGTAAGCAACAAAAAAAGTGACTCACTAGTCCAATAGCAACAAGGTTAGGTCATCATCAGTTATGCTTTCCTTTAATTATTTTTGCTCTTGCCAATAAATTTCAGACAGTCCAATATTCACTCAAATATTCATTCTCTTTGGTTTCCGTGCTGCTCTGGAATGACTTCTATTCTCGATATAACATGCTAAATAGCTTCATCTTATAGTTGTTACAGTTGGCTGAATAAAGGGCTGTCTACACCAAGTACAACAAAGATAATGATTACTGTAAAATTATAGTTTTAAAAATCATTCTAACTAGGGTTTGACATTAACTTTTTTGCTCACCAGCCACTGTGGCTAGTGATTTTCCTCAGTTACTAGCTACTCAGCCTTTTCACTAGCCACAATTTTGTGGTTGGAAAATTATGTTTAATATCAACAATTTTGACACATGCTAACTTTTACTTGAACTAAATTTACAACCTTTTTAAATGTAAATGACCCTGATACATAACATAAAAAATAGCAAGAGAAACACTGTTTATTTATTAACAGGAGTAAATACTGTAAAACAGTTGAGGAAGATATTTGCAATATGAGAGTGAAGCCCAGGTAGGTTTGGAGTCCGTCCCAGTTCTCATTTGTACCTCTTCCCCTTTGCTTACCCCACCCCTTGGTTCTTGAAATCAAAGGCCAAGGAGTAGGGGTTGACAATGAGCCCTATGAATTGGGACACCCCTTCAAGTGCTCCACAACGTCATTAGTAGTTGCTGATGGATTTAATCTAAATCTACACAGTAAAACAAAAGAAGAAAAAGGAAAAAAAAATCATCTTAAGGTGAAAAATGTCTCAAATTTACCTGAACAATTCTAGTCAGTAGAAAAAGTCAGAAATTTACTAGAAAGAAAGCTGTAAATTCAGAGAAAAACTTGGACCCCCTGGCAGACCGTTTTTGGCCTGCGGGCCACATGTTTTACACCCCTGGACCAGCACATTAAAAATCCATAATTAGAAGTTTTACTTCCATGAAACAGCTACATATCACAGATATCATAGATAATCACAGATAAACAAAGTTCACTTCAGAAGAAGCTTCATTTGCTCTGTACCGCAACATAAAGTTTAGTCACTTTTTCTCCCCGTCATATGAAAACTTAAATTTGCGCAACTACAGGGAGCTTCTTGCTCTAAAAATAATCATATTTAACTACAGAAGAAGGAGCTAATGTGGGGGGAGAGAGCAGAGGTTATTCTCACCGCTGGACAGGAATTGGGTGCAGTTATCCTGTGATCTCATCGCTTAGAGCAGCTGCTGTCTGTTCATCGACGTTTCTCCAGACTGGCTATAAAATGAACCGAACCGCAGAGCAGACCGTCCGTTCTTCACCTGTACCCAGCACACTGAGCACGGACTCTGTCCTGTGTACTGGGCTGCTGCTGGCGACAGTGGACCAATGAGAATACACTGTGTGTGTGTGCAGATAGTGCTTATGGGAATTGTAGTTTCATACTGCAATAGGCTTTTTATATAGATGTCGCTTGAGTAAACCACACCTGCCAAAGTGGCTGGTGGGAGTTGCTGTCTTACCCGCCACTGGTGGAATCCACCCACCAGTGGTGGGTTTGCAGGTGTTAATATCAAGCCCTGTATGTTTGTCACACTTAAATGTTTCAGATTGTCTAACAAATTTAAATATTAGACAAAGATAACACAAGTAAACACAAAAGGCCATTTTTAAATGAAAGTGTTTATTATTAAGGGTAAAAAAAATCCGAACCTACATGGCCCTGCGTGAAAAAGTGATTCCCCCCCCCCCCCCAAGTTAAAACATAAATTAACTGTGGTTTATCACATCTTTGGAAAGCTGAGTTCAATTTCTCTAGCCACACCCAGGTCTGATTACTGCCACACCTGTTTTCAATCAAGAAATCACTTAAAGAGGACCTGCTTGACAAAGCGAAGTAGACCAAAAGATCCTCAAAAGCCAGACATCATGCTGCGATCCAGAGAAATTCAGGAACAAATGAGAAACAAAGTTATTGAGATCTATCAGTCTGGAAAAGGTTATAAAGCCATTTCTAAAGCTTTGGGACTCCAGTGAACCACAGTGAGGGCCATTATCCACAAATGGCGAAAACATGGAACAGTGGTGAATCTTCCCAGGAGTGGTTGGTGGAGCAAAATTTCCCCAAGAGTGCAGCAACGACTCATCCAAGAGGTCACAAAAGCCCCTACAACAACATCCAAAGAACAGCAGGCCTCACTTGCCTCAGTTAAGGTCAGTGTTCATGACTCCACCATAAGAAAGAGACTGGGCAAAAATGGCCTGCATGGCAGAGTTCCAAGACGAAAATCACTTCTGAGCAAAAAGAACATAGAGGCTTGTTTCAGGATTTTTTTCCCTTAGTAATAAAGACCTTTATTTAACTGCATTTTGTGTTTACTTGTGTTATCTTTGTCAAATATTTAAATTTGTTTGATGATGTGAAACATTTAAGTGTGACAAACATACAAAAAAATGAGAACTCACGTAGGGAGCAAACACTTTTTCACACCGCTGTATGTCATCTGGACCAACAGCCTTTCCATTCTTCATCCTCTTCAAAGCTGCCCTCACTTTCGGAAGCCTTGCTAATCCTCGGGACTTCCTTGTTCACCATCTTTCCTTCATCTATTCCTCTCTCATATTCTTTATTCATCAGCTCTTCAAAGTACTCCATCCACCTTCTTAACACACACTCGTCATTTGTTAGCACATCACCATTTCTGTCCTTAATCAGTCTAACCTGCTGCACATCTTTTCCAGCTCGATCTCTCTGTCTAGCCAATCAATACAATGTCTTTTCTTCTTCTTTAGTGTTTAGCCTCTCATGCAGTTCACTATATGCCTTTTTCTTTGTCTTTGCCACTTCTCTCTTTGCCATGCACCTAGATTCCAATTACTTCTGTCCAGAGCTTGACATTAACTTTTTTGCTCACCAGCCACTGTGGCTAGTGATTTTCCAAAGTTACTAGCCACTCAGCTTTTTCCACTAATCACAATTTTGTAGCTGGAATATTATGTTTAATATGATCAAATTAGACTATGGCATGCTAAAATTTACTTGAAATAAATGTTACAACCTTTTTAAATGTAAATGACCCTTGTACATACATACATATAGCAAGAGAAACACTGTGTAGTTATTTATGAACAGCTGTCATCATCATCATCATAGCAGTCTGTCGGGGGGGTATTTGAGTACCGCTAGCTTTTGCTGGACTAGCAGCACATTCTTGGCAGATAGAGGTATTATCAGTGGCAAGGACAGGCCAAGACAAACTGACTCCAGTATCTGTTGCAGTGATTGACCAGTATCTGTTGCAGTGATTGACCAGATGATAGGTTTGTTTATCTCTTCTCTTTGTGTAGTGCATGTCATGATGCACCGACTGGCAAAAGTCCACCACAGACAGATATGCTTATCTGCCAGGATGTCCAGTCTCACCCCGTGTAACTGGGAGTAGTCCACCACAGACCTGTGACAGACATTGCTTTTAGCTCTGCCAGAATGCCCAGTTTCACCCTCCACGCCCTCGGAAGGCGGGGTTGCCGGTTGAGTCGCCGACGGCACGACTCATGAAACAAATATTGTAAAACAGTAGAGAAAAATATTTGTAATGTGAGAATGAAGTACAGGTAGCTTTAGGGTGTGTTCAAATTCTCATTTGTACCCCTGTCACTTCACCTACCCCTTTGAATTGGGACACCCTTTCATGGTTGCACTATGTCATTGGTAGCTGTCATGAATCTGGGTTTGGCTGTTCCAAACCCATCTCTGACTTATTGTTAGTATGTTTTGCCCTATTTTCCACCTGGCGCTTCAGGAAGTTATTGGGCCTCTTCTCCCTGACAGCTTGGGTATGCCCCCTCCTCCTGTCAAGTGCCATCAGCTGTACTGTCACGGGTGTTCACACACATACACACTTACACACACACACACACACACACACACACACACACACACACACTTACACACACACACACACACACATGCATACACTCCATTCATTCCCACTCATACACTCATGCACGCTCTCTCACACACCAGGCCCAATCAAGTTCAGCCCACGCTTTCTCGCACCAGTAATCTCTTTCCTCGTTAGCTTCAGGAGTATTTGTTCGCTGCATTTATGGAAAGAGATTGTTGGAGCATTCACCTCCATATGCAGCAGCTAGTTTTATGTGTTGTCATTACCTTCATTGTTGTCCAGCCCATCACTTCAAGTATGGTAAATCCCTTGGTGTTATGGCCGGCCCAGCTTCTCTTTTTCATCCTCCAGATTGCACGGTTCGCGCTGGGATCGCTCCAGCTGCGTAAGTTTCATGATCGCCTTTCTCTTCGTGCTGACAGCAGCCTGCGGCACTAGGCTTTTCCTTTGGCTGGGCTGTAGAGCACCCGGTAGGTGCCTTGTATGTCTGGTGGCCTTAATTTCTTCAATCGCATTTCCCTGTATCTCTGTGGTCAACTGCACTTGTTTATTTGCGGTTAAATCTAATAAAATGGCACTTTCTACTTCCGCTATTGGGTTTTCCATTCCTCCCCTCAGGCGCCGCGTAATGGCGCACGAGGGATTGTGACAGTAGTTATTGATGGATGTAACCCAACCTATTTTTACCAGAGAAAAGAATAGAAAGAAAAACAAAACTAATTAGAATAAAGTCTCATCCTAAGGGGAAAAATGTCTCAAATTTACATGAACAATTCTAATCAGTAGAAAAGGTCAGAAATTTATGATAAAGAAAGCTGTAAATTCACAGAAAAAAAAAAAAATTGACCCCCCCTGGCTGCTGGTTTTGGCCCACGGGCCATATGTTTTACATCCCTTGACCAACCCATTGAAAATACATATTTATGAGGTTAACAACAACTTCTTGCTCTAAGAATAATCACGTTTAAACCATAGAGGTAGGAACTGATATGTGTGTGAGGGAGCACAGGGATTAGCGACTCACTGCTGGGATAACAGGGGATCAGGGGCAGTTCTCCTGGTAATCTGATCGCTGAGAGCAGGGACAAGTGTGGTCTGCCGGCTGCTATCTGTTCGTCACTGTTTCTTCAGACTGGCAGCAAAATGAACACTTCATGGGCGGAGTCTGGCTTCACTCCATACTCGGTACAGAAGAAGCCGCCACCCACCACTGCATTTCTTCCACCTGGCTGAGCAGGGGCAGGATGGGAGACCAGCTCATGAAATAGACCGTCTGTGGCTTCTCCAGACTCTGTCCGTGGCGACAGCGGACCAATGAGCACACACTGTGTGCAGATGGTGCTTATGGGAGTTGTAGTTTACTAGTTCACATTGCAATAGGTTTATTATTTTAGAAGCCATTTGAGAAAACTACAGCCCATCAAAGTGGCTGTCTTACCAGCCGCTACTGAAATCCACCAGCCATTGGCTGGTTGGCCGGTGTTCATGTCAAGCCTTGCTCCTATCTACATTCTTCATCTCCCTGACTATCCCACTTTTTCTTTGTTAATCTCTTCCTTTGAATTCTTTCCTGTACCTCCTGATTTCACCATCAAGTCTCATTGTCTTCCTTCTTCTGTCCACTGGATACACCACATACCTTTCTACCTGTTTCCCTCAATACTTTTGCTGTACTTTCCCAGTCATCTGGTAATTCTTCCCTACCACCCAAAGGCTATATCAACTCCTTCCTGAACTCTGTGCGACCTTCTTCCTTCTGTAACTTCCCCACTTAATCTTTGGCTTTGCCTTTACTGTTTTCCTCTTCTTGCTTTCCAAAGTCATCCAACAGACTACCATCCGATGCTGTCTAGCTGCATTCTCCTCTGCCACCACCTTGCAGTCTCCTCTTTCAGATTTCTCCTTCTGCATAAGATGTAGTCCACCTGTGTGCACCTTCCTCCATTCTTGTAAGTCACCCTATGTTCCTCTCTCTTCTTGAAGTATGTGTTCACCACAGCCATTTCCATCCTTCTAGCCAAATCCACAACCACCTTTCCTTCCACATTTCTCTTTTTCAGACCATACCTACCCAGAACCTTCTCATCACCTCTGTTCCCTTCACCTACATGTCCATTAAAGTCCACCCCAATCACCACTCTCTACCCCCTGGGAACACTCTCTACCACTTCATCCAACTTACTCCAGAATTCCTCTCTCTCTTCTACCTGACATCCAACATGTGGGGCATACGCACTGACAACATTCAACATCACACCTTTGACTTCTAGCTTCAAACTCATGATTCTGTCTGACTCTCTCTTTACCTCCTGAACACTCTTCACATACTCTTCCTTCAGGATTACTCCTACTCCATTTGTCTTCCTATCTACACCATGGTAGAAGAGTTTAAATCTGCCTCCAATGCTCCTAGCCTTCTTCCCTTCCATCTGGTTTCTTGAACACACAGTATATCTACCTTGTTTCTCTCCATCATATCAGCCAACTCTCTGCCTTTATCAGTCATAGTCTTTACATTTAACTTCCCAACTCTCACTTCCACACTTCTACCTTTCTTTTTCTCTCTCTCCCTCCTAACACGCCTTCCCCTTCTCCTCCTCCTCGATCTTTGACCAACAGTAGCCCAATTTCCACTTGCACCTTGCCTGTTAACAGCACTGGTAGTGGTCATTGGGCCTCGACCGATCCGGTATGAAAGTCTCATTCGTCATTTGCATGTTTGATTTGGCAAAGGTTTTACAAAAAAAAAAAAAAAAAAAAAAAAAGATGGTGGCGCGCCTAGACGCAGCGGCCCCTCTTGGTATCAGCGAGTGTGAGAGTTTTAATCATCCCAGACGTACATTCTGTAAAACTTACAACCGTGAGACCTTATTAAACATCAAGGTACTGCACGCTGCAAGAATCGCGGCGATCGGTTGTGATTTGGACATTCTACACCAGCATGGAATGTTGGCGGAGTCCCCGCTGGAAGCTACCCGGGAGAGGAGGAAGCGGAAGCGGAGCGAGCGCAAGCAAAAGCGAGGAAAAAGGGCCGGGATCCATGCTAGGCTAAAGGCTAACCCCTCCAGACCAGCGGTACCGTCGCTTCTTCTATCAAACGTCCGCGCCCTCGAAAACAAGGTAGACGAGCTGCGTTTGCTGAAAGAAACCCGGAGAGAATGGAGGGACTGCTGTGTGTTTGTTTTCACCGAGACATGGCTCCACGACAACATTCCTGACGAGGCCATTCAGCTGGAAGATATGGCGATGTTCCGGGCCGACAGGGAAACGGCGAGCTCCGGTAAGAGCCGGGGGGGTGGGCTATGCATCTATGTTAACAAGAACTGGTGCGTTAATGCCACGTTAGTGTCTAAACACTGCTCTCTGTTGGCGGAGTTCCTTATTGTTAATTGTCGGCCTTTTTATCTGCCGAGGGAATTCAGCAACGTGTTTGTAGTTGGTGTTTACATAGCGCCGAGCGCTAACGCTAAAGCTAATGCTAAGAAGGCACTCGGGGAACTGCACAATGCAATCAGTAAAATCCAAACGTCACACCCGGACAGTTTTGTGGTGGTTGCGGGGGATTTTAACCACACCAGCTTAAAGACTGTGCTCCCCAAGTTTAAACAATGTGTAGACTTTAAGACCAGAGGAGATAATATGTTGGACTTAGTGTACACAAACACAGATGCATATAAAGTGATACCCCGCCCCCATCTCAGCCGTTCTGATCACATGTCCGTGATGCTGATTCCTGCCTACAAACCTTTATTGAAGCGCAGCAGGCCAGCAGTGAAACAAATCAGGATTTTGCCAGAGAGTGCAACCTCTGCACTGCAAGACTGTTTTCATCACACAGACTGGAGGATCTTCAAAATAGCAGCCTCCCAGGAAGACAGGACAGATGTGGAGGAGTATGCTGATTCGGTCACCAGCTACATCGCGAAGTGCACAGAGGATGTCACTACAGTGAAGACCATCACTGTGCGGAGTAATCATAAGCCCTGGATGACTGCAGAGGTGCGCTCGCTGCTTAAAGCCAGAGATGCAGCGTTCAGAGCGAAGGACAGGATCGCCCTCCGCTCAGCCAGGTCTGCGCTTTCAAAGGGAATTAAGGTGGCAAAGCGCGCCTATGCGGAGAAAATCCAGGGACACCTCTGTGACACTAGGAACACCAAGCAGATGTGGCAGGGAGTTCGGACACTGACGGGCTTTAAGTCTAGGCAGGGGGTCGATGATGACGACGCTTCGCTTCCAGACAGGCTTAACGACTTCTTTGCACGTTTTGAAGCATCAAACTCGACAATCAGAGGGAGGGCCGGCCCACTCCCACCATCGGTCGGACCAGCTTTTACCATTAACACAGCGGACACACGGAGGACCCTATCCAGAATCAACCCACGCAAAGCTGCAGGTCCAGACAACATTCCGGGACGTGTGCTCCGAGACTGCGCGAGCGAGTTGGCGGATGTCCTGACTGACATTTATAACATCTCCCTGAGTCAGGCCATCGTTCCCAGATGCTTCAAGACCTCTATCATTGTACCGGTGGCAAAGAAACCAGTGGTGTCATGTTTGAATGACTATCGTCCTGTTGCACTTACACCAATTGTGATGAAGTGTTTTGAACGGCTTGTCAAACCACACATCACAGCCTGCCTCCCTGCATCACACGACCCGCTCCAGTTTGCATATCGTTCAAACCGCTCCACGGAGGATGCTATAGTCACCACCCTACACTCTGTCATCACCCACCTGGACCAGAAAGACACCTACGCCAGACTCCTGTACATTGATTTCAGTTCAGCATTCAACACCATTATTTCCCAGAGACTGATAGAGAAATTACTCCTTCTCGGTCTGAACACCGCCACATGTCTCTGGATCCTGGATTTCCTGACTGAGAGACCTCAGTCTGTCCGGGTTGGAAACAACATCTCCAACTCTGTCACGCTGAGTACCGGAACCCCTCAAGGCTGTGTACTCAGTCCACTGTTGTTTACACTTCTAACACATGACTGTGTATCCAAACATGAGGGGAACCAGATTATTAAGTTTGCAGACGACACCACGGTGGTGGGACTTATTCAGAGGGATGAGGAATCAATGTACAGGGAAGAAGTGAGAGACCTGGAGGGCTGGTGCAGGGAGAACAATCTGGTGCTCAACGTGGACAAAACAAAGGAGATGATTATCGACTTCCGGCGGTCACAGCCTGAGCACGTCCCCCTCAGCATCGTCGGCCGTTTAGTGGAGAGAGTAGAGAACATCAAGTTCCTCGGAGTGCAGATCTCGCAGGACCTGACCTGGAGCAAGAATTCCTTGGAGATCAGGAAGCGAGCTCAGCAGAGACTACACTTCTTGAGGAAACTCAAACAGGCCTCTCTCCCCATCTGCATCCTCAGGACCTTCTACAGAGGTGTGGTGGAGAGTGTTCTGACGTACTGCATTGCTACATGGTACTCCAGCTGCAGTATGTCAGACAAAAAAGCCCTGCAGTGGATAGTCAAGGGGGCGGAGAGGGTAATTGGAGTCTCCCTCCCCTCTGTCCAAGAACTTTTTCAGAACCGTTGTAGGAGCAGGGCACTGAACATTGTCAAGGACCGTTCTCACCCTCTGCATAAACACTTTGAACTTCTTCCATCTGGTAAACGATTCCGGAGCATCAGAGGCAGAACCACCAGACTGATCAACAGCTTCCTCCCACAAGCTGTCAGGATGCTGAACAGCTGACCCGGAATCTCACATACACACTACTGCACCTATGGACATTTTGTATATTATAGTTAGTTATTCTTTTTCCCCAAGTATGTCTCAGGGATGTGTGAATGGATGGGGGGGGTGGGAGCTATGTGGGAGTGTGTCTTAATCATACTGCTTCTTATATGGATGCCGAGAGAAACGCAATTTCATCTTGCCTGCACTACAGTTGTATGTACAGCAATATGACAATAAAGTTTGATTTGATTTGATTTGATTTGATACATCTGATGCCCTTCCTGACACAGCCCTCCCCATTTACCCAGGCTTTAGACCGGCACTAGGAGTACACTGACTTGTGCACCCCCTCTTACTGGTTTAAATGTCCAATCTGAATAATGATAGTAAACTGAGGTTTTGAGACTGTTTGTTTTTACAGTCACATTTGTTTGAGTCTAAACTTTGTGATTGTCAACAGCTACCTGGCTTTTATTTATGTTTTTAAAGAATCACAATCAGAATCTTTATTGTCATAAACACAGTAAAACAGCCATTACACCATGCCATGAATTCTTATTGTTATATAACTCCCTTCACACAACAGCAAAAAAAAAAAAAAGTAAGTAAAATGAACAAAAACTGACATAACAATAAATATAAAAATAAAGTGTGCTGTGCTTCATGCAAATGCACAGTGGGTGCACTGAGTTTTTGTGGGGGACAACTTTGACTAGCACAAACAAAAGTCAGAGTCCCAGAGACTTGAGGTGGGGGGTGGAGTATTGAGGTGGTGTTTTAATTCAATTTGACTTTATTTATATAGCGCCATTTCACAACAACAGTTGTCTCATAGCTCTTTCAACTGTAGGGCAGACCCCACAATTGCAGAAAGACCCCCAACAATCAGGCGGTCCCCTGTGAGCAGCACTTTGTGAGGAAAAACTCCCTTTTAACACTTAGAAACCTCCAGCAGAACCAGGCTCAGGGAGGGGCAGTCATGTGCTGCATCTGGCTGGGGACTGAAGGGATAGAGAAGAAGAAGAAAAGAACAGACATGGAGAGAACAAACATGCCTGGGACTCAATCTATGAGAGACAGAGCAGACAAATGTTAACAAACAGCAGTTTTGCAGCACTAATTGAGAGAGAAATTGAATTTTGGGAGCATAGTGCTCTGTTAGGATGATAAGGTACTATAAGATATTTTAAGTAACAAGGGCCTGATCATTTTTAGAGTTTTGTAAGAAGTAAGATTTTAAATTTAATTCTATATTCTATGGAAAGTCAGTGAAGTGAGGCCAAAACAGGAGAGATCTGATCTCTCTTTCTGCAAACCCCAAGTCCAATGACATTGGGAAGTCATATAAAATGTAAATAAAAACAGAATACAATGATATGCAAATCCCTTTCAACCTACGTATATTCAATTGAGTACACTACAAAGACAAGATATTAATGTTCAAACTGATGATTTTTTTTTTTCAAATATTCACTCATTTTGAATTTGATGCCTACAACGCATTCCAAAAAAGCTGGTACACAAGCAAGAAAAAATTGGAAAAGCTCAGGAGTGCTCAAAAACACTGTATTCCACGGGTGAATAGGTTAATTTGAAACAGGTGAATGTCATGATTGTGTTTAAAACGAGTGTCCCCGAAAGGCTCAGCTGTTCACAAGCAAGGATGGGTGCGGTCCACCACTTTGTGAACAAATGCATGAGCAAATAGTCCAACAGTTTAAAAACAATGTTTCTCAATGTACAACTGCAAGGAATTTGGGAGTTCATCATCTACAGTCCATAATATCATCAAAAGATCCAGAGAATCTGGAGAAATGTCTGCATGCAAGCTGCAAGTCCTAAAACCACATTGAATGTCTGTAACTTTGATCCCTCAGGCGGTACTGCATGTGAAAAGCCTTTGGGGGGTGAAATGGCACCCAGTTTTGTCCATGTAAAATGGAGGTCTCAGGGTCCTGTGATGGGGTGATGAATCCTGCACAGAGTTGAACAGTCTTGATAGTTTTTGAAAGGGAATTCAAAGTGCAGTCTGGTTTGAGTCCACCACTCTATGATTTTTAATGTCTTTATTCTTGACAACATGGAGACATGTGCAGTTGTAATTTTGAATCACCAGGTGATGTAGCTAGTCAGGAGGTGAGGAGAATGTGACTGTGAGAAAAGAGATGAGATGTAATACAAGAGAAAAAAAAAAGGTGTGCCAGGGGAGAAACGGCAGGAAAGTGACATGTGGAAACTTGAGAGACAGCCTATTTTGTATTTTTTCTTTTAAGAAATGCATTTGTTCTCGGCTGATAATGCCTATTTGATTTAGAGGTTCAAAACAGTCTCAGATTATTATTTTTTCATCAAATGACACAGTAAAACTTTTCCTGCTCTACTGTATTTAAATCAAGACTTTTAAGACTATGATATTGTTAAAATCTACTGTACAAGGACCAAAAAAATCAGCACTGATTATAGTTTCCTTTCTTCTCCTACACTGATATGACATTTCATGGAAAAAAAAAAAAAACATGATTTGCAGTAGTGAAAGGCCCTCAGCTGTTGCTTTACATTTTAAGACTTTTTTACAACTGCACAACTGTGTTCTGACGTACTGCATTGCAACATGGTACTCCAGCTGCAGAATGTCAGACAAAAAAAGCCCTGCAGAGGATAGTTAAGGGAGCTGAGAGGGTAGTTGGAGTTTCCCTCCCCTCTGTCCAAGAACTTTTTCAGAGCCGTTGTAGGAGCAGGGCACTGAACATTGTCAAGGACCACTCTCACCCTCTGCATAAACACTTTGAACTTCTGCCATCTGGCGAACGATTCCGGAGCATCAGAGGCAGAACCACCAGACTGATTAACAGCTTCCTTCCACAAGCTGTTAGGATGTTGAACAGTTGATCCCAAATCTTCCATACATTCTACTGCACCTTATGGACATTATGTATATTATATGTATATAGTTCTAATTAGTTTTAAGTGTGTCTAAGGGATGTGTGAATGGCTGTGTTGGGGTGGGGGGTGAGGGTGTGTGTGAGTGTGTCTTAAATTATGTTCTTTTTACTTATATGAATGCCTAGAGAAACGTAATTTCATCTTGCCTGCACTACAGTTGTATGTACAGCAACATGACAATAAAGGTTGATTTGATTTGACAAGGATAAACCCAGCAGGAAATAGGTATAACATTTACACTGATTTGTTGATGAGAGGAGTGTAGGTACATCAGTATTTACACAGACAAACTGGACCTTATTGTGAGCTGAAAAGAATCATCTGTGCCATGAAATGCCTCCATCTCAATGCTGCAGTCCGCTGAGGCAGTTGTCTGCTAGCGTCACACATTTTTGCTAGGCAAAGAGGAAAACAGCTGCACAGAATTCAGCACCTCTTCAAATGAAAAACTGAATGTTTTAACAATATTTTCATCAGGGAAACATGCAAGTACATCAAGATTTGTGGAGACAAAGCAGGAAGAGGATGGTGGCTGTAAATCAACTAATGTACTGCCCCTTGAAATTTAGGAAGCAGGAGTCATAACAACAACCACAGAAAAAATGGCCACTTCTATGGAAGAGCTGAAAAAACTTATTCATGACTTAACTTTGCTGCTATTTAAGGCTGGATGCCACTATAAATAAAAGGTTCAATAGCAGAATGAAATCCCAGATATTTTTCTTTGATAATATTGTTCAGTGTGTGATAAACACATAGACTCCTGATTTTATACACACTACCATTTGCTCTCATCTGCTGTTTTTGGTCTCTGTTATAGAAAACAACTGGATCATTTCATATAAAAGCAGTGTCAGTAAGATTAAAACATTGTGTCACATACTCATTGTATTATTGTTGCACTTTTTAACCTTCAACATAATGTTTCTACAAACAATTTTTGTCATATTTATTAATTCAGAGCTGACTAATGCTGGCTGGGTAACATAAGCTTTTAATTTTAATTCACTTTTTTCTAGACAGATTGTCACAATCAGGGCACGGCTAGGGACCGTGCCCACACTTTATGTTCATTTTAGTTTTTGCTTTTCACAGTATCATTATTATTCTGTTTATCATTACGATTATTATTTAGTGCCCCGTGTTCCCTGATCCTTGTCTGTCATGTCATGTCTTCCCCTGTTGTCTGTCTTGTGGTTGTCTTTTTGAATTTGATTATATTTTGTCATCCCTGTTTATTTTTGCTGTTTAGTATTACTGTTCTGTCTTTAGTCATGTTGTGTCATCCCGTCTGTTGTCATTGTCATCATTTTTGTCTTGTGTACATATTTGTTTTCCTAGTGTCCTCAGCTCCTCATGTTTCCATATCCATAGCCACTCCTCCTCATGTGTGCTCCTGTTCAGCCCCTGATTACTCTCCCAGCTGTCCTGTGTTTCCTAATTAAGAGTTCCCCTATATATATGTGTGTCTCTGTACTCTGTTCTGTGAGAGGTCATCATGTCTATTGTCCCACATCGTTTCCCTGCCATGATTTTCTGTCCATGTTTCCTGGTCCATGTGAGTTTTGCCTGCCAAGTTTTTGCTTTGTATTAGTTTAGTTTCCAGCCAATGTGCTGCTTTGTTTTGCTCTTTGTTTTATTTAATAAATCATCATTACACTTGATCCTGCCTGCTCATGAGTCCTAGTGATGGCCAGATGAGGCTTTCTGGGGGACTTGAGGCCTTTCATCACAATGGGCCATATAGACGAGGCCTCATGTGAAATTTCATTTTCTCTGCTAGTCCATCTAGTGGACAAAATGTACTGTATACAACATGCAGATTTTTACAAGGGTGTTATTGGTTTGTGCATTTTTCATTTCAATAAATGGACTGTCTTAAGAAATAACAATGATAATAAGGGAAAAAAGAAATAAAATTGAGGTGACTACAGTGAATGTGCTTGTACTATTTACCCATTTTTATTAAGAAATAATAAATTTTCAACAGTCTTATACTGTCTTTACCAGTATATTCACCTCTGTCCTTATTCTCATGCAGGGCACAATGGCAATAGTGCCTCAGTATAATGATGCGTAATAATGATCTGAGCTCTTTGAAACACAGCAGACACTTCACCTTGCAAATAAAAATAAAATTACAAGAACGACCCAGCTGGGATTCAAACCCCAGCCTCCCACTTGCAGAGCACATACTTTACCGCTAAGCCATCACCACAGGTACAATAGATATTCACTGTTTGTGGAAAATACATCAATGGGAGAAATGTGCTGAAATTGTTCCCAAACGGGAGAAGTCTGTGTTTTTGGTGCTGGCTGTGAAAATTGGCTGTGACAAATCCCTTACACAGTCAAACATGACAAGACAAAACATGAGGGACAGGGAGCTCCATTGTGTATCGCTGCTCACTTTATTTCATGTTACGTGCAAAATCATGAATGGCTTCCTTATACAGTCATGTGGTACAACGTCAACACATACGTCAGCAATACACGCCTCGAAACGCGCTCCGCCAAATATTTCCTGGATCAGCTCTGAGCACCCTCGAAGCTTCGGACCCTGCCGTCCCATCACTAATGAATCCTCCCTTCAAACCTTTATCTGCCCGGGGGGCAGAATATGACAGTATGAGCTCTCCAATCGTGGACTCAGCAGGCAGGAGGAATCTGGTGCGTGGCGAGTCCGACGCAGACGAGTTGTGGGCAGTCCAGATGATGGAGGATTTCATCTCTGATGTCTGCACCTCTCCACGCTGGAAGAGGCACTGGACTGCATGAATGCCACAGCTGGGACAATGGGGGCATTCCCCAGCCTGTGGCACTACCCCGACTTGAATGAGCTGCTACATCTCGTCATGACCTTCCGGCAGATATACCATGTGGTAGTGCAAGACTTACCGGCAACGCTGCAACCTGTGCCGACAAAGGAGCGTCCCCGGTTCCCAGCGTCTCTCCCACCACACCGTGCTCCAGCTCCAGCTTCTCCAGCCTCATGTCAATCTCCCAAGAAGCAGCCTGCAGCCCTACGAGCTCCTTGGGAGATGACCGCCGCCGAGAGGGAACATTTCCGGGGGCCCCTCTTGGCATTTGGCGGTCCTGGATGGAAGGAGAGCTCTGGGAGATGCCACCACCCTCAACACTCCGCCCCAACTCCGCTCTGCCTCTCCCCAGCTCAGCAGCCACCCCACGGGCTGGAGGACGGCACACCTTCCTGGCTTTCCTCAGCATCTGCTCCAGTGCTGTGAAGCTCAGTAATCTTGGCGCACTCACCGTCATCAGTTACACCGGCCCCCAGGACAGTAATTACACCGGCTCACATGGCAGCCGCAGTTCCGGCTCCCACTTTTTCTGGACTGGTGCCCTCACCCGCTACTACTCCTCAGTTTGCCTTATCAGTGGTCCAGCCAACAGCCACGGCTCCGGTCCCTGGTTCATCTCCACCTGCGACAGCAGAGCAGCGGAACCAGCAAGTACACACTCAGTTTCCTCTACCACCTAATAAGATGTCTTGTCCTGTTTCGGGTGAGGGGTCTCAGCAGCAGCCCTATTCTACTGCTGAGCCTTCACCTTCTGCTTCTGCTGTCACCCTTGTGATTGTGCTGTCACCATCCCTGGTATTCCTGCTTTTTGCCGAGGTGCACGAGCTTGCTCCAGCTGTTCCCAAAGTGCACACCAAAGCTCCAGCTCAGCCTGAGGAGCACGTTCCTGTTCCTGCTCAGCCCAAAGTGCACGTTGCTGCCCCAGATCATCCTGAGGTGCACGCCCCAGTTCCTGCCTAGCCTTAGGGGCATGCTCGGGGTCCTGCTACTCATCCTGAGGTGGTCACCCCAGCAGCAGATGACCAGGAGCTTAGGCAAGTTCTTTTCTTTACTTTTATAACATCCATACTAGTTAAGACTTGCCTAATTCCTCGTGGCTTCAGTGACGCCTCACCCTGTCTTTCTCCCCTGTCCGAGGTGACTGCAGCACAGGTGGTCCTCCAGGCATTGGGATCGGACGCTCCTACCATCATGCTAGAGGTCAGTGGACCTCCAGCCGCCACGCCAGAGATCAGTGGACCTTCAGCCACCATGCCAGAGGTTAGTGGACCTCCAGGCGGCATCCCAGAGGTCAGGGGAACTCCAGCCATCATCCCAGAGGTCAGGTAACCTTCAGCCATTGTTCCATCAGGGCCCATAGTCTGGTGGCCCAAAGACAAGGGTAGACCACCAGAACAATCCTGTATTTCGCTCTGGAGGGCCATGGACTGGGGAAGACCCCCTGACCAACCCAGTTTCATGATCTGGTGGCCTTGGGACTTGGGTAGGCCACCCAACCCACTTTGCACTTGGGTTTGGGGCCCTATGGACCTGGATTGGCTCCCTGACTCACTCTGTTCTCCAGTCCAGTGGATCTGTGAACTTTAAAGGGACTCCTGATAGACATTTTATTTGCACTGTATGATTCCTGTGGGGTTTTTTTGTTTTTGTTTTTTTTTTCCCCACCACACCTTGCCCCATCCTCCCGCCCATTAAGTTACTATGTTTCTAGTTAAGGGGGGGGGCTGGAATCCACCCCTTAAAGGGCGGATTATATCACAGTCGGGGCATGGCTAGGGACCGTGCCCCCGCTTTATGTTCATTTTAGTTTTTGCTTTTCACAATATCATTATTATTCTGTTTATGATTGTTATTTAGTGCCCTGTGTTCCCTGATCCTTGTCTGTCATGTCATGTCTCCCCCATTGTTTGTCTTGTGGTTGTCTTTTTGTATTTGATTACACACGTGGACAAAATTGTTGGTACACCTCTGTTAATGAAAGAAAAACCCACAATGGTCACAGAAATAACTTGAATCTGACAAAAGTGGTAATAAATAAAAATTGTATGAAAATTAACCAATGAAAATCAGACAACACTTTTGAATTGTGGTTCAACAGAATTATTTTAAAAAACAAACTCATGAAACAGGCCTGGACAAAAATGATGGTACCCTTAACTTAATATTTTGTTGCACAACCTTTTGAGGCAATCACTGCAATCAAACGATTTCTATAACTGTCAATGAGACTTCTGCACCTCTCAGCAGGTATTTTGGCCCACTCCTCATGAGCAAACTGCTCCAGTTGTCTCAGGTTTGAAGGGTGCCTTCTCCAGACGGCATGTTTCAGCTCCTTCCACAGATGTTTGATAGGATTTAGATCAGGGTTCATAGAAGGCCACTTTAGAATTGTCCAATGTTTCACTCTTAGCCATTCTTGGGTGTTTTTAGCTGTGTGTTTTGGGTCATTATCCTGTTGCAAGACCCATGACCTGCGACTGAGACCAAGCTGTCTGACACTGGGCAGCACATTTCTCTCTAGAATACCTTGATAGTCTTGAGATTTCATTGTACCCTGCTGTAATATAAATGTGTTTTTAATGTGTGCCCTGATTTGTTTCTCAGTTGTTTTTAATATGTTTTAACAATCCAGTTCTCTTTATCTTAAGGCACACCATGACCTGGACAGTATGACCTGTTCTTAGACACAGCAAGTTTCTCACTGTTTATAAAACAAGGCTTAACCTTTATTTCTCACATATGTGTGTGTGTGCAATGAGATAGAACAGATGTTATATGTTTTGAGAGTCTGGCTGCAATCGCCTGGGAGCGGGGACTAGCCCCCCCGCTCTCTACGCGATTCCATGGGGGGGGAAGTTGCCTGGCAACGAAGAGTGGCTCCTTCGTTGTGTACGTAACTCTACCCTTTAAAAAGCAAAGGTGTTTTGCCAACCAGTAGAGTCTGCTGTGGATTTCGCGCGAATTGCCAAGCTGATTGATGCACGCGCCTGCCAAAAGACTGCCAAAGGCTCTCCGGTCTTCTGTATTATTGGTAAGGGCTGATGAAATGACATGAAGTGCATTGATCTTTTGTATATGAAGATATGGTCTGTGGGGAATAAGGGAATACAGCTTATTCTAGCAGTCTGTCTAATGTGAATGCATTGATCTTTTGTGTGTGAAGATATGTTCTGTGAGGAATAAAAGACACATTTTATTATAGCAGTTCCTGTCTCAGTGTGAATTCTTTCCTGTGCGCCGACTCCTCACGAACCTGTCTAAATATTTTCATAAAACACCTGCACACATTCAAGACACCCTGTGCCAGATGCAGCAAAGCAGCCCCAGAACATAACAGAACCTCCTCCATGTTTCACAGTAGGGACAGTGTTCTTTTCTTGGTATGCTTCATTTTTGCGTCCGTGAACATAGTAGCTGATATGCTTTGCCAAGAAGTTCCAGTTTTGTCTCGTCTGTCCATAGGACATTCTCCCAGAAGCTTTGTGGCTTGCCAACATGCAGTTTGGCAAATTCCAGTCTGGCTTTTTTATGATTTGTTTTCAACAGTGGTGTCCTCCTTGGTCGTCTCCCATGAAGTCCACTTTGGCTCAAACAACGACGGATGGTGCGATCTGACACTGTTGTACCTTGACCTTGGGGTTCACCATGAATGTGTTTAGAGGTTGTTCTGGGTTCTTTTGTTACAATTCGCATTATCCGTCTCCTCCTGCGGCCACGTCCAGGGAGGTTGGCTACAGTCCCGTGGATCTTAAATTTCTGAATAAAATGTGCAGCTGTAGTCACAGGAACATCAAGCTGCTTGGAGATGGTCTTATAGCCTTTACCTTTAACATGCGTGTCTATAATTTTCTTTCTAATCTCCTGAGACAACTCTCTCCTTTGCTTCCTCTGGTCCATGTTTCGTGTGGTACACACCATGTCACCAAACAGCACAGTGACTATTTGTCACCCTTTAAATAGGCTGACTGACTGATTACAAGTTTGTAGACACCTGTGATGTTAATTAGAGGACACATCTTGGTTGAACGTGTCCCTATGGTCACATTATTTTCAATCTTTTCTAGGGGTACCATCATTTTTGTCCAGGCCTGTTTCATGAGTTTGTTTTTTAAAATAATTCTGTTGAGCCACAATTCAAAAGCATTGTCTGATTTTCATTGGTTAATTTTCATAGAATTTTTATTTATTACCACTTTTGTCAGATTCAAGTTATTTCTGTGACAATTGTGGGTTTTTCTTTCATTAACAGAGGGGTACCAACAATTTTGTCCACGGCTGTATATTTTGTTATCCCTGCTTATTTTTACTGTTTAGTATTATTGTTCTGTATCTTCAGTCATGTTGTGTTATCCCCCGTCTGTCCTCATTGTCATCGTTTTTGTCTTGTGTACATATTTGTTTTCCTAGTGTTCTCAGCTCCTCATGTTCCGTATCCATAGCCACTCCTCCTCATGTGTGCTCCTGTTCAGCCCTTGATTACCCTCCCAGCTGTCCTTTGTTTCCTAATTAAGAGTCCCCCTATATGTGGGTGTCTCTGTACTCTGTTCTCTGAGAGGTTATTGTGTCTATTATCCTGTGTCAGTTTCCTGCCATGATTTTCTGTCTGTTTCCTGGTCCATGTGAGTTTTGCCTGCTAAGTTTTTGCTTTGTATTAGTTTAGTTTGCAGCCCATGCACTGCTTTGTTTTGCTCTTTGCCTTGTTTAATAAATCATCATTACACTTGATTCTGCCTGCACATGAGTCCTCCCTTCAAACCTTTATCTCCCCGGGGGGCAGAATATGACACAGATATGACACACAATTCAACTTCAGACTGGACACTTTTCTACTTAGAGAGGAAAAAAATATTGTACGCACTGTGGGTAAAAAGTAGCAGGAAATGAGAATCCCTCTACCTGTGGTTTCATTACAGACGTCGAACATTTGCCAGTGAACAGAGTGTGTCAGTAATACGTATATAAACCCCCAGTCACCAGTTTATCATAAACGGTTGAATTTTGATATGTCATTATTCCATTTAAAGGACAGAAGTGTGCTTGTGCTTCTCTTTGCTCTTGCAGTAAATAATAGCCCTTAAGTAAAAAAATAACAGACCAGTTGTGTTGTGAGTTTTTGCCAACTTGCCCCTGGATTTTTAAAAAAAATTTCTGTCAGTGGTCTCAGTGTATAAACACAAAAGCTGTCTGAATATCCAAACACAGCTGGCCTTTGGGCATCATAGCTTAACACCCTGCCGTGACTCACAGTCAGTATCGTCCAACCCTGTGATAAACTATTCTTAAAGAATGGTAATAAGAGTAAAGGTAAGGGCAGGCCAGGTCAGACCTCTAAGCTTGTTGCAGATGTCATGCAGCCCCATGCCACCTTTCTGATGGATGGGTAACAGACTCTCCACCTGAAACATTTTGGTGCAGGACAACCTACAGCAAACCTGTCAAACTCAAGGTTGAGGGCCACATCTAGCTCCTGGCACAAATATATATACAGTATCTCACAAAAGTGAGTACACCCCTCACATTTTTGTAAATATTTTATTTTATCTTTCCGTGGGACAACACTGAAGATATGACACTTTGATACAATGTAAAGTAGTCAGTGTACAGCTTGTATAACAGTGTAAATTTGCTGTCCCCTCAAAATAACTCAACACACAGCCATTAATGTCTAAACCGCTGGCAACAAAAGTGAGTACACCCCTAAGTGAAAATGTCCAAATTGTGCCCAAAGTGTCAATATTTTGTGTGGCCACCGTTATTTTCTAGCACTGCCTTAACTCTCTTGGAGTTCACTAGAGCTTCACAGGTTGCCACTGGAATCCTCTTCCACTCCTCCATGACGACATCATGGAGCTGGTTTATGTTGGAGACCTTGCGCTCCTCCACCTTCCGTTTGAGGATGCCCCACAGATGCTCAATAGGGTTTAGGTCTGGAGACATGCTTGGCCAGTCCATCACCTTTACCCTCAGTTTCTTTAGTAAGGCAGTGGTCGTCTTGTAGGTGTGTTTGGGGTTGTTATCTGACATAACGTTCGGCTCAGGAGACGCACACACACAGGCTCAGAGTATTTCAAACTGTTTATTAACAGCAGGGGTGTATGGGTGTGTGTCAGCGGAATGTAAATGTATTGGTGGTGGCGTCTGCTTCGGGCACAGAGGCAGGAGACCGTTCAGCCGGCAACCCTATGGGAAAGAACAGACACAGGGTGACAGGCACACACCAATACAGGAGGAGAATAGGCGAGGGAGAGAAGCTTACTTGTGTTAGACTGATGGCAGGCACTTCAAGGACGGAACCCCGGGAGACAGTCACCTGCAGGACTCGGTGCAGCAGCGAGGAAGGACGAGGGACGGAGTTGTCCGCCGCCGAGGAATCCACCTGTGCACAGGGGAGCAGACTGGGAGAGGTAAGGAAAGGAGTCTTCTTACCGCTTAGCGTGACGCTGAAGAGAGAGTTGATGCTTCGCATGGAAGGCGATGAAGTCTAACGGCTTCAGGCCGAAGCTCAGGGCGAGGCGGCTTTTATCCCTCGCCGCTGATGAGTAGCAGGTGCGTGAGCAGGTGGCGCCGCTGATGAATGGCGCGGCGTGACAGTACTCCCCCCTCTAGCAGCGCCTCCTGGCGATGGCTTAGCCGGGTGCGCTCGGTGGAAGTCCGCGATGAGCGATGGGTCCAACACAAACGACGGGGGCACCCACTGTCGATGCTCGGGCCCATAGCCCTCCCAGTCCACCAAGTATTGCAACCCACGACCCCGGCGCCGGGAGTCCAGGATGGAGGAGGCGGACCAGGCCGGATGGCCACCAATCATCCAGGGCGCGGGTTGCGCTGCAGGAGGAGGGCAAAGGGGGTCAGTGACTGCCAGCTTCACCTTCGACACGTGGAAAGTGGGATGAATGCGGAGGGAGGGGGGAATAGCCACGCGCACAGGCACCGGGTTGATGATCCGGGTGATGGGATAGGGACCCATGAAGCGCTGTGCCAGCTTTCTCCTCTCGCCTTTTAAAGTGACGTCCTGGGTGGAAATGTAAACAAGTTGCCCAACTCTGTACGCCGGGGCAGGTCTTCTACGCCGGTCCGACACAGTCCTGTTGCGCTCCGCTGTGCGTAATAGCGCATTACGCGCGGCAGTCCAGGTGGAGCGGAACTGCCTGAGATGGGCCCTAACTGACGGGACAGTTACCTCACCCTCCTGCTCCGGAAACAGCGGGGGGTCGTAACCCAGGGACGCTTTGAAGGGGGACATCCCTGTAGCAGAAGAGCGAGCGGTGTTGTGGGCATATTCAACCCAGGCAAGATGGTTGCTCCAGGACGTGGGTTTGGATCTGGACACACAGCGGAGCGCAGCCTCCAGCTCCTGGTTGGTCCTCTCACACTGCCCGTTGGATTGGGGGTGATGGCCGGAGGAGAGGCTCACCTTGGCTCCGATGGCGTTGCAGAAAGACCTCCAAACCTCGGATGAAAACTGGGGGCCCCGGTCCGAGACCACGTCCACCGGAATCCCGTGCAGCCTGACCACGTGTTGGACGAGGAGGTCCGCCGTCTCCAGGGCAGTAGGGAGGCCTCGCAGGGGGACGAAGTGCACGGCCTTGGAGAAACGGTCCACGATGGTCAGGATGGTGTCATAGGAGTTGGAGACAGGGAGTCCGGTGACGAAATCCAACGCGATGTGCGACCAGGGCCTGCCAGGGACGGGCAGGGGCTGGAGCAGACCCGCTGGAGGGGCATTTCCCGACTTGCAGGTGGCACAGATTGGGCAAGCCCGGGCGTAGCGGGCTGCATCCCTCCGCAGGCCTGGCCACCAAAAGGACCGTTGGAGGAGATCTATCATCCAGGAGGTGCCAGGGTGACAGGTGAGCTTGGAGGTGTGGAGCCAGTGGATGACCTCTCCTCGGACCGCGGATGGCACGAACAGCCTCCCCTCCGGTCTGCCGCCAGGGTCAGGTTCCACCTCCTGTGCCTTCCGGATCTTGCTTTTGATGTCCCACGAGATGGCTCCCACGACGCACGACCTGGGCAGGATGGAGTGGGGTGCCTCCTCCGACTCCACGGGAGTGAACTGCCTGGAGAGGGCGTCAGGCAGGCCGTTCTTAGAGCCGGGCCTGAAGGTGATAGAGAATTGGAACCTGGCGAAGAACAAAGACCAACGCGCCTGGCGGGCGTTCAGGCGCTTGGCAGATCGTAGGTATTCTAAGTTCTTGTGGTCCGTAAGGACCACAAACGGCAGGTTCGCCCCCTCCAGCCAATGACGCTATTCCTGCAGGGCGAGTTTGATGGCCAGGAGCTCTCTGTCCCCCACATCGTAATTTCTCTCCGCCGGGGACAAGTGCCGGGAGAAGAAGGCGCAGGGTCATTTGGCGCCATTGTCCGGCGACCGCTGGGACAGCACTGCTCCCACTCCCGTGTCCGAAGCGTCTACCTCTACGATGCACTGCAGCGCGGGGTCGACCTGGCGAAGGACCCGGGAGGAGGAGAATTCCGCCTTCAGCGCCTCAAAGGCGGCAGCGACCTCTTCGGTCCACCGGAACGGAACCTTCGGGGACGTGAGGCGGGTCAGTGGTCCAACGATGGTACTGAAGTTGGGGACAAAGCGGCGGTAGAAATTGGCGAAGCCAACAAATTGCTGCACCTGCTTCCGGGATGCAGGTGTAGGCCATTCCACCACCGCCTTTACCTTCTCTGGGTCAGGGAGCACCTTATCGTGGGCGATGATGAACCCCAGGAAGGACGTACTCCTGGCGTAAAATTCACACTTTTCTGCCTTTACGTACAGACGATTCTCCAGCAGCCTTTGGAGGACCCGCCTCACGTGGACCTGGTGCTCGTCCCTGGACTTGGAGAAGATGAGAATATCGTCCAGGTAGACGAACACGAAAAGGCCGATGAAGTCCCGGAGGACGTCATTAATGAGGCGCTGGAAGACTGCAGGAGCGTTGGTCAACCCGAACGGCATCACCAGGTATTCAAAGTGGCCGTTCGGGGTACGGAAGGCCGTTTTCCACTCATCTCCCTCCCGGATCCGGACGAGGTGGTAAGCGCTGCGTAGGTCCAGCTTGGTAAACCAGGTCGCCCCCTGGAGGGAGTGGAAAGCAGTGTCCATGAGAGGCAGGGTGTAACGGTCCTTCTCCGTGATATCGTTGAGGGCCCGGTAGTCGATACAAGGGCGGAGGGACCCATCCTTCTTTCCCACGAAGAAGAACCCTGCCCCCACGGGTGACGATGATGGGCGGATTATCCCAGCACTCAATGACTCCTTCAGGTAGGCGTTCATCGTCTCCTTCTCCGGAGCAGACAGGCTGTAAAGGCGACCAGAAGGTAAGGGAGCCCCCTGGCGGAGGTTGATGGCACAGTCATAGGGCCGATGAGGGAGGAGAGACGTAGCTTTCGCTTTGCTGAACACCATACCCAGGTCGTGAAATTCCGGAGGCACCAGGGACAAGTCCGGGGGTGCAGCGTCCGTCGCAGGGGGAGGAGCGGACGGAGAGCAGGCAGCGGACTGAAGGCAGGTGCCCATGCAGAATGTACTCCATGCCGATATCCCAGCTGATTTCCAATCCAGGACCGGGTTGTGAAGGCGAAGCCAGGGATACCCCAGGATGACGGGCGACACAGAGTTGGGAAGGACGTAGAAGGTCATCTCCTCCCGGTGATTTCCCGAGATGATGACCGGAACGGGGATGGTTTGGTGTGATACTCTCCCAAGGGAGGCACGGGAGAGGTTAACAAGGGAGATGGGATTCTTCAGTGCCTGACAGCGAATGCCCAAACGGGTTGCCAGGCTTTGTGAAATAAAGCTGCCTTCTGCACCCGAATCCACCAGTGCGTGGGTGAGATGCCCAGTGAGATTGTGGCAAAAACGGATGGGCAGCTTCAATTGGGTAAGGGGACTTAACCGATTGACGTCCGCGAGGCCCCCTACAGTGACTCGCGGACCCCGCCGTTTAGCTTTTGTGGACAAAGCTCCACCGTGTGTTGATTATCTCCGCAATACATGCAGAGATTCAACTCACGGCGGCGTTGTCTCTCTGCCGGGGAGAGCTTTGTCCAGCCCGTCACCATTGGCTCCGACTCCTCGGGGCGCGATGGCGGCGGCGTCGCCAGGGGGCGAGCTTGGGGCAGGCGCAACGAGGCTCCCCGAGGGCGAGAAGAAGACGACTTCCGTCCAGAGGAGCGCTCACGCAGCCTGTTATCCAAGCTGATGGCGAGTGAAGTTAGCTCAGCTAGCGTCCCAGGGATATCCCGACCAGCCAGTTCATCCCTCAGATCATCATTCAGGCTGCGGAGAAACAGGCCACAGAGGGAGCGTTCGTCCCAGCCCAATTCCTCCGCCGCTACCCGGTAGTCGACCGCATAGTCCGCTGCCGACTGGCTTCCCTGCTGGAGAGCGAGAAGCCGATCGACTTGGACCGTCTCGGTTCGGAAATGGTCAAAGACCTCCAGGAAGCATGCCACGAGCTGGTCATAGGTGAGGGTGGCGTAACTGGGCTTCGCCATTATGGCGTAGGTCCAAGTTAACGCGCGCCCCTCCAGGAGATTCCCTATGTAGCCAATTCGGCTGTGATCCGAGGGGAAGTCTCCAGGCACACGGTGGAACACGGACTCACACTGCATAATGAACCCCCGCGCTCCGCCGAGCTTTCCGCTAAAGCGGGCGGGGGTCGGAATCGGCGTGAGCCGAGCCGGTGCCGCTGGAGCCGGCTGGACGGCCGCTGGAACAGCAGGAGCTGCGCCACCCTGGTGAGCCGGGGGGAACGGCTGTTGGGGGTCCAGGCGGTCCAATCGGTTAGTGATGTTAATGAGTTGGTTTAGAATCACCTGCTGCTGATAAGCAATTTGATCCACCCGAACCTCGAGAGTGGTAAGCCGGTGCGCGAGCCCGCCGTCTGCCGAGCCGCTCTGCTGAAGCCGTACTGACATAACGTTCGGCTCAGGAGACGCACACACACAGGCTCAGAGTAGTTCAAACTGTTTATTAACAGCAGGGGTGTATGGGTGTGTGTCAGCGGAATGTAAATGTATTGGTGGTGGCGTCTGCTTCAGGCACAGAGGCAGGAGACCGTTCAGCCGGCAACCCTATGGGAAAGAACAGACACAGGGTGACAGGCACACACCAATACAGGAGGAGAATAGGCGAGGGAGAGAAGCTTACTTGTGTTAGACTGATGGCAGGCACTTCAAGGACGGAACCCCGGGAGACAGTCACCTGCAGGACTCGGTGCAGCAGCGAGGAAGGACGAGGGACGGAGTTGTCCGCCGCCGAGGAATCCACCTGTGCACAGGGGAGCAGACTGGGAGAGGTAAGGAAAGGAATCTTCTTACCGCTTAGCGTGACGCTGAAGAGAGAGTTGATGCTTCGCATGGAAGGCGATGAAGTCTAACGGCTTCAGGCCGAAGCTCAGGGCGAGGCGGCTTTTATCCCTCGCCGCTGATGAGTAGCAGGTGCGTGAGCAGGTGGCGCCGCTGATGAATGGCGCGGCGTGACATTATCATGTTTGAATACTGCGCTGCAGCCCAGTTTCTGAAGGGAGGGGATCATGCTCAGCTTCAGTATGTCACAGTACATGTTGGCATTCATGGTTCCCTCAATAAACTGTAGCTCCCCAGTGCCGGCAGCACTCATGCAGTCCCAAACCATGACACTCCCATCAACATGCTTGATTGTAGGCAAGACACACTTGTCTTTGTACTCCTCACCTGGTTGCCACCACACATGCTTGACATCATCTGAACCAAATAAGTTTATGTTGGTCTCATCAGACCACAGGACATGGTTCCAGTAATCCATGTCTTTAGTCTGCTTGTCTTCAGTGAACTGTTTGTGGGCTTTCTTGTACATCATCTTGAAAAAGAGCTTCCTTCTGGGACGACGGCCAATGCAGACCAATTTGATGCAGTATGTGGTGTATGGTCTGAGCACTAACAGGCTGACCCCCCACCCCCACCCCTTCAACCTCTGCAGCAATGCTGGCAGCACTCATACGTCTATTTTCAAAAGACAACCTCTGGATATGACGCTGAGCACGTGCACTCAACTTCTTTGGTTGACCATGGCGAGGCCTGTTCTGAGTGGAACCCGTCCTGTTAAACCGCTGTATGGTCTGGCCACTGTGCTGCAGCTCAGTTTCAGATTGTTGGCAATCTTCTTATAGCCTAGGCCATCTTTATGTAGAGCAACAATTCTCTTTTTCAGATCCTCAGAGAGTTCTTTGCCATGAGGTGCCATGCTGAACTTCCAGTGACCGATATGAGAGAGTGTGAGAGCGATAACACCAAATTTAATACATCTGCTCCCCATTCACACCTGAGACCTTGTAACACTAGCGAGTCAGATGACACTGGGGAAGAAAAATGGCTTACTGGGTACAATTTGGACATTTTCACTTAGGGTTGTACTCATTTTTGTTGCCAGCGGTTTAGACATTAATGGCAGTGTGTTCAGTTATTTTGAGGGGACAGCAAATTTACACTGTTACACAAGCTGTACACTGATTACATTGTATCAAAGTGTCATATCTTCAGTGTTGTCCCATGAAAAGATATAATAAAATGTTTACAAAAATGTGAGGGTGTACTCACTTTTGTGAGATACTGTACTACTGTATATCATTACCTGTGCTATAACCTGTAATTTCTCTGGTGTACAGACATTTTGGATTTAAGCTAAATGAGCAGAAAGAGCACAGTAATGTTAACCAGCAGGTATGTTGTCTGTGTTTAAAGGCAGGCGCAACAAAAAATGGAACTAAGGTGAAAATGCATTTAAAACATAACCCTCACACCCAGTTTTTCCAACTAAGAACAAAAACTGTTGTCAAACATGCAGAGTCCTCCCTTTCACCACAGTTTGGTATAGAGGATACCTTTGTCCAACAATGCAAATGTAAACATGACAGTGCTAACGTATGATCACAGAGAGCCTCACTTGCTTCATAGCCAAAGAGATGCAACTATTTTGAATCGAGGGTAGGTTAAAAAAATACCAAAAAAATGCAGGGTCATGTCAAATTAAGTTTAGGGGGTACAACCCTCTCCCAGTCTGTGGAATCAAAGATAAACTAAAACACTAATCACTAAAGCCATTAAAAAAAAGACATAAAATGTGGGCTAAAAAAGGCAATTTTTAAACATTTTTGTCACAATAAATATCACAGCATTTCTGGAGGGGGTAGATTTAGGTCCATCAGCATCCTTCCTCTGCAGCACCAGAAGCCCAGGCTATACTGTAAAAACAAAATTAAAATACCACCGGCAATATGCCCAACTCATCATAATCATCATTCCTGGGTATGTTAGCTTCTGTATACAGTATATATATGTACATGATGGCAGGGCTCCTCTTCCTGCCCCTGTTTTGATCCAGTATTGCAGTACCCAACTCTGTATCCCTGCTGGGGTCATTGCACTGTGGTGCCTTCACTTCAGTCTGGCCTTTACTTCCTGGAGAGCAGTTTCCTTCAATTGGCACTCTGTCAGCCATGGGCTACTGCATGGGGCTCAGCAGGCAACCATCTGGGGTACTGCCATCTTGCTGCTGTTTTTGTTCCTCCACGGGGCTGTTTCAAGCAAAATTTAGCCAAAATTAAATAATAATTTACAACTTTATAATTAGGCAATAGTACTCGAGAGGGGGTGCTTTATCAGTGAGTATATCACTGCTGTGATTCAATTGTAGGCCCGACACGAAGCAGTTTATAAAATGACAGCAATACAGGACAGAATATGAGTTTTGTTGTTTTAGCCAGTTGTTTTGCACCAGTGGAAAAAAAAAATAAATTGTCCCTTCCATATGTGACCACTTAACTGTTGCTAAGCATCTCAATGAGCATAATGTAGAAAAGAATAGGCTTGTTGTCTTTTCAAATGTATGTAACCAAATTAAATATTGTCCAGTGCAGCTTATGTACATATCGGTCACCTGTTGAGTAGGATTTGTGGGTCACGTTATTTGCTCCAGTGGTGAGTTGACAATTTAGTTTCAGTGCAATTCCATTTTAGTTTCTGTGCACTTTGCTCACTTTTTCTTGGCATTTTTAGATGAAATAAAGAGCCCATCACCACACTGGTGTTATGGTTTGCTAATTTAGACAATAAATCCAACTTCAGCTTGTCTTTTTTGTTACAGTATAAACAACGTGATTAGCCAGATATTTACAAGTGTGGGACTTCCGGATTACAGAGGTTGGGATTTTTAGGACTGTCTATTCAAACAACACCTCCATGTGGAAATTGAGGTATCCGACACGGTATTACAGTTCACATATACACTACTCACAAAAAGTTAAGAATATTCGGCTTTTGGGTGAGATTTCAGGATGCACCTAAAAGGCACTATAACCTTTACAGGTGAATTTAATTTGACCTTGTCTAACCTTTTCGATGCACATCTCCAACTGTTCAGTATTTCAGTACTTTTTGCATAACTTGCCGGCAAAATTCACAACAGGTGTTTGATCCGTGAATTGATCAATACATTTTCTGGTTCAATTAGAATTGGTATTTAAGCAGTCCTCTTCATCATGCTGTTCACATTTTGACATCATGAGACCAAGATGACACCTAACAATTGATCAACAGTACCTCACCATTGCGAGGCTTCAAACAGGATGTTCTCAGAGGGAAGTGGCCACTGAGCTTAGAGTGTCACAGAGTGTCATCAGCAGGTTACAACAGAGATACAGAGAGACTGGAAGAGTCACAGAAAGGCATAGAAGTGGACGTCCTTTGGCCATATCCCACGCTGATGACCGCTTCATTGTGAACAGTGCCCTGTGAAACCAGATCATGAACGCCACTCAATTCCAGGCACATTTAAGGGAAGTGAGAGGCACCCGTATCACGTCAGACCATTCAAAACTCGTTTACATCAGTGTGGTCTGCATGCTAGACAACCTGACCACACCACCAGGCACAGGTGTCATTGTCTTGCATGGACCAGGGAACATTTATGCTGGGCAAGAAACCAGTGGGCCTCAGTGCTGTTCTCTGATGAAAGTTGATTCATGTTGAGCAGAAATGATGGCCACCAACGATGTTGGAAACGTCAAGGACAGCGCTATGCATCAGTCACTGTTGTCACCAGATGAGCCTTTGGTGGTGGCGGTGGTACAGTCTGGGCAGGTGCATCTAGTCAATACAGAACTGCCCTACATCTTGTGAATGGTACAGTGACAAGACGATACTACCTGAATAACATCATTAATTCAGTCATTGTGCCCCTGCATGAACAACACAGGCCTGATTTCATCTTCATGGATGACAATGCTTCAGCTCATCGAGGTCACATCATTAGAGAATGGCTGCTGGAGGCTGGGGTACCTCAAATGGATTGGCCTGCACTTTCTCCAGACCTGAATCCCATAGAAAACCTATGGGATCAGCTGAGTTGTCGTGTAGAGGCTTGTAACCCTGCAACCCACAACCTCAATGACCTGAGGGCCGCCCTTCAAGAAGAGTGGAATGCCACACCTCAGCAGACTATAAGTTGACTTTTGAACAGCATGAGATGCCGTGGTCAAGCTGTAATAAGTAAATATTCTCTGTCTTATAGAAACATGGCTACACCCCAATGACTTTAGTATCAATGAGGCCACCCCTCCCAGCTATGGTAATATTCATATTCCTAGAAACACTGGCCGAGGTGGTGGTGTCGGGGTAATATATGAATCCACATTACCAATGAACCCTCAGCCTAAGCTAAACTCAAATTATAACTCTTTTGAATACTTAATTTTTAGCTTAGCACACCCATCCTGGAGGACAGAACAGCCTGTTTTATTTACCACAGTATATCGCCTTTCCAGGTCTTCTTTTGCTGAATTCTCTGAATTCTTAACAACCTCAGTCCTCAGTTCAGACAAGATTATCATAGCTGGTGATTTTAATATTCATATAGACGTTGATAATGATAGTCATAGTGTAGCATTTCTCCCTCTCTTAAATTCAACTGTTTTTTCTCAGTGTGTTAATAGACCAACTCGTCATCATAATCACACCCTTGACCTGGTCTTGGCCTATGTTGTAGAAATTGATGAGTTGCTTGTCATCCCTCAAAATCCTACACTGACTGACCATTACTTGATAACTTTTAAATTTGTGTTATCTGATTTTACAGCATGAAGCAGAAATATAGTTACCAGATACTTACCTGATAGTGCTGTGGCTCGCTTTAAAGAATTAACCCCTTCAGCACTTACTCAATTACCATGTCTCAGTATAGCAGAGGACAGCACTGACTGTTTGAATTCATTAGAATTAGACCTCTTAGTTGATAAAACTGCAGCCTCACTGCAGACAACACTTGACTCCATAGCCCCTCTTAACAAGAAAACTATTAAAAATAGATTAGCTCCATGGTACAACTCCCACACTCATGAGTTAAAACAGAAAGTTAGATTCTGTGAAAGGCTTTGGCGTCCAAATAAGACAGAAGAATCATGTTCAGCCTGAAATGCCAGCCTTATCACCTATAAGGCTGTTGCAATCCTGGAATTTCCCCATTGTGGGACTAATAAAGGCTTATCTTATCTTATCTTATAAGAAATCTCTACGTAGTGCTAGGCGACAGTACTATTCATCCTTGATAGAAGAAAATGAAAACAATCATATATTTCTTTTTAACACTGTGGCTCAGCTAACCAAGAGCCAAAATGCCATAAATCCCTACATTCCTCCAACTCTTAGTGCTGATGACTTTTTGAATTTTTTTTAATGATAAAATTGTCAGTATTAGGAATATTATTCCAAAAAAATAGCCCCCTTAAAAATACCAAGCCTCTGCCCAACACTGCTGTGTCCACAGGCTCAGAACTCCACTTTTCTGAATTTTCTCACATTAGTCATTCTGACCTAGCCCTAATAGTGTCAGCCTCTAAACCAACTACCTGTCTCTTAGACCCAATCCCCGCTAGACTCCTGAAGGAATCGCTATCTCTGATTAGTCCACCGCTTTTGAATATAATTAATATGTCTCTATAGATAGGACATGTACCACAGTCTCTTAAAGTGACAGTAATCAAACCTCTACTTAATAAACCTTTGCTTGATTCTGGGATTTGGGCCAATTATAGACCAATATCTAACCTCCCCTACCTTTCTAAGATCCTCAAAAAAGTAGTCGCCAGTCAACTGTGCACTTTTTTAAAAAATAATTCTCTGTTTGAGAAATTTCAGTCAGGTTTTAGGAAACACCACAGCACAGAGCCAGCCTTAGTGAAAGTTACTGATGACCTCCTTATGGCATTTGACAAAGGACTTGTCTCCGTCCTTGTCTTGTCTTGTCTTGCTTGTCTTGCTCTGCACTGTGTGTGTTTATATATTTACATATTTATTCCATCTAGCTACAATGCTCAGCACTGGGTGTGTTTATATTTATATATCTATATATTTATTCCATCTAGCTACAATGCTCCGCACTGTGTTTTTATACTGTATATCTACATATTATTCCATCTAGCTACATTGCTCCGCACTGTGTGTGTTTATATACTTGCATATTTATTCCACCTAGCTGCAATGCTCCGTACTGTGGGTGTTTATATATTTACATATTTATTCCATCTAGCTACAATGCTCTGCACTGTGTGTTCATATATTCATATATTTCAGGCGACACCCCCCTTCATTCCCCCCACTCACCATCCTCAACAGCACAGTGTCCACTGTGGACTCCTTCAAGTTTCTGGGTACCACAATCTCCCGGAACCTGAAGTGGTCCTCCCATATTGACACTGTCCGGAAAAAGGCCCAGCAGAGGTTGTTTTTTCTGCGTCAGCTCAAGAAGTTTGATTTGCCTCAGGAGCTGCTGGTTGTCTTCTACACCGCCATCATCCAATCTGTCCTCTGCTTTTCCATCACTGTCTGGTTTGGATCTGCCACTAAACAGGACAAGACCAGACTGCAGCGGATCATTAAGTCTGCGGAGAGGATCATTGGTACCGACCTACCCTCCATTGAGAACTTATATCGGTCCATAACCAGGAAACGGGCGGGAAACATCTGTGCTGACCCATCACACCCCGGCCACAAACTGTTTGAACTTCTATCTTCTGGTCGTCGTTACAGATCACTGAAGGTCAAAACCACCCGTCACAGGAACAGTTTCTTTCCTCAAGCCATCACTCTGATGAACTCCTAACATTCACCTAGTCCTACCTGTTGCTGTACTCATGACTTTTCATCCATTATTACATTGCACATAACTCTCACACTGCTTTTTACTTCATTCACATTATATCACTGAATCTGAGTCCACATTGAAATACTGTGTGATTGTATATTTTTTCATATATTTCTGCAAAGTATGGTTAGTCCGAGTAAATAACTGCATATATTCCTGTATATATTTGCATCCTTTTATAGAAACGTGGACAGACTGTAATTTACTGTACATACTCTGGTTGTCATTGAATCCTTATTTAAATCCTTCACCTGAACAACGAGAGCAAGTTTTTAGCCAAAGTCAAATTCCTTGTATGTGTTGTGCATACTTGGCCAATAAAGCTGATTCTGATTCTGATTCTGATTCTGATATTTATTCCATCCAGCTACAATGCTCTGCACTGTGTGTCTGTGTGTGTGTGTGTATATATATATTTTATAGTAATATGTACATATGTATATTAGCTGCTCTTGCTTGCTTGTTTTTTTTCTTGCCTTCTGATTGTTGCTCTGAGTGTTGCTATCCCTGTGCTGTTGCAATCCTGGAATTTCCCCGTTGTGGGACTAATAAAGGCTTATCTTATCTTATCTTATCTTATCTTATCTTATTGGACCTTAGTGCTGCCTTTGACACCATTGACCACCATATTCTACTCAAGAGACTTGAACAGCGAATTGGTTTGAAAGGAACAGTCTGGTTCCAGTTTTATCTATCAGACCATTCCTAGTTTGTTCATGTCCATAACAAGTCCTCTACCCAGACCACGGTTAGCTATGGAGTTCCACAGGGATCGGTACTTGGACCAGTACTGTTTACATTATACATGCTGCCTTTGGGAGACATTATGAGGAAGCATTCTGTTCATTTGCATTGTTACGCTGACAACACTTAATTATATTTATCCATCAATCCAGATGATCCCAGCCATTTGGATTCACTCCAGGAGTGTCTTAAGGATATTAAAACCTGGATGAACAACTACTTTCTATTGCTGAATACAGATAAAACTGAAGTCATTGTTCTTGGCCCCAAATATGCTAGAAGTATTCTTTCTAGTAAGATAACAACACTAGATGACATTGTACTGGCTTCTACGTTTTCTGTTAGGAATCTTGGAGTTGTCTTTGACCAAGATATGTCTTTCAACTCTCATATACAGCAAACCGTTAAGAGTGCCTTCTTCCATCTGCATAATATTTCTAAAATTAGGCCCATCCTGTCTCATAAAGATGCAGAGAAACTTGTACACACCTTTATCACCTCTAGGTTAGACTATTGTAATTCACTTTTATCAGGTTGTCCTAATAAGTCCATAAAGTTTCTCCAACTCATTCAGAATGCAGCTGCACGTATCCTAATGAGAACAGGGAGAAGAGATCAAATTACCCCAGTTTTAGCTTCTTTACATTGGCTCCCAATAAAATATAGAATTGAATTCAAGATATTGCTCCTAACTTATAAAGCCCTTAATGGTATGGCTCCTTCTTATCTACAAGAACTCATAGTTCCCTATCATCCAACCAGAGCTCTGCGCTCCCAAAAATCCAAACTACTGGTGATCTCCAAGGTCTCCAGAAGTAGATTGGGAGGTAGACCTTTCAGTTATCAAGCTCCCCTCCTGTGGAACCATCTTCCCAATTCAGTTCGGGGGGCAGACACTCTCTATTTATTCAAGAGTAAGTTGAAATCTTTTCTCTTTGATAAGGCCTATAGTTAAAAATGTTGCCACTGCCAGGCCTTCACTCGCATGTGCAGCCCAACCAGGCTTGATACTGGAATGTCTGGCTTTGAATATTGTATTTGTTATGTTTGTTTTGAATGCAGCTACTGCCAGGCCTCCTACTTTTTATCTCTTTTTTTTCAACCCAGCCGGTCGAGGCGGTTGGCCGTCCTCTGTTAGCTATGGTTCCGCTTGAAGTTTCTGCCCGTTAAAGGGAACTTTTTCCTCGCCTGTGTTGCCGCAGTGCTTGCTCTTAGGGGTCTCTGCTGGGTTCTATAAATTTGAGAGCATGGCCTAAACCCACTCTTTTCTGTAAAGTGCCCTGAGATGACCTGTGTTGTGATTTGGCACTATATAAATAAATTGAGTTGAATTAATTGATGCTCAAGAGCACATGACAACTTACTGAGACACTGACATTTTTTGTTGTGGTATACCCACCACTGTTGTTGGGTTTTGTTTCAATAAATTGTTTGAGATGAGAAAATCACCATTGCATGCTTCTACTTAAATGCCCTACTTTCATATTATATCACTGTAGCGTGAACTTTTTATATTTTCCATAGGTTTCACCCGAAAGCCAAATATCCCTAACTTTTTGTGAGTAGTGTTTTATAGTTAGTTAGTTTATTGGTTTATTTGTCAGGGACCATGTACAGAAAACAAACAAACAAAAAAAACCATTAAACACAGGGTAAAGATGCTCTGTACCAGATTATAACCTTCTTACTAATTATCTGTTGTCCCTGAGGCAGGCAGGAAGATATTAAAAGAAAAACAGCACATATACAAAGCAATTCAGGTCGGGTTTCAGAAACTATTGACGCTGAAACAAGCAGGGAGTAAGTTTAAATGGTAAAAAGATAAGAGCAACGATACACATATTATAAGAAGCCACTGATATTAACTATAATTTAAAGAATATTTCAAACAGCTGAAGCAGAGTAATGCCTATTCGATGAAATGTCCGAGTGTTATCTTTGGCAAATATAGTAACTTCTGGAGCCCTTATTGTCCAATCAGATTGCTCAGTCAGAACCAACTGTTGTATAATATAAAATCAGAAAAAGAAAAAAAAAAATTTCCTATAAATTCACTGCACTTAGAACAACTTTGTAAACAAAACAAAAATCAGCAAGAATCAGCAACATTAACAGAACTGAGCTGAGCTGAATTTTAATGAATAGGATACCAGACCATGGCTTTGTTTCAGATACCAGTCCAGTAATTTGAGTGATATCAGACCCGATATCCAGAGAGGATAAGTTCACCAAACTCTTCTGCTGTCAAACAGCACCAAAGATCATTCTTTTTAGCGAACATTGCACATCATCAGACTATTCAGGAGGCTGAGACAGAAGTGTGTCACTGTAAAGAAATAATATTTTTATAATCAGTTACTATTGTTTTCAAATATATGGAGCACCACAACTGGTGTTAAGTGTAAGCTCTGTTTTAGAACAAAGACGAGATTTGTTGAATAAGGACAAACGAGTTGGAAAAACTGCAAAGACACAGCCTCATGCATACAATGGGCATGGGAATCTATGTCCTCCTGTTAAAGGCCTTTTTTAGTCTTCTGCACACAGCTGGTGCTTGAATGGTCAGTTAGCGATTGTACTGTTTGTCCCAAAGTATCCTTGACCCCCATGCTAAAACACAAGTGGTTATACTATGCTGGGGAAAAAGATGTGTCACTGTGGATAAAAATAAACCAGTTCTGTTTTGTTCTTTGCATCACACCTCAAGTCTACTGACCTTCCTTCTCCTCAGTCTTCCTCCAGGCTATGTCCCTGCACCTCCTCATTACATTTTCTCCCAATAATGCATAAGATGAACTCTGCTGGAGGTGCAGCAATCTAGCCTCCATCCTTAGCCAAGGGCTTTATTGTGTCACCCTTACACATCCTCTATTCAAGGCCAGACATGTAGAATTTCAAATGTTTGTGTTGTTTAACTGGGCTCCGAGACAGGGGTGACAGATTGTGTTTGCGCTTGAGCTCAGAGACAGAAGAAAAGGCAGAAGAGACAGAGAGTAAATAGCAGCTGTGGATGGCAGAGCTGAGGAGGTGACATGAACAATCACAGCGGTTTGTCGACAACGTGACAGCTAAATTGTTGCTTTTACAGTATATTGGAGTCAGCATCACTGATAGCTAAATATACCCATAACACCTTTCTGGAGAAGGGTTTGGAGTGACAGAAGGTGAAGAGACAAGGACAGAGGTTGAGAGAGACAGAGAGAGATAGTCTTCCTGCCCGGGATGTGAAACAGAGATCCACCGCCTGCTCCGCCTTTCCCTTCCACAAGGGAGATAATACTAATAGCTGGTCCTGAGGCCCGCGGCTTCTCATTACTACTCCGGATGACTTGGCCTCAAATGCATGCATGGAGGCGTGCATGCGCGCTCGCACCCCCTCCCCCCCCATACACACACACACACACACACACACTCATACACACATACGTGTGTGGATGCACTTATAACAAGGATTGGATGACATGTATGTATATGAGACTGCTTAATATGAGTGATTTTTGTCAATTTGCTGTTGCTGGAACTTGGACAACAATATTCTTGTTATTATGTGCATTATAGGTGGGGAGTGGTTTTTTTTTGTGAATGTCAGATGGTATAATCTGATATGTTTTGGTAAACAAGGACCCAAAAGCAGACACGGAAACCACTCAGAGTTTTGGATGCAAGGTCTGTATTTACTGAACAGTTTATTGATGAGGTGATCACCAACTCTCCTGTGGGGAGAGGAGAAGGGAGACGGCAAGTGGGAAGTTATGGCAGGAGACAAGTAATAAGTAAATAAGTAATAAGTAAGTGTTCAGTGCTTACTTCAGAGAGGGAGGAGAGGAAGTTCAGCAGGAGGTAAGAGGTTTCTTCACAACAAGGTGAGTGCAGCGTGGAACAGGTGAGTATGACATTGTCTGGCGGTAAGAAAGCAATAGGGTGGTTGAGCTTGGGGCTAGTGGTGATTATTTCCAGTTATGTTTGCTTACTTGAAGGCTCCAGGTGAAGTGGAGGTGATCCGGCTAAGTATCAGAGAGCAGCCTCAGGTGCTTCATGGGGTGAGAGTTAGTGGAATGATATTTTGCAGATTACCGGAGTGGTGGCTCAGTTGGTAGAGCATCCGCCCCACACCCGGGAGGCAGGGGTTCAAATCCCGGCCGGGTCATACCAAAGACCATATAAAAATGGTGCTTTCTGCCTTCTAGCGTGGTGCTCCGCATAATGGAATGGGGAAAGTAAAGTTACACACAGAGCTACCAGAGGACTGACCCCCCGCTGTAGCTTTCACTACTTACAGTAGCTGTGTGGCCTAGGGTCAGAGAAACGGAGATAGGCGCTGCCCATATACACCTTCAGGTGTGAAGGGATTAACTAACTAACTAACTATTTTGCAGATTGCTTACATGGAGGTTCAAAGCAAGGCAACACGAGGAGCACGGGGACACAGAGGAGCAAGTGATGTATGAAGGTCAGCAGAGGAGCAGGAGGTGAAGAGCATCAGTAAGCTGATGTTTCATCATGATCCCACAAGGAGAAACTGGAGGACAGCTCTTTTATAGCAGCCGGTCAATCAGCAGCAGTTGAGAGGATTAGCAGCAGCTGCAGGAAGTGCTAAGATGATTAGCGGCAAGGTGTGTGTGTGTGTGTGTGTGTGTGTGTGTGTGTGTGTGTGTGTGTGTGTGTGTGTGTGTGTGTGTGTGTGTGTGTGTGTGTGTGTGTGTGTGTCCAGGATCATTACATTGGGGCGGCAGTGGCTCAGGAGGTAGAGCGGGTTGTCCAATAACCGGAGGGTTGGCAGTTCGTATCCTACTCTCCCCAGTCATCCTGCTGTTGTGTCCTTGGGCAAGACAGTTTACCCACCTTGCCTCCAATGTCTATGACACTGGGTATTAATGTGTATAAATATTCGGTACTGGTCATAGAGGGCGTTGGCGTGGATTGGCAGCCATGTTTCCGTCGGTTTGCCCCAGGACAGCTGTGGCTGCAGTAGTAGCTTACCAGTACCAATGTTTGTGGAGTGAATGAATAATGTGTCCATTGTAAAGTGTCTTTGAGTGTCCATACAAAAGCACTATACAAATCCATAGCATTATTATTATTATTATTATTATTATTATTATTATTATTACACAATCTCAGTTATATTGAGCAAAATAGAAGCTCTGTTGCCAGGATGTTGAATTTTTAACATTTGGGCTGAGACTCTATTGCATACCTAGCGACTTCTTTTACACTAAAGTTTACATGCACAATAATACAATGATTATAACTGATTACTGGAGTTACCTGATTATATAAGTACCCATGTAAATGGCCTAATCTGATTTTCTTTATCAGATAAAGGTTATTATCATATTATGATAAAATAGATAAACACACTTAGTTTATTGCACACTAATTCATGTATTCAGTGTATGTAATCCTTGTAGGGTTATCATGATACTAGAATTTCAAATGTAATACCAATACCTGGGAAAATATCAGATATGCAGTATCATTTCAGATAATACAGGGGAAACAATACCATAAATTACATTTTTAAAGTTGCTGATTTATGACAAAAAAGTCACAAGTTTATGAGAAAAAGTCACTAACTTAAAGAAAAGTGGCAAATTTCAAGCAGAAAGCCATAGAATTATGAGAAAAAGTTGAAAAATAAAAGGAAAAAACTGCAGATTTACAACAAAAACGTTTCAAATTTATGTGAATTAGTTGTTAATCTACCAGGAAAAAGTGCAGATTTGTGAGAAAAAACAACAACAACAACCCAGTAGCACAATGTATGTATAGAGATTATAAAAATATTTTCTGTTAGTTAGTACAACCCCCCAACCCCCAAACATTTATGCTCTTGTAAAAGACTCCCTCATCCAAGACTAATTATTAGAATCAACAGTAATCTAAGGATTGTTGTTTTTGTTTTTTTGGACAACCCTAAAGCTGTGTTATCTGATTTTTCTTTTTTTTAACATCTGCACATGTGCAAATGTGTATTCCATGTTTAAAACTAGACAAGAAATTTTGAAAACATGAAGTTTGTATTTAACCTTTATATACTTGTCTGAAGAAGTTCACCTATTGACAGAATCATGTAAACAAGGTTTTTTTTTTTCAAAAACTGATTACTGAAGTACATGTAAACACATCAAATCTGATTATTGTCAGTTATCAGATTATTGTAATCATGTAAATAGGCTCATTGCCACCCCTGATGTTTACAGTATTACAAGCACCTTATGAAGAGACAGAGTACAGCGACCTGCATTTTAAGCAAATGGTCTCAAAGGACTGTGGGAATTTCCAGAGGCCAGTACTATGAAACAGGATTGAGACTTAGTGAGGTCACTTTGGGGTTAACCTTGGGTTTTCTGTACTACAAAGCTGATTCACATTTTGCCAGGTTAGATCATCATGGTAACTGATGCTGTGAAGCAGAGGTTGTGTTAAATATAAAACTGCAATGTTTGCTTTTTTTTTATTGTTTCACCTTCTTGTTTTATATCGACTAGTACATTGCCCATAGAAAGCAAATATTCCTGTCTTAAAAAGGTGCCCCAATTAGGCTTTACAGGCCCAAATGTAGGGTGTGTTGGAAAGTGGAATACAAAGAGGTATAGACTATATGTAGGCAATCACACGTTAAACTTTGACAAATATAAAAGGGACTGAATGGCATTAAGATTTATTTGATTATGTGAATATTAATTACAGAATCCCTAATTATTGAAAATAAATGGGTCATCCAATATTAGCGACTGTTTTGAAACCCTTGTTTATCACTTATTTGTGTGATCTTTTATGACTTACTGTATTCATAAGTGTTGTATCAAACATATGGTTCATGATGAATGAGACTTCCAGACTGGATTAGTCGAGGCCCAGGTTAACAACAACCGCCACCGGTGCTGTTGACCGACAGGGTGCTGGAGGAAATTGGGCTACTGTTGGTCAAAGATCGAGGAGGAGAGGGGAAAGGCGTGTGAGGAGAGAGTGAGTGAAAAGGAAAGGTAGAAGTGTGGAAGTGAGAGTAGGAACTTTAAATGTAGAGACTATTACTGGTAAAGGCAGAGTTGGCTGATATGATGGAGAGAACAAAGGTAGATATACTGTGTGTTCAAGAAACCAGATGGAAGGGAAGCAAGACTAGGAGCATTGGAGGTGGATTTAAACTGTTCTACCATGGAATAGATGGGAAGAGAAATGAAGTATGAGTAATCCTGAAGGAATAGTGTGTGAAGAGTGTTCATGAGGTAAAGAGGGAGTCAGACAGCATGATGAGTTTGAAGCTAGAAGTCAAAGGTATGATGTTGAATGTTGTCAGTGCATATGCCCCACAAGTTGGATGCCAGGTAGAAGAGAAAAAGGGATTCTGGAGTAAGTTGGATGAAGTGGTAGAGAGTGGTCCCAGGGGGGAGAGAGTGGTGATGAGGAGGTTCTTGGTAGGTATAGTCTTAAGAAGAGAAATGGTGAAGGACAGATGGTTGGGGATTTTGCTAAGTGGATGGAAATGGGTGTGGTTAAGATATACTTCAAGAAGCGAGAAGAGCATAGGGTGACTTACAGGAGTTCAGGAAGGTGCAGGAGTTCAGGAATGTGGACTACATCTTATGCAGAAAGAGAAATCTGAGATAGGAGACTGCAAGGTGGTGGCAGGGGAGAATGTAGCTAGACAACATCGGATGGTAGTCTGTAGGATGACTTTGGAAAGGAAGAGGAGGAAGAGAGTAACAGCAGTGTCAAAGATTAAGTGGGCGGAGTTACAGAAGGAAGAAGGTTGCACAGAGTTTAGGAAGGCTCTGGGTGGTAAGGAAGAATTACCAGATGACTGGGAAAGTACAGCAAAAGTATTGAGGGAAATGGGTAGAAAGATATGTGGCTTTTCCTCTGGACAAAGGAAGGAGTATTTGGAAGCTATTCACATGGCAAAGAAAGAGGTGAAAACGGAAAAGGAAAAAGCATATAGTGAACTGTATGAGAGACTGGACACTAAGTAAGGAGAAAAGGACTTGTATCATTTAGCCAGACAGAGAGATTGAGCTGGACAGGATGTGCAGCAAGTTGGGCTGATTAAGGACAGAAATGGTAATGCATTAACAAGTGACGAGAGTTTGTTGAGAAGGTTGACGGAGTACTATGAGGACCTGATGAATGAAGAAAATGAGAGAGGAGGATGGATAAAGGAAAGATGGTGAACAAAGAAGTTCCGAGGATTAGCAAGGCAGAAGTGAGGGCAGCTTTGAAGAGGATTTGGAATGGAAAGGCGGTTGGTCCAGATGACATACAGTACCTGTGAAGGTATGGAGATGTTTAGAAGAGATGGCAGTGGACTTTTTAACCAGATTGTTTAACACAATCTTGGAGAGTGAGTCAATGTCTCAGGAGTTGAAAAGAAATGTTTTAGTACCAATTTTCAAGAACAAGGGGGATACTCAGAGCTGTAGTAGCTACGGAAGCAAAAAGTTGATCAGTCACACTTTGAAGATATGGGAAAGAGTTGTTGAAGCCAGGTTAAGAGGAGAGGTGACCATTGGTGAGCAGCAGTACAGTTTCATGCCGAGAAAGAGTACTACGGATGCAATGTTTGCTCTAACAGTGTTGATGGAGAAATATAGAGAAGGTCAGAAGGAGTTGCACTGTCTTTGTGGATCTAGAGATAGCATGTGATAGGGTGCCAAGAGAGGAAATGTGGTACTGTATGAGAAAGTCAGGAGTGGCAGAGAATTATGTGAGGGTGGTGCAGGACATGTATGAGGACAGTGGGACAATGGTGAGGTGTGCTGTAGCAGTGACAGATGGATTCAAGGTGGGGTGGGGTTACATCAGGGATCAGTTCTGATCCCCTTCTTGTTTTCCATGGTGATGGACAGGCTGACGGACAAGGTCAGGCAGGAGTCTCCATGGACCATGATGTTTGCAGACGACATTGTGATCTGTAGGGAGAGTAGGGAGCAGGTGAAAGAGAACCTGGAGAGGTGGAGGTACTGTATGCTCTGGAGAGAAGAGGAATGAAAGTCAGTAGAAGCAAGACAGAATACATGAGTGTGAATAAGAGGGAGGCAGATGACAAGGTGAAGATGCAAGGAGTAGAGGTAGTGAAAGTAGATGAGTTTAAATACCTGGAGTCAACCATCCAAAGTGATGGAAAATGCACAAGAGAAGTGAAGAAGAGAGTGTAGGCAGGGTGGAGTGGCTTAAGACGAGTGCCAGGGGTAATTTGTGACAGAAGGATAGCAGCTGGAGTGAAAGTGAAGATTTGCAAGTCTGTAGTAAGACCTGCTATGATGTATGGTTTGGAGACGGTGGCAGAGTTGAAGATGCTAAGCTTCTCATTGGGAGTGGCTAGGGGGGACATAATTAGAAATGAGTATATCAGAGGGACAGCGCAGGTTGAGCAGTTTGGAGACACAGTAAGAGAGGCAAGGCTGAGATGGTTTGGACATGTGCAGAGAAGGGATATACTGAACAAAGGATGCTGAAGATGGAGCTTCCAGGCAGGAGGAAAAGAGGAAGACCACAGAGAAGGTTCATGGATGTAGTGAAGGAGGACATTGAGAGGATTGGTGTTACAGAGGAAGATGCAAGGGACAGGGTGAGATTTAGGCAGATGATCCGCTGTGGCGATCGCTAAAGGAAACAGCCAAAAGAAGTAAGATTATTCATAAGTGTTGCATCTTGCTCTTTGGGGAATGGGAGTTGTTCAGTCACCATTATAATTATTCTAGTTTATATCACTGGTCAGTGATGGAGTTTCGTAAGTGTAATATTGAATGTCTTCTGTGTATCAAATGTAAACTCATGCAGTACCATAGCAGGACATGTTTACAAATATTTGAGACCCATTGTAGTGCATCCTTTTATACAGTAGATATAAAAAGTGTACACACCCCTGTTCAAATGCCATGTTTTTGTGATGTAAAAAAATGAGACCAAGATAAATCATTTCAAAACTCCCCCCCCCCCCATTAATTGACTTATAACCTGCACAACCCAATTGAAAAACAAACTGAAATCTTTTAAAGGGAAAAATAGAAAACTTACAGTATCCTGTTTACATAAATATGCACACCCTCTTATAGCTGGGGATGTGGATGTGTTCAGAATTAACCAATCACATTCAAACTCATGTTAAATGGGAGTCAGCACACACCTGCCACCATTTAAAGTGCCTCTGATTAACCCCAAATAAAGTTCTGCTGTTCTAGTAGGCTTTTCCTAACATTTTTGTAGTCACATCTTACAGCACAAGCCATGGTCCACAGAGAGCTTCCAAAGCATCAGAGGAATCTCATTGTTCAAAGGTATCAGTCAGGAGAAGGGTACAAAAGAATTTCGAAGGCATTAAATATACTATGGAACACAGTGAAGACAGTCATCTTCAAGTGGAAAAAATATGGCACAACAGTGATATTACCAAGAACTGGACATCCCTCCAAAATTGATGAAAAGATGAGAAGAAAACTGGTCAAGGAGGCTGCCAAGAAGCCATCAGCAACATTGAACAAGCTGCAGGAATTATGGCAAGTACTGGCTGTTTAGTACATGTGAAAACAGTCTCCTGTCTTCTTCCTATGTCTGGGCTCTGGGGAAGGGTGGCAAGACAGAAGCCTTATCTTACGAAGAAAAACATCCAAGCCTGGCTACATTTAGCAAAAACACATTTGAAATCTCCCAAACACATATGGGAAAATGTGTTATGGTCCAATGAAACAAAGGAACTTTTTGGTCATAATTCCAAAAGGTATATTTGGCACAAACACAACACTGCTCGTTACCAAAAGAACACCATACCTACAGTGAAGCATGGTGGTGGCAGCATCATGCTTTGGGGCCGTTTTTCTTCAGCTGGAACTGTGGCAAGGTGGAGGGAATTATGAACAGTTCCAAATACCAGTCAGTGATGGCACAAAACCTTCAGGCTTTCGCTAGAAAGTTGAAGATTCAATTCAATTCAATTCCACTTTATTTATATAGCACCATTTCACAACAACAGTCATCTCATAGCACTTTCATCTGTAGGGGAAAACCCCACAATTGCAGAAAGGCTCCAGCAATCAAGTTACTTGGCGATGGTGGAGAAGAAAAACTCCCTTTTAGCAGGAAGAAACCTGCAGTAGAACCAGGCTCAGGGAAGGGCAGTCATCTGCTGTGACTTGCTGGGGGGGGTGAGGGGATAGAGAAGAGGAAGAAAAGAACAGACATGTAGAGCGCAAACATCATAATGGGGACTCAGTCTATGGGATAGAACAAACAGATATTAATGACCAGCAAACGTATTTTGTTGAGAGTGAAGAAAGAAGTGAAGCCCAGTGCTTTCTGTGTTGGATACACTGGTGTTCTTTGCTGGACCTCGATCCCCTGCTTGCACTCCTCCCAGTTTACTCATGTGCCTCGTGTTCTCCACATATGCCAAATTGTTAGACCCTATGCAATCATGTCAACATTGTATTATAATTTTTTATTTAAGCACTAAATCTTCAGTATTATTTTTTTCTGGTCAAATTTGTCGCTTTTCACTTTCTTGTTTTGTTCATGGAGCGTTTTGATGACTGGTTGTGATGCTGCATATTATCCAATCAGTATGGAGTCAATCCTAAACCCCACCCACACTTCCAGAAGCCTGGGCATGAGGAGACATACATATTACATATTTTGACTGAACAACTCCATACATGTCAACTGAACTCAAGATGGCCACCGCTGAGCAACACTCTGAGTAACAGATGAGACTGCTTGAAAGAAAAACAAACAAATTATACAGGCAAAACTGCTGACAGTTACTTAATAATAGCAGTTAAGCCCTTCCTGGACTGCAAACACAAAAGGCTGATATTTTGGGAAGGATCGGATTGGATTCTGAACTACAGGTTCCAGCTACTTTTTTGCCAGGCCTAGCAGCCTCCACCACCACCAGGCTACCTGTAGCTTCCATCAAGCTGACCAGTAACCTCTTCAGGGATCCAGGTGTTGCTACTGTTAGGTCTTCTGTAGTGATGTTACGCTGAGCACTGCCCACTCAACACTGATTCGAGCAATATAAAGCGGAAGTGTCATGAGCAGTGCATCGAGCACTGTTTCAGCACGCCCACAGTCACGTGACTGTAGCAAGTGAGGCATCGTTATGTCGGTCACATCACATGACTTGAGAGCTCCTGGGAAATTTGAGAGGGTCCAATTGGATTTTTTTTGTTTGCTTTGTATTGTTTGTTCCTGCCATCCAATTTTGAATAGACCTCAGATGGCCAAATGCTCAAAAAAACAGTATTGCGATTTTTTTCAGGTCTTCCACTCAGATGCAGTTCTGACGCTCAGTCAGCAGATGGCACTCTTTATTAAATGTTTCATAACACAGCGTTGATCATAAAGCAATTGTCTCAAAGTTGTTCATTGTTTCATAAGGCCTCAGTTTCACCATCTGTAGTCAACCAGCAACAGTCCTGAACCACCAACTTTGCCATCAGGCGGGAGTGTATCCCCAGCATAAGCTAAGCAGCCAGTAGACTGAGCCCAGGCTCCACCACCAGCAAACTAGCCAAGCCCAGGCTCCAGGCGAGAGTCTTGATCTAACACCAGCAGTAGCTCAGCAGCCACTAGACTGAGCCCAAGCTTCACCACCAGCCACCAGGCCCAGCCCAGGCTTTATCACCAGCCAATAGGACAGGCCACCGGGCCGGAGCCCAGGCCTAGCACCAGCAGCTGATGTTGAGCAGGATCGGAGCTCAACTACAGCGGCGGAGCTAACAGCGAGGAATTACTGAGGCCCCGGCCAGATTGGAGCTCATCTACAGCGGCTACAGTGGCGGAGCCCAGCGGAGGCCCCAGCTGATCAGCTGGACCAGATACTGGTAGTACCAGCAGAAATTATTCTGCTATCATCAGATACCCACTACCAGGCTATGACCCAAGCTAACGGTCTCCATTAGCCACCGGGAGAGCTTCGGATTCATTGCCAGATAGGACGATGCTAGCTAGAGGCCTCCACTAGGTACCAAGGGAGCCTTGGCTTCCTCAGCTTCACCGGCAGATCTAGCTACCAGATGGCAACGCCAGTTAGCGACCTTCACTAGCCATCGGGAAAGCTTCGACCTCACCGCCAGATAACAGCTATAAATAGACGACAAGCCAGCTGACAGCCTCCACTAGCCATCAGACGTACTTGGCTCCTGTACTATCCAACAGGTGAGCCGTTCCTTTGATCCCAATCAGACTAGTCATTATGCCTTCAAAAAAGAATCAGACAAATGGAGAGGAGTTGGAGGAGATCAAACTCTCACTAAATTTTATGTCTGAAGAAATATCTAAGATAGCCAAACAACAAACACTGCTTATTGGCCTTATGGATCAAGTGCGTGAATTAAAGGCTGAAATTATGGAAAAAGACAAGAAAATTAATTTCTTAGAAAGACGTGTGTATGAATTAGAACAATATACAAGAATGGATGATGTCATTGTGAGCAGTCTTAACACCAGACACCGCTCCTATGCACGTGTGACAGCTGGAGTTGATAACCAGGATGGGGAGGATGAGACATTGGGAGAATCACACACACTTGAACAGCAGGTATTAACTTTTTTCAACTCTAAAAGCATTGTTGTGGACAATAAGACTATTTCGGCTTGCCACACATTACCTAGAAAAGACAGTAAAGGAAAACCAGCGATCATCATCCGATTTGTCAACAGGAAAGCAAAAACTGATCTTCTGCGACAAGCAAGAAAACTGAGAGGAACGGCTGTCAATGTAAATGAACAATTAATAAACTAGAAAAGCACTCATAGAGCGCATACCTCCGCCAAGGCTCCTTCCGTTTCTCATGGATCACCTCCAAAATGTAATGGGTTTGTGTGTAGGCCTATAGCCACTTGTGGTGAAAATTGCATCAAAGTCTGTCCATCAATTTTGGAGTATTGTTGCTAACACACTGTGACAAGATAAGAGTCTTGGCTGAGGTATGCATTCTGAGATCATCACCAAAATATAATGGGTTCCTCTGTAGCCGAAGAACCACCTCTGGTGAAAATTTCATCCAAATCCATCCAGTAGTTTTTGTGTAATCCTGCTACACAAATACAAACAAAGCCCTTGGTGGAGGTATGCACTCTCAGATCATCACCAAAATCTAATGGGTTCCTCTCTAGCCCAAGAACCACCTCTGGTGAAAATTTCATCCAAATCCATCCAGTAGTTTTTGTGTAATCCTGCTGCACAAATACAAACAAAGGCCTTGGTGGAGGTATGCACTCTCAGATCATCACCAAAATCTAATCACCTGTTCCCTGTGCCATTACACACCTTTCCTGAAAATTTCGTCAAAATCCGTTCATAACTTTTTGAGTTATGTTGGTAACAGACAGACAGACAGACAGATAGACAGACAAACCCCGGTAAAACATTACCTCCTTGGCGGAGGTAAAAAGAACTCTGAAATAGCTGGACAAGCCAGGGCTCTCAGAAAACAGGGAAAAATACAGTTGACATGGACAAAGAACTGTAAGGTGTGGATAAAACTGCTTGGCACTCCAGAAGAAGCTAAATTAATAATGATTAGAGATATGGAGGAATTAGACAAATTTAAACCGTAGCTCTTATGCACGAATAACAGTGCAGTAAGATTATGAGTGGAAGTTTTTGTGTTCTTTTTTTTCTTTTGTTTTTGTTTTTTGTTTTTTTTGCTTTTTTTTCCTGTTGGTGTACACTGTTGACACAACTTATGATCAGAACTTTAACCAATTATCCTTCCTCATTTAATAATGGAAGTGTATTAGGTCAAATTGAAGCTGAAACCTTTGTAAATACTGAACAGCAACCACAAGATATTTTAGGTGATATTGACCCAGATACAGTAACAACTACTTTAATCATATTAACAATAAGTGTACTTATTATGATGAACAACAATTAAATGGAATTATGAACTCGGATCAGACATTGACGATAATACATATTAATAGCAGGAGTCTCTATGCCAACTTTGATAGTATTAAGGAGTTTTTAAATCAATTTAACACCCCACTTAGGATTATAGCAATAAGTGAAACATGGATTAATGAAGAAAAAGATGTAAATTTTGAAATACATAGATATGAGATGTTTACACAAATTAGGAAATGTAAAAGTGGTGGTGGGGTAGCACTGTATGTTGATAGAAATTTAAAAAGTAAAAAAGTGGACAGCAAGACAACAGTGAATGGAATTATGGAATGTTTAACAATTGAATTTACGATGGAAAATAATAATAAAAAAAAACAAACAAAAAAAACCCCCTAATAGTAAGTTGTATATATAGAGCACCGGGATCTGATATGGAAAAATTTTGAAATGGTATGGAAAAGATGTATACAAAAATAAGACAAAAATATATCTTTATTTGTGGTGACTTTAATATAGATTTAATGAAAACAAAACAACATAAACCAACTGAAGATTTCTTAGATACAATGTGTAGCTTAACCTTATTTCCAAAGATTACAAAACCTACGAGAATAACGACACACTGTGCTACCTTGATAGACAACATTTTTACCAATGTTATTGAATATAATTTGGTGAGTGGTATACTAATAAATGACATTAGTGACCATCTGCCTGTATTTGTTTCTTTAGATGTTGATTATGGGGTTAATGAGAGTAAGTATAATAATAAACCATGTAAAAAGATTATTTATGAAAGAATGCGAACAGAAGATACAATCAGTGCTTTAAAAGATGACTTAATGTTATAGAATTGGGATGTGGTCTATAGAGAGAAAGAAGTGGACTTGGCATACGATAAATTTATTGATATATTTAAATCATTATATGGTAAAAACTATCCAATTGAAAGAAATTAATAAAAAACATAAATACAAAAATTGCCCGTGGTTAACCAGGGGGCTACAAAATGCTTGGAAAAAGAAAAATTATCTCTATAAAAATTTCATTAAAATAAGTACTAAAGAATCTGAAAAAAGGATATAAAACATATAAAAATAAATTGACTGAAATAATACGAACTAGTAAAAAAATTATTCTATAAGAAAATGTTAAATGAAAATAAAAATAATATAAAAGGAGTCTGAGATATATTAAATAAATTAAGGAAAAAGGGAACTAAGAAAACAATATATCCAGAGTATTTTACTGATAATTGTGGTGATAATTATGATAAGAACATGGTAGTAAATAAAATGAATAATTTTTTGAAAATGTTGGACCAGAGTTGGCAGCAAAAATTACAAACCAAGGAAGATGCACCGTGAGTGAAACATTGATTGGAAATAACCCTTGGTCAATCTTTCTCTCAGCGGTGGATGAACTAGAGGTAAAATCTGTTGTTGAAAAGTGTAAAAATAAATTATCTACTGATTGTGATGGCATTGATATATAACTAGTACTAGTAAAAATTACTAGTAAAAAGAACTGTTGGTGGCATATTAAAACCATTTACATATATTTGTAATCTATCACTTCAAACTGGCTCATTCCCACGGAAAATGAAAATAGCAAAAGTAATACCATTTTTCAAGCAAGGAAATAAACACCACTACACAAACTACAGTATCACTCCTCCCACAGTTTTCAAAGATTCTGGAAAAACTTTTCAACAACAGATTAGAGGACTTTTTAAATAAACATGATCTGCTTAATCAGAATCAATATGGATTTAGAGCAAAGAGTACAACATCACTGACAATAATAGAAGCAACAGAGGAAATAATAAATGCATTAGATCAAGGAAAACATGCAATTGGTGTATTTATAGATTTAAGAAAAGCATTTGATACAATAAATCATTCAATACTTCTTGATAAACTGCAAATGTATGGTATTAGGGGAATGCCACTGAATTGGGTTACAAGCTATTTATCTGAGAGACAACAGTTTGAAGATGGGAGAATATCTGTCTGGATGTATGGGAATTGCCTGTGGGGTCCCCCAGGGGTCAGTATTGGGCCCCAAATTATTTAACATATATATATATAAATGATATATTCCAAGTTTCTAAATTATTAAAAATAATATTATTTGCTGATGATACTAATATATTTTATTCTGGAAATAATTATAATTAACTAATCCATACTCTAAATAATGAATTAAATAAGCTTAAAAAATGGATGGATTGTAGTAAATTATCACTAAATATAGATAAAACTCAGGTAATGATATTTGGTAATTGTAAAAATAAAGACATATTCATACAGATAATGTAATTATTGAAAATATTAAGGAGATCAAATTTTTGGGTGTAATACTAGATGATAAAAGTAGTTGGAAACCACACGTCAGATACATACAAAACAAAGTCGCAAAAAATATTGCAATTATAAATAAAATTAAGCAAGTCCTAGATTACATATTGCTTCATATCTTGTATTGCTCATTAGTACTTCCTTACTTGACCTATTGTATAGAGGTAGTAGTAGTAGTAGTAGATTAGTTTATTTGACAGGGACAGTGCAAGGGTCTGGGGTAACAATTATAAAAGTACACTTAATTCATTGCTAATGTTACAAAAAAGGACAGTCCGTGTGATACACAAAGTCGGGTATCTTCAACATACTAATTTATTGTTTTTACATTCAAAGTTATTGAAATTACAGGATCTGGTTGATTATTATACAGCACAGTTAATGTTTAAAGTCAGTAAAAAACTTTTTGCCACACAATATACAAAGTCTTTTCAGTGAGAGAGAAGGGAAATACAATATACGGGGGAATACAAAATTTAAAATGCACCTAGTAAGATCTACTAGGAAAAGTTTTTATGTGTCTGTATGTGGGGTAAAATTGTGGAATGGGTTGGGGGAGAAACACAGGCAATGTCCAAACATCCATATATTTAAATCAACATATAAAGAAATGATTTTTGAGCAATATAAAAATAAAGGACAGTAATATTACAATGTGTCTTCAATGAAGAAATGTTGTTATTGTTAAATATATATGCTGAAGGACTATTATTACTGATATTATTATTACTAGAATATTACAACAGTATTATAGTATTAGGATTGTTGTTATGATGGAATTATTTGAAGTATTATATAGGCCAGGTGGTATTATTATTATTATTATTATTATTATTGTTGTTGTTGTTGTTGTTGTTGTTGTTATTGTAACTACTATATGGCTACCTATTATTATGGTTATTATTATTTTATGGTTACTTATTGTGCCCAGGTATTGTAAGCCATGTGGGGGTATATGGTGGTATATATGGTGATTATGATGATGATAATATTGTCTATAATTATATTAAACATACCAGAAGTATGTATTTATTGTTATTACAATTATTATTAGATGTTGGTATTATTGTTAATATAAACTATCATTGTTGTATCATTTCTATTGCATAATTTAATTATAAGATATATTATATATTATGGTATTGTATAATGAATGTAATTGTGGGATGAATAATGACTAGAATGATATAATTTATTGGGTATGGAGAAGGGGTGGGACTATATAAGCACTGGCTTCTTTCCACTCCTTTTGAACAAGGCATTTTTTTAATTTTATTTTTTTGGTTTTGATTTTTGTTTTATTTTTTTTTTTTTTGTCTGGATGTTCAAATAAAATCAATCAATCAATCAATCAATCAAAAAACATCCACCAGTCCAAGCCCAGGCTCTATCACCAGCCACCAGGTCCAGGCCAAGGCGCTAGGCCGAAATCTTGGCCTAGCACTGGTTGTAGCTCAGCAGTTATTAGACCGAGCCCAGGCTCCACCACCAGTCACCAAGCCCATCCCAGGCTTCTCCACCAGACACAGGTCCAGCCCAGGCTCCATCATCAGCCACAGGACCAGCCCAGGCTCCACCACCAGCCAGAAGACCCAGTCTAGGCTACTCACCAACCACCAGGCCCAGCCACTAGGCTGGAGCCCAAGCCCAACACCAAGAGCAGCTCATCACCCACCAGACTGGGCTGAGGCTTTTGAAAGATGATAAAAACAACACACTTGGTATGCCAGCTGATAACTTTATTACCAACACCCCCGTTACAAGAGAACCCACTAAGAAGAACATATCCGTTCCCCTACCTTCTGCTCGCTTTCACAATAAAAGCCCTGCGGATAACAGTAAAACAAACGTTTGATAAATGACAGTTATATACAATATATTGTATCTGAAACTTAACAATCTCCCTCTTTTTTTATCAGTCATACTCAAACCCAACAACATAAACATATACACGTGTGCTCAAATAAACCCTGAGCATGAAGACAGAACGTAACTGTTAAACAAAGCTTAAATATAAATAGAACTGCATGTTCTCAAGTTTTCATTTTTCAATATTACTTTGACCCCCTAGTATTAACCAACAGTCCATTGCCCTTCACTCAGCGCCTTGAGCAAGTGGTGAGCCGATGCACCCCTTTTTGTGAGGCAGTCTGCAAGTTGTTCTTTTGTGCTTTGCCACAGTATTTGTTCAACTTTCAGCATCTGAATAAGCTCTTTGATGCTACTAATCTCCAAATGAAGTATTTTTTCCAGAAACTGACTTTGTGGATTTTAGTGCATCAGTTAGCGAATGGTTGTCTGTTACACAGATTATTGGAGGGGCATGTTTTGTGTCTCCTGCTGTCAACTCAGAAAACAGTGTAGCTAGAAAAAGTGCATTGTCAACTCCCTCGGACATAGCCAGGGTTTCACCAGCTAGTGTACTTCTCACTACCCTTTTTATTCTCTTTGATTGCCAAGAAAGAGGTGAAAACTTTCCTTTTTCTCCCATGAGAACAATGAAATGTCCTCCTTGAGTGCCTCCATCAGACAGGTTTCCAAATGAGGCATCACTAAACACAGTTGTTTTTAGTGCACTGTCTTGTCCCAAATGTGAAAAGTTTAACACAACCTTCGTTGACTTTAGCTTGCACACTATTCTGTTTGCTTCATGGATCGTGTTTACAGTTGCATTTTTCAGTGTTGATGCTAGGTTACTAGCATCAAGCATCACATCTGGTATACTCTGCCTGGCAACCCAGAGAATCTGACCAATCTTTGATCCGAGTTGATCTTTTTCCTCCTCACAGAGAGGCAAATCTTGCTGTACTGCTCGCAATGGGTCAGTGTGTATGGGCTGCATGTGCTGAATGTATTTCTCCTGGTGCATTTGTACCTTTCCATCGAGAGTCACAAAGTCTACTCCCACACAATAAAAGTGTTTGTGTGCCTCACGTCCAACCTGAAAAATAGATTTCAGGTGAGGTATGACTGTTGTGGAGGGTGAAACAGGGCATCCTGGCAGAGCTAAAAACAATATCTGCCACAGGTCTGTGGTGGACCACTCCCAGTTACATGGGGTGAGACTGGACATCCTGGCAGATAAACACATCTGTCACAAGGTCTGTGGTGGACTGTGCCAGTCGGTGCATCGTGGCATGCATTACACAAAGAGCAGAGATAAACAAACCTATCATCTGGTCAGTCACTGCAACAAATACAGGAATCAGTTTTTCTTGGCTTGTCCTTGCCACTGGTAATACCTTTATCTGCCAAGAATGTGCTGCTAGTCCAGCAAAAGCTAGCGGTACTCAAATACTTTGCAAGCAGTTTCATGAAATGGTCAATCAGAAAGCAACTCATACCGGCTGGGACGTTGCTTGGGCTTACAAGGTCCGCGCTGATCTGTTCACACTCTGACAGGCAGCGAAAAGTAAGCTAGGAGAAGGAAGACAAAAGAAGAGGAAAACAGCAACCTTGTGTGTAGCAGAGTGGAATGTACGCATTCTGTTGGACAGAATAACATCACAGCGCCCAGAAAGACAGACCGAGCTTGTGGCCCTGGAAATGAACAGGTACAATGTAGACATAGCTGCACTTAGTAAAACAAGATTGCCCGGATATGACAGCTTGGAAGACCATGGGTACATCTTCTTTTGGAGTGGGAGATCAACTCAAGAAAGAAAAGAAGCAGGAGTGGGCTTTGCAGTTAGGAGATAGCAGCAATGCTTGATGAGGAACCGGTGCCAATCAATGACAGGATAATTTCTATGAGACTCCCACTACAGCGGAAGATGTATGCCACACTCATCAGTGTATATGCCCCAACAATGACCAACACAGAGGAGGTGAAGGAAGAGTTCTACAGTGATTTACGTGAGACTATCAGGCATGTACTGACTGATGACAGGCTGATACTCGTTGGAGATTTTAATGCCAGAGTTGGTTCGGACACTGAGAAATGGAAAGGAGTGCTAGGCAGTCATGGAGTAGGCAAGTGCAATGCTAATGGAGAGCTTCTACTTGCACTATGTTCAGAGTACAACCTTGTGATCACCAACACTCTATTTAAGCACAAGGACACACACAAGAGAGACATGGATGCACCCAAGATCCAAGCACTGGCACTTGTTAGACTACATCATAGTCAGGCAGAGAGACATAAGGGATGTATTGGACACCAGAGCAATGAGAGGCACAGACTGTGGTACTGATCATGTTATGATGAGATCTAGATTAAGGATTTGGAGATGAAAACAGCGCTGCAGGACGGTTGCGAAGCCACCACGGAAGCTAAACACTAGTGCACTGAAACGCCAAAAGAAGCAGGAAGAACTTGTACAGGAAATGGATGAAAACTTGGAAGACTGGGACAGCAACAACTCAGAGAATGACATAGAAGAGAAATGGGCAACACTGAAGGATATGGTGTATCAGACTGCGAGTGATGTATTAGGCTACCCTTTGAGGAAACATCAAGATTGGTTTGATGAGCATGATGAACACCTGAAGAAACTACTAGAAGCGAGGAATACAGCTAGGCAGGAAAACCTCCAGTGTAACACAAGGTCGAAGAAGAAGAAATACTCAAAGGCTCAGAGTGAGCTACAGAAGTACACCAGAGAGATGATGTCCAACTGGTGGGATGAAAAAGCGGAGGAACTTCAAATTGCAGCAGACAGGAAGGACATGAAAACATTGTTCACAGGTTTGAGAGAAACCTACAGCCCTAAACCAAGAGGACTGATCCAACTAAAGGCTATGGATGGTGAAACGGTTTTGCAGGAGAAAGACAAGATCCTGGACAGATTTGCAGACCACTTTGACCAACTACCAAACAACCCTGGAGATTTCACTGATGATGCTAAAGAAGCTCTAGTGCAGCGACCAGCTGCATCACGTCTGGATGAGCCACCAAATTTTGATGAACTAATGGCAGCTATCAGGACAACACAGGACGGTAAAGCTCCAGGAAGGGATGGAATTCCAGCAGAAGTGTGGAAATTTGGTGGTGTTCAGCTGACCAACTGCCTGCGCAAGCTCATCCAAGAGATACAGGATGCCCAGAAAGTACCTCAAGACTGGAAGGATGCAAGTATTGTGCCTTTGTTCAAGAAAGGTGACAGGAAAGATTGTGGGAATTACCGAGGTATATCACTACTAGCCACTGTTGGCAAGATTCTCTCACGTTTACTACTGAACAGACTCGATGAACACATCTCACAGAATGTACTACTGGAAACCCAGTGCGGCTTTAGAAGTGGAAGAAGCGCAATGGACATGATTTTCTGCTTGAAACAGGTTCAAGAAAAGTGTATCGAACAGAACATGCCGCTTTATGTAGTCTTCATAGACTTCAGTAAAGCCTTCAATACTGTTTCGAGACAAGGACTTTGGCAGGTACTCAAGAAATATGGCTGTACAGAGAAGTTTGTCAGCCTGATCGAGGCACTCCATACAGGTATGCAAGCAAACGTGGCAATGAGTGGTTCAGTATCTAAAGACTTTTCAGTAAGCAACGGGGTGAAACAAGGGTGTGTGCTGGCGCCTACACTTTTCTCACTATATCTGTCAGCCATGCTTGAGGTGGCCTTCAAAGACACTTCAGAAGGAGTATACATTCAAACGAGGAAAAAAGCATACTTGTTCAATGTGGCACAGTTTAAAGCCAAGAGCAAGACATTGATAAAGGTAGTAAGAGAAATGCTCTTTGCTGACGACAGTGCTCCAGTTGCACACAGTGTGGAAGATATGCAATCTTTAGTGGAGAAATTTGCAAGAGCAGCTAGCCAATTCAACCTCAAAATCAACATCAAGAAGACAGAGGGCCTTTATCAACCACCAAAGTTCCAATTATCAACATCACTACCAGAAGAGATCAGCATTGGTACAGATCCACTAGTCAAGTGCAAGACTTTCAAGTATCTAGGGAGTACTGTTTCAGAGAGTGCTAGGCTGGAGGATGAACTATCTTTCAGAATGGGAAGAGTGAGTGCTGTGTTTGGAAACTTGATTGAGAGACTGTGGAACAATCGACATGTGTCTATCCGTGTGAAATGCAAAGTGTACAGAGCAACAGCACTGGCTACTCTGTTGTACGGTGCTGAAACTTGGACTGTCTACAGAGTGCAGGTGAAGAAACTCCATGCGTACATGATGAGACACCTTCGAGCCATAATGAACATCTCATGGAAAGACAAGCTAACCAACATAGAAGTGTTGAAATGAGCTGGTGTACCATCAATGGAGGACATGCTAATACAGATGAACCTGAGATGGCTCGGACATGTTGAGAGGATGGGCCACCAGCGTTTCCCTCGGCAGTTACTCTACTCACAGTTATGCAAGGGCAAACATAATCAGGGTAGACCAAGGCTCAGATTTAAAGACACTGTAAAAAGAAACTTGAAGAAGCTGGATATAGACAGGAGTTCCTGGCAGCGGAAGGCTAAGGCCAGAGCTGTGTGGAGGAATCTGATCAGACCTAAATGAAACAGTCATTGTCGCCCACGACAGACTGCTATGATGATGATGATGATAACTGTTGTGGTGAATTTTTGTGTGCCACCCTACATGAAATCATCTATCTACATGACAGGCGAGTACCCCAGACACGGTGCAGTCTTGGTCTAACCAATAGAAAACAGCCGGATTGACCTTTGACATATGTCAACCTGCTTTCAGCACCATCTCTTTGACTCTGTTGTACCAGTACAATGATGCATCTGCTAAGCCATATACACACTTTTTCAGCTTCCATAATATTCCATTACAGTTGGCTTCAGGAGGTGGTCTAATGTAAATGTCACATGACACCTCCTTTCCCTGAAGAAATGCTGATGTTATGTCCATAGAATGAAGGGACCATTGTTTTTGACAAATAACTGCTGTCAGTAGTCGTAACGACTCTGAAGCACAGGTGGGTGAGTCCTTTTGCAGCTCACACATCTCCATCTCCTCAAAACCTCTTGCCACCAGACGAGCTTTTGGCACTAATCCTGAGATGGTTTCTTTGAGAGTACACACCCACCTTGTTGAAATACACTTTTGTCCCTCATTCTTTACTTCTACAAACACGTTATCTCTCCAGCATTTTATTTCTTCTTGTTTGGCTTTATCAAATGATAACTCATTTGCCACAAACACATCTTCATTAGTGTTAACATCAGTGACAGCGGGTTCTATCTCAAGACTCCTGTGTTAGATCAACAGATTTTGTGTTACCATCTAGACAGTCAGGCTCCATAAAAAGCAAGTTATACCAATTTTTATATTTTTCTGTTGCTTTGCCTGCATGCCCCAAAACTTTGGCTGTGTGTTTAACCCCACTGTCTTTGTCTATATATTTCAGGACCTGCCCCGTTTTCAAACAAACACCGGATGTTTCAACTGTGTTTGTTTCTCTGTTAGGCATTTCTGGTTGTGTTTCATGAGTCTCTCTGTCACCATTCGTGGAAAGTGAAGTCTTACTCTGAACTACAGTAGCTTCTTCGGTGCGATGGGGCTGAATCATGTTTTCTTGAACCTCTGTTTCATTTTCTGTGGTCTCCATGTTTTCAGCAGTTCCTGTCATTCCTTGTTTTTCACCAATGTCTGTGTTGTTTTCTGGATTTCCATTTTTTGGCTGATGTTCACCACTTTTAGGATTCACTTTTCTCAGTCTGAGATGATGCACTCTTATGCAGGTTCCTCCATGTTGAACAAACACCACTGCACCATCCTGGCCAATAACAACTGCTGGCCCTTTCCACTCTGGACAGTCCACTCTTTTACGGTAGACTTTATCACCCACTTCATATGTTTCATCTGTGTGATGGATCTGTTTACGTAGTGCTCGGCGTATTCTTTCAGAGCATTCTGCTTCTGTGAAAGCTCTTCTTGCAGCGTGCAAAGCAAAGATGTGTTTTGCAACCCATTCACTCTTTGTACTGCCCTCTAAGGCTGGGAGTTTATCATTTAACACAGAGGGCAGGTTGGGATTCTGTCCAAACACCAGTTGATATGGGCTGTATCCACGAACATTGTGCATAGTCTTTTTCGCCATGAGTGCCCAGTCTAGAGCAGTGTTCCAGTCACAGCAGTTACCGGCTTTTATTTTCATTATGATCTATGTGGTTTTCGTCCTGGCCGTGGCACATCGGACCAGCTCTTTACCCTCTCGAGAATTCTTGAGGGTTCGTGGGAGTTTGCCCAACCAGTTTACATGTGTTTTGTGGACTTGGAGAAGGCATTTGACCGCGTCCCTCGTGGATCTTTGTGGGGGGTGCTTTGGGAGTATGGGGTATCGGGCTTGTTGTTACGAGCTATTCGGTCTCTGTACGACCGTTGTGAGAGTTTAGTTCGTATTGCCAACACTCGGTCGGAGTCATTCCCAGTGAGAGTTGGACTCCGCCAGGGCTGCCCTTTGTCACCGATCCTGTTCATAATTTTTATGGACAGGATTTCTAGGCGCAGCCAGGGAATGGAGGGTGTCATGCTTGGTGACCACAGGATCTCATCTCTGTTGTTTGCAGATGATGTTGTCCTGTTTGCTTCATCCAGCAATGACCTACAGCTCTTGCTGGGACGGTTTGCCGCTGAGTGTGAAGCGGCTGGGATGAGAATCAGCACCTCCAAGTCCGAGTCCATGGTCCTCAGCCGGAAAAGGGTGGATTGTCCTCTGCGGGTTGGGGACAGGCTCCTGCCCCAAGTGGAGGAGTTTAAGTATCTTGGGGTCTTGTTCATGAGTGAGGGGAAAATGGAGCGAGAGATCGACAGACGGATTGGAGCAGCATCTGCAGTGATGCGGACGTTGTACCGGTCTGTTGTGGTGAAGAGGGAGCTTAGTTCTAAGGCAAAGCTGTCGATTTACCAGTCAATCTACGTTCCTACTCTCACCTATGGTCACGAGCTTTGGGTAATGACTGAAAGAACGAGATCACGGATACAAGCGGCTGAAATGAGCTTTCTCCGTAGGATTGCTGGACTCACCCTCAGAGATAGGGTGAGGAGCTCAGTCATCCGGGAGAGGCTCAGAGTAGAACCGCTGCTCCTCCACATTGAAAGGAGTCAGTTGAGGTGGTATGGGCATCTGATTAGGATGCCTCCTGGACGCCTCCCACTTGAGGTGTTTCAGGCACGTCCCACTGGGAGGAGACCCCGGGGCAGACCCAGGACTCGGTGGAGAGACTACGTCTCCCAGCTGGTCTGGGAACGCCTTGGTATCTTCTCTGAAGAGCTGGAGCAGGTGGCTGGGGAGAGGGAAGTGTGGGCTTCTCTGCTTGAACTGCTGCCTCCGCGACCCGGACCTCCGGAAAAGCGGTAGAAGATGGATGGATGGATGGATGGATCTCTGTGAGTGTTTGATTATGTCTCTCTAGAAGTCCATTGTTCCACGGGCTGTAGGCAGCTGTTGTCTTAACTTCTATGTTGAAATTCTCTGCCATATCTCTCACTTCATCATTATTGAACTCTCCTTCACTGTCACTAAATAATTTCTGTGGTGGTCCATGTACAACAACAAATCTACCTACGGGTACAAATAAAGTAACCTGAACCTGTACACTTACCCACACATGAATGAAGTGCTTCACTATTTCTGAGGTCTTTTTTGTAGTGAGAATGCTGCCTGCACTGAATCTTGTGAATTGATCAATAATGTGAAGATACCACAGGCTTGGCTTCAGTTCATGTAGATCAACTGTCACAGTTTCATTGTACTGAGATGCTAGTGGCAACCCAATGGCAGGCCTTGGTTTGGTCTTACTGTACCTTTGGCAAATGTTACATTCACTGATGATTTTTTGCAGGATCATGTTGCATTCTGTGTCTTTATTTCCAGAGCTATCGAGCAGCTTCTGCAATTTGTCAGCAGAAGCATGGCCAAACTGTTTGTGAAGCTTCACCAGGATTTTGTGTTTTTCAGCCATGTTCAAATTGTCTGTGATTGTCAGGATCTCCTCATCACATTGCTCTTGATTCTCCTCTCCATTTTCATGTTTTGACATCATCATCAGCTGTCAAAATCTGATCATCACTCTGACTGTGTCTGTTTTTTCTGTCCATAATGTTCACACAGTAATGACCAGAGCTGGTAAAGTCAAGTTTCACTGGTTGCCGAAACATAATTGCACTGTCATTTTCCATGTCCAGCACTGTTCCTGCTCTTTTCAAGGATGTTTTGCTCAGAAGAAGTGGGATTTTTTTACAGGAACAACCTCAGTTTCAGTACTACATCTTGTCTGTCCAATCTCTGCAGCTATTTTCAACCTTTTTGTGGAATGAATCACTTTTCCATCACCAAATTTAAATGGTCTGTTACTCTGCTTCTCCGTTTTTCTCATATTTATCTCACTCAGACTCAGCCTTGTCATGTAATTATCGAGCCATTCTTGTCCACACACAGTCCGAGTGCAAATGGTGTTGATTATTGCAGAATCAAAACATTCAGTCATAAAGATTTCTGCTTCATTGGGTGACTCTTTAGTAAACAGGGTAAAGTTACACTCCTCTGTGTTATCTACTTCACCCACTGCTATAAGTTTGACTTGTTCACTTCTATGTGGACAGTCTTTAGCCCAGTGAGATGTGCTTTGGCAGATGGCACATCTTGATCTCCGGCCATACCTGTCCAGGGGGTTGGTGCCTGCTTGTGGTGTTTTTTTGTTTACTATTCCAGGAAGATGACTTTCTTGTTTGCCGTTTTTGTTCTGTGATATAGGTCGTTTCCTGATTAATGCCCGTGGTTGAAGCAGATGAATTTTCACTAAATATTCGCTTGAGTGCTGATTTCATCGAGGCAAAAGTCAAGTCTGTACATGCAGTCAAGGTGAGCTGCCAATCTTTAACATCCAGGCATGCAGTGTCAGCTTAAATGCTCGCACAGCATCGGGAAGCTCCATCTTAGATTTACGCATGCGGGAGTAGCTCTGCTCAAAGTCTATTATATAGTCTGCCATAGACAGACCGCTGTCTTTCTTTATCTGGTCAAAATTGGAGTAGGCCTCATAAACTCAGTTTTTTTCTTCTTTCAAGAATAAGTTATCGAGATTCAAAAGCAAAGTGTCCATACCAGTGTCTTTATTCAGGTCATCTATTGGTATCTCCATCGCCACTTCCCGCGCCCTTCCCGATAGCGCCAAAGCCACAGCAAGCGCTTGTTTCTTTTGCTCCAGCTCCATGACTTGGGTCCAAATCGTAACTTCATTTTTCCAACTTTCATAGGGCTTCCCCTCATCAAACGTCGGCAGGACTCTATAGTTGGTAACCATCCTCTGCTACCATTGAAAGACGACAAAAACAACACACTCAGTATGCCAGCTGGCACCTTTATTACCAACACCCCCGTTACAGCAGAACCCACTAAGAAGAACATATCTGCTCCCCTACCTTCTGCTCACTTTCACAATAAAAGCCCTGTGGATAACAGTACAGCAAACATTTGATAAATAAATGACAGTTATATACAGTATATTGTATCTGAAACTTAACAGCTTTAGTCACCTGCCTAGTCACTAGGGCGTTTCCGGTGTCCACCATCAGCAGCAGAGCCATGAGGCTGAGAACAAGCTCCCCCAATAATAATGGCCCCTCCTAGGAAAAGTAAGAGTTCATCAAGAGTAACTTGATGAGGATATGGTGGAAATAAAAAAATCACTAGACTTTATGTCTAAAGAACTTTCAAAACCGTCTGGACTCGTGGAAGAAATAAAAGAACTTAAAGCTCTGATTAAAGAAAAAGACAAACGTATTATGGATCTTGAGTAGAGAGTGGATGAACTTGAGCAATATTTTAGGAAAGATGATATTATAATTTAGGCTTGGATGTAAAACACCGCTTCTATGCTCGAGTTGTCTCTGCGACTAGTGACAATTGTGAAGAGGACGCTCCTTCTGAGGAACTCCAGTCGCTTGAAGAACAATTGCTGTCTTTTTTACAAAGCAAAGGCGTCAGTATACACAATGACTCCATTTCTGCTTATCTCATCATCACACAGAAGAATAGGAAAGCCAAACCTCTGATTACACTCAGATTATCCAATCAAAAACACAAAAAAAGAGTTGTTAAGAAAAGCAAAACAGCTGAAAGGAACAAATACCTATTCTACATACAGTAAATGGTCATTTAACTCCCCCCCCCAAAAAAAAAATTAAAAAAAATGCTGATATTGCTGGGCAATTGAGACAATTAAGGAAGTGTAAACATTTTTATTTTTTTATTTTTTTTTTTGCTACATGGGTATGGAACTGAAAAAACTTTAGGTAAAAGAAAAGAAGGGTCACATGCTATACAAATAAATACAACACAGTAAAGAACTGGATAAATACAAATGACTTACTATGTAAAGGGCTATGATTAGCTATTGCTTTTTTTTATTTTGTAATGATTGACATGGCATTTATCAGTTAATTTATTGTGTTTGTTTATGATGATAATTCACTTTTTTAGTTTTTTTTTTTTCTTTTCTCTAATGGTTAACTTGATCGACACATTTGGAGATAATTCACCACAGAGGATTGTTGATTCTTATAACCTCGAACTGAAAACATTTGAATACACTGAACACAACTCAAAAGACATGGAATGTGATATTAACCCTGAAAACAACTTTTTCTCCAATTTGAATGATAACTGCTGCTATTATTCAGATGAACAATCCAACAAGGACATCAGGAGAGAACATAGATTATCCAATATTTACTTTAACAGTAGAAGTTTGTATGCAAATTTCAATAAAATTAAGGAATATTTAAAACAGTTTTCTCATCCATTTAACATAATCGCCATAACAGAAACCTGGATCAATCCTGAGAAGGGTGTGGAGTTTGAATTGATTGGATATGAACTGTATTATAAGAATAGAGAGAACAAATGTGTAGGAGGTGTGGCCTTGTACATTGATAAAAAAATCTTCATTTCAGAGTGGTAGAGATCATGACAACCTCGATTGGAGGTTTACTAGAATGTTTGACTATTGAAATTTGCAGGGAAAAAAAGAATGTGTTGGTTAGATGCATATATAGAACACCTGGGTCACAAGTTGAGACTTTTAAGGACTGGATTCAAGAAATATTCACTGTATCACATCAAAAGATTATATTTATACAGTATGCAATGATTTTAATATAGATCTGTTAAACCAAAATAAACATAAACCCACTAAAGAATTTATTAATACATTGTACTGTGTAGTTCAGGTCTTTATCCTAAGATCACCAGACCCAGCAGAATTACATCTCATTGTGCTACATGTCAGAAATGTATTTAATATGAATGGACACGCACCTCCAGGTGGCACCTCCGCCCCACCCTATATAAGGCCAGGTCGGCCATCTTATTAGTCTTTTAACTCGCCTGGAGATTGGCCGATGCTGTGCCTGTAATTGTTGAGCTCAATAAAGCTGTGTTCCCAGTTACCTCGCCTCTTCTGTTCAGCAGGTAATATCAGACATAACATTGGCGACGTTGGATTAAACCATGGAAGCGTGCATAGTCCCTATCTGCCCTTTCCCCAAGGCACCTAGAGAACTGTCGGTGCCCTGACCTAGGTGGTACAAGGCCTTTCAGAATTATATTGCTGCGCTGGGTCTCAGGGAGCTTGACAAGCAGAGAGCTCGTGCGCTATTGGTGCACAATTTTGGGCATAGAGGGCCAGCGGATCCTGCGAATGCTCAGTGCTGCAGATACCCTCAAAGAGGTAGTGGAGCTGCTAGCTAGCCATTTTGACACCCCGAATAATGTGACGGTCCGGAGGATCTGCTTTCGGCAGTGACGTCAACGGGTAGGTGAACCCATCTGGCAGTTTATCGCCGATTTGAGACAGCTTGCTAGTGAGTGCCGTTTCTTAGCCTTGGAGGAGGAAATGATTCGTGACCAGATGGCAGAGCATACCTGTAGGGCCACATTACGAGCTAGGCTACTTACGGCGCCAAATGAGCTCACGTTAGCTAGAGCCATCAACCTCGCGCTCCAAATGGAAGCCGCAGACAAGCTAGAGCCTCTTGTCGCAGCAAATGCCATGGACCTGGACAGTGAAGATAGCTTGGATGGTGAGGTGATAGAAGCCAACGCTACTAGCTGGGGGTCGGCCCCGGGAAAGTCCCTTTACATGGGTTGTGGGTCTGCAACGCACCACGAAAAGGCTAAGGACTATCCAGCAAGAGGAGCATGTTGTAACAGATGTGGTCATTTGAACTATTTTGCCATGGTCTGCTGTGGATTTAACCCGGAGAGCCCACGGAAGAAATCACTCCGCCCGTTCCCGACAACCATCCACACAGTGTGGGCTGAAAAACTACCGGGCGCCATGGTGGTCAAGCAGGACCAATTTTGCCAAGGGTCGGTACCTAGACCGACTGCTGAGATGGTGCCCTGGACCCACATGCCAGTTATGTCCTTTTTACTGGAACACTTGGGTTGTAACTAGTATTGAAGTCCTGTTGTTGTTGTGTTGGTGTTGTTTTTCAAAATAAAATAATGTTATAGATGGGATTTTTTTTCCTATCCTTTTTTCTAGTGTAGGAGCATGGCATGCAATTTTAGTTATTAATGGACTTTTAAGTTACTCCAGCAGGTGGCTGAATAATCCAGCTAGAAGGTTCCTGGTTCAAATCCCCAGGCTGGCAGGGGTTGGAACCTTTCTGTATGGAGTTTGCATGTTCTCCCTGTGCTGCGTGGGTTTACTCCGGGGGCTCCGGTTTCCTCCCACAATCCAAAGACATGCATGTTAGGTTAATTGGTTGTTCTAAATTGTCCCTAGATATCTGTTTCCTATAGGCCCTTAGAATAGAGGGTTAGTACTAGTGAAAGCGCTTTGAGTGGTCTTTGTGACTAGAAAAGCGCTATATAAGTGCAGGTTAGTTAGTTAGTTAGTGTGGGCAGGACGGCAGTCCACCTGTCCTCCCTATTTTAGGTTTTGTTGTGTGAATGTGTTAGGCTAGGGGTGTCCAATCATGTGCCTTTAAAAATGTCCAAAACCACTCACTCAATTAAGACCCTCCCCGATTTGGGACCAAACTAACGTCTCTAAATGGCTTAACACAGGGGTGTCCAATCATGTGCCATTTGGGGCCAAGACCCTGCAGGCTTTACCTCCAACCAGTGTCTTCAACAGCAGATTCCACTGAATTTCTTCCCACTGATTGCTGATCAAACACCTGCTTAAGAGATGGTTAGAAGAGAAAACCTGCAGGATCTTGGCCCTGCATGGCACATGATTGGACACCCCTGTGTTAGGCCATTTAGAGACATTAGTTTTCATTTATTAGTGTGCAATTTTGGTCCTAAATTGGGGAGGGTCTTAATTGAGTGAATGGTTTTGGACTTTTTTAAAGGGGGAAAAATGTGAGATATGTATTTAATATAGATGGACACGCACCTCCAGGTGGCACCTCTGCCCCGCCCTATATAAAGCCGGTTCGGCCATCTTATTAGTCTCTTACAGTATCTCGCCTGGAGTTTGGCTGATGCTGTGCCTGTAATTGTTGAGCTCAATAAAGCTGTGTTCCCAGTCACCTCACCTCTTCTGTTCAGCAGGTAATATCAGACTTAACACTATACTTATTGATAACATCTTTTCAAATAATATGTATAACACAAAAAGTGGACATCAGTGACCACCTGCCAATATTCTTCTTTCTTCTTCTTTTAGATTTGATTGGCGGTTGGCAACCAGCTTACAGGTGCATTACCGCCACGTACTTCACTCTATATCATCACTCTATCTGGTCAGGGGCTGTAGTCCTTCTGTCATCATTGCTGTGTCCAATTGAACCTCAACTCTATCTTCAGACATCACTCTTCTTCATCTCCTCGTACTTCACTCCATATCATCACTTCACTCTATATCATCACTCTACACAGTTGCCACGGCCAAGCACCTGCCAATAGTCACAGTTTTTGACAATGATTATAGGAAAGCAGAGCAAAAAACAGCATTTATGTACAGACGAGTGAGGATGGAAGAATCAATGAATGCTTTAAAAAATGATCTAGCAAAACAGAACTGGGAAGAACTATATAATGAAGAAGACACGGACAAAGCTTATGAAATATTTTTAAGAATATATTATATGGCAAAGCAAGGGGCGGTGGAGTGATAATGTATGTTAACAACAACTGGTGCAGACCGGGACATATCACTGTTAAACAACGACACTGCAGCAAAGACATTGAGTTGCTAGCTGTTAGCATGAGGCCTACATATCTCCCGAGAGAACACTCACACGTGATCTGCATTGTTGTTTATGCAAATCCGACGGCGAACGCTGGGACAGCGCGTGACGTCATCCATTCAGTAACCAGCAGGCTGCAGACAGAACACCCAGATGCTCTTCTCCTCATCTCAGGCGATTTCAACCACGTTTCACTGTCTCCCATTCTACCCACGTTCACCCAGTATGTCACATGCCACACTAGAGACAATAAAACACTGGATTTATTCTACGCAAACACTAAGGAGGCGTACACCTCATCACAACTCCCCCCACTCGGGAGATCGGATCACAACTTGGTTCATCTCCGGCCGGTGTACAAACCCCTAGTGCACAGACAACCTCCGGCCATGCACACTGTGGAGTTATGGTCTGAGGAGACAATGGACACTCTAAAGGACTGTTTTGAAGCCACCGCCTGGAAGCAGCTCTGCGATCCACATGGTGAGGACATCGATGGCCTCATTCACACCTTCACGGGCTACCTCAGCTTCTGTGTGGACAAATCAGTTCCCACCAAGACCATACGGCGTCACTCAAACAACAAACCCTGGATCAACCCTGAGATAAAAACACTTCTGAGAGAGAAGAAGAGGATCTTCAGGTCGGGGAACAGGGAGATGCTGAAGTCCGTACAGAGGGAGCTGAGGAGAAAGATCAGAGAAGGCAAGGACAGCTTCAGGAAGAAGATGGAGGACAAGCTGCAACAGAGCGACATCAGCGGGGTCTGGAGAAACCTCAAAACCATCTCGGGGCTCCAGAATACCTCCCCCCAGGCCACGGGGGGCAGGGAGTGGGCGAACAACCTGAATCTGTTTTTCAATAGATTTGACCAACCGCCCTCCCCCCTGTCTGCACAACAACCACTGCTGCCTCTAAGAAATCAAGTCCTGCTGCCCATTCCCCACTCCACCGACACCCCCCCCCACTCCCAACACACAGCCCCCCATCCTGACCCTGACCAAGACCCAGGTGAGGACGGAGCTGAGGAAGATCAAGGCGAGGAAGGCGTTGGGACCGGACCGCATCAGCGCAAAGCTCCTCAAGTCCTGTGCAGACCAGCTGTGTGGGATTGTGACGTATATCTTCAACCTGAGCCTGAAACTGGGGAGGGTACCACAGCTGTGGAAAACATCTTGTGTGGTACCTGTACCAAAAACTTCCCACCCCAAAGACCTGAACAGCTACAGACCGGTGGCCTTGACGTCCCACTTGATGAAGACCCTGGAGAGACTGCTCCTTGCTCATCTCCGCCCCCTGGTGGAACCAGCGATGGATCCACTCCAGTTCGCCTACCAGCATGGCATTGGGGTGGAGGATGCGGTGATCTTCCTCCTTCACCGTTCTCTGTCCCACCTGGAGAAGCCCGGGAATATGGTGAGGATCATGTTCTTTGATTTCTCCAGTGCTTTCAACACCATCCAACCGATGATCCTGAAGGACAAGCTGCTGCGCGCAGGGGTGGACCAGCACCTGTCATCATGGATCCTGGACTACCTCACGAACCGGCCTCAGTTTGTGAGAACCCGGGACTGTGTTTCCGACACGATCATCAGTAGCACGGGGGCCCCCCAGGGAACAGTGCTGGCTCCCTTCCTGTTCACTCTTTATACTGCGGACTTCTCACACAACACAACACATTGCCATCTACAGAAGTTCTCTGATGACTCTGCGATCGTTGGTCTCATCTCCAACGGAGATGAAGCTGAGTACAGAGGGCTTATCCAGGACTTCGTGGACTGGTGCCATCGGAACTGCCTCCAGATCAACGCGAGGAAAACTAAGGAGCTGGTGGTGGACTGCCACAGGCATGGGCAGCCCCTCACAGCACCAGTAAATATACAGGGAACAGACATCGAGATTGTGACATCCTATAAGTACCTGGGTGTTCATCTGAACAATAAACTAGACTGGTCACACAATACTGACGCACTCTACAAGAAGGGACAGCGCAGGCTGTTCCTGCTGAGGAGACTCAGGTCTTTTGGTGTACAAGGGGCGCTGCTGAAGACATTCTATGACACGGTGGTGGCATCAGCCATCACTTTTGGAGTGGTCTGCTGGGGCAGTGGCATTACTGCAGCCGATAGGAAGAGACTGAACAAACTGATTAAGAAAGCTAGCTCTGTCCTGGGGCAGCGCCTTGATTCGATGGAGGAGATAGGAGAGAGAAGGACGGTGGCTAAACTGTCATCTCTGCTGGAGTCCGAGTTCCACCCTATGCAGGACATACTGGATGCACTGAGGAGCTCATTTAGCAGCAGACTACATCATCCCAGGTGCACAACCGAGGGGTTTCGTAGGTCCTTCCTACCAACGGCTGTCAGACTGTACAACCTAAGCAGGGCTGCTCGCAGAGATAGCAAAAAGACGTAACAAACTAACAGTTTTTTGAATGCAAAAGATGCAATAGACTTACACAATGGTCCTCTCCGGCATACAACTAGGAACATACCGGTCGCTATGGAGGGTGAGAATATGTATGGGCACATAATCATACCATGTAGGATAACTAAGTAGACGATTATGCTGTTTCATCCCATCTAGCAACAATGCTCTGCACTGTGTGTGTTTATATATTTACATATTTATTCCATCTAGCTACAATGCTCAGCACTGGGTGTGTTTATATTTATATATCTATATATTTATTCCATCTAGCTACAATGCTCCGCACTGTGTTTTTATATATCTACATATTATTCCATCTAGCTACATTGCTCCGCACTGTGTGTGTTTATATACTTGCATATTTATTCCACCTAGCTGCAATGCTCCGTACTGTGGGTGTTTATATATTTACATATTTATTCCATCTAGCTACAATGCTCTGCACTGTGTGTTCATATATTCATATATTTATTCCATCTAGCTACAATGCTCTGCACTGTGTGTCTGTGTGTGTGTATATATATATTTTATAGTAATATGTACATATGTATATTAGCTGCTCTTGCTTGCTTTTTTTTTTTTTTTTTTTCTTGCCTTCTGATTGTTGCTCTGAGTGTTGCTATCCCTGTGCTGTTGCAATCCTGGAATTTCCCCGTTGTGGGACTAATAAAGGCTTATCTTATCTTATCTTATATGATAAAAATTGTCCAATTCCATAAAAAAATCAATAAGAAGCAAAAATATTCAGATATTCCCTGGATCACCAAGGGTTTAAAAAATGCCTGCAAAAAGAAAAATACAATATGTTCTATAGAAAATTCATAAAACATAGAACTAAGGAGGCAGAAAAGGGATATAAAAATATAAAAATAAGTTAACTAATATTATGAGAACAAGTAAAATGGAATACTATGGTAAATTAATAGATAATAATAAAAACAATTTTAAAGGTATATGGAATATATTAGATAAAATAATTCAAAATGGAGACAGACAAGATAATTATCCTCAGTATTTTATAATTAATAGAATCAATGATGCAGTAAATAGATTCAATGAATTCTTTGTAAACATTGGACCAAAATTAGCAGAAAAAAAATCCCTTATGAAAAGGAGAATAGTTAATTAATCGAAAGAAATCCAAATTCAGTGTTTTTAACAACAGTGGAAGAGAGGGAAATATTGGAGATTGTATATAAATTCAGAAATAAAGTCTCGACTGACTGTGATGACACTGACATGGTAGCTGTTAAAAAGGTTATTGAGGAAACTGCTAAACCATTGAAACATATTTGCAACTTATCATTCCAAACTGGTACAATTCCAAGTAAAATGAAAATAGCTAAAGTTATACCTCTGTACAAAACTGGAAACAAACACCACTTCACAAATTACAGCCCTGTTCGTCTTCTGCCCCGATTCTCAAAAAATACTGGAACAACTCTTTAATGACATATTAATCAAGTTCATAGCTAAACACAAATTACTCACAGTCAGTATGAATTTAGAACCAACCAGTCTATATGGATGCTATAATGGTTTTAATGGATGTTATAGAAGAAATCATTGATTCTATGGACAGAAAGAAATTTGCAGTGGGAGCATTTATTGATTTAAAAAATAATTTAACACATTAAATCATGAAATATTACTTAACAAATTGGAATGGTATGGGCTCAGGGAGGTAGTACTGACTTGGATCAGAAACTATTTAAAAACAGGCAACAATTCAAAAAATGGAACAATATAAATCTGAGTGTTTGGATATTGTTTGTGGTTTCCCCTAGGGGTCAGTACTGGGACCTAAACATTTCATTTTACATATCAATGATATTTGTGATATTTCTGAACTGTTGAAAATTGTGACGTTTGCAGATGACACAACTGTTCTGGGTACTGGTGAGGATCTGCAGCAACTTTTGAACATGATCACTACCAAATTCAGTAAAATAAAATATTGTTATAATAAAAATAAATTATCATTAAATTTGAGCAAAACAAAATTCATGTTATTTGGAAATGGTAAGGCAAATCTTCAAGTAAAGATACAAATAGATAATATCAGTATTGAAAGAGTTCAAGACAATAAATTTCTAGGTGTGATTATAGATGAAAAAAATTGCTGGAAACCTCACATTAAATACGTACAGGCTAAACTGTCTAGAAGTATTTCAGTCATGAGCAGAAAAAAGCACATACTGGATCAGAAATGACCCCAAAATCACAAAAGAGCAGATGCGAGGTGAAGCAGGATGCATAGATTGCTCCTTGTGGACAGGATAGGCTGATCTCTTCTCCGCAGCAGCTGGGGGATGGTCGGGACTGCTCCGGGCTCCAGCGTAGTGACTGAAAAAATGCTCTTATAAAAGAAACATTTTTTCCGTTTCTTTTGGCTTCTCCTGGGCCCACAGTGGGTTCATTTCATGTGGGTCTTTGGAGGATGAGTGCGAGGGAGCAAGAGGAAGCTCCATGGGGCGACGGAGGCTGGTTTTTACAGTCTAGTCTAGGGGTGTCAAACATACAGCCCGCGGGCCTGTTAATTTGTATGTTGTGGTGAGTCAGTTTAGGTGGTTAGGATTGATGACTTGTGTGGAAATGTATGTAAATTTAAAGTTATTTCTAGATCTTGACAAGTTTTTTTTTTTATTCATAAAGTGAAATACTGTATTTTTAATAATTAAACTGCACTACTTGCACAGTGGTACAGGGGTTAGTGTTAGAGTCTGAGCTTGGTCGGAGGACCAGGCTCGCCCTTTAAGTTTATTCTTGTGCTTATCATTATCTGGTTCCAAGGTTGTCATAGCCAGGAGCGGCACTGGGGTTAAGCTCCCAGTGCTCATAAAATGCTCCTTACGGCGTGCGTCTCGAAAAGCCTCTGACAACCAAGTCCAACTCCTAGCCTGCCCGTGTGGTTTAGTCTCTAAGCCCGTCGGAACTACTTTTACTAATAGGAGAAGGGGCGAGGGCGGATCTCTGGCGCCTTAAAACCAGATGCTTCGGGTAGATAGTGGCTCGTCAACCTGGGAAGGTAGCCTATCTAGGGGAAGGTAAACCCTGATTTCAAACCTCCGCTGCCTTGCGGCACACCCGGTCACGGGAAAGGCTTTGGGAGTCAACCCTGAGGAAAAATCCGGAGTCGGAGCCCCTAAGGCAGTTCTCTGTTGTGCTCAACATCGTTCTGGCAGCTCCTGCGACAGCGCTGGTGCCAAACTATAGCAGCCCTGCTGTTCCTTTGGATTCATCAGTGACGTGGAGAGGGGGGACATGCTGCATGGGTAACATCTTGTCCTCCATATCTTCCTGCCCAGGCTTGAATCCTACCAACGCCCAACGCTGGAAGGTAGAACACCGGTGCGCATCGGCCTGTTCAGCCAAAGGCGGTGCTGTTCCAGCAGAGTAGACGTTTAGGATTCTCTTCCATGGTCATCATAGACCGACGGAGGCCGACGATATCATTATCTTGAGTTGTCATCATTAGCCACGGTTACATGTGCAAAATTTCTTCAATCTGATTACAATTCAGATCAGAACTTTACTGTTTACATGGATCCTGAAAAAGTTGATCCGATTAGGATGTGCGTTTCCATGTGTCACACGTTTGAACTGACTAAATCATTTTGACATGCGCACAATTATCCGACATTCTGGACGGAAATAGTAGAAGAAGAAGCACCTTCCGATGTAAACAAACCCCGCTTTATGTCTTTCTCTTTTTGAAATTGACCTGTATTGTGTTATTCATAGACTGTACTTTTGCTTCTGCTGGTCTCCGTAATGAAGCTACAAGTCCAGCAGTACATACTTCTGCATATGGCAAACAGAGGAAGACAGCAGGAAGATACAGACCAGTTCTGTTTTACTCCTGCCATGTCTTCCGCTAGCTGCTGTAAAGACGGAAATGCGTCACGTCGATGTGTGGCTGACGTGCAGACATGCGCAGTAAACATATTTTCTACCTAAACTTTGGAATAAGTGTTTATATGCGCACCAATCAGATTACGAATCAACATAACCCACCTATCTCAATCGGAAGGAAATTTTGATCTGAATGAGTGTGATCGGGTCAGAATATTCAGATTGGTGTGTTTACATGAAGCATTTTTATTCCAGTCAGGCTTTTAGTCCAGTTACTTGTGTCCATGTAAACATGGCTATTGTGGTTATTCCTGTCATGATCTCCTGTTTTGGGTTCGCCCTTGTTTTGACCGTGTCTCAGTTCCCTTCTGTAATACCTAATTTGGTCTTGTTAATTTGCTGAGTACACACCCCGGTTTGTAGTTATGTTTCATTTCTCCACCTGTTATTTAAGGGATGCAGCCCCTCACCTGGGTGCTGCATCATTACCTCCGCCAAGGAGGTAATGTTTTTGCCGGGGTTTGTCTGTCTGTTTGTCTGTCTGTTGGTTAGCAAGATAACTCAAAAAGTTTTGGACGGATTTCGATGAAACTTTCAGGCATTGTTGGAAATGGTACAAGGAAGAACTGATTAAATTTTGGTGGTGATCCGGATCACCGTCCAGAAGAAAACCGCCATTACGGAAAATGCCATTTTCGTGAATAACTACTGAACCACTAATCCTATCATTGTCAATCCAATTGCTAGTCATATGTTTTCATGGTCAAGGAATCTGAAAACGTACACACAAACACTGTATGGGGGGAACTGTGGCCGCCATTACGCAAAATGCCATTTCCGTCAATAACTACTGAACCACTAATCCTATCATTCTCAATCCAATTGCTAGTCATATGTTTTCATTGTCAAGGAATCTGAAAACGTACACACAAACACTGTATGGGCGGAACTGTGGCCGCCATTACGGAAAATGTCATTTTCGTGAATAACTACTCAACCAATAATCCTATCATTGTCAATCCAATTGCTAGTCATATGTTTTCATGGTCAAGGAATCTAAAAACGTACACACAAACACTGTATGGGGGGAACTGTAGCGCTTGGCGGAGGTCTGCACTCTCCGAGTGCTTTTCTAGTTTATTTTGGCGTTTACCCACACTTCTAGCTGCCTGTCCTGTTCTGCTAAGGTTCATTATTTCATGTCTAGTTTGGTCTCTCTTTGCCTGAAGTGTGAATTTTTATTTACGGCTTCCAAGCTGCTTTATTTTGGGTTTAATAAATTATTTTTAACGCTCGTTTTGCAATTGAGTCCTGCTCTCTGCCCAGCCTGGGCTCAAACCATGACAGTTAGCACTGTTGCCTAACAGTTAGAAGGTTCCAGGTTTGAATCGCAAGGCTGGGAACCTTTCTTTGTGGGTTCATTCCAGGTGAGCTGGTTTCCTCCCCCAATCCAAAGACATGCATGTTAGATTAACTGGTGATTCGAAATGGTCCCTAGGTATCTGGCTTTCTCTTAGAATAGAGGGTTAGTACTAGTGAAGCACTCTGAGTCATTTTTGAGACTAGAAAAGTATTATACAAGCACAGGTCCTTATCCTTGCAGCCAGTTTTATTTTATTATTATTTTTTTAGTATACTTTATTAATCCCAGAGGGAAATTCAGGGCATCCACCTGGATGAGGCAGCCATGGTTTGGTGCCAGTCCCTTCAGCATTCACACACGCATTCACACCAAGGACCACTTTAGAGTCTCCAGTTAATCTAACTTGCATGTTTTTGGCCTGTGGGAGGAAACTGGAGTACCCAGAGTAAGTCCACAAAGACACAGGGAGAACATGCAAACTCCACACAGAAGGGTCACTGATGCTCAGGGGGTGGGATCGATCCCATGACCTTCTTACTGTGCTGCCACAATGCTGTTAAATATGGATAAAGGGAGTCGGAGTCACCATTGACTGAACACTGAACTAACTTTATAATTACCACCAGCAGAATATATACACAGTGGGCAGTGCCCGCCTGATGTCACCCTGTGGGCAGGTACGGCATCACACACACACACCCACACACAACATTCCCCTCCCCCTTACAAAGGTGTAAGATCACACACACAATCAAGACCCTCCCCAATTTAGGACCCGAATCACCCACTAAGAACAGGGAATAATTAGCTGTGATAAAACATCCTATCACATTCACACCAAACAACTAAAAAATCACACTGTGCCTCTTGAAATATTAAAAAAAAAAAAAACAATCCCATATCATACATACTCTCATGCACACCAGCAAAATATATACATACATATTTACACAAAATGGTTTCAGTCACACCAATGTCCTTGGACATCCATGGACAAAACTGGCTCGGAGGCCCCGGGTAGCCCCACGGCATGTGGCCGCTGTCTGCTCCCAGGGTCGAAGCCACCCTACCCGGTGAAAATGTCTCTTCCCGCCGTTAACTTCTTCACTCTTCTGGTCCCAGTACTGCTGTCCGGCGCGCTGTCCCTCTGTGTCCATTGGACCACTCCCGACCGCCTTCAACACTGCCATCCTGGCTCCAAACACTCCGGCCCCCTGTGGCCACACTCCGGGGAAAGCCAAAGCCTGCTTGTCGGCGGCGCTCATTGCCTCGGGCTCCTGGCCGTAACACCCAGCACCCTCGTCCAGGGTGCTCTGCTCCACTGCCTCCGTGTCCAGCTGCTGCTGCTCACCCTCAGGGCTCTCGGCGTCATCCTCGCCGGCGTCGTTCTCCGACCCAGGCACCTCGCTGCTGCTTCCAGCACCCTTGTTTCAGGCGCTCCACTGCACTGTCTCCGTGTCCAGCTGCCGCTGCTCTTTCCCGGGGCTCTCAGCTTCGCACTCGTCGGCGACATTCTCCAACCCAGGTGCCTCATCGCTGCTCCCGGCACCCTCGTTACACGCGCCCCACTGCATCGTCTTCGTGCCCGGCTGCTGCTGTTCTTCCCCGGGGCTCTCAGCCACCATGGTCCCGCTCTCCCGCTGCCTAGCCTCCAGCTGCGGGGATGACTCCTGCTGTTCTCCTTCTCCGCCGTCTTCGCACACTGCGCTGTCCGACCCATCAGCGCTATGGTCTTGCAACATGCTGAGCAACCTGACTGGCTCGCCATCTTCGGTGACCGGGGACTCTCCCACTCATGGTCCTGGTCTCACCTCGATGTCCAGCTGGCCGCACGTAGCCCAATTTTGGCGCAAAGTTAGCTCGTCAGCTAGCCTGTCCATAGGCCTAGAATGGGCCGTTAGCATCTCAAAGCTAACTAGCTCCATCGGCCCTAGTGCCAACAGCTCCATCTCCCGCAGCCTCCTGGTTCTCGCCTGCTCAGCAAAGTGCTCGGCCAGCTGCTTGACAACATCCTTATAGGATTCCACTGCGCCGAGTGTACCGAGGATTCTCCGGCCCTCTGCACCGAGATTATGGGCCAGAAGTGCCCGCCGTCATTTCCCATCGAGTCTAAGTAAGCCCAGCGCCCTAACGTAATCCTCAAACATGGACCTCCACTCTGGCCACACGATCAACGGCTCTCCCGCACGCTCCAGAAACAGTGCCAGTGGCGGAGGCAGCCAGCATGCTCCCATTAGTTTCCTCATCGCCAAATGTTATGTATAGATAAAGGGAGTCGGAGTCACCATTGACTGAACACTGAACTAACTTTATTATTACCACCAACAGAATATATACACAGTGGGCCGTGCCCGCCTGAAGTCACCCTGTGGGAGGGTATGGCATCACACACACACTCACACTAACCACTGTTCCGCTGAGCTGCCCAGAGACATAACAAATGTTTTTACCTTGCTAAAGTTTTTGTCTTGTGCTACATGACTATGAAACTCTGTAGCACCAGTGCTAGAAAAAAAAAAATTAACATCCAGCCCTTGTTGTACTGGTCTGTCATGGGGAAGAGGGAGTTGAGCTCTAAAACAAAGCTGTCAATTTACTGCTCACTCTATGTTCCTACTCTTTCCTATGGGCATGAACTTTAGGTATTGACAGAAAGAATGAGATCGCAGATGCAAGCGGCTGAAATGAACTTTCTCTGTAGGGTGGCTGGACTCACCCTTCGAGATAGGGTTCAGTTGTCTGGGAGAGGCTCAGAGGAGAGCCGCTACTCCTCAATACTGGGTCAGACCCAGGACAAGCTGGACAGACTATGTCTCCCAGCTGGTCTGTGTCTCGGTGTCCCCTCTGAAGAGCTGGAAGAGCAGGCTAGGGAGAGGGAAGACTGGGCTTCTCTGCTTTGACTGCTGCCTCCATGACCCGGATCACCAGAAAAGTGTTAGAAAATGGATGGATCGATGGATGGATAAAGTTATTTTGTGGGTTGCAGACAGTTTTCAGATTGCTACTGTTTTTAGGTTTCAGAATGGCTGCTCTAAATTAAAATGGCAGAAACAACAAATTTGCACATTGAAAAAACTGGAAGCATTGTTATCCATCTATTTTATCCATTTTCTTTATCACTTACAGTGGGGCAAAAAAGTATTTAGTCAGCCAACAATTGTGCAAGTTCTCCCACTTAAAAGATGAGAGAGGTCTCCAATTTTCATCATAGGTATACCTCAACAATGAGAGACAAAATGAGGAAAAAAAATCCAGAAAATCACATTGTCTGATTTTTAAAGAATTTATTTACAAATTATGGTGGAAAATAAGTATTTGGTCACCTACAAACAAGCAAGATTTCTGGCTCTCACAGACCTGTAACTTCTTCTTTAAGAGGCTCCTCTGTCCTCCACTCGTTACCTGTATTAATTGCACCTGTTTGAACTCTTTATCAGTATAAAAGACACCTGTCCACAACAGTCAGACTCCAAACTCCACCATGGCCAAGACCAAAGAGCTGTCAAAGGACACCAGAAACAAAATTGTAGACCTGCACCAGGCTGGGAAGACTGAATCTGCAATAGGTAAGCAGCTTGGTGTGAAGAAATCAACTGTGGGAGCAATTATTAGAAAATGGAAGACATACAAGACCACTGATAATCTCCCTCGATCTGGGGCTCCACGCAAGATCTCACCCCGTGCGGTCAAAATGATCACGAGAACAGTGAGCAAAAATCCCAGAACCACACGGGGGGACCTAGTGAATGACCTGCATAGAGCTGGGACCAAAGTAACAAAGGCTACCATCAGTAACACACTACGCCGCCAGGGACTCAAATCCTGCAGTGCCAGACGTGTCCCCCTGCTTAAGCCAGTACACGTCCAGGCCCGTCTGAAGTTTGCTAGAGAGCATTTGGATGATCCAGAAGAGGATTGGGAGAATGTCATATGGTCAGATGAAACCAAAATAGAACTTTTTGGTAAAAACTCAACTTGTCGTGTTTGGAGGAGAAAGCACACCATACCTTCTATGAAGCATGGGGGTGGAAACATCGTGCTTTGGGGCTGTTTTTCTGCAAAGGGACCAGGACGACTGATCCGTGTAAAGGAAGGAATGAATGGGGCCATGTATCGTGAGATTTTGAGTGAAAACCTCCTTCCATCAGCAAGGGCATTGAAGATGAAACGTGGCTGGGTCTTTCAGCATGACAATGATCCCAAACACACCGCCCGGGCAACGAAGGAGTGGCTTCGTAAGAAGCATTTCAAGGTCCTGGAGTGGCCTAGCCAGTCTCCAGATCTCAACCCCATAGAAAATCTTTGGAGGGAGTTGAAAGTCCGTGTTGCCCAGCGACAGCCCCAAAACGTCACTGCTCTAGAGGTGATCTGCATGGAGGAATGGGCCAAAATACCAGCAACAGTGTGTGAAAACCTTGTGAAGACTTACAGAAAACGTTTAACCTCTGTCATTGCCAACAAAGGGTATATAACAAAGTATTGAGATGAACTTTTGTTATTGACCAAATACTTATTTTTCACCATAATTTGCAAATAAATTCTTTAAAAATCAGACAATGTGATTTTCTGGATTTTTTTTTCTCATTTTGTCTCTCATAGTTGAGGTATACCTATGATGAAAATTGGAGACCTCTCTCATCTTTTAAGTGGGAGAACGTGCACAATTGGTGGCTGACTAAATACTTTTTTACCCCACTGTATACTTTTTGGATCACAGTTGGCTGGAGCCTATCAGGGTCTACAGTATGTGCAAGAGGCAAAGGTACACCCTGGACAGGTTGCCAGTCTATTACAACCCAGAGAAACAGACAACCATTCACTGTCACATTCACACCGAAGAACAAATTATCCCCAGTTAGTGCTAGTTAACCTAACATGTTAACATGTATGTCTTTGGGCTGTGGGAGGAAACCGGAGTACCTGGCAAAAACTCACACAGACACGGGGAGAACATGCAAACTCTCACACAGAAAGGTCCCCAGCTGGCGAGCTGAACTCAGGACCTGCTTACTGTGAGGCATCTGTGCTAACCACTACCTATTATTTATTTTTATTATTAGTGTACAAAAGCATGCAAAAGCTTTACATTCTGCATAAATGGGATTTGAATAAGTCACTAACACTATGGGCCAATGTGGAGAACTTGTTTTTGTTAAATGAAATATTTTGCATTCAGCAGGGCTACATTGTAAGATTATTTGACATGTTAGAATGAGAGTGTCAGCAAGTGAATGGGTAATAAAAAATAGTTAAATCTGCCAGCATCCTTTCCTCCTTGTGATAGTTATTTATTAAACCATTTGCGGTACGCCTCTCTATTGCATTGTAATGCCTGCTGTATAAGTTCAGCCTTTTATTCTACACTCAATCTAATAATCAGACAGTACTGGGATCTGCTGGTTGTTTTCGATATTATAGAAGCACTCTCTTTTCAGTCCAGCCACGCCACTGGCCAAAACTGCATAACAGGATCCCTTGATATGGGTTCATGTCGACATACTGCTATGAGCTGTTTTGTGAAACAGTCCTGGAACAATGTTCAGGACCTAATCAACATTTTTCATATCTGCAATATTTTTTTGTTATTCTCCTTCCTATGTTTGTTTTCTCAGGGGTGGCGGGGGTACATGCTATGTGTGGTCTGGAGAAAGATTTGTTGTGATATGTTTCATTGTTTTGCTCTAGTTTTCTGATATGAGAAATATTATTTTAATGATATTCATTATTGTTTAGCCGTCACTGAATTCAAGGAGCTGAAATCTAACAGCTTAATTTGCACCGTTGTTTTGTTTTTTTAATTTTTCGCAAGCTTCCTGGAGCATTTGGTAAGTGTCCTTTGATGAGCAGTAATCAGAACCCCACTCAGATTTATGAGGAAAAAAAGAAATGTCAGGTTGTCAAGGAAGCAATTCCCCTCATGTTGGAATTACACTTGCATCACCTCTAGGAGAGACTGCGGTAAATTCAGTCTACATGGGAGCTCACCTGATTAACACCAGACGGCATGTTGGGCAGCAATTTTGCAATTTAATCATCAGCCTCAACAAAACAGCTAATGGGACAAACACCAAGCAGGCCTGAAAAACTCACTGTTTTTACAAAGAGCTCACAGCTAACTGTGATTCAAAATGCTTTTGTCACATACAGTTTTATATTGTTCACAGGACGCTCTATTAAACAGTAGACGAGATCAACACATTTGTTTAATTAAGGGTATTTTTCCATTAGTTCCTCGTTATGTCTGACATTTGCCTCTCAATGTTGTCTGAGATTATAATTTAAAATTGTCAGTCCAGATTGTTACATAAAAAGGAGTGTGCACTCCATTCAGAACCTATTTGTTTTCCCAAAATACTTAAAGGTAACTTTTACTACATTGTGACAGCTCCCACAGGTCTTAATGAAATGCTTGTGACATACTTTGGTCAGATTGCCTTAAATTATTTAATTATTGCACCATCATTGCAAATCATCTTTTGCAGCTTTTCTCGGAATGGCTGGTTTCAGTACATGCCTCTTTAACCCATTAACTGTCCACATTTCATGGACGGGTCACGCGCCCCCAGTAGCACAGTGCAGCAACTGCACCTGTCAATTCATTGACGTCCCCTAGCTATACTGAGAATTTGTACTCATCTGTACTGATCTGACAGTTCAAAAGGTGGCAGACACGCATTGGAGGAATCATGGCTGACATGGAATATGGCAAAGAAGAAGAAATCCTCGTTATTCTTCTTCCGTTTTCTGCTTTGAGCTCGCGATCCTGACAGAAACTGCATTTTACAGGAAAAATAGCCATGGAATACAAACAAAATTCACGTGGGATAATCACAAGAGTTTGTAGATGTAGTAGAGAGCGTAAATGACTGACCAAACGCAAAACAATGACCACGATGGACGAAAACTGAGCTCACAACACCAAGATGGCCGCGCCCATCATCGTCATGGAGCCTCAGAGAAATTGCATCATACTGGAAAAATAGCCACGTAATACAAACGAAATTCACACTGGATAATTATAAGAGTTTGTAGATGTGGTAGAGGGTGTAAATGACCGACCAAATGCAAAGAACAACCACGATGGGCGAAAACAGACCAGTCATGTGAGCGAGCAAGTCCCCCCCCCCACAGATAAGAGATGAATATATGGGTTTAAATGGTGTAAAAAAAATGAGCCATTGTTTGTGTAAATGTGTCCAAAGTCCACTTTTTTTTCCACAATATTTTTTATTGAACCTTTTTTTTTTACAAACATAACACAGTCAAACACTAACACTAAAGTAATTAAAAAAAAATTGGACTAAGAACACCAACAACCACTAACAAAGACAGGTCTTCAACAATGCTCCTCTGTGTAGTCTAGGCAATCCATTACATAAGTATACATATTATACATTCACCAGTTTGGAATTTACAAGGTCCACACACATCATTCACCTTTCTCTTCAAAAGTTATGTTTAAATTCTTTACATAAGCGGGCTGCACGGTGGCGCAGTGGTTTAGCACTGTGGCAGCACAGTTTTACCCTCGGCCGGGGGATCGCAGGGATCATGAGATCGTGGGTTCGATCCCAGCCCCCGACCAACAGTGAGCTGTGTGGAGTTTGCATGTTCTCCCCGTGTTGCGTGGGTTTACTCCGGGATTTCTCCGGTTTCCTCCCGCATACCAAAAACATGTAGGTTTAGGGCGCTCGCGCACGCAGCGACCAGCAACCGGTGGCTTGTCACCAGACTGCAAACCAAATCTACCTACGGGTACAAATAAGTAACAAAAAAAAAAAAAATAATCAATGAAAGGTCTCCATATATTCTCAAACACAATTTCCTTTGATTTCAGTATGTATGTTATTCTTTCTAGTGGAAGGTTTGTTAACATCTGTCTTAACCACTGAGTCACATCTGGTCTATGAGTCTTTTTCCACAATAGTGCAATACATTTTTTTGGCATTGAGCAAACTGAGGTCTATGAATGCTCTTTCACTCTTGTTAAAGTTATGTTTTTCTGGATACAGACCCAACAAAAACAATTTAGGATTCAATATGATTTGTTTTGAAATTATTTTTTCAATTGTTACCCTCACCTCTTCCCAAAACATTCTAATTTTTCTACATTCCCATAAACAATGAAATAGGGTTCCTTTACTTTCCATACATTTTGTGCACGTATCTGGTATGTTTTTGTTATATCTATTTAACTCCACTGGTGTAACATACATCCGCATTAACCATTTAAAATGTATCAATTTAAGACGCACATTTATTGATTTGGTTGGAGCTTCTGTACAAACCAATTCCCATTGTTCCTCTGAAATTTCAGTTTGCAAATCTTCTTTCCAATAATTCAGTCTTTTCTGTGAGTTTTCACTTGAGGATAATGTCAATGAGTTATAAAACTCTGAAATAATACCCTTTCTCTTACTATCTTTTGTCAAAATTTTTTCCAAGGATGAATAAGTAGGTCGGATGAGAGCATTATTTTGATTTGATCGAATAAAGTTCCTAAGCTGAAGATATTTTAAAAAAAATGTGTTCTATTAAGATTAAATTTGATCCTCAGTTCTTCAAAAGACATTATGTTATCTGAACATGACAAATATAAGTCTTGATTCTTTTGAATCCCTTTTAAATTCCATACTTTAAATACAGCATCCACTCTCCCTGGTTTAAAATATTGATTACCCCATATTGGGCTAAATTGTGACAATAAGTGTGGTTCTTTTAAATATTTTTTAGTTTCACACCATATTTTGATCATATGCTTTACAAATGGATTTTTAACTTGTTTCTGTAATTTTTTTGCCGAGTCTGAGTATATGAATATGAGGTAAAGCTAAATAAGGTAAAGCTAAATTATATGATTCCATTTCAGTCCAGTGAGGGAGATCATTTGATGAAAAATATGTCATAGACCTCAGTTGTGCTGACCAGTAATACAACATAAAGTTTGGACATTTTAGACCTCCACGATCAAATGGTAAATATAGTAAGGACAGACGTAATATAGCCTTCCTATTGTTCCATATAAATTCCACTAACTTTTTTTTAATTCTTGAGAATAGATCTGAAGGTGGTGGTAAAGGAATGTATTGAAATACATAAAGCATTTTGGGTAAGATATTACTTTTAAGTATATTAATTCTCCCGATCATCGACATTGGTAGTGACATCCATCTCTGAAGTAACTCATCAATGTCTGTTATTAAGGCTTTATAGTTGGCACTGGCGACTGATTCTAGCTTAGGCACAATTTGAATTCCTAAATATTTAAACTGATTTACAACATTGAATTGATTTACCTCAGGAGCTGGGTGATTTCTCTGGGTCTCATTTAGCATTAATATTGAAGATTTAGTTTTATTTATTTTATATCCTGATATTTCCCCAAAATTCTTTATTAAATTCAACAAGATCTGAATTGATTTTTTAAGATTCGACATAAACAAAATTATGTCGCCGGCATACAGGGAGATTTTATGTTCTGTTGGTCCTACTTTAATTCCATATATTTGTGGATGTAAACGTACTGCCATTGCTAAAGGTTCAATTGCCATAGAAAACAGTAAAGGTGAAAGTGGACAGCCTTGTCGACATCCTCTATTGATATTTATTGATTTTGAGATATTGCTGTTTGTTAGGATTTCTGCTGTAGCATTATTGTATATTATCTGAACCCATTTTATGAAATTATTTCCAAGTCCAAACCTTTGTAGGACTTCCAAAAGAAAGGGCCATTCGACCCTATCAAAGGCCTTTTCGGCATCCAATGATAGGAGAGCTGTATCCGGTGCTTCTTTATTAGAATAGATAATATTAAATAGTCTTCTTACATTATGGAAGCCTTGTCTTCCCATTATAAAGCCATTCTGATCTCGGTTAATAATATTTGGTAATATTTCTTGTAGTCGTCTTGCTAAAATTTTACAGATTATCTTAAGGTCAGCATTTAATAGGCTTATTGGTCTCATATTTTCACATTTATTAGAGGGTTTACCTGGTTTTGGCAACAGTATAATTAAGGCATTATTCATGTATAGTGGTAAATTACTATTTTGAAATGCTTCTAAAACCATTTCCAAAAATGGTTTTATTAATTTATTCTTAAATTTTTTATAGAGGTCAACTGGAAGACCATCTGGTCCTGCACTTTTTCCTGATTTCATATTATCAATGGCTAGCCCAACTTCTTCTTGACTAATTTTAGACTCCAGTATCTCCCTGTTTTCATATGAAATACATGGTATAGATAATCCGTCCAAAAACCCATTTAGTTTTGTTAAGTCAGTTTCATTTTTTGTATCATATAATTTTTCATAATAATCTCTAAAGGCACTGTTAATTTCTAAAGAATCTACAACTGCCTGTCTGTTACTTATAATACTGGTAATTGGTGTTTTAAATTCTAATTGTTTAATCTGCCATGCCAATAATTTCCCTGATTTTTCACCTTGTTCATAAAAAGATTGCTTCAATCTTAGAAGACTCGAGGCAGCTCTATTCGCTGATTTTTTGTCATATTCAGCTCTCAGAATCAGTAATTCGTTCTCTAACTTTGGATCACTTCCTGCATACACTTTTTCTTGAAGAATTTTTATTTTATGTTCCAATTGGACTCTATCCTCTCGAGTCTTCTTAGATTTTGAACCTGTATAACTAATAATATGCCCCCTAATTATAATAGAATAATAGAATTATAAATCAGAATTGGAAAGCAAGATGGTAGCAAATAAACTGGGTTTGGCCTGGGCCAGTATGAAAACTATTGCAGGCCTTCAGAGCACAGAGCGCAGTAATCGTGTGTTTTTAGATGGTTTTAGTTCAGACACAGAGCTGGCTAATGCTCTTAATTGTTTTTATGGTCGTTTTGACTCCTTTGATTTTAGCACAGAAATCCAAGATTTGAAACAGAATCTCAAAGACAATCAGCACTTTAATATTGAGATGCAGGATGTTGAAAGGGAGTTCCGCGCTGTAAAAGTGAACAAAAGTCAGGGCCCTGATAATATATGTGGATGCCTGGTAAAGTCCTGTGCACATGAACTGAGTCCTATATTTCATTACATTTTCAATAAGTCCTTACAGACACAACATGTGCCTAAGATCTGGAAAGAAGCCGTGGTTGTTCCCGTTCCAAAATCCAGCTGTCCTAAAACGGTAAATGACTTTAGACCAGTTGCTTTGACTTCAATTTTAATGAAAATTTTTGAAAAACTGGTCAGATGTGAGGTCCTAAGGCAGACTGAACATGCATTGGATCCTCTGCAGTTTGCCTATAGGCCTCACAGAGGAGTGGAGGATGCCACTGTCAGTCTGTTTGACATGCTTTTTAAACATCTGGATTTTAATGGGACACACGCCAGGCTTTTATTTGTGGACTTCTCTTCTGCCTTTAATACAATCCAACCTCATATTTTAGTTGAAAGGCTCCTGCAACAATTTGATTTGAGCAATAATCTGGTGGGTTGGATTCTGGATTTCTTAACCAACAGGACGCAGAGAGTAAGGGTCAATGGCACATTGTCTGACCTAAAGTGCTCTTCTACTGGCTCTCCTCAGGGGTGTGTGTTGTCACCACTACTCTTCATCCTGTACACAAACATGTGTCGGAGCAGACATGACAACAGACACATTATAAAGTATGCTGATGACTCAGTCATTGTCAGTCTCCTCCAGGATGGTGAGAGTGGCCACGGCCCAGTAGTTGATGACTTTGTTCACTGGTGTGAGGATTCCTACCTGCAGCTGAATACAACAAAAACGAATGATATGATTATTGACTTTAGGAGGAAAACTCCCAGGCACAAAGTCACCATACTAAAAGGCCAGACCACTGAATGTGTACAATCGTACAAATATCTTGGGACGATTATTGATCGTGGATTGAACTTTGAGGTGAACTGTGAAAGGGTGTGCAAAAAGGGTCAGCAAAATTTGCATTGTTTGAGGAAACTTGCACGCTTCCAAATTGACCGAACCATAATGACTATGTTTTATCGGGCTTTTATTGAATCTGTTTTATCCTTTTCTTTAATGTCATGGTTTGGTCAGATAAAACTGAAACAGAGGAAATCCTTGGATCAGGTAGTCAGATGGTCCAGTCGTTTGCTTGGTGAGTCACAGCTGAGCCTGACATCCCTGTACACCAGACAAGTACAGAGGATGGCCGACTCGATTTTAAATGATGACTCCCACCCCTTGCACTGCAACTTTCAGCTTCTTCCCTCCAGACGGAGGTTTGCTGTCCCAAAAAGTAGAACCCAGCGCTACAAAAACAGCTTTGTCCCTGCTGCTGTCAAAGAGTTGAACAAGCTATAAAATTATATTGTACATATTTTATATTTACCTGTTTTGTAAGATGTGTGCCTGTGTTTGTGTCTATGTTGAATGCAATTAGTGGCTTGTAAATATGGATGTCACCAACTGCAAAACAAATCTACCTATGGGTACAAATAAAGTAACCTGAACCTGAACCCTAATAAAAGCTTTGAAAGCTTCCTACTTTATACATGCTGATGTTTGTGTAGTATTGATATCAAAGAACTCATCTATCTGTTTTTCTATGTAATTAACAAATTCCTCATCCTGAAGCCATTTATGCTGAAATTGCCACCTACCTGGTTCCTTTGTGATTTTCTTATCTACATATATTAGACAGCAGGGTGCATGATCAGAGATCACAATGTTATCATAGAAACAGTTTTGAATCTTGGACCTTAATTCTGTGGAGATCAAAAAATAGTCAATACGTGAGAATGTCTTGTAAGTATTAGAATAACAAGAACCAAAGTCCACTTTTGATTGAGTTATGTAATTTATATAGCTGCTGTGACATTATGCAAATTAGATGCATATATTTATTCCTATCTGAAACTTTGGATCATATTCTACATCTTTCTAATTGACAGTAAGCCATTATCTCTTGCAGCTTTCAAGTTATAGCCTTGGAAATCTGAACTATTTTACTGACAAAAATTTTTTACCACTCTTGACCACTAAGGGCCTTGACCACCCTTTAACTGTCCCAGTCGCCATACTAAAGAGTTAAATTCCCAAGATGGCATTTAACAACACCCTCCCTCTTACATCACTATTGCTAATCTTAGCTGGGTAGCTTCTATGTCAGATCGAGCCTGAGCCAACTAAGGTAAATTTGTCTTAAAAAGTGAATGAAATAATGCATCGCTGGTGGACAGGGGTTTGTGGTTTCAGTGGTTGATAGGAAATGACCGGTTCCTTGAGTACAGTAAGTACAGAAACATTCATGAATAAGTGACTACATTTTTTAGCTTCAACTAGCCACCTTAGGTCTCCTTTAGGAACTAAAAGCCTAAAGACTCATGTTTTGGCTTGAGTGATTAGTGTGTCAAAGAAGTCCTGGTTTTCTTGGCACATGACCAAAAGAGCCTGGGAGCATGTGACTCGTTCCTGTTTCGGGAGATGCGTGAGCAACCTGGGAATCCATCATGCAGACAACTTCCATACAGTGGTGTGAAAAAGTGTTTGCCCCCCTCCTGATTTCTCATTTTTTTGTATGTTTGTCACACTTAAATGTTTCAGATCATCAAACAAATTTAAATATTATATAAAGACAACACAAATAAACAGAAAATGCAAGTTTTAAATGAAGGTGAAAATCCAAAACCTACATGGCCCTGTGTGAAAAAGTGATCCCCCCCGCCGTCCCGGTTAAAACATAAATTAACTGTGGTTTATCACATCTTTGGAAAGCTGAGTTCAATTTCTCTAGCCACACCCAGGCCTGATTACTGCCACACCTGTTCTCAATCAAGAAATACTTAAATAGGACCTACCTGACAAAGTAAAGTAGATCAAAAGATCATCAAAAGTTAGTCATCATGCTGCGATCCAAAGACATTCAGGAACAAATGAGAAACAAAGTAATTGAGATTGATCAGTCTGGAAAAGGTTATGAAGCCATTTCTAAAGCTTTTGGACTCCAGTGAACCACAGTGACAGTCATTATCCACACATGGCGAAAACATGGAACAGTGGCGAACCTTCCCAGTAGTGGCCGGCTGACCAAAATTACCCCAAGAGCGAAGCAACGACTCATCCAAGAGGTCACAGAAGACCCCACAACAACATCCAAAGAACTGCAGGCATCACTTGCCTCAGTTAAGGTCAGTGTTCATCACCATAAGAAAGAGACTGGACAAAAATGGCCTGCATGGCAGAGTTCAAAGACGAAAACCACTGCTGAGCAAAAAGAACATAAAGGCTCATCTCAATTTTGCTAGAAAAAAAAATCATCTTGATGATCCCCAAGACGTTTGGGAAAATACTCTGTGGACTGATGAGACAAAAGTTGAACTTTTTGGAAGATGTGTGTCCCATTACATCCGGCGTAAAAGTAACACAGCATTTCAGAAAAGGAACATCATACCAACAGTAATATATGGTGGTGGTAGTGTGATGGTCTGGGTCTGTTTTGCTGCTTCAGGACCTGGAAGACTTGCTGTGGTAAATGGAAGCATGAATTCTGTTGTCTACCAAAAAATGCTGAAGGAGAATGTCCAGCCACTGTTTGTGACCTCAAGCTGAAGCGCACTTGGGTTCTGCAGCAGGACAATGATCCAGAACGCATCAGCAAGTCCACCTCTGAACGACTTAAGAAAAACAAAATGAAGACTTTGGAGTGGCCTAGTTAAAGTCCTGACCTGAATCTGATTGAGATGCTGTGGCATGACCTTAAAAAGGCAGTTCATGCTTGAAAACCCTCCAGTGTGGCTGAATTACAGCAATTCTGCAAAGACGAGTGCGCCAAAATTCCTCCACAGCGCTGTAAAAGACTCATTGCCAGTTATCGCAAATGCTTGATTGCAGTTGTTGCTGCTAGGAAAGGCCCAACCAGTTATTAGGTTTAGGGGGCAATCACTTTTTCACACAGGGCCATGTAGGTTTGGATCTTTTTTTTCCCCTTAGTAATAAACACCTTCATTTAAAAACTGCATTTTGTGTTTACTTGTGGTATCTTTGTCTAATATTTAAATTTGTTTTTTGATCTGAAACAATGTGACAAACATACAAAAAAATGAGAAATCAGGAAGGGGGCAAACACTTTTTCCACACCACTGTATGTGCAAATGGATGATGGATGATTTTTTTTTCCACAGACCCCACACTGACCTTGCCCTCCCAGCACAAATTGGTTGAAAAAAAAATTGAAAAGACGGCTTTGCCAACCATCTAAAAAACATTTGAATCTGGTTCAAAAGTGAAAGATGAAAAGTCGTTTTTTTAAAGTCATTGAAAAAGTGACTTCATATAGATGTCTCGGTATGGTCTAAATTTGGTTGAAAAATGAAGATGAAAAGCTGCCTTTTTAAGGTTGTTAAAAAAGTTCATAGTCACCTTTTTGAGTTGTGTGTGGCATCTACATGAGCATGTCTGGGTAAGAGGCAGATTACATCCTGGAGAGCTCAACAGTCCATCACAGCATCTGGTATTCCCAAGCAGTCTCCCATTCAGCAACCAACCAAGGTAGACCCTGCCTAGCTTTCAAGATCAGACAAGAACAGGGGTGTTTGGGGACACCCTGTCATAAACTCCTCGTGCGTTTTTCCACAGCGCACGGAGGAGGGGTCAAAGGATGAGGATTTAAGCGCTGGGTTTACACCACACACACATTTATTAAACACAGCAACTGACAAACAGTTCCAGGTCATATATTCCACAGTAGCTTCAGGAGTCCTCCAGGATGCTCAACAGTCAATTGGTGAGGACCACTGGGGAAAACACACACAGATAATATTCACTGGACTGAAGCTGTCTGAATTGTCCACATAAAGCACCGAGTGAGAATAATCCTTCTTTGACGTCGACTAACACATGGCGATTAATGACCGCATGTCTAGTGCAATGATCCAGCAATGCATGACTGGCAAAAGGCTCCTAAAGTACACGCATTGCTGGGGATGGTAAATTGGTCACACCTGGGCGAGGAGCGGGGAGATGGCAAATGGGAGTGAGAACAGCTGACAGTAATAAGCGAGGGGACGTGGTCGGACCGGCAGATAGTTAGACAGTGCTCACACCAGCGTGAGTCCAAGGGGCTGCCTCACCACTGCCGGCCAGAAAGCAGTGACTATGGGTACGGTAAAGCACACAGAAATACATACTAACATAGATACAAGGTGGCACCTAACCCACAGAGAGGCCAGGGCCGAGCCAGAGAAAACCAAGCCGGCTCGGCTCCTGACAGAGCCCCCCCTTTAAGGGGTGGATTCCCAGACACCTAAAGTTACATCCCAGACCCCTCCCCCCAACAAAACAAACAACACAAACCCGGATGGGAGGTAGGGGGGACAGGAAAGGTGGGAACACGATCACCGCCCAGGGTCTACAATAGCCCTCCTAAGTCCAAAGATGTGGAGGCTCGGGAGGCCACCCAGAGTCCCAGGCCCAGCAGGCAGTTCAGCAGACAGAGTCCGGTGGCCTGCCAGAATGCACGGGCCATCTGGCCCAGAACCTCAGTCCCTCAGGTGGTCGGCCAGCACTGTAAAGCAACCAGGGCCGGCAGGATGAAGCAGGAGGCGGCCTGCCCACTGGAAGGCTCAAAGGGGGGTGACTGGACCATAGAGATCGAACCCCCACGGCGTCGGACATGGAGGAGAAGGGGGCCACGGCGTCCTCGGGCAGATCCACGGCACCCTCGGTGGTCCCGGCTTGGGACACAGCTGCACCCACGGTGGACCCCAACCAGTCCAGCTCCACTGCACCTGCAGTGAACCCCGACCGGGCCGGCTCTGCTGCACCCACGGTGACCTCTGGCCGAGGCTCTGCTGCACCTGCAATGACCTCCGGCCGAGGCTCCACTGCACCCAGCGATTTAGGGTGCGCGGGTTCCACCAGTCTGTCCGGTGCTGCATCCCCATCGATCCTCTCTGGGACAACTGGACCCTCGTCGTCATCTGTGGGCAGCCCAGGTTGCGGCGGCTCCTCTCCGGCGACCCTAGGATTGAGCTCAAGGGAGACGGGAGAGGAGAAACGGTTAGGGTCACCGGCACCAGTAGAGCCCGGCGAGGGAAGCCCAGATGTGGCTGGGGGCTTCACCCGACTCTCCTCTCTAAGAGCAAGACAAGATCTCTCAACAATAGACAACAAAACTACAGGAGAAACTACTTGCCTGTGCTCAAGCTCTACTGCCATCCAGGACTCCGGTAATGCCGACGATGGCGTTCAGGGTCCCATCGGCTGGAGGTCTGGTCCGGGGGATGACTCTGTTAAGGCGGCCTCCGCAGCAGGCGTGATGGTGGTTGCCGTCCTGGTGCTCTCATGTGCCATCTTCCACGCTACTGGCTCCCCTGGCATGGCAGCCGAGGACGACCTCTCTGCTGACCCATGAGCTGGACCCTCCCGGGCCTTTGGTTCCTCTCCCCTCGAGCGTCCTGGATCCCGCGCCGGAGAGCTTGTAGGGGTACACAGAAAGGGTTGGATGAGGTGGGATATGGGAGCACTATATGCCGCTGGGGCGGAGCACTCAGAGGACTGCACGCCCCGAGTCTCCTTGCCAGGAGGGAGGCAAAAGTGTTCATCAAACATGAAAGTTAAATGAGGAATAACTTGCCTGTCCGCCTGACATGAGACGTCCTCAGTGGCCTCCAAGACGTCTCCCCCCTCCGGGCGTTCCACCTTGTGCTGTGCCGGCGAGACCGGAGGCCTCTTCCGGCGGGAGTTCCTCCTCCTTCTCCTCCCGGACGGCTCAGGGACCAGATAGTCCGGGATGCGGAGTGCCGCACTGGACAGCGAATCAGCCATGCCAAGAAGCTCCGTCTTCTCTGCAAAGGGAAGCGGAGTGGTCACAAGGAGCTCAAGCTCTGGGGGATCCTTATCCAACTCCTCCTCAACCTGGCAGTTGAGCACGGCGAGCAGGTTTGACCACTCCTTATCTGTCGGCATGCCCAGGGATTGAGCAGGCGCGGGGGGGTAGAACCTTCACTGCTGGGGAAGCACGTCCTCGGGCCTCCCTCTCTCAGCGCTCCTCCTCCATCCGTCGGTCGAAACAGGGCCAGTCTCTGCTCCTCCCTCTCACGACGCTCCTCCTCAACCTGGCAGTTGAGCACGGCAAGCAGGTTCGACCACTCCTCATCCATCAGCATGCCTGGGGATTGAGCGGGCGCTGGCCTGGGAGAAGATGCAGGGGACTCCACCGGCGTGGCCACAGAGAAACACCTCTATGCTGGCTCTGGAGCAGGATCCTCCAAAGCCACTGGCTCCCCCACCATCTGACGACTCTGATCCTGGACCGACCGACACTCAGGAGAACCTGGAGTAGATGCAGAGGGGGTAGGAAAAGAGTTATAAGCTGCAGCTTGTGAAGGGAGCCCAGCAGACTGCTGTAACTGGGTCCCTCTCCCGGGAGACAGACAAGGTTTATTATCATCAAAATGAGCTGAAAGAAAAAACACTTGCCTGTCATCCCGGCCTTTGAGGTTAACTGCTGCAGCTGGCAGGCTGTCATCCCTCTCTGTATCTACGACGATTCGGTCCTCTTCAATGGGTTGAGGAGGAGTTATCTCCATGGCAACAGAGGTGGGCATTGCCGGGGAGAGCTCAGCGGACCTCACAGCAGCTGGAAAGGTGGTGGTCACTGCCGACGAGGAGGGCTTCTCCCGGCGTTTCAATGTTAGATGACGCCGTCTGCGGGGGGCTGGAGCTGGTCGGGTCAAAGCAGGAACTGGTGCCGAACTCTGGCATGGGGCAGGATCAATGGAACCCTGGGAGCGCCCTCCCTTCGGCGCGAGCCCGGTTTTCTTGGGGGACTTCATCACCTCTCTGCCAAACACTCACCGCAGCACTGCCAGATGCGTCAACCTCTCAGCTCCCTCCAGATGATCTGCAAGTTGAGGGCACCGCCGAGCTGCTGTATCCGCCAAGTCCACATACCACAGTATATCCTCCGGGATGGAATACGTGCTTGCCGAGGCGATGAGCCCATCTATCTCCATGAGCGTACAACAGCACTCCCTCCCCAGACTGAGAGGATAACTGCGTGTCCCCGTCAAGTTCAACATAGCTCTCAGACTGGTGAGTAAATAATTATTCAAAGCAAAAGGTATGTGTCGGTGTAACCCGCTAAATCCTTTTTATGGGCTGGGTCATTCTGTCATAAACTCCCTGTGTGCTTTTCCACAGCGCACGGAGGAGGGGTGAAAAGATGAGGATTTATGCGCTGGGTTTACACCACACACACAATTATTAAACACAGCAACTGACAAACAGTTCCAGGTCATATATTCCACAGTAGCTTAAGGAGTCCTCCAACAGTCAATTGGTGAGGACCACCGGGGAAAACACACACAGATAATATTCACTGGACTGGAGTTGTCCGAGTTGTCCACATAAAGCACCGAGTGAGAATAATCCTTCTTTGACGTCGACTAACACATGGCGATTAATAACCGCATGTCTAGTGCAATGACCCAACAATGTGTGACTGGCAAAAGGCTCCTAAAGTACACGCATTGCTGGGGATGGTAAATTGGTCGCACCTGGGCGAGGAGCGGGGAGATGGCAAACGGGAGTGAGAACAGCTGACAGTAATAAGAGAGGGGGCGTGGTCAGACCGGCAGATAGTTAGACAGTACTCACACCAGCGTGAGCCCAAGGGGCTGCCTCACCACTGCCGGCCAGAAAGCAGTGGCTATGGGTACAGTAGAGCACACAGAACTACATATTAACATACATACAAGGTGGCACCTAACCCACAGAGAGGCCAGGGCCGAGACAGGGAAAACCAAGCCGGCTCGGCTCCTGACACACCCAGAGCCCAAGGAATGGCCATCAATAAAAAGACAAAACATAGAGAGAAATATGTAGAATGTACCTGTATTCAAATAGTTGTTTTTAAGGGTACAACACAATAGCACTGGTTTCAGATTGTTCCAGATATTATGTAACAAGCATTGTGCCAAATGTCGAATTTAACAGAAAGCTGTTAAAAATATGGATTCTTATAAAGCACTTTTAACAAAGACTTCCAGTGGCTGTAAAAGTGTATTTGACTTTTGAGAGACAGACCCCACCACCGTCACTAAATCCTGTAGATTAAACAGCACAATTAACCTCTTGCACTCTGGTGTACCACGGACGGGCACGTCTCTGCGTCCTAGAGCGCACGAGGGCGCTGCGTTCTAGAGCGCACTGAAAAAAAAAGCTGCATTTCCGTTCTTCCACTACAGACACAGCCGCGAACAGATCAGATATGACTGACCTCTCATTCGACTAATAAGAGCCTTGAATTGGGTTTCTGAAACCTTGAAGAACCACTGACTGAAAACCTAGCAAGAAGGACCCGCCTACCAACGCTGCGAATGCAGCGAGCCAATTGAAGCACAGAAGTTCGAAAGCTGTTTTGTGTAAGGGTGGGTGAAGAGAGACTGACTGCTGCATATGAAAAAAGGACCTGCAGGAAGAACCGTCACAGACCCAGCAGCACGGAGACCACCCACAAGTGCGACCTGTGTGACAGGGACTGCCATTCGCGCATCGGCCTGTTCAACCACAGGCTGTGCCTTTTTTTTTTTTTTTATTCCAGCAGAATAGACGTTTAGGATTCTCTTCCATGGTCATCATAGACCGATGGAGGCCAACGACGAAGGTCGTAAATCATTCGCCAAAACCGCAATCATGGAAGCGCAAAACCGCAATAATGGAATTATGTTTTGACCGGGTCGCGAGACCAGAACCACAAGTCCGTAACAAGCGGACCAGCGTCGCGTTCGTCTGACAATGAGGAAGAGAACTTCGCCAGCTATGCTGCTGCTGTGAAGAGGTAAGTGTTATAAGCTAAATTATTCTTTATCCCTGAAAATTGTAATCAAAAATGACTATTGACCGATCGGTAAATTACAACTGTGCGGCACACAAAGTCCGAAGTCCGTGCACCACGTCCGGACCGTGAACCCCCCCCCCCCCGCTACTCTTCTGTAGTGAGGGGGGGGGGGGAAGCTGCGGTGATTGCGCCGCGGTCGCCACATTGCCACATGACTATTCCGTCATGTAGCGATGGCCGATGTCCGTCCTCTGTAGCGAGGGGGGGGGGACCCCTCCCACACACACACACACACACACATACACACACACACACAGCCCTGAGTGTCACCTTTCATTAGAGCCCAAGATGAAGCTTCTATATTGAATCATTCAAAAGCTACAGACGTTTTTCCAAACTGTGCCATTTGGCACAATTTGGCACAGTTCAAAAACGCCTGGGAACTACCTGAGTAAAAAGCTGTGTAATATATTCATTTTTTGTGGTATTGTTACAAAATTTGGACCTCAGCTGGATAACACTTGGTTCTACATTTCTGTTGCATTTTCCAGCCCGGATCTGAAGCTGTGTGTTATTTGCAAGCATTTGTATCCAAAAAAACACCCAGGCGAAATTTATTTTCTTCAAATTCACTATGTTTAGATGACTGTTACTCAGTGGCCGGAGCACTTAGAGATATTATGACTGTTTTGCCAAAAAATTCAGTGTTTTCTTTTAAATGAGACCAACCCCATGAAGATGCTGCAAAGGATTGAAGAACAGCTTTTGATTTACTTTGGGCACATTATTTTTTGGCGTTTTTAGGGAAATTGACCGGAGTGCAAGGGTTTAATGGACTATTTTTGGCCCAATTTTCAACAGCTTTTTTTTTCTTATTAAAACAGCACTTTATTTTGTTTTATAAGTTTAATTTGGTTTTTAAATCTCTGAAGAATTTAGATGCTTAAGTTAATATTTGTATTAAAATTAATACATTAATAATGAATACATTTATTAATTAAAATTAATTATTACTTTTAATTTTAAAATTAATACTTATCTTTATGCATCAATTGCATTCAGTTCTTTTTGTATTTGTCCGTTGCATTAAGTTGCTGCATAGGTAACTGTACATTGACTGCATGCAGTCAGGTAACACTACTATTTAAATGGTTGGTCGAAGTATTTGTGATAGAATTTTCTTTTGTTTTTTTAATGAATCGCCTATATTTCTAGAATGCTGGAGGGTGGCCAAACCTACACACTGTGTAATAGCTGTTGTGATATGCTGAAATGGAAAATTTTCAACATTTATTTCAAGAACTCACTGACCATCTGAACAGCACGGACAGCACTGGGAATATAAAATTCACACACGAAGAGGAGGAAAATGGCACCATAGCCTTTCTGGACATGAAAATCCACCACAACGATGACGGCAGCATAAAAATCACAGTCTACAGGAAACCAAGGTTGTCATAGCCAGGAGCGGCACTGGGGTTAAGCTCCCAGTGCTCATAAAATGCTCCTTATGGCGTGCGTCTCGAAAAGCCTCTGACAACTAAGTCCAACTCCTAGCCTGCCCATGTGGTTTAGTCTCTAAGCCCGGCGGAACTGCTTTTACTAATAGGAGAAGGGGCGAGGGCTGATCTCTGGCGCCTTAAAACCAGATGCTTCGGGTAGATGGTGGCTCGTCAACCTGGGAAGGTAGCCCATCTAGGGGAAGGTAAACCCTGATTTCAAACCTCCGCTGCCTTGCAGCACACCCGGTCACGGGAAAGGCTTCGGGAGTCAACCCTGAGGAAAAATCCGGAGTCGGAGTCCCTAAGGCAGTTCTCTGTTGTGCTCAACATCGTTCTGGCAGCTCCTGCGATGGCGCTGGTGCCAAACTGTAGCAGCCCTGCTGTTCCTTTGGATTCATCAGTGACGTGGAGAGGGGGGGCATGCTGCATGGGCAACATCTTGTCCTCCATATCTTCCTGCCCAGGCTTGAATCCTACCAACGCCCAACGCTGGAAGGTAGAACACCGGATCACTGGAGAGGACACTCCAGCTTCGCCTTTGGCGTAGACAAAACACGGGGAATGACAGTTACTGGTTATAAGCCACTGCTCAATTGGCGTAGAGCGCGGCGCCAGGGGTTGTTCCCGACGGTGGGAGGGATCATCGGATGTCACTGGACAGCTACCGCCCGCCTCAAGCTAGGCAGCTCCCAGCCAATAAGGTGTTGTTCTGCCACAGCTTGCTTTCCTCATTTCGTGCATGGGGATGAGGAGAAGTCCGAACGGCAGGCTGAGAACCTTCGCACCAGGCAAGACAAAAAAACCAAAAGAGACCAACTCGACTTCCGGTTATGGCTGCCACGTAGGACGGACGTGTCTCGCTCTGCTCTGCTCCTGGAGAAAAAAAATCGGCAAATAACTCTCTCATTTGGGACAGAACGTATCTCAGCATTTGGGCGAGGATATGTCGGCGAAGCCTAAGGCTGGAAAACCAGGAAAAGGAAAAAGCGAGCCGCCGAAACAGTCCAAATTAACGGACTTTCAGGTCTGTGACGCAGCAAACAAAACTCCATATATGGCGGAGGAGGCTGGCAACGGTGCGATGTCTGCGCGGGGAGGCGCAGATGCGCTGATGGCTGCCATGAGTTCAATGAGAGCGGACTTTTCCTCTAGATTTGATGGGATTATGACAGCGTTGGAAGGAATAAGAAAGGAATTGGGTGACTGTGTAGAACGAACGGCGCAGATGGAGCTCCGTCTCGCTAGTGCTGAAGATGACGTCACCCGTCTTCAATTAAAGGTGCGCACTTTGGAAAAAAAAAATAAATCTCTGGAAGATAATATTTTGGATTTGGAATCTCGGTCGAGACAGAATAATTTGAGGCTGGTGGGTCTTCCAGAGGAATCAGAAGGTCGGGACGTATGTTCCTTTCTGGAAAAGTGGATTCCGGAGGTGCTGGGCAGCGAGGAGTTGCAATCAGCAGTGGTTCTGGAAAAAGCACATCGCATTGGCCCACGGAGAGATAAGGACCGCCGAGGACCTTAATTATGAAGTTTCTTAGCAACAGAGACAGGATGAAGATCTTCAACGCTGCACGTGCTAAAGGAGAGATTAAACACCAGGACCAGCAGGTGCGGTTCTACCCAGATTTGGCCACAGGAATCCAGCAATTGAGGAAGCAGTTTGATCCCGTACGTAAGGAGCTGCGCAACCTTGGGATTCGTCATGGTGTAATCTATCCTGCGAGACTGCTGACCACGTATGAGGGCAGAACCCACATCTTCAAGACCCCAGAGGAGGCGCAGGAGTTCATCAAGAAGATCAAAGAAGAAGAAGAGACTGGTGGGAGCTAAGCATGAACAAAATATAAGGTAGAATAATTAAGCATTTGCACAGGCATCTGACTGACTTGAAGTAAATAGTAAGTTTACAAAATATAGATTGTATTATATATTAAAAAAACAAAACAAAAACAAAACAAACAAAAAAAAAACTATGATGTACAAAGTTGTTAAAAATTTTGGAGTTAAGTTGGAAAACTACAGAGGAGAGTTAATGTTACGTCATTAAAAGCAGTAGAGTTAGGGTGATTGGGAGGATGAAGAAGGAGTGGCTTAGGCTGTTCCCCGTGGGTGTGGAACGGTCGATGGCTATATCGGGAGACAGAATTTTTCTTTTGATTTTGGGGGGTTTGCCACAAGTGTGGGAAGGGGAAATTTGTTTGTGTGTAGTTTGTAGGATGAATGTTCAACCACTCATGTTTTTGCTTCTCTGTATGAGCATGTTTACACTGCAAGGTAATCCCAAACTCTCTATTGATCATGGACCAAAGTGTTAATCTTAATTTAACTTCATGGAATTGCAGAGGTCTACAAAATTTAAAAAAACTTAAACAAGTTATGAATAAAATAAAGGACATGGGTTCAAGAATTGTGTTTTTACAAGAAACTCATCTGATAGAGGAGGATGTTAAAAGAATTAGGAGTAGATGGCAGGGAAGTGTATTCACCTCTTCATTTTCATCCCGAGCCAGGGGAGTTATGACTCTCATACATAAATCAGTTCCTTTTCAAGTGAAAAATGTAATTGGAGACAAATTTGGAAGATATGTAATCATTCAAGGTTCTTTGCTATTAGAAAATATAAATCTTGTGAACTTATATGGTCCCAATATAGATGATCAGAAGTTCTTTGCTAATTTATTTCTCATCTTATCATCACTTACAGGGCAACATATAATAGCAGGGGATTTTAATTGTACATTGAATCCAGGTGTGGATAGATCAACAGGACTGGATTGTACGCACATTGATGTAGGATGACTATTAATCATTTTATGAAAGAATTGAGATTGTTAGATATATGGAGAGAAATGAAACCACAAGTTAAAGCCTATTCTTGTTATTCCAGTACCTACAAGACATTCTTACGTATTGATTATTTTTTGATTTCCACAGAATTAAGGTCCAAGATTCAAAACTGCTTTTATGATAACATCGTGATCTCTGATCATGCACCCTGTTGTCTAATATATGTAGATAAAAAATTGACAAAGGAATCAGGCAGATGGCAATTTCAGCATAAATGGCTTCAGGATGAGGAATTTGTCAAGTATATAGAAAAACAGATAGACGAGTTCTTTGACATCAATACTACACAAACATCAGCATGTGTAAAGTGGGAGGCTTTCAAAGCTTTTATTAGGGGACATATTATTAGTTATACAGGATCAAAATCTAAGAAGACTCGAGAGGAGAGAGCTAAATTGGAACATAAAATAAAAAGTCTTCAGGAAAAAGTGTATGCAGGAAGAGATCCAAGGTTGGAGAATGAATTACTGATTTTGAGAGCTGAATACGACAAAAAATCAGTGAATAGAGCTGCCTCGAGTCTTCTAAGATTGAAACAATCTTTTTATGAACAAGGTGAAAAATCAGGAAAATTATTAGCATGGCAGATTAAACAATTGGAAATTAAAACACCAATAACCAGTATTATAAGTAACGAACAGGTAGTTATAGATCCTTTAGAAATTAATAGAGCCTTTAGAGATTACTATGAAAAATTATATGATACCAAAAATGAACCTGATTTAACAAAACTAAATGGGTTTTTGAACAAACTATCTATACCGTGTATTCCAAATGAAAACAGGGAGATATTGGAGTCTAAAATTAGTCAAGAAGAAGTTGGGCTAGCCATTGATAATATGAAATCAGGAAAAAGTGCAGGACCAGATGGTCTTCCAGTTGACCTTTATAAAAAATTTAAGAATAAATTAATAAAACCTTTTTTGGAAATGGTTTTAGAAGCATTTCAAAATAATAATTTACCATCATACATAAATAATGCCTTAATTATACTGCTGCCAAAACCAGGTAAGCCCTCTAATAAATGTGAAAATATGAGACCAATAAGCCTATTAAACGCCGACCTTAAGATAATCTGTAAAATTTTAGCAAGACGACTACAAGAAATATTACCAAATATTATTAATCGAGATCAGAATGGCTTTATAAAGGGTAGACAAGGCTTCCATAATGTAAGAAGACTATTTAATATTATTTATTTTAATAAAGAAGCACCGGATACAGCTCTCCTATCATTGGACGCCGAAAAGGCCTTTGATAGAGTTGAATGGCCCTTTCTTTTGGAAGTCCTACAAAGGTTTGGACTTGGAAATAATTTCATAAAATGGGTTCAAATAATATACAATAATGCTACAGCAGAAATCCTAACAAATAACAATATTTCAAAACCAATAAAAATCAATAGAGGATGTCGACAAGGCTGTCCACTTTCACCTTTACTGTTTACTATGGCAATTGAACCTTTAGCGATAGCGATACGTTTACATTCACAAATATATGGAATTAAAGTTGGACCAACAGAACATAAAATCTCCCTGTACGCCGATGATATAATTTTGTTTATGTCGAATCTAAAAAAATCAATTCCAACCTTGTTGAATTTAATAAAGAATTTTGGGGAAATATCAGGATATAAAATAAATAAAACTAAATCTTCAATATTAACGCTAAATGAGACCCTGAGAAATTACCCAGCCCCTGAGGTAAATCAATTCAATGTTGTAAATCAGTTTAAATATTTAGGAATCCAAATTATGCCTAAGCTAGAATCAGTCGCCAGTGTCAACTATGAAGCCTTAATGTCAGATATCAATGAGTTAACTCAGAGATGGATGTCACTACCAATGTCGATGATCGGGAGAATCAATATACTTAAAAGTAATATTTTACCTAAAATACTTTATTTATTTCAATACATTCCCTTATCACCACCTTTAGATCTATTCTCAAGAATAAAAAAAAGTTAGTGGAATTTATATGGAACAACAGGAGGGCTAGATTACGTTTGTCTTTATTATATTTACCATTTGATCGTGGAGGTCTGAAATGTCCAAATTTTATGTTGTATTATTGGTCGGCACAACTGAGGTCTATGACATATTATTTTTCATCAAATGATCTCCCTCACTGGACTGAAATGGAATCATACAATTTACCTTTACCTCTTCCCATATTCATATACTCAGATTCGGCAAAAAAATTACAAAAACAAGTTAAAAATCCATTTGTAAAGCATATGATCAAAATATGGTGTGAAGCTAAAAACTATTTAAAAGAACCACAGTTATTGTCACAATTTAGTCCAATATGGGGTAATCAATATTTTAAACCAGGGAGAGCGGACGCTGTATTTAAAGTATGGAATTTAAAAGGGATACAAAAGATTCAGGATTTATATTTGCCATGTGCAGACAACATAATGTCTTTTGAAGAGCTGAGGATCAAATTTAATCTCAATAGAACACATTTTTTTAAATATCTTCAACTTAGAAACTTTATTCGATCAAATCAAAATAAAGCTCTCACTCGACCTATTTATTCATCCTTGGAAAAAATGATGATGAAAGATAGTAAAAGAAAGGGTATTATTTCAGAGTTTTATAACTCATTGACACTATCTTCAAGTGAAAATTCACTGAAAAGATTAAACTACTGGAAAGAAGATCTGCAAATTGAAATTTCAGAGGAACAATGGGAATTGGCTTGTACAGAAGCTCAAACCAAATCAATAAATGCACGCCTTAAATTGATACATTTCAAATGGTTAATGCGGATGTATGTTACACCGGAGGAGTTAAATAGATACAACAAAAATATACCAGATACATGCACAAAATGCATGGAAAGTAAAGGAACCCTATTTCATTGTTTATGGGAATGTAGATTAATAAGAATGTTTTGGGAAGAGGTGAGGGTAACAATTGAAAAAATAATCTCAAAACAAATCATATTGAATCCTAAACTGTTTTTGTTGGGTCTGTACCCAGAAAAGCATAATTTTAATAAAAGTGAAAGAACATTCATAGACCTCAGTTTGCTTAATGCCAAAAAATGTATTGCACTATTATGGAAAAAGACTCATAGACCAGATGTGACTCAGTGGTTAAGACAGATGTTAACAAACCTTCTATTAGAAAGAATAACATATATACTGAAATCAAAGGAAATTGTGTTTGAGAATATATGGAGACCTTTTATTGATTATGTAAAAATTTAAACATAACTCTTGAAGAAGAAGGTGAATGATGTGTGTGGACCTTGTAAATTCCAAACTGGTGAACATAATATGTATACTTATGTATTGGATTGTCTAGACTAAACAGAGGAGCATTGTTGAAGACTTGATTTTGTTGGTGGTTGTTGGTGTTTTTAGTGCATTTTTTTTTTTGTAGTACTTTAGTGTTAGTGTTTGATTGTTTGTATCATGTTTGTTAAAAAAAAAAAAAAGGTTCAATAAAGATATTGTGGAAAAAAAAAAGAGACCAACTCTAAAACTGGGAACTTGAAACGTCCGCACTATGATGACAGGACTCGCTGCTAACCTCAAGGACATCAACGACACCAGGAAGACTGCCATCATCAACAATGAGCTGAAGAGACTGGAAGTGGATCTCGCCACTCTCCAGGAAACACAGTTGGCTGATGCAGGCACACTGAGAGAGAAGGACTACACGTTCTACTGGCAGGCAAAGGGCAGTACGAACATAGGGAACACGGAGTGGGCTTTGCAGTGAAGAACACCTTGCTGAAGATGGTGGAACCAGGCAGCAATGGCTCTGCACGACTCCTCACCCTTCGCCTGAACACCACTCAAGGCCCAGTCACCCTCGTCAGTGTGTATGCCCCAACACTGACAGCCACACCAGAGGCAAAAGACGAGTTCTACGAGAATCTCGCAACAACTGTCAGGATCATCCCCAACTCTGAACAACTCATTCTCCTTGGAGACTTCAATGCCAGAGTGGGTGCTTACCACGACTCCTGGCCCTCCTGTCTTGGACCATTTGGCATGGGCAGAATGAACGACAACGGACAGCAGCTGCTCAAGTTCTGCACATATCACGATCTGTGCATCACAAACTCGTTCTTCAAGACCAAGCCCCAACACAAGGTTTCCTGGCGACATCCGCGCTCAAAGCACTGGCACCAGCTGGACTTGATCCTGACCAGGCGCACCTCACTGAAGAACGTGCTAATCACCCGTTTGTTGCAGAGTGCAGATTGCGACACATACCATTCATTGGTGTGTTGCAAGGTCAAGCTGCAGCTGAAGAAATTCCATCGTGCTAGACAGCCTGGAAAGGCACGGATTGACACCAGCAAGATGGCCCAACCAGAACTTGTTGAGCAGTTTGCCTCCACCTTTGAGAAGGAATTTGGTGTATCACAAGAAGGAGAATCTGCAAAGCAGAAGTGGGAAGAGCTGCAAAACACCATCCACCGCACAGCCTTGGCTACCTTTGGGAGGAAGGCCTCGAAGTCACAGGACTGGTTTGACGCCAAGTTGACTGAGATGACCCCCGTCATTGAAGCCAAGCACTCAGCACTTGCTGAGTACAAGAAGTACCCAAACTAGAAGAATCTCCAGATTCTCAGGGCTGCGAGAAGCAAAGTTCAGCAGACTGCTCGGCGCTGTGCCAACGAGTACTGGACTCAGCTCAGCCAAGACATTCAAACTGCTGCCATAACAGGGAACATTCGTGGTATGTTCGATGGCATCAAGAAAGCACTTGGTCCGGCTCAGAGCAAGACGGCCCCCCTCAAATCCTCCACTGGGGAGATGATCACAGAAAAGAACAAGCAGATGGAGAGATGGGTGGAACACTACTCCGACCTCTACTCCAGACAGAACACCGTGACACCGTCAGCCCTTGATGCCATCGACTGCCTGCCATCCATGGACGAACTTGACGCCGAGCCAACCATCGACGAACTCAGCAAGGCCATTGATAGCTTGGCCGCTGGCAAGGCACCCGGCAACGACGGCATACCCCCCGACCTGATCAAGCACTGCAAGACCGCCCTACTGCTGCCATTGCATGACGTCCTCTGCCAGTGCTGGAAGGAAGGTGCCGTACCATAGGACATGAGGGACACCAAGATCATCACCCTCTACAAAAACAAAGGGGAGAGAAGCGACTGCAACAACTACAGGGGCATCTCCTTCCTCAGCGTTGTTGGCAAAGCCTACGCACGAGTTGTTCTCGTTCATCTACAGAAGCTTGCCGAACGTGTCTACCCCGAGTCTCAGTGTGGCTTCCGCGCTGAGCGATCGACGGTAGACATGATATTCTCCATCCGCCAACTCCAGGAGAAATGCAGAGAACAGAACATGCCCCTGTATGTCGCCTTCATCGACCTCACCAAAGCGTTCGATCTGGTCAGCAGAGAGGGCCTTTTCAAGATCCTGCCAAAGATAGGATGCCCACCAAAGTTGCAAAGCCTCATCGAATTGTTTCACACCAACATGCAGGGGATAGTGCAGCATGACGGCAACGTCTCAGAGCCATTCAACATACGCAGCGGAGTGAAACAGAGCTGTGTACTTGCGCCAACCCTCTTTGGGATTTTCTTTGCTATGCTCCTGAGGCATGCCTTCAGCACAGCAACAGAGGGAATCTACCTGCACACAAGATCTGACGGCAGGCTTTTCAACCTCGCCCGCCTGAAAGCCAGAACCAAAGTACGCAAGGCTCTAATCAGAAACATGCTGTTCGCAGATGACGCTGCAGTCGCAACCCACACACAGCAGGAGCTTCAGACCCTGATGGACTGCTTCTCCCAGGCATGCAAGGACTTCGGGCTTACCATCAGCCTGAAGAAGACTAACGTCTCGGCGCAAGGCACGGAAGCACCACCAACCATCACCATCGACAACTACGAGCTGGAGGTCGTGAATCAGTTCACGTACCTGGGGTCCACGATCAGCAACAACCTCTCCCTTGATACAGAGTTCGACAAGAGGATTGGAAAATCAGCCTTCACACTCGCTCGCCTCACCACACGAGTGTGGGTGAATCCCATACTCTCTGTCAAGACGAAGATGGCAGTGTACAACGCCTGCGTCATCAGCACACTGCTCTATGGGAGTGAGACGTGGACAACATACGCCCGGCAGGAAAAGAGACTGAACTCCTTCCACTTGCACTGCATTTGCCACATCCTGGACATATCCTGGCAGGACAAAGTGCCCAACACAGAAGTTCTGTCCCGCGCCGGCCTTCCCTCCATGTTCACTCTACTCAGGCAGCGCAGGCTCCGCTGGCTAGGCCACATTCACCGTATGGAGGATGGAAGAATCCCCAAAGACATCCTCTACGGAGAACTGGCGACTGGCAGGAGAGACGTTGGCCGCCCACAGCTGCGCTTTAGAGACATCTGCAAGAGAGACATGAAGGCCCTGGAGATCAACACAGAGCGCTGGGAGGACCTTGCAACGGACCGCTCCAAATGGAGAGGCACCCTGACCAGACAGCTCAAGGCGGGTGAAGAGAAACTGACTGCTGCAGCAGATGAAAAAAGGACCCGCAGGAAGAACCACCACAGACCCAGCAGCACGGAGACCACCCACAAGTGTGACCTGTGTGACAGGGACTGCCATTCGCCCATCAGCCTGTTCAGCCACAGGCGGTGCTGTTCCAGCAGAGTAGACGTTTAGGATTCTCTTCCATGGTCATCATAGACCGACGGAGGCCGACGACGACAGGAAACCAACCCACACAGATCAATACCTACTATGGACATCGGAACACCCCACAGCACACAAGCTATCAGTTGTCAGGACGTTATATGAACGAGCCACCATCATCACAGACCAAGAAGACAGACAGGAGGAGGAAACCACATAAAACATGCACTTATACGCTGCCAATATCCAGTATGGGCCATAAACAAAGGGAAACAGCAAGTCAAAAACAAAGAAAACAAACAGGAAATAAGACACAGAACAAAAGCCGAAATCAAAAACAAGGACACCATAACTATACCATACATACGAGGGATCACGGAACCAATTCAAAGGATCATGAAAAAATACAAAATAAACGCAGCAGTCAAACCACACAAAAAATTAAGACAGTTATTAGTACACCCCAAGGACAGAATAGAACAAGACAAAAAAATGCATTGTAATATATGAAATATCATGCAGATCATGCAACAAAACCTACATTGGAGAAAGTGGACGATCATTCACCACAAGAAAAAAAGAACGCCAGAAGGAATGTGAGAAGGAAACGCAAGGACGACTCACAAGATCACAAAGAGAAAAGGCAGAACAAGAAACATTAAAATCAGCAATATCAGATCACTGCAAAAGAAATAATCACATCATTGACTGGGACAACGCAAAAATTATTGGATCAGAGAGCAACAGACACAAACGCTGGATCAAGGAGGCCATAGAAATCAGGAAGCAGGGAAAAGACACCATGGACGGAGATGAGGGGGCCTCTATGCTTTCCCACACCTGGGATCACATTCTCCAGAGACCATCTGACGGCGGAAGGCGGGGCCGGCTTGGTGGATCTGACAGATCTACTGAGCTGGCCCCGCCTACGAAAGTCAGCTGATAAATGTCACCTGGCAGCAATCAGCTGACTCTTCTGACGAAGGCTGCAGTGTACAGTCGAAACATGTTAAGAAGGTAAAGACATCTCCTTTCTATTCTATTTTTGTCTTTAATAAGAACAAAAGATAAATTTATTTTGACAGTATTCTCAGTTCTCTTTTGCATTGCCTTTTTAGCCTTGTGGATTTGTGAAGTGCACATACCAGTTTGAAATTGTGTTCCATCTGTTCACCTGGTTATTTAAGGGATGCAGCCCCTCACTTTGGTGCTGCGTTCTCGTCATTATTTGGCATTCAACCATGCTTCTGTCTAGCCTGATCCTGTCTTGCCACATTTTGGATTATTTTGTACTTTGTTTGCCTGTCCTTCCTGCCTGCTTTGGTATTATTTTTTACACCCTCAAGCTGCCCAGGGTTTGGACTAGCTCCAAATAAAAGATTTGAAGAGTTTGCAAAAACTGATAAACGCCACTTCCATGAAAATTTTCCTCTTTACATCAAACAGCTGTTAACATTACCTACTTGTAGAAGTTCAAATCATTTTGTCTCAAAAGCCAATATGTCCTATGTTACAGACGCTACAAATTCATGTTGTTGTTTTTTTTGTTTTTTTTCAAAAGCCGATAAACGCCAGGAGCGTTTTTTTTTTACAAAAGCAGATAACTGCACAGGGCAAATCAGTGCTTTGTATTTTGGTCACGTGACTCATCTTGGCTGCCTTCCCGGTCTGCTGGCTCTGACTGATTTCCCTGGCTGTGTTCGGAATGTTCACTCACTCATTCCCTCCCTACTCGCTATATAGTGAATTTAGATCTAGTGGACTATACAGTAAACTCAATATAACAATAAAATTAACCACTTCCGGACACTACTGAGCTTGTTTTCGCGGCACAGTTAATGACATCATCACGTGAGAGTAAAATGTAACAGACTAATGGTGGTAAAAAAAATGAATACCTGCATGTAATTTGTAGTAAATATGTATTAAATCAAATCGTTTTTGCTGAATTATTAGATATAAATACCTTAAGGTAGTTTATGTTGTGATGTGAAGCTCTTCTCTCACTGCTCCATTGGCTGCATATTTACTACAGTATATAGTACACTATATGCGGAAGGAGTTTCTTTTTTTCCAGCCTTATTCCTTTTCTTTTTATACTGTGCACACCAATGAAGAGAGCGAGAAACGCCATTTCAATTCTCTTGTATGTCCTGTACGTATAGTAGTATTGACAATAAAATCTTGAATCTTGAATTATAGCTTTATTATAGCTGTATTATACCATTTTACTGAGTGGCTTTGCCTAAATCAGTGTGTCAATCATACTACACTGATGCTTATAGACATTCAAGTATGTTTCAGACAAAATAGCAAGGTTTTTGGGACTTGTCTGTTTTTGCAAAAAAAAAAAAGTACTAATAAATTGCCAAAAAGTAACAGTGAGTTGATGTTTGATTTGTCACTTTATTATGTCTGAGATACTCATATTTAAAGTGACCATATCTTAGAAGCTGATTTGGAAATACTAACACCTATAAACCTACAGATGAAAAAGAGTTTTTTTCTCATTTTGAACTCAACTGGACTTATCTGTTTTTGCAAAAGAACTCTTCATTTGGAACTTAAGTCTTGCGTTTGGGTTCAGCATCATCGTGACAAATCTAAAATAGTTCTGAATTGAAAATCGATTCCAAATTGAATCATGACCTCAAAAATCGGAATCAAATTGAATTGTGTGACTTCTAAATAGTATTTACAGCCCTTAGAGATATGTATTATTATACATGTGCAGTTTCATCCTCTACAATAAGCAGAAGTGGGTGAGGGGAAATCTCTAATGAGCAGCCCTTGTATACCTGTTTTAGTTGTACCAATAGTTCAGTGGTTCCCAGGTTGGGTCCAAACCCAATTAGAGTGTGGCAAGCTTGTGTGGGTTTACTCTCATCTCCTCCTGTAGTCCAAAGACATGTTTTGTGGTGGTGTGTTGTACAGTAGTGGCTCCCGATTACACATGAAAACTTGGAAAAACATTGTCTTCTTTTCTGAACTGGTTCCTCATTCTTCAGTAGATGAGTTTAACCCTTAAGCTGTGTGATTTTGTGTGCCCCTAGTGGCAGAGGGCAGCACTGCGCCTGTCAGCTGATAATGACGTGCAGAAACACTGGCCAGCTGTACTGAGGATTTGTGCTGACCATGCCAGTTCACAAGGTGCCAGGCACGCATTGGAGGACTCATGGATGACACGTAATGCACCAAAGAGTAATAAATCCTCCTTCTTCTTCTTTGTTTTTGAGATCATAACACCAAGATGGTGGGCACCGATCACTGTGGACAGACACAATCCCAGACTGAGGAGCATATTCGGAGGATTTGGTTCCGAATTTGCCAGCTAGGGTTCTAAAAAGAGATTATTTAGCTTATGAAAGTAGATGTTTACATGTTCTTTTAACACAGGGAGTGTGAAGCTCGTTGATTTGACCTGCCGGGTGCCCAGAGCGCCATGTGACTGGAGAGCAATTGCCGGTTGCATGTCGTCATATAAACTAAATTGTTGCGGAATAAAAGCGAAATTAAGGTGGAATAATCAATAACAGTTTGTGGATGTAGGAGAGAAAGCTAAAATGACTGGGAGAGGACAAAATAGCGACCACAATGCTGCAAATGGACGCTGGTAAGTGACGAATGTCTTTGTTTGTTTGTATGCAAATTAGATGTGTAAATTTACTCCTGTCAAACTTTGGATCATATTCTACATCTTTCTAATTGACAGTAAGCCAATATCTCATACCACTTTCAAGTTATAGCCTTGGAAAGTTGTGACATCTGATCTGAATATTTTTTTGAAAAAAAAAAGATCTTTACCACTGTTGACTACTAGGGGTTATGTCGCAGTTTGGTGACATACACAGGCAGAGATATTTGAGTGCCATGTCCATCTTTTAGAGAACCTCTTACAGATGCAATTATTCTCGATCTGGCTTTATCTTGGAGACATTTTTTTTTTAGTTTAAAGTGAAAAAGAAAACTGGCTCTGTTGACCTGAACTGATAGTCACTACAAGTCAAAATCGACCATGTTATCGCTCCTTTGTGATATGAGGTTGTATATTAGTGAAATCAGGAGTATGTGTGTGTGGGGGGGTGCGCACGTGCGTGTGTGTGTGTTTATGGTTACTAAAGGTTGTGATGTGTTCTTTTTGGCTCAGAATGACACAAACCCAGCTGCTTACATAAGACAGAAGGATGGTGTTTGTGTAATCACTTAAGGCTGAGTGCACCACACTGCTCAGCTTGTCATACATGGACGCTGATAAGGTTTGTACAAATAATAGGCTACATCTTTAGCAGAGAATCATATGAATAAACCAACTCCAGTGATGCATGATTTATGATCTTGTGTAAAATAAATAAATCAGAGCAGTACAGCAGAATAGAATAACAGAGAATAATCCAGTAAAACTGACACTGAATCCCCCAACAGTTCACAGAACAATATCCTGTCAGGGATCAAGCAAGCAAGCAAGCAAAATGCATTTGTATAGCACCTTTCACAGACAGAAAATCACAAAATTCCTCACAAAAATAGATAAAAACATCAAAGTAAAACATAAAAATTGTATTAAAACAGATAACAGAAGAACTGGAAACAGACTTACAACCTGTGTCTAACTAAAAGCCTGTTCAGCGTTCTTTAAAGGAATCAACATAATTTAAACAATGTAAAGAAAGTGGGAGTGCATTCCACAGTCTCGGTGCAGTAGTCTGAAAGGATCGACTATCTCACGTTTTAAAATGTGTGTGTGGAACCTTCAGGAGCATCAGATTTGATAACCTTAGGTTTTGTGCAGGGGTGTGAGGGACGATCAGATCACAATTGTATGAAGGAGCTTGACCGTTCTGATGTTTAGTGAGAACTAAAATTTTAAAGTTAACTCTAAAATAAACTGGCGACCAGTGAAGAGAAGATAAAACCATTGTAATGTGTGCTCTGCTAAAGGTGTGAATTAAAAACCTTCCTGCAGAGTTTCAAACAACTTGCAGACGGTTCAGGTCTCTTTTATTTAGTAAAGTAAAAAGACTGCTGCAATAGTTCAAACGTCTTGCAATAAAAACATGAATAATCATTTCCATATCATTCTTACAGCCCACTGATTTAAGTTTAGAAATGTTTCTCAGGTGAAAATAACTGCTTTTAACAAGTTTCTGGTAGTGAGTCTTTAGTGACATGGACATATCCAGGATCCCACCTAAATTTCTCAGACTCGACTGCACAGAAGAGAAAATAACATCAATCTTTTGTCTCTATCGACACACAAGTCCAGTAGTCGCCCCAGCCACCAGTCCACCCGTGTTAATCCCCGTGCTCTCCTTTCAGTTTTCTGCACAAATTGAAGGCTTTTTCCCATAAATTGGCAGCTCTCACTCTTGTCAGTAGAAACGAACATGTGTCCATATATTGCACAAAATGAGAAAAAGCAGATTACTGTATCTCCCAGTTTTCCACAGCCAACCCCAAGTATCAAGAGCCTCAAACCCAAAAAATAAAATCCACCTCTTTTACCCACATGTCATCACAATCTTTCTACAGTATGAAAATTTATCCAAATCCACTTCAGTAATACTAAGCAAAATCCACAGAGATAACCATGCCTACATGCACATATGGACAAATAGGACAGAGACATACAGACCAAATGCACAACTTCATTTAGAAAATTACTTGTACAGTGGATATAAAAAGTTCAAATACAAGTACAGTGGATATAAAAAGTACACCCCCCCGTTCAAATGCCAGGTTTTTGTGATGTAAAAAAATGAGACCAAGATAAATCATTTCAAAACTTTTTCCTCATTAATGTTGTCTGTCTCTCTGTGTTGGCCCTGCGATGGACTGGCGATCTGTCCAGGGTGTACCCTGCCTCTCGCCCAAAGATGCTGGGATAGGTTCCAGCACCCCCCCCCCCACCCCCCCCCACCCCCCCACCCCCCACGACCCAAAAAGGATTAAGCGGAAGAAGATGGATGGATAGATGGAATGTGACTTATAACCTGTACAACTCAATTGAAAAACAAACTGAAATCTTTTAAGGGGAAAAATAGAAAACTTACAGTATTCTGTTTGCATAAACATGCACACCCTCTTATAACTGGGGATGTGGATGTGTTCAGAACTAACCACTCTCTGATTAACCCCAAATAAAGTTCAGCTGTTCTAGTAGGCTTTTCCTGACATTTTTGTAGTCACATCTTACAGCACAAGCCATGGTCCACAGAGAGCTTCCAAAGCATCAGAGCAATCTCATTGTTCAACGGTATCAGTCAGGAGAAGGGTACAAAATAATTTCCAAGGCATCAAATATACCATGGAACACAGTGAAGACAGTCATCAAGTGGAGAAAATATGGCACAACAGTGATATTAAAAAGAACTGGACATCCCTCCAAAACTGATGAAAAGATGAGAAGAAAACTGGTAAAAGATGAGAAGAAAACTGGTCAGGGAGGCTGCCAAGAAGCCATCAGCAACACTGAAGAAGCTGCAGGAATTTTTTGCAGGTACTGGCTGTTTAGTACCTGTGACAACAATCTCCCATCTTCTTCATATGTCTGGGCTATGGGGCAGGGTGGCAAGACGGAAGCCTTATCTTACGAAGAAAAACATCCAAGCCCAGCTGCATTTTGTAAAACACATTTGAAATCTCCCAAACGCATGTGGGAAAATGTGTAATGGTCTAATGAATCCAAGGTTGAACTTTATGGCCATAATTCCAAAAGGTATATTTGGTGCAAACACAACACTGCTCATCACCAAAAAACCCCCACCATGTCTACAGTGAAGCATGGTGGTGGCAGCATCATGCCTTGGGGCTGTTTTTCTTCAGCTGGAGCTGGGGCCTTAGTCAAAGTGGAGGGAATTATGAACAGTTCCAAATACCAGTCAGTGTTGGAACAAAACCTTCAGGCTTTGGCTAGAAAACTGAAGATTAAGAGGAACTTCATCTTTCAGCACAACAATGACCCAAAGAACACATCCAAATCAACAAAAGAATAGCTTCACCAGAAGAAGATTAAGGTTTTGGGATGGCCCAGCCAGAGTCCAGACCTGAATTCGATCAGACATCCATGGAGTGATCTGAAGAGGGCTGTGCACAAGAGATGCCCTCGCAATCTGACAGATTTGGAGCATTTTTGCAAAGAAGAGTTGGCAAATATTGCCACATCAAGATGTGCCACGCTGACAGACTCCTACCCAAAAAGACTGAGTGCTGTAATAAAAGCCAAAGGTGCTGCCACAAAGTATTAGTTTAATGGTGTGCATATTTATGCAACCAGGTTATTGTAAGTTTGTGGAGAGATGAATAATCAGGCCGAGCGTTCAGAGCAGATGAAACTTTATTCTCTCCCTCTCACATCCACCAGAATCCAAAACATTAAAGCACAGGTTGCAGGCACTCTCTTTTATATCAACCTACCTGAGGTGCTGTATTGACATATCAACCCCCCCATGACAATTCCCCTTGTCCCCCAACACCTTTGATCTTCCATGCCCTTCAGTCCGAGGGAAAACTACTGAAGGAAAACTACAGAGGGAAAACTGGCTTCCCACACCACCACCCCCAGACTCTCAGACTGAGCCTTAACCCTCATGTCCTTTCGGCTTCAGCCTCCGTCCATAGCTGCTGTAATGGGGGATCTTTGGCTCCGAGGTGCTGCTGTGCCAGTGGGGGGTTAATGGGGGTGCATGTGTCTGTGGGGGGACAATGGGGGTGGGGCATCTTCAGCATGCTCGTGTGACTGATCTGATGAGTCATTTACCTGGGGAGTTCTCAGTGGGGGTCTTCCGCGCCGAGGAGCTCGGGCCAACACCACCTGTTCGTCTGCTAAAACAAAGGCGGGCGTAAGCCTGTCTATACAGATTGTCTCCCGGCGACCCCCCAAGTCTAACACAAAATGTTTGTCCCCGGGTTCCAGCACTCTGAACGGGCCAACATAGGGCGGGCGCAATGGGGTCCGGTGGGCATCGTGCCTGACATATACGAACGACGTGTCCTTCAAGGCCTTTGGCGCAAAAGCGCAGGGAAAACAGTGGTGGGCCGGGCCGGGTAGCGTCCCTGCACCTGCGCTATGCTGTGAACGCGGGGACGGATCGGTGTTCGGCGCGGGGTTATCCAGCAAAAATTCCCCGGGGAGCCGCAGCGGCTGGGAAAAAAAACAGCTCTGCTGGGGAGGCCGCCAAATCCTCCTTCGGTGCTGAATGCAACCCTAATAGAACCCACGGCAAGCGGTCTACTCAGTTTGCATCCGTAAGCGAAGCCCTTAGCGCTGCTTTAAGCGATCTATGGAAAAGCTCACATAACCCATTGGCCTGGGGGTTGTACGCGGTCGTGCGATGAATTGTGACACCCAGGCTCCGGGCCATGGTGGACCAGAGGTTGGAAACAAACTGCGGGCCCCGATCGGACGTGATGTCCGAAGGGGTGCCGAAATGTGCCACCCATGTCGTCAAAAAAGCACGTGCAACTTCGGCGGACGCGGTGAAAGCTAGCGGGACAGCTTCGGGCCAGCGCGTGGTGCGGTCTACCACTGTCAGGAGGTGCGTGAACCCCCGCGATGGTGGGAGGGGGCCCACGAGGTCTACGTGAATGTGGTCGAACCGCTTAGCCAGGATATGGAACGGCTCCAAGGGGGCCTTTGTGTGCCTGTGCACTTTGGCTCATTGGCACGCTACGCAAGCTGCTGCCCACTGTTTCATCTGTTTGCGCAAGCTCGGCCAGACGAACTTCGCTTCCGCCATTTTGACTAACGCGCGCACTCCTGGGTGCGCCAGGGAGTGAACTGACTCAAAAACGCGGCGGTGCCAAGCGTGTGGGACCACTGGGCGTGGGCGGCCCGTGGAGACGTCACAGATTAGGGGGGGGCCCCCGTCCTGCAGTACTCTGCTCTCCAGCCTTAACCCTGTTGGCCCAGACTGGGGCGCGCAAACGTCCGCATTGCCGATCTGCTCAGCGGCCATGGCCGTGTAATTTATCCCCACGTAGACTGGGGCCACTAATGCGCGCGCGAGAGGCAGTCCGCCACCACGTTGAGTTTACCGGCCACATGCTGAATGTCAGTCGTAAACTCCGAGATCGCGGCCAGCTGTCTCTGCTGCCGGCCCGACCATGGTTCCGAAACCTTGGCCATCACGTACGTTAGCGGCTTGTGGTCCACGAACGCAGTGAAGGTGCGCCATTCCAGCCAGAACTGGAAGTGGCGTATGGCCAGGTGGAGAGCCAGTAACTCTCTGTTGAACGCGCTGTATTTACGCTCACTGTCGCGCAAAGACCTGCTAAAAAAGGTGAGCGGCTGCCAAGAACCAGCGACACTCTGCTCCACGACAGCCCCTATGGCCACGTCCGAGGTGTCGATAGTGAGCGCTAGCCGAGCCGCCGGATCCGGGTGCGCTAGCAGTGTGGAGTTCGCCAGGGCTGTTTTAACCTCGGAAAATGCCTGCCCTTGCTCAGGAGTCCAGTCGACTCTGTCTGCCGGTTTCCGTTTCTTAAGCGCAGCGTACAACGGCTGTATGAGCTGGGCTGCGCAGGGGAGGAAACGGTTATAAAAGTTAACCATCCCCAAAAACTCCTGCAGCGCCCTGACCGTCTGAGGCCGGGGAAAATTCGCCACTGCACGTACCTTGTCCGGCAAAGATATCGCGCCCTCCGGTGAGATGCGGTGGCCCAAAAAATCGATTCCCGTCGCCCCGAACTGGCACTTCGCCGGGTTGATTATTAACCCGTGCTCCTCCAACCTCTGGAATACTGTCCTGAGGTGGGCTACGTGTTCGTCCTCGGACGCGCTGGCCACCAGGATGTCGTCCAGGTAGACGAACACAAACGGCAGATGGTGCAACACCGCATCTATCTTGCGTTGGAATGTCTGCGCCGCGCCCTTTAACCCGAAAGGCATTCGTAAAAACTCAAACAGACCAAACGGGGTTATTACTGCCGTTTTAGGTATGTCCTCAGCGCACACTGGGACCAGGTGGTAACCATGGACCAGGTCTATCTTGGAAAAAATGCGCGCCCCGGTGAGGTGAACGGAAAAATCCTGAATATGCGGGATGGGGTAGCGGTCGTGCACTGTGCGTTATTTAATCTGCGGAAATCACCTCAAGGTCGCCACGATCCCTCGGCCTTAGGAACCATATGTAGCGGGGATGCCCATGGGCTGTTTGAGCGTCTGTTGATGCCCAACTTTTCCAAGTTGGCAAACTCCTCGCGCGCTATGGCCAGTTTAGCTGCGTCCAGGCGCCAAGGTCATGCGAAAACGTGTGGCCCCGTGGTGGCAATGAAGTGCTCCACCCCGTGTTTAGTGACGAGTTAGTCACTAACTCGAGCTAGTTCCCACCAGCCAGTCAGCGTAGGACGGCAGGATAAGGCTCTTTTGGGAGCAGGAGTCCACGAGGAACCATCTCCCCGAGCGTGAGTCTGTCACATAGAGCAGCTTGCTTGCTTCACTGGCGGTCGCAGCTGCTACCGACTGCCGGTCCTGGCGCTTCCCGAGTGCTTGAATTGGCATGGTGGCTCGCATATGCGTGCGTCCTCTCCAAAACGGCGGTGGTAGAAACATGTCTCTCCGGTGCTTCTTGGCCTCCGCTGCAGCCACCGTCGCTGGCTCCTCGCTTCCGCTGGCTGTCTCGCTGGGTTCCGACGCCGCTGCGTTCACTGTGAGGGCTCTGGTGGTGAAGATGATCTGATCTGCCTCTTGGGCTAGAGCCCGGTAGTTGCGCGCGGCCAGCAGCGGTAAATTGGCAAGGACCGCTCTGGCCGCTGTCAGGAGGTTCCGGAGGAAAAGGTGGGCAAAGAGGAAATGCCTGTTATCTGTGCCCATCAATGCCAACATCGTCTCCATCAATTCGACCGCCGACCCGTCTCCTAAGTCGGAACGCATCAGGAGCCTCTCCGCTCTCTCACAGTCCGAGAGCATGTAGCCCCGGGTCAGCGCGGTTTTGAGAGCACCATATTTGTCGCGGACTGGGGGCTGTTGGAGCAGGCTCGCCACCTGTTGGGTTGTGCGTGCGTCTGGTGCTGCAACTACGTAGTAGTATCTGGTGTCATCTGCCGTTATTCCCCGGAGCTCGAACTGGGCCTCGGTGTGAAGGAACCAAGACTTCGGGTCGTGTAGCCAAAAGTCTGGGAGTTTGACCGAAACGGCACACGCGTTGCTGGCACTTCCTGTCTGGGTCGTCTCCAGGGTGTTCGCCTTGCGTTCCAGTGTGCGTCAAGGGTCACCAGTGTGGAGAGATGAATAATCAGGCCGAGCGTTCAGAGCAGATGAAACGTTATTCTCTCCCTCTCACATCCACCAGAATCCAAAACATTAAAGCACAGGTTGCAGGCACTCTCTTTAATATCAACACTCCCCCACTACCTGAGGTGCTGTATTGACATATCAACCCCCCATGACAATTCCCCTTGTCCCCCAGCACCTTTGATCTTCCATGCCCTTCAGTCTGAGGGAAAACTACTGAAGAAAAACAACTGAGGGAAAACTGGCTTCCCACAAGTTCTTTATTTTTTTTTTCCCCCTTAAAAGATTTCACTTTGTTTTTCAATTGGGTTGTACAGGTTCTAGGTCACATTAATAGTGGAACAAGTTTTGAAATGATTTACATATCTTGGTCTCATTGTTTTTACATCACAAAACCTGGCATTTGAACAGGGGTGTGTAGACTTTTTATATGCTTATTTGCCCATTCTGGTAAATGGGCAGAGCAAGTACTGGCAATGGATCTATGTGAAGAATATAAAGTTAATATTGCTAGAAAAGGAAAGACTGCTGCCATTAATAAGGCAGATGGCGTGGCAGAAAGTGCTAGACTTGTCTCATGTTTGATATTAATTTACTAATATAATCTGTGGTCTTATCTTCCCTTAAGTTCTTTGAATTGCCTCTGTATAAAATGTACTGCACATTCCCTTTCCAATTTATTTATTAACTAGAAAAGCACTCGGAGATCGCAGACCTCCGCCAAGGCAGCTCAGGCCCCCATGCTGTGATCTGCTCAAAAATTTAATTGCATTTAATTGCTGGACTTGGGAACTTATTATTCTGTATATTTTTTCCAATCACCCTGACTAGTTATTGTGGAGCTACATGTGCATATGCTCAAGATAAGATAAGATAAGATAAGCCTTTATTAGTCCCACAATGGGGAAATTCCAGGATTGCAACAGCACAGGGATAGCAACACTCAGAGTAACAATCAAGAAGACAAGAAAAACAAGAGCAGCGAATAGCCCTATCTCCCAATGATAAAGGATCCTTTATAAAATTCCTGGATTCAGACGGTGATCCGGATCACTCCCAAAATCTAATTATTTCTTCCTTGTCCCAGTTCGGACATTTGCTGAAAATTTCATCAAAATCTGTCCATAACTTTTTGAGTTATGTTGGTCACAAACAGACAGACAAACAAACAAACCCAGGCAAAAACATAAGCTCCTTGGCAGAGGTAATGAACTTTCAGTCGCTGTGGATTATGTTGTCTGTATTGTAAAAGAGATATTAGGTTTGAATTAGGCTAGTGTTATAGGCAGGGCTTGACATTTTTTTTTTTTTTTTTTTTGCTCACAAGTCACTTTGGTTCGTGGTTGTCATGGGGCCGTGTTCACAATCCTCTGCTTTACCCTTTTGTGATTATGAAACTCCTGATTAGTTTGATTCTTTGCACCTCTTTGTCCACCAGTTTCCCATTATTAATTATTAATTCTCTGTTTGTTGAGTTTGCTCTGGCTGCTCCTTGCGGTGTCTTTACATATGTACATAGTTGTGATTTCAGGCTCTCATGTGCTCTTCCCTGTTTCCTGGCTTATTGTTATTTCCTGGTTTGTTACATTTCCTTATTTATTTCATCTTTCTTCTTTCTGTTTAAGTTTATTTAACACAGTTGTTTTCAGCCCCTGTGCTGCTTTGTTTTATTGTTAATAAACCTTTGTGAACTGGAATACTTGCCCTTGACTCGTTCTCTCCTCCAGCCTGCTCCGTTGACCACACTTTATGAAAGTGGTTTTCCACTTAGTAGTCACTCAACAATTTCCAAAAGCATATAGATGGGAAGTTGTATTTTGTTAAAACTGATTATGGTGTTTTCTTGTCATCAGCATAAAAAAAAACAAACAAAAAAAAACTATACTTATGAGAATTGTAAAAATTGTAAATTGTAAAAAAAAAGGAAAAAAAAACAATTAATGAGAATTGTAAAAATTGTAAATTGTAAAAAAAATAAATAATGAGAATTGTAAAAATTGTAAATTGTAAAAAAAAATGGAAGAACAAAGTCTGTACATTTCTGAGAATAAATCTCAGTAGCAAGAAGAAATTTGCTAATTATGCTAATATTGTAAATGTTTTAATAAATGGTTGCTAAACTACAAGAAAATAGTTAAAAATTTCTGATTTTTTTTTGAGGCTTCACTATGGTTTGTGACTTTGTACATGTGTTTTTGGATGAAAATTGCTCAAATTTGCTCATTCAGACACAGAGGTTGTCTTAGTTTAGTTTTCTTTGAAGATGATTACTACACAGAATATCTCGCCTGCCAACATGGCTATTAAAAATGGTGCTGTTTGATTTCGTAGGGTTTGGTCACGATCAAATTCTATGAGCATTTGGCTGCTGGGCCAGTGGTGGGTAGAATAGCTAGAGTACACAGAAACTGCAGCAAGAGTTGTTACCTAATAATTTTTTTTTTTTTTTTGTTACTTATTTGTACCCGTAGGTAGATTTGGTTTGCAGTCTGGTGACAAGCCACCGGCTGCTGGTCGCTGCGTGCGCGAGCGCCCTAAACCTACCTGTTTTTGGTATGCGGGAGGAAACCGGAGAAATCCCGGAGTAAACCCACGCAACACGGGGAGAACATGCAAACTCCACACAGCTCACTGTTGGTCGGGGGCTGGGATCGAACCCACGATCTCATGATCCCCGTGATCCCCCGGCCGAGGGTAAAACTGTGCTGCCACAGTGCTAAACCACTGCGCCACCGTGCAGCCCATAATAATAACTAGAAAAGCACTCGGAGAGCGCAGACCTCCTCCAAGCGCCACAGTTCCCCCCATACAGTGTCTGTGTGTACGTTTTCAGATTCCTTGACCATGAAAACATATGACTAGCAATTGGATTCACAATGATAGGATTATTGGTTGAGTAGTTATTCACAAAAATGAAATTTTCCGTAATGGCGGCCACAGTTCCGCCCATACAGTGTTTGTGTGTACGTTTTCAGATTCCTTGACCATGAAAACATATGACAAGCAATTGGATTCACAATGATAGGATTAGTGGTTCAGTAGTTATTGACGGAAATGGCATTTTCCATAATGGCGGTTTAGTGCCACAGTTCCCCCCATACATTGTTTGTGTGTACGTTTTCCGATTCCTTGACCATGAAAACATATGACTAACAATTGGATTCACAATGATAGGATTAGTGGTTCAGTAGTTATTGACGGAAATGGCATTTTCCGTAATGGCGGTTTAGCGTCACAGTTCCCCCCATACAGTGTTTGTGGGTACGTTTTCAGATTCCTTGACCATGAAAACATATGACAAGCAATTGGATTGACAATGATAGGATTAGTGGTTTAGTAGTTATTCACGAAAATGGCATTTTGCGTAATGGCGGTTTTCTTGTGGACGGTGATCCGGATCACCACCAAAATCTAATCATCTGTAGGATACCCCATTTCTGACAATCTGTGAAAATTTCCTGAAAATCCGTCCTTAACTTTTTGAGTTATCTTGCTAACAAACAAACAGACAAACAGACTAACAGACAGACAAACCAACGCCGATGATCACATAACCTCCCCCTTTGGCGGAGGTAATAATGGATTGGTTCGAGTTGGTTCATTCTGTCTTCTTTTCCAGTTATTAGTTTTTCGTTTTTCTTACTTCAGACAAGGAAGAAAAGGAGATGGTTTAACTTTAACTTGACATGTTTCAGCTGGCGTCTACAGTCTTCCTCGTAAGCATCAGCTGATCACTGTGACGTGTCGTACACTACTGTTCAAAAGTTTGAGGTCACCCAGACAATTATTTTGTTTTTCATGAAAAGTAGTAGTAGATTAGTTTATTTGACAGGGACAGTGCAATAAACATAGACAATTAATCAAAGACAATCAATCTGATGTGTTGCACATAGAGTGTATAGCTATTAGCTAATTTGCAACTCTTGTCCCTGGATGGGCTTTAGAAAAAAGAATCAAGATAAAAAATATACACTAAAGTTACACATAAGTTACACTTATTTACCACCATGAGTTGTAAAATGAATAGAAAATATAGTCAAGACATTGACAAAGTTAGAAATAATGATTTGTATTTGAAATAATAATTTTTTCCAGATCTCAACCTGCTCAAAGGAAGGTCAGTTTTATAGCTTCTCTAACCAGCCAAACTGTTTTCAGCTGTGCAAACATGATTGCACAAGGGTTTTCTAATCATCCATTAGCCTTCTGACGCAATGAGCAAACACATTGTACCATTAGAACACTGGAGTGATAGTTGCTGGAAATGGGCCTCTATACACCTATGTAGATATTGCACCAAAAACCAGACATTTGCAGCTAGAATAGTCATTTACCACATTAGCAATGTATATTAGATATTAGAGTGTATTTCTGATTAGTTTAAAGTTATCTTCATTGAAAAAAACAGTGCTTTTCTTTCAAAAATAAGGAAATTTCTAAGTGACCCCAAACTTTTGAACGGTAGTGTATATCAGCTGTTTTCCGAGGCGTGGCCAGCCCAGCACAACTGTCAGCTCCACTGGGCTGGCCATGCCCCCTGCCGTCCAGTGGTCTCCAGAGAATCTTGAGATGAACAGATCAGAAAAAGTAAAGGCAGGACAAGTGACACTAAAATCAGCAATATCAGATCACTGCAAAAAAATAATCATATCATGGACTGGGACAACACAAAAATCATTGGATCGGAGAATAACAGACACAAACGGTGGATCAAGGAGACTATAGAAATCAGGAAGTGGGGCAAAGACGGCATGAATCGGGATGAGGGGGCATTTATACTTTCTCACACCTGGGACTACATTCTCCAGAGACCTTTGGACAGCAGGGGGCGTGGCCAGCCCAGCAGAACTGTTAGATCCACGCCTAGGAAAAACAGCTGATATACGACGTCACAGCGATCAGCTGATGCTTCTGAGGAAGACTGCAGATGCCAGTCAAAACATGTCAAGGTAAAGTTAAATCTCCTTTTCATCCTTGTCTGAAATAAGAAAAACAAAAACCAATAATGGATTGGATTTATATGGCCCTTTACATGTCGCGTGACACTTTGAAGTGCTTGCAATATATCCATTATTCATTCACTCCAGGCAGACACTGATCGTGGTAAGCTACCTCTGTAGCCACAGCTGCCCCAGGGCAGACTGACAGAAATGTGGCTGCTAATTCACGCCAACAGCCTCTACAACCACCACCAAACATTTATTCACATTCATACACCAGTGTCATAGACACTGGAGGCAAGGTGGGTGAAAGTTTCTTGCCCAAGGACACAATGGCAGGGTGGCTGAGGAGTGAGCAGGATTTGAACCACCAACCCTCTGGTTATTGGACGACCCACTGCTGCCACACAAGGGGTGGCAGTGACTTGGATGGTAGCCGCCCTTATGACATTAATGCCTCAAACATAAGTAGGAGCAGTCACCAAAAAAGTACAAGCTACGTAGTGCACCCTTCAGAAATAACTTGACTTTGGGAAGATGGCTCTAAAATGGTGGGGATCAAATCTCCAGATTCCTCTCTTACCACCAGGATTCCACTGGACAGGATTCACATTTATTTCAACTGTTTGTTCACCCTCTCATACATTTCAGTCTGAACATACTCCTCATCTTTGTGACGTCACCATCAGCTGGGATTGAATAACTCTGCCTTGCTGGGCAGCTCTCAGCTGTCTGTCTGAAACTTCAGGTCCCACAGGAGCTGGACTGTTCTCAGCTGCTTTCAGTGGTGGTCCCACTGGGGCTTGCAGATTGTCTGCTCATTATCACACAGATGTTCTTTGACACAACAGTAGAGGTTACTTGCTATAATAGAGCTAAATTGCTGATTTATACAACAATTAGTTCCGACCAAGCAATTTGATTGGACAATAGGGATTTCAGGAGTTACTATAATCCGCGATAATTTCACTCCAGTTTCACTGGAAATACTGTATACTCCGCTTCAAAGGTGTTCTAGTAATGCTAATTACCAACAGTATTTTTCTATCAACTCTGACAATTGCAGTACTGTTTTGGATACCTTAATTTCCACAGTGAAGCACTGTTTGACAAAAAATTAAACATCCATGACCTGGAAGTCCCACCCTTTTGCAAAGTTCTACTTCCGTCTACCCAGTCATTTTACATTAAGTCATTTCACATTTGTTTAAAAAATATTAGGCAGTGCTAGAGTTTGATATTGTCTTTAATAACAAACCACAGTATCTTTGTGGTGATGGACTCTTTGTTTCATCTTAAAATGCGAAGAAAACTGAGCAAAATGTGCTAAATCGCTAGCATGCTAACTACAAGCTTCTGGCGACTGGTGTTGGATATGTTTTGATCTGGGATTTTCTTAAGGATCGACTTAACAGGTATGTTTTATAAACACTTCATTACGTTTGCACTTGATAATATTTAATTTGTTTACATGTGTGTGAAATGACAATAGACGTCTTCATGCTGATTGACATGTTTAGCAAGTTACTGGCTAGATTTAGGGACTATTTTTTTTCTCAGCTGTGCAAAATAACTGGTTAAACAAACAAATCACAATATTTTGTCCAGTATTGCTGTCATTTAATACATTTTGCTTGCTGGAACTGTTGTATGAAAGCAGTATTACACTTGACATCGTTAGGGTATCATGATTATACTAACTACGGCTGTGATACTCATTAAGCCACATCACAGCTGCAGTTACTATAATCACAATACTGTAACTCTGTCTTGTCTAATATTGCTTAATTAACTTACAGTTGTGCTCATAATTTTACATAACCTGAGAGAATTTGTAAAATGTGTCCCATTCTTTAAAGGAAACATGAGTGGCCAGGGGCCTCATGTATAAACGATTGTGCAGCTTTCATACTGAAAGATGGCATACTCACACAATCTGAAAAGTACATGCGCACAGAAATTTTCAGATGTATAAACCTGTGCACATGCTCAATTCTTCGCTCCTTTTCTTTATGCATCCTACCTCACCATAAAAACCGTCCAACCGATGATCTCTTCACTCCGCCTCGGTTCCTTCCCCTAATAACTATGCAAATGATTTAAAATGATTTATTAATTTTTTTTTAAATTTCTGTCGGATCATAATGACAAAAAAGAAAAGGAAAGAGAAAATGTCAACATATTTTGGACAGAAAGGGTGTAGGCAAGAGCAGTTGATGCAGCCGGCTCAGACTGAAATAAAATAAAATAGAAGTTAATTATTGAAGTTAAAATCTATAGACGGATCACTGTATGACTGCACTTCTCCCTCACTTGCAGCCCTTTTTAGACCCTTTGCAGTTCACATATAGAGCCGGACGTGGTGTGGAGGATGCTACTGCCACCCTTTTAAAACTTGTTTTTAAACATCTTGAAGCCTGTAAAACACATGCCCGACTGCTGTTTGTGGATTTTTCATCAGCTTTTAATACTATCCAACCCCATATTGTTGACAAACTTATCACTCAGTTAAGCCTGGATTCTAATGTTGTGGGCTGGATTCTTGATTTTTTTAACTGATAGAACACAGAGGGTCAAAGTAAATGGTCACTTTCAGATGTTTTAATTTCATCCACTGGTTCCCCTCAAGGCTGCGTTCTTTCACCACTCCTTTATACAGTATCTCGCAAAGTGAGTACACCGTCACATTTTTGTAAATATTTCATTATATCTTTTCATGGGACAACACTGAAGATGTGACACTTTGATACAATGTAAAGTAGTCAATGTACAGCTTGTGTAACAGTGCAAATTTGTTGTCCCCTCAAAATAACTCAGCACACAGCCATTAATGTCTAAACCGCTGGCAACAAAAGTGAGTACACCCCTAAGTGAAAATGTCCAAATTGTGCCCAAAGTGTCAATATTTTGTGTAGCCACCATTATTTTCCAGCACTGCCTTAACTCTCTTGGGCATGGAGTTCACTAGAGCTTCACAGGTTGCCACTGGAATCCTCTTCCACTCCTCCATGACAACATCATGGTGTTAGAGACCTTGCGCTCCTCCACCTTCCATTTGAGTATGCCCCACAGATGCTCAATAGGGTTTAGGTCTGGAGACATGCTTGGCCAGTCCATCACCTTTACCCTCAGTTTTTTTAGCAAGGCAGTGGCCATCTTGGAGGTGTGTTTGGGGTTGTTATCATGTTGGAATACTGCCCTGCGGCCCAGTTTCCGATCATGCTCTGCTTCAGCATGTCACAGTACATGCTGGCATTCATGGTTCCCTCAGTGAACTTTAGCTTTCCAGTGCCAGCAGCATTCATGCAGCCCCAAATCATGACACTTCCACCACCGTGCTTGACTGTCGGCAAGACACATTTGTCTTGGTACTCCTCACCTGGTTGCCGCCACACACACTTGACACAATCTGAATCAAATAAGTTTATCTTGGTCTCATCAGACCACAGGACATGGTTCCAGTAATCCATATCCTTAGTCTGCTTGTCTTCGGCAAACTGTTTGCGGGCTTTCTTGTGCATCATCTTTAAAAGAGGCTTCCTTCTGGAATGACAGCCATGCAGACCAGTTTGATGCAGTGCGTGGCGTATGGTCTGAGCACTGTCAGGCTTACCCCCCCACCCCTTCAACCTCTGCAGCAATGCTGGCAGCAGTCATACGTCTATTTTCAAAAGACAACCTCTGGATATGACACTGAGCACATGCACTCAACTTCTTTGGTCGACCATGGTGAAGCCTGTTCTAAGTGGAACCTGTCCTGTTAAACTGCTGTATGGTCTTGGCCACCATGTTGCAGCTCAGTTTCAGGGTGTTGGCAATCTTCTTATAGCCTAGGTCATCTTTATGTAGAGCAACAATTATTTTTTTCAGATCCTCAGAGAGCTCTTTGCCATGAGGTGCCATGTTGAACTTCCAGTGACCAGTATGAGAGAGTGTGAGAGCGATAACACCAAATTTAACACACCTGCTCCCCATTCACACCTGAGACCTTGTAACACTAAAGAGTCACATGACACTGGGGAGGGAAAATGGCTAATTGGGCACAATTTGGACATTTTCACTTAGGGTTGTACTCACTTTTGTTGCCAGCAGTTTAGACATTAATGGCTGTGTGTTGAGTTATTTTGAGGGGACAGCAAATTTACACTGTTATACAAGCTGTACACTGACTACTTTACATTGTATCAAAGTGTCATATCTTCAGTGCTGTCTCATGAAAAGATATAATAAAATATTTACAAAAATGTGAGGCGTGTACTCACTTTTGTGAGATACTATATCTTGTACACTAGTGACTGTCAGAGTCAGTATGACAACAGATTCATTGTAAAATTTGCTGATGACTGTGTTATTGTAAGTCTCCTGCATGATTGCGAAAACGACCATGTCTCTGTGGTCAATGATTTTGTTAATTGGTGTACCAAGTCTTTTTTGCAACTAAATGCTGACAAAACAAAGGAAGTGTGTATTGACTTTAGGCGACAGCACATTTCCTCCCAGACCACCATCAAGGGCCAGGTAGTAGAGTCTGAGGAGGGCTACAAGTACTTCGGGACCATAATTGATAAGAAATTGAATTTTAATGAAAGCACTGACATGTTGTGTAAAAAGGGTCAGCAATACTTGTTTTGTCTGTATACTGAAACTGTCTTATTTACATGTGGACAGGTCCCTTTTGACCATTTTTTACAAATCCTGTATTGAATCTATCCTCACATTTTCACTGATTTGTTGGTACGGTAACCTGAGTATTAAGTCAGAATATTCACTGACTAAAATTGTGAACATGAGCAGCAAAATTCTGGGGGTACAGCAGGGCGTGCTCTCAGATCTGTTTACCAGACAGGTTGGGAGGAAGGTTAAAAGTATCCTGTCAGATACCAGCCACCCCTTGTTCACTGAATTCCAGTATTTGTCCTTTGGCACCAGGTTTAGTTTCCCCCCGTTAAGAACAACAGGTATAAATATTATTTTATCCCCACAGCCATTTCCATTTTAAATTTAGGTCTGAGGATGTGTTAGCAAGCCCTTACCTGGCAGCCACTGTCGCCCACATTTCCCTCCTCTGTTCCATTTTTTGCTGAGCACCAAGCTGGACAGCAGGAAGTTCCATTTTTATATGGTCTTTGGCATGACCCGGCCGGGACTTGAACCCCGACCTCCCGGTTGTGGGGTGGATGCTCTACCTCTAAGCCACCACTCCGGTGGCAAATATCTCAAGAACGGTTGGGCTACACAGAATTCTTTCATAATTCTAATTTCTGAATTGTTCTGCAACATTTTTCCACTTGTCTTATGTTACCGAAATGATGTTTCCTGCACCATGTTTTCAAAATATGCAGATGATTGTAAAATTAACTCCTCAAAGGTCATTCACCCAAATTGCTTGAAATTAGGCATGACTCATCTCCAAATGCTAATAATGAAAAGTTTTACATTAAATTGCAAAATAATTTAAAGTAAATTATCAAAAAGTGTCCATTTTATAATTTTATAGGCAAATTAAATTATGCAGTTTCTCTTTGGATGTTCTGATTAATCTTCTGATGTAATGATCTAAACTTAATAAAACTTTACGCTCACAATCATAACTATATTGTTTAGAAACACACCAAATTTCATGCAATTCTGTTCATGAAGGTGGCCTGGGAACTTCTTGGTATCCTCTCTGAAGAGCTGGAGCAGGTGGCCGGGGAGAGGGAAGCTTGGACTTCTCTGCTTGAGCTGCTGCTTCCGTGACCCGGACCTCTGGAAAGAAACTGGATGCATGGATCTGCTCATGAACCGAAAATCATCTTTATGAAATGTCTATAACTCTTTGTGTCTTCTCAAAGGAACATTTGGGCCCGACAGTTGTTTTGAATCAGTGACTTGCTTTTTATCTTAAAAGATAAGTTTGGATGAATGATATAACTGAAGGAACTTTTACAACACCATCAAAATCATGGACAAAGAGAAAGATTGACATAATCTCTGAATTGTAGCTGTCATCCACATGCAAGGAAAGCCATGGAGTTAAAAATCTCCTTAAAAGCTTCTTGTTCCTAAATGCATTTTTACTTTGTGAACAAGCTTGCATTGCCCTCAGCGGAAAACAGATTTTTCCTCTGATTTAAACACTTTCAAATTAGTATTACGCTTTTGATCTCATGCCCCTTTTTCTTAAAGGGAATGAGGGCAATTGCAGAGATTAGTTTATTTCACATTACTCCCCAAACACACCTCTAAATAATTAAGAGCATTAGGCCAGCCTTTTTTGACTTTGTGCTCGGTGGAAAATTTGGTTTTGTGCTGCTGTGATGACGAAATGAACTTGGATATGCCCATAAACACATCCTGTGCCTCTGACAACTGATTTTGGACTACATCCTTGTAATTAGGCCCTATGTGTAAGTAAGTCAGGCCATTATTGCAGCACAGTATTACAGTCAGGTAGTAAGGTGGTAGTAAGGTAGTAAAGTTGTACGGTATTACAGTAAGGCCATTATTGACTGAATCTGAGGGAAGTCCTCTTCTTCAGAATCAGAATCAGAATCAGCTTTATTGGCCAAGTATGCACAACACATACAAGGAATTTGACTTTGGCTAAAAACTTGCTCTCGTTGTTCAGGTGGAGGATTTAAATAAGATTTGAACAACATCTGAACAACATCTCAGAACAACATGCTTCTCCTGTGGATTTTTAAAATTAATGTGCAGCACACCTTAGGTTTCAGTGCTGCTGGTAAACAGTACAAAACCTTGAAGTCTGCAGCTGCTTGGAACCTGATGATCGTGGCTTGGGACGATATTAATCTAGCTTTTACCACCACTAAGGAGGTAATGTTTTGTTGGTTTGTATGTTTGTGTGTCTGTCGGTTTGTTAGCAGGCTTATACAAAAAACTACTGGACAGATTTTGATTAAACTTTCACCAAAAGAGGTCCTTGGGCTATAGATGAACCCATTAGATGTTGGAGGGATCCGGGTCAGGATGCTGATTCTGTATAATTTTTTTCACTTTCTTTACCGTTGGTGGAGCTGTCCACTCTCTGAGTGCCCTCTAGTTAGGCTTTGTGGTTATAATTTTTTTTTTCATGTGTGCTGTTTTTACAACTACTGTGTCGTTTAACTAGTGCTGTGTATCATCAATGATTTCCAGAATTGATTCAGTTGTGATTCACACTGTCTTGCTTTGATTGAAATTTCAATTTGATTTGATTTAATATCAATTAAGTCAGGTGTATTGCCAATGCAATAACTATTTTCCTTGTGTATCAAAGAATTTTCTAAAGATCTAATGTTGTAAACTGTACCAAGAACCCTCTAAATTGGTCATTTAGATATACTGTATGAATATATGAACTTGAGTTCAGCCATGTGAGAGACCTCTTTTAAGTATCTTTGAAGTTGATGTACCTGAAAATGCATTATATAAAAATGATTGTAGGATTTTGATCATCTATATCAGATTATTCAGATGAAGTTTTAGTTGAATTGGAAAATATTTTAAAACCACCTGTAGTTATATTTTATTGGGCAGCTCGGTGGAGCAGTGGTTAGCACTGTGGCAGCCCAGTAAGAAGGTCACGGGATCAATTCCACGCCTGACCATTGTGGGTTTGACCCTTCTGTGTGGAGTTTGCATGTTCTCCCTGTGTCTGTGTGGGTTTACCCTGACTCCCACAGGCCAAAAACATGCAACTTAGGTTAACTAGAGACTCTACAGTGGCCCTAGATGTGTGGGTGAAGGGGTTGGCGCCATACCGTGGCTGCCTCATCCATCCAGGTGGATGCCCTGAATTTTCCTCTGGGGATTAATAAAGTATACAAAATACTATATTTAAATATATATATATATATATATATATCATAGCTCTTTATTAGCTAAATCAGTTAACTGAAGCTTTGGTTTAAGATACAGATATAGATACACTGCGCAAAGTCTAGGGGAAATACAAAATGAAAACCAGAATTAAAAAAAACCCCAAAACAGTTCTGTTTTTTTAAATTATTGTTTTTATTTACAACATGTAGCTCAGTTGATTTTACTGTGTGTAATCTGCTGCTTTATTATTTTATTTTGTATTTTATTTATTCGTTTTATTTCAAACATTTAAACAAATGAGCAAAGAACAAAAGATGAAGTAAAAACAGAAACATTGTAGACAAATATCTTCAAAAATCTTATTATAGAGTTATGTATTTAAAGGATTGTTTCTTTTTTCTGTTGTCAGATTCAGAAGTGGTGTACAGGAACCAAGATGGCCATGTCATCAAATTTAACTTTGTCCTGAACGAAACTGAAGTCCTTCTCAGCAACAGCACATTTGTAAGTGTTTTTCATCTGGTTCAAAAGTTTATTCAGGAAACTGGCTTTTTCACTTTGGGACGATTAACTTTTGAGCTTTGTTATTATTATTTAGGGATGAGCTCCTACCCCAAGTGGAGGAGTTCAAGTATCTCAGGGTCTTATTCATGAGTGAGGGGAGAATGAAGTGGGAGATTGAGAAATGGAGTGATGTGGATGTTGTACTGGCCTGTCGTGGTGAAGAGGGAGCTGATTGCTAAAACAAAGCTGTCGATTCACCAATCAGTCTACATTCCTACTCATGGTCATGGACTTTGGTAATGACCAAAAGAATGAGATCATGGATACAATGAGCTTTGTCCGTAGGGTGGCTGGACTCACCCTTAAAGATGGGGTGAGGAGCTCAGGCATCTGGGAGAGGCTCAGAGTAGAGCCGCTGTGCCTCCACATTGAAAGGAGCCAGCTGAGGTGGTATAGGCATCTGAACAGGATGCCTCCCATCTGATGTGTTTCAGGTATGTCCCACTGAGAGGAGACCCCGGGGCAGACCCAGGACATGTCAGAGAGACTACTGTTGAAACCAGAAGTTTTCATACACTGTATGAAAAGCACACAACATTTTTTTTTTCCTCACTGTCTGACATTAAATCAGACTAAACTTTTCCTGGTTTAGGTCAGTTAGGATTACCATTTTTATGTTCTATTTGCTAAATAATTTTTCTATTTTTACCAGAGTGGTGGCCTAGGGGTAGAGCATCTGCCCCACAACCGGGAGACCGGGGTTCAAGTCCCAGCTGGGTCATGCCGAAGACCATGTAGAAGTTGAACCTCCTGCTGTCCAACTTGGTGCTCAGCAATAATGGAACGGAGGAGGGAAATGTTGGTTACCCAGCCACAGTGGGTGCACAAGTCGGTGTACTCTCTGTGCTGGTCCCAAGGCCAGATGAAAATGGGCAGGGTTGCATCAGGAAGGGCATCCAGCATAAAAAACTCTGCTTCCAAAACTATAAGACTATGGCAGTTATATCAATATCTGCCATAGTGACTCGTCCATCCCACTTGGTAGTGTAAAAATGGATTTTAAAATATTTTTTTTTTAAAAAGTGTTTTATAATTTTTTTTAGATTTTTCTTTTTTTTTTACTTTTTTCAAAGTCAGAAGTTTACATACATTTCCTTAGTATTTGGTTGCATTGCCTTTAAACTGTATGTCTTGGTTCAAATGTTTTGGGTATCCTTCCATAAGCTTCTCACAATAGTTTTCTGGAATTTTGGCCCATTCATCCTGACAGAACTGGTGTAACATAGTCAGGGTTGTAGGCTGCCTTGCTCGCACACGTCTTTTCAGTTCTGCCTACAAATTTTCTCTGGGATTGAGATCAGGGCTGTGTGATAGCCACTCCAAACCATTGACTTTGTTGTCCTTTATCCAATTCGCAACTAATTTGGTGGTATGCTTAGGGTCATTGTCCATTTGAAAGATCCATTTGTGCCCAAGCTTTAACTTCCTGGCTGATGTCTTGAGATGCTGCTTCAGTATTTCCACATAATATTCTTTCCTCATGATGCCATCTATTTTGTGGAGGGCACGAGTCCCTTCTGCAGCAAAGCACCCCCACAAAATTATGCTGCCTCCCCCGTACTTCACAGCTGGGATGGTGTTCTCAGGCTTACAGACTTCCCTTTTTTTTCTCCAAATATAACGATGGTCATTATGGCCAGACAGTTCAATTTTAGTTTTATCAGTTCACAGGACATGCTTCCAAAAATTAAAGTCTTTGTTGCTGTGCGCATTTGCAAACTGTAATTTGGCTTTTTTATGTTGTTTTTTGAGTAATGGCTTCTTCCTCGCTGAATGGCCTTTCAGCCCATGTTGGTACAGGACTTGTTTCACTACCAACTTCAATGAGCATCATCACAAGGTTTTTTCCTTTTGTTCTGGGGTTGATATGCACACTTCACACCAAAACATGTTCGTCTCTAGGACACCTGAGCAATATGATGGCTGGACATTCCAATGGTGGCTTACTGGGGATACACGATAGTAGAATTTTTTTCCAATAGTCGGTATGCCGATAGTGTAAAGCTAGTTTTTGCCCACTGCCAATGCCAATACTGATATATGCACATATTTTTTTGTGTATTTGAACCCGACCACCATCACCAAATGCCAAAAACTATTTTGAGGATAAATTTGGGCCAAATCCTGTGGACTAAACAGCCCAATTATTGGATAATTTTTTTGCCCAATTTTCAACAACCTTTTTTTCTGATTAACTATGGTCTGTGATAGATGAACTAAACACAACCCAATATTCAACATCTATTTCTGGGATAAATCTGATTCATATTAGATGGACTAAGCACAGCCCAATTTTCAGCGTCTATTTTTGGGTTAAATGTAGTCGATATTGGATGAACTAAACACAACCCAATATTCATTGTCTATTTCTGGGTTAAATATGGTCCATATTAGATGGACTAACACCGCCCATTTTTCAGCATCTATTTGTGGGCTAAATTAAGGCTTGGACCGACAGACCTGATTTAGCCCAAAATACAACGTCTAAATTATGGCTTGTGCTGTGGGGGAATATTGTAGTTGCAATGCTTCTGCTGATGGTTTTGTTTATTTATACCAGTAATTCTTCAGCTTTTTCTTTAATTCCCCACTTTGGGGAGGCAGGTGATTACCAAGCCCACCTACACACACAAATCTTTCTCTGCCCTTCCACATTCATAATGAATCCAAAAGCAAGCTAAGCCTTGTATTTCCTTTTCTTCTGCCATGCAGAAATGTTACCAGTGGAAACTCATTTGCTCTTAGCATTTGCGACCCAAAGGCTAGGAAGCATTGGTCTGTTTGGAGCCCTCTTAGCCAAGCCACTTCTGTTTATGTGATTCCCTCTGCCTGTGTCAAAGGAGAGCATAAATGCCGGTGCCGTAATGGGAACTTGGACTATTTTCCCATTGTGTAGTACTTCCTCTCTGCTGTAAAAGATGTTTGATATACTGCGGGGAGAATAAGCATTGCACATGTCAACATTTTTCTCATTAAACATACTTCTGATTGAGCCATTGACCTGAGATTTTCATCAGATATCAGTGTCAACCCAAGTAATCCATACATATAAAGAAATTAAAGCAACTGTGTTTACAAAGCAAGTTATATTTAATGAAGTGGAAGGATACAGGGGATAAATATTGGACACATTAAGAAAAAGTGGTGCAAAAAGGCATAGCAAGCCAAGGAACAAGCTGAAATCCATCAGAATTTAAGAAGTCATCCTGTCCCCCAGCGACTCTTTGATGTATTTATCCATTGCCTCTCACTCCAGGGCAGACAGACTACTATACAGTCTACTGGATGGCAACTTAGCTCCCGGAAGGAGGTTAATGGCGCTGTCGTAAGGGCGATGGGGCGGGTAGAGAAAGCGCCTTAGACTTGCTGAAGACCGGAGCAAGGTCGTGATTTTCAGGGGGAACCGAGGTGAGATTGGGCACATGGGTGGGCGAGGGACTGATAGTGACAGAGGGAGAACAGGCTGCAGACTGCAAACAGGTGGCTAAGCAGAAGGTACTCCAAGAAATAACCCTCCCTACCTGCCAATCCATAACCAGGTTGTGGAGTCTTAACCAGGGATACCCTAAAATGACAGGGGAGGCAGAGACGGGCAAAATTAAAAAAAAAAAAAAAAAAAACTCAAATCCTCCTGAAACCAAAATGGAAATGGGAGCAGGTTTTTTTTTTTTTTTTTGTGACTCTGGTGAGTGGTTTTCTGGAAATGGCAACCAAATTTAGTGGAGTCTCCAGATCTTCAGATCTTGACATGGGAGCTTCAGCTGGGTTGCCAGACTCTTGGAAATGAAGCTTTGTTCAGTGCCTGAATCAATGAGAGCAGTAGTGCAAAAATCAGTGTGAAAGTGATCAAAACGAATGGGCAACACAAGTCATGTAAGGGATTTTGACCTGCCCTGTTAGCCCCCCTACTGTGACGACCGGACCCCACTTTTGGCTGGTTGGGACAGTAAGCAACCTTATGTTCAGCACTAGCACAATACATGCACAACCCGAGATCACGGCAGTGCTGTCGTTCAGCGGGGGGTCAACCTAGACTGGCTCAGCAACATAGGTTCCCCGGTGTCAGAGGGTTTGGAAGGAGGAAGGGCTGGAAGAGGGGGCTGAGAAGAAAGGCGCGGCTGAGAGCCCAAGCAATTAGCAAGGCGGCGCTCGTTGACCTGTTCCCTTAAGCGATTATCAATATTGATGGCCAGGGAGATTAGCTTGTGTAACGAGGAGGGTTTATCTAATCATGCCATCTCATCACGAAGGCTAGGGCTAAGGCTGCGTGGGAAGATGCTACACAAAGACGCATCCTCCCATCCCACCTTTGCCGCAACAACCCGGATATCCACCGAGTAGACGGCCATGGACCTGGCCCCCTGCCGGAGATTGAGAAGGTGCGTGGTGAGGATGTTATCCCGGTCTGAGTGGTCAAATACCTCGGTAAACTCGGATGCAAATCGGTCATAAGTATAGTTTTGGTAATTGGGGCGATCCATAATAGCGTATGCCCAGGCTAAGGCCCGTCCCTCCAGCAGGTTCACCACATAGCTAATCTGGCTGTGATTAATGGGGAAATCCTCCAGCACTCGCTGAAAAAAGTAGGCTACACTGAAGGAGGAACCCCCGAGCCTCGTCCAGCCTACCGCTGAAGTGGGTCGTGTGGGAACTGGCATTAAACGAGGAAGATGCCCTGATTGGGAGGAAGGAGGCGGCGGGACAGCTGACGCCCCGGAACCAGTCTGGGAGGACAGAGCTGCGGTAATCAAGCCGTGTATTTATTTGAGTTAATTGATTCAAAATTACCTGTTGCTGATAAGTAAGCTGGTCTAATCGGGCCTCCATGATGTTTAATCTACGTGCGGTTGCACCGTCTGCTGGGTCTGACTGACGGAGACGTACTGGCATGATTTAGTAACAGACCCAGAAGCAGACTACAGACTCGGTTATAATAGCAATAATCTTTATTGAGTGTGAGTGTGTATGAGTGTGTGTAAGTGCAGAGCGGGAGGAGTCTGGCAACCCTGCAGAGGAGAGAGAGAAGAAGTAGTGAGTTATTTGCAGCACACAGTATCATCCCTTTTCCCTAATCCCAACCCCTGGCCATCGGTGACCCTTCTGTGTGGAGTTTGCATGTTCTCCCCGTGTTTGCGTGGGTTTTCTCCGGGTACTCCCACAGGCCAAAAACATGCAAGTTAGCTTAATTGGAGTCTCTAAAGTGGCCCTAGGTGTGAATGGTAAAGGGATTGGCGCTGTACCATGGCTGCTTCATCCATCCAAGTGGATGCCCTGAATTTCCCTCAGGGGATTAATAAAATATAAAAAATATCCCCCCAAAAAACTTTGCCCAGGCCGGTTTCATTAGTTTTTTTTTTTTTTTTAATGATTCTGATAAACCAAAATTCAAAAGCACTGTCTGATTTTCATTAGTTAATTTCCATCCATCCATCTGGGGCTCCGAGTCACAGGAACAGCAGTCTAAGTAGAGAAGTGCAGACTGTCACCTTTTTCACCTAGCACCATGATCCCCAGGATCCCTCCTGCAGGTGGTGATCCCACTGGAGGGTGGACCCATGTGGCTCCTTTGGTTACACTGCATCTTTGTTGTAAGTTTTTCATGGGGATCCAATGGACCGTTTTTGGTCTGGCTCTTCACCCAGGTCCAGTTTGCCATGGGAGATCCTATTGGGGCAAGTTATCCCCGACAACATAGCTCTTGGGATCATGAGGGCACACAAACCTCTCTACCACGATAAGGTGGCGATCCACAGATGGGTAGTTAATTTTCACAAAATTTTTATTTATTATTACTTTCAAGTTATTTTAGTGACCATTGTGGGATTTTCTTTCTTTAACAGAAGGTTACCAACAATTTTGTCTTTGTGTGTATATATATGAGGGTATACAGAGGCTTTTTTTAAGCTTTTTTTTAAGACTTTTTTAAGAACCTGTAGTCTAATTAAATGATGTTAAGCTTGATTGTCATGAATTATAATGTAACCCTCACTAAGAAATTAACGAATTCGTTTAACAAATTCTTGTGCTTATTTTTTATTTTTTTTTCTTAGGTGGCTTTCAAGGTGGCAAAATACTCACTCTCTGCTGATCTCAAGTATGCACTTTTTGCGTATGACGTCAAACCAGTGAGTATATTTCAGGAGAGAGAACAGTAGAGGAGGGCACTGCCTGGACCGTGATATTTTTACATAAATGCATTGGTGCTAAAACGATATAATCTGATAATCATGATAACACACACACACATGCACGCACGCACGCGCATGCATACACACAAACAGAAGTTGTTGCTCTTTGATCAGCATCCTCATGACCACACAAGCTATGCCTGAAGTTCATCTTCTCCATTACCAGCTGTTCTTCTCGCCTTTTGTTTTCCTTCCTATCGAGCTGGCATTTGCATTGTGCTCCTTTATTTTCAGTCATCTGTATTCATGAATACAGACTCACAAACCCAAATATACTCACACCCTCTCTAATCCTCTACCTTAAAGTTTTTATTTGTGTTTTTTTGTTCTCTGTTGATCCTGTCACCATGTTCTGTTACTTTAAAGCATATGAATTCATAGGAATGATTTTGCTTTTGATGATTTAGAATTGTGAGGTTGGACTGAAGATATACTGCAAACTTCTGCATGCACTCAAATACACTCATTCTCTGTCTCTTTCTCTAAAAAGAAAAGAAAAAAGAGCACCACTTGCACTAACTGCTTGTTTTGTTAGGAGAGTATAATGTATATAATGTGGGAAATAAGTAGAATCTGCCAACATTTTTTTCAATACATATGCAGGTGCCTCTCAATAAATTAGAATACCATCAACATTAATTTATTTCAGCAATTCAATTCAAAAAGTGAAACATAATTAGATTCATTGAGTGATATATTTCAGGCATTTATTTCTTTTAATTTTGATAATTATGGCTACAGCTAATGAAAACCCAAAGTTCAGTTTCTAAAAAAAATTAGAATATTGCATAAGATCAATTTAAAAAAATGGATTTTTAAAAGTTTAAAAATCTTGGTCTACTGAAAAGTATGTCCATGTACACCCTCAGTACTTGGTTGGGGCTCCTTCTGCATGAATTATTACATCAGTGCGATGTGGCATGAAGGCGAACAGCCTGTAGTACTTCTAAGTGTCAGAGCCTGGGCATGGTCAGGGGACCATGCTCATGCTTTAAGTTTATTCGTTGTTATTTTTTGTGCTTAGTATTATTGTTATCCTTGTTTGCTTTGCATTATTTATCCCTGCCGTGCCTGTAGTCCTGATTTCCATTATGTGATTATTTTCCCTGCCTCAGCTCAGTTTGCGTGATTATGCTTATTTTCATTGTCATGTCTCTTATGTGCCATGTCATGTCCGCTGCGTAAATGCGCAGTGAATAAATGAATTAGTGCGAGCCCAAAATGCAAGTGAAGTAGACGTATTTATTTAACAGAAAGGGAAAACACAAAATACACAAAATATCCAGCTAATACAGTTCAGGATGAGTAGGCATGGATGACCACCTTCAAACTCAGTTGGCAAACCCATTTGCTCCCAGGGCGGAACTGGGCAGCAGAGAAGGAAGGTTACATAATGAAAGGAAGACTTACAAGAGAAAGGGCCATGGCTGTAGACTGGCAAGGAGCTCCGGCTCAGGGCTCTAACAACCTGCCAGCTGGGACCAATTAACAATAAATCAGGAAGCTACAGCCACTAATCATAAGCGGGGCTGAAACATCAGTCCCGCACATGACAGAGCCCCCTTCTCAAGGGGTGGAATCCAGACACCCACCGTGCCATCAAAACACAAAAGAAAACCTGCCCCCCCACCCCTTCAGAACCCCACACAATAACCTAGTGCAGGAGGTGGGAGAAACAGGTCAGGAGGGAATAAACTAACGAAAATACAATACAACACAAGGAAAAACACAAATTTTCAACCCCAAACAAAAGCTACCCCCCAAAACCCCAAGAGTCCCACAGCTCAGGGGGCCGACCAGAGTCCAAGGCCCAGCAGGCGGCCTGTAGAACAGTGTCAGGTGGCCTGCCAGGACAAACGGGCTACCCGGCTAGGAAACCCAGTCCTTCGGGTGGCCAGCCCACATGGTTAAGCCACCAGGACCAGAAGGACAGACGAGGCAGTGGCATACCCACCCTTGTGGTTACTGGTGGCGGAGAAGGATTGACCATGACGTGCCCAGCAGAAGGAGGAGGAACACCCACAGGGCCTCAGGAAGGGAAGAGGAGACCCTGGTGTCCTCAGACTGTCTGGCTGCACCCTCGGTGGTCCCGGCGTGGGACTGGAACTTTGTTGCACCCGCGGTGTACCCGGGCTGGGCCATGGCTGCACCCGCAATGGTCCCGGCCTGGGACAACGTTGCACCAGCAGTGGCCCCGTCCCATGGCCTCATTGCTCCCGTGATGAGCCCCAGCTGAGCCTGAGTGGCACCCACGGTGGGCCCCGAATGGGCCATAGTTGCACCCATGGTGGAACCTGGCTGGGCCCCTGCTGCACCCACGGTGGACCCCGGCTGGGCCCTGACTGCACCCGCGGTAGGACCCAGCTGGGCCACTGCTGCACCCATGGCAAGCGGGCCCACTTGCAGGAGCACCAGGCTGAGAAGGCGGTCAACTAGATGGCCCCTGACGACCTCGGAGGAGGGAGCTGGAACCGCGACATCGTCTGCCGGTTGGACCGGATCCACAAAGACTCCCAGCACCGATGGACCTTCTCCGGTGACCCTAGACACAGGCTTAGAAATAGCAGAGGAAGAAAGAGGATCAGGGTCACCGGCAGCGGCGGTGACTGGCGAGGGGATCTCAGGTGCAGCGTTCGGCTGCAGCTGGCAGACAAAGGAGAGCGCTTGCCTGAGCTCGAGCTCTACCGCCGTCCAGGACTCCGACAAACTTGAGGAGGATGTCCCGGGTCCAGCCTCTAGGAGGTCCAGCTCTGGTGCTGGCTCTGCTGTGGCGACCTCCGCAGCAGGCGTGATGGTAGTAGCAGTCTTGGTTTCCCCAGCTGTCATGACCCATGCTGGTGAGTCCTCTGGCATGGCGGCTGGGGTCTGGTTCACCATTACTACGGAGGAACAATCCTCCTGGACCTCTGGCTCCTCCTGGTCCCGCTGGTTCGGCTCTTGCGCTGGCGTGAATTCATAGAAGACAGGAGAGAGCATGTAGAGGGCTGATGAACAGTTCAAGACAGCAGCAGGTGGGGAGAACTCAGGGAACTTCTTTCGCTGAGTCTCCCTACCGGGAATCAGACAAGCCATTTCATTATTTATAGGAAAAAATGAAAATTAACTTGCCTGTCTCCCCGGATCATGATGTTGGCTGCTCCTGCTGTTTGGGTGTCTTCATCCTTCCGTGTGGAAAAGGCGGTGTTTGCCCCCTCTGTAGACTGTTGAGGAGCTGCCCCTCTTGCCACAGGAACAGGACCCACTGGTGAGGAAAGAAAGCTCCCCTCGACCGTCTGCGGATACACCAAGGAGGAGGACCTCACAGCAGATGTGGAGGGGGATCTTGCAGCCAGGACTGCTTGGAAAGAGACACGTGAATGAATGAGGGTTCGCTGCGGGGACAACCAGGCTCGGTGTAGGGAAGGAAGCAGTTGGCCGGGCTGGATAATTCCTCTGGGAATCCGGGGCTGGATGACATTGACGCCGCTGACCTGGCGGTGGCCATCTTGAAGCTGGCGATGGAGCGGAGGGAGGGACGGCCGCCAACTGAGATGAGCACTTCCGCGTAGGCTTAGTGTGAGGCGACCGACTCCTCAGATCAGGGAAAGCCTGCTGGAGCATGCAGACGGAGGATAGCAGTTCGGCGTATTAGGGATAATTTCAGAGGCCAAGGTGAGCCTCCAGAATCCCTACCGCCCCGTTCAGGCAGTCCCATTTTTCTCTGGGGAAAAACTGGTTAGCCAAAGCAGTAATATATACACTACCGTTCAAAAGTTTGGGGTCACTTAGAAATTTCCTTATTTTTGAAAGAAAAGCACTTTTTTTCAATGAAGATAACTTTAAACTAATCAGAAATACACTCTATACATTGCTAATGTGGTAAATGACTATTCTAGCTGCAAATGTCTGGTTTTTGGTGCAATATCTACATAGGTGTATAGAGGCCCATTTCCAGCAACTATCACTCCAGTGTTCTAATGGTACAATGTGTTTGCTCATTGCATCAGAAGGCTAATGGATGATTAGAAAACCCTTGTGCAATCATGTTAGGTCTGCAATGCTGTAATTGCTGCAAATGGAGGATTCTTTGACGAAAACAAAGTTTGAAGGATAAAATTATTATTTCAAATACAAATCATTATTTCTAACCTTGTCAATGTCTTGACAATATTTTCTATTCATTTTACAACTCATGGTGGTAAATAAGTGTGACTTTTCATGGGAAACACAAAATAATTGTCTGGGTGACCCCAAACTTTTGAACGGTAGTGTATATATATATATATATATATATATATATATATATATATATATATATATATATATATATATATATATATATATATATATAGTTATATAGTTATATACACAGTGCAGGAGCATTGCAGCTAGATGGTATCAACGGCATTACAGTTTGTTAAATTTCCCTGCAGGATATGTAGGGTATGTCTATGTACCCAGACAGTATATTTTGCATTTGAATCAACAGTGTTGTTGCCACCCTCACTAATAATTGTAATTGTAATTGTCTTAGTTGTGTATTGGAGGGGACGATCTCTATTGTGCAAAGTTGTTATGTTTAGTACATTTAATTCAACCTCTACTAGCAGCACCGGTTAGGTTATAAAGTCTGACAGCTATAGGTAGGAAGGACCTGCGGAACCTCTCGCTCATGCACTTACGATGGCACAGCCTACCGCTAAATGAGCTCCTCAGTGCATTCAGCATGTCCCACATGGGGTGGGACTGGAGAACGGGGTTAATTGGAGTCCACCTGTGGTGAATTCAGTTGACTGGACAGTCAGTTGACTGGACTTGATTTGGAAAGGTACGCACCTGTCTATATAAGGTCCCACAGTTGACAGTGCATGTCAGAGCACAAATCAAGCATGAAGTCAAAGGAATTGTCCTTAGACCTCTGAGACAAGATTGTTTCGTTTTCAAATCTGGAGAAGGGTACAGAGAAAATTTCTGCAGCTTTGAAGGTCCCAATGAGCACAATGGCCTCCATCATCCGTAAATGGAAGAAGTTCGGAACCACCAGGACTCTTCCTTTAGCTGGCCAGCCATCTAAACTGAGCGATCGGGGGAGAAGGGTCTTAGTCAAGGAGGTGACCAAGAACCTGATGGTCACTCTGTCAGGGTTCCAGTGTTTCTCTGTGGAGAGAGGAGAACCTTCCAGAAGGACAACCATCTCTGCAACAATCCACCAATCAGGCCTCTATGGTAGAGTGGTGAGATGGAAGCCACTCCTTAGTAAAAGGCACATGGAAACCCGCCTGGAGTTTGCCAAAAAGCACCTGAAGCACTCTCAAACCATGAGAAACAAAATTCTCTGGTCTAATGAGACAAAGATTGAACTCTTTGACGTGAACGCCAGGGGTCATGTTTGGAGGAAATCAGGCACCACTCATCACCAGGCCAATACTATCCTTAGGTTAATTGGAGACTCTAAAGTGGCCCTAGGTGTGAATGTGTGTGTGAATTGTTAAGGGATAGCGCCGTATCGTGGCTGCTTCATCCATCAAGGTGGTGGATGCCCTCAATTTCCCCTCTGGGGATCAATAAAGTATACTAAATCTAAAAAAAAAAAAAAAAAAAAAAATCCCTACAGTGAAAAATGTTGGTGGCACCATCATTCTGTGGGGTTGTTTTTCAGTTGTAGGAACTGGGAGACTAGTCAGGATAGAGGGAAAGATGAATGCAGCAATGTACAGAGACACCCTGAATGGAAACCTGCTCCAGAGCACTCTTGACCTCAGACTGGGGCGATGGTTCATCTTTCAGCAGGACAACAACCCTAAGCACAAAGCCAAGATATCAAAGGAGTGGCTTCAGGACAACTCTGTGAATGCCCTTGAGTGGCCCAGCCAGAGCCAAGATTGAATCCAATTGAACACCTCTGGAGAGATCTGAAAATGGCTGTGCACCGACGCTTCCCACCCAACCTGATGGAGCTTGAGAGGTGCTGCAAAGAAGAGTTGGCCAAACTGCCCAAAGATAGGTGTGCCAAGCTTGTGGTATCACATTCAAAAAGATTTGAGGCTGTAATTGCTGCCAAAGGTGCATCAACAAAGTACTGAGCAAACAGTGTGAATACTTATGTACATGTGATTTCTTAGTCTTTTTTTAATTTTTAATAAATTTGCAAAAATCTAAAAAAAAACCATTGTTCATGTTGTCATTATGGGGTATTGTGTATAGAATTTTGAGGAAAAAATGAATTTATTTCATTTTGGAATAAGGCTGTAACATAAAATGTGGAAAAAGTGAAGAGCTGTGAATACTTTCCTGATGCACTATATGCTTGGGTTTGACGATTGTTGTTCTCATGGTGATATTGTCATGTTTATTCCTATCATGATCTCGGTTTGGATTTTTTGTTTTGACATCACCTTTTTTTATTTGAGTTTTTGCTTTGTTCTTAATGATTCATGACTGCTTTTGATTTCTTGATTATTGATTGTTCACGGGTGTTCCTGATTTTTCTTCCCTAATTTATAGAGGTTGTGTTCTGCCTTCTGCACAGCGACCTTCATGCTGGCATGCAATCAATCATGCTAGCGCACTCACATTCTGATTTTGTTTCATGATCATGTCTGCAAGTTTGCTTTTGTTAATAAATCATGCCAAGAAACCGTTCTGCACATGAATCCTATCTTTTGCCCCAGAGGGGTAATCATGACAGAAGGTTGCCGTCATACCTGGACTCAGCAAACGGAAGGAGGTTGGTGGTCGGATGCCTCAGCGTGGATGAGCTGTGGCCAGCCCAGTTTATCCAGGACTTTGTCTCAGACGCCTGTGCCTTCCGCACAACTAAGGAGGCCCTGCAGTGCCTGGACACCACGGCTGGGATTGTGGAAGTGCACCCCAGCCTGCAGACCTACCCCGAGCTGGCGGGACTACTGGCCACCGTTCCAAACTTTGCAGGACATATCGCAGGCTGGTGAGGAAGTTATGTGGAGCACCAGAGTTTGTGCCAACAACGCAGCGTACGCTGACTCCAGCATCCCCTTCTCCTCGCCATTCACCAGCCTTGCAGAAACACCACAGGCAGGGGAGGTGCTTGCCCGAGATGCTGGAGACTGTGCTGACGAGTCAGCTTCCCCTGGGTACAACGCCTTCAGCCTCTCCTCGCCCTCCAGTCACAGTCAGCCTCTCTCCAACCCTGCAGCCACATCACAGGTTGGGGAGAGACTTGTTGGGAGTACCGAAGCCTGAGCCAATGAGAATGCAGTCCCTGGCTCTGGCGCCTCCCCCACCACGCCATGTTCCAGCATTCACACCTCCACGCCGCTCTTCAGCATCCGCTCCTGCGCTGCAGAGCTCATGACTTCTTTGGCTGCTTTGAAGCACAAAACAGCACATCAGCACAGAAGACCACTCCTCCTCCAGACGAGCAGGCTTTAACTCTGGATCCAGCTAGCATGAAGAGGACCCTCTCCAGGATCAACACACAAAGTCACACCAGGTCGCGTTCTGAAGGACTGTGCGGAGGAGCTCATGAATGTCCTGGCCAACATTTTCAACATCTCCCCGAGTCAAGCTGTTGTCCCCACATGTTTCAAAACTGCTACCATAATATCAGTCCCAAAGTAGCCCATCCCATCCAGCTACGATTACCGGCCAGTAGCACTGACTTCCATCACAATGAAGTGCTTCGAGTGACTGGTCATGCAGAAAATCATGTCCACCCTGCCTCCCTCCCACGACCCATCTCAGTTTGCATACAGGTCAAACAGATCCACAGAAGATGCCATCTCTGCTGCTCTCCATCCTGTCCTCACCCACCTGGACTCAAAGAACTCCTATGTGTGAATGCTGTTCTTGGACTTCAGTTCAGCATTCAACACAATCATCCCCCAGCACCTAATATAAAAACTCAGACACTTGGGACTCAAAACCTCTATCTGTAACTGGGTACTGGACTTTCTCACAGGGATGCATAGAACGTGTGGGTCGGAAGCACCACCTCCAAGACCTTCACACTGAGCACAGAGGCCCCACAAGGGTGCATGCTTAACCCACTGCGCTTCACCCTGCTGACACATGACTGCGCACCAGCCTTCAGCACCAACCACATCATCAGATTTGCAGACCACACGACAGTGGTTGGCCCCATCACCAACAATGAGGAGGCCAACAGCAGAAATGAGGTGAGCTAACTGGTCCAGTGGTGTACATTCTCTTCTGGAATATAGGAAGAACCAAGGAGATTGTGGTTGACTTCAGGAGGGGACACACACAGCATCCCCCTCTGATCATTGATGGAGCAGCTGTGGAGAGGGTGAGCAGCACCAAGTTCCTAGGGATGCACATCTCCAAGGACCTCTCCTTTTCTAACACCACATCACTGGCCAAGAAGGCTCAAACTCGCCTCTATTTCCTCTACAAACTGAGGAGAGCATGAGTCCCACCTCCCATCATGTGCTCATTCTTCTGAAACACCGTTGAGAGCATCCTCACCAGCTGTATTACTGTGTGGTACGGAAGCTGCACCACCTCCTGCCAGAAGACTCTACAACGCATAGTGAAAGCAGCCAGCAAGATCATCGGTGCCCCTCTACCCTCCCTCTTGGACATCTACCACACCCGCCTCACCCGTAAAGCAAATAACATGGCAGGTGACACCTCCCCCCCCCACACTCCCTCTTCAGCCCCCTGCCCTCAGGGAGAAGGTGCCAGAGTCCACAAGCCCACTCCACAAGACTGCTAAACAGCTTTGTTCACCAGGCCATCAGGACCCTTAACTGCTCACTTCCCCACTCCCAACCCCTGCCCCGGATGTAACACACTCACCCACACAATAACTCTACCTCAGCTGTTAGCACAGATAGACTTTGCACACCAACAGTACCACATCTGCTGCTGTATGTCTTGCACCTTACTGCAACCATTTGCACAAATGCCATACCTGCTGCTGTCTGTTATTGCAATACTGATCATGCGCAGACCAATCTGTTACTGTCTACACCCCATTACTGCATTGAACTTGCAATGTACCAGTATTTCGGTTTACTCTACATAGGATTGCTGTGTTTTTACTATTATTTGCACAATGGGTAGCATTACTGTACATAGATTGTTATTGTTGTTTTCCATCCTTAATCCTTCTTGTCTTATACAGTATATTGTACACACCACTAAGAGAGAGATAAACGGCATTTCAATTTTTCTGTATGTTCTGTACATATAGAAGTATTGACAAATAAAAATTTTTGAATCTTACACTGCCAATGGCTGCACATGGAGGAGAGAAAGAAGTCTAACGTCTTAATGAGTCTCCATGCAACAGCAACCAAACTTTTGTTCCTACTTCAAGTAAACATAAATAAAATACATTTTACCCCAAAATAAACACATTATTAATACAAATAAAAAAAAAAAATCAAATAATGACATAAATTACATTTATGGCAGTTAAACTACCCATGTGGATAAACTTGATCATGTGATAATGTGAGTGTTAAACAAAGGAAAAAAAGACACTTTTCTCAGATATATATTTTTGTGAAGAATTTTCTCTGACATAAGTTTTCATTTTATTTTATTATACAGCTTTTTCATAACTGAAATGAAAATATACAGTATATATACAGTATATGTATATATAGACACACACACAGTGGTGTGAAAAAGTGTTTGCCCCATTCCTGATTTCTCATTTTTTTGTATGTTTTGTCACACTTCAATGTTTCAGATCAAACTAATTTAAATATTAAACAAAGATAACACAAATAAGCACAAAATGCACTTTTCAAATGAGGGTGTTTATTATTAAGGGAAAAATAAAATCCAAACCTGTGTGAAAAACTGATTGCCCCCTAAACCTAATAACTGGTTGGGCCACCTTAGCAGCAACAACTGCATTCAAGTGTTTACGTAACTGGCAATGAGTCTTTTACAGCACTGCGGAGGAATTTTGGCACAGTCATCTGTCGTGGGTTTTATAGGTGTTGTATCGTTAGTACAAGTATTAATGTAAATATGAATGTGAGTAGGAATGAAGATTTCTTCATTCCCACTCACGAAGAATGGACTGTTTTATTAATAATTCTGTATTTGTACCAATAATGAATCAGTCTAAAAAAAAAAAATCCCTGTGAATTCTTGTCTGCTTTTAATCATGGACATGAAATCAAACAGTAGCTCCCATATGTCTTTTCAGTAGTTTAATAAGAAATGTCAGACTAGATTAACACATTCGGTTGACTTTAAGACAGGGAATTCAACATGTATCATGAGCACCATAGACTGTTATTGAATTACTGAGCATAACGTGTATCAAACATTTGTGGAACCAAACAAAACCATAGTTTAACTTGGTGATGTAATGGAAAAGGAAAAACCATAAGATAGCATTGGTTAAGAAAAGTGGATGCAATTTTATGAAGAAAATGATGATTAACCCTTTGAGTGTGAGAATTTGTGTGCCCCTAGTGGCAGAGCGCGGCACTGTGCCTGCCTTCTCACTCTGACTTTGTTAAAAGTAAGTGAGAAATTTCTGGGTGCTTTTTAAATGTACTGATTTCTTGTTCATATACTTTGAAGATAAGATGATGAGGTACCTCTGTACAAAAATAAGTGTCAAAAGACTGAACCATTTCTTTTGTGTAAATATGTCCAAAGTCCAGTTTTGACTGAGTTATGGAATTTAAAGAGCTGCCACAACATTATGCAAATTAGATGCGTAAATTTATTCCTATCTGAAACTTTGGACCATATTTTACATCTTTCTAATTGACAGTAAGCCATTATCTCTTACCACTTTCAAGTTACAGCCTTGGAAATCTGAACTATTTTATTGACAAAAAATATTTACCACTCTTGATCACTAGGGGGTATGTCACATCTTTGCACCATACACACTCAAAGGGTTAAACTATTTTATAAAAAGGAAAATTGATGTTAGTCTGGAAAGGAATGGAGATTAATGAAAAGACAAATGCATTTGAAGTTCTGAAAGAAATTTGGAGATCTTAAGTTTATAAAACCTATACAAGGAATATTCTGAAAAATTAAGTTTAAATTGAATCACAGACAGGGCAGCGCAGTGGCGGAGTGGTTAGCATTGCGGCAGCACAGCAACTCACCCTTGGCCAGGGGATCCTGGGTTCGATCCCAGCCCCCAACCACAGTGATCTGTGTGGAGTTTGCATGTTCTCCCCGTGTCTGCGTGAGTTTACTCCGGGATTTCTCCGGTTTCCTCCCACATGCCAAAAACATGCAAGTTAGGTTAATTGGCATCAAAAACTGGGGATCCTAAATTGTCCTTAGGTATGACTGTGAGAGTGAATGGTTGTCTGTCTCTCTGTGTTGGCCCTGCGATGGACTGGCGATCTGTCCAGGGTGTACCCTGCCTCTCGCCCAAAGATGCAGGAATAGGCTTCAGCCCCCCTGTGACCCGAAAAGGATTAAGCGGAAGAAGATGGATGGATGGATGGACCACAGACCTTCAGCACAGCACAGTCATATTGTGTCCCGTATGGAAGCAGGTGGTCCATTGCATCTTGTTCCATCTGGACGGGCGTGGATTCTGTTGAGAGAACTGGCAGATAGATTCTGTCCCACGGCTTGGCCTACTCCAGAGATCACAACTGTAGAAGCTGGCCAATGTTTTTTTCTTTTTTTTTTTTTTTTTTCTACAGCAAAAGGAATTTTGCCAGGTGGTCAAATTCCAGATAATATTTATTGTTCAAAGTCCAATCAGAAATTCAAACTGGGGAAAAAAAATAAACAAACCACAAATCCGTTTCTTCCGATGTGTTGTGGTCAGATCAGAGATGATTTAAGCTTAGTAAAAAATCAAACAAAATCTTCTTAGCACGGTAATTTAAGGAAAAGGAGTAAAATAGGAAAAAGTCAATTTTAAAGAAAAGAGAAAGAATTTACACTGAGCACGGACTCTGGGCCAACTTAGAAAAAGAAAAAAAATGGAGAAAGCAGAAAATCTGCTCCTTCCAAGGGTCACGCCCTGATGGCTGGGCTGCAACACTAACTGATGAACAAAGTTTTTCCAAGGTTTGGCAGGGATGGCACAATACATTTCATGACAACTGAGCTTGACCAATTACATTCAAAGATCAAGGTTGGATCTTCCCATTAGCGTAAACTTTTGACCACTTGCACTTAGTTTCTCTGTTTAGCAGAGGTCGTAAACTGATTAAAAAAGGAAATGCTGGGAGACTTGGAAGCCGATTGGTCAGTTCAAAGTTCTGAAGTGTGTCTCCGACAGAAAGAGGAGAGAGAATTTGATATGAGAAGTGATCCTCTTAAAACATGTATATGCTGCCCATTAAAGCATAAATTCTTTAAAACTTTAGTGACTAAGATATTCTATTTAATAATAAAGGAACAAACAATGTGTCAACATTGTAAATGTGATAATTTCTTTATGGTAGGCATGCAAAAATAAATTTTTCAAAATAAAGGAACACATATCAAATCATATCAGTAAAAGCATTTCAAACCAGAATTATCCATCACAGGGTCCGGCCATGTCTTCAGTAATGTCCTGAGAAGTATCTTCTGAAAAATGAGAGTCTTGAGGAGATGAAAAAGTTATTTCATTGTTGACAATTCATAGCTTAACTTAAGAGAGAAAAATATTCCTGTGTTATCCATCGGAGGGCAATGTTGGACTTTTGAGTTTCAATCAGCAATCTTACTATCAGGGTCTGTGGAACATCAAGTCATAAACCTGTCATTTGGGGCATTCCTTTGGCAAATGGATTTGAAGGGAAATGACTGCAGGTCTGGAGCAAGGATTAACTTCCACTTTTATGGCCGATGGCGTAGGGTTTCACCGCTCTGATCTTGAATGAAGAAAAGCAATTCATGACCAGACTTTTGGGTGAAACAATTTCTCTTCAGCAAAGAATGATTTTATAAATTGGAACTCAGCAATTAACGCTACACAGCTTTGCAGAATTGTTGTAATTCAGCAACAGTGGAGGGTTTTCAAGCATGAACTGCCTTTTTAAGGTCATGTCACAGCATCTCAGTCGGATTCAGATCAGGACTTTGACTAGGCCACTCCAAAGTCTTCATTTTGTCTTTCTTAAGCCATTCAGAGGTGGACTCCCTGGTGTGTTTTGGATCATTGTCCTGCTGCAGAACCCAGGTGCGCTTCAGCTTGAGGTCACGAACAGATGGCTGGAAATTGTCCTTCAGGATTTTTTGGTAGACAGCAGAATTTGTGGTTCCATTTACTACAACAAACAGCCCCAGACCATCACACTACCACCACCATATTTTACTGTTGGTATGATGTTTCCTTTCTGAAGTGTTTTGGATCATTGTCCTGCTGCAGAACCCAGGTGCGCTTCAGCTTGAGGTCACGAACAGATGGCTGGAAATTGTCCTTCAGGATTTTTTGGTAGACAGCAGAATTCATGGTTCCATTTACTACAGCAAGTCTTCCAGGTCATCAAGCAGCAAAACAGCCCCAGACCATCACACTACCACCACCATATTTTACTGCTGGTATGATGTTTCTTTTCTGAAATGCTGTGTTATTTTTACACCAGATGTAATGGGACACACACCTTCCAAAAAGTTCAACTTTTGTCTCATCAATCCTCAGAGTATTTTCCCCAAAGTCTTGGGGATCATCAAGATGTTTTCTGGCAAAACTGAGACGAGCCTTTATGTTCTTTTTGCTCCGCAGTGGTTTTCATCTTTGAACTCTGCCATGCAGACCATTTTTGCCCAGTCTCTTTCTTATGGTGGAATCATGAATACTGACCTTAACTGAGGCAAGTGAGGCCTTCAGTTCTTTGGATTTTGTGTGGTCTTTTGTGACCTCTTGGATGAGTCGTTGCTGCACTCTTGGGGGAATTTTGGTCGGCTGGCCACTCCTGGGAAGGTTCACCACTGTTCCATGTTTTTGCCATTTGTGGATAATGGCTCTGACTGAGGTTCACTGGAGTCCCAAAGCTTTAGAAATGGCTTTATTACCTTTTCCAGACTGATGGATCTCAATTACTTTGTTTCTCATTTGTTCCTGAATTTCTTTTGATTGCAGCATGATGTCTAGTTTTTGATGATCTTTTGGTCTACTTCACTTTGCCAGGCAGGTTCTGTTTAAGTGATTTCTTGATTGAGAACGGGTGTGGCAGTAATCAGGCCTGGATGTGGCTAGAGAACTTGAACTCAGCTTTCCAAAGATGTGATAAACCATAGTTAATTTATGTTTTAACGGGGGACAATCATTTTTTCACACAGGGCCATGTAGGTTTGGATTTTTCTTTACCCTTAATAATAAACACCTTCATTTAAAGACTGCAATTTGTGTTTACTTGTTTTCTTTGTCTAATATTTAAATTTGTTTGATGATCTGAAACATTTAAGTTTGACAAACATACAAAAAATGAGAAATCAGGAGGCAAACACTTTTTCTCACCACTGTGTGTGTGTTTGTACACACACACACACACACACACACACACACACACACACACACACACACACACACACACACACACACTACCGTTCAAAAGTTTGGGGTCACCCAGACAATTATTTTGTGTTTTCCATGAAAAGTCACACTTATTTACCACCATGAGTTGTAAAATGAATAGAAAATATTGTCAAGACATTGACAAAGTTAGAAATAATGATTTGTATTTGAAATAATATTTTTTTCCTTCAAACTTTGTTTTCGTCAAAGAATCTTCCATTTGCAGCAATTCCAGCATTGCAGACCTAACATGATTGCACAAGGGTTTTCTAATCATCCATTAGCCTTCTGATGCAATGAGCAAACACATTGTACCATTAGAACACTGGAGTGATAGTTGCTGGAAATGGGCCTCTATACACCTATGTAGATATTGCACCAAAAACCAGACATTTAAGATAAGATAAGATAAGATAAGCCTTTATTAGTCCCACAATGGGGAAATTCCAGGATTGCAACAGCATAGGGACAGCAACACTCAGAGCAACAATCAGAAGGCAAGAAAAAACAACATCTAGTAAACATATGTCCATATTACTATAAATGTATATATATATAGACACACAGTGCAGAGCATTATGGCTGGTGGATGTGCAGCAGAAAGTCTAAGCTCTCTCTCCGCGGATGCAGCGGGCCAGCTGGAAGTCTTTGGGCATGATGGTGACCCCCTTAGCGAAGAAGAGACCACCAGGTGGGTCTCGCTGGTCTCCTGCAGAGCCATGACGGCGAAACTCAGGAAACGCAGGACGGTCTTGAAGTCCTGAGCGATCTCCCTCACCAGGCGCTGGATGGGCAGCTTACGGATGAGCAGCTCCGTGGATTTCTGGTAGCGATGGATCTCTCTCAGAGCCACGGACCTGTGACGGCGAGGCCTCTTCACTCTGCCGGTGGCCAGAGCGCCTCTCCGAGCAGCCCTGTGGCTAGCTGTCTCCTGGGGGGCTTCTTCCTCCAGTAGATTTTACAGGCGGTCTGCTAGAATAGTTTGCAGCTAGAATAGTCATTTACCACATTAGCAATGTATAGAGTGTATTTCTGATTAGTTTAAAGTTATCTTCATTGAGAAAAGTGCTTTTCTTTCAAAAATAAGGAAATTTCGAAGTGACCCCAAACTTTTGAACGGTAGTGTATATATATATATATATATATATATATATATATATATATATATACATACATACATACACACAGACGCTGGATATAAAAAGTCTACACACCCCAGTTCAATTGCCAGGATTTTGTGATGTAAAAAATAAGACAAAGATAAATCATTTCAAAACTTTTTCCACCATTAATGTGACCTATAAACTTTACAACCCAATTGAAAAACAAACTGAAAACATCTAAGGGGAAAAATAAAAATAAAAAAACTTACAATAACCAGTTTTCATAAATATGCAGACCCTTAAATTAATACTTGGTTGTGACACCTTTGGCTTTTATTACAGCACTCGTCTTTTTCGGTAGGAGTCTGTCAGCGTGGCACATTTTGATGTGACAATATTTGCATACTCTTCTGTCCAAATCTGTCAGATTGCGAGGGCATCTCCTGTGCACACCCTCTTCAGATCACCCTACAGATTTTTGATCGGATTCAGGTCTGGACTGTAGCTGGCCATTCCAAAATCTTAATCTTGTTCTGGTGAAGCCATTCGTTTGTTGATTTAGCTGTGTGCTTTGGGTCATTGTCATGCTGAAAGATGAAGTTCCTCTCATCTTCAGCTTTCTCGCAGAAGCCTGAGGATTTTGTGCCAACACTGACTGATATTTGGAACTGTTCGTAATTCTCTCCACCTTGACTAAGGCCCCAGTTCTAGCTGAAAAAAAAAAAAAAAACAGCCCCAAAACATGATGCTGCCTTCACCATGCTTCACTGTAGGTCTGGTGTTCTTTTGGTGATGAGCAGTGTTGTGTTTGCACCAAATATACCTTTTGGAATTATGGCCAAAACATTCAACGTTGGTTTCATCAGACCATAGCACATTTCCCTTCATGCGTTTGGGAGATTTCAAATGTATTTTTGCAAAATGTAGCCGGGCTTGGATGTTTTTCTTCCTAAGATAAGGCTTCTGTCTTGCCACCCTAGACGGGAGATTGTTGTTATATGTACTGAACAGCCAACACTTGCCAGAAGTTCCTGCAGCTCCTTCAGTATTGCTGTCGGCCTCTCGACAGCCTCCCTGATCAGTTTTCTTCTTGTCTTTTCATCAATTTTGGAGGGACGTCCAGTTCTTGGTAATGTCACTGTTGTGCCATATTTTCTCCACTTAATGATGACTGTCTTCACTGTGTACCATGATATATTTAATGCCTTGGAAATTCTTTTGTACCCTTCTCCTGACTGATACCTTTGAACAGTGAGATCCATCTGATGCTTTGGAAGCGCTCTGCGGACCATAGTTTGTGCTGTAAAATGTGACTACAAAAATGTCAGGGAAAGCCTACTAGAACAACTGAACTTTATTTGGGGTTAATCAGAGGCACTTTAAATGGTGGCAGGTGTGTGCTGACTCACTTTAATATGAGTTTGAATGTGATTGGTTAATTCTGAACACAGCCCCATTCCCAGTTATAAGAGGGTGTGCATATTTATGCAAACAGGTTGATGTAAGGTTTTTTTTGTTTTTTGTTTTTTTTTCCTTAAAAGTGTGTGTGTGTGTGTGTGTGTGTGTGTGTGTGTGTGTGTATACTGTATATATATATATACAGTATATATACTGTATATATAGCGATCTGTATTGTGTATCGCGGTATAGAGAAATTATATCTCAATACATTTTTGGAGCTATATCACCCAGCCCTAATCAGAAGTGGATTTGAGTAAAATGCACCTTAATACCAACTCACTGAACTTGGTGCCGAACCTCACCCACTTTAAATCAGACCCCTCCAACTCGCGCAAGTCATGTGCAGTCATTTCCTAATTTGGTGGTGAGGACACATAGCAGAAATCCAGACAATGCCCTGAGAGAAACTTAACAAAAACCATTGGCACAAGTTGCAAAGCGTGGCACAAATGCCCACTTCAGACCACCGTAATAGGGCCAATAATTTTAATCAAACATAATTTCAAAATTGTCAAGATAACATGAGAATAGATCAGGCAGCAACAGCAAATGCTCATTTTGAGACAAGGAGAGTTTTGCAGAAGATTTGTGCATCTTATTTTCTTGTTACTGTATTGAGTGGTTTCTTTTATGTGAATGTCAGATTTGTGATATTATCCTTGTTTTCTTTGCTCAGTACAACTCACACCGCTATACCAGTGATAGATTGTTTGCATTGTCTGATACATTTCACTCTTATTTCAGATCTACAGATATTCATACACCGCATCTTATATCATATACAATATCTTCACAAGGTAAATCACTTTAGCTTTATCTACTGTTTGTTGTCTAATACAGCTGCTTAACGATATTCAAAAGCAAATGCCATGTGACGGTTATTATATAAAATTTATTCTTTGTGTGTGTGTGTGTGTGCGCGCGCGTGCGTGTGTGTGTGCGTATGTGTGTTTATCAGGGAGGTATGGGAGCTAAACCCTCCTGAGGTCCACAATGCAGTACTCCAGCACGCATCCTGGGGAAGACAAGGACAGCAGCTGGTAAGGCTGAGTTTGTTTGTGCTTACAATATGTTATCCACTCTTTCATTTTCATTTTCTTTTTATAAATTCATGCCGCAACGTTGCTCCAGAGAGATCTGCTTCACTGTGTGATTGCTTTCAATACAATATAGACTTTGTTTACTTTCACACTGTCTGATTCTTATGCTTTGTCTGTGCTTAAATCCTCAATTTTACATTGTATTACAATGAGATGGTTTCTTTAGACTTATTAGTTGTACCGGGAAAGTCTCTCAGCTGCTGTTTTTAATACTGTATCTTTTGTAGAAATAACTCTACATATTCAAAAATGTAAAGTAAAAAAAGCTTCTACTTTTATCAGAAGTCTTTGAAATGCTGCTATAATGCCAAATTGGGCCTCCTGCAAGAACAATTTGTGCAAACAGATTTTTTCATAAACATGATATATGAACAATTTATGTGAACTTGTGGAATTCACCAATCTGTTGGTATTTTGAAATTTAGTAAAGACACCAACAAATGTATGAGCTGTCCAGACCAGTTGTCAGTTTTTTTTAAATATGTTGCTGTTACTCTGAAGTCAGTTTTGACTAAATGTCTCCAAATTTTTTAGTTGTATTTTGTATACTTTATTAATCCCCAGATGGAAATTCAGGGTATCCACCTGGATGGATGAGGCAGCCACGATGCGGCACCAATCCCTTCACCATTCACACAACATTCACACCTAGGGCCACTTTAGAATCTCCAATTAACCTAACTTGCATGTTTTTGGCCTGTGGGAGGAAACCAGAGTACGTACCCGGGGTAAACCCATGCAGACACGGGGAGAACATGCAAACTCCACACAGAAGGGTCACCAATGGTCAGGGATGGAATCGATCCCGTGACCTTCTTGTTGTGCTGCCACAGTGCTAACCACTGCATCACCAAGCTGCCACAGAGCTATTTTATTTGTCTGAATCAAGCATAGCAATGTAAATGCTATAAGTTTAATTAGTTGACAGGATTTTAGGGTAAGGAGCTCAGTAATCCAGGAGAGGCTCAGAGTAGAACCACTGCTCCTCCACATCGAAAGGAGCCAGCTGAGGTGGTTTGGGCATCTGATCAGGATGCCTAATTGAAATAAAAATTATTAAAAATAATTAAAAGCATTATCATTCCATCAACATCCCAATCATATCGGATGCAAAATATAAGAGTTGGAACGTTGCTGACAGGACAGTGCACAACTCTGTTATACTGGAGAACAACACAGTGGAGGGTGTCTCACACAAGGTGATGCTGGTCACTGTCTGATCAGTGTCTTATCAATTGTCACAATGCAAGTCACATGTATATCATTCTACTTTTTATGGTTTTCACATAAGGTGTGGGCTTTGCCTATGAGTTAAGGTGCAAGGTTGTATTTTCATGTAAACCAACATTATATTGTGAAAATGAAGAAAAGTCCATTTTTACTGCTTTTTTAAGCACACATTTTATGCCCAAGTTTTTGAAATCTATCATGCTGCTCAGCAAAGTGGGAAAGTTTCACTACAGTGTTCCGGATGACACAACTTGACCAAGCTAGCACACAGTGGGCTTCATTTATGAAATGTGAGCAGAATGGATTGGTTTGTAAACTGTTAGTAGAAGGAAATTTAGGTATGTTTTGGCATTCATCAAAATTTTAGTAGCTCCAAATTTTTCGTAACTGACAAAATCTATCACTGCCTCAGACCATTTGTAGAGCATGTGTAAATCTAAATGCACCTAAATATTGCTTGTCATGACCACAACTTTCAACTTTAATTAATCTTAAACTGTTCTATGTCATGTTCACAATACACAAATACCTTTAAAATGTGTTTTTAAATGTGACTAAAAATAGCCCATAATAGATAACTTAATTAATCAGCACTTCATATATCTAAGCTTCAGATTAATTTCTTAAAAAAATGGGTGAAGTAATTAAATCAATTAACTATCCTATCTAAAAAAAAAAACTGAAGTGCACCTTAAAAATCCCTTTAATGTTTAATTTAAAATGCAATTTGTTTTTGATAATTAGATTTCAATTAAAAGGGACATCTTACCAGTTGAAATTATGGATTGAGTCACTCTTTTGGCTGGGTCTATTCTTAAATAACCAAATTAAAAGAAAAACTTAATTATTTGGCCTAATGGTCATTTTCAAATATTTTATCCACTGTTAAATGACCACAAATGCACAAAATAGTATCTAAACAAATATAAAATTAAACACCCAAATTTCATAGGCCTGAACTTTGTAAAAGATTTCCCCTTCAGGAAAATAAGACACTAAGGGGCAGATTTACTAACATGTTGTGCCATTGCAAAACCCTGTTTTGGCATTAAAAACTACTGTTGAGATTTACTAAAGGGCACAGGGAAAGTTAGCGATGGAAAGGTGTGGACAATGTTAATTTTGCACCTGGCATCATTGTATTTGTAGGAGTTGTCATGTCAAAGCGCAAATTTGAGGGAGGGGAGTGTTATGTATGGTAAAATACCTTGGGGGAAGGATGAGGCAAGATGACTGGACAAATACAGCTCTATTATAGATGCAGAACAGCGGTAACACGGTAGGCACCTGGCAGAGGGCACCAGTCCAAAGAGGCTGTCATGAATGCCTCTTGCAGGGCATTAGTGTGACTCCAGGAGCGAGAAGTAAGTTTGCTAGTTTATTTACAAAAGGACAAAAGGATAAAATAAACAGCCACGTGGGGCAAAACACGTACATACACTAAAGCACAAAATAATAGACACTGATGACAAACGAGGAGGTGCAGCGAGGACGGCACCTATGCTGTACAAAATCACAAAGACGAGCAGCGATGAATCCAAACACAGGAGGATACTGGAGTCGGTGATAGGAACTCCAGTCCATCAACACGGAGGTGTTTGTGTGTGTGTAGGTGACAGCGAGGAGTGAGCCTCAGCTGCTCTCTTAAATACTGGACATAGGCCAACCAGGAAAGGGTAATGCAATTAATGAAAATGGCAAACAGCTGTCACGACGCCGGCTCGGCTTTGACAGCCGGAAGTGCAGCCGTGACGCTGTCACAATAAGAGCCCTTTAGAGGTCCTAATAACAAACCCCAAAATAATATGGTGGAAAAGGGGAAATACTGAGTAACCCGAGCGCAGACGGGATCAGTGCTCAGATCACCACAGTACCGTACCCCGTTCAAAGGGCGCATTCCAGATGTCAAACGTAACATCCACGGGCCCCCCCAACCAGAAGGCTACCAGGACCGACCCAGGGAGGGCGGAGGGGGAAACAGACCAGGAGGGCAAGAACCAAAAAACAAAAAAGGCAACAACGACACCCAGAGGAGGGAAAAACCCCCCCACAAGGACCAGATAACAATATGGATAACATAAAATGGCGTGGCTAATCACAGAAATGACCAAAACTAAATTAAGTGCAACAGGATGAAAAAACAAAATACAGGTACCCTTCCAACATACATAAGTACCAAGTAACATTTCAACTAGAGAAATAAAGTTCAACAGGATGAAAAAACAAAATACAGGTACCCTTCCAACATACATAAGTACCAAGTAACATTTCAACTAGAGAAATAAAGTGCAGCAGAATGAAAAAACAAAAAATAAGTAAGGTACAGCCCAATACGACAAGCGAGAGGAAATCAAAATACAGGTACATTTCAAAACACCAAATATCCAACAACACTTCAACTAGACAAAAAAAAACCTTCAAGCACTACAGAATAAGCAAGAAAAAAAAGTATCTGCATAGTGCACACGGTAATTTGGGCAAAGAACAGAGAATCCTTCGATATACATGGAACAAAACAAACACAATTTCAGGGACGCCGGCAGGTAGAGAGCAGAGGAAGGGAAAACAACAGTTCAGGCGGTCTACCCGCATCCCGATTCCACCTAACAAAAAGGAAAAAGAACAGTTCGGGCCGTCTACCAAAGTCCCAGACCCGGGGAAACAGTACCTCAGGCAGCCGGACCAGGTCGTCGAACCAACAAGGCAGTCCTTCGGGCAGCCGACCCAGGATGCCGAACCGGCGAAACAGTCTCTCGGGCGGCCGACCCGCGTCCTTAGACCACCAGGACCAGAGGAGGAAGCTCGGAGGTGGCCTCCCTACCAAGAAAGTCAGCGAGGGGAAGCCAACCCAAATAAGGGGGACCCCAGCGGCACCCGGTGGAGGAAAATAGGGGGGGAAGATGAGGAACCAATCTGGTGTCAGGCGGAAGGGGATCTGTAGCTCCCTCACCGACCTCAAACCGAACCAGCGCTGCACCCTCGGTGGACCTGGACCAGGCCTGCACAGCACCCACTGTGGACCCGGACCGGGCCAGCGCAGCACCCACGGTGGACCCCGACTGGGCCAGTGCAGCACCTGGGGTGACCTCCGAACACAAACCTGGAGCCTCGATGACAACAACCGGAGCTGACACATCTCCGGTGACCCTGAGAGAAGGCTCAGAAAGACAAAGAGAACCGGGATCAGGATTACTGGCAGTGGCAGCGGCAGAGCCCGGTGAGACGAGCTCGGATGCAACGGTCGGCTGCACCTGGCTCATCTCCCCAAGAGACAGGCAAGAATGCTCCAGAACGGAAAGTAAGAAGACAAAATAGAGCACTTGCCTAATCTCGGGCTCCACCGCCGTCCAGGACTCCGACAATCCAGGCTCAATGATATGGAGGTTCATTCCTGGTTCTGGCCTGACTGCGGCGGGTTTCGCAGCCTGCATGATGGTCATCACAGTCTGGGAACCCCCAAGCGCTGAAGTCCACGCCAAAGGCCTGCATGGCGTGGTGGCAGGGGATCCGTGACCTACTGGGCCCGACTGCTCCTCCACAGAGACCCGGGGACGCGTACTCATCGGCCCAGGCTCCAAACGGCAGTCAGGTCTCCTCCTCTGCCCATGACGTGGCTGCGGGGCTGGAACCAGGCTCTCCAGGGCCGCAGGCTCCTCCTTCATCCGACGGTCTACTTCTGGCACCGGGGGACGCTCAGAGAGAAGGGAAGGAGACACAGAGGTAGCAGGTTCAATGTTAATGGCTGTAGCAGGTGGTGGGAGCTCAGAGGACTGTGAACCCCGAGCTCTACCCCCAGGAGTCAGACAAGGCAATCCATTCTACTGAGAGTGAGAATGAAATAACACTTGCCTGTTCTCCCGGGGAACGATGGTGGCTGCTGCAGCGGGCTTGGTTCTCCCCTTTCCCCTAAGGATGGTGACTGAGGGCCCCCTGGGAAGACAAGGAGGAGCCTTTTTCACAGGATCAGTGATGGGCGGAGCCAGAGCAGGACTCGCTGAACTCACAGCAGCTGGTGAGAGCGCCGAGGAGGAGGGAGGAGCAGCCGAGGTGGTCCGGGAACGAGAAGCTGACGGAACAGCAGGGAGAGGTGACCCAGAGGCTGGGGCTGCTGTCTCAACTCTCTGACATGGCACGGGGGAAACAGCTGGCTTGGAGGCAGAGTTGTTGCGGTGGCCCGGAACAGGATCTGGACGGGAACCTCACGGAGGGACGGTGACAGGCGGAACCAGAGAAGAACTCACTGGGCGCACAGCAGCTGGAGGGCATGCTGAGGAGGAGGGAGGAGCAGCCGGGGCAGTCCGGGTCCGTGGAGCTGACGGAACAGCGGGACAAGGTGACCCGGGGGCTGGGGCTGCTCTCTTCACCCTTCGACGTGGCGCGGAGGAAGCAGCTGGCTGGAGGGCGGAGTTCCTCTGGCGACCCGGGATGGGATCCGGACGGGAACCTCGCAGAGGACTGGCCCGATCAGGAGACTTCTGGACCGGATTCTCCATCAGCTCATAGTTCCTCACCCGCAGAGCCACCAACTCCGACACTCTCTCCTTACCCTCAGGAAACGAAGTCAGGTGATAGCTCTTTAAAGCCCTCTGCGTGAGGTCCTGGTACTGGTGTGCAGTGTCGGAGGGGATGAACAGACGGGCGCTGGACAAGAGGTCATCAACCTCCATTAGGTACTCGATACAATAGTCCATTTCTCCGACTAACACTGGCACCCGGAAAAGGGAAAAAACTCAAGCCTGAAAACAAACTTACAGTGGCTGGCGTCTCGTTTGGCTGCGACCTACTGTCATGAATGCCCCTTGCAGGGCATTAGTGAGACGCCAGGAGCCAGAAGTAAGTTTGCTAGTTTGCTAGCTACAAAAGGACAAAAGGATAAAATAAACAGCCACATGGGGCAAAACACGTACATACACTAAAGCACAAAATAATAGACACTGATGACAAAAGAGGAGGTGCAGCGAGGACAGAACCTACGCTGTACAAAAACACAAAGACGAGCAGTGATGAATCCAAACACAAGAGGAAGACTGGAGTCGGGTATAGGAACTCCAGTCCATCAACACGGAGGTGTTTGTGTATGTGTAGGTTGCAGCGAGGAGTGAGCCTCAGCTGCTCCCTTAAATACTGGACATAGGCCAACCAGGAAAGGGTAATGCAATTAATGAAAATGGCAAACAGCTGTCACGACACCGGCTTGGCTTTGACAGCCGGAAGTGCGGCCGTGACACTGTCACAATAAGAGCCCTTGAGAGGTCCTAATAACAAACCCCGAAATAATATGGTGGAAAAGGGGAGATACTGAGTAACCCAAGCGCAGAAGGGATCAGCGCTCAGATCACCACAGAGGCCGCAATGTCGATGCCCTCTGGTATTTATAGGGCGGTGCAGTGACGTGACAGAAAGTGCACGTCACTACACCTCACCACACTTCACAGTAAGGTGCCGGAACACAACATGACACTCTCTCCCCCCCTTAGAAAAGTCCAAAACCACACACACAATTAAGCCCTTCCCCAGTTTGGGACCCAAATCACGCACAAACATAACGAAAACTAATGTACTAAAATGGCTTAGCACATTGTCACAATATAACCTAAAATAGGGCTGACGGGTGGACTACCGTGCAGCCCATATGGCGGGGTGGATTATTCTGCCACCCAGTAAACTAAAAGAGTCCATACATAAACTAAAATTTCCTGCTGTACTCCTAAACTAAACAAAATACACAAAATAATCCCATTTTACAGCATACATACATTAAAACACCAGAACTATTAACACACATATTTACAGCACAGTCCCTTGGGCAGGAAGTGTAGAACCGGCATAGGGGGGCCCAAGGCAGCCCCTCAACAAGCGCGCCCCTGGAAGCAGCAGGCCCTCGGGACGATGGCTGATCTTCCAGACGAAAGCGCCTCTCTTCCTCACCACCGATACCCGCTCTCGTCCAGCCCTGTCACCTGAAGCCTCTTCCTGGACAGGCAGAAGCTGATTGGCGTGCCTCGCCAAGCCATTGGGCAGCTGAAGTATGCTGCGCCCAGCTTAGCCACTATGGGCAGACACCCGTGATGTTTAACTGGCTGTCATCTGGCCCATCTTCGCCGTGGACGTTCTTCACCCCGACTCTGAACCAAGTCCATAACCCTCAGTGGGGCCCGGCTCAGCCTGAAGTGGTGCTTTTGAGCATGCGGTTCTTCCATGCTCGTTGGTCTGGCCCCAATCTCTTCTAAAACCATCGTAGCATTCACCATCATAGCTGCAGACCTTCCATCCCCCTGCAGCCAAGCTCCGGAGGCATCTGGGGCTATCACATCAGTGTCACTCGCTGGCGCAGGCGCCTCACCACCATGCTCAGTACCCTCCTCTACCATATCCCGAGTGCCGGCACTGAGATCCTCCTACGCCGGACCTGAGTGAGGCTGGTCTTGCCTGACTGCTGTGGTGTCTGTTAGCTCTTCGTCCCACACAACATCCTCATTGACCACCGGAACTGGAGGGTTCCACTGGCCACAACCTGACCATTCGTTCCCAGCGTCATCTTTTCTGGTGAAACCCAGTCTGTAAAACAAATCACAGCCCATGATGTTATCACCTCAGGCTGTCACATGCAACGTGAAGTCAACCATTGTTGGAGACTTATACTGAACTATTAACTCCAAAGTCCCAACCGTGCACAGCCTTCCACCTCCATAACCATACAACAGCGCCGGGTTACCTCTAATCCTGTAGTGGGGGAAAAACTCCTTCACTGTGGCCCAGTTTAGCAACGACCCCTCCGCTCCCATTTTCAGCAACAGTGGCACCTCCACGCCGTCCAAAAGTGTACCCATTTGTGCTGGGGGACACCGTATGGATGGTTGTTGGGGGCGGGCAGCATGATTTCTTCCGTGGGCTCTCCGGTTTAGATACACGGCACACTCTGGCATAATGGTTCAAGTGTCCACATCTGCTCCAACGTGTTTCTCTGGCCAGGCAGTCCTTAGCCTTATTGTGGTGCGTCGCAGACCCACAACCCTTGCAAAGGGGTTTTCCCATGGCAGACCTTCGGCTGGCAACATTTGCCGCGGCAGGAGGCTTCAGCAGCTGCTGTGACTGGCGCTAGTTTAGCTCCGAAGCTAGCTTGTCTGCAGCCTCCAGTTGGAGAGCTAGCTCAACAGCTCTGGCTAATGTTAAGTCATTGGGCACCATGAGTAGCCTAGCCTGCAATACAGCGGTACACGTGCGGTCTGCAAACTGGTCATGTACCAATTCATCTTCCAATGGCCCAAAGCGACACTCGCTAGCTAGCTGCTTTAAGTCGGCGACAAACTGATGAATAGGTTCACCCACTTGCTGATGTCGCTGCCGGAAGCGAATCCTCCGGACAGTCATGCTAACCAGGGTATGAAAATGGTTTGCTAGCAGCTCCACAACGTCTTCAAAAAAGTCTAAAGCTCCGAGTGTGCGCAGGACTTGCTGGCCCTCAATACCCAGGTTGTGAACAAGTAGCGCACATGCTCTTAACTTGTCAAGCTTACCCAGGTCGAGCGCGGTGATATAGGTCTGAAAAGCCTCAAACCACATCGGCCAAGGCACCGGCGGTTCACCCAGGAGCTCGAGAAAAGGGCGAAGTGGTGTATTGCATGCCTCCGTGAATTAATCCTCAATCGCCAAATGTTATGTACGGTAAAATACCTTGGGTAAAGGATGAGGCAAGATGACTGGACGAACACAGCTTTATTAAAGATGTAGAACAGCGGCAACATGGTAGGCACCTGGCAGAAGGCGCCAGTCCAAAGAGGCTGCATTATGGATGCCCTCTGGTATTTATAGGGTGGTGCAGTGACGTGACAGGAAGGGCACGTCACTACACCGCACTTCACAATAAGGTACCGTAACACAATATCACAGAGATTATTTAAATGACCGATGATTTACTAAGGTTTGCAGTTGTCGATCTCCTGCTGAATTTGCCATGATTTAACGCCCCCAAAAAGCATGTCTTAATTCATCTGAGCTTGATGACGGTGATAATTAGTGCCAAGACATTGGTCAGAACCGAGGGAGCATGGCTGAAGAGACAGAAGCTTCTCTCTGTGCTTGACTTTATTTGGCATGACAGAACAGTTTATATGAACAGAAACAATCTCATAGAGATCAGTGTTGTGCTGAACTGGAAATCAGCCGGCAGAAGATTTTTAAAATTTCATTTGTTTATATAGCCTAATAATAATAATAATAATAATAATTTATTTCATTTATCACACACTTTACATTTCAGGGCAGATTCTCAAAGTGCTACACAAATAGGATTAAGAACAAGAATAAAAGCAAACATTAAGAGATAGTACATACGATGACACACCAGGACATTAACAAGCTTTTCTAAACAATGAATTTCTATCCATAAAATCGGATAGCCCTTCCTACATGCAGTGTGCATACAGATGTGTCAGTGGGCAGTAACCTTTTTTTTTTCTTTTCTGCAGAGGTTTTTTCCAGTTTCCTCTCCTCTCCATTAGTCAGACTCCCCCTTTTGAAACAAAAGCTCTTCCACATTGTCAATTTTGTTCAATTTTTTTCTCTATCCATTTCCCTATAATTGTATATTTTTGCTGTGCATAAAATGGTAATTCAGTTTCCTCTTCTCTTCACTCTCCCAGTTCAGGATACAGTAGGAGGAAAACAACAATGAGACTATTGAAAAGAAAGAGCACACACCCATAGAAACATCCCCGAAAATTGTAACATCGTAGTAACTCAGTGACAGCAGTCTCTGTTGTGGCTATCCAAGGAATCAGTGAAATTGTGTGTGTTTAATTTTATTATGTTCCAGACTTCAGAAAACAAAAAACACATATTTATAAAAAGTCATGATCAAGTTATGGTCATGGTCAAGTTATTCACTTAATAAAACCCCAGAGTCTCCATCAGACCATCTTGACGGTTCTTGTGTTAATAAAATAAACACCTTGGTCAGATAATCAATTTATTCATGAGTAGTCCTTTTTAAAATTATATGCAAATATTTAATTTATACATATTTAACAAAGGAGTCTGCCATGTGAAATGAAAATCAAAAACTTTGGAATATGACAAACAAAAATAAACTATTTTACAGGGTTTTGAGCTTAAACAAAAGCTTTAAAAAATACTCCTCACATGTGCCTGTGCACAATATTGCGCTGCTCTTGGTGGATGGGTGGTCATTATTGAAAAGAAGTGACTGTGTCTGTGTTCATAATTTTGCATGTTGTTAGTAGATCACTGGCAAAAATTAGCCACTCCCTTAGGCGCTCTGTCTAATTTGCACACTCATTAATTTGCGCTGCCTTAGTAAATCTGCCGCTAAATTGCTAAACTATGAATAGTGTGTAAATATGAGTCCAAAAGCATTACACTGAGATAGCATCACTAATTTAGAGTTTAAATTACTGAGCTTAAAATTACATTTTTAGTTTTCTGTTCCCATTTACAGTAGTTCATACATCTGCACCCAATCACACCACACAACTTGCAGTCACTTATCACGATTCACGCATGGGGGTGGGGGTCTTCCTCCACCCCTGCTGCCGCCCCCCTTTTGCCGGGGGCCTATGGCCTGGTTGGTGACCTGGGATGTCATGTTGTGGTCATCCCTGGGGCTCTACCGGTATACAAGACGGTGCCTTGGGATATGTTTGTGGGGTTTTTATGATTGGATGGGCTAAAGAGGTGTGTGCGTGCGGGAGTGAGTGATAGTTGCGAGGGAGTGAGTGAGTGAGTGAGTGAATGAGTGAGTGAGTGAGTGAGTGAGTGAGTGAGTGAGTGAGAGTGGGTCGTGATGGCGGTGGGTCAGATTTGTGTTGTGATGATGGCGGTGCGTTGAATTTATGTGGCACTTTTCGTGGACGCTCGAGGACGCTTTGTGGTGGATGCATTATTCATTTGCTTTGCGGGTGGGCGCTGATGGTGGTGGGCTGCTGCTGTGACCATGGCTGCCCTGGGGAGGACTGGCGGGGGCGTGGCTGGAAATCGGTGCCGGTGGCCTTTCCGGCTGCTGCCGGGCATTTGCTTGCACTCATGCCCGATGTCATGAGCGCTGGGGGCGGGGTGGGTGGGGTGTCTTGTTTGGGGACACGGTGGTGGCGTGGCTGGGAGGACCGGGGATTGAGCCACCCTCCGGTTATTGGACGGCCTGCTCTACATCCTGGGCCACTGCGCTTTACAAGTCAGGTGACATCCTGGCGCGCTTGCAGTGGGTCCATCATTCATTTGCTCAGGGTGGGCGTTGTTGGTGGTAGGCTGCTTCTGTGGCTGCAGCTGCCCTGGGGCGGGTTGGCAGGGGCGTGGCTGTGGGTCCAAACCGGTGGCCTCTCCGGCCACTGCCCGGCAGTTGTGCGTGTGTGTGCCCACTGCATCTGTGCTGCGGCCACCCCAAGCATTAAATGTAAATATGAGTGAGTGTATAAGAGTGAGCACGAGTAAATGTGAATGAGTCAGAGCACGAATGAGAGTGGTCAGGGGGTGCTGGACTGATGGGAGTGGTACCTTCTGGCCACGTGAGCTCCCTTCAGTGGGTGGGGGGGGCTGGCCTTCTGTGGAGCTCCCCGCTCCTTGCTGTGACCTTCCTTGAGCATGGGGGCATGGTGGCTCCCGGGGCATGTGTCTGGGGCGCTGGGGTGGGCATGGGTCTGCGGTGCAGGGGGGTGCCCTGGGGGGCCAGCCCCAGGGGCGTGTGCTGGTCTCCGGCCTGGGAGGAGGGGGTGTGGGCCTTCCAGCGCCTTGGGCTCGGGGCTGGCGTTGGCCCCGCTGGGGGAGGGGGGGGAACTGGCCAGCCCGGGGGCGGGGATGCGCTACACCATTCAAGTAATTGAATATTCTGTATTGAAAGACTTTCAAAATGAAATTTAATTTGTAGGCAGTGCAAAAAAAACGGACTCTGAAAAAGATGATTTTTTTATATTTTTGCTAGGTTTAAAACTCACGTTCGATCGGCTGACAGTTATGTTTTTTTGCAAAAATATATGTATTTTTAAAAAGTACATTTTCTAAGCTTTCCAGTGATACCAGGCACTCATGTTTTTTGGGTTTTTTTTCCCCCAGGACTTGCCGCTAGCAAACAAAGAAAGAGTCATGATTTATGACTTCTCCTGCCTGCAGCTCGTAATGACGCGGTGCACATTCTGACTCATTTTGCCAGCACGGGTCACATATGTCTCTCTGTGGTTTTCCAGGTGCAGATACCAGACTTGTGATGAGACCTCTACAGTAGCATAAACAGTTTGCCTTCTGTTTTAGTTGTGATAGTCTGTTTGTGTTTTCTTTGCTCGTCCCTCCCTCTTTTTCTACCCTTCCCACCCCCTCACCCGCCACCCCTTCCGACCACTTTGAATCTTTTCAGTTCTCCCCCCCCCCCCCGTCAGACCCATCATAAGTAAAACAATTTAAATAAAGTATTAAAAGTTGTTACAAGAGGAGTCTATAAATACTTTTTATATACAGTACATATCACATATGAGCAAAGCTCCTTTTGGCAAAGTAAATGTGTTTGGCACAGTAAGGGAAGCAGATATCTGTTCTGCTTACCTGGCTGCTAGACAGGACATGAAAAAAAAATAAAACAAAGCTTTAAAAAATGTGCTGTGATGCACTTCTTCCAGCTGTTGCATTTTTTTTTTTTCCTGGCAGCATCTGTTACCTCTGTGCAGACCTTTGCTTTTCTTGTTTGGTCACTTCTTTACTGCCAGAAGAAAATATTTTTTTTCTCTCATCTTTGCTTAACTCAAGATGACTTAAGCTGCAGCCTCTGAGGAGTTTTTCCTTCTATTCTTTATTTGTGCTGCATCATCAGAGCAACAGGCAAGAGAGCTCCACAACTCCTTATATAGTAGTTTGTGGATGGTGATATATGCTAATTACCAACCATCAGGAGTGCAGCTATTTTACGAATGAATGGGATTCATGAATATACACATATGTACAAACAGATTATGGTTTTAGCAGCATTTGTGAATCTAGAATAAGTTTTTAGTCCCAAGATGATTTACTTGCAAATCTATTCACAGATTTACTGTTTCATGCATGAGGCCCAGTGATTCATCCAGGTTATGCTCAAGTTCAAGTTTAGGGTTAGAAGATCTGAGGACTCTTGGGGTGATTTCTTCAAGCTGGAATGAGCTGCTCCGCTGTTGATGGTCTGGTTCTAATATGTAATTTGATTAAATGTGACAGCATCTTGTGTTGTGGTAGAATGGGAGTAATTCAGAAAAGTAACACTACCTTTGATTATCTTATCAAACCACATTAAAGTACAATGATTAAAAGTTCATGGTTGCTGTTCAGATGAAGACTCAAGATGAGCAAAATATTACAGATTTTTGTACTGCGACTGACAGAGGTTTTATATTTTTGTTGTATATAGTATTTATGTTATGTACTGTGCATGCAAGATATTTGCTTTTTTGAACCAACAAAGGTGTGGAAAAATAAACAGTTGTAGGTGGGAGAAAAAAAACCAAAACAGAACTGATGGGCACCCAGGATATTGGTGAACATCCAGGATGTGTTTGGCTGATTCTCTTTGTGTTGGGAAATGCAAATAATATAACACTGATGGCAGGAAAAGAGCAAATGCCACATGGTGGGATTTAATATATTTAAAAAACAAGATCTCATCAGAAAGGAAATCAAAAAGAAAAACAAATCAAGCAGACAGGCGAAAAGCAGTCAGACAGCAGAAAGTAAACACAACAGAAAAAAACAGCAAGGCAAAAATAAATGAAGTAAATTTGCATGTGTCTGCTATCTCTCTGTCTTCTTATACAGATCTACATATTCGAGAATAACATCTACTACCAGTCAGATGTGAGGAGTAACTCTCTGAGGATCACCTCCTCTGGGATGGAAGGAGTCATCTTCAATGGACTCGCCGACTGGTTATATGAAGGTGTTTATCAGATCAAATCCACTGTATATAATGGCTTTGTATAAAAATGAAGTATACTTCTGCTATTCATGATAATCACGATGGTGGGTTATTCCCTGGAAGGTCAGTCCATTGGAGCACCGCTTGATTTGCACGGTGGCGCAGTGGTTAGCACTGCGGCAGCACAGTTTACCCTTGGCCGGGGGATTGTGGGGATCGTGGGATCGTGGGTTCGATCCCAGCCCCCGACCAACAGTGATCTGTGTGGAGTTTGCACGTTCTCCCCGTGTTGCGTGGGTTTACTCCGGGATTTCTCCGGTTTCCTCCCACATGCCAAAAACATGCATGTTAGGTTAATTGGCTGTTCTAAATTGTCCCTAGATATCTGTTTCCTATAGGCCCTTAGAATAGAGGGTTAGTATTAATGAAAGCGCTTTGAGTGGTCTTTGTGACTAGAAAAGCGCTATATAAGTGCAGGTTAGTTAGTTAGTTAGTTAGTTGATTTACATATTAATAAAGCAAGGCAGACTAAGACCGACCAAATCTTTCTTCAAAGCAAAAGAGGAAACACCAGCAAATAGTAGTAATAAATAAATTGTGAAGTCATTCCATATGATCTACAGTGAAAGATATAGCTTATATCTTTTTTATTAAACAAAGTAAAAGCAGCACAGAAATGCAATAATAATCTGGTTGCAAGCTTGACCTAGTGTAGTGGTGATATAACTTTGTGTTGAGCCATGTTCTTACTGCAGGAACATTATGAGTACCTGGAGTAATCTGACGGTAGTTCCTGTTTAACACATTCCATTCTAGAGTTTTAGTTCTAGTTTTGGTTTTAGTCAAGAAAACTCTCTTTCCATGTTAGCTACTGCTCAACACCAGGGGCTCGAAGAATGTAATAGAACTAGGGGTCGGCAAACTATTGAATATATTGAATGTATCAATATAAATGCCCAAGTAAGATACATAAACGGCCTATATCGTGACTATCAAGTATAAATTATCAAGTCAGTGTAAGCCGACAGCATGTTATTCAGCTCCAAGTTCCACGTCTTTATCTCCTCCACTTCTAATGGTGCATGTCCACCTAGGCGTATAGTACAAGTCTCGCACCATCTCCGCTTCAGGGATCCATCAGGAGCATGAATCGGGCATAACTACCGAAGCAACAACAAATGACTGATATATGCATGTGCTGCTCAGCAGAACACACAAGCTGCATCTCATTGGTTGCCAGGTGGACGGTCTGTTCAAGATGCCGCGGGGACAGTAAACTTCCTCTTGTATCTTAAAAACTAAACAGTGAAAGATGTTTCTGAAATAAACTGAGGTGAGAAATAAATGGTGTAGTTGCTGAATATGTATTTACTTTTTACTAACAACTGCTATTTTATAAGTTTAGCACCAGCTTCCTGGAGCGACCTTTGTGCATTTACATAAAGTGGAGAGACGTATGTTAATGAAGAGCGGGAAACTCCACGCGACAGCTCAAGATTCTAGTCACAATGCTACCAGAATGCATTGCTCGGCATTCTATATAGACAATAAATTGGAAGCAGAAAAACGCATGCCAAGGTGGGGACATACCATTATTGCGCTGCTGCTGCTGCACACTCACTCACAAAGCCAGAACAAAACCTTCACCTTTTTACATTTGAAGAGGGGGGAAGAAACTTTGCTGTTGTTTTGAAAAAATTCTCTTCATACAATTAAGCTTTCAAGTATTCTGTGTTACTGTACAAATGTTTTATGACAGTGATTTGCAAGGCAGCAGTCAGTGCCATTACGTCACCCAAACTGCTGCTCAAGGAGAAAGTCCAAACGGACTTCACTAAAATAAGCAATCTAAAAGCCTTGTAATTGTGGGTTTGCTAGCTGAAATAAATAAAAAGACTGATGGAGGAATGTTGGAGTGCAGTAGCTGATAATTTTTTGGGGGGAGAGAAATAAAAAAGGGGTCTTTGTGACAAAATAAAGGGCTCTGGATTTGTGTGAACTCGGTTTGGATTTTAGGGGGGAGCCTTTCTTAAATGTGTCATGAGGCTGAGCACAGAGTTTCACCGTGCTCAGGCTCTCAGCTTATTTTCATTTACGTCTTGTATTTTCCCAGTTTATGTATTGTTTGTGTGTTTATCATTCTGTGTGTTGGCTTAGGATGTGTTCGTAGTTTTCAGTTGGTCTGTTATGTATTCATGTTCTTATTATTTTTATTCTGTCGTTTAGTTCCTAGTTTTTATATTTTGCTACTTTGTGGCATGAGCGCTCCACCTCTTCTTCCAGGCAGGCTGACACCATAGTGCACCATGGTGCAGCACACCATAATTTGCAAATAAATTCTCTAAAAATCAGACAATGTGATTTTCTGGATTTTTTTCTCATTTTGTCTCTCATAGTTAAGGTATACCTATGATGAAAATTGGAGACCTCTCTCATCTTTTAAGTGGGAGAACTTGCATAATTGGTGGCTGACTAAATACTTTTTTACCCCACTGTATATGGGGCAATGGGGCAAAAAAGTATTTAGTCAGCCACCAATTGTGGGAAGACTGAATCTGCAATAGGTAAGCAGCTTGGTGTGAAGAAATCAACTGTGGGAGCATTTATTAGAAAATGGAAGACATTCAAGACCACTGATAATCTCCCTCGATCTGGGGCTCCACGCAAGATCTCACCCCGTGAGGTCAAAATGATCACGAGAACGGTGAGCAAAAATCCCAGAACCACACAGGGGGACCTAGTGAATGACCTGCAGAGAGCTGGGACCAAAGTAGCAAAGGCTACCATCAGTAACACACTACACCACCAGGGACTCAAATCTTGCAGTACCAGATGTGTCCCCTTGCTTAAGCCAGTACATGTCCAGGCCCGTCTGAAGTTTGCTAGAGAGCATTTGGATGATCCAGAAGAGGACTGGGAGAATGTCATATGGTCAGATGAAACCAAAATAGAACTTTTTGGTAAAAACTCAACTTGTCATGTTTGGAGGAGAAAGAACACCATACCTACTGTGAAGCATGGGGGTGAAAACATCATACTTTGGGGCTGTTTTTCTGCAAAGGGACCAGGGCGACTAATCCGTGTAAAGGAAAGAATGAATGGGGCCATGTATCGTGAGATTTTGAGTGAAAACCTCCTTCTATCAGCAAGGGCATTGAAGATGAAACGTGGCTGGGTCTTTCAGCATGACAATGATCCCAAACACACTGCCCGGGCAGTGAAGCAGTGGCTTCGTAAGAAGCATTTCAAGGTCCTGGAGTGGCCTAGCCAGTCTCCAGATCTCATCCCCATAGAAAATCTTTGGAGGGAGTTGAAAGTCCGTGTTGCCCAGCGACAGCCCCAAAACATCACTGCTCTAGAGGAGATCTGCATGGAGGAATGGGCCAAAATACCAGCAACAGCGTGTGAAAACCTTGTGAAGACTTACAGAAAATGTTTGACCTCTGTCATTGCCAACAAAGGGTATATAACAAAGTATTGAGATGAATGTTTGTTATTGACCAAATACTTATTTTACCGAGGAATTTACCAATTAATTCATTAAAAATCCTTCAATGTGATTTTCTGGATTTTTTTTTTCTCATTTTGTCTCTCATAGTTGAGGTATACCTATGATGAAAATTGGAGACCTCTCTCATCTTTTAAGTGGGAGAACTTGCACAATTGGTGGCTGACTAAATACTTTTTTCCCCCACTGTGTGTATATATATATATATATATATATATATATATATATATATATACAGGTACATCTCAAAAAATTAGAATATCATGAAAAAGTTCAATTTTTTTGTCACTCATTTCAGAAAGTGAAACCCATATTGTCATAGCCCGAGTGTTGGTTCTGTCCACACTCAGGTCTTGTATCATATTTCCCTGGCTTTGGCAGCAGAGGATTCCTTCTAGCTCCTCGGGCTCTTATTGTGATAGTGTCCGGGGAAGCTCCCTGCTGTCAGAGTCAGCTGCTGCGCTGCTGTCAAACTCAGCAGCTGTGCTGCATCGGGGTCATTAGCTGCCAGAGTTAAAAGCAGGTGCTGAATGCTCCCCGATGCGGCAGTCTCTGTTTCCCTCCGTGAATCACTGTTAACCGACTTGGGAATCTCCTGTAACCCATCTGTTAACGTTGTTGTCTTGTAAGGTACGTTCTCTTAGACTTCACCTTCATTATTATTTCGTCTGGCGCATCGGCTGCTCCCCGGCTCAGACGTCACCTTTTCATTGTGTGTATCCTGTGCTTGTCCATCCCTCACTGTAAATAAACATCACTGCAAACTCACTGGTGACTGTGGCATCTTATGGTGGCTCGTGAGGGCCACCGTGACAGTAGACTGACGCCAGAACGCCCGGAGAAGAGGCGTCGCACTGAGACGCCATTCACCGTGCAGTTTGCAGTATTGGACTTGTTCCCCCCGTCCGAGTGTCTGTTGCTGGGAGTATGCCGTCATCCAGGGGCCGCGGTCGGCGCCTGGGCAGGCAGCTAGCGGAAGTTCTGGAAAATGTGGACTGCACGATCCTTTCTGCTACGCTGTGGGACGCTCCCAGCGACATTCGCAGACATCTGGACTATGCTGAGGAGTTTCTGGTCAACCTTCCCCTCGAGTACGACGATCATCCGGAGGTGAAAATGAGGTGGGAGGAACTCGCTGCTCAGCGCGAGTTACTCCGTGGGCTGGAGGAGAAGAGCAGGAAGCAGGGGAGGAGGCATCCTCGCTCCCTGCGTCGGTGTCCCGTTCCCGTGCCGGAGCAGGTCCAGGAGTACGCGCCGTCTGGGGGCCGACAACGACGTCGGCGTAACGGTGCGGGCAACCCTCAGCAGAATCCCCGTCTGGACTCGCTGCCGGCGTATTCCCTCAGCGAACCTCCAAGACCGGCCCCACCTCATCTTCCCAGGGGGCCCTCTATCGCCATCCAGCGGGGAGAGGGGGGAGCGACGTCCCCCACAGCAGGAACCATCTCAACCCCAGGAGAAAGGCAAGTGCACGATAATTTCTCTCATCTCGATATTGTTCTGCCTTGTCTGACTCCTGGGGGTGGAGTTCGGGGCTCGCAGCCCCCGAGCTCCCTCCACCTGCTGTGGATGAAATAATTAACCCTGCTGCCTCTGTGTTCTCCCCCGCCGAGCGGTCCACGACGCCAGGCCAGCGTCGTAGGACGAAGAGGGCCCCTGCAGCGTGAGATAGCCTGGATCCGGCCCTGCTGCTACGCCACGGACGGAGGAGAGGAGCGGACTGCGGCCCGGAGCCTGAGCCGACGATGAAGCGTCCCCGGGTCACCTCGCCAGAGCGGTAGCGGTCCGAGCCAGTGGGTCGAGGGTCCCCTACCCCCACGCCATACGGGTCATCGGCGTGGACTGCGGCGTGGGAGGAACCTCAGGCTGCCGACAACATCTGGTCAGCTGCGGAGCCTAACGCAGCTGAATCCGAGTCTGCTGACGAGAGTCACCCAGAACCTGGATCGTCGGAGTCCTGGGTGGCAACGGAACCCGAGTGCAGGCAAGTGCTCCCTCTTCTGTCTCTTTCCCCTATTGAGCATTTTTGCCTGCCTCTCGGGGAGGCGAGTGAGGAGCAGCCGTCTGCTGCGCCTGAGCTCGTCTCGCTGGGTTCCGTTGCTACCGGTGATGCTGATCCCGGTTTTCCTGTTCTCGAGCCTTGTTTCAGTGTCGCCGGCGTGGAATGGGTTGGTGTCACCGAGTTGGAGGTTCCAGGTTCGGGGGCGGAGATCGTCAGCGGAGCTGCACCGGAGGCCCAATCGGGGTCCATCGCGGGTGCACCGGAGGCCCAATTGGGGTCCACCGTGGGTTCGGTTCCGGCCCAATCGGGGTCCGACGTGGGTGCACCGGAGGCCCAATCGGGGTCCACCGTGGGTTTGGTTCTGGCCCAATCGGGGTCCGACGTGGGTGCCGCACCAGCAGGTTCTGGATTCGGTGAGGGAGCTGCAGATCCCCTGCCGCCGGATGCTGGACAGACTCATCCCCTTCTTCATCCTCATCACCATCATCACCCTCCTCGTCCTCCTGAGGAGCACAACCCATCTCCACCTGGGGCCCTTGGGGTTCCGAACGCTCCGCCCGGTTCCCCCTCGTCTCTCCCTTTTTCAACCGGACCATCGGCTACTTCTCCCCAACGGTTCTGGTGGGCTAGTGATGCGGGTCGGCCGCCTGAAGGACTGTCTCGCCGGTTTGGTTCTCTGGGCTGGCCCCCCGACATTTTGGACCCCCTGTTTGGCGACCTGGTCCGGCCGCCTGAAACTTTCTGCTTCCGAGCATGGGACCGGTATAGGCCGCCCGAACTGTTCTTTTCCCCCTCCCTCTTTTGGCGGCTCACTCCTTTTTCGTTCCCATATTTGGTAGTTCTTTTCCTTCCTCCGTCCAATGTTTATTGTCTTGCTAACGTATGTACTGCCTGTCTGATTCTGTTCTTGTCACCCACATTCAAGGGAGTATGTTTTTTTTTTTTCCCTGTCTCTATAGCCTTGTTGGTTCCCCTGTTAGTATCTCGTTGTTTTTTTTTTTTTTTTTTTTGTTTCTCTCTCCCTCCTGCCAGCGCCCCATCCGCCCACCCTGGGGGGGGGGGGGACTTGGGTGTTACTTGGGCCGCTCAGGGGCTTGGCCTCGAGGGGGAGGTACTGTCATAGCCTGAGTGTCGGTTCTGTCCGCACTCGGGTCTTGTATCATATTTCCCTGGCTTTGGCAGCAGAGGATTCCTTCTAGCTCCTCGGGCTCTTATTGTGATAGTGTCCGGGGGAGATCCCTGCTGTCAGAGTCAGCTGCTGCGCTGCTGTCAAACTCAGCAGCTGTGCTGCATCGGGGTCATTAGCTGCCAGAGTTAAAAGCAGGTGCTGAATGCTCCCCGATGCGGCAGTCTCTGTTTCCCTCCGTGAATCACTGTTAACCGACTTGGGAATCTCCTGTAACCCATCTGTTAACGTTGTTGTCTTGTAAGGTACGTTCTCTTAGACTTCACCTTCATTATTATTTCGTCTGGCGCATCGGGTGCTCCCCGGCTCAGACGTCACCTTTTCATTGTGTGTATCCTGTGCTTGTCCATCCCTCACTGTAAATAAACATCACTGCAAACTCACTGGTGACTGTGGCGTCTTATGGTGGCTCGTGAGGGCCACCGTGACACATATATTTTATAGAGTGATATATTTCAAGTGTTTATTTATTTTAATTTTGATGGTTATGACTTACAGCCCATGAAAACCCCAAATTCAGTTTCTCAAAAAATTAGAATATTATATAAAATTAATTTAAAAAAATAGTTTGTTAATAGAAATGTTGGCCGACTGAAAAGTATGTCCATGTACACACTCAGTACTTTGTCGGGGGAGTCCTGCTGGAAAATGAAATTAGCTTCTCCATAAAGCTTGTCAGCAGAGGGAAGCATGAAGTGTTCTAAAATTTCCTGGTAGACGACCTGGGCTGACTTTGGTCTTGATAAAACACAGTGGACAAATACCAGCAGATGATCTTTGTTCAGATAAAAGTAAATTTTCCATTTCATTTGGAAATCAAAGTCCCGGAGTCTGGAGAAAGAGTGGAGAGGCACAGAATCTAAGTTGCTTGAGGTTTATTGTGAGATTTCCACAGTCAGTGATGATGTGAGGAACCAGGTCATCTGCTGGTGTTTGTCCACTGTGTTTTATCAAGACCAGAGTCAGTGCAGTCGTCTAGCAGGAAATTTTAGAGCACTTCATACTTCTCTCTGCTGACAAGCTTTATGGAGAAGCTGATTTCATTTTTCAGCAGGACTTGGCACCCCCCCCCCCCCCACACACACACACACTGCCAAAAGTATCAAAACCTGGTTTAAAGACCATGGCATCACTGTGTTTGATTGACCAGCAAACTCTCCTGACCTAAACCCCATTGAGAATCTATGGACTATTGTCAAGAGAAAGATGAGAGACACCAGACCCAACAATGCAGACAAGCTGAAGGTCACTATCAAAGCAACCTGGACCTTCATAACACCTCAGCAGTGCCACAGGCTGATCACCTCCATGCCACGCCACATTGAGTAATTAATCCAAAAGGAGCCCTGACCAAGTATTGAGTGTGTACATGGACACACTTTTCAGTCGGCCAACATTTCCATCAAAAAACTATTTTTTTTAAATTAATTTTATGTAATATTCTAATTTTTTGAGAAACTGAATTTTGGATTTTCATGGGCTGTAAGCCATAATCATCAAAATTAAAATAAATTAACACTTGAAATATATCACTCTCCGTGTAATGAATCTATATAATATATGGGTTTCCCTTTCTGAAATGAGTGACAAAAAATATTGAACTTTTTCATGATATTCAAATTTTTTGATTTGTACATATATACGTACACACACACACACACACACACACACACACACACACACACACACACACACACACACACACACACACACACATATACATTACCGTTCAAAAGTTTGGGGTCACCCAGACAATTATTTTGTGTTTTCCATGAAAAGTCACACTTATTTATCACCATGAGTTGTAAAATGAATAGAAAATATAGTCAAGACATTGACAAGGTTAGAAATAATGATTTGTATTTGAAATAATAATTTTTTCCTTCAAACTTTGCTTTCGTCAAAGAATCCCCCATTTGCAGCAATTACAGCATTGCAGACCTAACATGATTGCACAAGGGTTTTCTAACCATCCATTAGCCTTCTGACGCAATGAGCAAACACATTGTACCATTAGAACACTGGAGTGATAGTTGCTGGAAATGGGCCTCTATACACCTATGTAGATATTGCACCAAAAAACAGACATTTGCAGCTAGAATAGTCATTTACCACATTAGCAATGTATGGAGTGTATTTCTGATTAGTTTAAAGTTATCTTCATTGAAAAAAAGTGATTTTCTTTCAAAAATAAGGAAATTTCTAAGTGACCCCAAACTTTTGAACGGTAGTGTGTATACACACACACACACACACACACACATATATACATTTTTGTGTGTGTGTGTGTGTCAGGGGTGGCAAACATGCAGCTCTTTGGCATCTCCTTTACAGCTCTTTTCTTGTTTCATTTAATTTGCGGCTCTTTTTTTAATAATTATATTTTTCTTTCTTAGCGTGGTGGCTCAGTTTTTGGCATGGCGGGCTGCCATGCAGAAATGTTGACAGTAAAAACCCTGCACATTTGTTCACTTTGACTGACTTATTTCTCTGGCATCTGTATATCATGTCTCTGCTGCTGCAGCCATGTCTCCATGTGTTTTTCCTCACTGCCACAGCAGTATATGAGCTAACGCAGGCTACTGAGAATGCAAGAAAAGAGGTGCCAGTTAAAATGCAGCCTTTTCCAAATTTGAACAAAACCCAGTTGTTTGTTGACTACAGCTCTGGGTCTGGATTCGAACTGCAGTCTGAGTATCTTTTAACATCTTGATGATAAGGTTTGTAAGTTCCATTCTCCAGTTTGAGTGGTTTTGAGAGTTCTTCCATTTCAATTGCCAGAAGCAAAAAAATAACCAAAAGAAACACACACACGCACACACTAAAAAAAAACAAAAAAAACTACATGGTGGATACAATTTTACAATGGATTTTTTGTTTTTAAAGCATTTGTTTCTAGCATTAAAATTCAGCAGAGCAGACAAGACAAACTTGATTGCTGAAACAAAAATCAACAACCTTCTATGGTCTATTAAATCACAGTGTAAACAAATTCCCCATACTGATGGTCTGTGCAGTTTGTGCAAATGCAGTCAGAGGGATGGGGAATATTTCAGAGTAATTTCTGCTTATAGATTTGTTGAATTCTGTCTGCTTTGTTACCTTTGGGAAGGAACTGAATCATCAGAAGCACAGTGTTTCTTATTAAAATAATGTGTTTTAGTGTATGAGATTATTTTTCTTATTATAATTACATGACATGTAGTGACCTAGAAAAGTAAAGTTAAATTGACAATTAAAAACAAGACTGAAGATTGGCCTGATAACTTTATCAGAGGAAAATCTTTATAATAATAATAATAATAATAATAATATAATGAAATGCATTTATATAGCACTTTTCATGCTCAAAGCTCTTTACAGTGACTCAATTTTTCATTCACTCCTCAGACAATGGTAGTACCTCTGTAGCCACAGCTGCCATGGGGAAGACTGATGGAAACGTGGCTGCCAATCCGTGCTAACGGCCTCTCTGACCACTGCCGAACATTTATTCACATTCATACACCAGCATCATGGACACTGGAGGCAGAAGAATCTACATATAGACACACAGTTGAAATGAAAAGTTTGCATAGACTGTATAAAAAGTCATAATCTTTTTTTTTCCTCACTGTCTGACATTAAATCAGACTAAACTTTTCCTGTTTTAGGTCAGTTTGGATTACCAAAATTATTTCTATTTACTAAATATTTTTTTCTATTTGTGTCAAGATAGCACGGGTAAATTCCCGAACTGCAACAGGGTCAGAGGTCAGAGGCCCTTTCACCGTGACCACTGCTCAGCCCTCACCTGCACCCACAAGTCTCACCAGGGTTGCATCCTCTGGCTCACATCCTGCATCAGGAGCTGAGATCCATCCTCCATAGAGGGCCCATTGTTCCTCCTAGAGCCATCAGAGCAGCATCAGAAAGTACAACAATTTCCCACAGCCAAGGGGAAGATGACCGGATGACAAATCCAAATATGGGTAACATCCAATCAACCAACATTGCATGACCTGTCGGGGTGGTGACATGGAACCAGTGTCCATAAAACCTGTGGACAACTGCAGTTGAGCCCTCTTTACAGGGCTTTGGCCCTTGGCAGCGGAGGGTCTGGTTGGACCCTTGAACATCTCTGGCCTAAAACTCTGGTCGATTTTGCTCCAGACTTTCAGGTCATACTTTCACCAGTGCCATTTGCCTTGTTCCATGCTGAGGTGGCATGGCACTCTCAGCAGGGGATCAGGGCCGGTCAACACCGGCTGTATTCACATTGTATTTTGTTTAGCGTGGTTCTCCCTTGGGATCCCTTGGGATCCCTTAATGACTGAAAGAACAAGATTGCGGATACAAGCGGCTGAAATGAGCTTTCTCCGTAGGATTGCTGGACTCACCCTCAGAGATAGGGTGAGGAGCTCAGTCATCCGGGAGAGGCTCAGAGCAGAACCACTGCTCCTCCACATTGAAAGGAGTCAGTTGAGGTGGTATGGGCATCTGATTAGGATGCCTGCTGGACGCCTCCCACTTGAAGTGTTTCAGGCACGTCCCACTGGGAGGAGACCCCGGGGCAGACCCAGGACTCGGTGGAGAGACTATGTCTCCCAGCTGTTCTGGGAACGCCTTGGTATCCTCTCTGAAGAGCTGGAGCAGGTGGCGGGGGAGAGGGAAGTCTGGGCTTCTTTGCTTGAACTGCTGCCTCCGCGACCAGGACCTCCGGAAAAGCGGTAGAAGATGGATGGATGGATGGATTGATGGTTCTCCCTGTTCTTGTCATACACAGGCAGTGTATGTCATGCACACAGGTGGAGCATAGACTTATGTTTCACTACATGGTGTGGATGGTGGCAACTTTCAGTCTGCTGAGCACACAGTTTTCATTTTAAAAATTAGTAAAAAATTGTAGTTTGTAGTTCACAGGCAGCATGATAATATAGTATAGAAATAGATATTTTGTAGCCTACATTAAATTGAGGACCATGGGACACCTCCTTCAGGATTGCATTACACCTTGGCCTCAAGGTAAATAGACGACCTTACGCCAGAAAGACAAATAAAATTGATGAAAAAAAAGCCTCAAATTCATCAGAAAAAAGTCTCAAATTTACATGAATTAATGAGTCAATTGGTGAAGAGTGGCAACAAAATAATCAATAGTTTGGAAAATATCCTCAAATTTATGTAGCCTGCAATTGAGTAGTTGAAACCACTTACCCACACTACAACGATGGGGCTCCATGAAGCCAGGCCAGATGCCGCAGCTGCCTTCAGGTGGCTGCCAGAGCTCATTACTCAGGTTGTCAAGAGAGAAACAGCCCAGCACAGAGCTCTATTGTTTTCAACTCTTCCGTAGGAAAATGTCCTACGTTTCTTCTTGTTTTTTCGTATGATTCCCAAAGTCACTAAGCAGTGTCATGTAAGCTGTGGAGCAAGGTCACTGTCTTCAGAGTGAGATTGGTGAGGTCCACATGGATACCCTCAGATGGATGGAGGTCAGAGCACTCATCACAAAAGTATCCTACATTTAATGAACAGACACAAAAAGCGGTTGGAGGTGGAGAGCAGTTAAAAAAAAATCTGCCAACTTTTTTAGTTGATAATTTATTTAAAATAAAGGCAAATAAACTTAACCCAGTGGCATCACCCACCGAGGCCACTGCTTCAGGAACAGCCGGCCAAGGAGCTCTAGATTTGTGGGGGAAAAAAAAAAATTCTGTCGGGGGGGGGGGGGGGGGGCACATTCACACAAAAATAAATGAGAAAAGCCAGCTGCAGCCTCCGGTTGGATTGTCAGTAATGAGGTTATAGTGACAGCCCTATACATGTACATGCTCGTTCACCTGGAATAATGAGGTTTGGGGATTCTGTTATGTGGACCGATGAAGCAAAACTGGAACTTTTCAGAACTATGGAGCAGCGGTATGTCCAGAGAAGGAAGAATGAAGCTTATGCTGAAACGAACACCCCGCCTACAGTGAAACATGGCAGTGGCTCAATGATGCTTTGGGGCTGCTTCGCTTCCTCTGGCACTGGAAACCTGCAGCATATGGAGGGCAGGATGGTTTCAATCAAGTATCAGGAAATCCTGCGAGAAAATGTCATGCCATCTGTGAGGAAGCTGGAGCTTGTGCATTATTGGACTTTCCAACAAGACAGTGATCTGAAGCATAACTCAAAGGCCACCAAGGTTTGGTTTCAGAAGTAGTCCTGGAAGATACTAGAGCGGCCATCCCAGTCACCTGACTTGAACCCCATTGAAAATCTCTGGGTGGGTTTTGGTGGTGATGGTCTGCTTCTGTGGCTGCGGCTGCCCTGGGGGAGTTGGCTGGGGTGTGTCTGCTGGTCCACGCTGGTGGTCTCCCTGGCCACTGCCGGGTATTGGTGCATGTTCATGCCTGCTACATCTGCGCCGTGGCCACCCCAAGTGTTAAGGGTGAATGAGTGTGGGTGAGTGTGTGGGGGAGAGCAGGAGTGGATGTGTGTGAGTCGGAGCACGAGTGAAAGTGTGTGTATAGGTGAGCATGGGTGGAGGGAGGCGTGGGTGGGTGCCGTTGACTGTGAGGGTGAGTGGGAGCAAGATTGAGTCACACCCAGACCCATCCACCCTCACCCACTCCTGTGGGTAAGGGTGGGTGGGTCTGGGTGTAAGACTGTGAGTGTGGAATTGTGTGGGGGAGAGGGCGAGTGAGAGTGAGTGAGTGAGTGAGTGCATGTGAGTGTGTGTGGGTGTGAGTGGGTGCGTGTGAGAGCATGAGGGTGTGAGTGCATGGGAATGGGTGTGTGTGCTGGTCGGGAGGGTGCTGGACTGAGGGGGTGGCACCTCCTGGTACCTCCTGGCCACGTGGGCTCCCTTGGACTGGGGGGTAGGGATGGTGGCCCCCCATAGGTCTCCTGTGCCTTGCTGCCACCTTCCTTGGGTGTGGGGGCTTGGGAGTTCCCAGGATGTGTGTCAGGGACACTGGGGCAGGTGTGGGCCCACTGTGGGGGTTACTGGAGGGGGTCTGTGGCCCGGAGGGGTAACACAGGGACTGGCCTTCCGGGGGTAGGGGTGCACTGCGCTGGCTGCTTGGCGGCCTGGCCTCCCTCAACCGCCCCTCCTGGGGTAGATGCCTGGTTGTCCTGGGGCTTGCTGACCTCAGGACATTTGTGCTCTGTGGGGGTTTGTGTGGTGCTTTCTTGCTTGCTCAGGTTTTCGTGGGGGGGGGGGGGTTGCTGTGACCTACCACCCTTTGTCATGTTTGGTCCATAATTTTGCAGCGGTCATATGAATTAGCAGCAAGCCCAAAGTGCAGTATGTAACGTGTTTTATTGACAAAAGGTAAATGTGCACAGAGTCCAAGCAACAGTTACTGTAACATCAATGAGACCACCGGCTCCAGCTTCGTTGCTAATGTTGAATGCCTAACGCGCTCCAGACAGGGTAGGAACGGAGAGGGAAGGCATAAATAAAGGACGACTTACGTAAATATTGGAGCAGAACGGCTCTGAGGAACAACACTAATCAGTCCAGGAAAAGAGACAACTGTCGTGAGCCGGGAAGTCCAGTGTTGACAATTGAAGCTGCCGCAACAACTGATCGCACTCAACTCTATTAATACCTGAACCTAAATGGGAGCAAGTGGACACAGCTGTGAAGTGGCAGGAGCGTGACTGATTGAACTGTGTGCGTGTGTGTGTGTGTGTGTGTGTGTGTGTGTGTGTGTGTGTGTGTGTGTGAGTGTGCGTGTGTGTACATGAGTGTGTGAGTGTGAATGTGGTGAACCAGAAAACTGGTGAATGCCTGGTTAGAGGAGGAGGCGGGGCTGTGGGACTGATGGAGAGCAAGGCTCAATCCATCAGCTGGAATTAATAAGTAATAATTAAACCCAACAGCCACAAGTTATGCTCCGGGTGACGACCCCGAACATTACAGTGCCCCCCCAAGGGGTGGAGACCAGACACTCACCAACCATCAAAACAAAGAGCAAAGCCCCCCCACCCCCACCCCAAAAGACTAACACAACAAACCAAGGCGGGAGGCGGGGGGGAAACAGGTTAGGAAAGATCAATCAATGATGGGGAACACCACAACACAACACAATGACAACACTCTCCTCAACCCCAAGACTGAACTAACCCACCCCACCCCCAAGAGTCTCTTGGTTCGGGGGGCCGGCCAGAGTCCAAGGCCCACTGGGTGGTCGTAAGTTCAGGCAGCCGACCCAAGTCTCAGGGCCAGCAGGCGGCCTGCTGAGCGGCGTCAGGCAGCCTGCCGGGGGAAAGGACCATTTGGCCCAGAAACCAAGTCCTTTGGGTGGCCAGCCCGCATAGTTGAGCCACCAGGCCAGGGGGGAATGACGAGGCAGTGCCCTGCCCACCAGAAAACTGAAAGGTGGCTGGCTGGACTGAAGAAGGGGACCCCCTGTGGTTCCTGGAGGCATGGCCAGGCGGGTCACAGTGGAGCCTGGCAGAAGAGGAAGGGACACCCTGAGGACCTCTGGAAAGGAGGAAGGGACCTCGGTGTCCCCAAGCTTGTCGGCTGCACCCTCGATGGTCACGGCTTGGGACTGGAGTATGGCTGCGCCCTCGATGGACCCCGACCGAGCCATGGTTGCACCCGCGCTGGAGCCCGGAAGGGCCCTTGCTGCACCCGCAATGGGACCCGGCTGGGCCACTGCTGACCTCCACGTCGTCCCAACCCTGGGCCAGCCGGCCCGCACGAGAATCCAGGCCAGAAGGTGGTCAATTGTAGGCCTTCCCGGGGAACTGGGCAGGCGGGGAGCTGAACCCACCGGGGCCACAGCGGGGCTGGCAGCAGTGACGATATCCTCCTGGGGCGAGCCTGAGTTCCCCATTGCGTCTGGCAACGTGGACCTCTCTCCGACAACCCTAGAAAAGGACTCAGACACAGAGGAGGAGGGGTCCGGGTCGCCGGCAGCGGCAGAGCCCAACGAGGCGAGCTCAGGTGCAGCGTGTGGCTGCAGCTGGCCCTCCTCACCTGGAGCTAGGCAAAAATGCTCTATGAAGGAAAGAAGAAAGACAAAAGAGAGTACTTGCCTTAGCTCAAGCTCCACCGCCGTCCAGGACTCCGACAATCTGGGCGATGTCCTCCCAGGTTCGGCCTCCAAGGGGTGGTGCTTGGGTGCTGACTCTGCTGCGGTGGCCTCCGCAGCAGGTGTGGTGGTAGTCGCAGTCTTTGCCTCCTCCAGAGAGGGTTCCCATGTGCATGGCTCTCCCAACATGGATTCTGGAGGTGGCATCTCACTTAGCGCTGGACCCCAGAAGACTGAAGCCAGGGGATGCTCAATTGTTGACACAGGCTTCAGGTCGGTCGCAGTGCCCTCTCTCAGTCCATGGGAGCTCCTTTTTTTTTCATTCCACTCTGATGAGTGGAATGAAAAATTACTTGCCTGTTCCTCCCAGGTGTGATGGTCTTCGCTGCAGCTAGCCTGGGCTCCTCCATCCATGTGTCCATGATGAACTTAGACCCCTCAGGGGAGACGCAGAGGAAATAGTGTCTTTAGTTCCCGCAGCTCGAGGAGAAAACGCAGGTGACAGCACAGCCTGCATCTCTCTCCCGGGTGACAAACAAAGTTTATCATTTTCAAAGGAAGAAGGATGAGAAAACACTTTCCTGGCAACCCGGGTGTGGGAGTCAACCACAGACTTGTGTGGAGGAGTGGCCCCATGGTCGAGACGAGGGTGACGAGCCTCCAACTTCCGGGAACGCTTCTTCTCCCCACGGGGTGATTCCCGTGTTGGAGCGGTTTTCTCCTGTCCCTCGCTCTCCCATGAATAGGAGAAAATGGAGGCCAAAATGGAGGTGGCCTCCGCGCAGCTCCACAAATAAGGACGTTTCTCCATTAGTCATGCTGTGCCGTCCCGGCTCACGCGGACCACTTCAGGATTGCTGGAGGTCTCGATCTGTGACAGGAGGCTCTCCAAGACACACACTCTCCGCAGCTCCACTTTATCCAGCCAGGACATGGTTCCCCAGGTGAGTGAAAAAAATACACAAAAAATGAAAAAGCATGCTACGCACTGCTTGGGCTCCTTTGGTGGCAGCTTACTGTCATGTTCGCTGCGTAATTTTGCAGTGGACATATGAATTAGCAGGGAGCCCAAAGTGCAGTATGTAGCATGTTTTATTTACAAAAGGTAAATGTGCACAGAGTCCAAACAACAGTCACTGTAATATCAATGAGACGACCGGCTCCAGCTTCGTTGCTAACGTTGAATGCCTAACGCACTCTAGACAGGGTAGGAGCGGAGATGGAAGGCATAAATAAAGGAGGACTTACGTAAATGTCGGAGCGGGAGGGCTCTGAGAAACAACACTAATCAGTCCAGGAAAAGAGACAACTGTTGCAAGCTGGGAAGTCCAGTGTTGACAATTGAAGCTGCCGTAACAACTGATCGCACTCAACTCTATTAATACCTGAACCTAAATGGGAACAAGTGGACACAGCTGTGAAGTGGCAGGAGCATGACTGATTGAACTGTGTGTGTGTGTGTGTGTGTGTGTGTGTGTGTGTGTGTGTGTGTGTGTGTGTGTGTGCGTGTGTGCGTGCGCGCGCACGTGTGTGTATGAGTGTGTATGCGGTGAACCAGAAAGCTGGTGAATGCCTGGTAAGAGGAGGAGGCGTGGCTGTGGGATTGACGGAGAGCAAGGCTCAGTCCGTCAGCTGGAATTAATAAGTAATAATTAAACCCAACAGCCACAAGTCATGCTCGGGGTGACGACCCCCAACATGACACCCTCTTTGTATGTTTCCTGACAATCCACTCTCATGCACACACTTACTTTGCGCACGCTCTCATACACACGCACACATATGCACACACATGTGTCTCTCCTTTAACAGGTGCAGATACTAGACTCATGATGAGACCTTTTCAGTAGAAGAAAGTTTGTCTTCTGTATGTTTCACATGTGTTAGTCTGTTCCTCTCTCTTTTCTTTCCCCCTCCTCACCCCTCCTATACCCATTTCCCCCCTGTCGGGTCCTTCATGGGTAAAATTTAAATAAAGTATTAAAAGTTATTACAAGAGGAGTTTATAAATAATAATAATAATAATAATAATAATAATAATAATAATAATAATTTTATTTATAGACCACTTTGATCTTTGATGATGGCATAGCAAGTCCTATGATGCCTGCATTTGATCTTTTGATGATGTCATAGCGAGTCCTATGATCTTTGATGACGTCATAGCGAGTCCTATGGTCGTGAGTGATGCTTGCCTTTGAACTTTGATGTCCTATGATCGTGAGTGAGCATGAGTGATGCCTGTCTTTGATCTTTGATGATGTCATAGGGAGTCCTATGATCGTGAGTGATGCCTGCCATTGATCTTTGATTGTGAGCGATGCTTGCCTTTGATCACACACAGACACACACACACAGATTTTCTTGAATCACTATACTATGGTGTCTATAAGAAATCATATAGACATCATGTAGACATCATAGGCACATCATCGCGATCGTGTGATCTTTTAGTGAGTCCTATGGTAGTGACAGACAGACAGAGATTTTTTTAATGACAGACAGACATTTCTTGAATTATTACCTCCGCCAAAGGGGGAGGTTATGTGATCATCGGCGTTGGTTTGTCTGTTTGTTTGTCTGTTTGTTTGTCTGTTTGTTAGCAAGATAACTCAAAAAGTTATGGACGGATTTCGATGAAACTTTCAGGCGTTGTTGGAAATGGTGCAAGGTTCTGCGCCCAAAGAGTATTTAAATGCCTCTCCAGCCGAGTTAGTTTTTGCACAACCTCTCAGGCTGCCCGGTGAATTCCTGCCAGAGCATCCAGAGCCAGGGCGCCCCCCGGCTCTGGGGCCACTGATTGACACGGGAGCAGACACGCTCCCGGGCCCCGTTCATCACACTTTTCCGCGCGTTTTTGTTCCCAAAGCTTTGAAAAATGCCGAATTCGTTTTTGTCAGGCACGAGGCTCTGAGACCGACCCTCCGCCCACCATATGATGGTCCGTATAGGGTGCTGGAATCAGGTGATAAGCATTTGGTGCTAGATTTGGGAGACAGAAAAGAGACAGTTAGTAATGACAGACTAAAGCCTGCTTTTGTGATGAACGACGAGTCTGTACCCGTGGCGAGGGCACCTCGACGTGGTAGACTCCCCAGGGAACACGTCCCTGAGCCCCCGCAGGGATCAAATAACCACTCTCTTCCTCAGTCTGCAGATTCTTTACCTATTATTTACCTATTCTCTACCTATTATTGTAACTATGATGATAATGATGATGATGATACCTATTATTGTAACTATGATGATAATGCTCAGATGATAATGCGCAGACCTCCGCCAAGCGGAGTGCTTTTCTGTGCTTTTCGAGTGCTTTTCTGGTTCAAGAAATTGCTTCTTCTTCTTCTTTTAGATTTGACTGGCGGTTGACAACCAGCTTACAGGTGCATTACTGCCACGTACTTCACTCCATATCATCACTCTATATTCTGTCTAAACCCTGTCTCTCAGGAGCTGTAGTTCTGTCATCTCACTCTATATATCGAACATCACTCTATATACTAGAAAAGCACTCGAAGGAGGTCTGCGCATTATCATCTGAGCATTATCATCATAGTTACAATAATAGGTATCATCATCATTATCATCATAGTTACAATAATAGGTATCATCATCATCATCATCATCATAGTTACAACAGTAATAGGTATCATCATCATCATAGTAACAATAATAGGTATCATCATCATCGTAGTAACAATAATAGGTATCATCATCATCATCATCATAGTCATCATATCATCATCACGATGATGATGATACCTATTATTGTAGTTACGATGATGATGATACCTATTATTGTAGTTACGATGATGATCATGATACCTATTATTGTTACAATAAAGAATCCTTTAAACAATTCCTGTATCCAGATGGTGATCCGGATCATCCCCAAAATTTAATCAGTTTTTCCTTGTACCATTTCCAACAACGCCTGAAAGTTTCATCAAAATCCGTCCATAACTTTTTGAGTTATCTTGCTAACAAACAGACAAACAAACAGACAAACAGACAGACAAACAGACAAACCAACGCCGATGATCACATAACCTCCCCCTTTGGCGGAGGTAATAAAACCCATGGTAGTTTGTTTACCGAATCTGCATCCGTAAGCGACGCTCTGAGGGCTGCCTTCAAAGACCTATGAAAACGCTCCCATAAACCATTAGCCTGGGGGTGATAAGCAGTAGTGCGATGAATTTTCGCTCCTAAGCTGCCGGCCATCGCTGACCAGAGCTCAGAGACAAATTGAGGCCCTCTGTAGGACGTAATATCCGACGGAACCCCGAAACGTGCTACCCAGGCCGTCAAAAAAACACGAGCCACCTCTGCAGCTGTGGTCGATGCCAGGGGGACCATTTCCGGCCAACGTGTGGTTCGGTCCACCATTGTCAAAAGATGTGTGAACCCCTGCAACGACGGTAGGGGGCCCACGAGGTCGACATGCACGTGATCGAATCTCTTGGCTGGAATGTGGAACGGTTCTAAGGGAGCTTTTGTGTGTCTGTGAATTTTGGCCCGTTGGCAAGCCATGCAGGTTCGTGCCCACTCTTTCACGTGCTTGCGCAGGCTCGGCCAAACAAACTTCTCCGCTACCATTTTCACAGAAGCGCGCACTCCTGGGTGCGCCAGGGAGTGAACCTAGTCAAAAACGCGGCGGTGCCACACGGCCGGGACTACCGGGCGCGGTCGCCCAGTCGATACATCGCAGATTAGGGGGTGCATACCGGTTTGCAAACACCTGCTCTCTAGCCTTAACCCTGTTGGTCCAGACTGGAGCGCGCGCACGTCCACATCACTACCCTGTTCCACTGCCATGGCTGCGTAATCTATTCCCACGTGAACTGGGGCCGCGTGTGCTTCCGCGCTGCTATTTTGCCCTGCGGCTGCGGTAGTATAATCTGCCTCCGCGCGCACCGGAGCTATGACCACGCGAGAGAAGCAGTCTGCCACTATGTTGAGTTTACCCGCTACGTGCTGAATATCAGTGGTATACTCCGAAATTGCGGCCAGTTGCCTCTCTTGCCGGCCCGACCATGGTTCTAAAATTTTGGACATCACAAAAGTGAGCAGCTTATGGTCGACAAAAGCAGTGAAACACCGACCTTCCAGCCAAAACTGGAAATGGTGGATGGCCAAATGGAGCGCTAACAGCTCCCTGTCAAACGTGCTGTATTTCCGCTCGGCTTCGTTCAAGGATCTGCTGAAAAATGCCAGCGGCTGCCAAACCCCGGCAACATGCTGTTCCACGACCGCCCCTATGGCCAAATCTGATGCGTCGGTAGTGAGCGCTATTCGGGCCGATGGATCAGGATGAGCTAGGAGCGCGGCGTCAGCCAGGGCTTTCGCGCTCCCGGGGACCACTCGATAGGGTTGGAGGGTTTTTGTTTTTTGAGCGCGGTGTATGATGGCTGCATGAGCTGCGCTGCGTGGGGTAGGAAACGGTTATAAAAATTTACCATTCCTAAAAACTCCTGCAATGATTTGACCGTTTGTGGTCGGGGAAAATCTGCCACTGCGCGCACCTTATCCGGTAGCGGGATTGCCCCTTCTGGGGAGACGCGGTGTCCCAAAAAATCGATCTGTGCCACGCCAAACTGGCACTTGGCTGGATTAATTATTAACCCGTGCTCTCCCAACCTCCGAAAAACCGCAGTGAGGTGTTTTTCGTGTTCTTCTTCTGAAGTACTGGCGACTAAAATGTCGTCGAGGTAGACGAACACAAAAGGGAGATCGCGTAACATGGCACCCATCATACGTTGGAATGTTTGCGCGGCGCCTTTAAGACCAAACGGCATACGCAAAAACTCAAAAAGTCCAAAAGGGGTTATTACTGCTGTTTTAGGAACGTCCTCAGGACGGACTGGAACCTGATGGTAGCCGCGAACCAGGTCTATTTTAGAAAAAATGCGCGCCCCCACTAAACACTGAGAAATCCTGAATTTCAGTAGGGAGTGGAGAGTGTCATGCTTGGTGACCACAGGATCTCATCTCTGTTGTTTGCAGATGATGTTGTGCTGTTGGCTTCATCCAGCAATGACCTACAGCTCTTGCTGGGACGGTTTGCCGCTGAGTGTGAAGCGGCTGGGATGAGAATCAGCACCTCCAAGTCCGAGTCCATGGTCCTCAGCCGGAAAAAGGTGGATTGTCCTCTCCGGGTTGGGGACAGGCTCCTGCCCCAAGTGGAGGAGTTTAAGTATCTTGGGGTCTTGTTCACGAGTGAGGGGAAAATGGAGCGAGAGATCGACAGACGGATTGGAGCAGCATCTGCAGTGATGCGGACGTTGTACCGGTCTGTTGTGGTGAAGAGGGAGCTTAGTTCTAAGGCAAAGCTGTCGATTTACCAGTCAATCTACGTTCCTACTCTCACCTATGGTCACGAGCTTTGGGTAATGACCGAAAGAACAAGATCGCGGATGCAAGCGGCTGAAATGAGCTTTCTCCGTAGGATTGCTGGACTCACCCTCAGAGATAGGGTGAGGAGCTCAGTCATCTGGGAGAGGCTCAGAGTAGAACCGCTGCTCCTCCACATTGAAAGGAGTCAGTTGAGGTGGTATGGGCATCTGATCAGGATGCCTCCTGGACGCCTCCCACTTGAGGTGTTTAGGCACATCCCACTGGGAGGAGACCCCGGGGCAGACCCAGGACTTGATGGAGAGACTATGTTTCCCAGCTGGTCTGGGAACGCATTGGTATCCCCTCTGAAGAGCTGGAGCAGGTGGCTAGGGAGAGGGAAGTCTGGGCTTCTCTGCTTGAACTACTGCCTCCGCGACCCGGACCTCCGGAAAAGCGGTAGAAGATGAATGGATGGATGGTTACTTATTGCGCCTAGGTATTGTAAGCCATGTGGGGGTATATGGTGGTATATATGGTGATTATGATGATAATAATATTGTCTATAATTATATTAAATATACCAGGAGTATTTACTTATTATTATTACAGTTATTATTAGATGTTGGTATTATTGTCAATATAAACTATCATTGTTGTATTATTTCTATTGCACAATTTAATTATAAGATGTATTATATATTATGGTATTGTATAATGAATGTAATTATGGGATGGATAATGACTAGAATGATATTATAATTTATTGGGTATGGAGAAGGGGTGGGACTATATAAGCGTTGGTTTCTTCCCACTCCTTTTGAAGGACTTTTTTTATGTTTATTATTTTTTTGTTTTGATTTCTTGTTTTAAATATTTTTTGTCTTGATGTTCAAATAAAATCAATCAATCAATCAATCAATCAATCAATCAATCAATCAATCGTCAAAGGTCAGGAGATCTGGGCATTTATGATTTCACGAAAACTAATACTTCTCCTAGGCAAATAATCCAGTGTTCACCAAACTTATGCACAATGACCCATAAGTGAGTCTGCATGCAGGCTGTGCTTAAGGCCGAGGTCAGCTGTCAGGAGATTTGATATCTTATGTGATTTCAGAAAAGTCACAAAAGATTATATGTGATTTTTCACCTCATTGATGTGACGGTATTATAGTATTATATCGTAATACTATAATACTAACTAACTAACTAACTAACCTGCACTTATATAGCGCTTTTCTAGTCACAAAGACCACTCAAAGCGCTTTCATTAATACTAACCCTCTATTCTAAGGGCCTATAGGAAACAGATACCTAGGGACAATTTAGAACAGCCAATTAACCTAACATGCATGTTTTTGGCATGTGGGAGGAAACCGGAGAAATCCCGGAGTAAACCCACGCAACACGGGGAGAACATGCAAACTCCACACAGATCACTGTTGGTCGGGGGCTGGGATCGAACCCACGATCCCACAATCCCCACAATCCCCCGGCCAAGGGTAAACTGTGCTGCCGCAGTGCTAACCACTGCGCCACCGTACCGTTGTAATATTCTAGTAATAATGATATCGATAACACAGGGTTACAAAAATTATTTTTTTGTAAGTTGTCTGTGTTCAGGGTTAAATGTCAGAAGATCTGAGAGTGCTCAGATCTTCTGACCATTAATGAGCTACACTCTCATTAATAGTCTGGTTTAGTGGATTTTGTGTGTGTGTGTGTGTGTGTGTGTGTGTGTGTGTGTGTGTGTGTGTGTGCGTGTGCGTGTGTTATTGTTGTTTTTGTTTTTTAACTCTACTAATTTTTTGATGATTGTCCTAAGGTAACACTGCCTTTACTTGGGTGAAATTTATGGCTACTCTGCCCACCACTGATGGGTTATGACTGGAGTAAGAAGACAAATGCTTATTTTATGTCTTTTCATTTTTTTTTTTTTAGAGGAAATTTTGCATTCCCACCTGGCTCACTGGTGGTCACCAGATGGAGAGCGACTGGCCTTCCTGACGATCAATGACACCCTGGTACCCAACATGGTTCTTCCGCAGTTTACTGGTAGTACCTACCCACGAGGCATGCAGTACCCATATCCCATGGTAAAGATGGTTATACAAGATTTTAAAAAACACAACACAACACAAAACAAAACAAACAAAAAAACAAATATTGAAAAGCTAGTGATTCAAAAGGGGCAGTGATGGCCTGATGGTTACGGATGTGGATTGGTGACTGGAGGGTTGCCGGTTTGATCCCTGGACTGACAGGATCAGATCTGGGTGGAACAGATAACATAGCAGTGTTTGTCCCACCCTCATGAACCTCATTGTGGTGCCCTTGAGCAAGGCCCTTAACCCCCTCTGCTCCAGTGCAGCTGCTCAGTGGCCACAGGTCAGTCCGTGGTTGCACTGGGCAGCTTCCAGATGTGAGTGTGAACAGGGCATCCTTGAAAAAGACAGTTCGCCTCTCAGTGGACCTCCCCTTTATAAAAAAAAGGGTAAATTTAAAAAAAAAAAACCAACACACTAACAGACAAACAGTCGTAGCTCATTCCATATTTTAGGGGCTACTACTGCAATGGTGGAGTCACCCATGGGTTTTTGCCTGATTTTTGGGACAATGAGGAGCAGCTGATCAACAGACTTCAATGATCTCAACGGAACGTAAACATGTAGGAGGTCCAAGATGTACTGAAGCGCCAACCCATTTAAAGATTTAAACAAATAGTAAAATCCTAATTCTAAAGAAGACAGGAAGCAAGTGGAATGAGGCCAGGATGGAGATTATGTGATAATGCTTACAGGTCCCTGCAAAAAGACGCACAGCTTTGCTTTGGACTGACTGTAAATGTGTGAGAGAGGTCTGATTAACGCCGGTATATAGTGCATTACAGTAGCCCAAATAGGTTGAGATAAAAGCATGAATCACAAAAGATTTAACTTTAGATAAAGGCCTCAGATGGTAGAAGCTAGATTTAACCACAGCATTTATTTTGGTGCATCTCATGGTGGCAACCCCCGAGCCAAGTGGTGGACACCAGTGGTGGAGGGTGCCATCAAGGTGAAGGAGGAGTCCTATCGAGCTTGGTGGGCTTGTAGGACTCCCAAAGCAGCTGAGGTGTACCGACGGGCCAAGCATAGTCCAGCTCGGGTGATTGCTGAAGCAAAAACTCGGGTGTGAGAGGAGTTTGGTGGGGCTAGGGAACAAGACTTTTGGTCAGCCTTGAAGAGATTCTGGCAAACTGTCCGGCGGCTCAGGAGGGGGAAACAGCTCCCTGTCCACACTGTGTATGGTGTGGATGATGCGCTGCTGACTTTGACTGGGGACATCGTCGGGCGGTGGAAGGAATACTTTGAGGATCTCCTCAATCCCACTGACACATCTTCCACAGAGGAAACTGGGCTTGAGGACAAGGGGGCGACTCCCCCATCACAAGGGCTGAGATCGCCGAAGTGGTTAAAAAACTCTTTGGTGGCCGGGCCCCAGGGGTGGATGAGATTTGCCCTGAGTATCTCAAGGCCCTGGATGTAGTAGGGCTGTCATGGTTGACACGCCTCTGCAACATTGTGTGGAGGTTGGGGACAGTGCCTTTAGCATGGCAAACTGGGGTGGTGGTTCCTCTCTTCAAGACAGGGGACTGGAGGGTGTGTTCCAACTTTAGGGGGATCACACTTCTCAGCCTCCCTGGGAAGGTCTATACCAGGGTACTGGAGAGGAGAGTCTGACCGCTGGTCGAACCTCAGATCCAGGTGGAGCAATGGGGTTTTCGTCTCGGCCATAGCAGATCAGACCAACTCTTTACCCTCTCAAGACTCAAGAGTCCTTGAGAGTTCATGGGAGTTTTCACAACCAGTCCACATGTTTTTTGTGGACTTGGAGAAAGCATTTGACCGCGTCCGTCGTGGTTTCTTGTGGGGGGTGCTGTGGGTTATCTGGCTTGTTGTCATGCGCTATCCGGTCCCTATACAACCGTTGCAAGAGTTTGGTTCGTATTGCCAACACCCAGTCAGATTTAGTACCAGTGAGAGTTGGACTCTGCCAGGGCTGCCCTTTGTCACTGATCCTGTTCATAATTTTTATGGACAGGATTTCTAGGTGCAGCCAAGGAATGGAGGGTGTCATGTTTGGTGACCACAGGATCTCATTTCTGCTGTTTGCACATGATGTCGTCCTGTTGGCTTCATCAAACAATGACACAGGTCTTGCTGGTACAGTTTGCTGCTGAGTGTGAAGCGGCTGGGATTAGAATCAGCACCTCCAAGTTTAAGTCCATGGTCCTCAGCCGGAAAAAGGTGGATTGTCCTCTCTGGGTTGGGGACAAGCTTATGCCCCAAGCGGAGGAGTTTAAGTATCTTGGGGTCTCATTCACGAGTAAGGGGAGAATAGAGTGAGAGATTGACAGACGGACTGGAACAGCATCTGCAGTGATGCAGACATTGTACCAGTTTGTTGTGGTGAAGAGGGAGCTGAGCTCCAAAGCAAAGCTCTGGATTTACCAGTCAGTCTGTGTTCCTACCCTCACTTATGGTCATCAGCTTTGGGCATTGACCAAAAGAATGAGATTGTGAATATAAGCAGCTGAAATGAGCTTTCTCCGTAGGATTGCTGGACTCACCCTTAGAGATCGGGTGAAGAGCTCAGTCATCTGGGAGAGGATCAGAGTAGAAATGCTGCCTCTTCACATTGAAAGGAGCCAGTTGAGATGGTTTGGGCATCTGATCAGGATGCCTCTTGGACACCTCCCACTTGAGGTGTTCCGGGCACGTCCCACTGGAATGTCAAGTTTTTCTTCATTCAAGTTTAAGAAGTTAAAAGCCATCCAGTTCTCAACCTACAGTACAGTTGATATAAAAAGTCTGCACACCCCTGTTCAAATACCAGGTTTTTGTGATGTAAAATTATGAGACCAAGATAAATCATTTAAAAACTTTTTCCACCATTGATGTGACCTATAACCTGTACAACCCAATAGAAAAACAAACTTAAATCTTTCAAGGGGAAAAATTAAAAAAAAACTTACAATAACCTGGTTGCATAAATATGCACACCCTTAAACTAATACTTTTTTGCAGCACCTTTGGCTTTTATTACAGCACTCAGTCTTTTTGGGTAGGAGTCTATCAGTGGGGAACATCTTGATGTGGCAATATTTGCCCACTCTTCTTAAAGATGCTTCAAATCTGTCAGATTGCGAGGGCATCTCTTGTGCACAGCCCTCTTCAGATCACCCCACAGATGTTTGATCGGATTCAGGTCTGGACTCTGGCTGGGCCATTCCAAAACCTTAATCTTCTTCTGGTGAAGCCATTCTTTTGCTGATTTGGATGTGTCCTTTGGGTCATGCAGAAAGATGAAGTTCCTCTTCATCTTCAGATTTCTAGCAGAAGTCTAAAGGTTTTGTGCCAACACTGACTGGTGTTTGGAACTGTTCATAATTCCCTCCACCTTGACTAAGACCCCAGTTCCAGCTGAAGAGAAACAGCCCCAAAGCATGATGCTTCCACCACCATGCTTCGCTGTAGGTATGGTGTTTTTTTGGTGATTAGCAGTGCTCTGTTTGCGCAAATATATGTTTTGGAATTATGGCCAAAAAGTTCAACCTTGGTTTCATCAGACCATAACACATTTTCCCACATGCATTTTGAAAATTTCAAAAGTGTTTTTGCAAAATGTAGCTGGGCTTGGATGTTTTTCTTCATAAGATAAGGCTTCCGTCTTGCCACCCTGCCCCGTAGCCCAGACATATGAAGAAGCGGGAGATTGTTGTCACATGTACTAAACAGCCAGTGCTTGCCAGAAATTCCTGCAGCTCCTTCAGTGTTGCTGTCGGCCTGTTGGCCTCTTCTCGTCTTTTCGTCAAATTTGGAGGGACGTCCAGTTTTTGGTAATGTTGTGGAGAGAGGAATAACCAGGCCGAGCGTTCAGAGCAGAAGAAACATTATTTTTCTCCCTCTCACATCCACCAGAATCAAAAGCATTAAACCTCAGGTTGCAGGCACTCTCTTTTATATCACAACACTCCTCCACTACCTGAGGTGCTGCATTAACATATCAATCCCCCATGACAATTCCCCTTGTCCCCCAGCACCTTTTATCTGCCATGCCCTTCAGTCTGAGAGAAAACTACTAAGTGGGTCCCCCCCCCCCCCCCCAGACTCTCAGACTGAGCCTTAACCCTCATGTCCTTTGGGCTTCAGCCTCGGTCCATAGCTGCTGTAACGGGGGGTCTTTGGCTCCGAGGCGCTGCTGTGCCGGTGGGGGATTCCTGGGGGTGTGTCCATCTGTGGGGGGACAGTGGGGGGGAGACACCTTCAGCATGCTTGTGTGACTGATCTGATGAGTCATTTACCTGGGGAATTCTCAGTGGGGGTCTTCCACGCCGAGGAGCTCGGGCCAACACCACCTGTTCGTCTGCTAAAACAAAGGCAGGCTTAAGCCTGTCTATACAGATTGTCTCCCGGCGACCCCCCAAGTCTAACACAAAATGTTTGTCACCGGGTTCCAGCATTCTGAACGGGCCATCGTAGGGCGGGTGCAATGGGGTCCAGTGGGCATCGTGCCTGACAAATACGAATGACGTGTCCTTCAAGGTCTTTGGCACAAAGGCGCGGGGAAAACAATGGTGGGCCGGGCAGCGTCCCTGCCTCTGCGCTATGCCGTGAACGCGGGGACGGATCGGTGTTCAGCGTGGGGTTATCTGGCAAAAATTCCCCATGGAGGCGCAGCGGCTGGGAAAAAAACAGCTCTGCTGGGGAGGCCGCCAAATCCTCCTTTGGTGCGGAACGCAACCCTAATAGAACCCACGGCAACCGGTCCACCCAATTTGCATCCGTAAGCGAAGCCCTGAGCGCTACTTTAAGTGACCTATGGAAACGCTCGCATAACCCATTGGCCTGTGGGTTGTACACGGTCGTGCGATGAATTCTGACACCCAGGCTCCGGGCCATCGTGGAAAAGAGGTCGGAAACAAACTGCGGGCCCCGATCGGACATGATGTCCGAAGGGGCGCCGAAACATGCCACCCATGTTGTCAAAAAAGCGCGTGCCACATCTGCGGACGTGGTGGAAGCTAGCGGGACTGCTTCGGGCCGGCGTGTGGTGTGGTCCACCACTGTCAGGAGGTGCTTGAATCCCTGCGATGGTGGGAGGGGGCCCACGAGGTCCACGTGAACGTGGTCAAACCTCTTAGCCGGGATATGGAACAGCTCCAAGGGGGCCTTTGTGTGCCTGTGCACCTTGGCTCATTGGCACGCTACGCAGGCTGCTGTCCACTATTTCACCTGTTTGCGCAGGCTCCGCCAGACGAACTTTGCCCCCACCATTTTGACTGATGCGCACACTCCTGGGTGCGCCAGGGAGTGAACTGACTCAAAAACGTGGCGGCGCCAAGCGCGTGGGACCACCGGGCATGGGCGGCCCGTGGAGACGTCACAGACTAGGGGGAGTCCCCCATCTTGCAGCACCTGCTCTCCAGTCTTAACCCTGTTGGTCCAGACTGGAGTGCGCAAACGTCCGCATCGCCGATCTGCGCAGCGGCCATGGCCGAGTAATCTGTCCCCACGTAGACTGGAGCGACTATTGCACACGAGAGGCAGTCCGCCACCACGTTGAGTTTACCGGCCACATGGCGAATGTCGGTTGTAAACTCCGAGACCAGCTGTCTCTGCTGCTGGGCTGACCACGGCTCCGAAACCTTGGCCATCACGTACATTAGCGGCTTGTGGTCCACGAACGCAGTGAAGGTGCGCCCTTCCAGCCAGAACTGGAAGTGGCATATGGCCAGGTGGAGAGCCAGTAACTCCCCGTCGAACGTGCTGTATTTACGCTCATTGTCGCACAAAGACCTGCTAAAAAAGGCAAGCAGCTGCCAAGAACCGGAAACACATTGCTCCACGACGACCCCTATAGCCACGTCCGATGCGTCCGTAGTGAGCGCAATCCGAGCCACCGGGTCCGGGTGCGCCAGTAGTGCGGCGTTCGCCAGAGCTGTTTTAACCTCGGAAAACGCCTGCTCTTGCTCAGGAGTCCAGTCGACTCTGTCCACCGGTTTCCGTTTCTTAAGTGCGGCGTACAACGGCTGCATGAGTTGGGCTGCGCGGGGCTGCGCGGGGGAGAAAGCGATTGTAGAAATTAACCATCCCCAAAAATTCCTGCAGCGCCCTGACCGTCTGAGGCCGGGGAAATTCCGCCACTCCACAACACTCCTCCGCTACCTGAGGTGCTGCATTAACATTTTAATCCCCCATGACAATTCCCCTTGTCTCCCAGCACCTTGATCTGCCATGCCCTTCAGTCTGAGGGAAAACTACTGAGTGGGTTCCCCACTGTTATGGCCTGAGCGCTGATTCTGTCCGCGCTTGGGTTGTCCAGAATTTTCCCCGTTCTTATCTATTATGGCTGTCCAGGGCTCTTATTTTGACAGCGTCACGGCGGAACTTCAGCTGTCAAAGCCGAGTTGCGTGGTGACAGCTGATTGTCATTCCACTGATTATTTCCTCATTATTGTTTGTGCCCTATTTAAGGGGGCAGCTGAGGTTACTCCTGGCTGCGACCTCGCACAACATTGGTTCCGCACAACGTTCGGCTGGAGTCCCTAACCCCGGCTCCAGTCACCCTCTCGTTCCTTCCGGTTCTCAGTAAATTTACTCCTTAGACTGAGTGTATTATTACTGTGCCTTGGCTGTAATTCTTGTGTGTTTTTGCCCCACGCGGCTCATTATTTTGTCACTTTTATCTTGTGTTAATAAATATGCAAACTCATTGGCTGCCTACAGTGTCGCATTGATGGCCCGCGAGGGCCATCCCATAACAGTAGGTCGCAGTCAAACGAGACGCCGGTCACCGTGAGTTTGTATTGTTTGGGCTTGTAGTTTTTTTTTTTTTTTCCTTTTCCAGCGTACCAGTGTGCTGGGAGATGGCATTGCCACGTAAGGGCTATGCTATGAGCTTGGGCTACGAGCTAATTATGGCCCTAATTGAGATCGATGGTATCCTCTCCAGCGCTCGTAGTAGCCCCACACCCAGCAGCTCCTGCTGGTACCTGGACTTCGCAGAGATGGTAATTAACCGCCATCCTCGCTACGCTGACCACCCTGAAATCACGACGAGGATGGCGGAGATCTCGGCACTCTGGGAGAAGATACACGGACTGGAGGGAAACTCCGGCAGGAAGCCGAAGGTGAGACATCTCTGCTCCTCGCCTCAGAATCCAGTTCCTGTCACCCGTCCAGCCCAGGAGTCTACATCACCCAAGTGCCGTTCCCAGCGGAGGAAGACGTCAGCCGGGATTCCCCCGGGGGAGACTCAGTGGACAGCTGTGATCCTCCAGGGCTGTGTGGCTGCGACTCGTTCTGCCTCCCATCCTACCGAAGTTATGAAGCATGTGACGGCGGCAATCCGACTTGTGGAGATCAGTCCCGAACTCCATGATTACCCGGAGTACGCTGACCTGCTCGCCTCTGTCTCCACGCGGGAGCTGCGTTTCCCTGGCCTTACCTTCGCCTCGCCCTCTGCCGGTAAGCATCGTCACCATGCTCATAATGGGCCTCAGCGAGATCCCTGTCCAGATCCAGTTCCAGGTGGCCGTAAGAACTCTGCCTCCCAGCCAGCTGTTGCCTCTGCGTCACGTCAGAGGGGTAAGACTGCAGCATCTGTCTCCGGGTCTTCCGTTCCTGCTGTTCCGTCAGCTCCTCGTCCCCGGACTGTCTCAGCTGTTCCTCCCTTCACCTTGACGGTTTCCCCAGCTACTGTGAGCTCCACGAGTCCGACTCTGGCTGTCCCCGTTGCTGATCCTGTGCGAGCAGCTCCTCCTCGTCTTCCCGTGGGGCCCTCCGTCACCATCCAGAGGAAGAAGGAGAAAACCAAGCCCACTGCAGCAGTTTCCATCAACCCTCAGCAGAGCAGGCAAGTGCTATTTTATTCTTTTCCTTCACAGTGTGAATTGCCTTGTCTGACTCCTGGGGGTGGAGTTCGGGGCTCACAGTCCTCCAGGTTCCCTCCACCTGCTGCAGTTACTAATTGTGAACCTGCATCCTCTGTGTCTCCTTCCCTGGATCGTCGGAGTCCTGGACGGTGGTAGAGCCCGAGATCAGGCAAGTGCTCTATTTTGTTTTTCTCTTTTCCATTCTTGAGCATTATTGCCTGTCTCTTGGGGAAACGAGCCGGGTGCAGCCAATCGCTGCATCTGAGCTTGTCTCGCTGGGCTCTGCTGCTGCTGGTGATCCTGATCCTGGTGTTCTTTGTCCTTATGATCCTTCTCCCAGGGTCATTGGTGACGAGTTGCCTCCAGTCGCTGTCCTGGAGGTTCCAGGTTCGTGTTTGGAGGTCATTCCTGGTGCTGCGCTGCCCCAGTCGGGGTCCGTCGTCGGTGCAGCTTTGACCCAATCGGGGTCCGTCGTGGGCACTGTTCCGGCCCAGTCGAGGCCCGTTGTGGGTGCAGCACTGTTCCGATCCGGGTCCAGCGAGGGCGCAGCGCCGGTTCGAGTAAAGTTCGGAGAAGGAGCTGCAGATCCTCCGCCGTTCGACGCTGGACTGGTCCCTCATCTTTTCCCCGATCCCCTTCTTCCTCCACCGGGTGCCATTGGGATTCCCCGTATTCGGCTCGGCTTTCTCTCGTTATTCCTCTTGGTAAGGTGGCCGCCTCCGAGTTCTCCCCTTTGGTCCTGGTGGCCTAATGACACGGGTCGGCCACCTGGGAAACTGCTTCGCCGGTTTGGTGTTCTGGGTCGGCCACCCGACGGACTGCTGTCTCTGTTCGGTGACCTGGTCCGGCCGCCAGAGGTACTGTTTCTCCGGGCCTGGGACTGGGGTAGACCGCCCGAACTAATTTTATTTCCCCTGCCAGCAATCTGGAAGCTGAATGCGGGCAGACCTCCCGAACTATTTTTTCTTAGTTCCATTGTACTCTGCTTGCTGACATCCCTGTAGTGTTTTTTTTCCCCCTCTGTAATGTTAGGGACGCTCTTGTGTTTTTGTCTATAGACTATATTGAACTGATGGTTTATCGCCGCTCTGTAGTGTGTTGAATTATTTTTTCTGGTACTCTGCCTGCTGACATCCCTGTAGTGTTTTTTTTTTCCCTCACTGTAATGTTAGGGATGCTCTTGTGTTTTTGGTCTATAGACTACAGTATATTGAACTGAATGTATATCGCCGCTCTGTAGCGTGTTGAATTATTTTTTCTGGTGTTATAGGGTACTCTGTATTTTGTTATGTGCCTGTATTTCAGTTTTTCTGGTCCCCTCTGTATTTTGCTCTTTTGCTTTTCTTGTTCTCATGACCTGTTACATTTATTAGACTGTTTACTTGGTGTGCTGCGCTGCTTGTAGCGGACTGAGTTTTTTTTTACTCCTGGTATTTTTGTGGGTGCAGTGTGGATGTACCTGGATTTACTTTTTTGTGTATTCTAGGCTCTGGGTTTGTAGTAGCCTGTCTTTGTTTTTTCCATGTCTGAGCCTCTTCATTTTTTGCATCGTTGTTGCCCTCCTGTTTTTTTTTCCCTCTTCTCCTTGATATGGTGTTTTGTTGGTTCTTGCCCTCCTGGCCTGTTTCCCCCTCCACCCTCCCTGGGGTGGTCCCGGTGGCCTTCTGGGGGGGCGGGGGGGGGGGGGGCTTGGATGCTACGTTTGCGCCTGGAATGCGCCTTGTGAACGGGGGGTGGGGGGGAGTACTGTTATGGCCGATTCTGTCCGCGCTCGGGTTGTCCAGTATTTTCCCCATTCTTATCTGTTATGGCCGTCCAGGGCTCTTATTTTGACAGCGTCACAGTGGGACTTCCGGCTGTCAAAGCCGAGTTGCGTGGAAAATCAGCTTTGACTTTTATTGACAATTCTTTACAGTCGTCAGCCAAATAAGTATATACAGCGGGGAAAATAAGTAATGAACACATCAACATTTTTCTCATTAACCATATTTCTGATGGAGCCACTGACCTGAGATTTTCACCAGATATCAGTAACAACCCAAGTAATCCATACATACAAAGGAATCAAGGCAACTATGTTCACAAAGCAAGTTATATTTAATAAAATGGAATGACAGTATTGAAGACGCTTTGTGAAATTAATTTAATATTTAGTAGAAAAGCCTTTGTTGGTTATAACAGCTCCCAGATTCCTCCTGTATGGAGAAACTAGGCGCAGGCATTGCTCAGGAGATGGATTACTTGGGTTACTCATGGATTACTTGGGTTGTTACTTATATCTGATGAAAATCTCAGGTCAGTGGCTCCATCAGAAATATGTTTAATGAGAAAAATGTTTGATATTCAGTACTTATTTTCCCCACTGTAGACCAGTGATTATGCAGTAAATGTATTCTGTTCATATTATTTGCACATATTGACTGACATATTGGGGGCACTTTGTGATTCATATGTTGGAAGATGACACTTTACAACATTTCCTTGTGCAAGGATGGATGTGTAAAAAGAACATGGTCTGTCATGATGTTAAATTATAATATATAACATAATTTGATTGTTTAATATGATACATTTTCCTTTATGTTGATGATAACGTGACCATTATCATAAATGAGTTGGCAGGTTTTTAAGTACTCTCTTTGTGTCTGTCCCATCAGGCCGGTCAGACAAACCCTTCAGTCAGGTTGTCGGTGGTGAACTTGTTTGGTGTGACACACACGCAGGAGCTGCAGCCTCCTGATCAGCTCACACTCAGGTGAAGATACACACGTGCAAATATGTAAATGCTCAGGTTGACACACAAAGTCATATAACCCTGATTTGTGATTATTCTTCAGGGATTTCTATGTCACCATGGTGAAGTGGATCAGTAACACTCACCTCGCTGTACAGTGGCTCAACCGACCCCAAAATGCTTCACTGCTGACGGTGTGTGATGCCACCATCGGGGTCTGTCTTCAGGTGGGTAGTTAAAGGCCAAATGTCACGTAATTTTTTTTTCTAAATGACAACGAATTTAGATAAAATACACATAGCTTAAACCAAATATTCATACCGGAGACCATATCACCCACCTGTATTTACATAATTGCACAAAATACACCAGGTGAAGGCCCCACCTTGCTTGCTGGCTTGTGACAGCCAGTCCAGACCACGCCCATGTTTTTGACATCACCAGTTGTACCCTGGCTGCCCTGCCTATCCACATTCACACTTATCAACATTGGACAATCATGACGGAAAGTGACAGCGATTGTGAACAAATTAGTTTAGTTTTGTCTTTTTTTTTGTCAGTGGTTCAGACAGTGACAGAGGCATAGAATCTTACAGGTTCGAGCCGTCCGAGACGGAATCAGATGCTTTGTCTGATGACAACAGTTCCACCGATGACCAGAGAGCAGAACCAGTGGAAAATGTCATTGAACTGGACATTAATCGCCTCCAGAATTGCGAAGCCGAAGGGGGTCTGTCGAGGGCGCCCCATAAATATTGATTTTTCGGAAGCCATTATTATTACAGTGGAGGAGAGCCGCTGCTGTCAAGAAATTTACCAGATCAATATGAAAATGGAGGCGCATACCTGTCAAGGGAGACGTTTTCGCCGTATTTTGGTGGGCGGAGTGGTGGTGGACACTTTTCTGGGAAATGTTTTAAATGTAGTTCGTGTTGTTATTGTCAAATATTTTAAGGAAAATACGGGGAAAATGCAATTTTAGCAAAAACGGGCGTATTGCCATTTCTGTACGCCCAAAAGGAAAAATATACTGGAAAAAAAAATTGAGTGTTTTGCGGAGCACTCCTGTGTGTGTGATCAGCCACAGTTGGTGCTGGCAGATCGCTCAGCGTGAGCTATTCGCACTACCATGAGAAGTGTGGAGTCACTCATTAGTTTAATTGTCTGGGCGGGCTGATCGCTCAGCTTGAGCTGTTCTCACTACAATGAGAAGTCATTGTAGTGTCAGAAGTCATTGAGACTGAAAACAGTCTCAATGTGCTTTTCAATCAAAAAATGTAACCTGCAACATTTTAAAGTTAATATACATGATCATGACATCAGTTTAGCTACAGAATTCAAATACCTTGGCATTGTACTAGATCCTCAACTCAAATTTAATCTTCATATAAAGAAAATTTCAAAAACAGTAAAAAAAAATCTGAACTGCTTTAAATTAATTAGATATTACATACCTTACGAAGCAGCTGCACTGTATATGCATTCTATGGTTTTTTCTCATATATCATACTGTTTGACAGTCTGGGCTCAAGCAGCCCCTTCCACCATAAGACATATAGGTTCATTATATAATCAAACCCTAAAAATCTTGGACAAAAAGCCCATTAGGTGGCATCACTGTAATGTTTTAAAAAAATACAACCTATTGAGTTTTGAGAGCTTCATTGACCTCTGTCTTCTGAAATTAACGTTCAAATGTTTCCATAAATCAGCACCCGAGCCACTTGCTGGTTTCATCCAAAGACAGGACAGCAGCAGAGCCACCAGGAGTTCTGTTAACAATAACTGTAAAATATTCCACCGCAGAACCACATTTGGACAAACAGCTTTCTCTATAAAGGGCAGTCACATCTGGAACACAATGCCAAATGAAATTAAAATAATAACGGACTTTAAAACATTCACTAAAAATGTTAAAAACTGGCTGAAAAATAAACAAGAATGTACTCATGTATGAATTAACTGTCTGCAAAGTGAGAGTGAATGAAGGGAAGGAATAAATGTGTTTGTTTATAGTGAGTGACGGAGGGAGGAAGGCCTGAAATAGGCAAATGTGAGTTATGTTATATGTGTTAAATGTGAGTCAGGCTGTTATATTTGTGTATTTATAATATTTATAATATTTATGTTAAATGTGAGTCAAGCTGTTATATTTGTGTATTTATAATATAATATTTATAATTGTGTATTTATAATTTTTCTGCATTGATGTATGTGATTATTGTGTATATTTTTTATCTTGATTCTTTTTTTTAAAGCCCATCCAGGGACAAGAGTTGCAAATTAGCTAATAGCTATACACTCTATGTGCAACACATCAGATTAATTGTCTTTGATTAATTGTCTATGTTTATTGCACTGTCCCTGTCAAATAAACTAATCTACTACTACTACTATTAGGACAATGGTTTAACACGTTGAGCTGTGCAGCGGTTGCGGAACAGACAGAGATCCCAGAGAGGTGTGCCTTGTTGCTCCGCCGTTCCTTATAGCCGCTTTTTACGGTGTTGAAGTACGGCGAAAACGTCTCACTTGACAGGTATGAAAACATTTCCCAGAGAAGTGTCCCTTATTACCCAGCTGTCCCCGATAGTCCCGTTTTAAGGTATGGGTGAAATATCCAATTTTTTCTTTCTTGTTGCTCACTTCAACCTTCCAGTCTCCATATAAACAATCAATTGAAATACCCCAAGCATCAAACTAGGGTACAATCGATTTCGTCACTTCCGCCTTCTTCCCCAGGCGATTCCAGGGGCCGTGTCAGGCCAAGCGCGGCAGTTTTAAATTAACGAATATTCCGTTGTTACTGAAGCATATGCACCAAGACCCGAACGGATCGGTTCCCTTTTATATCTAGTTTCAAGATATTTAAAGTACCCTGTTACGTGACATTTGGCCTTTAAATTCAAGGTGGAAGTCTTTTCTTGTTTGGATTATCCTGTATTCTGAGCATCCATATAAATCAGGGATAGGCAGTGAGGGTCAAGACACTACAGCCCATCTCTTCAACAGGTGATTTAATTGTATATCTTCCCACTGATTGCTGATCAGTGAAAGAACCTGCTTTATTCCCCCTTTACACAGGGGTGGAGATAATTGAGAGATCGTTAAGAGATCTGGCCAGTTTTTGATCTATCAATGATCTTCAGTGATCTCCAAAGTTGCCACCGTCTCCTCAAAGTTTTGACTCTGTCCAAAATGTACAAAGATCTCCCAAACGATCCCAGAGATCAAAAATTGGCCCAATCTCTCAACGATCTCCATGCTGTGCAAAGGGGCCCTGAGTGACTGGTTGGAAAGAAAAGCTGCAGGGCCCTGGCACTTAGTGTTACATGGTTGCCGACCCCTAGTATAAATCTATTTTCTAATGTGGAAAATTAACATCACTATTTGTTTATGAGTCAGATGATTTTAAGGGTAGTAGCTCATGTAGTGGTGAATTTTGATGAATGTGATGATTTTTGGACGGGCCAACTTTTCTGATGAATGTCAGCGAAAATCAAACTAGTATGTCATGGAGCGGTGAATGCTGGGGAACGTTCAAGAATGCTATGCTATTTGGGTTTCGTCAAGGTTTGTAAAAAGTTGCAAAACACTTCACACATACGTACTTTTTAAGGTCACCAACAGTTTTGTCGTAAAGGATTTTAAACAGTTGCTAATGTGCACTACTTGGCAAACCAAAAAGAACTTAAGTGACACGCATTATAACCAAATGTTTGTGGAAAAAAATATCCCCCTTAAAGCAAAAAGGAAAACTGGGACATTAAAAACTGCTTGCGAACTGTTTGACAACCTTTTGTGAACCCTGACAAAACCCAGAAATCACTACTGATATTCATCTTCTTCACCGATATCAGCCTATCAGCAAAAGCCATCAGTAGTGGCAAATATTTATCTGTTGTGTCCCAGTTGTGTAGCATTGATTTTTGCCCAGAACCTACTATTTTAAACACTGTCACTGGCCCAAAATTTCACAATCAGTGCACTGCTACATAGTTATGGATTAATTGTGTAACTGTGTGGAGTGCACATGTTCTTCCCGTGTCTCTGTGGGTTCTGCTTGGGTACTCTGGTTTCCTCCCATGGTCCAAAGACATGCACATTAGGCTAACTGGCATTAACTGATTATTCTAAGTAGCACCATAGGTATGAATGTCAGAGTGAATTGTTGTCTGTCTCTTTGTGTTTGTGAGGACGGGGAAATGTGAAAGCAAGTTAGCTGATTGTGTACTCCAGTTCAAGAATCTATTCTATGACATATCCTGCATGCAAGAGGTAAGGCAGAAAGGAGAAGGTGAGATCTGTTTTGACAACTCTGTCCTTAAAGGATGGCAGGTGATATACAATAGCATGAAAACAGCCAGGGTGGGTGTTGCTGTGGCTCTTGCCACTCATGTCAGACTGATCGATGTGAACCATGTTACTGAAGGATGCATGAGCAGGGTACGAGTAAAGGTGCACAGAGTTAAACTGTCCGTGTTCAATTGCTTCTGCCCAGCTGAACAATATGCTGACTCCACCAAGCAAGCATTTTATCAAACGCTCCACAAAAGGAATACGAAGACCTTAAGTGGACAATCCATCATTCAAGATAAATGTCGCTGGAGAATTCAATGCTGCAATTGGGATGGACTGTAATCTGGAATGTATGGACTGTAATGGAATGTAATCCAAGAAAATGGCAGCTTGTCAGTCAGTTTCATGACGCTGATCCAGCCAGCTTCAATGGCTCGTGATTACTAGAAACAGCGGAAATCCACAACTTCTTCCTGTTAAATCTGATGTTTGCTACAAAGTCTGATGAGCACACATGGTCATTCGCATCAAATCTGGGATACAAACGGAGACTAGACTACATCATGGCTGAGTGGTATGTGAAATGGGCAACTAAAAATTGCAGGGTTTTTCCAATACAGAGCCAGCCTTTTGAGACTAATCATTGCGTGGTCATAATGCAAGCCAACTTCCAACAGAAAGGAAAAACAAGCAAATGTTTTCTAATAAACACCTAACGAAGTTTATGAGGATGTCCAGTACCTTAGAGATGACCCTTCAATCTGAGCTGAATACAATACCAAACTTGAACAACTCATGGAGCTTGAACCAGACTCATGGAACATGGACAACACGGAGGAATTTGTCATCACTACAATTAGACAAGCTTCCAAGGAAACGGTTCCCTCTTTAGAAAAGGACCAAATCAAAAAACCTTCAGTAAGCCAAAATTACAGAGATCTCTTGAAAAAGCAACATCATGAGAAAGACCCAAATAAAAAAAGGTCCCTTGGAGATGGCGTAAAGAAACTCCATACCCAGCTTAAAAATACCTATTTTAAAACCAAGGCAGACCAGATCAACATAGTGAGCGAGGAACATAATGTTAAAGAGGAATTCAGGTTAATGAAACAGTATATATCGTTGAAAAGATCCAATGAATTACTGATATCACCATCCAAGCTAGAAGACCACTTTTGTTGAGCACTTTGGTCTAGGCACATATGATCCCCAACGAGAACTTGAATACCCAGAGAATCATCCACATACATTGCCACTGGATGATCTTCCTCACATCAACACATCAATCCCAGATAGCTCAGAAATTAAAGTGGGAATGAAGTGACTCAAGAATGGGCAATGGAGGGGGATGGATAAAATATATGCTGAACATCTGAAGTAAGTGACCTCTGAACATCTGTTAGCCTACCTTGTTCTCCTGGTGGGCTTGATATGGACATGTTTTCAAGTACCAATTCGATGGCTCACAGCAAGCATCACATGCATACACAAACGTGGCCTGAGGTCATGCGCTGAGAACTACAGGGGCTGAGTATTATTTCAACTCTATAAAAAATCATATCAGCGATCATCGTTGACAGACTCTGTGATGGCTATGAATACTTTCTACTGCCATCTCAGTTTGGATTCCATGCCAATCAGTCAACTAATGATGCCATCTTCATATTACACCACATGCTTGAGAAGTCCAGTAAATCTGGGACTCCACTCTTCATCGCTTTCCTTGACTTACAGGTTGCTTATGATTGGATGCCTCACGACCCCCTGAGGAAATGTGGTGAGATTAGACTGAAGTGTCCTCAAATGGTAGCAGTCCTAGGAGCCTTACAGTGGTGTCAAAAAGTGTTTGCCCCCTTCCTGATTTCTCATTTTTTTGTATGTTTGTCACACTTAAATGTTTCAGATCATCAAACAATTTTAAATATTAGACAAAGATAAAAAGAAAACAAAAAATGCAGTTTTTAAATGAAGGTGTTTATTATTAAGGGAAAAAAAATCCAAACTTACATGGCCCTGTCTGAAAAAGTGATTGCCGCCTAAACCTAATGGTGGTTGGGCCACCCTGAGCAGCAACAACTGCAGTCAAGTGTTTGCGATAACTGGCAGTGAGTCTTTTACAGTGCTGTGGAGGAATTTTGGCCCACTCAACTTTGCAGAATTGTTGTAATTCAGCCACATTGGAGGGTTTTCGAACATGAACCACCTTTTTAATGTTATGCCACAGCATCTTAATCAGATTCAGGTCAGGACTTGGACTAGGCAACTCCAAAGTCTTCATTTTGTTTTTCTTAAGCCATTCAGAGGTGGACTTGTTGGTGTGTTTTGGATTATTGTCCTGCTGCAGAACCCAAGTGCACTTCAGCTTTAGGTCACGAACAGATGGACGGACATTCTACTTCAGGAATTTTTGGTAGACAGCAGAATTCATGGTTACATTTACCACAGGAAGTCTTCCAGGTCCTGAAGCAGCAAAACAGACCCAGACATCACACTACCACCACCATATTTTACTGTTGGTATGATGTTCCTTTTCTGTAATGCTGTTACTTTTACGTCAGATGTAATGGGGCACACCTTCCAAAAAGTTCAACTTTTGTCTCATCAGTCCACAGAGTATTTTCCCCAAAGTCTTGGGGATCATTAAGATGTTTTCTGGCAAAAATTAGATTAGTCTTTATGTTCTTTTAGCTCAGCAGTGGTTTTCATCTTGGAACTCTGCCATGCAAGCCATTTTTGCCCAGTCTCTTTCTTATGGTGGAGTCATGAACACTGACCTTAACTGAGGCAAATGAGGCCTGCAGTTCATTGGATGTTGTTGTGGGGTCTTTTGTGACCTCTTGAACGAGTGGTCGTTGCGCTCTTGGGGTAATTTTAGTCTCCTGGCCACTCCTGGGAAGGTTCACCACTGTTCCATGTTTTCTCCATTTGTGGATAATGGCTCTCACTGTGGTTCGCTGGAGTCCCAAAAATTTAGAAATGGCTTTAATAATAATAATAATAATAATAATGCATCAGATTTATATAGCGCTTTATCATAGACACTCAAAGACGCTTTTACAAATAGATACATTATTCATTCACTCCAGACAGACAATGGTAGTGGCAAACTACTGCTGTAGCCACAGCTGCCCTGGGGGAGGCTGACGGAAATGTGACTGCCAATCCACGCCAACGGCCTCCCCGGCCACTACTGAACATTGATAAACATTCATACCCAGTGTTATTGACACTGGAGGCAAGGTGGGTAAAGTGTCTTGCCCAGGGACACAAAGGCAGGATATCTAACTAACTAACTAACTAACTAACCTGCACTTATATAGCGCTTTTCTAGTCACAAAGACCACTCAAAGCGCTTTCATTAATACTAACCCTCTATTCTAAGGGCCTATAGGAAACAGATATCTAGGGACAATTTAGAACAGCCAATTAACCTAACATGCATGTTTTTGGCATGTGGGAGGAAACCGGAGAAATCCCGGAGTAAACCCACGCAACACGGGGAGAACATGCAAACTCCACACAGATCACTGTTGGTCGGGGGCTGGGATCGAACCCACGATCCCACGATCCCCACAATTCCCCGGCCAAGGGTAAACTGTGCTGCCGCAGTGCTAACCACTGCGCCACCGTGCAGCCCAGCTCTCCCCATATCTGGGGAGAGCTGGATTCGAACCACAAACCATCTGGTTATTGGACAACCTGCTCTACCTCCTGAGCCACTGCCGCCAAAGCTTTATAACCTTTTCCAGACTGATAGATCTCAGTTACTTTGTTTCTCTTTTGTTCCTGAATTTCTTTGGATCGCAGCATGATGTCTAGCTTTTGAGGATCTTTTGGCCTATTTCACTTTGTCAGGCTGGTCCTATTTAAGGGAATTCTTGATTGAGAACAGGTGTGGCAGTAATCGTGCCTGGGTGTAGCTAGAAAAATTGAACTCAGCTTTCCAAAGATGTGATAAACCACAGTTAATTTATGTTTTAACAGGGGGTGGGGCAATCACTTTTTCACACAGGGCCATGTAGGTTTGGATTTTTTTTTCATCATTATCATCATCATAGCAGTCTGTCGGGGGCAACAATGACTGTTTCATTTAGGTCTTATCAGATTCCTCCATGCAGCTCTGTCCTTCGCCTTCCGCTGCCAGGAACTCCTGACTTTTACCCTTAATAATAAACACCTTCATTTAAAAATTGCATTTTGTGTTTACTTGTGTTATCTTTGTCTAATATTTAAATTTGTTTGATGATCTAAAACATTTAAGTGTGGCAAACATACAAAAAAATGAGAACTCAGGAAGGGGGCAAACACTTTCTCACACCACTGTATATACTGACATGACGGCATACATCAAAAGTTCCACCAAAGTGTTTGATACTCTGGTCGGATGCAGGCAAGGCACCCTGGAGTCTCTTACTCTTTCAACATTTAGATGGATGGATCTAAATGTTGATGAATGGATGGACGGATGGACGGACGGATGGACGGACGGACTTTATCAATCCCAAACTGGGAAATTACAGTGTAACAACAACATGACACAGTAGACAACCCAAAACCAACAGAAATACACACAGCATAATAGCAAAAGCAGTTACCCAGGGAAGTAAAAAAAAATGCTTATATAACTTTATATAATACATAGGCTACGACTAGGTTTCAAAATCAAGTACTGTATTCCAAACAAGGTGTCACCAAGGGAACTTCAAAGAAACGCTCGAGCAAGAGGGAAGAATAGAATAACAGAACTTTTATATGCAGACGATCAAACCATTTTTGTGGAATCTATTGAGGAACTACAAACCATCCTTCAGATCTATGACAACATCTATGCTTGATTCGGACTAAAAATGTCATACACCAAAATGAAAACAATGGGTTTTAATGTTGACAAAGATGTCAAAAACCAAGAAAGCCTCATCTGCATAAATGGCAATCAAAGAATGTGCGAAGCTTCCAATATCAGGGTTACACCATCACACTCTCCAGCGAGGAAACGCAGGCCCTTGGCTTGAGAATCGGATCCGCATTTAAAAAATGGAACTAACTTAAACATGTGTTTACAGATCAGTATATACACCTGTCTACTAGAATGAAGTTCCTCACTGAATCAGAATCAGAATCAGAATCAGAAAAGGATTTATTGCCAAGTACATTAACAGAACACTGATAACATACGAGAGAATTTGACTTGACACAGTAATGACCTGCATTTCCGTGCCGCGGCGCATCTGAAACGCGCCTATCAGCAGGAGGATACAGGAAGCATAAAGATAATACAATGGGAAGGAGCAAAAAAAATCATTGATTCAAAATACTGGTTACATACTTAATCAATATTAAGAGTTCAAGGAAAAAAAAAGCTCTCATGCACATACATTCGCTACACTCAGAATTTCACAAGACACAAGAGAGCAGTGTACAGTATATCTTTATTCAGTTCATGAATCAATGTGTGTGCGGTGTTGAGCAGTGTTGATGATAATAAGAGAGACCCAAGGACCCTTGGCAGAAGATGTTTTGTCTGTCTGGCGCCCAGTCTTATCTGGCGCTGCAGCTGGCTGTCCAAGGCCTTGTGCTCATGATTTTGAAAAAACACAGTCTGCAGACAGCCAGGAGGAATTTTCATGGGGAATAATAATGCCAAATAGGACTGATCACAGAGAAGACTTGTATTTCTTCTGTAGATTCAGTACATTAATCCTTCATTGCGCAGCTTTGAATTCGTCGTGGTAAGACCTGAGCGAACCCATGATGTAATCCACCTTACGAGACAGTTCTCCAGTAGTCGCTATCAGGGTCTTCTCCAGTTTTTCAATTTGTTGGATGCACCTCGCCTGGCCAGCATTTTGATAGGTTGAATCCATCTTCAGCAATTTGCGGTAAACCAAGACAATTCCCGTCCCAATCAGAATTATCCCAATCACCAAGATTACGAAGATAAACAAATCTTCAATATCTTCGATAGAGAGATTAGAGAGACACAGCATTTTCCAATTACCTGTGTCACATAAATAGCCCACTGGAGCCGTTCCAGCGGGGCAGACAGCTTCCCCCGGAGCACTTTTCCTTGTTGAAAAAATAGTGTCAATTGTGTTCAAAGCCCAGCTTATTAACTCCATAATTTCTTTTCGGCGGTCGCAGTTAGACGCAGACAGACAACAGCAAGCTGGGATCCAGTAGTAGGAGGGGAGGAAAAAGTCAGCAGGAGAGAAGAAAAAAGCGTCTACTCTCTTGGGAGGGCGGAAGTGAAGCATGTGAGAAATCCTGCCTCCTGTCCAATGTACAGACTTGGCAAATAACTACGAAAGAAGTTGAAAAGATTGTGGCCTTGGATTCCTGAGGAAGATGGTGAAAGGGGGATATAGAAGACAGAGAGATGACAGGACTGAACAAAGAGTGGGTGATGACGACAGTGAAAGGGGATTTGAACTATCAAGTTAAGGTCAAAGGTCAGGAGATCTAGAAATTTATTATTTCACAAAAATCACCCCAAACTCAAGCACAATAAGCCACAGGTGGGTTTGCATTTAGGCTATGCTCAAGTTCAGGGTCAACAGTCAGGAGATCTGCACACTGTAGGGGTGATTTCATCAGGCCGGAATGAGCTACTCCATCATTGATGGTTTGGTTACTAAACAAATGTAGCCAAGCTAAATGTATTTTATTTTCTGCCCTTTCATTCAGAGATATGAGGATTCTTCAGCAACATGGCTCAACAGACAGGTAATTCAGAACACAGTCAATGTTTCACAGCAGCAGCACTGAGTCACTGTTCATCCATTTAGTACATATTGAATAGCACATTTGATATGTCATAGCTTGAACTTGAACAGATAAAAGCCAATAGTAGTCTCTATTCCTGTGTCCTCTGTCCTTCAGACTAGACTGTTTGGGTTTCACAAGGTGTTTTATTTAAAAAAAAATAGCTGAATTCCTTTCTTTTTAATTTGTAATGTGGTTTTTGATCCACCATCCTCAGATAGGATGGGAGTGACAATAAGTTTGGGTTACTGCTAAACATGTCAAATAACAAGAATGGTTGATTTTGGGGGAGGCGTTCTTTTTTCTAAAAGTACAATTAAATCAATGAATGGTTATAATCTATATTTTTAATCTTGGGTAAAAAAAGGAGGAAACTGATTTTTAAACCATTGTCAAAAACCAGAAGAGCTTTTTAGTGTGTTCCTGACTGTACTCAGTGACAGACATTGAATTGTGTGTCTGTCAGTCTTAAGCTGTTGCTGTACAGTGTGTAAATCACTAAGCCAACAGGAGTCGTAGAGTGTTGCATCACTGATTTACAAACGAGACAGGAGATGTGCTGTTCAATCAAACTCATTTAATCTTTTCCATCCATCCATCCATCCATTTTCTACCACTTTTCTGGAGGTCCAGGTCATGGAGGCAGCAGCCCAAGCAGAGACGCGCAGACTTTCCTCTCCGCAGCCACCTGCTCCAGCTCTTAAGAGACGATACCAAGATGTTCCCAGGCCAGCTGGAAGACATAGTCTCTCCAGTATATCCTGGGTCTGCCCCGGGGTCTCCTCCCAGTGGGACGAGCCCGAAACACCTCAAGTAGGAGGGGTCCAGGAGGCATCCTGATCAGATGCCAAAACCACCTCAGCTGGCTCCTTTCGATGTGGAGGAGCAGCGGTTCTACTCTGAGCCTCTCCCAGATGACTGAGCTCCTCACCCTATCTCTAAGGGTGAGTCCAGCAATCCTTCAGAGAAAGCTAATTTCAGCCACTTGTATCCGTGATCTCATTCTTTCAGTCATTACCCAAAGCTGATGACCATAGGTGAGAGTAGGAACGTAGATTGACTGGTAAATCAACAGCTTTGCTTGAGAGCTCAGCTCCCTCTTCACCACAACAGACCGGTACAACATCTGCATCACTGCAGATGCTGCTCCAATCCGTCTGTTCATCTCTCCATTCTCTCCTCACTCGTGAATGAGACTCAGAGATACTTAAACTCCTCCACTTGGGGCATGCGCTTGTCCCAAACCCGGAGAGGACAATCCACCCTTTTCCGGCTGAGGACCATTGACTCGGACTTGGAGGTGTTGATTCTCATCCCATCTGCTTCACACTCAGTAGCAAACCATTCCAGCAAGACTTGTCGGTCATTGCTTGATGAAGCCAACAGGACAACATCATCTGAAAACAGCAGAGATGAGATCCTGTGGTCTCAAAGCATGACACCCCCTGATCATTAGCTGTGCCTAGAAATCCTGTTCATAAAAGTTATGAACAGGATCAATGACAAAAGGCAGCCCTGGCGGAGTCCAACTCTCAGCGGAAACGAGTTTGATTGGGTGTTGGCAATATGAACCACACTCTTGCAATGGTTGTATGGGGACCGGATAGGTCGTAACAACGAGCCCTATACCTCATACTCCCATAGCACCCCCCACAAGAGGCCACGAAGGATGCGGTAGAATGCTTTCTCCAAGTCCACAAAACACATGTGGACTGGTTGGGCAAACTCCCACGATCCCTTGACGACTCTCGAGAGGGTAAAGAGCTGGTCCAATGTGCCACTGCCAGGACAAAAACCACATTGCTCTTCCTGAATCCGAGGTTTGACCAGTGGTTGGACTCTCCTTGCCAGTGGTCTAGTCTGGCATAGACTTTCCCAGGGAGGCTGAGGAGTGTGATTCCCCCGAAAGTGGGAACACACCCTCTGCCTCCCTTTTTAAAAAGAGGAACCACCACCCATTTCAACCATTTGCCATTTCAAAGGAATTTAATTTTCTAAAATCCTACTAGCAGAATGTTTGTGCAAACTGCCTGGTGCATATGGTAAGTCTCTGAAACATCTGCATTCTACTGCATCCAAGCTGAAGCACAAAATTTTTGAGCCCATGGCCAGCAGTGGATTTGGTCCCTTCATAGCCTTAGCCCCCACGCCCCTGACCTGAACCCATACATGCACCATCACAATCTGCTCACCAAACCTCCTAAAAGGAAAATAAAACTGCCATTCAAAAAAATCAATACGAGGCACTGTTATACTGAGCAGTCTCAAGGTGATTGTGTGGGTATTCAAAGTTATACAGAGTTTTCCTTCAGTGTCCTGTTCAGTGGTGCATATCAGAAAATTGACATAACAAAGGCCACTTTAGAGGAAAATAGCATTTGAGTGTTGTTTTTTTTCTTTTTAATTGATTAATCATATTTCCAATTTAGACTGTAATTTGTATACAGTTGTACCTGGTGTGTTTTGCATTGCTGAGTTGAGCTCATTCATGCATGAAGTGTCACCTCTGAAGTCTGAGTTTGTCCCTCCAGGGAGAGGAGCCCATGTTCTCCCAAGACAGGAGCAGGTTTTTTCTCACACTGCCTGTGAAACAGGGAGGTCAGGGAGACTTCCAACACATCTCTATGTTCTCCAGAAAGGTAAATCATATTTAATCTTTTTTCATGCTCTTTATTCAGTTTTGCGTTCTAACTTATTTGTTCCTCCTAAGAAGAAAATCTTGTAAAATCAAACTAAACTCATTTAAACATGAACATAATCTGGGCGTCTCTTCTTTCCATTCAGATGGAAATTTAGCCGTTTACATAAAGGTTTAGGAGCTCAAAATGTTTCTTCCAATATCACCATCAAGGGTTATTGTGCTGCTGGGGATTTTCTCACTCATTATTTACTTATAGCTCAGTAAATAGGCTTGGTTAAATGTAGAGTGTGCTCAACAATTAGCAGGTTTTGTGATTATAGCCATTGAACTAAAGACAACTTCCACTGAATCATTGTTATATTGAAGAGGACTTACATGGTACAATACACAAGCATGTTCAACTGTTCATTTCTTTCAGTCTTTTGAACTTTTTCTCTTTCAGTTACGAAGTGGTCAAGATGAAGTTCGCCACTTGACATCAGGAGACTGGGAAGTGACAAAAATTGTTGCGTACGATGAAAATAACCAGATCATGTAAGTTTGCTTTGTCTGCTGAATTAAATAAAATAGCCAAGGTCAATCCAAGAAGAAAGCTAGTCACCACTACACCGTGTCTATAATAATGCACACCATATAGGTCAAATAGGTTCATTTTGTCTTCTTTTAATTATTTATCTTTTGTTCATATAAAAGACAAAAAATAAAATAGAAAGGAGATGTCTTTACCTTCTTTACATGTTTCAACTGCAAAAACCTTGGCAGACTGATCCCAGGTTTTCTAAACTGGCTTTTGGTATGTGGAATGTCACCTCTCTGGTGGGGAAGGAGCCTGAGCTGGTGCATGATGTTGAGAGATACCGGCTAGATATAGTCGGCCTCACTTCAACACACAGCTTTGGTTCCGGAACCAGTCTCCTGGAGAGGGGCTGGAGCTTGGCCTTCTCTGGAGTTGCCCCGGGCGAGAGGTGACGAGCAGGGGTGGGTATTCTTGTATCCCCCCACCTTGCTGCCTCTATATTGGAGTTTTCCCCGGTGGACGAAAGGGTTGCTCCCCTGCGCCTTTGGGTTGGGAAACGGGTCCTGACCATCGTTTGTGCCTATGCACCAAATGATGTTTCAGAGTACCCACTCTTTTTGGAGTCTCTGACTGGGGTGCTGGAGGGTGCTCCTCTTGGAGACTCCATTGTCCTACTGGGGAACTTCAATGCGCACATGGGCAACGACAGTGAAACCTGGAAGGGGGTGATTGGGAGGAACAGCCTGCCCGATCTGAACCCGAGTGGTGTTCAGTTATTGGACTTCTGTGCTAACCACAGTTTGTCTATAATGAACACCATGTTCAAGCATAAGGGTATCGATATGTGCACCTGGCACCAGGACACCCTAGGTCGGAGGTCGATATTCGATTTTGTTATCATGTCATCAGACCTGTGACCGTATGTCTTGGACACTCGGGTAAAGAGAGGTGCAGAGCTGTCAACTGATCACTACCTGGTGGTGAGTTGGATCCGATAGCAGGGGAGGATGCCATTCAGACCTGGTAGACCCAAACGTATAGTGAGGGTGTGCTGGGAATTTCTGGCTGAGGCCCCTGTCCGGGAGGTCTTCAACTCCCACCTCTGGAAGAACTTCAACCACATTCTGAGGGAGTCTGGAGACATGGAGTCTGAATGGGCCTTGTTCTACACCTCTATTGTTGAAGCAGCGGCCCAGAGCTGCGGCCACAAGGTCGTTGGGGCATCTCGTGGTGGCAATCCCCGAACCAAGTGGTGGACACCAGTGGTGAGGGGGGCCATTAAGCTGAAGAAAGAGTCCTATCAGGCTTGGTTGGCTTGTGGGACTACCGAAGCAGCTGAGATGTACCGGCAGGCCAAGCAGAGTGCAGCTTGGGTGGTTGCTGAAGCAAAAACCCGGGTATGACAGGAGTTCAGTGAGGCCATGGAACAAGACTTTCGGTTAGCTTCGAAGAGATTCTGGCAAACTGTCCAGCGGCTCAGGAGGGGAAAGCAGCTCCCTGTCCACACTGTGTATGGTGTGGATGGGGCGCTGTTGACTTCGACTGGGGATATCGTCGGGCGGTGGAAGGAATACTTCAAGGAACTCCTCAATCCCACTGATACGCCTTCCACAGAGGAATCATGGCTTGTGGACGAGGGGGACGACTCGCCTATCACAGGGGCTGAGGTCGCCAAGGTGGTTAAAAATCTTCTTGGTGGCCGGGCCCCGGGGGTGGACGAGGTTTGCCCAGAGTACCTCAAGGCCCTGGATGCTGTAGGGCTGTCATGGTTGACACGCCTCTGCAACATTGCGTGGTCGGGGACAGTACCTCTGGCATGGCAAACCGGGGTGGTGGTTCCTCTCTTTAAAAAAGGGGACCGGAGGGTGTGCTCCAACTTTAGAGGGATCACACTCCTCAGCCTCCCTGGGAAGGTCTATGCCAAGGTACTGGAGAGGAGAGTCTGGCCGTTGGTTGAACCTCGGATTCAGGAGGAGCAATATGGTTTTCGTCCTGGCCATGGCACATCGGATTCTCGAGGGTTCGTGGGAGTTTGCCCAACCAGTTTACATGTGTTTTGTGGACTTGGAGAAGACATTCAACCGCGTCCCTCGTGGTTTTTTGTGGGGGGTGCTTCGGGAGTATGGGGTATCGGGCTTGTTGTTACAAGCTATTTGGTCTCTGTACGACCGTTGTGAGAGTTTGGTTTTTATTGCCAACACCCAGTCGGACTCATTCCCAGTGAGAGTTGGACTCTGCCAGGGCTGCCCTTTGTCACTGATCCTGTTCATAATTTTTATGGACAGGATTTCTAGGCGCAGCCAGGGAATGGAGGGTGTCATGCTTGGTGACCACAGGATCTCATTTCTGTTGTTTGCAGATGATGTTGTCCTGTTGGCTTCATCCAGCAATTACCTACAGTTCTTGCTGGAACGGTTTGCCGCTGAGTGTGAAGCGGCTGGGATGAGAATCAGCCCCTCCAAGTCCGAGTCCGTGGTCCTCAGCCGGAAAAGGGTGGATTGTCCTCCCTGGGTTGGGGACAGGCTCCTGCCCCAAGTGGAGGAGTTTAAGTATCTTGGGGTCTTATTCATGAGTGAGGGGAGAATGGAGCGAGAGTTTGACAGACGGATTGGAGCAGCATCTGCAGTGATGCAGACATTGTACTGGTCTGTTGTGGTGAAGAGGGAGCTGAGTTCTAAGGCAAAGCTGTCGATTTACCAGTCAATCTACATTCCTACTCTCAACTATGGTCACGAGCTTTGGGTAATGACCAAAAAAAACGAGATCGCGGATACAAGTGGCTGAAATGAGCTTTCTCTGTAGGATTGCTGGATTCACCCTCAGAGATAGGGTGAGGAGCTCAGTCATCCGGGAGAGGCTCAGAGTAGAACCGCTGCTCCTCCACATTGAAAGGAGCCAGTTGAGGTGGTTTGGGCATCTGATTAGGATGCCTCCTGGACGCCTCCCACTTGAGGTGTGTCAGGCACGGCCCACTGGGAGGAGACCCCGGGGCAGACCCAGGACTCGCTGGAGAGACTATGTCTCCCAGCTGGTCTGAGAACACCTTGGTATCCTCTCTGAAGAGCTGGAGCAGGTGGCTGGGGAGAGGGAAGTCTGGGCTTCTCTGCTTGAACTGTTGCCTCTGCGACCCGGACCTCCGGAAAAATGGTAGAAGATGGATGGATGGATGGTAAATGTTATTTTGACAAAATTATACTTTGAGGAGTAGTTTTACTGTAAGATACTTTTTACTCTCGGTAAATGCTAAAATGATATTCATTTGCATAGTGCTTTTTCTCATCCCTGGATGACCAAAGCGCTTTACAAATTCTGCTGTCTGCCCATTCACGCACATTTTCACACACTGATGAGCACATCTTTTTGATTTCACCTATTTCATTGGAATATTTTCAGTTTTTCCCCTCTCATTGTCTGTCTACTTCAGGTGATGTTAACTTGCAGTATATATACTGGAGTCTGGGCTTTTTTTCATCTTATTCAGATACATTCAAATGTAATGATGTCACTCTTAAATGTGACTTTGTCCAGCAGAAAACCGTGACACTGGATTTTCACAGCCTGTGTGACCGTGGCATGTCAGCTGCATGTGTATATTCACACCACCAGCATTTCTACTGCAGTATTGCTGCATGTCCAAGGGTCACAGTATTTGAGTAACAAGAAAATGTTTTATGTGATCAAGCCACTAAAACAACACAGTGTCTGTTTTTTACAGAACCAAATCTATTCTCATTTGCAGATGTGTCAAGTTTTAAATGTTTCAGATCAACAAATTTTAATTAGATAATAATAATAATAATAATAATAATAATAATAATAATAATAATAATAATAATAATAATAATAATGTAACCTGAGTAAATACAAAATGCAGTTTTTAACTGATCATTTCATTTATTAAGGGAAAAAAGCTATCAAAACCTACCTGGCCCTCTGTGACAAAGTAATTTCCCCCTAAACCCAATAACTGGTTGTGCCGCCCTTGGCAGCAACAACTGGAATTGTGTTTGCCATAACTGGAAATGAGTCTTTTACATCACTGTTGAGGAATTTTGGCACACTCTTCTTTGTGTCATGGTCCGAGCGCTGACTCTGTCCACGCTCAGGTTGTCCGGTTGTTCCCCGTTCTCTTCTCAGGCGCACCATATGGCCTCCGGGCTTTTATTGTGACAGCGTCTTGGCAGGGCTTCTGGCTGTCAGAGCCGAGCTCCGCAGGGACGGCTGGAATCCAATCAGCTGATGACGTTCTTATCAGCTGATTAATCTGTCTGCCCTATTTAAGGGAGCAGCTCCTGCCACTCGGGGCTGTGACCTTGCCTTTTCCAGACTGGTTTTCCTATGTCCGAAGCCAGTTCCTTTCAGCGTTAGGTTCCGCCCTCGCTATTCGTATGTAAGTGTTGTATCCTTGTCTCCGGTCAGTCTCCCTAGTTCTCAATATATGATAGTGTGTCTTAGTCTTTGTCTTTATTTGTGTTTTGCCCCATGAGGCTCATTATTTTGTATTGTATGTCCTTGTTTAATAAATGTGCAAACTCTATGGCTGCCTATAGTGACTCATTAGCGGTCTGACAGGACCGCACCGTGACACTTTGCAGAAATGTTTTAATTCAGCCACATTGGCGGACTTGAGCTTGAAGTGATGAACTGAGGGCCAGATATTCTCCTTCAGGATTTTCTAGTAGAGAGCATTATGGTTCCATCAATTATGGCAAGTCGTCCAGGACTTGAAGCGACAAAGCGGCCTCTCACCGTCACACTAACACCACCATGTTTGACTGTTGGTATGTTCTTTTTATGAAATGCTGTGTTAGAACATCAACATCACTTGAATCACCATGATTCAGCATAATTGCATTACAAACTTGTGACAAACACAGAAAGAGAAAATTAAAACAAAATAACCTTAAAATACAATTATTCTTTCAGAGTTGCACTGCGTCTTTGTGGATCTAGAGAAAACATATGATAGGTTGCCAAGAGAGGAAGTGTGGCACCACATGATGAAGTCAGGAGTGGCAGAGAAATACAATCATGAAAAAAATAGGACACCCTATGAAAGCCTGTGTGTTTAGGTTGTTTTTTTTACATATTTGGACATATAGATATTTAATATCAAGTTTAACCATACTGGGAGATTCAAGTAATGCATGGGTGTCAAACTCATTCCATGGAGGGCCAAGACCCTGCAGGTTTTACCTCCACCCAGTGTCTTCAACAGTTGATTTCACTGAATTTCTTCCTACTAATTGCTGATCAGTGAAAGCACCTGCTGAAAACACTGGGTGAAAGTAAAACATGCAGGGTCTTGGCCCTCCATGGAATGAGTTTGACACCCCTGAAGTAATATAACAAAACAATTAAAAGTGAAAGGACTTTTTAAAATTTTCTGTAAAATGTAATTCTAAAAACATTTAATTTCTGGTGAGGATATATTAGGACACCTCCACATTTATTCCCACTTAAAATGGTATCACATCAGGTGCACATGATTAGAACATTGTTACTCAGCATTTTGAAGGAGGCTTGTCCTATTTAAACCTCAGACATTTAGTTTGGTGTGCTCCTGACTGTTGAAGTGAGAGTGAACACCATTGTGAGATGGAAAGAGCTGTCTGAGGCCTTCAGAAAGAAGATTGTAGCAGCTTATGAGTCTGGTAAGGGATTTAAACAGATCTCAAAAGAAGTTGAAATCAGCCATCCCACTGTCTGGAAAATAGTCTACAAGTGGAGGACATTGAAAACAACTGCCAGCATGCCCAGGTCTGTCCATCCAAGCATGTTCACCCCGAAAGCAGACTGCAAGATCCTAGAAGAAGTCTCCAAAGACCCTAAAATGTCATCACGGGACCTACAGCAGGCTGTTGCTATTGTTGATGTGAAAGTGCATGCCTCTACAATCAGAGAGACTGCACAAGTTTAACTTGCACAGGAGGTGTGCAAGGAGGAAACCTTTGCTCTCTAAGAGAAACATGAAAGCCAGACTGATGTTTACCGGAGAGAACGTAGACAAAGACCAGGACTTCTGGAATAATGTTCTTTGGACAGATGAGTCTTAAATTTAATTATTTCAACACCAGAACAGAGGATGTTGATATATTGTTGGACCAAGGGAACACACACACAGGCTCAAGTGCAATTCAATAATCTTTATTGTGACCAACAGAGGGTGTATGAGTGCGTGAATGCGTTATGTAAATGTGTTGATGGTGAACGTGCTGCAGCCAGGGGCGAGACAGAGCGCCATGCAGCCTGGCAACCCTAAAACAGAGCCAAAGCACAGATGTTAATTTCAGCCAAGTCACAATGAGCTGGATATTGACTGGGGCTTACTTGCAGTTGGTCTGATGCGAGCGCAGGTTTCGGCTCAAGGCCTCCAGCCAGGAACACAGCGTCTGCGAGGCACACCCAGTGATGAGCGATGATGCTTGGCGAGGCGAGGGGAACGTTCCGCCGCCGTGGAGAGTTGGTTCCGCCGCCAGAGGGATCCACCTGTGCACAGGGGAGAGCCTGGGAGAAAAGGTAAGTAGCGATTATGCTTACTTGTAGCAGGAAGGTCTTTCCAGACGAAGCATTGGTCTGTGTGGAGACAGACGTGCGGGAGACGAAGGTCCGGTAGAAAGACAGATGGCTCTGTGCCGAGGCTTCAGGCAGAGCAGGCTATAAGGCCCGTGAGTGATTGGCCGCAGGTGTGCACGCAGCTGAGGCAGGTGACGGCCCAGAGTGGGTCATGACAGTACTCCCCCCCAAGCAGCGCCTCCTGGCGCTGGCCTACCTGGGTGTGTCGTGATGGAAGTCCTTGATGAGACGCTTGTCCAGCACAAACGATGGACGCACCGAGGACCTCCACTCAGGGCCATACCCGTCCCAGTCCATCAGGTACTGCAGGCCGTGACCCCGGCGGCAGACGTCCAAGATGGAGTTGACTCTCCATGCCGGGTCGCCGTCGATCAATACTGGCGAGGGTGGAGCCCTGGGAGGGGGGCAGAGCGGGTTGGAGATGACGGGCTTGATCTGTGAAATGTGGAACGTGGGACAAACACGGAGAGGGGGGGAGAGCCAGACGCACAGCCACAGGATTAATCACACGGACCATCGGGAAGGGCCCAATAAAACGCTGGGCCAGCTTCCTCTTCTCAGCCTTCAGGTTAATGTGCTGGGTTGATAGCCATACCTGCTGACCCACCTGATACTGTGGAGCAGGCCTCCTGCGCCGGTTTGCTGTTCTCATGTTGCGCTCGGCCGTGCGTAAAAGGGCCCGGCGCATAGCAGCCCAGAGCCGATGACAGCACCTCAGGTGGGCATGGATGGAGGGCACGGCCACCTCCCCCTCCTCTTCGGGAAACAACGGGGGATCATAACCCAGCGACGCCTTGAAGGATGACATGCCGGTAGCTGAGGACAGAGTCAGATTATGAGCGTATTCAATCCAAGGCAGATGGCAGCTCCAAGATGATGGACTGGAAGCGATGATGCAGCGCAGAGCGGCCTCCAGCTCCTGATTGGCCCGCTCGCACTGCCCAATACTCTGGGGGTGATGACCAGAGGACCGGCTTACCGTAGCCCCTAGCGCGTTGCAGAAACTCCTCCATACGCGGGACACAAACTGGGGACCCCGGTCGGAGACAATGTCCTTAGGGATACCATGCAGACGCACGACGTGCTGCGCCAATAGGTCCGCCGTCTCTCGTGCCATTGGGAGCCCATGTAAGGGGATGAAATGGGCGGCTTTAGAGAAACGGTCCACAATGGTGAGTATGGTGTCAAAACTGTTGGATGCCAGGAGACCAGTTAGAAAGTCCAGAGCAATGTGGGACCATGGTCTTCCAGGGACCGGCAATGGATGGAGGAGACCCGCCGGTGGTGATGATGATGTCTTCCCGGTGGTGCACTGGGGACAGGCGCGGACATAGTTGATGACGTCATTCCAGAGGCCCGGCCACCAGAACGATCTCTGGAGCAGCTCCACCAGGCGGGTGATCCCAGGGTGGCAGGCGAGCTTGGACGAGTGGGCCCAGTGGATCACATCACCCCGAACAGGAAATGGAACGAACAGTCTCCCTGGAGGCCCTCCGCCTGGATCCAGCTCAGCTTCCTGCACCCTTAGGACCTTGTCCCTGATGCCCCACGAGAGGGCACCCATGACACACGAAGCAGGAAGGATGGTGTGCTCATGCCCATCAGAGACCTCCGAGGCGAACTGCCTGGACAGGGCGTCAGGTTTGGCGTTCTTTGTCCCAGGGCGGTAGGTGATGGTGAACCTGAAGTGCCCGAAGAACAAGGACCAACGCGCCTGGCGGGCATTCAGGCGTTTAGCCATTCTCAGGTACTCCAAGTTCTTGTGGTCGGTCCACACCACGAAGGGTTGCGCGGCCCCCTCCAGCCAGTGCCGCCACTCCTCCAGCGCGAGCTTCACCGCCAGGAGTTCTCTGCCGTCAACGTCATAATTCCTCTCCGCAGGGGACAGCCGCCAAGAGAAGAATGCGCAAGGGTGGATCACCCCGTCCACCGGAGAGCGCTGTGACAAGACTGCCCCCACCCCCCGAGTCAGAGGCATCCACCTCAACCAGACACTGGAGAGCGGGATCCACCTGCGTCAGGACCCGGGAGGATGAGAACTCGGTCTTCAGGGTTGCAAAAGCCACCGCAGCCTCCTCTGTCCACCGGAACGCCACCTTGGGGGAGGTGAGACGGGTCAGGGGGAGGGCGATCGAGCTGTAGTTGGGCACGAATCGTCGGTAAAAATTGGCAAACCCCAGGAATTTTTGCAGCTGCTTCCTCGATGGGGGAGGGGGGGGGCAATCCACCACCTCCTTCACCTTCTCAGGATCCGAGATGACCTGCTTGTGTGAAATGATAAATCCTAGGAAGGAGGTCTTCTCAGTGTAGAACTCACACTTCTCTGCTTTAACAAATAATTTATTCTCCAGGAGCCGTTGAAGGACCCACCTCACATGGACCTGATGCTCCTCCCGTGACTGGGAGAAGATCAAAATGTCGTCCAGGTAGACGGAGACGAAGGACCCGAGGAAGTTCTGGAGAAAATCATTAATCAAACGCTGGAAGACGGCCGGAGCGTTGGTGAACCCAAACGGCATGACGAGATATTCAAAGTGGTCGCTTGGGGTCCAGAATCCCGTCTTCCACTCGTCGCCCTCCCGGATCCGCACGAGGTGGTAAGTGCTGCGGAGGTCCAGCTTCATGAACCAGGAGGCCCCCTGGAGGGAGTCAAAAGCAGAGTCCATGAGTGGCAGTGTGTACCTGTCCTTGTTTGTGATGTCGTTCAGTGCCCAGAAGTCAATACAAGGGCGAAGGGACCCATTCTTCTTTCCAATGAAGAAGAAGCCCGCCCCACCGGCGACGAAGAAGGCCGAATGATGCCCGAGCTGAGCGATTCCTTGATATAACTAACTAACCTGCACTTATATAGCGCTTTTCTAGTCACAAAGACCACTCAAAGCGCTTTCACTAATACTAACCCTCTATTCTAAGGGCCTATAGGAAACAGATATCTAGGGACAATTTAGAACAGCCAATTAACCTAACATGCATGTCTTTGGATTGTGGGAGGAAACCGGAGCCCCCGGAGTAAACCCACGCAGCACAGGGAGAACATGCAAACTCCACACAGAAAGGTTCCAACCCTGATATAAGCATCCATAGCCTCCCGCTCCGGAGCCGATAAGGTGTAAAGGTGGCTCGATGGCAGGGGAGCGCCCGGGCGGAGATTAATGGCACAGTCGTACGGGCGGTGGGGGGGAAGAGACAGCGCCTGGGACTTACTAAACACCGCTCCAAGGTCATGGAACTCCGGTGGCACCCTGGACAGGTCAGGAGGAGGAAGGGGGGCAGGGGAGGAGAGGGGGACCGAAGGAGAATATGCTGCAGACTGGAGGCACGCACTCAGGCAGAAGGGGCTCCAAGCGAGGACGCTCCCAGTACGCCAGTCAAAGGTTGGGTTATAGAGGCGAAGCCAGGGGTAGCCCAAAATGACGGGGGCAGCCGAGGTGGACAGCACAAACAGCCGGAGGTCCTCTCGATGGTTACCTGAGATGATTGCCAAGACAGGGGCTGTCTGATGTGTCACTTTCTCCAGGGGAGCTTTTGACAGAGTGACAAGGTTTAGGGGGGTTGGCAGGGCATGGCAGGGGAGACCCAGTCGGGTTGCCAGTTTCCCCGAAATGAAGCTCTGCTCGGCCCCCGAGTCCACCAGTGCATGTGTGAGAATTTTGGTGCGTTTATGACAGAACCTAATTGGAAGGAGACATTTTGATAGGGGATTAGGCCGAGATGAGTTCGCGAGTCCCCCTACAGCGACGCGCGGACCCCTTCTTTTGGGCCGAACTGGGCAGGAGTCGATCTCGTGCTGATCATCCCCACAATACATGCACAAACCTAACTCCCTGTGGCGCTGTCTCTCGGCCAGCGGGAGTTTGGTCCGCCCCCCTATCATTGCCTCAGGGTCGTCTGGGGCCTCTGGCATGGGCAACGCCAAAGATGAAGACTGAGAAGAGCGCAGAAACTGTCTGCTCGAGCGGCTGGAAGACCTCCGCTCGCCAGCTCGCTCCCTCAGCCTGTTGTCAAGACTAATTGTTAGAGAGACTAGCTCCGTAAGACGCTCAGGTTTATCTAAGCGGGCCAGCTCATCCCGTAGACTAGGACTCAGACTTCTAATGAAGATGCTGCAAAGCGAGGCATCCTCCCACGAAACTTCCGCTGCCACCACCCGGAAGTCGACAGCGTAGTCGGCCACTGACCGGCCACCCTGACGAAGATTTAATACGGGTGGTAAGCACGCTATCACGGTCCAAATGGTCAAAAATTTCGTGGAAATCGTGCACAAATTAGGCGTAGGTTAAATTGGCGTAGCTGGGTCTCACCATAATGGCGTAAGCCCATGCTAGCGCTCGCCCTTCCAACAGATTTACCACGTAACCTATGCGGCTGTGATCAGTGGGGAAATCCCCCGGAACTCGCTGAAACACCGTCTCGCATTGGAGGGTAAAGCCCCGAGCCTCCCCGAGCTTCCCGCTGAAGCGTGTGGGAGTGGGGACCAGAGTGAGACGGATTAGCGGGCCCGGGCTAGCCTGGCTTGGCGGGGAGCTAACGGGAGCTGGCCTACTGCTATGAGCCGGAGGGAAAGCCCGCTGTCCTTCCAGACGATCCAACCGGCTGTTGATCTGGACTGATTAAATATAACATGCTGTTGGTAAGTAATTTGGTCCACTCGAGCCTCTAAGATGTTAAGCTGGTGTGCGAGCCCACTGTTCGCTGGGTCACTCTGACGGAGCCGTACTGACATATTGTTGGACCCAGGGAACACACACACAGGCTCAAATGCAATTCAATAATCTTTATTGTGACCAACAGAGGGTGTATGAGTGCGTGAATGCGTTATGTAAATGTGTTGATGGTGAATGTGCTGCAGCCGGGGGTGAGAAAGAGCGCCGTACAGCCTGGCAACCCTAAAACAGAGCCAAAGCACAGATGTTAATTTCAGCCAAGTCACAATAAGCTGGATATTGACTGGGGCTTACTTGCAGGTGGTCTGATGTGAGCGCAGGTTTCGGCTCAAGGCCTCCAGCCAGGAATACAGCGTCTGCGAGGCACACCCAGTGATGAGCGATGATGCTTGGCGAGGCGAGGGGAACGTTCCGCCGCCATGGAGAGTTGGTTCCGCCGCCAGAGGGATCCACCTGTGCACAGGGGAGAGCCTGAGAGAAAAGGTAAGTAGCGGTTATGCTTACTTGTAGCAGGAAGGTCTTTCTAGACAAAGCGTTGGTCTGTGTGGAGACAGACGTGCGGGAGACGAAGGTCCGGTAGAAAGACAGACGGCTCCGTGCCGAGACTTCAGGCAGAGCAGGCTATAAGACCCGTGAGTGATTGTCCACAGGTGTGCACGCAGCTGAGGCAGGTGACGGCCCAGAGTGGGTCATGACAGATGTCTTTGACGTAGCCCAAATACAGCATTCCAGGAAAAGAACCTTATACCAGCTGTGAAGAAAGGAGGTGGAAGTGTCATGACTTGGGGATGCTTTGCTGCAGCAGGACCTGGCCAGCTCACCATCATGACCAAACATTACGTCATGTACCAGGGCATTACAGAGGAACTCCGTGGCCTAGGTCTTCTCCACCAGACCTCCACACCCCCGGACTCGACTGTTGTGTCTCATCCCAAATGGAGACGCCGTAGATGGTGTGAGCGGTGACAAAAGAGAGGTAAATGTAGAGGAATCCGAACAAAGCTAACCACTAGCCCACACAAACTGCCGATTCCTTCCCTCATTCTGGCCAATGTACATTCACTGGACAACAAAATAGACCACATACAGCTACTGAGAACTATGCAACGTGATGCGTGGAACTGCTGTTTTTATCTTCACGGAAATGTGGTTAAATGACAATATACTGGACTCTGCCATTCAGGTAGCAGGGCTAGCATCCTACCGCAGTGACAGAATGTTCACGGAAGGAGGGAAGACCTGCAGGGAAGCGGTGTGTGTTTACATCAGTGATGCTTGTGGTGTTGTGATGCAACTGTTGTATACAAACACTTTTCTCCATTGGTGGAGTTTATGATCATCAAGTGCTGACCCTTTTACTAATCTCCGTGTATGCCCTGCCCACCGCCATCGACAAGAGTAGTAAAGCACTAAAAGAACTCTATCAGGCAATCAATGAGACACAAACAGCGCATCCAGATGGATTCCTCATCACAGCAGGAGACTTCAGCCATGCAGATTTCAAGGCCCTCCTACCAAATCTACACCAACATGTAGACTTTCCAATAAGAGGAGACAATTTGCTAGACCTGGTGTACACAGCTCACAAGAAAGCATACAGGGCCTACCCCCTTTCCCACCTAGGTCTCTCTGATCACGTCACCATCCTGTTAAGGCCGGCATACAAACCCAGAGTGAAAACAGTCAAACCAACAAAAAGCAGGTACGTGTGTGGCCAGAGGGGGCCTCTGATTCTCTGAAAGACTGGTTCAGCACTACAGACTGGGACACTTTCAAGCAAGCAGCCACTCACAATGGACACACAAACCTAGAGGAGTACACTGAGGTTGTTGTAGCATACATATCATCAATGCATTTAGCTGTCACTCACTGCAAAACCATCACTGTTCATGCCAACCAAAAGCCATGGATGACAGCAGAGGTACACAGGCTCCTGAGGGCTCGGGATGCAGCCTTCAGAGCCGACGACACTACAGGACTAACAACAACTAGGGCCATCCTGTCCCGTGGCATCAAGGAGGCAAAACGACAGTACAGCAAGAAAATATCCGGCCACTTCAGCAACACCAGAAATACACTCTCCCTCTGGCATGGCATACAGACCCTCATCTACTACATACCTCCACCTCCGACCAGTGTGAGTGACACCACACTGCTCAATAACCTAAATGACTTCTTCTGCCACTTTGAAGCACAAAACAGCACATCAGCACAGAAGACCACTCCTCCTCCAGATGAGCAGGCCATAAGTCTGGATCCGGCTAGCATGAAGAGGACCCTCTCCGGGATCAACCCATGCAAGGCAGCTGGACCAGACATCATACCGGGTTGCGTCCTGAAGGACTGTGCAGAGGAACTCAAGAATGTCTTGGCCGACATCTTCAACATCTCCCTGACTCAAGATGTTGTCCCCACATGTTTCAAAACTGCCACCATAATACCAGTCCCAAAGAAGCCCGTCCCATCCAGCTACAATGATTACATCATAATGAAGTGCTTCGAGTAGCTGATCATGCAGAACATCAAGTCCATCCTCTCTCCCTCCCACGACCCATCTCAGTTTGCATACACGTCAAACAGATCCACAGAAAATGCCATCACTGCTGCTCTCCATGCAGCCCTCACCCACCTGGACTCAAAGAACTCCTACGTGCGAATGCTGTTCTTGGACTTCAGTTCAGCATTCAACACAATCATCCCCCAGCACCTAATATAAAAACTCAGACACTTGGGATTCAAAATCTCTCTCTGTAACTGGGTGCTGGACTTTCTCACAGGGAGGCCACAGAATGTGTGGGTTGGCAGCAACACCTCCCAGACCATCACACTAAGCACAGGCCCCCCACAAGGGTGCGTGCTCAGCCCGCTGCTCTTCACCCTGCTGACCCATGACTGTGTACCAGCCTACAACACCAACCACATCAACAAGTTTGCAGATGACATGACAGTGGTGGGCCTTATCACCAACAATGAGGAGGCCAACTACAGAAATGAGGTGAGCCAACTGGTCCAGTGGTGTAAAGATAATAACCTCATCCTGAATGTTGGAAAAAACGAGATTGTGGTCGACTTCAGGAGGGGACACACACAGCATCCCCCTCTGATCATCGATGGTGCAGCTGTGGAGGGGGTGAGCAGCACCAAGTTTCTGAGGGTGCACATCTCTGAGGACCTCTCCTGGTCCAACAACAAAACATCACTGGCCAAGAAGGCTCAAACTTGCCTCCATTTCCTCCATAAACTGAGAAGAGCATGAGCCCCATCCCCCATCATGTGCTTATTATACCGGGGCACCACTGAGAGCATCCTCACCACCTGCATCACTGTGTGGTATGGAAGCTGCACCACCTCCTGCCGGAAGACACTGCAACACACAGTGAAAGCAGCCAGCAAGATCATCGATGCCCCTCTGCCCCCTCTTGGAGAGCTAGCTCACCCGTCTCACCCGCAGAGCCATCACTATTGCAGGTGACACCTCCCACCCCTCACACTCCCTCTTCAGCCCCCTGCCCTCGGGGAAAAGGTACTGGGGCCTCCAGGTCGGCTCCACAAGATTGCTAAACAGCTTTGTTCATCAGGACCCTTAACTCTGTCTACCCCCGCCCTCATCCTGGGCCATTACGTACTCACCCGCACAATAACTACCTCCGCTGTTGGCACAGAAAAACTGATACACCAACAGTAAAACATTTGCTGCTGTATGTCTCTCCACTTTACTGCAACCATTTGCACAAATGCCATATCTGCTGCTTTCTGTCATTGCAATACTGATCATGTGCAGTCCTATCGGTCACTGTCTGCACCTACACTACCGCACTGAACTTGCAACTACGGGTATTACAGCTCCCCTTGTCTGTATATAGGATTGCTGGGTTTCATCATCGTTTACCTTTATTTGCACTATGGGAGGTCTGGGTCTATCTTTTGTTGCCATTTGCACTACGGGTAGCATTAATTACATAGACTGCTGTTATTTTTCCAGCCTTATTCCTTTTACTTTTTTTTAATATTGTGCACACCTCTGAAGAGAGAGAGAGAAACACCATTTCAGTTCTCCTGTATGTCCTGTACGTATAGTACTACTGACAAGTAAAATCTTTGAATCTTGAATCTTGAATCATAGAATCCACCATGAATTCTACTGTGTATCAAAGGGTGCTTGGGGACCATGTGAAACCATCTGTTAAAAAAATTAAAGCTGAAGCAGAACTGGACCCTGCAACATGACAATGACCCAAAACATACCAGTAAATCCACCAAGGACTGGCTAAAAACTAAGAAATGGAGAGTCCTGGAATGGCCAAGTCAAAGCCCAGGCCTTAATCCCATTGAGATGATGTGGGGTGACTTAAAATGGGCTTTACGTGCAAGAAACCCCTCAAACATCTTACAGCTGAAAGAATTCTGCGTTGAGGAGTGGGGCAAATTTTGTCTCTGACATCTCTGTCAGAGACTTGGAAGCCTTCCTGGATCCCTAGGCCACCCGACTGGAGTGCAAGACAAAGCAGGAGCAACCAGGGGTGCACTCACCTCAGTAACCAATGACTGGGACGTGCCAAACTCAGGAAGAGGTGATTGAGGCACGCCGACCTCTGGAACAGATGATTGAGGCGTGCCGATCTCAGGAGCAGACAACAGAGGTGCACCGGCCTCTAGAACAAGCAATGGAGGCCCACCAGCCTCAGGTAGAGATGATGGAGGCTCACCAGGCTCAGGTGCAGATATGGAGGTGCACCGGCCTCAGGAAAAGATAGTGGGGGCACACTGGCCTCAGGAACAGGCAACAGAGGCGGACCAGTGTCAAGCACAGACAACTGAGGCACACTGGCCTCAAGAACCGAGACAGGGGTGTACTGAACTCAAGAGCAAACAATGTGGGCCAATCAGCAGCGAACCCAGACGAAACATGCAGGCCAGTGAAGAGCCCAGACAAAGCAAGCTGGCCAGCGGCGAACACAGACAATGAAGCCTGGCAAATCTGCAGTCCAGACACCCGGGGATCCATCTCTGACCCAGCCACCTTGGATGGGAGGAAGAGACAACACTCGAGTCACTACAACTGGCAGCAGTGGAGCCTCGCGGGGAGAGCTCAGGACCAGATGGCAGCTGCAACTGGATCTCCCCGCCAAGAGTAAGGCATGACCTCTCTAGTACTGATATAACAAATACAAAGACGACTTGCCTTAACTCTTGCTCCACCACTGACGAAGACTCCGGTGACTCTGTTACTTCAGCCAAAGCAACAGGCGTGGTGACAGGCAAAACTTCAGGTATGACAACAGGCGAAGCTGCAGGCATGGCAAGAGGCGAAGCTGCAGGTGTGATGACAGGCGAGGAACGAGGCGTGGCGACCGGCACTGGAGCTTGGGACTGGTACGGGAGAACCAGGGAAACATGGAGCCAGTACTGGAGGTGGAGAGTGGCATGGGACCCGTACTGCAGCTGCCATGAAAACCAGTGTTGCAGCTGCTGTGAGAACCGGCAATGGGGAGTGCTCCAAAGCTGATGAGCTCTGCAGTACTGGAGCGGACGCTGAAGAGCAGCAAGGTGGTGTGCTCTCCTCCAGCCCATGGAGTGGCTGTGAATCTGGGGAGAGGTGTGGTGAGAGAGACACCGTAGCCAGGGGCTGCTTCCTCATTGACTCAGGCTTCGGCGCTTCCAACAAATCTCTCCCCAACCTGTGGTGTGGTTGTGGGGTTGGAGAGAGGCTGACTGTGGCTGGAGAGCAAGGAGAAGCTGAAGATGTTGGTGCCAGGCGACGCTGTCTCATCAGCACAGTCTCCGGCACCTCAGCCAAACCCCTCTCCAACCCGTGGTATGGCAGCGAGGCTGGTGAGTGGCGAGGGAAGAGAACGCTGGAGTCAGGGGATGCTGCATTGTCGGCACAAACTCCAGTGCCCCAAATAAATTCCTCACCAGCCCACGATATGTCCTGCGGAGGTTGGGAGCAATGATGAGCAGCTCCGTCAGCTCAGGGTAGCTCTACAGGCTGGGGTATGCTACCATTACCCCAGCTGTTGCATCCAGACACCCCAGGGCCTCCTCTGGCATACAGGAGGTGTGAGGCGTCCGAAACGAAGTCCTCTATCAGCTGGACCACCCACAGCTCATCCACGTCGGGACCACTGACCACCAACCTCCACCTGCTTGCTGTTTTGGAGAGGTCATACTGTCAAAAATACTGCCCTCCAGGCAGATGTAGGTAAAAGGGAGGACTCAGGATGCAGGCAGGATTTAAATGCAATAATGATTTATTTTCTAAACACAATACTCAAACAAAAGGCAACACGTGGGCTGAAAACAGGGCTAGGACTTGGCTGGCAAAATACAAGGCAAGGCGATAGCAACTTACTTGGACACTCAAGGAAACACAGACAGGAACCATGACGGGATCAAGACAATGACCTCTCAACGAACAAGGAACAGAGACTCACATATACAGTATAGGGGATGGAACAATTGCACACACAACCCTGGAGTTGACAGAGCAAACAAAGAGACCACAATAATGACACTAAGGACAGACAAGGGATGCCACAACATGACAAAAGACACAAGGACAATAATACTAACAGTAAAAATAAACAAGGATCATATAATATAACTAAATACAAAAAAACAACCACAAAACAACAACAGAGGATGAGCACAGGACTACACGCAACAACCAACAACTGGGGAGCACAAAGGACACTTAATAATAATAATAACAATAATAATAATCACTCTATATACAGTATAATTCAAAAAATCTCTCTGTCTGTGTGTGTCTGTCTATCACGATCATAGGAATCGCTAAAAGATCATTGGACCACCTATGATGTGCCTATGATCTCTACATGATGTCTATGTAGGCATCACTCACGATCCTAGGACTTGTTATGACATCATCAAAGATCATAGGACTTGCTATGACATCATCAAGGATCAAAGGCAGTCATCAGTCACAATCATAGGACTTGCTATGACATCATCAAAGATCATAGGACTCGCTATGCCATCATCAAAGATCAAAGGCAGTCATCAGTCACAATCATAGGACTCGCTATGATATCATCAAAGATCAAAGGCAGGCATCACTGAATGAGCGCTGATGTGCTTGCTTACACCCTTGCTTTTTTTTTTTGTATACTTTATTGATCCGAGGGGAAATTGAGGGCATCCACCTGGATGGATGAAGCAGCCACGGTACGGCGCTATCCCTTTACCATTCGCACACACATTCACACCTAGGGCCACTTTTAGAGTCTCCAGTTAACCTAACCTGCATGTTTTTGGCTTATGGGAGGAAACCGGAGAACTCCCGGAATAAACCCACGCAGACATGGGGAGAACATGCAAACTCCACACAGATCACTGTTGGTCAGGGGCTGGGATCAAACTAGGGATCCCATGGCCAAGGGTGAGTTGCTGTGCTGGCGCAGTGCTAGCCACTGCGCCACTGCGCCACCCGCTTTCTACGCTTGCTTACACCTGCTTTCTACGGGCATGCAGAAATATATGCTTATATTTGGTTTCTATGGGCATACATAGGTATGCACTAGTAATAATAATAATAATAATGAAAAACAAAGAACCCAAAATGAACATAAAGCATGGGCACGGTCCCTGACCCAGATCATGACAAGGAGGACATGGAGAGGGTTGGTGTTACAGCGGAAGATGCAGATGATCTGCTGTGAAAGGGAGCAGCCAAAAGAAAAAGGCGAAAACTAAAAGATTTTGCTCGACATCTAAAGACCACCATGTTGTCACTCCCAAGATTCTCATTGGGAGTGACTACGAGGGACAGGATTAGGCAGCGTGGTGGTGCAGTGGTTAATACTACTGCCTCACATTAACAAAGTCATGGGTTCAAATCCACCAGCCAACAGCACCTTTCTTTGTGGAGGTTGCATGTTCTCCCCATGCTTGTGTGGGTTTCCTCCCACATTCCTGGGATTAATAAAGAAACAAACACTGCAGTTTTTTAAAAAAAAAATGCAGATATGATGTGGACTGTGTGAACTTGGCCTCCTGATAAACATGATTATTTATGAAAATACTGCACAGTGAAAACTGGCTAGAAATATGCTTGTTTATACTATAATAACTTGTGTTTTTGCCATTTTAGTAAATTGATAATTACATTGATAATTATGTTTCACTGAAATTGGAGTTGTAATAATTGTTTTTCATTTCTGACTCAGAAAATATTTAGTTTATTACTGTTTAATCTATCGATATATAACCAGTTTGTCTTGGGAGACCCTGCCTGCCATAAACGCCCACGTGCGCCCTTCATTGCACCCGGTGGAGAGAAGGAAGAATGAGGATTTAAACGCTTGGGTTACCACACACACATTTATTGACACAGTTCGGGGCAAACCATACAAATGCTAGGCTGCTGTGCTTAACAAAGAGTCCACTTGAAAAGCTAGGCTGTATAGGGGAAAGAGAGAAGCAGTTGTGCCACACTCGGAAACGCTACAGCGTGGCAGCACAACTGAACAGAGAAACGCTAAGACTACTCACAGTCTAAGTGGAACAGGTCCTCCAGTAGAGTGGCGAGCCAAAAACCCTTCAGTGACTTTGATGGTTAGATGGCGAAGAACAGCTGTCTAACACGTACAGTGATCCAGCAGCGTCTGTCCAGCAAAGAGTTGCTTTTGTACAGATGCCGCTGGCGTGGCAAATAAGGAACACCTGGGCGAGACGCGGGGGAGATGATTACCGGGGTAGGAAACAGCTGATGGAGTCAAGGGAGAGCGAGGGGGCGTGGCTGGACCAACAGACTGTCAGCAGCATGAGAGAAAATAGGTCACAGACGCAGACTAACAGCTGCCGATCAGGCAGTGGCAAGGACAAGGGAATTAGTACAATACACAAAAATGCACATAACCAGTAACCACAAACCCCCAAAGCGATCGAGACCAAGCCGGGGAAAGCCAAGCCGGCTCGGCTCGTGACACTGCCAGGGACAAACTGCCCCCAACAAAATAGCTCCTGGGGCCACTAGGGCACGCAACCCCCCCCACCGTGATAAGGTGATGATTCACGGGGGAAGGGGAGACATTAACATTGTAGAACTAAACATAGTATCATCTTACATTTTACACTTGCGCACACACACACACACACACACACACACACACACACACACACACACACACACACACTTTTCTGGCCCACTAAAATACAAACAGTGTTTCTATGATCTTCAGAATTGTACCTTTTTTTGTTTGTATGGTTGATTTTGTACATAATGTTTGAGAGAAAGCTCTACACTAACTTTCCATATACAATATACAGAAATCATAACTAAACTAGAGGGCACTCAGAGAGCACATGCCTCCACCAGGGTCTTTCTGTCTGTCTGTTTGGTTGTGAGTAGGATTACAGAAAAAAGTACTGGATGGATTTTGATTGAGTTTTCACCACAGGTGGCCTTTGGACTATAAATGAACCGATTAGATGTCGGAGGTGATCCGGGTCAGGATACAGATTCTGGACCACGTTTTAGCTTTCTTTAACATTCCGAGATAGGGCCTTGGTGGAGGTATGCATTCTCTGATCACCTCAAAATCTAATGGGTTTATCCGTAGCCCAAAGTCCACCTCTGGTGAAAATTTCATCCAAATCCATCTTGTAATTTTTGCATAATCCTGCTAACAGACAACAAACAAACCACTCTGACTATATTACCTCCGTGGCAGAAGTAATAATTCACATATTGTGATTTATTGCTACCTGTGTATAATGTCATCATCAGGTGGCAACAATACTTAAGTCAGCTTTAAGCCCCAGAGGTTGATGTGCAGACACTTTTTATGAGGCTAAGAAATGCTTTTCATTAAACAAAGAACATAATACTGTATTGTGCCTCTTGTTGCCACTATTAAAGTATCATATTTTTCCCAAAAATATATTCTGTAAATGGTCTCTCAATTGCCTCATTTTTATCGAGGTAAGAGCAATTTTCCATTTCTCTGTTTCCCACAAGAAAATGAAGAGGATAATCTATAGGTTCTTTTTTTTCAAATCAGTTGCTCCCTGTAAATGGACACTTTCTAGAAATAATGTCCCACACTGATTGAGTAGGAGGAGTAAAGGCATATTATAAATGGGCATTGTGGAGGACACTTTGTGAGCCATGTCTTCATGACAGAACAAATCTGTGTTTATGGCTGGCTGGCCACAGAGCAATGATGGATGCAGGCAGATGGATAATGGATTTCTGACCTTGTCCTCCTTTTGCTGCTCTGCTTTCCTTCACTCAGATACTTCCTGAGCACAGAGGACGCTGCACAACAAAGACATTTATACAGGTGAAACTCACTCACACACACCTGTTATTCACTCCTGTGTGTGGGAATCATTGTCCTCGGTTAATATTTTAGTGTCTTTCTCTCTTCAGTGTGTCCACGCTCGGCTTGTTTCCCCGGCGGTGCCTCACCTGTGGGCTGAGGGAGGAGTGTGCCTTCTTTGACGCCGACATTAGTCCCGATGCACAAAACGCCATCCTATATTGCCAAGGTTAGAGACAAGCAGTGCAGGAAATTTTCAATCAAGTCCTGCTGATGTCACATGAAAGCACTCACAGGGTTTGTGGATCCAGTTATAGATTCAGTTTAGATTTACTAGTTTTTGATTCAGTTTATGGTTCTTGTTTCAAGTCATTAGATAAAGTAAATAAACCTGCTATTCTTTATTAAAGCTAGAAGGTTATTTCTAAGCATATTTACCAGAATTTGTTACATAATATCTGGAACAATCTGAAACCAGTGCTAGTGATATTCACTCAATAAAAAACACTATTTGAATACAAGTACATTCTACAAATTTCTCTCTGTGTTGTGTCTTTTTATTGATGGCCATAGCTTGGGCTGTGGGTCTCCCCAGACACCCCTGGTCTTGTCTGATCTTGAAAGCTAAGCACGGTCTACCTTAGTTAGTACTTGGATTAGGAGACTGTTTGGGAGTATCAGGTGCTGTGGTGGACTGGTGATCTGTCCAGGATGTACTCTGCTCCTTGCCCAGAGATGCTGGTGTAGGTGCCCCACCACACGCAACTCAAAAAAGATCAGGATGTTGGTGACTATAAGCTTTTTTTTTAACAACCTTAAAAAGGTGGCTTTTCATCTTCATTTTTCAACCAAATTTAGATCGTACGGAGACGTCTATATGAAGTCACCCTTTCAACAACCTTAAAAAGATGGCTTTTCAGCTTTCATTTTTCAACCAAATCCGTACATTTTTTTAGACAGTTGGCAAAGCTGTGTTTTCAATGTTTTTTCAACCAATTTGTGCTGAGAGGGAAACGCGTTTTGATGAAAGTTCATTAATGGGTTTTGTCTCCTTTTAAATGAACAAATAAACATCTAAAGAAAATAACAGTGTAAACTGCTCTTGGTAAGCAAGCTTCCTAGTACCACTGTAGCTTGGAACACTGTTGCCTGCCCACCCATCTGCAGTACATGAGCGGCAGCTATGCTGGCCGATAACAGAGCAGTGGGCGAGTATCAAGGATGGTGCTGGGGTGGGTTTAGGATTTTGTGACATCCTGAGGCGAACCTGGAAGAGTCAGAACAGTTTCTTGGAGAGAAAAACGATATAAAAGAATATGTGAGGGTTTTTTAGGAGAAGTGAGTGTTTTCATGTTTTGTTTTTTTTCCCGATAATCACGTGATCAGTAGACTAATTCAGAAGGTTAAAACCTACAAACACCATTTTTCAGTGACCCATTTAAGCTTAAATCTTTACAGTTGAAACTTTTTTTTATATTATCCTGTGTTCAGTTATTGTATCATAGCTCCTGATTCATGTAGCCTGACTCCCTGGATGATGAATCTGTAAAACCGCAAACCAAAACAAGAGGAAAGTTTAGCAGCAGAGAGTTTATAGTATACTGTACATAATCAACTTTGTATTTCACTGCCTTCCTTTGCAGGTCCTGGTGTTCCGGCTGTGTTGCTTCTAAATTTTGACGATATCGACTGTGAGTAGTCTTTATTTCTCGCCTGCTATGAGACAGTGTCTGTTTATGTGATGTTTGTGTGGGTGCGCAGATGTGTTTCTCTCACATCTGCGCTCAGATGGAAAATAGTTTGCATCATCATCACATTTGTGTGGGAACATGAGCAGCTGTTGGAAACAGTCAGAGCTGATAATTGCGCGTTTCAAGATGTTTAATGTGTTTCCAATCACACGCTAAATTGGCGTGTGTCATCTATTGAGCATCAGTTTAGAAAAGCTAATCATCAGTGTTGCTTCATAGAGCTGCACAGTGGTTGAAAATTAATTTGAATGTACAGGAAATGTTAACATGTAGTATAGACGTACACAAATTACTGGCAGGTTAATAATATTCAGCTTCACTGTGCTGCAGGAAGCAGTCGGTGGATATACTTCATGCACAATTGGGGTTATAAAATGAAAGCGTAGCTGAATATTTTCTGTGAGTAAACCTGAATAGCACTAAAAACTTCATGGATTAATTATAGCACACAGGCTCAGATGCTCTTAAAAATATGAAGCTGGGTTTCTGCTGTAACAGTAAGGGTTGTATCTCACAGAGCAGCGAATGCTGATGAATGTAGGGATTTTTGGATTCACCAACTTTTCTGAATAATGTTCTCGAAAATCAAACCAGTATCTCATGGAGCAACGGACACTGAGAAACGTTCACAGACTTTGTGATTGTTGGGTTTCGTTACGGTTTGTGAAAGGTTGCAAAACAGTTCACACACAGTTTTGAAGGTTGCAGACAGTTTTGTCATGAAGGTTCTTAAACAGTCGTGTTCACTACCAGGCGAATCAAATAGAACTTTAACGACACTGTCATGTTCTGGGCATGATCTTAGGATCATGCCCACGCTTTGTGTTTATTTTTGTTCTCTCTGTGTGTATTATTAGGATTATTTGCCTGTATTTTGCCTTCTGTGTCTCCCCTGGGTCCTCTGTGATTGTTATCGTCTTCCCTAGTCCTTAGTCTGTCATGTCGTCCCTGTCATCCCGGTTGTTATTGTTCTCTGTGTCCCCCCTTAGTCTTCTGTGTAAGTCTCGTGTGTATCCCCTATACTTGTTTACCTATTGTTCTCATTCCCTCATGTCTTCCGTAGTCACAATCACTTCTCCTCATGTGTTGCTGTTTAGATCCAAATTGTTATCCCAGCTGTCCCGTGTTCCCCTGATTATTTGTCTCACTATATATGTCCTCCTCTGTGTTCATTCTTTGTGGCATCATTCCGTGGTTTCCCCTCTGACTTCTGTTCCCTGTTTGTGCTTCTACGAGTTCCAGTGTGAGTTTTCAGCCTTTCATGGCTTGCTTTGTCTTCAGCCCCTGTGCTGGTTTTATTTTATGTTTTGTTTTTTTTTTGTTTTTTTTTTGAAAATAAACCAAATTCAACCATAGTCTGGCCTGCTTTAGAGTCCATTGTTTCCTGCCTGTCAGAGGTTGCCCATGACAGACACATGTTACAACCATTACAAACGTGTTGCAGACACTTACAACTATTTTGCAAACATTTGCAACAGTTTGTGCAAAAATACCTTCTTTAGATAACATTCTTCAGAAAAACTGTTCTCAACTGTAAAAAACTGAGCTGTTTTGCAACCTGTTTTGAACCCTGACAAAACCCAAAATCACTGCATTAATGAACACTCCTCAGCATTCACCACTATGTGAAATACGTGCTTAAACCATTTTAGTACTGTAATTATGATAATTCGCCTTTTTTTCAATTAATGTGTCAGAAAATGTCCTTTGTGTAAATTGTTTGTGCCTTTTTCCCAGGAGAAATGTAACTTTAAAAATCCTGCAAGTACTTGTTATTATCATATGTTATAAATGCTTAAAACAGTGTGTGATAAAAAAGTAAAAAAGCAAATATGAATTTTCATTAAGTTTCTCTTTATAAATATTTCAAATGTACATGAACAAAACTTTTGAGCTTACAAAATGAAACGACCTACTTTACATCTTCTCAAACATTTGTGTTTGCCACACTCCAAAACTCACAAACAATACTAATACTACTACTTACAATACTAAACTATTATTTACACAGAAAACACTGCAAAAATACGCGAAGAGCTCCTCTCTCCTCCTCTCTCATTCTCCCCACCTGCAGTTCTCCTGCTTTGCTTACTTCCTCCATCATTCACACAGATTTCCCATCAATGTTCCATGTAGACTCCTGCCTGACCTCATCTGTCAGCCTGTCCATCACCATGGCAAGCAAGAAGGGGCTCAAAGCCAATCCCTGATGTAATTCTACCCTCACCTTTAATCCATCTGTCACTTTTACAGCGCACCTCACCACCGTATCGCTATCCTCACAGATGTCTTGCACCATCCTCACATACTTCTCTGCCACGCCTGACTTCCTCATATAGTACCACATTTCCTCTCTTGGCCCCCTATCATATGCTTTCCCTAGATCCACAAAGACAGTGCAACTCCTTCTGACCTTCTCTATACTTCTCCATCACCATTCTTAGAGCAAACATTGCATCTGAAGTACTCTTTCTTGGTATGAAACTTCACTGCTGCTCACTGATTGAGACCTGTCTTCTTAACCTGGCTTCCACAACTCTTTCCCATATCTTCATACTGTATGTACTTCACTCTGTATCATCACTCTATCTGGTCAGGAGCTGTAGTCCTTCTATCATTTTGTATCATTTTGTAGCACCTGATAATCTATTTCCTAAGTTGGTTAACAGCATTGGTTCATTAAGCTCTAACGTACGGTCTAATCTAAAAAATCTTGGTGTCATTTTCGATAAATCGATGAGTTTTGATCAGCATGTCAAATCTCTGACCCGGAGTTGTTTTTTCCACCTTAGGAATATATCCAAAATTAGGTCATTGGTTTCCTACACTCAGTTAGAAATCATTATTCATGCCTTTGTTTCTTCACGTTTGGACTATTGTAATGCTCTTTTTACATGTCTTAGTAAATCCTCTTTACACCGCCTACAGTTAGTCCAGAACGCTGCTGCAAGATTACTAACTAGGTCCAGTAGATAAGATAAGATAAGATAAGATAAGATAAGATAAGCCTTTATTAGTCCCACAATGGGGAAATTCCAGGATTGCAACAGCATAGGGATAGCAACACTCAGAGCAACAATCAGAAGGCAAGAAAAAACAACATCTAGTAAACATATGTCCATATTACTATAAATGTATATATACTGTATAGACACACAGTGCAGAGCATTATGGCTGGTGGATGTGCAGCAGAAAGTCTAAGCTCTCTCTCCGCGGATGCAGCGGGCCAGCTGGAAGTCTTTGGGCATGATGGTGACCCCCTTAGCGAAGAAGCGACCACCAGGTGGGTCTCGCTGGTCTCCTGCAGAGCCATGACGGCGAAACTCAGGAAACGCAGGACGGTCTTGAAGTCCTGAGCGATCTCCCTCACCAGGCGCTGGACGGGCAGCTTACGGATGAGCAGCTCCGTGGATTTCTGGTAGCGACGGATCTCTCTCAGAGCCACGGACCTGTGACGGCGAGGCCTCTTCACTCTGCCGGTGGCCAGAGCGCCTCTCCGAGCAGCCCTGTGGCTAGCTGTCTCCTGGGGGGCTTCTTCCTCCAGTAGATTTTACGGGCGGTCTGCTTGGTTCTTGCCATCGCTCTTTATTATTCTGTCTTATATTTCTTTCACGCCGCCTAAACTCCAGCCCGGCACCCGCTTCGTTTTCGCTACAGCTCCCGGTATGTCGAGTTTCCCATTAGCACCGGGCGGCGGCCAAGTGCTAGCTAGCACTAGCTCCTCCCCGCTGTAACGTCTGCCGCTGCAAACCGTGGCTCCGTCCGCCGACCCGGGAGACCCCCAGGGCGATCCGTGCGTCCGTGATATATATACAGAGTGAAAGGTGTAGAAAGAAGAAGGAAGATAAAAAAAAGGCTGTTGCAACAGGCAGCCGACTCGTGTGGCGCCGCCGGTCCGGCGGAACCGGAACCGTCGAAATTTCAAGATTCTGTCATATCACTCCTGTTTTGGCCTCCTTGCATTGGCTTCCTGTAAATTATAGAATTGATTTTAAAGTTCTTGTTCTTACTTACAAAGCCATTCATGAAGAGGCACCTTTTTATATTAGTGACCTGCTCTCTCTACACCAGCCCAGCAGGTCTCTCAGGTCTTCTCATCAGAATCTATTGGTAGTTCCTAGTACTAGGCTCAAAACCAAAGGCGATAGAGCCTTTGCTGCTGTTGCTCCCAGACTGTGGAACTCCTTGCCTTTTGAACTTAGATCTGCACCATCCATTGGTGTTTTTAAGAAGCAACTAAAGACCCACCTTTTTAGCCTGGCTTTTTAACTATGTACCGATTGTATTTTTATGTGCTTTTATTGTCTACTTTGTTTTACTGTTTTATGTGCCTGTGTTTTTATTTTTTTTTTTACCATGTTAAGCACTTTGTGACTCTGTCTGTGAAAGGTGCTCTATAAATAAACTTATTATTATTATCATCATTTCTGTGTCCAATCGAACCTCAACGCTATCTTCAGACATCACTCTTCTTCACTTCAGTCTATATCATCACTCTACACATCTTGCCGTAGCCAGGCCGGTTTCAACTCATCCACCTTCATTACCATTTCTGTCTTTAATAAACCTAACTTGCTGCACTCCTTTCCAGCTCACTGTTTCTCTCTAGCCAATCAATACAACTCCTTTTCTCCTTCCTTAGTGTCTGGCCTCTCTTACAACTCACTATATGCCTTTTCCTGTGCTACCTGTCTCCTTGCCACATCGCTAGACTAAAAGTACTTCTGTCTACTTTCTTCATGTCCCAGACTATTACACTTTTTCTTTGCCAACTACTTCCTTTGAATACTTATCTGTACTTCCTCATTCCACCACCAAGTCTCCTTGTCTTTTTTTCTTCTGTCTAGCGGATACACCATATACCTTTCTAGCCATTTCCTTCAATACTTTTGCTGCACTTTCCCAGTCTTCTGGTAATTCTTCTCTACCACCCAGAGACTGTATCAACTCCTTCCTGAACTTTGTGCAACCTTCTTCCTTCTGTAACTTCCCCCATTTTATCCCAGTTTGCCCCGCAGGAACAGCGGCCGCGGGCTATTTGAAGGACACAAGTAATTGGAAACTCTTGTGCCTGTGTGATCTCTCTATCGAAGATGTTGAAGATTTATACCTCTTTGTAGCAATGGTCATCGAAACTTTACTGATTGGATCTGGGATTGTTCTGGTGTACCGTAAATTGATGAAGATGGACGGAGCCTATCAAAATGCTGACCCGGCGAGGCTTAACCATCAAATTGACCAATTGGGCAGGACTCTGACAGCGGCTAATGGAGAACTGTCTAGGAAAATGGATTACATCATGATCACGCTGAGAGCCGTCCATGATGATTTCAACGTCCAGCAATGAAGGATTTAAGTACTGAATCTGTAAGAGAATATTAAGTTTTTTTCTCTGAAGTCAGTACTATTCGACTCATTTGACCTGCCCTTACAACCAAAGTCCTCCAGATTATCTGCAGTTTTTGTTTTCAAAACATGTGAGCAGCGTTGACTCTCATGGACAGCCAGCTGTCTGGCAAACTTTACCATCTGCTGTGCAAGGACACAAGCCTTTGCCAGACGGTAGACATAACATCTCCTGCTGAAGAGACTTTGTTGTTCTTAACTGATATAAACACTCTCACTCAACACCACACGCACACTGACTCAATAAACTGATGAGAAGATTATTCATTCACTGCTTTCTTTGTGTCCCTGTATAGATTCTATTGTCTGCTACTTGTGCATTGAGAGCTTTTTTTTCTTGTAATCATAATATTGATCATTTATGACCGGTATTCTGACAAACAATGCTTTTTTTCTCTCTCCTATTGTGTTTATCCCTTTCCTCCCTCATGCTTCCTGTTCCCAGTCTGCTGACAGGCACGTCACTGACGCTGCCGCGTCACCGAAAATGTCAACTATGTCGTTTTCAGTGTCAAGTCAAATCCCTCGTATGTTTATCAGTTGTTAACTGTGAATGTACTTGGCAATAAATCTTTTCTGAGTTCTGAGTTCTGAGTCTCTACCTTCACTCACTTCCTCTTCTTGCTTTCCAGTCATCCTACGGACTGCCATCTGATGCTATCTAGCTACATTCTCCACTGCCACTATCTTGCTGTCTCCCATCTCTTTCAGATTGCTTCTTCTGCATAAGATGTACGTAGTCCACTTGTGTGCACTGTCCTCCACTCTTGCACGTCACCCTATGTTCCTCTTTTCTTGAAATACATGTTCACTATAGCCATTTCCATCCTTTTAGCAAAATCCACAACCAATCTGTCCTTCCACATTTCTCTCCATAAAACCATACCTACTCAGAACCTCCTCATCACCTTTATTCCCTTCACCTATAGTACATGTCCATTAAAGTCCTCTCCATTCACCACTCTCTCCCCACTGGGAACACTGTCTACCACTTCATCTAACTAACTCCAGAATTCCTCTTTCTTTTCTACCTGACATCCAACTTGTGGGGCATATGCACTAACAACTTTCAACATTACACCTTCAGTTTCTAGCTTCAAACTCATGATTCTGTTTGACTCCTTCACCTCCTGGGCACTCTTCACACACTCTTGCTTCAAGATTTCTCCCACTCAATTCCTCTTCCAATCTACACCATGGTAGAACATTTTGAATCTACCTCCAGTGTTACTAAGCTTGCTTCCCTTCCATCTGGTTTCTTGTACACATATTGGCCCTCATTTATCAAACATGCATAAGACAGAAAAGTGGTTGTGGTGCCTGTGGCGCAGGTGTAATGTGGCTGACTACTGATCGGAGGATTAGTGGTTCGATTCCCACTCTGTCTGCAGTCCCCAGTTGCTCTTGGAGGGTCAGGCCAGCACCTGTGCATGGCAGCTCTGCTGCTATCAGTGTGTGAATGGGTGGATAGCAGGATCCGTAAAGTGCTTTGGTCATCCAGAGATGAGTTCCAAGAACAGTACTATAAGTGAACACCATTTACCATTCATATGATCATTTCAAAGCAGAGATCGGTATTTATCAATCTGGACATGATCGTAGGATAAGCTCAAATCTCACAACGGGTCTGAGATTGTGTACCTTGTGCAAATGTTCTGTATTAGTGCAGCACAGCAGAGAAACCTGGCTTTGTGGGACAATTGTTTTATTGGATTATTGAGCAGTGAAACCTTTCAGATAATATGTTTGCCTTGTGTTATATTTAGATGAGAGTTTTAAAGATTAATGAGGCTGCTTTTACTAATTATAAACATTATTTACACGTTTATGTGACTGTGGCAGATATAACAGATTTAAGTAGAAATTTTAAAAAAAGAACTGTAGTTACTTGAAATGGAGAAAATTGAGTTAACATTTCAGCTTCCAAGATGTTTTTATGGTTGAGATTGAGCTCAGAGTTTTTCAAGGAGTTGTTTTATTACTTATTTCTGTATATAGGCTATATTAATATTTTTGCATTGTAGGGTGAGTAGGTACTGTGTTATAGTCTAAAAAAGTATCTATTTGACTAAGAAATGTTATGTAGTGTTTGATAATGGTTGTCCCTCACATATTTTTGTTATCTCTGCTGGTTAAATGTTAACAGAGCTGAAGAGCGCAGAAACAGCCGTGATGCACTACAAAATGTGGGGAAATCATTTCATTTCCTCTGTGCGTTTTTGCACAATAATGCTTAAAAGAGAAGTTTGAATGAAGTTTGTGCGTAATTATGATCAAATCTCTCCAGTGCAGCTCCAGGGAAACGTGGGAAAAAAACAAGGAACACAATCAATGAGAAATACCACAGAGACTTTAATAATATACTAAAGTTTTTTACTCAGGGGACGTCCCTCAGCTGTCTAAACCTACAGCAGTATAACTAAGGGATAAGATAAGATAAGATAAGATAAGCCTTTATTAGTCCCACAACGGGGAAATTCCAGGATTGCAACAGCACAGGGATAGCAACACTCAGAGCAACAATCAGAAGGCAAGAAAAAAAACAAGCAAGCAAGAGCAGCTAATAAACATATGTACGTATTACTATAAAATATATATATATACACACACACACAGACACACAGTGCAGAGCATTGTAGCTGGATGGAATAAATATATGAATATATGAACACACAGTGCAGAGCATTGTAGCTAGATGGAATAAATATGTAAATATATAAACACCCACAGTACGGAGCATTGCAGCTAGGTGGAATAAATATGCAAGTATATAAACACACACAGTGCGGAGCAATGTAGCTAGATGGAATAATATGTAGATATATAAATATATAAACACCCACAGTACGGAGCATTGTAGCTAGATGGAATAAATATGCAAATATATAAACACACACAGTGCAGAGCATTGTTGCTAGATGGAATGAAACAGCATAACCGTCTACTTAGTTATCCTACATGGTATGATTATGTGCCCATACATATTCTCACCCTCCATAGCGACCGGTATGTTCCTAGTTGTATGCCGGAGAGGACCATTGTGTAAGTCTATTGCATCTTTTGCATTCAAAAAACTATTAGTTTGTTACGTCTTTTTGCTATCTCTGCGAGCAGCCCTGCTTAGGTTGTACAGTCTGACAGCCGTTGGTAGGAAGGACCTACGAAACCTCTCGGTTGTGCACCTGGGATGATGTAGTCTGCTGCTAAATGAGCTCCTCAGTGCATTCAGTATGTCCTGCATAGGGTGGAACTCGGACTCCAGCAGAGATGACAGTTTAGCCACCGTCCTTCTCTCTCCTATCTCCTCCATCGGATCAAGGCGCTGCCCCAGGACAGAGCTAGCTTTCTTAATCAGTTTGTTCAGTCTCTTCCTATCGGCTGCAGTAATGCCACTGCCCCAGCAGACCACTCCAAAAGTGATGGCTGATGCCACCACCGTGTCATAGAATGACTTCAGCAGCGCCCCTTGTACACCAAAAGACCTGAGTCTCCTCAGCAGGAACAGCCTGCGCTGTCCCTTCTTGTAGAGAGCATCAGTATTGTGTGACCAGTCTAGTTTATTGTTCAGATGAATACCCAGGTACTTATAGGATGTCACCATCTCGATGTCTGTTCCCTGTATATTTACTGGTACTGTGAGGGGCTGCCCATGCCTGCGGCAGTCCACCACCAGCTCCTTAGTTTTCCTCGCGTTGATCTGGAGGCAGTTCCGATGGCACCAGTCCACGAAGTCCTGGATAAGCCCTCTGTACTCAGCTTCATCTCCATTGGAGATGAGGCCAACGATCGCAGAGTCATCAGAGAACTTCTGTAGATGGCAGTGTGTTGTGTTGTGTGAGAAGTCCGCAGTATAAAGAGTGAACAGGAAGGGAGCCAGCACCGTTCCCTGGGGGGCCCCCGTGCTACTGATGATCGTGTCGGACACACAGTCCCGGGTTCTCACAAACTGAGGCCGGTTCGTGAGGTAGTCCAGGATCCATGATGACAGGTGCTGGTCCACCCCTGCGCGCAGCAGCTTGTCCTTCAGGATCATCGGTTGGATGGTGTTGAAAGCACTGGAGAAGTCAAAGAACATGATCCTCACCATATTCCCGGGCTTCTCCAGGTGGGACAGAGAACGGTGAAGGAGGAAGATCACCGCATCCTCCACCCCAATGCCATGCTGGTAGGCGAACTGGAGTGGATCCATCGCTGGTTCCACCAGGGGGCGGAGGTGAGCAAGGAGCAGTCTCTCCAGGGTCTTCATCAAGTGGGACGTCAAGGCCACCGGTCTGTAGCTGTTCAGGTCTTTGGGGTGGGAAGTTTTTGGTACAGGTACCACACAAGATGTTTTCCACAGCTGTGGTACCCTCCCCAGTTTCAGGCTCATGTTGAAGATATACGTCACAATCCCACACAGCTGGTCTGCACAGGACTTGAGGAGCTTTGCGCTGATGCCGTCCGGTCCCGGTGCCTTCCTCGCCTTGATCTTCCTCAGCTCCGTCCTCACCTGGGTCCTGGTCAGGGTCAGGATGGGGGGCTGTGTGTTGGGAGTGGGGGGGTGTTGGTAGAGTGGGGAGTGGGCAGCAGGACTTGATTTCTTTAGAGGCAGCAGTGGTTGTTGTGCAGTCAGGGGGGAGGGCGGTTGGTCAAATCTATTGAAAAACAGATTCAGGTTGTTCGCCCACTCCCTGCCCCCTGTGGCCTGGGGGGAGGTATTCTGGAGCCCCGAGATGGTTTTGAGGTTTCTCCAGACCCCGCTGATGTCGCTCTGTTGCAGCTTGTCCTCCATCTTCTTCCTGAAGCTGTCCTTGCCTTCTCTGATCTTTCTCCTCAGCTCCCTCTGTACGGACTTCAGCATCTCCCTGTTCCCTGACCTGAAGATCCTCTTCTTCTCTCTCAGAAGTGTTTTTATCTCAGGGTTGATCCAGGGTTTGTTGTTTGAGTGACGCCGTATGGTCTTGGTGGGAACGGATTTGTCCACACAGAAGCTGAGGTAGCCCGTGAAGGTGTGAATGAGGCCATCGATGTCCTCACCATGTGGATCGCAGAGCTGCTTCCAGGCGGTGGCTTCAAAACAGCCCTTTAGGGTGTCCATTGTCTCCTCAGACCATAACTCCACAGTGTGCATGGCCGGAGGTTGTCTGTGCACTAGGGGTTTGTACACCGGCCGGAGATGAACCAAGTTGTGATCCGATCTCCCGAGTGGGGGTAGTTGTGATGAGGTGTACGCCTCCTTAGTGTTTGCGTAGAATAAATCCAGTGTTTTATTGTCTCTAGTGTGGCATGTGACATACTGGGTGAACGTGGGTAGAATGGGAGACAGTGAAACATGGTTGAAATCGCCTGAGATGAGGAGAAGAGCATCTGGGTGTTCTGTCTGCAGCCTGCTGGTTACTGAATGGATGACGTCACGTGCTGTCCCAGCGTTCGCCGTCGGATTTGCATAAACAACAATGCAGATCACGTGTGAGTGTTCTCTCGGGAGATATGTAGGCCTCATGCTAACAGCTAGCAACTCAATGTCTTTGCTGCAGTGTCGTTGTTTAACAGTGATATGTCCCGGTCTGCACCAGTTGTTGTTAACATACATGATCACTCCACCGCCCCTAGCCTTGCCACTGTCTGGTGTTCGGTCAGCTCGTATCATGTGAAAACCCTCCAGCTCAATGTTAGCATCTGCTGCTAGTTCAGTTAGCCACGTCTCAGTAAACAAAAGGAGAGAGCACTCCCGGTATGTGCTATCATAACGGGAGATAGCCGCTAGCTCATCTAACTTTCCCAGTATCGACCGTACATTTCCCATGACAACAGATGGAAGGGAGGGTCTGTACCTTATATTTTTTGTCCTCCGCCTTACTCCAGCCCGGCAGCCGCGGCGTTTTCGCCTCAGTTCTCTCGGTATGTCGAGTTTTTCCAATGGGACCGGGTGGCGGTTGAATGCTAGCAGCTGTTCTCTGCTGTATCGTATCCTGCTATAGACAGTGGCTCCGTCCACCGGCTCAGGAGACATTTAGGACGATCTGTGTGTCCGTGATATAAGTGGGGTGAAAAAAAAAGACGGATCAAAAGAGAGAGGAAGGGAAAAAGACTCGGAATCGAGCCGCTGTTGCAAAAGGCAGCCGACTCGTGTGGCGCCGAGAGAGAAAAAAATGGTTGAGATGGTTGAGAGTCTCCTGATCCAACCCTAACTAAACCCACCTACCAAAAAGCCTATTCTGTAAAGCAGAGATTGAGTCTGTCTCCCAAACTGACAGCTGGTTCCACAGGAGCAGAGTTGGTTAACTAAAAAAAATTGCTATCTCATTTATTAGATTTAGGTTTTCTATGAATCACAAGTAATCATGAGTAATGGAGTGTTAACACTGATATCGAACATACTGTAAGCCATCAACAGCTGTTTTTGAATATTTTACAGGTCTTTCTTCATATGATAATGAAACTTAGGAGCAAATTTAAATTCTCCCAATTTTATTTTCTTTATGGGTGTCTTTTTTTTTTTTAAAGTTTTGCAAGTGATGGCACCTTTGGTTTGTGGGCTACAATTTGAAGCCTTCAATTTGACATTTTGAGTCTTACCTTGATTCTTTTAGACCTATATAACCATTTGGGTGGGTTTAGCAGTAGAATAATTTATATCAGTTGCTGGATAATGACCTTCCAAACTGTCCAAAAAGGTACCAACAGTACATACACAATGTGTTCCTACCCTTTTCCTGTTCTTCAAAATATGTAATCCAAACCAGCTGACAAAAGAGAACATTTTCATAAAATAGTGTCTACATTAAAACTTGCTGGTGGGCCTTTGCACAAATAGCATTTTTTACCTCCACCAAGGAGGTTATGTTTTCATCGGCGTTGGTTTGTCTGTCTGTCTGTCTGTCTGTTTGTTTGTTTGTTTGTTTGTTTGTTAGCAAGATAACTCAAAAAGTTATGGACGGATTTTCATGAAGTTTTCAGAGATTGTCAGAAATGGGGCATCCTACAGATGATTACATTTTGGTGGTGATCCGGATCACCGTCTGGATCCAGGAATTTTTTAAAGGATACTTTTTTTTTTTTTATTTAACATTGCGAGATAGGGCCATTTTCAATATTTTTTCAATATTTTTTTTTGTGCATGTAACACTTGGAAAAAAAAATACAGGATGAAAAAAATAAACACTGTATGGGGGGGAACTGTGGCGCTTGGCGGAGGTCTGCACTCGCCGAGTGCTTTTCTAGTTTTTTCATTTTTTCATTGGTTAATGTTCTCAGATATTTATACTGCTTCACCACTTCAACAGCCTGACTGTGGATGTTAACAGGGCTGATAGGTGAAGGGTTTCTTCAAAAATCAATAAGCATTTCCTGTTTTTGTCACATTAATGTCCAAGAAAGAAAGTTTGCACCACTCAATAAAGTCATCCACCACTGGGGCAGGGACATGATCTTCATCATTAAGCAAGGACACTATAACAGAATCATCTGCAAAAGTAATTATAGATTAGTCTTTATGGTGATTTCAGCACTCATTTGTAGTATATATGACAAAAAAAAGCAGTGCAAGAACACATCCTAGGGGGGAGCCAGTGGAAGATAAAAGAACATCAGATAAAATTGTTGATTCTCTGGCCAAAAGCAAAGCCAAGCAATGATGTCATCACAGCATGAAAATAATCACTGTAACTGCACAACCTTAAGTTTAATATGGCTTTTATAAAACTCTTCCACAAATGCTATTTCTTACGGTCGCACAATATTAGTTTTTTTGCCGATTGCTGATGCCGATACCAATATATGCACTTGTTTTTCTTACCTATGTGCAGCTCCTTTGTCTTAGAGTGATGATTAACTGACATATAAAGACACATTCCCCAACAAAAATAAGTCAACTACCTCCACCAGCATAGAGGCTCAGGTTTTACTGGCCTGTTTTATTGATATTTTAATGCCACTTTGGAAACTTTTTATCATGAATATTTTCAACCTTGGCTGCTTTTAATAATCTCGTTTCAATGTGCAGCAAGGATGTCTTTTTTTCATTTACATGCCTGCTATCAGCAGATACTTACTCAAAGTTGTAGGGTGAGGAAGAGATAAACTGTCAGTACAAACTGTTGAATATTACTGTGAAAAGGACAGAGAGTATGGCTATCTCCATGCTTGATGCTGACATGGGGAGTGGGTGTGCCTCTGTTGTTCGGCTCATCTCAGATCTCCTTTGGATGCCCTCGGCTCCTGACTGTCCTTGCCGATTCTTGAGGCAGTTAGCATGCCAGCTGGCATGTCGCGCTCTGTCTGCCTGTCTCTCTCACCTTCGCCTCAGTGGTTGGGAGATGGTGGGGTCTTCCCTTTCCCTCTTTGACTCCCGTGGTGGTTTTGCCTATCTGGGGTTGTCCAGCTTCTTTGCTCTGCTGGCTGCTCTGCTGACTACTCTGTCTGTGTCACCATTCTTGAATGGAGGTAGCGGGGGTAGTGGTGGTGCTGATACTGCTTCTGGGGGACGGTGATCTCCTGGCTGGGGTCCTGATACCAATGGGGGGGGGGGGGGAGGAAGCTGCTACTGAAGGGTTTTTTGTCTTTGCTGTTGTGTTTTTTTTCTCTTCTTTGGGCTTTCTGGGATCCTTGTGTTGTTGTTTTTTTTTTTCCTCTTCACATGGCTGTGTGGAGGTACCCATGTTTGCTCTGGGCCAATGGCCAACGTGATGACATCACGCAGTCATTGCACAGTGGAAAGAGCGTAACATCACAGCAGAGCGTCACTCCTGACTGTCCACTTGTATCTGTACCTTTATCAGCTGTAAATATTATTTTTTGCTGATGAAAATAATTTTAAATACTGATGCCAAAAACGTGCCGATATTGTGCACACCGTTCCTCACGTCACACTAATAAGCTACATCAGATTACTCATGTGGAACGGTGCTAACTATTTAGTGTTTCTTGTTTTGACTGGGCGGGGGTTGTTTTGTTTTTGGGTTTAGGTTTTTTTTGTTGTTTTGAAAGTTTGTAAATGTTACCAAGAATTGTAATTTATGATGGGGTTGAATAATTAAGTTGCTGGTTAAACAGTTACTTACACCGCATTCCATATATAGCTACATCCCATAAAAACATGTGCTGTTTTGATTAAATGACCCTGTGGGGTAGAAGCTGCATGAAATAGTTCCCCAAGAGACAATATTTGATTTTCCACTCATGGTAAAATATAGGGATTCCTGGCTTTTAGTCTGGATACTGGCATGTGAAGCTCTGTGAGCGTGCCAGTCGTGTAGTCTCTCCATTCAGCAGCCTTCAGCTGATGCTCCTGACAGACAGAGAGGTTGCAGTGCTCGTTAAAACTGATCATTTTAGACTTTTCCCACTTGAACACTCCAAAATTTGAAGTCATTAACAGTAACACTTTTAAATGCTTTAATTACAAATTCACACATCTGAGCCCCCTGTACCCTTAAATAAATGCCTCCTATATGTGTTGTCTTGGGAGTAACAGCTCTGTTGTATTTATGATTTCTCATTCACAGCATATTTCATCCTGGAGAACAACCTCCCTCTACGCTCGGTGTTGGAAACTAAGAGGATGATTCAGACGGATATCCGAATGATCACTAATGACAACTTTGGTACAAAATATCTTCAGTTAACAGCAGCATTAGTGGTTGAGCTTCAGGAGATAATTGAACTGCTTTGAGAGTAAAAGTCATGAGTGTCTGTTTTGATGGCTATTCCAACTTCCTTTTTCTCCCATGTCGGTGTTCTCTCCTTTGGCTAATATTCCTGTTTTTCCCTACAGAGCTGCCTTTAAAGCTCTTCTATCCCTCTGACTTCTCTGAGTCCTTCCTCTATGGCCTTCTCCTGATTGTGTAAGCCTCCTTTACTGTCATGCATTTACATTTTTTCATTTAATCTTAGCACTGCAATCATCAAGGGGTTCAAAGTCTGTATAGAGAAACACTCCCTTAGCTGCAGGTGATCCAACACATTTTATGCAAAAATGACAAAAGAATAAATCTAATTACTACACACCAATCAAACTTTGGTCAAATAATTGTTGCCATCATGTCAATAATCACAGATTACCACTTACTTCTTTACTTACCGACTTACTTATTTCTAATGACACAAGACAAAATGGGTTTTTATGTATTGATGGTATTTGATTATTGTGGATAGTATAAACTCTGAAAAATTAACTAGTTGATTCAACTTAGCGTCTGGGTTACCTTAAAATTTAACTTGACAGAAGCTGAGAAGACAAGTTACAAAGTCAATTTAAATTTCAAGGAAACTCAGATACTCCCTCATGGATCGTCACCTTATCGTGGTGGGGGGGGTTGCGTGCCCCAGTGATCCCAGGAGCTATGTTGTCCGGGGCAATTTGCCTCTGATAGGGTCTCCCAAGACAAACTGGTCCTGGGTGAAGGGCCAGACTAAGAACGATCCAACAGACTCTCATGATAAATTGTATATCAAGGATTCAGTGTACCCCGCCCGGTATGGGGTTACCGGGGCCCCACCCTGGAGCCAGGCCTGGGGGAGGGGCTCGAAGGCTAGCGTCTGGTGGCCGGGTTTCCACCCATGGGACCCGGCCGGGCTCAGCCCGAAGGAGTTACATGGGTCCGCCCTCCAGTGGGTTCACCACCTGCAGGAGGGATCATGGGGGTCCGGTGCTATGTGGATTAGGTGGCGGTCAAAGGCGGAGACCTTGGCGGACTGATCCCAAGCTTTCTAAACTGGCTTTTGGTACGTGGAATGTCACCTCTCTGGTGGGGAAGGAGCCTGAGCTGGTGCACGAGGTTGAGCGATACCAGCTAGATATAGTCGGCCTCACCTCAACACACAGCTCTGGTTCCGGAACCAGTCTCCTGGAGAGGGGCTGGAGCTTGGCCTTTTCTGGAGTTGCCCCGGGCGAGAGGTGACGAGCAGGGGTGGGTATTCTTGTATCGCCCCACCTTGCTGCCTCTATATTGGAGTTTTCCCCGGTGGACGAAAGGGTTGCTTCCCTGCGCCTTCGGGTTGGGAAACGGGTCCTGACCATCATTTGTGCCTATGCACCAAATGATGTTTCAGAGTACCCACCCTTTTTGGAGTCTGTGACTGGGGTGCTGGAGGGTGCTCCTCCTGGAGACTCCATTGTCCTACTGGGGGACTTCAATGCGCACGTGGGCAACGACAGTGAAACCTGGAGGGGGGGATTGGGAGGAACGGCCTGCCCGATCTGAACCCGAGTGGTGTTCAGTTATTGGACTTCTGTGCTAACCACAGTCTGTCCATAACGAACACCATGTTCAAGCATAAGGGTGTCCATATGTGCACCTGGCACCAGGACACCCTAGGTCGCAGGTCGATGATCGATTTTGTTATCGTATCATCAGACCTGCGACCGTATGTCTTGGACATCCGAGTAAAGAGAGGTGCAGAGCTGTCAACTGATCACCACCTGGTGGTGAGTTGGATCCGATGGCAGGGGAGGAAGCCATTCAGACCTGGTAGACCCAAACGTATAGTGAGGGTGTGCTGGGAGCGTCTGGCTGAGGCCCCTGTCCGGGAGGTCTTCAACTCCTACCTCCGGAAGAACTTCAACCACATCCCGAGGGAGTCTGGAGACATGGAGTCTGAATGGGCCATGTTTTCCACCTCTGTTGTTGAAGCGGCGGCCCAGAGCTGCGGCCGCAAGGTGGTCGGTGCATCTCGTGGTGGCAACCCCCGAACCAAGTGGTGGACACCAGTGGTGAGGGGGGCCATTAAGCTGAAGAAGGAGTCCTATCAAGCTTGGTTGGCTTGTGGGACTCCCGAAGCAGCTGAGGTGTACCGGCAGGCCAAGCAGAGTGCAGCTCGGGTGGTTGCTGAAGCAAAAACCCGGGTATGGGAGGAGTTCGGTGAGGCCATGGAACAAGACTTTCGGTCGGCTTCAAAGAGATTCTGGCAAACTGTTCGGCGGCTCAGGAGGGGAAAGCAGCTCCCCGTCCACACTGTGTATGGTGCGGATGGGACACTGTTGACTTCAACTGGGGATATTGTCGGGCGGTGGAAGGAATACTTTGAGGATCTCCTCAATCCCACTGATACGCCTTCCACAGAGGAAGCAGGGTTTGGGGACGAGGGGGATGACTCGCCTATCACAGGGGCTGAGGTTGCCAAGGTGGTTAAAAATCTCCTTGGTGGCCGGGCCCCGGGGGTGGACGAGATTCGCCCTGAGTACCTCAAGGCCCTGGATGTTGTTGGGTTGTCTTGGTTGACACGCCTCTGCAACATTGCATGGAGGTCGGGGGCAGTGCCTTTGGCATGGCAAACCGGGGTGGTGGTTCCTCTCTTCAAAAAAGGGGACCGGAGGGTGTGCTCCAACTTTAGAGGGTTCACACTCCTCAGCCTCCCTGGGAAGGTCTATGCCAAGGTACTGGAGAGGAGAGTCCGGCCGTTGGTCGAACCTCGGATTCAGGAGGAGCAATGTGGTTTTCGTCCTGGCCGTGGCACATCGGACCAGCTCTTTACCCTCTCGAGAATTCTTGAGGGTTCGTGGGAGTTTGCCCAACCAGTTTACATGTGTTTTGTGGACTTGGAGAAGGCATTTGACCGCGTCCCTCGTGGATTTTTGTGGGGGGTGCTTCGGGAGTATGGGGTATCGGGCTTGTTGTTACGAGCTATTCGGTCTCTGTACGACCGTTGTGAGAGTTTGGTTCGTATTGCCAACACTCGGTCGGAGTCATTCCCAGTGAGAGTTGGACTCCGCCAGGGCTGCCCTTTGTCACCGATCCTGTTCATAATTTTTATGGACAGGATTGCTAGGCGCAGCCAGGGAATGGAGGGTGTCATGCTTGGTGACCACAGGATCTCATCTCTGTTGTTTGCAGATGATGTTGTCCTGTTGGCTTCATCCAGCAATGACCTACAGCTCTTGCTGGGACGGTTTGCCACTGAGTGTGAAGCGGCTGGGATGAGAATCAGCACCTCCAAGTCCGAGTCCATGGTCCTCAGCCGGAAAAAGGTGGATTGTCCTCTCCGGGTTGGGGACAGGCTCCTGCCCCAAGTGGAGGAGTTTAAGTATCTTGGGGTTTTGTTCACGAGTGAGGGGAAAATGGAGCGAGAGATTGACAGACGGATTGGAGCAGCATCTGCAGTGATGCGGACGTTGTACCGGTCTGTTGTGGTGAAGAGGGAGCTTAGTTCTAAGGCAAAGCTGTCGATTTACCAGTCAATCTACGTTCCTACTCTCACCTATGGTCACGAGCTTTGGGTAATGACCGAAAGAACGAGATCGCGGATACAAGCGGCTGAAATTAGCTTTCTCCGTAGGATTGCTGGACTCACCCTCAGAGATAGGGTGAGGAGCTCAGTCATCCGGGAGAGGCTCAGAGTAGAACCGCTGCTCCTCCACATTGAAAGGAGTCAGTTGAGGTGGTATGGGCATCTGATTAGGATGCCTCCTGGACGCCTTCCACTTGAGGTGTTTCAGGCACGTCCCACTGGGAGGAGACCCCGGGGCAGACCCAGGACTCGGTGGAGAGACTATGTCTCCCAGTTGGTCTGGGAACGCCTTGGTATCCCCTCTGAAGAGCTGGAGCAGGTGGCTGGGGAGAGGGAAGTCTGGGCTTCTCTGCTTGAACTGCTGCCTCCGTGACCCGGACCTCCGGAAAAGCGGTAGAAGATGGATGGATGGATGGATGGATGGAAACTCAGATAATAACTTTATGCTGAAGCAACTAGTTATTTTTTTTTTTTACAGTGTTTGAACAAACTGCATACCAAGGTGCACATCTGAACCTCACCACAAATCAGTCCAGACCTGAACATGTGTCACAGTGGCCCTCATTTAGCAATAGTGTGTAGAAATCAGTGCACATGTGGGTGTGGATATGATGGTACATAAAGGTCCATGTGGTATTATTCACCGTACGCTGTTCACTCATTGATAAATCTTGTGGATGGAAATGGTCTTAATTTAAATACCACACCCATGCCCCCGCCTTCAGCATTTACAACACAGCAGAACATAAGATGGCAAAAAGAGAAACTTTTCCAAAGTAGAAACTGATATTTTTTATAAGTGAAAAATAATGAAGTAGTGTTGGCTGGCAATCTCAAAAGTTGCTTCAAATGCAAAAGAACCACGTTGGGGAGAAGATTAGTGCTGTGCAACAGAATTGGTTTGACCAGCTGATCTCCAGCTCAGGGTTATAATCTAAATCTGTTTTGTTTGACTTAGATGATGGTTTGATTAAATCTTGTCCATTTTGTCATTTTAAAGCATGCTTTATTTATTACTTAATATTTCAGAAGTGCAGAAAGAGTCCCCTCTCCAACACCACTTTCTGATGTGCACTGTGTGCACGGGCTCAGCCAATTTCACCACACCTTCTCTGGTGTGTACAGCAGAATTCCTCTTGTTAATCTGGAGCAGTTTTTTTAACCCGATGCAGTGTATCACCTCAACCTTTTGTAGTTTACCAGTGAGTCAACAGATAATTTATAAGGGATAACTAGTATCATATACTACATAACATAAACTTAGTCTAAGAAACACTTTTTAGAATATTGTTTTAACACAGTGCTCACACAGGAGACTCCCTACAGTACAAATATAAATGCAATAATGAAATGACAACTGGTAAAACCCTGAGCTCAATTGCTATGGTAAAAAAAAAAAATGTCATAGCTAAAAGTGTAATTCAGTTTTCTACATTTCATCAAACTATAGTTTTAGAAATGTTCTGCCTGAATATGTTATAACATTTGCTGCAGTGTCATAATATTGATAGAACTTTTATAATTATGAAAAGCAGGCTCTTTAGTCTTAATAATGAAATTGTCAAAACTCTCATCTAAATGGGTATAACTCAAGGCAAACGTATCACCTGAAAGGTTGAACTGCTCATTATAATTTGATATGATAAAATAATTCTCCCACACAGGCAGATTTCTCTACTGCACATAGGTCTACAGCAGAGATGTTCACAAGTCAGTTTTGCATGTTCAAGTCTCATGTCTCAAGTCTTTGATTGCAAGATCATGTCTTAAATATTAAAATTCAAGTTCAAGTCAAGTCTTAAGTCGCTTTATGGTTGTAATGTCTAAGGAATTTTAAGTATGTTCTACATTATCATTTATCTATTTGCATTTAATAACGGAACCGGTCACCAGTTGGATGTCATTGCTTTAAACAGGTTGGTTCAACTTTATTTATTTATCATTTGCAGGCTAAAATGCAATGAAATGTTGTGGGCAGGCAGAACCAGTCAATTCACTTAAACCCCTTTTCCACTAGTACCCACTCAGCCCTGCTCTACTCTACTCTACCCAGTTTGCAGGCTTTTCCGTTGGTACCTGGTACCAGGTACTTTTTTAGTACCTATTCTATGGCAGGGTACAGCCACGCTGAGTCGGGCTGAAAATGTGACGTCAGCAGACTGCAGGCCACTGATTGGTCAGTTCGTAACATCATGAAAGCGTCCGTCTTCTGCAGAATCTCCAAACCTCCATTTGCAAAAGTTCACGGTGTAAACACGATATTAATAGAGATGGCTTCGCAAGTTTCGCAGAAATCTACACCGTGGTCCAACGAAGAGGTGCGGAGTTTTCTGTGCTTGGTGGCAGATAGTATCCAGAGCGACATGGAGTGACCCCACAATGAAGCAGATGGCAGCCCAGCATAGAACCGGACTACGGACAAGCTGAAGATGAAAGTGAGAGAACCATCGATGGTGCGTGATTTGTGATATTGTGCATCTTTTCACTTATTTATCCTGTTGGTGGTAAGCTCACTTTTTTTGAGCAATACAACACCGTCCTGTGCTGGCTAACGAGTGTTAGCTAGTAGCTAGCTAGCTAGTAGCCAACTCTGCTGATTCGCACTTGCTTTGTCCGAAGTATTCACTTGTGAGAGCAAAACGATGAAATATGTTAATCCTGGTTAAAGTCCTGGTTTGTGTACGTGTTGCACTTTGGTGCTGTGCATTAAGTGGTGTGTAATTTCTTTTTAGAATCTGTTTCCACATGTCAGGGGTCTGCATCCCTCAGCATGTTGTGTTTATGTTGTGGATACAGGTTAAGAGGACCCCAGGCTCCAAAATCTCAACATATTCAAGTATATTTTAAAACCAGTGATTTATAAAGTGATTCATATAATTTTCTAAAGCCTCATAATAGACCCACACACCTATTCTGTGGATTTTCCCCCCAAAAAAGTGTTGGAACAGCGTTGTTGTGCTGTTTCTTTTCCACCAGAAATCCCTGGATTGAAAATGTACTTGTACGTGTACAGAGTGGATCCTGGGGTGCTCACTGGTCAGGGAAATGAAGCATTTTTATCACATCCCACCACTGACTGTCACAAGTGTATTTCCCTAATACAGGTACATCCCCAAAAATTAGAATATCATGAAAAAGTTCAATATTTTTTGTAACTCATTTCAGAACGTGAAACCCATATATAGATTCATTACATGGACAGTGATATATTGCAAGTGTTTATTTATTTTAATTTTGATGATTATGGCTTACAGCCCATGAAAACCCCAAATTCAGTTTCTCAAAAAATGACAAATTACAAAAAATTAATTTTAAAAAATGTTTTTAAATAGAAATGTTGGCCATTGAAATGTTGGTTAAAAACTATTTTTAAAAAATTAATTTTATGTAATATTGTAATTTTTTGAGAAACTGAATTTGGGGTTTTCATGGGCCTGTAAGCCATAAGCATCAAAATTAAAATAAATAAACACTTGCAATATATCACTGTCTGTGTGATGAATCTATATATGGGTTTCACTTTCTGAAATGAGTGACAAAAAATATTGAACTTTTTCATGATATTAAAATTTTTTGAGATGTACCTGTATATGTGTTGAACTTGCTTAAATTAACTGCCACCCATTTCTGTCTTTGGTCTAGGCAAGAGGAAATGAAAAGCAGCCACCCCACAACAGACCTTGCCACCGTGGAAAGTACTGAAATCCTTTGCTTTTATAGATAAAGTGCCAAAACCAAAGTAGCACAATTTCCACTTAATATAAAAGGGACTGAACTGAGATTTATTTGATTGTGTGAATATTAATTACAGAATAATTGAAAATGAATGGCACATCAACTGTAAAATAAACCGCTTGTTAATGTATTAATTTTTTTGTCAGATCACTTGTGTGATCCTTTGTGAGTTATATTCATAACTGTATGTTGCACTTTGGGCAATGGCAGTTTTCAGTCATCAATATAATTTAGTTTATATGTAGTTTATAGTCTATCATCAATAAACTAATGCAGTATTATAATAGCAGAACACATTACAAGTATTTGAGACCCATTGTAGTGCTTCCTTTTATATTTTAGCAATACAAGTACAAAACACCGCCCACACTTGAAGCCAGGGCAAGAAGAGACACAGTGGTGACAGAGCGGTGGCTAAACTTTTATCGATAAAAACTCCATACTGACTGAGCGACTCCATACTCGGTGATGCACACCCTCAGTTAAAGTACTAGATTCCATTCAACTGAATGTATCAACTGATTCTGATTGCTGAGGCCACAGTAAAAACAAATGATTTTAAACGTAACCCAGCCCTTGTAAAATCTACTTTACTGAAGCGCAGCTACATGAAAATTGTGGTTAAATACAACAATGAATTACTTTTTTGTCACATTCTACCACTGGCTTTTAGCAACAAGTGTATTTCCCAGATGTTTTAAACTTGCATTAATTAACCACCACCCATTTCTGTCTTTTGTCTAGGCAAGAGGGAAACGATCAACCCCAAACCAGACCTTAGAGATACAGGCTGAAGATCTGCTGAACTGGGACCAGTGTGAGCGGCACATCCAGTTGCTTCTCAGTGAGGCAACGAGGCCGGCGTGTGTGACCCATACTAAGTTTTTTTTTTTTTTTTTTTACAGTTTGAATTTTGCACATTCTGAATAATCTGGAATTCGCTGCTGATTGTAATAAACAATTTAGTGACTTATGTGTTTGCATCATGATTTTCTATTTTGTCTGTTAAGACACCGGTGGGAAAAGAGTCAACAGTACAAACCATTTATCAGAGACTTTGAAAATAGTGGCTCATTTTTAAGAAAAAGTAACCAAAACAATTATTTTATTTACTGAAGACTGTATTGTTGGATGTGCCACTGCAGAAGACCCTGCACACTTTAGTGATAGTACCAGTATATGGAGGAATTCTGGGCCATATTAGCATCTGTACTTTAACATAATGGGTTAGGGCAGGGGTGTCCAATCATGTGCCATGGAGGGCCAAGACCCTGCAGGCTTTATCTCCAACCAGTGACTTCAACAGCAGATTCCACCGAATTTTTTTCACTGACTGCTGATCAGTGAAAACACCTGCTGAAGAGACTGGGTAGAAGAAAGAACCTGCAAGGTCTTGGCCCTCCATGGCACATGATTGGACGCCCCTGGGTTAGTGTTTAATGGGATTTAACATTTTAACACAAACTGCTTTATGGTCCATAATTCTGTTGACAGACTTACACCACACCAAAAGTGATTTCTCAAACTGCTGGATTGTTCTTAGACACCTTTTCCAATCTTTTAGTATTTAATTTATGTCAGTTGCGGTAACCTTCACATATAAAACAAAAGAGACACATCTGCAAAAATTCCAAAGGTTTATTGTCAAAATTCCCAGTGCAATACTACATGAATACATGTATAGTACATTGCCGATGCAGAGAATATACAGTTAGGCCCAGAAATATTTGGACAGTGACACAATCTTCATGATTTGGGCTCTGCATGCCACCACATTGGATTTGAAATGAAACAACTACAACGGAATTGAAGTGCAGACTTTAAGGTTTAATTCAAGGGGTTGAACAAAAATATATGATTAAACATGTAGGAACTGTAGCTATTTTTATACAAACGCTCCTCATTTCAGGGGCTCAAAAGTAATTGGACAAATAAACATAACCCTAAGTAAAATGTTACTTTTCAATATTTTGTTGAGAATCCTTTGCAGGCAATGACTGCCAGAAGTCTGGAACCCATGGACATCACCAAACGCTGGGTTTCCTCCTTTATGATGCTTTGCCAGGCCTTTAGTGCAGCTGTCTTTAGTTGTTGCTTGTTTGTGGGTCTTTCTGCCTTAAGTTTTGTCTTGAGCAAGTGAAATGCATGCTCGATTGGGTTGAGATCTGGTGATTGACTCGGCCATTGCAGAATATTCCACTTCGTTGCTTTAAAAACTCCTGGGTGTCATGCCTGGCTCTCACGAGCCAGAAAGGAGATGCGAGGGTGACCAGTGAGTTTGCGTAGTTTATTAATATTAACACACAAAGAACGAATACAAAGTAAAGAGCCTCGTGGGGCTATAACACGCATAACACTAGACAACAAATGGAAAGGAAAAGAGCCATGTGGGGCTAAAATACGCACAGAACTAAGGACAATGTACAACCCAGAAAGAAAGGCTAGAGAGGCGGCGAGGCGAAACACACGCCGAGCCGCAGCACTTACTTAGGGGGTAGCACCGAGGTAACGGCGAACTGAAGCTAGACATAGGAGCTCCAGTCGTGGAAACACAGGGCACGTCTTTCCATAGCGAGGTCGCAGCAACGAGTAACTCTCGGCTGCTCGCTTAAGTGGGGAAGATAATTAACAATGGGGGACAGCTGTCCCAGCGCAGCTGAACTAGACAGCTGGGGATCAGCTGGACGCTGTCAAAGTACGGGCCTTGTAAGACCCGGCACGGACTACCACGGAGCAGGAGCGACATTGGACAACCTGAACGCGGAGAAGGATAGCGTTCAGGTCGTGACACTGGGTTGCTTTTGCAGTATGTTTTGGATCATTAGTGAAGTGCCGTCCAATCAACTTTGCTGCATTTGGCTGAATCTGAGCAGATAGTATAGCCCTATCCACTTCAGAATTCATCCGGCTGCTTCTGTCTTTTGTCACATCATCAATAAACACAAGTGACCCAGTGCCATTGGAAACCATGCATGCCCATGCCATCACACTCCACCATGTTTTACAGAAGATGTAGTGCTTTGGATCATGAGCTGTTCCAATTCTTCTCCAAACTTTCTTCTTCCCATCATTCTGGTACAGGTTGATCTTAGTCTCATCTGTCCAAAGAATGCTGTTCCACAACTGGGCTGGCTTCTTCAGGTGTTTTTTGGCAAAGTCAATTCTGGCCTTTCTATTTTTGAGGCTGATTCATGGTTTGCACCTTGTGGTGAATCCTTTGTATTTACTCTCATGAAGTGTTCTCTTTATGGTAGACTTAGATACTGATACACCTACTTCCTGGAGAGTGTTCTTCACTTGAGTGGATGTTGTGAAGGGTTGTTCTTCACCATGGAAAGGATTCTGTGATCATCCACCACTGTTGTCTTCCGTGGACGTCCAGGCCTCTTTGAGTTTCCAAGCTCACCAGTGCACTCTTTTTTTTTCTCAGAATGTACCAAACTGATGATTTGGCCACTCCTAACATTTCTGCTATCTCTCTGATGAATTTCTTCTTTTTTTTCAGCCTCAGAATGGTCTGTTTCACCTCCATTGAGAGCTCCTTTGACCGCATGTTGTGTGTTCACAGCAACAGCTTCCAAATGCAAACGCCACACCTGGAATCAACTCCAGACCTTTTAACTGCTTAATTGATGACAGGTTAACGAGGGAAGAGCCCATGCAGCCTTGTTATTTTTTTTTTTTTTTGCAGCCTTCTGAGTCAATTGTCCAATTACTTTTGGTCCCTTGAAAAAAAGGCGACTACGTATTAAAGAGCTGTAATTCCTAAACCCTTGCTCCAATTTGGATGTGAATACTCTCAGATTACAGCTGAGAGTCTGCACTTTAAGCCCATATTGATTATATAATTGTATCCTGAATATGTTTTCGTAAACAGCTAAAATAACAAAACTTGTGTCACTGTCCAAATATTTCTGGGCCTAACTGTATATTTCTACATGTATCTAGTAAATCAAGTATTTTCCGTGTAACCTTGTGAATGCATTATTTTAATTGCTTTTAATCCTAAATCAAGTTTGTTTTGGCCTAAAATGCATCATAATTGTCAAATATATCTTATTATACCTAACTCAGTACTGTTTACCTTTTGAATATATATTTTGTGGTTAATATAACCCCATAACTACAACCTGGCGATCAAGTTTTGGCAGCTGAACAATTTTTGCCATGACACCACCACAGATTCGGTGCTGCTGGAACAGGTACATGACATGATGTCTCAACAGTCTGTCCATGATTTTCACGCAGATCAGAGCAATTTGTTGCACGGGAAGCTAAACATTTCTACAGACATTCTTAAGTTCTATAACCACTGATCGTTTGTGAAGCTGAGGTGACATCAGTGACAGCCTGTGTTGAATGCCCAGACAGATGGTTTGAAGCGATAATTTTCCCACAACAGAGCCATCTGAAAGACACACACACAGCATACATATTTTAGTACCTAATAGCGATAACTTGCAGACATTATAATGTAGTACGATGTACTTAAAGCAAACTAGCATTAGCAATCATTAGCTTACTGTCATATGTGATCTAGTTCATGTCCTCATGTCTTCGGCTCTATGGCTTCCTAAATGCTCCAGTACTTTTCCAGAGTGTTTCATCTCGCTGCCTGTCCCCTTCTCTGGTGGTCCTTTTTGGCCTTTATGCTGACAAAAAGCCAGAGACCGAGGAGTCGCCTTGTACAGCCGCCATGTTATGTTTTACTTGTGTCGCGTGTTTTACGTCACGGGAGTGTGGCACCGCCTTGCTGTAAAAAACCCCACCCACCCCAGGCGTACCCAGCTGGAATGGAAACAGAAGCAACCCAAGTAGAGTAGAGTAGAGTAGAGTAGGGCTGAGTGGGTACTAATGGAAAAGGGCCTCTTTTTTTTTCTCTCTCTTTGCCTCTAACGAGGCGAGAGGGGAGACGGATGCACGTGCAGGAATTATACCACAGACACATTTATTTACACACAGTCCCAAAGCTAGTGCTGACGTACAAAAAGGTAAAGAGAACAAACTTACAGAAATACTCAGCGTAACGAGTTGCAGGCAGACCATGGCGTAACATGGCAGAGCAAGAACACAAGGGCAGGCCACGGCATAACGTGGCAAACAGAGACAATAATCCAGCAAAGAATGACAGACGTGAACTAACTAAATACACACACTAATGACAAGGTGATGGGGGCACCTGAGTGAGAGAGCGGGGTTAGTAATCACCTAAAGAGGAATCAGCTGGCTGTCAAGAGAGGGAGGTGTGGTCTGGCTACAGACTGACAGGCCCGCCCACACCAAGTGTAGACTAAATGAGCTGCCTGACAGCCTATCAGTCAGAGCACCAAAACACACAACAAACTCAGAACCAGACTGGAAATAAATAGCAAGTAATACATGGCATGAAAAAGCAAACTAAGCAGAAACACAGAGCAATGAAACTCAAAAGGCAAAACAGTACACAAATAAATATATACAGAGAGTAAACTCAGAACCCGACTGGAAATGAATAGCAAACAATACATGGATAACATGACACACAGTAGACAGTCATGGAACTGGGCCTAAAGGACAAACCGGCTCGGTTCATGACAGAGCCCCCCTCTCAAGGGATGGATTCCAGACACCCACGTGCCATCAAAAGGAAAAAAGAGAAAACCTGCCCCCCTCCCCCCAACAGGAACAACAATCATCAAACCAGGGTGGGAGGTAGGGGGAAACAGGTCAGAAGGGACCAAAAAACAACCCTGCTCAGGTCCCACAGCAGAAAAAAACACAACAATTAAGCCCCCAACTCCAAAGACATGGAGGCTCAGGAGGCCGCCCCGAGTTCCAGGCCCAGAAGACGGCCCGGAGGACAGAGTCCGGCTGCCTACCGGAAGAAAAGGGCCACCCGACCCTGAGACTCAGTCCTTTGGGTGGCTGGCCAGCGCTTTTGAGCCATCAGGACCAAAGGGATAAAGCAGGAGGCGGCTTACTCACCGGGAGGCTCACTGGTGGGTGGCCGAGCCAGAGGAGGGGAACCCCGACGACGTCTGGTGGCAGAGAGAAAGGGACCATGACGGCATCCGGCTGAGGAGATGAGAGGGGAACGACGACGGCATCTGGCAGTGGAGAAGAGGGGACGATGCCTTCGCTGGTCCCTGTCAGGAAAACTGTAGCACCCATGGGAGTCCCAGTCCGAGACATGGTTGCACCCGTGGTGGACACTGACTGGGTCATGACTGCACCCGCAGTGGTGCCAGTCTGGGACTCAGCTGCGTCTGCGGTAGCTTGGGGCTGAAGCTCAGCTGCACCCACGGTGGCTCTGGGCTGGAGCTCCACTGCACCCATGGTGGCTCCGGGCTGGAGCTCTGCAGCACCCGCAGTAGACCGCGGCTGGGCCAATGTAGCACCCGCCGTGGACTCCGGCTGGGCCAACGCTGCACCCTCGGTGGGATCCGGCTGGGCCAACGCTCCCCCCTCGGTGGGCCTTGGCTGGGCCAACCCTGCACCCTCAGTGGGCCCCGAGCTGAGGCACAGCACCCATGGCGGACCAAAACTGGAGCACAGCACCCACAGAACCCAGACGGGCCAGGAGGACCCCAGACAATGGCCTCAGGCAGAGGGCAAGCGGCATCCACGGTGGACTCAGTCTGGGCCATACCTCCACAGCGAGGGAAGCAGGGGCCCCAGTGACCTTGGGCAGTGAACCTGGCTCTTCAGACTCATCCGGCGGTGTAGTAATCTCTTCGGTGACCCTGGGAGACAACTCAGGTCGAGAGCAAACAGAAAAGAGGTCAGGGTCGCCGGCAGCAGCAGAGTCCAGTGAGGCGAGCTCAGGTGCAGCGGGCGGCTGCACCTGGCTCTCCTCACCTAGAACCAGGCAAGATTGCTCTAAAATTGAAAGGAGAAAGACAAAAGAGAGCACTTGCCTTAGCTCAAGCTCTACCGCTGTCCAGGACTCCGTCGATCTGGTGGACGACGACGTCTCGGGTCCGATCTGCTGGAGGTCCAGCTCTGGTGCTGACTCTGCTGCGGTGGCCTCCGCAGCAGGCATGGTTGTGATAGCAGTCCTACAGCCCCCCGGCAGTGGCTCCAACGCTGGAAACTCCTCCGGCGTGGTTACTAGAGGACAGCTCCATGCTGACTCCGGAGCGGGATCCTCTGGGGCTACTGGCTCCTCCACCATCCAATGGCTCTGGTCTGGGACTGACTAACACTCAAGGAGAGATGGGGGAGACATGGAGAGGATAGGAAAATAGTCAACAGTAGCAACTGGAGGAGAGGACCCAGTGGACTGCTGAAATTGGGCCCTTCCCTCGGGAAACAGGCAAGGTTTATCATGATTAATTTGATTGGAATGAAAAAAACACTTGCCTGTCTTCCCGGTCGCTGATGTTCTCAGCTGCAGTAGACAGGCAGTCATCCCCCTTGGTGTCAATTGCTACTTTGGCTTCTTCAAAAGATTGCGGAGGAGCCGGCTCTGATGACGCAGAAGTGGGTATTGCCGGGACAATCCTGGAGGACCTCTCGGCGGCTGAAGAGATGATGGCTGCGAAGATGAGGAGGGCTCCTCCCGGCATTGGCGTTTCGACGCAGGATGACTCTGTTTAGGAGGAGCTGGGGATGCACAGGTTGAGACTGATTCACTGGGCTGAGCATGAGAGGAAGCAGATGGCTGACGAGGGGAGTATCTCCGCTTCGGCTCGGCAGGAAATGCCCTCACAGAGAAACCAGGAAACGCTCGCTAGAGCGCACAGACCGTAGAAAGCAGCGCTGCGTATTGCGGGCACCTCCAGAGGCCAGGGTACGCCTCTAGAATACCCACGGCTCCAACCAAGCACTCCCACTTATTCTTAGGGCCCCGGGACTCAAGACCCTCCTCCACGAAGTCCCGGATGAAATCCGCTGCCCATTCTTCTTCCAGCGTAGGGACGCCAGCTGCTGGCCCTCCTTTGCAATGTCGAGATCGGCGAGCCCGGGACATTGTGCGCTCCAGAAAAACAGGTGGGTGAAAAAGGACAGCTCACAAAAGAAAAAAAACTGTCTGGGTGGAACCCGCTGAATCCTTTTTCGGCTGGATTATTCTGTCGTGATTTGCCTCTAACGAGGCGAGAGGGGAGACGGATTCACATGCAGGAATTATACCACAGACAAATTTATTAAAGAAAAGACACACAGTCCCAAAACTAGTGCTGATGTACAAAAAGGTAAAGAGAACAAGCTTACAGAAATACTCGACGTAACGAGTTGCAGGCAGACCATGGCGTAACATGGCAGAGCAAGAACACAAGGGCAGGCCACAGCATAACGTGGCAAACAGAGACAATAATCCAGCAGTGAATGACAGAAGTGACCTAACTAAATACACACACTAATGACAAGGTGATGGGTGCACCTGAGTGAGAGAGCGGGGCAGTATTCACCTAAAGAGGAATCAGCTGGCTGTCAAGAGAGGGAGGTGTGGTCTGGCTACAGACTGACAGGCCTGCCCACACCAAGTGTATTCTAAATGACCTGCCTGACAGCCTGTCAGTCAGAGAACCAAAACACACAACAAACTCAGAACCAGACTGGAAATAAATAGCAAGTAATACATGGCATGAAAAAGCAAACTAAGCAGAAACACAGAACAATGAAACTCAAAAGGCAAAACAATACACAAAAAATATATACAGAGAATAAACTCAGAACCCGACTGGAAATGAATAGCAAACAATACATGGATAACATGACACACAGAGGACAGTCATGGAACCGGGCCTAAAGGACAAACCGGCTCGGTTCATGACACAAAAGTAACAAAGAGCAATATAGACAAGAAATAGAAACAAATATAAAGTGGCAAAGATTGTGCAGTTTCCAAAGCTATAAATAAAGATAAGGAAATCTAAAACTAAAGTTTGTATGTGCTTAGATTGTTCACTGAAGATAAAGCGTTTAGTGCAGCAGCAGTTATGCTGAGTTAAGGCACCTGATGGCCTGACAGTAGAATCAGTCTCTCAGTCTTTTAGTGCATGCCATCAGGCTCCTGTAACGTCTGCCAGTTGGTAGTAGGGCGAAGAGTTTATGTGCTGGGTTACTGTGATTCTTGATAATGCTGCTGGCCTTCCTCAGATACCTGCAGAGGTAGATGTCCTGGATGGAAGAGCGACTGCTACCAGTGAACTTTTCTGCCGTCTGTACTACCTTCTGCAGTGTTGTGCAGTGCAGTTCCCATACCAAGCTGTGATACAGCCAGACAGCAGGCTCTCTATAGTGCATCTGTAGAAGTTGGTCTGGATGCTGATGTTCAGGCTAAACTTCCTCAGTTTCCTCAGGAAATATAGCCACTGCCGTGTCTTCCTGACTACAGTGTCCATATGAAGTGACCAGGAGAGATCATCAGTGATGCGAACACTGAGGAACTTGAAGCTGCTGACCGTCTCTACCTCAGTGCCGCCAATGTGTATAGGGTGGTGTCCATCACCCTGCTGTCTCCTGAAGTCCACAATCATCTCTTTAGTCTTGCCAATGTTCAGACAGAGGTCATTGTCCTGGAACCAACTGGTCAGGATTCTCACCTCTTCTCTGTAGGCAGTCTCATCGTTGTTTGTGATGAGGTCCACAATGGTTGTGTCATCGGCAAACTTAAAGATGGAGTTGGAACTGTACGTGGCAGTACAGTCTTAGGTGAACAAGGAATACAGAAGGGGCCTGAGGATGCAGCCCTGTGGCGCTCGAGTATTGAGGACCAGCATGGCGGAGATGTGACTGCCAATTGTCACCACCTGTGGCCAGTTTGACAGGAAGTCAAATATCCAGCTTCAAATGGGGTTTTCCAGACCCAGAGTAGTGAGCTTGGACATCAGCTTGAAGGGAATGATGGTGTTGAACGCTGAGCTATAATCAATAAAAAAGAGAGAGGTTAAAGATGTTTGTAAACACCCCGGCCAATTGGACTGCACATGCCTTCAAAACCTGCCCTAGGATGCCATCCGGACCTGGTGCCTTATGGGGGTTTACTCTTCTGAAAGCCTGTTTCACAGTTGTTATGTCCAGGGTAAGTATGGAGTCTCCACTGTCCACATGTGGTACAATTACAGCCGCAGTGTTGTTTGCATCAAACCGAGCCTTAAAGGTGTTAAGCTCATCCAGTATTGATGCAGTAGGCAATTCTACTTGCCTATTTGGACCCGTACTGTATAGTCTGTGATACAGCGTAATCTGTTCCACAGATGCCTTGAGTCATGGCTGTGATATGTAGATGCCACCTTTTCCTTGTAGTTCCTCTTGGCCCGTCTGATGGATTTCCAGAGGTCATATTTAGCTGCTCTGTAGGCCCCAGGATCTCCCAAGTTGAAAGCAGAGGTCCATGAAGGTATGTAGAGGAGCGCTTCCTAGACTCAAGAACAAACTTTAGATTCTCTGAGGTGTTCTTTGGGTGGGAAACTTCATGAAAACAGCCAAAAAGAGACTCCAAGGCACTGTTATTTCAAAAGTAAAAAAGTTTTTTATTAAAATTGCTTTGGTCATATCATCATCATCATCATCATAACTGTCAGGGGCGACAATGACTGTTTCATTTAGGTCTGATCAGATTCCTAAATGCAGCTCTGTCCTTCACCTTCTAAACCTATTAAAATCAATTAAAATCAATCGTTGGAGTTTTTAATTGATTTGAATAGGTTTATATGACCAAAGCCATTTCAATAAAGGCTGTTTTACTTTTAAAATAAGAGTGCCTTGGAGTCTCCTTTTGGCTGTTTTCAGCAGAGGTCCGTGCTTAAAGTTTAGCATGAATCTCTGGTCTGATCCATGGCTTTTGATTTGAATAAGGTTGATGAAATTCAATAAAAACAGTGAAAGTTTCCCTTATGGATTTAACATCTGCATTTTTGCCAAAATTTGACAGTTCTTTTCTTGAGAAACAGTCAGGTTTCATGTATCTGTGTTAACAGTGAAAATCACCTGACTTTTAATAAATGTAGTGTTTTGGATGTTTTTGATGAAAACATTAAAAATAAAAGATTGTCCACAAGTTCCAAATCACAAGTCCAAATACAGTCTCAGGTCCTTGTATATATGACTTAAGTACTACTTGTCATGTTTCGCCCTTCGGGCAGGAATGTCCAAGGCTCACGCGCTGAACTGTGAATTAGTGCAGTTTATTAACTCAAAGAGCAACACAAAAGTGCAAACCCGGTGCCCAAAAAACAAATATAACAATGAGAGGGAGATTACTTACAAAGGTTACTCACCGGAGCTCTGCTTTGCTCTGGTGGAGACGAGGAATGACAATCAAAGCAGCGACAATCAAAATGGAAAACAATCTCCTTTAAGTAGGGGTCAAACCAATTACAAAGATGAGTGACAGGTGTGAGTGCACATGAGTGGGGAAAGAGGGGATGATAATGGGATCAGCTGGTGATAATGAGAGGGGAGTAGTCTTGCTGGCAGTCTGACAGGCAACGCCCACACAAAGTGCAGACCCAGAAGTAATGCCTGACAGCTGTCAGTCAGAGAACCAATATGAGAAATAAACTCAGATACAGACTAGAAATAAATTGCAAATAAAACAAGACATGGCAAAAACGGACTTAACAAAAACAAGGAAAATGGAGGACAGTATGATAACTCAAAAGGCATAACAATATGACAGGTAAATATTAAAACAGAGAAAAGCCATGAAACTGAACTTGGGAGAACATCCAATCTCAGGTCATGACACTACTTGAGTCCAAGTCTCAAACTCAAGTCCCCATCTCTGGTCTACAGTGACATGAAGAGATGCATACACAAACTCAGAGCTGTCACGGGATTTGAGTGTACCATACGATCACTTTCAGATTGCCAAGTATAGAACTTTGCCTTGAAATGCTCGTACGACCACTTTTCTGTCTTACGCACATTTAATAAATGAGGGCCATTATTATGTGTGCTTCATTGTGCTTACCAACTTTGCTGCACTGCCAAAGTGATTGAACATGTCAGTGTTGCGTACGTGCTGAGTGACACCGTTGCTTGTGTGTGAGCACGCCCTTTGCACACAGCTGCCTGACCGTCACTACCACCATGCTACCACCATCACTCAGTGTGAGCGTACTCATCCCTCATGTGTGAGTGCGATTCTTGATTGTGCCTATCGCCAGCATGTGTGTGCCAATCCTCACTGGTCCAATTGCATGCACTAATGTTAGCTAACTGTCACTGTCGAGCAAGTTAATACCAGCAACAAGACGTTCCTTTTAAAATCAGAGCTAGTGAAAAAGGGAAGGTTGTTCCTGAAAACCAAGAATTCAAAATGGAATGGACAGAAAAATCAGTGCTCATACTGCCAAAGTCCAGCACCAAACTGATGTGCCTGATTTACAGAGACACAGTTGCCATCATAAAGAGTGGTAATGTAAAATGACACGATGAGACCAAGCATTACTATTTTGAACAGCATTAGCCACAGAATACTGAGGTGAGAACATAAAAGCATCTCATCACACCTTTTGTTATCAGGTTTAATGGACTGGTTACCTACAGGGTAATTTCTCACATTTACTCAAACCATCATGATGTGTTGTTGCTGAATGAATAGTTAAGAGTTTAAAAAAAAGTTTTATTCGCTGAGTTTTTCTTATGGTAGGGACAGCTTGGTGACTTTTTCTTTTTTTTTTCAGCATGGGGTACATGTCCCACCAACTTGAAAAAAAGAGAGAACTGTCCCCCCCCCAAAAAAAGTTTTCACACACAAAAAAAGATTATAGATGCTCTGGGAAGGGACATATAAAGATCTTAAAACAATTTACTGTATATCAGCCTTACCTCTGCCTGGAAAATAATATGTAAGGGTAGAAATAAAAAAAACCCAAAAAAAACTCCCTATTATGCTCCTCTAGTTGCAAACAACTGGCTGCACCTGTGTGCCTGTGTTGTTAGTTGATGACCTGCTTCCTCATCAGGTGTGCCTGTGTGCAATTTTGCACTGCTCTTGGTAGATGGGTGGTCATCACTGAAATGAAGTGACTGCATATGTGTTCATAATTTTGCATGTTGTTGGTAAATCACTGGCAAAAATTGGCCATTCCCTTAGGTGCTCTGTTTAAATTGCACACCCATTAATTTGCACTGGTATAGTAAATCTGCCCCTGTAAGTGTCATTTTGTAAGGACTGAACCTCTGCTGTTTAAAATGAACATTACAATGACAAATCTGTTATAAAACACCCAGATAAAGCCAAGTCTTCTGGAACAGTGTGCTTTGTAATGATAAATCAAACATTTGCTGCAGCAGAGCCTGGTTGGCTCACTGTCCCTGACACATTCTTCTTCTTCTTCTTCTTCTTCTTCTTCTTCTTCTTCTTCTTCTTCTTCTTCTTCTTCTTCTTCTTCTTCTTCTTCTTCTTCTTCTTCTTCTTCTTCTTCTTCTTCTTCTTCGTCGTCGTCGTCGTCGTCGTCGTCGTCGTCTTCTTCTTCTTCTTCTTCTCCTCCTCCTCTTCTTCTTCTTTTAGATTTGATTTGCGGTTGGCAACCAGCTTACAGGTGCATTACCGCCATGTACTTTGTGACTGAATCACTTCATTATCGCTCTATCACTCTTCTTTTTCTTCTTCTTCTTTTAGATTTGATTGGCAGTTGCAAACAGCTGACAGGTGCATTACCGCCATGTACTTCACTGTATATCATCACTGTAAATCTTTGTATCAAGAGTTCCTACAAGGAGTTCTGAACAACTCCCCATGTGTGAAAAATATCTGTCCTTGGACTGTGTCCTCGGGCGGCGTAAATCACTCTTCACTCTATAAAAGCAAGAAATCTGTGTCTGTCTGTGTGTCTTGTCACATTTGTAGGACATCATAGGATGGCCTATGATCTCTGCCTGAACATCATAGGATGTCCTATGAACTCAGGCATCATAGGACGACTTGTGATGCCTATATGACGACACATAGACAAATGTGTCTTTATGATGTCATATACATCAAGCCTGCCTTCATGTCTGTATGATGTCATATACAGTGACAGACATCAGGAAACATGTCTTTATGATGTCTTATGCATCAAGGCTGCCTTCATGTCTTTATGATGTCATACACAGTGAGTCCATGCCGGAAAGCCTGTTTTTGCTCACATCTATTTTCATGATCCTGTCCATGAACTGGAATTACGGCGCACCTATCCCTCATGCAGTGGTCTCAACGAAGAAGAAGAAGAAGAAGAAGAAGAAGACCCACCAGATGGAGAGCAATAGAATGACAACAACTGCTGCACGTCAGAAAAGATGCTGTGAAGATGAAATACCTGAGGTTCCAGCAGTACATTGCACCCGTCTGAGACAGAAGCATAGGTGTACAACACTTTAAAGCACGGTTCTAGGACATCATAGGATGGCCTATGATCTCTGCCTCATCATCATAGCGCATCCTATGAACTCAGGCATCATAGGACGACTCGCCATGCCTACATGACGGCAAATGTGTAACCTTGATGAATACCAGTCGCTGATTTCCTCCGGGTGCTCCGGTTTTTTGGTTTCTACGGGCATGCACGGGCCTTACTGAACAGGGTCGAAAGCCACTTTTTCAGGATCGTGCCCATGAACTAGAATTACGACACACCTATCCCTCAACCAGGTAAGCAACATAACACAGAACAGTGACAGGCAGGAGCAGAAGTAACAAGCAGGGACAAACAGCCCCAGATGGCAGGGCATGGTTACAGAAAATGTGATGGGCGGGGCTGCACAGATAATCACACACAGGGGATAGGACATCATAGGATGGCCTATGGTGTCTGCCTGATGTCCTATGATGATCCTATGATGCGTCATAGGACTCGCAATGCCGTCATAAAGATATGATGTCTATATGACAGCACCTTCTCATCACTATAGAGCTTCAGGAACAGCTGTGCTGATTACACCACCTGCTTCTAATTGCTGTTGCCTATAAAGCTCTGGAGAATCTCTGGAGAAGTGTGGGGTTGTTCGTTTGACCTCACTGCATGCTGTTTCTGCAACTCCTGCCCCTGAGAACTTTGATGCTGAGCTTTATCCCCTGTGCCTCTCTGCCCTTTGTTGGGAGATCACATAAGGACCTCAAGAGTTAAAACTCACCTTTTCCCTCCTCACCTGTGCACAGGCCTGCTGGGATTTTTCTCAGGCGGACTTTTGACTTTTTCTAGATTGGCGGAGGGCACCCCCCTGCAAGGACACTCCAAGTTAGTCATTACACCGCTCTCATCCCATTTATCTCTCCATTGGCCGGCTCCGTCATCGCTATCCCTCCTCGTTCACCCGCTTCCCCCTCCAGAATGGTCTGAGACTTCAGTGGAAGCTGGTTAACTCCCTGCTCCTTTTTGCACCTGGAAAAGGCTGCGCTGCCTGCACACTCCCTCAGTTCCGGCGTTGTCACAATAAATATTCAAAAACAACAGCTGTCTCTTGTTTGGTTTCTGTGCTAGCATTTGGGTCCATTAAATTGGAAATCATGTCAGAACAATCCCACCAACAGGACCCAGCTGGCGCAGCAGCTACTTCAGAGTCAGCTCGGTTACAAGCATTAGAAATGAAAGTTGACCGTTTAGCCTATCAACTGAATTTTTCCTTTACTCGGATTCACCGCCTTACTGATCACATTACCAGCCTCACTTCAGCTCCCGTTTCCGGCAGCGCAACTGCTTCTGCTAGCCCGACCGATGTCTCGCAACCGGCGGTTTTCCTGGTTCTGCACCGTCTTACTGTTTCCACCCCCCTTCCCGTTACAATGGGCAAGTGGGAGGCTGTAAGGGGTTTCTGTCACAATGTTGTTTAGTGTTCCAGCGCATCCCCTACCCATCCCAAGCTGTCCCTGGGCAATCATCGCTTTAGGCTTTGTGACGACTTCTTCCTTCTAATGGCCATACAGTCATCTTGACAATTGTTGACTGTTTCTCCAAGGCTGCCCATTTTGTCCCCCTTCATAAACTCCTCTCTGCAAGTGAGACTGCTGGCTTGCTTACCCTAATGTCATTCGCCTTCATGATATTCATCTGACATAGTTTCGGACAGAGGCCCATAGTTCATATCCCAGGTCTGGAAGGCCTTCTGCAAAGCCTTGGGCACCTCAGTCAGCTTATCTTCTGGGTTTTACCCTCAGTCCAACGGGCAGTGCAAGCAGATCAATCAGGAGTTTGAGGCCTCATTCCATTGTGCAACTTCTCTCAACTCCTCCGCCTGGAGCACATACCTCCCATGGGTGGAATATGCCCACAATTCCGCCGCCTACTCTGCCACAGGCCTTTCCCCATTTGAAGCCTCGCTGGGCTACAACCCTTCCCTCCTTCCCTTAACGGAAGGTGAGATCGCCGTGCCCTCGGTTCAAGAGCATGTTCGTCAGTGTCGGCACATTTGGAGGTCCACCAGGGAGGCTCTCTTTCGATCAGCCCAGCAGAACACCACCATTGACAATCACAGGAGGACCCCGGCCCCAAACTACTCTCCTGGGCAGGAGGTATGGTTATCTGCCCGTAATATTCCACTAGAAGCTGTTTCCAAAAAGTTATCTTGCCATTATATTGGTCCTTTTTCTATTGCCTGCATCATTAACCCTTCAGCTGTACGTCTCAGTCTCCCCCCATCTCTTTGCATACACCCTACCTTCCACATATCCCAACTCAAACCTTTCTGTGTCAGTCCTCTCTGTCCTCCTCCTGAATCTCCTCCTCCTCCTAGGATTGTTGATGGTGACCCAGACTACAACATCAGCCGCATTCTGGATGTTTGCTCCAGGGGCCGGGGCCTCCAGCACCTGGTCGACTTGGTGGGCTATGGACCAGAGAAGCATTCATGGGTTCCCTGCTTCTACTTTGTGGATCCGAAGATGCTCTGGGCCTATCACCAAGCCAACCCTAGTAAGCCTAATGGGACACCAGGTGGTGCCCTTTTGGTGGGAGGCTGTCATGGTCTGAGGTAACTGCACCTTCTCATCACTCTAGAGCCTCTCTCCCTCTCTCCACTCAGGAACAGCTATGTTGATTACACCACCTGCTTCTAATTGCTGTTGCCTATAAAGCTCTGGAGAATCTCTGCAGAAGTGTGGGATTGTTTGACCTTGCTGCATGCTGTTTATGCAACTCCTGCCCCTGAGAACTTTGACGCTGCGCTTTATTCTTTGTGCCTCTTTGCCCTTTGTTGAGAGCTCACATAAGGACCTCAAGAGTTAAAACTCACCTTTTCTCTCCTCACCTGTGCACAGCCCCCCTTGGATTTCTTCCAGATGAACTTTGGACCTTTTCTGGATTGGTGGAGGGCAACCCCCTGCAAGGACACTCCAAGTTAGTCATTACACCCCTCTCATCCCATTTATGTCTCCATCGGCCGGCCCTGTTATCACTACTTCTCCTGGCTTACCCACTTCCTCCTCCAAACTGGTCTGGGACTTCAGTGGACACTGGTTAACTTCCTGCTCCCTTTTTCACCTGCAGCAGGCTGTGTGCACACTCCCTCAGTTCCAGCATTAATTGTCACAATAAATATTCAAAAACAGCAGCTGTCTCTTGTTTGGTTTCTGTGCTAGCATTTGGGCCCATTAAACTGGAAATCATGTTATTGAAACTATCTGTTCAAACATTTAAACTGAAACAGAGCTGGACCATACAACGTGGTAATGACCTAAAACATTCCTGTAAAACCATCAAGGAAAGGCTCAATAGAAAGGCATGAAGAACACTGGAAAGCCAAGATCTTAATTCTCCTGAGATGCTATGGGCTGATTTACAATGGGCATGCAAAAATTACACCTAAAAGATTTAAGCATGGAGCAGTGGGGAAACTCTGTGCTCATTGATGTCAGAGACTAGTAGACCGAAGAAATGTCTCATTGGTGCTATTTCAGCCCAAAATCACAAAATGAAGCACATACCTTCACCAAAGCCCTATCTCACAATGTTAAAGAAAGTGAAAAAAGTGATCCAAAGTCCACATCATCTCCATAATCTGTTGCCTTCATTGTTAGCCCAAGGGCTACCTCTGGTGAAAATTTCATCAAATTTGTGCAGAAGTTCTTGTGTAGTCCCGCTAACAGACCAACAGACAGACCAACATTCTGAAAGGTAGGGCTTATGAGAGATTTTCAGTGTACAGCTAATAAAGGCCCTATAAATAAACCAATAAACAAATAAATATTGTTACTGTGACAGGGGCAGCTCTCCAGGTGACCAGACCATAACAGAAGAATTCAGACTGGACTGGGACTGGGTCTTAGTGGGATCTGGGCAGGTTATCGTGGCACGACTTGATGGCAGGGGATCAGCCTTCAGAGGTCAACGGTAACAGTTTTTGGTTATTTTATTAGAATTTAAACCACAGCTCCAGATTACAGTTCCTCTCATCTTGCATTCCCCCATCTGTGTGTCTTCACAGGGTTTCACAGCAGATCCACCAGAGGCTCGGCACAGTGGACACAGACGACCAGATATCAGCTCTAGAGTATGTAACGCATCTTCACCCTTTTTTGCTTAGTGGTGTGTGATCACTAGCGCAAATGCATTTGACGCCGCATAAACACATGGAACAGTGGGATGCTTTAAACAGAATTCCTGTATATTTGACAGTTTGTTTTCTACAGTGGTAGAAAATGGATTGAATGGATAGATGTTTTCTCACATGTCACTATCTAGAATAAAGTGAATATGTTTTGTTTTTTGCTACTGGTTAAAAGTATGAGGACTGCTCATAAAGATTTCCCCTGACTCATTTCCCATGGACTGAGAGGGACTAAACATGGCACAGTCAGTCTTTCAGTACGTAGGTACCACCAAGGGTCACACACTTCTCCCATTGCTTTATGCAGCTGTGGAGACCTCACCTGTAGAAGCCTGCAGGTTGTGTCAGATGTCAAGACTTGACCTCGGATATCAGAATTATTTATTGATGGAAATGATCCAATACAGTATCTGTGAGTGGCAAATGTTTGTAAACTTCTAGGATTAGCAGGTAATTTGAAGGTGAAATTAGAGTCAGGTGTTTTCAATAAATGAAATGATGATGTTTTTGATTATGTTTTTAGGTCATATTTATGCAGAAATGTAGAAAATTCTAAAGGCTTCAAAACTTTCAAGCACCACTGTAAGACACACAAAAATGCTTCTTCTGACAAATGTCTAAAGTTTCTTTTAACAGTAATACTGGATTAACATTTTAATAAATTAGTACGATGGCTACTAAATGATTGGAGTAATGGTCACCGAAAGGAAGAGAGAGAGCACCACATAATTTAAACTGCTACAGACTATTAGTTAAGATGACATCTGAAAATGTGATGATAAAGCCCCCTTCCTCAAAACGAACCATTTCATTTCATGCGTCTTTAAACATTAATGATCCCAAGTTCACCCCACTCTCCCTCTTTTGTCACTGCTGAGATCCATGGTTGACTTCAAGCTAATGTTGGCTGTTAGCTTTTGTTGCTTGTCTGTCTGAGCCAGTCATAAGATAAATTACTGACTGTGAATTAGTAAGTGGGCAGCGCGGCAGCACAGCAACTCACCCTTGGCCGGGGGACCTTGGGTTCGAGCCCAGCCACTGACCAACAGTGATCTGTGTGGCGTTTACATGTTCTCTCCGTGTCTGCGTGGGTTTACTCCGGGATTTCTCCGGTTTCCTCCCACATGCCAAAAACATGCAAGTTAGGTTAATTGGCATCAACTGGAGATTCTAAATTGTCCTTAGGTATGGCTGTGAGAGTGAATGGTTGTCTGTCTCTGTGTTGGCCCTGCGATGGACTGGTGATCTGTCCAGGGTGTACCCCGCCTCCCACCCAAAGATGCTGGGATAGGCCCTAGCCCCCCAGTGACCCCAAAAAGGATTAAGTGGAAGAAGATGGATGGATGGATGGATGGATGGAATTAATAAGCTAAACTGGAACACATACTGTATGTCTCATGAGTGTGGATAGAATATATAAAAAAATAGCCATAAAATCTGACCGCAATCCCCCCACTTAGGCATCTTGATCTTTCATGCTATCCTGGCAGGTGTGATGTCTAAACGAGCAGTATTGGGCAAGTTACTTAAAATTAGCAACTAATAGGTTACTATTTATTTCTTTTCAAAAGTAACTAAGTTACTTTACCAATTATTCCAAGATTAGCATAGTTAGTGACTTGGGAAAGTGATGTTAATATTACTTACAAATGCATACTTAAATTATCTTGCACACACTCTGTATTGTTTGGTGTTGCTGAGTATGTCAGTGTGTGGGACATAAAACTATTCATGTTTATCTTATCTCTATGATATGGATTAATCTGATGTGCATGATCCAAAGGAAAGTTTTATCCATAGTCCAAATGTCTGCTGGGGCAGAGACATGATCCAGTCCCTCAAATGTCTTTTGGAGATCAAAATCCATTTTTGAATAATCTTTATCTAGGTAGCAGGAAAATGTTTTTCTGCAGTGGCTCACACTCTTTAGTTGTCACCAGTATTTTGCCAACAACTGTCTGAAGGCACCTGCCAACAATAGCAACAATAATGTATCTGGTAATCAATCAATTTAATTATTGCTGCATCACACACTGTCCAGATGCATACTTGGATTTGAAATCCACCCATGGCCATTTAGGTGAAGTGGCTCCATCATCAGCAATGTTAGCATAGTGAGACTTCCTGAGCGACTGGCTTTGTCATGCATCTTCAGATGCTTCTAAAGATTTGGGTTACTATTTGTCAGGGTTTATAGATATAGGGCCCAGGTGCAAGACTCAAGTTCAAATGATATTTATTAGAGTTGGTGAACTACTGACATAGTTTGAGAGCTGAAAACGATAAAACTCGCCACAATAATAATAATAATAATAAATAATGACCAACTAGGAACCGAGCAGGGAACAAATTCTGCGGAACACAAATGCAGACAAAATAACAAATAATCATACTGTAAATACAGAAAAGCCCAAAATACAAACTCAAAGCGAGGATGTGGGCTGGGGCCCATGTCCCGAAAACAAGGAATACAGACTATAATTCAAGGTGTGGACATGAGGCCATGTCCTGACACTACTTTTTTAGATGTGGAGTAGGTCTGCACACTGGCACGTAGTTTGCAACTCACCAATGTATTATTGTCCCTAGCCACAAGAAAGGAAAAATGTGTGTATTTCCATGAGACGAAACTGCTGTTGCATGTTGTCCGTTGGTCAATTTCAAATCCACTCATACTTTGCAATTAAAGTTCCCTAGAAAGTGCTCAAATGGTGACACTGAACTGTTGGTGACCACCTTGAATAGAACAATGATTAAGAATTTAGTTTAGTAGAATGATTTTCCTGAGCTGGACTTTTTAATTTAGGTAATGTTTTAATTGTTTTCATTGGTTGTTTAAATAGTTTTTATTGTTTTTTTAAATAGTTTTTTATTGTCTTAGATGTGCTGACTTTTGTTGTCCTTTTTTTTTTTTCCCAGTGTGCTGTCTTGGCCAGGTCTCACTCAAAAAAGAGATGGCAATCTCAAGAGACTTGGTTGAATTGAATGAATGAATGAATGAATATTACAAAGACAAATCAGAAAAAAAAAACTTGGCAAACCACAAAAGCATAACAAAAAGCCCAATTTAAAAACAATATAAATGCATCAGTCCATTCATGGTAACATAAACACATCACTCTATATATAATTCAAGAAACCTCTGTCTGTCTGTCTGTCGCTTCTTCTTCTTTTAGATTTGATTGGCGGAGAGAATAGTAATGTTGTGGCAGTTGCCACGGCCAGGATATATAAAGTGATGATATAGAGTGATGTGTGTAGAGTGAAGTACTTGGCGGTAATGCACCTGTAAGCTAGTTGTCAACCGCCAATCAAATCTGAAAGAAGAAGAAGAAGATTTGATTGGCGGTTGGCAACCAGCTTACAGGTGCATTACCTCCAAGTACCTCTTCTTCTTTTCATTTTTTTCCTCAAAATTCTACACACAATACCCCATAATCACAACGTGATAAAAGTTTTTTTGAGATTTTTGCAAATTTATTAAAAATAAAAAACTAAGAAATCACATGTACATTAGTATTCACAGCCTTTGCCATGAAGCTCAGAATTGAGCCCAGATGCATCCTGTTTCCACTGATCATCCTTGAGGTGTTTCTACAGCATAACTGGAGTCCACCTGTGGTAAATTCAGTTGATTGGACATGATTTGGAAAGGTGCACCCCTGTCTATATAAGGTCCCACAGTTGACAGTGCATGTCAGAGCACAAACCAAGCATGAAGTCAGATGAATTGCCTGTAGACCTCCAAGACAGGATTGTCTTGAGGCACAATTCTTGGGAAGGGTACAGAAAAATTTCTGCTACTTTGAAAGTCCCAATGAGCACAGTGGCCCCCATTCTCGGTAAATGGAAGAAGTTCGGAACCATCAGGACTCTTCCTCAAGGTGGCCGGCCGTCTAAACTGAGCGACTGGGGGAGAAGAGAAGAGCCTTATTGTCATGGTCCAAGCGCCGATTTCGTCCGTGCTCGGGCCATACATCATCTCCGCCAGGTTTGACAGCAGTGGTTACCTTTTGGCTCCCCGAGCTCTTATTGTGACAGCGCTCGGAGGGGCTTCCTGCTGTCAAAGCCTAACAGCTGTGCTGCATTTACGGCTCATCAGCAACCTGGCATTTAAGCGGGCGCTGGGAGCAGTACTATGCAGCAGTCTCGTCATTATTCCCTTATAATTCCACGGCAACGGATCGTCAACGCTCGTCCCCTGTTTGTGGTCAGGATTGTAAGTGAGCTTCGTGTCAGCCTTACCATCTCCTGTGTTTAGTGTTGTGTGTTTTAGCCCATCGTGGCTCATTGCTTTCATTACTTTGTGTGTTATCTTGTGTTCATGAATAAAACATCAATACAAACCTCACCGGCGACTTTTGGCATCTTATGGTGGCTCGCGAGGGCCACCGCATGAGAGTAGACTGCTGCCAAGGCGCCTAAACGGAGACGACAAACCGAGACGCCGTTCCCAGTGAGTTTGCTTTAATTGGACAATTGTTCTTTCCTGTCTGGGTAACTGCGTGCTGGGAGAATACCGTCGCGGAGGGGCCACGCTCGGAGTTGGGACTACGAGCTGGCGGAGGCTTTGGACTATGTGGACGAAACGCTCATCGCTGCCTCCCTTCTCGACTATCACAGCGACGTACGCTGGTACCTGGACTGCACTGAGGATGTCCTTAATCGTTTCCCTCGCTACGCCGACCATCCTGAAGTCGACACTAGGAGGGCCGACATCGCCGCACAGCGCGAGATACTCCGTATGGTGGAGGAGGACTACGGCAGGAAGCAGAGGAGGAGGCATCCTCGCTCCCTGCTTTGAGATCCCATTCCTGTCCTCGATCCAGTCCAGGAGTTTGCGCCATCCGGGGGCCGTCGAAGACGTCGGTGCCACAGCCAAAGTAAACCTCAGCAAGATCCCCGTCCGGATCCAGTTCCGGGTCATCGCAAGGACTCCACCTCTCGGACAGCTGCCACTCCTGAGTCTCGTCTGAAGGGAACCCCCGCAGCCTCTCCCCCCGGGTCATCTTTCCCTGTTGTCCCGTCATCTCATCATGCCCGGTTCGGCTCGGCCGTTGCCCCCTCCTCCTCAACGCCTTCCCCGGCTGCTGTGTGTGCCAAGAGTCCTGCTTCGGTGAGCCCCGTCCTTGATCCATCGCGAGCGGCTCCTCCTCGTCCTTCCAGGGGGCCCTCTGTCACCATCCAGCGGGGAAAGGGAGGAACAACGTCCCCTACAGCAGGCACCATCCTCCCTCCGGGAGACAGGCAAGTGCAAGTTCATTCTTTCCACCATAATTGTGATCTGCCTTGTCTGACTCCTGGGGGCGGAGTTCAGGGTTCGCAGTCCCCCGAGCTACCACCACCTGCTGTAGCTCTAATTGCTAAACCTGCTGCCTCTGTGTCTCCCTCCGTTGAGTGGTCCACGACACCAGGCCTATGTCGCCGGACGAGGAGGGGGCCTGCGGTTCTGGAGAGCCTGGTTCCAGCCCCGCAGCCACGCCGTGGGCAGAGGAGAGGAGCGGACTGCAGCCTGGAGCCTGAGCCGACGATAAAGCATCCCCGGGTCTCCACGCTGGAACAGTGCGAGCCAGCGGGTCGAGGGTCCCCTGCCTCCACGCCGTGTGGGTTATCGGCATGGACGTCAGCACCGGAGGATCCACAGACTGCAGTGACCATCATGCTGGCTGCGGAACCCGCCGTAGCCAAGTGGGAGCCTGAGGATGAACTTCTCCACCCTGAACCCGGATCGACGAAGTCCTGGACGGCGACAGAACCCGAGTGCAGGCAAGTGCTCTATCTTGTGTTTCTCTTTTCTGTCTTGGAGCATTTCTGCCTGCCTCTCGGGGAGGCGAGTCAAGGGCAGCCGCCTGCTGTGCCCGAGCTCGTCTCGCTGGGCTCTGTCGCTACCGGTGATTTTGATCCCGGTTCTTTCTTGTCTTCCGAGCCTTGTTGCAGAGTCACCGGTGCGGAGCCAGTCGTGGTCGCTGTGCTGGAGGTTCCAGGTTCGGGGTCGGAGGTCATCACCGGTGCTGCGCCGACCCAATCGGGGTCCGACGCGGGTGCAGCCGAGACCCAGTGGGGTCCGACACGGGTGCAGCCGAGACCCAGTTGGGGTCTGATGAGACCCAGTGGGAATCCGATGCGGGTGTAGCCGAGACCCAGTCAGGGTCCGACGAGACCCAATCGGGGTCCGACGCGGGTGTAGCCGAGACCCAATCGGGGTCCGACACGGGTGCAGCTGAAACCCAGTCAGGGTCCGACGAGACCCAGTGGGGGGCCAACATGGGTGCAGCCGAGACCCAGTGGGGGTCCAACGCGGGTGCAGCCACGACTGCAGCATCGGTATGGGTCAAGGTCAGTGGAGGAGCTGCAGACCCTTCGCCACCTGACATGGTGCGGGCTCGTCATCACCATCATTCCCCTCGTCTGAGTCACCAGCCCAGCTCATCATCGCCGGGGGCCGTCTTCCCACGGTTCTGGTGGCTGAGGGATGCGCGTCGGCCACCCGAGGAACTGTTTCGCCGGTTCGGCACACTGTGTTTGCTGCTGTGGCCTGGTTCGGCCGCCGGAGGGTTGGACTTTCCGGGCCTGGGACTGGAGCAGGTCGCCCGATCATGTACTGTTCCCCGTGACCACCCGTCGGCCATTGGACGCAGGGAGACCGCCGGAACTATTCCCGTGGTTTTTGGTCTCAGCCTGTCGTCATTTTCCTGAACTGTCTGGGTTAAAGGTCATTCGGGGTGATAGTCTTGTTCTGTGTGTAATGTGCATAATGGGGTATAGTATTTTCCGTGAGTCATGCTCTGTAATCGCTTCATTTATGCCCTGTGATTGTCTCATTTGCTCTCTGCCTTAGTTATGATTTGTGCATTTGAGAGTACTGTATTTTCTGTTATCATACCCTGTGATTGTCTCATTTGCTCTCTGCCTTAGTTGTGATTTGTGCATTTGAGAGTATTGTATTGTCTGTTATCGTGTCCTGTGATAGTCTCACTTGTCCTCTGTCTTAATTATGATTTGTGCATTTGAGAGTATCATATTTTTTCTGGCTATCTGTGTGCTCCTGTTATCGTCTTGGGTTTTGGTCTGTGGCTGAGCCTCTCCCTCCAGGCCTGCTTCCCCATCCACCCACCCGGGGGGGGGGGGGGGGGGCTTGGGTGTCATTGGCCATTTGGAGCCCGCCCTTGGGGGGGAGATACTGTCATGGTCCGAGCGCCAATTTCGTCTGCGCTCGGGCCATACATCATCTCCGCCAGGTTTGACAGCAGTGGTTACCTTCTGGCTCCCCGAGCTCTTATTGTGACAGCGCACGGAGGGGCTTCCTGCTGTCAAAGCCTAACAGCTGTGCTGCATTTACGGCTCATCAGCAACCCGGCATTTAAGCGGGCGCTGGGAGCAGTACTATGCAGCAGTTTCGTCATTATTCCCCTATAATTCCACGGCAACGGATCGTCAACGCTCATCCCCTGTTCGTGGTCAGGATTGTAAGTGATCTTCGTGTCAGCCTTACCATCTCCTGTGTTTAGTGTTGTGTGTTTTAGCCCATCGTGGCTCATTGCTTTCATTACTTTGTGTGTTATCTTGTGTTCATGAATAAAACATCAATGCAAACCTCACCGGCAACTTTTGGCATCTTATGGTGGCTCGCGAGGGCCACCGCATGACACTTATTCAGGGAGGTGACCAAGAGCCCGATGGTCACTCTATCAGTGCTCCAGTGTTGCTCTGTGAAGAGAGGAGAACCTTCCAGAAGGACAACCATCTCTGCAGCAATCCACCAATCAGGCCTGTATGGTAGAGTGGCCAGAAGGAAGCCATTGCTTAGTAAAAGGCAAATGTCAGCCTGCCTGGAGTTTGCCAAAAGGCACCTGAAGGACTCTCAGACCATGAGAGACAGAATTCTCTGGTCTGATGAGATAAAGATTGAACTCTTTGGTATGAATGTCTGGCGTCATGTTTGAAGGAAACCAGGCACCGCTCATAACCACGCCAATGTTGGTAGCAGCATCATGCTGTGGGGATGTTTTTCAGTGGCAAGACCTGGAAGATTAGTAAGGATAGAAGGAAAGATGAATGCAGCAATGTACAGAGACATCCTGGATGAAAACTTGCTCCAGAGCGCTCTTGACCTCAGATTGGGGCAATGGTTCATCTTTCAGCAGGACAATGACCCCAAGCACAAGGCCAAAATATCAAAGGAGTGGCTTCAGGAAAACTCTGTGAATGTCCTTGAGTGGTCCAGCCAGAGCCCAGAGAATCTGAAAATGGTTGTGCACCGGCACTTCCCATCCAACCTGATGGAGCTTGAGAGGTGTTGCAAAGAGGAATGGGCAAAACTACCCAGAGTGAGGTGTGCCAAGCTTGTGGCATCATATTCAAAAAATCTTGATGCTGCAATTGCTGCCAAAGGTACATCAACAATGTATTGAGCAAAGGCTGTGAATACTTATGTACATTTGATTTCCTAGTTGTTGTTTTTTTATTTTTAATAAATTTGCAAACATTTTAGAAAAAACTTTTTTCATATTGTCATCATGGGGTATTGTGTGTAGAATTTTGAGGGAAAAAATGAATTTAATCCCTTGTGGAATGAGGCTGTAACATAGCAAAAAGAGAAGCGTTGTGAATACTTTTCGGATGCACTGTAAATATCTAAATAAAACTACATATATTTCTTTCACTGAAGTTCCTAACATGTTTCCCAAAACAAAACTTAAATTAGCCCTTTCCATTACTGCAATCAGATATTTCCTTTGTTTTTGATATCCCTGACATTCCAACAAAACGTGCTGAACTGTTTCCAGAGAACCACAATGTGCACAGCTGCCAGTTGGGTGTTTATCTATTCTATGTCGCATCTGGTTAAAAGTAGTATGTCCTATTCTTAATTGGGTGATGAATATCTCCTCTTTCCTGTTTCTGCCTACTCCCATTCCAGAGTCCACCCGCTTTTGAATGTCATAAAGATGTCTTCCTGTACCTATTGAGTCCCAATATTCTTGCCACTTTTCCATTATATAATTTTTAATTATTGATTTGCCTTCTGCTTTACTGAGTGAGATTTCCAGATTTATCGCTACAAATTTTAATGATTGTTTTGCTAAAAAATCCACATCCTCATTACCCTCTTTAGGAATTACAGCTCTTTAATACGTAGCCGCCTCTTTTTCAAGGGACCAAAAGTAATTGGACAATTGACTCAGAAGGCTGCAAAAATAATAACAAGGCTGCATGGGCTCTTCCCTCGTTGACCTGTCATCAGTTAAGCAGTTAAAAGGTCTGGAGTTGATTCCAGGTGTGGCGTTTGTATTTGGAAGCTGTTGCTGTGAACACACAACATGCAGTCAAAGGAGCTCTCAATGGAGGTGAAACAGACCATCCTGAGGCTGAAAAAAAGAAGAAATCCATCAGCGAGATAGCAGAAATGTTAGGAGTGGCCAAATCAACAGTTTGGTACATTCTGAGAAAAAAAGAGTGCGCTGGTGAGCTTGGGAACTCAAAAAGGCCTGGACGTCCACGGAAGACAACAGTGGTGGATGATCACAGAATCCTTTCCATGGTGAAGAACAACCCTTCACAACATCCACTCAAGTGAAGAACACTCTCCAGGAAGGAGGTGTATCAGTATCTAAGTCTACCATAAAGAGAAGACTTCATGAGAGTAAATACAAAGGATTCACCACAAGGTGCAAACCATGAATCAGCCTCAAAAATAGAAAGGCCAGAATTGACTTTGCCAAAAAACACCTGAAGAAGCCAGCCCAGTTGTGGAACAGCATTCTTTGGACAGATGAGACTAAGATCAACCTGTCTCAGAATGATGGGAAGAAGAAAGTTTGAAGAAGAATTGGAACAGCTCATGATCCAAAGCTCTACATCTTCTGTAAAACATGGTGGAGGCAGTGTGATGGCATGGGCATGCATGGTTTCCAATGGCACTGGGTCACTTGTGTTTATTGATGATGTGACAAAAGACAGAAGCAGCCAGATGAATTCTGAAGTGTATAGGGATATACTATCTGCTCATATTCAGCCAAATGCAGCAAAGTTGATTGGACGGCGCTTCACCAATGATCCAAAACATACTGCAAAAGCAACCCAGGAGTTTTTTAAAGCAACGAAGTGGAATATTCTGCTATGGCCGAGTCAGTCACCAGATCTCAACCCAATCAAGCATGCATTTCACTTGCTCAAGACAAAACTTAAGGCAGAAAGACCCACAAACAAGCAACAACTGAAGACAGCTGCAGTAAAGGCCTGGCAAAGCATCACAGAGGAGAAAACCCAGCATTTGGTGATGTCCATGGGTTCCAGACTTCAGGCAGTCATTGCCTGCAAAGGATTCTCAACAAAATGTTGAAAAGTAACATTTTACTTAGGGTTATGTTTATTTATCCAATTACTTTTGAGCCCCTGAAATGAGGAGCGTTTGTATAAAAATAGCTACAATTCCTACATGTTTAATCATATATTTGTGTTCAACCCCTTGAATTAAACCTTAAAGTCTGCACTTCAATTCCGTTGTAGTTGTTTCATTTCAAATCCAATGTGGTGGCATGCAGAGCCCAAATCATGAAGATTGTGTCACTGTCCAAATATTTCTGGGCCTAACTGTATGTTACATTGGGCGTTAGTGGTAAATGTATTCCCTATTTGAAGATAAGTAAACCTGACAGTTTTTACTGCTTGGTAACATAAAATTGCCTTTTTATTTGCATTTCCACAACATATATCAAAGCTGTGACTTTAATAGCAAGGTTTAACATAAAATTCTTCTTCAGTTTTGCTTTGCATCACAAAATATGCCAACTGTATCAAAATAAATAACACTGCCTATTTGGGGGCTAACCCTAACCCTAACCCTTGTTACACTGGTGTCACCGTGGGTTCTTATGTTAAGGAGTGGATTTCTACAATTAGGTCCTGCCTACACGACTGCAGTGACTGAATACTCTTGAGAGCTGCCCAACTATCTGAAGCAATGACTGCATTATTCCTATAATTTATCTCCAACCACTGTAGAGCTAATATAATAGCATATAGCTCAACTGTGTAAACTGATAAGTGATTACTTGTTCTTTTATTGATAGATATTTTATACTGAGGAATGTATACCGCAGCTCCACTACGACCAGTTGTAGGATCCTTGGAATCATCAGTAAATGCTATCAGCATGTTTCTGAAGTTCTGTTCAATATATTTATGCACTATATAATCTGTTGCTGACTGCTTATGTTGCCTCCTCAGTTGTTGTATTTCAAAATTTACCAGTGGCATCTTAAACAGCCATGGAAAAATAACAGACTACAGGACCGTTGGGCTAAAATCTATGTATTTTAATCCTGCCTGCTCAGCTGTGGCATCACTTATCCATCCAAAGCTACCAATGTTGGACTCATTGTGTTCCCAGCAATCATTAGGAATAGCTTTTGCAGGATGTGGCCTCTTATGCTCCTTCAAGTTGATCCAGTATGTCAGCATTAATATGGTTCTTCTTAATCTTAAGGGCATTTCACCCATCTCTACTTGGATCGCTGATACCGGAGAAGTTATAAATGCACCACAGCATATCCTAAGAGCCTTTGTCTGCTCTATGTCCAGTTGGTTCAGGTGACAATCAGCAGCCGACATGAACACAACACATCCATAGTTTAGTGTAGCTCTCATTAGTCCTTGATACACCCTCAACAGAGAGCCCAGAGATGCCAGACATCTCAAAATATTATTTATTTTCTTACATTTTCCGTTAGTTTTTTCAGTGTGCTACTCCCAAGTTAGTTTTTCATCAAACAACACACCTAAATACCGAACTACCTTTACTTGCTCTAACTTTTGGTGATAAAGATTTAAAGAAATTTCTTTGTAACTTTTAGAGAAGCAAATTATTTGTGTCTTTGAGACACATAATTTAAAAGCCCACCGGTTTGCCCATTGTTCAACCTGGTCTATTGCTGCCTGCATTTTCCTCTGAATGTACATCCCCTTATCCATAAGGCCCCATCATCTGCATACAAGGCCTTCCCTATTCCACTATCGATTCCTTCTAAAATATCATTAATCATAATATTAAAGAAAACAGGGCTACACACGCTGCCTTGGGGGGTACCATTTTCAACTTGATATATTTTGGAGTACTCTGTACCAACTCTTACCTCAATTGTTCTATCATACAGGTACTCTAATACCCAATTGTCCAGTTGTATAAATTACCTTCAGTACCAAATTGATTTAATTTAATCAGCAACCCTTCCCTTTAGGCCTTTTCAATTCCGATAGAGTGAATGACAAATCTATCATGTTCCTTGAAGTATTCTTCCTTATGTTTACATGTGGGTGTTTGGATAAAGTGCTTTCCCTGCTTTGTCTAATTGTGTCTGGTAGGTTTTCTGAACAATGAATCTTCCCTAAAGTTTGTGCCAAAAGTTCTGCTTTGTCTATATTAGTAATAGCTATTTTCCCATTACTATCTAGCACTGGTATTTTGCACTCTCTTCTAATACCACTGGTTATCTTAATCATTCCCCAAATATCTGATAGCTGTGTTTCTCTTCCTATAGTATTACAATACTGCCTCCAAAATAAACACTTAGTTGTTTTAATTGTTTTCCTGATGATTGCCTGACACTGTTTGTACTCAATCGCTGCTTCCAAAGTATTACACTTTTTCACTTGTCTGAATGCCCTATTTCTATTTTTAATAGCTTTATTACAATTATCATCCCACCAAGGAAGATTCTTTTGTTGTCTATAACCTGTACTTTTTGCCATTGTTTTATTTGCAGACTCTGTTATAATCACACTGTCACTTTTACTAAATTTCTCCCCTATCAATAATGTCCTCACTATTTAGCTGCTCACATCTAGTCTTACACAGATATTTAAATCTATCCCAATCTGCCTTATCCAATTTCCATCTTTTGCCAGACTGCATCCCTTCTCCCGCTTCTAGACCAGTTTTAACTCTTATTGGGTAATGATCACTCCCATTAGCTGACTGACTTAATACCTCCCAAGATGTGATTCCTGCAATCACATTTGAAACCAAAGTTATGTCTAACACTTTCTGAGACTAGATTACTGCTAAATCTATTACCTTTCCCATCATTCATGCATATTATGTCCCTGTCGTCTAAAAAATCCTCAATTACTGTGCCATTTATAACTATATTCCTTCTACTCCACAGCGTGTTATGTGCATTAAAATTCCCACACCAAACCACCTTACCCTGTGCTTATCTATTAACAGCCTTCAAAGTGTCAACTGTCAATCTATTACATGGATTATAGTAATTAATAATTGTTATTTCGTCTTTTAATGCCAATATTTTTACCATTATTGATTCATGTTCTTTCCCTATGTCCGTTATTTTGTAATGTGTTCCATTATGCACAAAAGTTGCTACACCCCCTCCTCTACCAGTTTCCCTGTCATTCCTTATAGATGTGTATCCTTGAATGACAAAATCCAACAGAGGTTTTAGCCATTTTTCCTGTATACAGATTACCTGGGGTTTGTCTTGCATATCAGATATAAACTTTTTGAATTCTTGCCCATTAGATATAAAACTCCTGGCATTCCTTTGCATAATTGTGATTACCACTATGACCCATTAGCCCATGATGTCTGTGAACTCAAAGATCCCTTACCTAACAAGCCCTCAACTGCCCCCAGTGCAGCCCCCCAATGCCAAGACACCCCTCTGCCGCCTTCACAATGATCCTGATCCCCTCCGTCCTCCTGGAAGTCCGCACAGTGCAGTCCACCACATCCACCACAAACAACACAAAACCACTCTCCCTCAAAACCAGAGCACCCTCTTCAATTCCACTGCATTCACCACAAGCCCGCACACCCTCCCAGCCAGAGCCCACTCCCACCCTTCCAGCTGGCACCTCTCTCACAGCCCCCGCACATGCCAATCCCGGGAGACCCCACCCGCCACACCTCTGCTGCTCCTCTGCTGGCCCCACAACCCCAACACGCAGAGCCACGCCCACCACCGCAGCCACAGCACCCCAACATGGCTTCTCCCCCACACCCACCACACTCATGTCCACCGGAGCATCTGGCACACCGCCATCTGTCCCCGCACACCGCCGCCACACAACCAAACCTCCGACACCCAAAACATCCAAGTGGAGGAGGAACGTAAAGTCCGACCCCACAGCCCATGCAGTCAACACACACCCCACCCAGCAGTCCTGCCCCACCAAACTTCAGCATCACCGACAGACCACCACATCCCCCATCACCTCCACCAGTCTTCAATCCCTGCACCTCCACTACCCCCGCTCCAGCCAAGCTCCTCATCACCTCATCAGCCGAGACAGCCACTGAAATGCCAGACACCATTTCCCCCACCACCCCACCTCCCTCCAACACTGAACACTGCACACCCGTCCCCCCACCCCACCAACCCCGATTGCTCCTCCCTGCCGAACACCACCCCCACATCCAGCCAGCAACGCACCACCACGAAGAACTCCCGCATTCAAAACCTCTCCAAGCAACCCATCAACTGCATCGTTGAGCCCAATTGGGTTCCACCCACGAAATGATGCCCCCCCCCGAGCAAGTCCAAGTCCAATGACAACCCCACACTCCCTCTCTTCACTCCAGGACTGACCATCCTCCGACCCACCAGCACTCGACAATGCCTCCTACTGAACCTCCCCACGTCCACGCCTGCCCCCCCCCAGACTCCACCGAACTCCAAACCCCCTCCCTCCTGCCTCCCGCCTCCCCCCCTCCCAGATCACTCCCTGCTTTATCACCGTTACCTGCTTTGCCATCTCCTACCCATTCACAACCCGGTTGTGCCACTCCGGTTCAGAGTTCCTGGCCTCTCATGGCCATCTTATATCGCTCTCATTGAAATGCCATTTTCTTCAGCAAACCTCTTCTTTTATCATCACTCTGTATCCCACCACATACTTCTTTTAGATTTGATTGGCAGTTGGCAACCAGCTTACAGGTGCATTACCGCCACTGACTTGATTATCATCACTCTATATCTTTGTGTAAGGAGTTCTGAACAACTCCTTATGTGCGAAAAAATTATCCGTCGTTGGACTGTGTCCTTGGCAGCGGCGTCAACTCATACCACCACATACTTCTTCTTTTAGATTTGATTGGCGGTTGGCAACCAGCTTAAAGGTGCATTACCACCACGTACTTCACTCTATATCATCACTCTATCTGGTCAGGAGTTGTAGTCCTTCTATCATCACTGCTGTCTCCAATTGAACCTCAACTCTATCTTCAAACATCACTCTTCTTCGTCTCCTTGTACTTCACTCTATATCATCACTTCACTCTACAGTATATCATTACTCTACACATCTTGGCTGTGGCAACTGCCAAGATGTCAGCGGAGCTCGTCACCTTGTACTTCACTCTTCTTCTTCTTCTTTTAGATTTGATTGGCGGTTGGCAGCCAGCTTAAAGGTGCATTACCACCACGTACTTCACTCTATATCATCACTCTATCTGGTCAGGAGTTGTAGTCCTTCTATCATCACTGCTGTCTCCAATTGAACCTCAACTCTATCTTCAAACATCACTCTTCTCCGTCTCCTCGTACTTCACTCTATATCATCACTTCACTCTACAGTATATCATTACTCTACACATCTTGGCTGTGGCAACTGCCAAGATGTCAGCGGAGCTCGTCACCTTGTACTTCACTCTTCTTCTTCTTCTTTTAGATTTGATTGGCAGTTGGCAACCAGCTTACAGGTGCATTACCGCCACTGACTTGATTATCATCACTGTATATCTTCGTATAAGGAGTTCTGAATATATCATCACTTCACTCTATATCATCACTCTACACTCCATATAGATAGATAGACAGACAGACAGACAGACAGACAGACAGACAGACAGATAGATAGATAGATAGATAGATAGATAGATAGATAGATAGATAGATAGATAGATTGATGGATGTACTTTATTGATCCCAAACTGGGAAATTACAGTGTAATAGCAGCATGACAGTTGACAACCAAACAACAGAAACACACACATGACAGACAAAGGGATTACCCATGGAAAGTAAAAACTAACACGACTATAAAACCTATATACATCATAGCTTAATATACGATGACCTGTATAAACACATGAATCATCCCATCGCACAAAGAAGGACTATCAGGAGCAGAGTAAAAAAGTGATGTACCAGTTAGTCTGTAAGATGCAGTGTGGCAGCATAGCTATGCCAGAATACAACATCATAGTGAGTTATTGTACAGTGAAATTGCATGTGGCAGGAAAGATTTCCTGTACCTGGCCGTTCGACAACGAAGCTGTAGTAGTCTACTGGAGAAAGTGCTTCGCTGTCTACCTAGTGTGTGGTGGAGGGGGTGATCAGGATTGTCCATGATGGATTGCAGTCCTCTCCACCACTGTCTCAAAGGTCTCCAGTCTGAGACCAATTACAGAGCCAGCCCTCTTGATAATCTTGTCAAGTCTGTTGGTATCTCTGGCCCTGATACTGCTACCCCAATAGACAGCAGCAAAGAAGATGGCGCTGGTGACAACAGTCTGATAGAAAAGCTCCAGCATCCTGCTGCACACGTTGAAGGATCTCAGCTTTCTCAGGAAGTAGAGTCTGCTCATCCCCTTCTTGTGCACAGCATCGGTGTCGGATCTCCAGTCCAACCCGCTGCTGATCCTGACACCCAGATATCTGTAGTCCTCAACCACTCCCACATCCTCCCCCCTAATCTGCAGTGGCTGAGAAGGAACCTTCCTCTTCCTGAAGTCAATCACCATCTCTCTGGTCTTGCTGACATTCAACCTCAGGTGATTCTGCTCTGTCCACTCCACAAATCTGTCTACCAGTGCCCTGTACTCCCCCTCCTCTCCTCCTCTTATACATCCCACAACAGCTGAGTCATCAGAGAATTTTTGCAGGTGGGATGACTCAGTGTTGTAATGAAAGTCAGTGGTGTATAAGGTAAAAAGAAAAGGAGAGAGCACAGTCCCCTGTGGAGCTCCCATATCACTAGCCACCACTCCAGACAAGACACTGCCCAGCCAGACAAACTGTGGCCTACCTGTCAGGTAGTCAGTAATCCAGGAGATCACAGAGCTGTCAACCCCATCCCCCGCAGCTTCTCACCCAACAGCAGTGGCTGGATGGTGTTAAAGGCACTGGAGAAATAAAAAAAAAGTGATTCTCACAGTATCTCCTCCACCATCCAGGTGCAGATGGGCTCGTTGCAGCAGGTAGATGACAGCATCTTCAACTCCTAAATGGGGCTGATATGCAAACTGCAGAGGGTCCAGCCACGTCTTCACCTGTGGCCTCAGGTGGGCTAAGACCAGTCTCTCCAGGACCTTCATCACATGAGACGTGAGGGCAGCTGGTCGGTAGTCATTCAGATCCAATGGAGATGACTTTTGGGGACAGGAACCAGGCAGGATGTCTTTCACAGCACCGGTACTCTCTCCAGACTCAGGCTCAGGTTGTACAGGTGTTTCAGTACCGGAGCTAGTTAGTTGGCACAGGTCCTCAGGGTTCTTGCGGAGATGCCATCAGGGCCCAAGGCCTTCCGCTGACGGAGTCTCTCCAGTTGTTTCTCCACCTGATCTGTAGTCACCGTGAAGTGAGGGAGGGTCCTGGTGCCCCCTGAGGAGGAGGAGGGGGGAGATGGAGAGAGGTTCTGCACAGGAGGGTGGGTGGGGAGGGGTGTGTGGGGGTCTGGTAGTGTTGCTCGGGTGACAGACTGTTAGTTGAACCTATTAAAAAACAGATTCAGTTCCTCAGCTCTCTCCTGGCTTCCAGATGGCTGCCCGACTGTCTCTTTGCACCCAGTTATTTGTTTCATTCCCTCCCACACATCCTTAGTGTTGTTTTTCCTTAATTTTCTCTTCCAACTTCCTCCTATAATTACCTCCGCCAGGAGGTTATGTTTTTGCCGGGGTTTGTCTGTCTGTTTGTCTGTTGGTTAGCAAAATAACTCAAAAAGTTTGGGACGGATTTCGATGAAACTTTCAGGCGTTGTTGGAAATGGTTCAAGGAAGAACTGACTAAATTTTGGGGATGATCCGGATCACCGTCCACCACAAAACCGCCATTCCGGAAAATGCCATTTTCGTGAATAACTACTGAACCACTAATCCTATCATTGTCAATCCAATTGCTAGTCATATGTTTTCATGGTCAAGGAATCTGAAAATGTACACACAAACACTGTATGGGGGGAACTGTGGCCGCCATTATGGAAATGCCATTTTCGTGAATAACCACTGAACCACTAATCCTATCATTGTCAATCCAATTGCTAGTCATATGTTTTCATGGTCAAGGAATCTGAAAACGTACACACAAACACTGTATGGGGGGAACTGTGGCGCTTGGCGGAGGTCTGCGCTCTCCGAGTGCTTTTCTAGTTGTCCTTGCACGTCCTCAGCATCTCTCTCAGCTCATGCTGCACTCCCCTCAGCTTCTCCTTGTCTCCAGCCCTAAAAGCTCTCTTCTTTTTGTTCAGAAGTGCTTTCAGGTCACTGGTGACCCATGGTCTGCTGTTGGGAGAAGCAGTGTACAGTCTGAGCTGGCATGGTCATGTCTTCACAGAATCTAATGTATTCTGTGATGCAGTCAGTCATATTGTCTATGTCCACCCCATGTGGTTCACAGAGTACACTCCAGTCCGTTGTCTCGAAGCAGTCCTGCAGTGCATCAGCAGCCTCCTGTGTCCACCTCCTCACAGTCCGTGTATAAGCAGGCTGCCTTTGCACAAGGGGAGCGTACTTGGGTGTTAACATGACCATGCAGTGATGTGATTTACCAATGGGGGGTAGAGCTGTGGCATTATATGCATCTCTAGTAAATCCAGTGTTTTGTTCTCTCTGGTGGGACAGTCAACAAACTGGTGAAAGTTCGGTAGTGTTTTTCCCACTGAGACATGGTTAAAATCACCTGTGATGGCCATGAATGCATCCGGATGCTTCTCCAGTAATGTGGCCACAGTGGAGCTGATGACATGACAGGCCACTGCTGCGTCAGCTGACGGAGGGACGTAGACAATAACAATTAAAGCGCACTTCATTTCTCGAGGCATATAATAAGGTCTCTTACTAACAGCCAGCAGTTCAATGTCCGGGCTGCAGCACTTTTCCTTCACATAAATGTGTCTGGGGTGGCACCATCATTCATTAACAAGAACTGCCACTCCTCCTCCTCTCTTTTTCCTGCTGCTTTTCATGTCTCTGTCCCCCCTTATAGTCTTGAAGCCAGGTATCGCTACGTTTACATCCGGGATCTGTGAGTGTAACCATGTCTTCGTAAAACACATGAAACTACACTCACGATACTCCTTTTGCATCCTGACCAGCACTGTAAGCTCATCTGTTTTATTTCCCAGCGATCGCACGTTCCTGGTGATGACCATTGGTACAGCCGGCTTATGTTTCCTCCTGCTCCTCCTCACCTTCGCCCCAGCCCTTCGCCCACGGTATCTCCTCTTCAGCTCATCCGGGATGAGGGGCTTCACTGCCGGCCGCAGCGCTCCAGGCGCCGGCCTCCTCAGCGCAATCAGCTGTTCGCGTGTGTAAACAATGCGTCCACCCCCACCTCTGTTGATCTCCATTGTCCGAGGAAGAGAAAAAGAAAGAAAAAAACTAGAAAAAGACCAGCTAAAACAGAGAAAAAAGTTTGTCCAGTCTTAGTCCGAGTATTCCTACAGGGTCCTGGTTAATAAGAGACACACTATATACAGGTATAAACAGATAGAAACACAAAGACACGAGAGAGTTGCTGCTGGTACGGCCGCCCTGCATCCGGCTCCATTAAAAAAAATATATATATATCATTCTATATATAATTTGTCTGTCTGTTACGACCATAGGACTCACTAAAGAACATAAGATTTGCCTTTGATGTGTCTAGGATTTCTATATGATGTCATATAGACACCATGTGTCTGACCATAGGACTTGCTAAAAGATCATAGGACTCGCTATGACATCATCAAAGATCAAAGGCAGGCATCATAGGCAGGCATCACTTACGATCCTAGGCCTTGCTATGACATCATCAAAGATCATAGGACTCGCTATGACATCATCAAAGATCAAAGGCAGGCGTCATAGAACAAAGGCAGGCATCACTGAACGAGTGGCGACGTCAAAAATCAAAGGCAGGTTTCACTATGGTTATTGTTGCCATGGTAACAGTAACTTTCTACAGGCATGCAGAAATGCTTGCTTACACTTGCTTTCTATGGGCATGCACGGGTATGCACGGGCATATGCACTAGTTTATTATAATTTATTATTTACCAGTGCATACCCATAGAAACCCATGCATGCCCGTAGAAACAAAGTATAAGCAAGTACTTCTGCATGCCCGTAGAAAGCAAGTGTAAGCAAGCATTTCTGCATTCCCGTAGAAAGTTACTGGGTCCTATGCACTTTGCTGATGTCATAGTCAGCCCTATGATCTGTGATGATGTCATAGTGAGTCCTGTGATCTTTGATGACGTTATACCAAGTCCTATGATCTTTGATGATGTCATAGCAAGTCCTTTGATCATGAGTGATGCCTGCTTTTGATCTCTGATGATGTCATAGCGAGTCCTATGATCTTTTAGCGAGTCCTATGGTCGTGACGGACACATAGTGTCTATACGATGTCATATAGACACCGTATAGACATCATAGGCACGTCATAGGCGAATCCTATGATCTTTCAGCAAGTCGTGGGGACGGATGATTTTTTCACACATGGGGAGTTGTTCAGAAGTCCTTATACAAAGATATAGAGTGATGATAATCAAGTCAGTGGTGGTAATGCACCTATAAGCTGGTTGCCAACCGCCACTCAAATCCAAAAGAAGAAGAAGACACACAAACAGCCAATCTTCTTCTTAAAGCCAGGAAGTACAGGTTATAGACAACAAAAGTATCTGCCTTGGTGGGATGATAATTGTAATAAAGCTATTAAAAATAGAAATAGGGCATTCAGACAAGTGAAAAAGTGTCATACTTTTGAAGCAGTGATTGGGTACAAACGGTGTCAGGCAATCGTCAGGAAAACAAAACAGCTAAGCATTTATGTTGGAGACAGTATTGTAATACTATATGAAGAGAAACACAGCTATCAGATATTTGGGGAATGATTAAGAAAATGAGTGGTTTTAGAAGAGAGTACAAAATACCAGTGTTAGACAGTAATGGGAAATTAGCTGTTAGTAATATAGACAAAGCAGAACTTTTGGCACAAACTTTAGTGAAGAATCATAGTTCAGAAAACCTACCAAACACAATTAGACAAAGCAGGGAAAGCACTTTATCCAAACACCCACATGTAAACAAAAGGAAGAATACTTCAAGGGGCATGATAGATTTGCCATTCACTCTATCGGAATTGAAAAGGCCTATTCTGAAATCAAAGCAGTCTTCACCACGGAAGGATGGCGTATGTTATAGGATGTTGTCGCACATGGAGGAGAGTGCACTTCAAACAATATTAAAGCGATTTAATAAAGTTTGGGAAACTGGGAAGATTCCAAGGGCAAGGAAACAATCAGTTATAGTACCAGTCTTAAAGCCAGGGAAAGATTCATCAGATCCCGGTAACTATTAGGGTAACTATTAGCCGATAGCTCTTACCTCACTGTTTGGGAAAACAATGGAACGAAAGGTGACTGAAAGGCTGAATAAACATTTTGGAATGGAGGGAATGTCTTTCTCATTTTCAAAGTGGGTTCCGAAAAGGGACAAATACTATGCATTCCTTTTTGTACCTAGAATCTGAAATTAGGAATGCCCAGGTAAATAGGGAAAATGTGATAGCTGTCTTCTTTGATGTAGAAAAAGCGTATGACATGCTGTGGAAGGAAGGGTTGCTGATTAAATTAAATCAATTTGGTACTTTTATTATTTATTTGAGCATTAACTCAAAGGATGCTCCAAAAAGTTAAAGATTTTCCTCACTTACCAATCCATGCAGATATCTACACCCCACCCACTGCCCGACTTTCATCCAGACGGCCGATTTGGAAAAACCCTCCCCCAGCTGACTTTACCATCCAGACAGCTTGGCAAGAGGAATGGGAGACCAAGGAGGTCCCAAACAAACAGCTGGTGATAAACCCCAACCAACAGGTCCCGGGCACCAACCTCCCAAGGAGACAGTGGTCTACACTCAATCGCTTTAGGACTGGACATGGCCCCTGCTTGGCCAGCCTTCACAGATGGGGCAGTAGCCCTAGCCCACTGTGCGCATGTGGAGAGGAGCAAACTATGGAACACATCATAGAGGCTTGCCCGCTCCAAAGACTGGAAGGAGGATTACACACCCTCCATACAGCAAACCAGGAGGCAGCTGCTTGGCTTAAGGACTTTGCATTCGCTAAATAATAAAAAAAAAAAATAATTTGGTACTGAAGGTAATTTATACAATTGAGTAGGACCTGATTGTGGAAATCCACTCCTTGGTTTGCAGCCTCTACAGTGGGGGTCGGTCAATGGGCTTTCTTTGGGTTCCAGCCCACGTTGGAGTAGGGGATAATGAAAATGTGGATTTATTAGCAAAACAATCATTAAAATTTGAAGCAATACATCTGGAATTCTCACTCGGCAGGGCAGAGGGCAAATCAATGATTGAGGATTATGTAGTGGAGGAGTGGCAGGAATGTTGGGACTTGGTGGATGCAGGAGGACATCTTTGTGACACTCAGGGGTGGGTGGTGGACTCTGGAGTGGGAGTTGGCAGAGGCGGGAAGGAGGACAGTGGGACATACTGCTTTGAACCAGATGCTGCATGGAGTGGGTGGGCACCCAACTGGCAGCTGTGCATGTTGTGGTTCTCCGGAAGCAGTTTAGCACATTTTGTTGGTGCGTCAGGGATGCCAGGGGCGGAAGAAACATCTGATTACGGTGGTGGAGAGGGCTAATTTAAGTTTTGTTTTGGAAAATATGTTGGGAAATTCAGCCGGGGGGATATGTGTGGGTCTATTTGGATGTTTAGGTGCAACTGGATTAACTAGATGAATTTAGGTTTTGTTTTGTTTTTTTCCTTGCCATTCTCTTGTCTGCACTCCGGCCGGGTGTATGGCAGTGGTGCACCTGTGGGCTGGTTGCCAACCGCCAATCAAATCTAAAAGAATAAGAAGTCAGAGCACATTCGAGAGTTGGACACTTAGCAATGATGATATAGAGCGAAGTATGTGGCGGTAACACACATGCAAGCTGGTTGCCAACTGCCAATCAAATCTAAACGAAGAAGAAGAAGGAGAAGAAGAAGGATATAGAGCGGAGAAGAAATATAGAGTGATAATATAGAGTGAAGTACGTGGTGGTAATGCACCTGTAAGCTGGTTGCCAACCGCCAATCAAATCTAAAAGAAGAAGAAGAAGGATATAGAGTGGGATAATATGATAGTCGCTTGAATTATAGATAGAGTGATGTCTGAAGATAGAGTAGGTAGGACTCGGAGGTAGCCACAGCATGAAGAGGCGGCAACTCTGCTGAAGAAGAAGGCGATTCGACCAGGACACGAATTCAACTAGGAGGAATGGTGGTGCTAAGCGAGGAAGAGGAAGTTTGGAGCATGGTGGAGTCTAAAAGAAAGAAAAGTAGACGTCAAGAAACTAAATCAAGAATGTTATCAAGTGCTGAGGAATCAGAAGATGAACGATCCCGGAATGAACAGGAGTGGAAAGTAATCATTAAACTTACTCAGGAAGGGGCATCGTTTTGTGAGTGGAACCCAATTAAGCTCACAAATGCAATTAATGGGTTACTTGGAGAAGTTTTAAATGCAAGGGTTCTTTGTAGTGGTTTGTTGCTGGTTGCATGTAAAGATAGTGTTCAACAAGGAAAAGCAATCAGAGTCACTCAGATGGAGGGAAGTGTTCAGTATTGGAAGGAAATAAGGCAATGAGAGGAGGGATATCGGGCGTTTCAACGTCTGTCTCAACTGATGAAATAATGAGGAACTTAACTGGAGCAAAAGTGACAGAGGTATGGAGATTGAAAGCTAATAGAAATGGCAAAAAATGTGACAGTCTGTCAGTAATGTTAAAATTTGATGAAACAAGACTGCCAAGTAAGGTGTAAATTGGCCACATGAGCTATGAAGTCAGACTTTACGTTCCTCCTCCATTCAGATGTTTCAAATGTCAGAAGTTTGGTCATGTAGCAGCGATATGCAAAGGTAGACAACGATGTGCCAGATGCTCCGGTGAACATGAATATGGCAAGTGTGAAAGAGGAACCAAATTAAAGTGCTGTAACTGCGGTGGTGAACATAGCTCTGCATATCGAGGTTGTGAAGCCAGCAAAAGAGCAGCAGGAATTCAGCAGGTAAAAGTCTCCCAGGGACTAACATATGCAGAAGCTGCGAAAAAGGTGCCAGCTAAAAAAGTGGGAGTGGACTCGAACAGGGAAAGTGTGCAGACTTGCAGTGCATGCAGTAGAATTAAGGAAGATACTCTGGTTTTGAAGGAAAATAATTTTGTCTTATTTGTGGTAGATGTGATAAACTGCACTGCGCAGACTTCCAAGAAAACAGAAAAAATCAAAATCATTGTGAAAGCAGCAGAAAAATATCTTGGCATTAAGGGACTACAGTGGGAAGCAGTTGAAGACTTTTTAAGTGGGGGATCTTTAAGTTCAAAGACATCATGGGCTGGTGGATCAACCGCCAATCAAGTCTAAAAGAAGAATAATGAGATAAGACGTAGATACAGACTACAGCTAGAAGAATAATGTGATGAGGAAAACATCACAAAGCTCTGAGGAAAATGTCACAAAGCGGTGAGGAAAATGTCACAAAGCGATGAGGAAAACGTTACAAAGCAATGAGGAAAACATCATAAATCTATGAGGAAAACATAACAAAAGCTATGAGAATAACGTCACAAAGCTATGAGAAAAACGTCACAAAGTTATGAGGGAAAAAAAAACACACAGAAAGACAGACATATATGGGGGTGTGTGGCAGTGGTGCACCTGTGAGCTGGCTGCCAACTGCCAATCAGGTGTAGACGAAGAAGAAGAAGAAGAAGTTGTTCAGAACTCCTTATACAAAGATATAGAGTGATGATAATCAAGTCAGTGGTGGTAATGCACCTGTAAGCTGGTTGCCAACTGCCAATCAAATCTAAAAGAAGAAGAAGATAGAGCAGGTGATGTGCTTGCTTAGGCAGAAGCAACTTCCGCACCTCGGACACAGTCCAAGGACAGATAATTTTTTCACACATAAGGAGTTGTTCTGATCTCTTTATACAAAGATATAGAGTGATGATAATCAAGTCAGTGGCGGTAATGCACCTTTAAGCTGGTTACCAACCGACAAGCAAATCTAAAAGAAGAAGAAGGTGGCAGTAATGCACCTGTAAGCTGGTTGCCAACTGCCAATCAAATCTAAAAGAAGAAGAAGAAGAATATAGAGTGACATTGTCACAGCACGAGCATAGAGTGATGATATAGAGTGAAGGACGTGGTGGTAATGCACCTGTTAGCTGGTTGCCAACCGCCAATCAAATCTAAAAGAAGAAGAAGGATATAGAGTGGGAATTATATATAGAGTGATTATGAGTTTTAGATCAGGGAGACAGCCAAGATACATAGAATGATGATATAGAGTGAAGTACGTGGCGGTAATGCACCTGTAAGCTGGTTGTGAACTGCAAATCAAATCTAAAAGAAGGAAGAAATCATTTCAGTGAAAAACGAATGACTTAGTAATGACGATATAGAGTGAAGTACCGTACGTGGCGGTGATGCACCTGTAAGCTAGTTGCCAACCACCAATCAATTCTAATAGAAGAAGATGATTCATCAGATCCCAATAATCACACAGGGTTACAAAAATGTTTTTTTTTTTGTAAGTTGTCTGTGTTTTTTCAACTGATTTAAGACAGTTTTGCACTGCTGAATCCGAAAATGACATCCGTTTCTCTCGATCAGATGCTAAGTGAAAACCTGTACTTACTTAGTACTGTGCATGTAAAAGGCAAGTACATGTAAATTGAATGACAGGTCATCATTGTTCAAAATTCAGAGAATTTCAAGACATAAAGAATTTGCATCATATAAAGTGAAAAAACCTGTACATGTAAACAAAAACGTATAAAACGTGGCCATAATTCAAAAAGTTGACCTGATTGAGCAAAAATCACATTGGTTTTGCTCAATACCTTACCTCACAGTTAGGGAAACAAAGCAACGAATGATCACTGAAATGCTGAATTACATTTTGGAAGGGAGAAAATGTCTTTCTCCTTTTCAAAGTGGGTTCTGAAAAGGGAGAAATACTATGGATTCCATTTTGCACTTAGAATCTGAAATTAGTGAAAGCCCAGATAAATAGGGAAAATGTGATAGCTGTCTTCTTTGATGTAGAAAAAAGTGTATGACATGCTGTGAAAGGAAGGGTTGCTGATTAAATTAAATCAATTTGGTATTGAAGGTAAATTATACAGTTGGGTCTTAGATTTCCTGTATGATAGAACGATTGAGATAAGAGTTGTATCAAGTTGAAAATGGAACAACCCAAGGCAGCGTGTGTAGCCCTGTTTTGTTTAATATTACTAGTGCATACCTGTGCATATCCATTCATACCCGTGCATGCCCGTAGAAACCAAGTGTAAGGAAGTACTGTATTTCTGCATTGATCTTTGATGATGTCATAGGGAGTCCTATAATCTTTGAAGATGTCACAGCGAGTCCTATAATCTTTGAGCCTGCCTTTGATCTTTGAAGATGTCATCGTGAGTCCTATGATCTTTGATGACATCATCATATAGACACCATAGGCTGATGGCATAGCGAGTCCTATGATGCCTGCATGTGCTGTTTGACGATATCATAGCGAGTCCTATGATCTTTGACGATGTCATAGTGAGTCCTATGATCTTTGATGATGTCATAGCGACTCCTATGATGCCTGCATTTAATCTTTGCTGATGTCATAGCGAGTCCTATGATCGTGACTAATGCCTGCGTTTGATCTTTAATGGTGCCATAGCATGTCCTATGATTGTGAGTGATACCTGCCTTTGATCTTTGACGTCCTATGATCGTGAGTGAGCGTGAGTGATGCCTGCCTTTGATTTTTGATGATGTCATAGCGAGTCCTATGATCATGAGTGATGCAGTCCAAGAACGGATAATTTTTTTCACACATAAGTTGTTCAGAACTCCTTTATACATAGGAACATCATAGGACATCATGTAGACATCATAGGAACATCATAGGTGGTCCTATGATCTTTTTTAGCGAGCCCTATGATCGTGACAGACACACACAGAGATTTCTTGTAGAGTGCGGTCCTACGATCTTATAGCAAGTCCTGACTGCCTTTGATCTTTGATGATGTCATAGTGAGTCCTATGACCTTTGTTGCTAGTCATAGTGAGTCCTATGATGCCTGCATTTGATCTTTGCTGATGTCATAGCAAGTCCTATGATCGTGAGTGATGCCTGCCTTTGTTACATAGGAGCATCATAGGACATTTCACACATAAGGAGTTGTTATACATAGGAGCATCATAGGACATCATGCAAACATCATAGGCACATCATAGGCGGTCCTATGATCTTTGGCCGTGACACACTGACACACACACTGACACACTGACAGAGATTTCTTGAATTATATATAGAGTGATGATGATTAATGAAGGAATCAAGAGTGGAATATGGATAAAGATTGCTGGGAACACAATGAGTCCTTGTATACAGATTATGGGGCCTTATGGATAAGGGGACGTAATCTTGTGTACATTCAGATGAACAATGGGCAAACCAGTGGGCTTTTAAATTATCGGTCTCAAAGACACAAAAAGTCACAAAGAAATTTCTTTAAATCTTTATGGCCAAACGTTAGAGCAAGTATAGGTAGTTCAATATGTAGGTGTGTTGTTTGATGAAAAACTAACTTTGAAGCAGCACATTGAAAAAAACTAAAGGAAGATGTAAGAAAATAATATTTTGAGATGTCTGACAGGACGGGACTGGGGGGCCTCTATGGCCTCTCTGTTAAGGGTGTATCAAGGTCTAATGAGAGCTACACTAGACTATGGATGTGTTGCGTTCATATCGGCTGCTGATTGTCACCTGAACCAACTGGACATAGAGCAGCCAAAAGCTCTTAGGATATGTTGTGGTGCATTTTAAACCTCTCCAGTATCAGCGATCCAAGTAGAGATGGGCGAAATGCCTTTAAGATTAAGAAGAACCAAATTAATGCTGGCATACTGGATCAACTTGAAGGGGCATAAGAGGTCACATCCTGCAAAAACTATTCCTACAGATTGGTGGGAACACAATGAGTCCAACATTGGTATCTTCTTCTTCTTCTTCTTCTTCTTCTTCTTCTTCTTCTTCTTCTTCTTCTTCTTCTTCTTCTTCTTCTTCTTCTTCTTCTTCTTCTTCTTCTTCTTCTTCTTCTTCTTCTTCTTCTTCTTCTTCTTCTTCTTCTTCTTCTTCTTCTTCTTCTTCTTCTTCTTCTTCTTCTTCTTCTTCTTCTTCTTCTTCTTCTTCTTCTTCTTCTTCTTCTTCTTCTTCTTCTTCTTCTTCTTCTTCTTCTTCTTCTTCTTCTTCTTCTTCTTCTTCTTCTTCTTCTTCTTCTTCTTCTTCTTCTTCTTCTTCTTCTTCTTCTTCTTCTTCTTCTTCTTCTTCTTCTTCTTCTTCTTCTTCTTCTTCTTCTTCTTCTTCTTCTTCTTCTTCTTCTTCTTCTTCTTCTTCTGCTTCTTCTTCTTCTTCTGCTTCTTCTTCTTCTTCTGCTTCTGCTTCTTCTTCTTCTGGCAGCCGAAGGAGGATGGCGGAAATAGGGAACTCCGTGTCTTGTTTGGACTTCTTTTCCCATTTTCTGCCCACATATTCAGTTTTTGTTTGTTTGGATGGAGGATGGCGACCTTGGAAACGCCATCTCCGTCTATCCGCCAGGGGGTGCGGATCGTTCCCTCGGACAGCAGCGTTACTGTGGAGGAGGTGCTTCTGGCTGTGGGTGAGCAGGTGGGCCATGATGCGATCTGCTTTGCGTCCCGAATGAATAGAGCTGTAGTTGTGTTTCTGGCTGCTGAGGAGGATGTCCACACTCTGATTGGGAGCGGTGTTGTTATCGGGGATACGTATGTACAGGTGTCCCCCTTATCTGTCCCATCAACGCATATCACCGTCTCAGGTGTTCCCTCTTTCATCACTGACGAGCAGTTGGAGACGGAGCTCCGCAGATTTGGGATGTTTGCAGGCCCGTTTAGAACTGTGACTTTGGGGTGCAAAGATACCAAGTTAAAACATGTGAAATCACTCAGGCGACGGGTGTTCATGTTTTTGGACTCGCCAACTCAAACTCTGGAAGTGTCCTTCCGGGTCAAACACGGGGACGGCTCCTATATGGTGTATGCGAGCTCAGGACAGATGAAGTGTTTTGAATGTGGAGACGTGGGCCATAAACGGTTCGCCTGTCTGCACAGGCAGTGGGAGGGGGGCTCTGATGGAGACACGGCTGGAGTCGGCGATGCGGCCTCTGATCACGCTGCTGCTGCGGACAGCATGGCGGGGCCTTCTGCCGCAGCTGAGGCCGGAGGTACGGCCTCCGCTCCCGCCGCTACTACGGACGACATTGCGGGGCCTTCCACCGGTCCTGCTCCGGAGCCTGCCGCTGTGTCTGTGGACAGCCCGGCTGTGGCGCCCGCAGCCCAGCTTACGGCTGGGAGCGTCGCTGGTGATGGCACCCAAAAAGTCACTGATGATGCGTCAGAATCTCACTGTGTGACATCAGCGGCTGTGCTTCCGGTGGCTGCTACCGTTTCAGAGCAGCAGACGGAACAACGCCAGTCAGCTGCTGTGGGTGGCGTCCAGGAAAATGTGGCTCATGATGAATCCGCTGGGCCAGCTGAATCAAACAGTCAGCTGAGTTGTGCTGACGAGGAAATGGAATCTGATTCCGACACTGTGTCTAATACTGAGTCTATTGGGGCAAGTTGCAGTACAAACACGAGTTTGTATTCACTGGAAGAAATAAATGCTTTTCTGGATGAAACCTATTACAGGGCCATTAAAGTCACTGATTACTTCAGTGACACTGATAAATTTATTAAGTCTGTTAATGTGCTAAAAAAGCAGGTTGGTCTTGACCTCCTGGATGAAAGGAAACGTTTTCGCCTCAAAAAGCACCTAACAGCCCTGCGTAAAGCAGCAGGAGGACAAAAGGTCAAGCGTGCCCGACAGAAGGAATAAATGACGGTCTTTACTTTGACTTTTTTAGGCATTTTTGGGATATTGTTGGATCAGACTTTTATGACATTCTAATTGACTGTTACAGAACTGGATCTTTACCGGTCTCCTGCCGGCACGCAGTACTATCTCTGCTGCCGGGCTCTTCTTTGCACAGACTACAAGGTCATGGTTTACTCGCCTGCAGGACATGGATGCCCCAACATCTTTTTTCTACAATCTGGACAAGACTGCTGCAAAGATGACCTGCTTAAAACTCCCACATGGTCAAGGGACTACAAATCCATCTGAGATGAGGAGCCATGCAGATGCAGTGGATTTTTACGGGGCCCTGTTTGGTGCAGAACCATGTTGCATAGACTCTCAACACCAACTCTTTGGAGGTCTTCCCAGGCTCAGCCCAGAGGACAGGCCTGTTCTGCACTGTGAACTGACTTTGGATGAGTCAACTGTAGCAGTTAATCACATGTCTCTGAGACGTGCACCTGGATTTGACTGTCTTTCTTCTGACTTTTTTAAGCACTTTGGCGATGTTATTGGATCAGACTTTTATGGCGTTCTAGTTGACTGTTACGGAACTGGCTGCGGGTGCGCAGTGCTGTCTCTGCTGCCGATGGAAGGGGACTTGGCCTTGCTTAACAACTGGGGGCCTGTGGCTCTTCTTTGCACGGACTACATGGAAGAATCGTACTACTAACACTGGCAACGTGGATCCTGTTTTTGTTTTCCTTCCTATAAAATGGTGGACAATTTGGAGGCATCCACCAATAGATGGACTGTAGGGCATATTTTCTGTCCTGTGGGAGAGGGGGATGAGTTATGTTTGCACTTTTGACATGTGAGACGCTTGGTGGAATGATATTGGTGCTCTTGCATTTTTGAATTGTGCAATAAAGGGATTTTTTAAAACTCAAACTCTTCTTCTTCTTCTTCTTCTTCTTCTTTGATCAGACTTTTATGACGTTCTAATTGACCGTTACAGAACTGGATCTTTACCGGTCTCCTGCCGGCGCGCGTACTATCTCTGCTGCCCGGCTCTTCTTTGCACAGACTACAAGGTCACGGTTTACTCGCTTGCAGGACATGGATGCCCCAACATCTTTTTTCTACAATTTGGACAAGACTGCTGCAAAGATGACCTGCTTAAAACTCCCACATGGTCAAGGGACTACAAATCCATTCGAGACGAGGAGCCATACAGATGCAGTGGATTTTTACGGGGCCCTGTTTGGTGCAGAACCATGTTGCATAGACTCTCAACACCAACTCTTTGGAGGTCTTCCCAGGCTCAGCCCAAAGGACAGGCCTGTTCTGGACTGTGAACTGACTTTGGATGAGTCAACTGTAGCAATTAATCACATGTCTCTGGGACGTGCACCTGGACTTGACGGTATTGGATCAGACTTTTATGGCGTTCTAGTTGACTGTTACGGAACTGGCTGCGGGCACACAGTGCTGTCTCTGCTGCCGACGGAAGGGGACTTGGCCTTGCTTAACAACTGGAGGCCTGTGGCTCTTCTTTGCACGCACTACATGGAAGAATCGGCCTACTAACACTGCCACTGTGGATCCTGTTTTTGTTTTCCTTACTATAAAATGGTGGACAATTTGGAGGCATCCACCAATAGATGGACTGTAGGGCATATTTTCTGTTGTGTGGGAGAGGGGGATGAGTTATGTTTGCACTTTTGACATGTGAGACGCTTGGTGGAATGATATTGGTGCTCTTGCATTCTTGAATTGTGCAATAAAGGGATTTTTTTAAAACTCAAACTCTTCTTGTTCTTCTTGTTCTTCTTCTTCTGTGGCGGTGCGGCCTCCGCTCACGCCGCTGCTGCGTATGGCGTTGCGGGGCCTTCCGCCGCTGCTGCGGACAGCGTTGCGGGGTCTTCCGCTGCAGCTGAGGCCGGCGGTGCGGCCTCTGCTCATGCTGCTACTACGGACGACATTGCGGGGCCTTCTGCCGGTCCTGCTCCGGAGCCTGCCGCTGTGTCTGTGGACAGCCCGGCTGTGGCACCCACAGCCCAGCTTATGGCTGGGAGCGTCGCTGGTGATGGCGCCCAAACAGTCACTGATGGTGCGTCAGAATCTCGCTGTGTGACATCAGCGGCTGTGGCTGTGCTTCCAGTGGCTGCTACCATTTTAGAGCAGCAGATGGAACAACGCCAGTCAGCTGCTGTGGGTGGCGTCCAGGAAAATGTGGCTCATGATGAATCCGCTGGGCCAGCTGAATCAAACAGTCAGCTGAGTTGCACTGACGAGGAAATGGAATCTGATTCTGACAGTTTGTCTAACACTGAGTCTATTGGGGCAAGTTGCAGTACAAACACGAGTTTGTATTCACTGGAAGAAATAAATACTTTTCTGGATGAAACCTATTACAGGGCCATTAAAGTTACTGATTACTTCAGTGACACTGATAAATTTATTAAGTCTGTTAATGTGCTAAAAAAGCAGGTTGGTCTTGACTTCCTGGATGAAAGGAAACGTTTTCGCCTCAAAAAGCACCTAACTGCCCTGCGTAAAGCAGCAGGAGGACACAAGGTCAAGCGCGTCCGACAGAAGGAATGAATGACGGTCTTTCCTCTGACTTTTTTGGCACTTTTGGGATATTGTTGGATCAGACTTTTATGACGTTCTAATTGACTGTTACAGAACTGGATCTTTACCGGTCTCCTGCCGGCGCGCAATACTATCTCTGCTGCCCAAGGACAGGGACTTGGCCTGGCTTAAAACTGGAGGCCTCTGGCTTTTCTTTGCACGGACTACAAGGTCACGGTTTACTCGCCTGCAGGACATAGATGCCCCAACATCTTTGTTCGACAATCTAGACAAGCCTGCTGCAGAGATGACCTGCTTAAAACTCCCACATGGTCAAAGGACTACAAATCCATCTGAGATGAGGAGCCATGCAGATGCAGTGGATTTTTACGGGGCCCTGTTTGGTGCAGAACCATGTTGCATACACTCTCAACACCAACTCTTTGAAGGTCTTCCCAGGCTCAGCCCAGAGGACAGGCCTGTTCTGGACTGTGAACTGACTTTGGATGAGTCAACTGTAGCAGTTAATCAAATATCTCTGGGACGTGCACCTGGACTTGCCGGTCTTTCTTCTGACTTTTTTAAACACTTTTGGGAGGTTATTGGATCAGACTTTTATGGCGTTCTAGTTGACTGTTCTAGTTGACTGTTGACTGTAACTAGCAGTTAATCACATGTCTCTGGGACGTGCACCTGGATTTGACTGTCTTTCTTCTGACTTTTTTAAGCACTTTGGCGATGTTATTGGATCAGACTTTTATGGCGTTCTAGTTGACTGTTACGGAACTGGCTGCGGGTGCGCAGTGCTGTCTCTGCTGCCGACGGAAGGGGACTTGGCCTTGCTTAAAAACTGGGGGCCTGTGGCTCTTCTTTGCACGGACTACATGGAAGAATCGGACTACTAACACTGGCAACGTGGATCCTGTTTTTGTTTTCCTTACTATAAAATGGTGGACTATTTGGAGGCATTCACCAATAGATGGACTGTAGGGCATATTTTCTGTCCTGTGGGAGAGGGGGATGAGTTATGTTTGCACTTTTGACATGTGAGACACTTGGTGGATTGCTATTGGTGCACTTACATTTTTGAATTGTGCAATAAAGGGATTTTTTAAAACTCAAACTCTTCTTCTTCTTCTTCTTCTTCTTCTTCTTCTTCTTCTTCTTCTTCTTCTTCTTCTTCTTCTTCTTCTTCTTCTTCTTCTTCTTCTTCTTCTAATCTTGGTTACTGGCGGATAGCAAACAAATGAAAGGTGCATACTGCCACCCACTGTACAAGAGTGTGTAACATTATGTCATCTGAGCCCGACCCCTAAATTCTATGACTTAATCCTGTGTTATTTAAAAAAGAGAAAAGAGCCCTTCTCGTGATTCTTATTGCCTCTCCATCTCCATCTGTTCCCAGAATCCCAGTTAAATCCCATTCTCTACCGGCCTCTCGAACTTCATTTTCCATTATCTGTCTTTCATTTCCGTATTTGTGACAGTGTAATAAGATGTACTCGACATTTTCTTTTACTCTACATTCTCTACATTTGTCACTTTCGCGTTTCCCCATGGTGAATAAAGTGCCGTTTAAACCTATGTGATTGCAATAGATTTTTGTATTTTGTAATACGATCTACCTTTATGATCTTCATCCCATCTTTTTTGCCATAGCTCAGTTCCTTTTTTCTTGATTACTGCTTTCCCTTCACCTTTTCCAAGAGACAATGGTATAGTTATCTCTTTTCCAAGAGCACTTTTTGCTAATTTGTCTGCACAGTCATTCCTTTTCAACCCTTCATGTGCAGGAACCCAACAAAACTGAACTTCTCCACCACCCCTGTGTACCCTAAATAAACTGTGATCTAGCTCAATCACCAAGTCTTCCCTTGTAGATTTTAGTGTCTGTATGGTTTTAGCGCTGCAAGTGAGTCCATGCACACCACCACCCGGTCCGGTCTGACCTCCTCCACCCACTGCAAAGCAATAATTATTTCCACCATCTCTGCTGTAAACACGGATGTATTGCTGGAGAGTCTTTTTGCGATGGTCACTTTTAACTCTGGGATGTACAGTGGGGCAAAAAAGTATTTAGTCAGCCACCAATTGGGCAAGTTCTCCCACTTAAAAGATGAGAGAGGTCTCCAATTTTCATCATAGGTATACCTCAACTATGAGAGACAAAATGAGAAAAAAAAAATCCAGAAAATCACATTGAAGGATTTTTAATGAATTAATTCGTAAATTCCTCAGTAAAATAAGTATTTGGTCACCTACAAACAAGCAAGATTTCTGGCTCTCACAGACCTTTAACTTCTTCAAGAGGCTCCTCTGTCCTCCACTCGTTACCTGTATTAATGGCACCTGTTTGAACTCATTATCAGTATAAAAGACACCTGTCCACAACCTCAAACAGTCAGACTCCAAACTCCACTATGGCCAAGACCAAAGAGCTGTCAAAGGACACCAGAAACAAAATTGTAGACCTGCACCAGGCTGGGAAGACTGAATCTGCAATAGGTAAGCAGCTTGGTGTGAAGAAATCAACTGTGGGAGCAATTATTAGAAAATGGAAGACATACAAGACCACTGATAATCTCCCTCGATCTGGGGCTCCACGCAAGATCTCACCCTGTAGGGTCAAAATGATCACGAGAACGGTGAGCAAAAATCCCAGAACCACACGGGGAGACCTAGTGAATGACCTGCAGAGAGCTGGGACCAAAGTAACAAAGGCTACCATCAGTAACACACTACGCCGCCAGAGAGTCAAATCCTGCAGTGCCAGACGTGTCCCCCTGCTTAAGCCAGTACACGTCCAGGCCCGTCTGAAGTTTGCTAGACAGCATTTGGATGATCCAGAAGAGGATTGGGGGAATGTCATATGGTCAGATGAAACCAAAATAGAACCTTTTGGTAAAAACTCAACTTGTTGTGTTTGGAGGAGAAAGAACACCATACCTACTGTGAAGCATGGGGGTGGAAACATCATGCTTTGGGGCTGTTTTTCTGCAAAGGGACCAGGATGACTGATCTGTGTAAAGGAAAGAATGAATGGGGCCATGTATCGTGAGATTTTGAGTGAAAACCTCCTTCCATCAGCAAGGGCATCGAAGATGAAACGTGGCTGGGTCTTTCAGCATGACAATGATCCCAAACACACCACCCGGGTAATGAAGGAGTAGCTTTGTAAGAAGCATTTCAAGGTCCTGGAGTAGCCTAGCCAGTCTCCAGATCTCAACACCATAGAAAATCTTTGGAGGGAGTTGAAAGTCTGTGTTGCCCAGCGACAGCCCCAAAACATCACTGCTCTAGAGGAGATCTGCATGGAGGAATGGGCCAAAATACCAGCAACAGTGTGTGAAAACCTTGTGAAGACTTACAGAAAACGTTTGACCTCTGTCATTGCCAACAAAGGGTATATAACAAAGTATTGAGATGAACTTTTGTTATTGACCAAATACTTATTTTACTGAGGAATTTACCAATTAATTCATTAAAAATCCTTCATTGTGATTTTCTGGATTTTTTTTCTCATTTTGTCTCTCGTAGTTGAGGTATACCTATGATGAAAATTGGAGACCTCTCTCATCTTTTAAGTGGGAGAACTTGCACAATTGGTGGCTGACTAAATACTTTTTTGCCCCACTGTATACTCCAACTCCAACAGAGCCCTCTTTATTCTTTGAACCATCAGTATAGAGCTGTAAGAAGTTATAGTAATTATTCCTCAGGTAAATGCTTGTTTTAACGCCAACTTCACTCATATGCCAGTCCTTTTTCTTCATTAGCAGACTAGCGTCTACTTCTATTCCCTGAAATAGCCAAGGGGGAACATTACTCACTGGACTGGTGTTAGCCATATCAATAGTGTGCAGCCCATACATTCTGGTCCTTCTTTCAATTGTCCACCATGACCCATGGGACCCATGTCCCTGGAAATTAGAATATTCCCAGCAGTCTTGTAGTATTGTTTTTGAAATATTTGCTTCGTCACGTCCTTTCAGCTTGACCCATGTCCCTGGAAATTAGAATATTCCCAGCAGTCTTGTAGTATTGTTTTTGAAATATTTGCTTCGTCACGTCCTTTCAGCTTGACCTAGTATGATAATGCGAGTTTATCTCTTCTCAAATCCATTGGCATTTCTCCTGCTTCTATTAAAACTGCATTGTTTGGTGTTGTTTTGATGGCTCCAATGCACAGGCGAAGCGTTCTATGCTGCATTGTCTATTTTTTCCAGAGTCGTCTTTGCCGCTGCTCCATAAATCATGCATCCGTAGTCTATTGTCAATCGCATTATTGCTCTGTAAATGTCAGTTTATCTGCACCCCATTCGTGTCCAGCTACAGCTTTTGTGAGATTAATGACTTTTTTGCATTTTGTCTCCAGATTTTCAACATGAACTCTCCATGTGTATGCACTATCAAACCACAATCCTAGATGTTTGAATTCACTGACTTTCTATATTGGTTGATTATATAATGTTAATGGTTCTGTACCAGTTCTGCGTTTTTTTGTGAAAGTTATATAGCAGGTTTTACTGTTTGAAAATTTAAATCCCCAGTCATTGTCATGGTCTCTCACGTGCCATTACGCGGCGTACGAGAGAGGGAATGAAAAACTCAAGTGCTAAAGTAGATCGTGCCATTTATTAACACAAACAGTAACAAATTCACAAGTCCAGTAACCACACTAATGCAGACAGTAGCAATGATTGAATGATGGCCACTAGATAAACAGGGAAGCCACCCGGATGTCCCGCAGCCTGGGAGATGCGTGGTGCTGACGAATGCTGGGCACACAGAAAAAGGCACACATACTCATGGCTGTGGAGATCCGGGGCTGTCCATGTCATCTGGTGAGCGGGGAGTAAAGGCAGAGTCAGACACTAACATTAAGGAATCTTCCATCTTGAAATGTTAGGCTGACGAGATGTAGGAAGTCATACAACACTTATGGAGGTACACGCTGCCACGAATGAGGGTGAATTCTCCGACAATCTCTTTTCCCAAACGCAGCGTATTTATTATCCTGATGCAAATGAGGAAAGAGATTGCCGGTGTGAGGAAGCGTGGGCTGGACGTGATTGAACCAGGTGTGTAGGAGTGCGTGTATGAGCGTGTGAATGGGGATGAATGGAGTGTGAGTGTATGTGAGTGAGAACACCCAAGATGAAGCACAGCTGACGGCATTTGACAGGAGGAGGGGCGTGCCCGAGCTGTCAGGATAATGTATGTCGGTGTATTGGGTTGGGGGTGGTGCCCCCCAGGGCAGCGTGTGTAACCCAGTTTTGTTTAGTATTATGATTGATGGTGTTTTGGGGGGAATCGGTGGTGGAGTGGGGTGGGGGCCTTGTGTGCAGATGGTGGGGCCTTATGGGTGGGGGGACGAGGTCTTGTGTGCATTCGAAGGGGGATGTGGGTGGCAGTGGACCGGGATGAGCAGTGGGCAAACCGGTGGGCTTTTAGATTGCCGGTCTCGAAGGCACAAGTGGTTTGCTTCTCTGGGGGTCGCAGAGAGATTTCTTTGAATTTTGGGGCTGGAGCAAGTTGGGGGTGGTTCAGTGTTTGGGTGTGTTGTTTGATGGGGAACTGGCTTGGAGGCTGCACATTGAGGGGACTGGGGGAAAATGTGGGAAAATGGGTGGTGTTTTGGGGTGTCTGACGGGGCGGGACTGGGGGGCCTCTGGGGCCTCTCTGTTGGGGGTGTGTCGAGGGCTGATGGGGGCTTCACTGGACTGTTGATGTGTTGCATTCATGTCGGCTGCTTATTGTCGTCTGGGCCCGCTGGATGTGGAGCGAGCGGAGGCTCTTGGGATGTGTTGTGGTGTGTTTGGAGCTTCTCCGGTGTTGGTGATCCGGGTGGAGATGGGCAGGATGCCCTTGAGATTGGGGGAAACCAGGTTTGTGCTGGCATTCTGGATCAGCTTGGGGGGGCATGGGAGGTCGCGTCCTGCGGGGGCTGTTCCTGGTGACTGCTGGGAGCACAGTGAGTCCAGCATTGGTGGGTTTGGGTGAGTGGGTGGGTGGTGCCATTGCTGAGGGATTGAAGTGCATGGGTTTTGGCCCGACGGTCCTGTGGTCTGTTGTTCCTCTGTGGCTTTTTGGGATGCCACTGGTGGATTTTGGGGTGCAACAACTGGGGAGGAAACGTGGGCAGTCAGCAGCAGATTGTGTAGTGCATGGATATGTTGAGTAGAGCTTCAGGGGCAGGCTGGTGGCGTTTGCCAATGGTTCTGAGGATCCTGTGGTTGGTCGTGGTGGAGCTGTGGTGTACATTCCTCAGTATAAAATATCCATCAATAAAAGAACCAGTAATCACTTATCAGTATACACAGCTGAGCTAGTTGCCATTATATTAGCTTTACAGTGGTTGGAGATAAAATATAGGAATAATGCAGTCATTGCTTCAGATAATTGGGCAGCTCTCAAGAGTATTCAGTCACTGCAGTCGTGTAGGCAGGGCCTAATTGTTGAAATCCACTCCTTAATTTACAACCTCTACAGTAAAGCTCAGTCAATCAACTTTCTTTGGGTTCCAGCCCACGTCCCATGTTGGAATAGAGGGTAATGAGGATGAGGATTTATTAGCAAAACAATCATTAAAATTTGAAGCAATAAATCTGGAAATCTCACTCAGTAAGGCAGAAGGCAAATCAATAATTAGATGGATGGAAAAGTGGCAAGAATATTGGTACTCAATAGATACAGGAAGACACCTTTATGACATTCAAAAGTGGGTGGACTCTGGAATGGTGGAACAGGAAAGAAGAGATACTCATCTCCCAATTAAGAATAGGACACACTACTTTAAACCAGACGCTACATAGAATAGGTAAACACCCAACTGGCAGCTGTGCACATTGTGGTTCTCCGGAAACAGTTCAGCACGTTTTGTTGGAATGTCAGGGATACTAGGAACAAAGGAAACATCTGATTGCAGTAATGGAAAGGGCTAATTTAAGTTTTATTTTGGAAAACTTGTTAGGAACTTCAGTGAAAGAAATATACAGTATGTAGGTCTATTTAGACATTTAAGTGCAACTGGATTAATCAAAAGAATTTAGTTTTTTGTTGTTTTTCTTTCCCTGCCATTCTCTTGTCCACACTCCAACCCGGTAGGTGGCGGTAATGCACCTGTATGCTTGTTACCAACCACCAATCAAATCTAAAAGAAGAAGACAGACAGACAGACAGAGATTTCTTGAATTATATATAGCGTGATGAGACTGTTCTTTTTACTGTTTAAATGAAGGCATAATACATACAGTATATATACTGTATATATTATTTCATATACTCATCCACTGTTTTTCAGCCAGAGTTCCCTCGAATGTTCAGGTTTCCATGGGAAATTTTCTAATTTTCTTAATTGGTCCAAAAAATTAAAAATAATTTGCCATTGATGTGGGTAGGTGCCGACAGAACCCATGTACAACAATAGCAAAGTAATTTAATTTTTTGACCAATTAAGAAGTGAAATTAGAAAATTTCCCACAGAAACCTGAACATTCCAGGGAACCCCGACTGAAAAAAAAACTGTGCTAGTGCATCTCACAAAGTTGGAATATCATGATCAGTGATTTAATTCAAATAGATGTTTCAAAAAAAGCTTTTCTGTATTCTGTAAATGAATACAGAAAATGAAGATTAACTTTTTTAATTGAATTATTTAAAAAACAAAATTTTTGAGGTGCACATTTTGTTTGTATAATATTAGAAAAGGGATCAGGTTGTCTGATTACTTTGGCCAAAATAGTTTGAATTTAAAAGGTTTTTCTTCGATTAGTTTAAAAAATATTTCAGTAAAAAGAGGCCCTCTGAGTGTGCACAGTATTCAGAAACTTGATCATGACTCACTTGAAGCCGTGGTTTCTCATTTCATATCCTGCTGACATTCTCTTACCTGATCTGTCGAGACATCGCTGGTGTCCCGTCAGTAATTCCCACCAGCTTTGACCTTTGACCTCATGGCTGCTGGAGCTTCAGCCGACTGAGTGGTTTGTGAAGTGAAGTGTGAAGTTCTCACCTTCTTGCTCACCTGTGTGTTTTTGCAGGTACCTGGTGAAGCTGCCGTTCATTGATCGTACTCGAGTGGGAGTCTTCGGAGAGGTTCGTCACTGTGACCAGACACTCTGTTTAGAAGTTGAGGGAACCTGTGTGATAAATTTACTGACTGGAGAAATCTGCTTCACACCATTTATAATCTCTTGTGACAAAATTATTTATGTAGGAAAACTTTAAAACACTATTTGCAGTTATCAACTCATAAAGTGTGTGTGTGGGGGGGGGCATGAAGTTTAAAATTTTGTTTTACAAATGAAATGGTTCATAGAAGCTAATTTGTATTAACTAATAGGTCCAGTTTGTAGTTTCAGTATTGGAGTGATAGCTAAGAATACTGGACTTTTATATCCCAAAGTTATGAACTCAATAAGTAATTTCTCTTTTATAACTACTATAAAAGGGAATGTAGCAGTCTAACAGTATATTACTTTCACTACACCAAACTGCTGATTTACGAAGGGTTTTCATGTACAAACACGTGCCTATTTGATATTGCCCACAAAAAGGGAACTCTTTAGTTACTTAGTCCATGTAATGATTACTCCTTTCAAGTGAAGAAAATTGTGCACAGTGCACAATGGAATTCTTTTACCTCTGCAGGAGAAAAATGCAAAAGCAATCACTGAGTGCATGCAACAGAGTTTATCAAGAAACAAGCAACTGTGTGTCTGTAATTGTGTCTGCATTTGATACGTTTCAAACGCAGCTGGAATCTGTGCACAGGTGGTTTCTGTTCAGGGTTGTTTCTACCTTGATTGTGTTTGGGAGCCCCTATTTTTGTAATTGGAAATAAATGAAAAAAATCTCTCCCCTCCCAACACAAACATAAAAAATAAACATGGGTCTTTGTTTAGATGAATGTTTTTCAACCTTTTTTAGGCCATGGAACCTTTTTTACATTGAAAAACCCCTGTGGCACCCCACCCGTCTAAAATGTTATATAATAACCTTTGTAGCCTATCACGGCATATCTAATGGCAATTTAGTTTTACAGTTTGTTTATGCTCAGTGTGAAATGTGGCATGATTGCATATAAAGGCAATGGAAAGATGCAAACACATGAGCATTTGCTTGCAGGGATGCAAGTGGAAGCAAGTTTGTTTCAGTTGGATTTTGTTCATCTCGGGCCAAGAGTTCATTTGGTGCTGGGTCGTGATGGTCATTCACCGTCAGTGGTCCGCCATTGCTGAGAGTGTGAATTAGTTTGAAAACAAGACAGTCATTTACCCGAGATGTCTCTCGTTAGACACGTGATCTTGCAAAGGGGGTTCTTTTCATGACAGACATGCTTTTGGCTGTGTGTCCACCAAACACGTTTTTTTTTTTCTTTTTCCACTGTGGATGACTATTTTCTGTTCATTTTCTGTGTAGTCTGGTGTTTATTGCACTCAGTGCCCTCAGTGCTAAAATGCTGTCATTGGCCAGTGTATTTTGTCACAGCGCTCACGGCGCTAAATGTTTAACAGAGTTCAACTTTCAGAGCGCCACAGCTTTCATCAGCTGCACACCTGTCTCACCAGCTGATCAGAATCAGACTATCAGCAAACCATGACCAGTATTTAACAGTAAAATCTTGGAGGGATGTGTATTTTCTCACCATTTTGATGTGCTTTAGTCCAGTGAGTGGAGCTTTTCAGAGCAAAACCTGTGAAACTCCTGGCACACTTTGAGCAACAGGTGAAGCGGTTGCTAGGATGCTGGGAGGAGAGCTTTTTTTTTTTTGGAGCGCATCAAAACAGGTTGACTGTTTTTTTTTTTTTTTGTTCCCTGTGGACGCACGGCCTTCCTCGTCATAACACCACTTGTTTGGTGCTGGGGGCAGCCAGTGCTGGGTTTCTGGGGGAGGTGGTGACATTTTCCTGTCTGGATAGTGTTGTAGACAGATGAGGGGCTTCTGCAGGGGTTGTGAAGGTTGCTGCTAGGAAGAAGAAGAGGAGGAATTGCATTTGTACTGCCGCCCATTGACATGAGCTGCAGCCGCCAACGCATAGTCAAGGGCAAGTTGTTTGCAATTTTCTGAACCAAATAAAAAGTCATATTAAAATGTTTCCCCCTGAACCCTGAACGTTCTCTCACAGAACCTCTGGGTTCCACAGACCCCGGATGGAAAACACTGGTTTACCTAAGGAAAAAAAATGTAACCATTACATAAAATAAAAATGTAATCAGCAGCTATACGAATATTGCAAAATTACAAGAAAAACAGTTACAAATTTAGAGAAAAAAGTTGCAAATTTACCAGAAAAAAGTCAATTTATGAGGAAAAAAGTAGCAAATTTTTGACATGAGTAGCAAATTTATGAGAGAAAATTTCAGTTTTAAGGAAAAAAATTGAAGGTAATCTTAATTCTCCAAAAATGTTGAGGGCAAACATGAAGCTTGGGCCCCTCGGTAAGTGAGAACGCCCATAGCATTTGTGTACTGTCCTTCTTTACTGGCAGACACAGCTCTGCTTTCGTTATTCCACCGAGGAAGAGTGCGGAGAACAAATGACAACACCTACAGTATAAAATATGTGTTCCACTTGTGTTAATACATTGGAAATGACAAAAGAAAAACCTCGAGTGCACTCAGATAGCATATACCCCTGCCAAGGCCATTTCTCCACCAATTAAAATGTGAGGAAAATGTGTTGAATGTCAGAAGTTATTACTTACTGTGTATTGTCAAGTTTTTATGCCATTATTTTTCATGATATTAAAAAATACAAAGTATATTAAAAAGTATGCATTCATGGAGCAAACTGCCAGCTGACGTCAGGAACTGAGTCAAAGGCTTGAAAACTCAACATTGGTTGAAGACTAACCAATAACACTCCCACTCATATCCTACTGCTTTCTGTTCTGCTGCCTGTAACCTGCTGTTTTTTGTCTTATTTTCTTCTTCTTCTTCTTCTTCTTCTTTTAGATTTGATATACTAGTGCATACCTGTGCATGCCCGTAGAAACCAAGTACAAGCAAGTATTTGTGCATGCTTGTAGAAAGCAGGTGTAAGCAAGGGTGTAAGCAAGCACATCAGCACTCGTTCAGTGATGCCTGCCTTTGATCTTTGAGTGTGTCATAGCGAGTCCTCTGATCTTTGATGATGTCATAACGAGTTCTATGACCGTGAGTGATGACTGCCTTTGATCTTTGATGATGTCATAGTGAGTCCTGTGATCTTTGATGATGTCATAGCGACTCCTCTGATGCCTGCATTTGATCTTTGATGCTGTCATAGCGAGTCCTATGATCTTTGCTGATGTCATAGGATGCCCGTAGAAAGCAAGTGTAAGCAAGGGTGTAAGCAAGACGTCAGCACTTGTTTAGTGATGCCTGCCTTTGATCTTTGAGTGTGTCATAGCGAGTCCTCTGATCTTTGATGATGTCATAGCGAGTCCTATGACTGTGAGTGATGACTGCCTTTGATCTTTGATGATGTCATAATGACTCCTTTGATGATGTCATAGCAAGTCCTATGATCTTTGCTGACGTCATAGTGAGTCCTATGATCATGAGTGACGCCTGTGTTTGATCTTTGATGATGTCATAGCGAGTCCTATGATTGTGAGTGATGCCTGCCTTTGTTACATAGGAACATCATAGGACATCCCACACATAAGGAGTCATTACCTCCGCCAGGAGGTTATGTTTTTGCCGGGATTTGTCTGTCTGTCTGCCTGTCTGTCTGTTGGTTAGCAAGATAACTCAAAAAGTTTTGGACGGATTTTGATGAAACTTTCAGGCGTTGTTGGAAATGGTACAAGGAAGAACTGATTAAATTTTGGGGATGATCCGGATCACTGTCCAGAAGAAAACCGCTATTACGGAAAATGCCATTTTCGTGAATAACTACTGAACCACTAATCCTATCATTGTCAATCCAATTGCTAGTCATATGTTTTCATGGTCAAGGAATCTGAAAACGTATACACAAACACTGTATGGGGGGAACTGTAGCCGCCATTACGGAAAATGCCATTTTCGTGAATAACCACTGAACCACTAATCCTATCATTGTCAATCCAATTGCTAGTCATATGTTTTCGTGGTCAAGGAATCTGAAAACGTACACACAAACACTGTATGGGGGGAACTGTGGCCGCCATTACGGAAAATGCCATTTTCGTGAATAACTACTGAACCACTAATCCTATCATTGTCAATCCAATTGCTAGTCATATGTTTTCATGGTCAAGGAATCTGAAAACGTACACACTAACACTGTATGGGGGGAACTGTGGCCGCCATTACGGAAAATGTCATTTTCCTCAATAACTACTGAACCACTAATCCTATCATTGTCAATCCAATTGCTAGTCATATGTTTTCATGGTCAAGGAATCTGAAAACGTACACACAAACACTGTATGGGGGGAACTGTGACTCTTGGCGGAGGTCTGCACTCTCCGAGTGCTTTTCTAGTTATACATAGGATCATCACAGGACATCATGCAGACATCACAGGAACATCATAGGCGGTCTATGATCTTTGCCCGTGACACACAGACACACAGACTGACAAGAGATTTCTTGAATTATATATAGAGTGATAGAATGATAGGCTTCTAGGACACAGTCCAAGGATGGATAATTTTTTCACACATAAGGAGTTGTTCAGAACTCCTTATAAGAACTCCTTATACAAAGATACAGAGTGATAATTATCAAGTCAGTGGCCGTAATGCACCTGTCAGCTGGTTGCCAACCACCAATCAAATCTAAAAGAATAAGTAGAGTGATGATATAGAGTGAAGTGAGTGGCGGTAATGCACCTGTGGGCTGGTTGCCAACTGCCAATCTTCTTTTAGATTTGATTGGCGGTTGGCAACCAGCTTTCAGGTGCATTACTGCCACGTACTGTACTTCACTCTATATCATCACTATATTCCATCTAAACCTCATCACTCTATCTTAACTGTTTATTTCAGGTAATCCTGTTATTGTAATCTGTTGTCATAAATTGCCCTGGCAAGAGCGGACTGAAGACGCCAAACGCAGGCTGTGAGTTTGCACATTTCATTCATTCATTCATTCATTCATTCATCTTCTTCCGCTTCATTCATTCATCTTCTCCCCCCACTTCTTTTCGGGTCGCGGGGGCACTGGAACCTATCCCAGCATCTTTGGGCGAGAGACAGGGTACACCCTGGACAGATCGCCAGTTCGTCGCAGGGCCAACACAGAGAGACAGACAACCATTCACCCTCACAACACAAAATGACAAAACACTACACTTACAGGCCGAGGCAAGAAAACTGGGAAGAAAGGTGTGTGGAAACGCCAGAGTAATAGGGCTCGCGTCTGGAAAAAACAGGAGAAAATAGCCTGGGCGGAACCAGGCTGGGGGCGTGCGGAAACGCCAAGATACAGAGGACCAAGAGACTAAATAAAGATGGAGCACACCCATTAAAACACGGGGTAATACAGTGACAAGCAGGAATAAACTGTACAACACTGCAATGAGTTGGCGTTGCAGCCATCCTAAATAAGCACAGGGAAATGGATCAATGATGAACAAGTGTGCGTACATAAGTGAGGAATAATCAGGTCAAAAAGTGACAGCGTGAACGTGGCGGTAATGCACCTGTAACCTGGTTGCCAACTGCCAATCAAATCTAAAAGAAGAAGAGATTGACAGCAGGAAGTAAACAAGAGTGACTGTCAGAATAAAAGCACAAACTGTCATGAATGAAAATCAAGAAACAAATACATGAACAAGAATACACTAAGAATAATAACTAAGCACAGACCAGATAGCAGTAAGAGGCAAACTAAAAATACACTTAAAGAGAGAACTGAGGAGGGGGTGAGGATACAAACTGAAGAAGGCTAATAATGCAAAACTAATAAATAGAGAGACTACTAAAGATCTTCTTCTTCTTCTTCTTTTAGATTTGATTGGTGGTTGGCAACCAGCTTACAGGTGCATTACCGCCACTGACTTGATTGTCATCACTCTCTATCTTTGTATAAGGAGTTCTGAACAATTCCTTTTGTGTGAAAAAATTATCCGTCCTTGGATTGTGTCCAAGGTGCGGCCGTCCGATGCTGGATGAAAATGCGTTTTCTTTTAGATTTTATTGGTGGTTGGCAACCAGCTTACAGGTGCATTACCGCCACTGACTTGATTCCCATCACTCTATATCTTTGTGTATGGAGTTCTGAGCAACTCCTTATGTATGAAAAAATTATCCGTCCTTGGACTGTGTCCGAAGTGTGGGTGGTAAGTTAACTAGCTTAAAGACAAGGACAAAAATATAAACACAGGAAAATCATCACTCTATAAATTCAAGAAATCTCTGTGTCTTTTGTCACAATCATAATGTTCCTATGATGTCTACATGATGTCCTATGATGTTCCTATGATGTCTACATGATGTCTATATGAAATCTCTGTGTGTCTGTCTGTCTGTGTGTCACGGCCATAGGACTCGCTAAAAGATCATAGGACCGCCTATGATGGCCACATGATGTCCTATGATGTCCGGCAGGCATCATTCATGCTCACTCATGATCATAGGACATCAAAGGCAGGCATCACTCACGATCATAGGATATCAAAGATCAAAGGCAGGCATCACTCACAGTCATAGGTTTTGCTATGACATCATCAAAGATCAAAGGCAGGCATCACTCATGCTCACTCACGATCATAGGACATCAAAGGCGGGCATCACTTACGGTCATAGGTTTTGCTATGACATCAAAGATCAAAGGCAATCATCACTCATGATCATAGGACTCCCTATGACAGCAAAGATCATAGCACTCGCTATGACACCATCAGAGATCAAAGGCAGGCATCACTGTACTAGTGTTGACGTGCTTGCTTACCATCAAAGATCAAAGGCTGTCATCACTCATCACTCTATATAATTCAAGAAATCTCTGTCACGATGTCATGATCATAGGACTCACTAAATGATCTTAAGACTCGCTATGACATCATCAGAGATCAAAGGTAGGCATCACTCATGATCATAGGACTTGCTATGACATCATCAAAGATCAAAGGCAGGCATCACTCATGATCATAGGACTCACTATGACTTCTAAGTTCAAAGGTAGGCATCACTCACGATCATAGGACTCACTATGACAAAGATCAAAGCAGTCATCACTTACGATCATAGGACTCGCTATGACATCAAAGATCATAGGACTTGCTATGACACCATCAAAGATCAAAGGCAGGCATCACTGAACGAGTGCTGATGTGCTTGCTTACACCCTTGCTTACACCTACTTTCTACGGGCACTACGGCATGCACAGGTATGCACTCAAGAAATCTCTGCCTGTCTGTGTCTGTGTGTACAGAGACAAAGATCAAAGGCAGGCATCACTGAATGAGTGCTGACATGCTTGCTTACACCCTTGCTTACACCTGCTTTCTACGGGCATGCAGAAATACTTGCTTATACTTGGTTTCTATGGTCATGCACAGGCATACATGGACATGCACAGGTATGCACTAGTTTTTTCTAAATTCTAGAAACTAATGCATACCTGTGCATGCCCGTAGAAACCAAGTTCAAGCAAGTATTTCTGCATGTCCATAGAAAGCAGGTGTAAGGAACCACGACACCACTCACTCGTTCAGTGATGTTTGTGGTTGATCTTTGAAAATGTCATAGCGAGTCCTATGATCTTTGATGGTGTCATAGCAAGTCCTACGATCGTGAGTGATGCCGGCCTATGTTGCCTGCTTTTGATCTTTAATGATGTCATAGCGAGTCCTATGATCTTTGATGACGTTATAGTGAGTCCTATGATCTTTGATGATGCCTGCATTTGATCTTAGATGATGTCATAGCAAGTCATATGATCGTGAGTGATGGCTGCCTTTGAACTTTGATGTCCTATGATCATGAGAGCATGAGTGATGGCTGCCTTTGATCTCTGATGATGTCATAGCAAGTCCTATGATTGTGAGTGATGCCTGCCTTTGATCTTTGACGCCCTATGATCATGAGTGATGCCTGCCTTTGATCACACACAGACACACAGATTTTCTTGAATCACTCTATACTAGTGCATACCTGTGCATACCCATGCAGCATGCCCATAGAAAGCAAGTCTGCATGCCCATAGAGTTACTGTTACCATGGCAACAGTAACCATGGTGAAACCTGCCTTTGATCTTGGTGACGTCCCATGATCGTGAGTGAGGCCTGCGTATGATCTTTGTTGATGTCATTACGAGTCCTATGATCATGAGTGATGCCTCCCTTTGATCTTTGATGTCCTAGGATCATGAGTGAGCGTGAGTGATGTTTGCCTTTGATCTTTGATCATAGCAAGTCCTATGAAACCTGCCTTTGATCTTTGATGATGTCATAGTGAGTCCTATGATCATGAGTGATGACTGCCTATGCTCTTTGATGTCCTATGATCGTGAGTGAGCGTGAGTGATGCCTGCCTTTGGTCTTTGTTGATGTCATAGCGAGTCCTATGATGCCTGCTTTTGACCTTTGATGATGTCATAGCAAGTCCTATGATCTTTGATGATGTCATAGTGATATGATCGTGAGTGGTGCCTGCCTTTGATCTTTGATGTCCTATGATCATGAGTGAGCGTGAGTGATGCCTGCCTTTGATCTTTGATGTTCTATGATTGTGAGTGATGCCTACGGACTTGTAAGAAACAAGCAAACGAGAGAAATGGCGTTTCAATGAGAGTGATATACTTGCTGTGAACTCCACACATAGAAGATGCTGAGAGGAGTGGTAGTAGGACCAGTCCAGGACACAGTCCAAGGATGGATAATTTTTTCACACATAAGGAGTTAGTTGTTCAGAACTCCTTATACAACTAGAAAAGCACTCGGAGAGCGCAGACCTCCGCCAAGCGCCACAGTTCCCCCCATACAATGTTTGTGTGTACGTTTTCAGATTCCTTGACCATGAAAACATATGACTAGCAATTGGATTGACAATGATAGGATTAGTGGTTCAGTAGTTATTGAGGAAAATGACATTTTCCGTAATGGCCACCACAGTTCCGCCCATGCAGTGTTTGTGTGTACGTTTTCAGATTCCTTGACCACGAAAACATATGACTAGCAATTGGATTGACAATGATAGGATTCGTGGTTCAGTAGTTATTCACGGAAATGGCATTTTCCATAATGGCGGCCACAGTTCCCCCCATACAGTGTTTGTGTGTACGTTTTCAGATTCCTTGACCACGAAAACATATGACTAGCGATTGGATTGACAATGATAGGATTAGTGGTTCAGTGGTTATTCACGAAAATGGCATTTTCCGTAATAGCAGTTTTCTTCTGGACGGTAATCCGGATCATCCCCAAAATTTAATCAGTTCGTCCTTGTACCATTTCCAACAACGCCTGAAAGTTTCATCGAAATCCATCCAAAACTTTTTGAGTTATCTTGCTAACCAACAGACAGACAGACAGACAGACAAACCCCGGCAAAAACATAACCTCCTGGCGGAGGTAAAGATATAGAGTGATGAGAATCTAGTCAGTGGCAGAAATGCACCTGTAAGCTGGTTGCCAACTGCCAATCAAATCTAGAAGAAGAACAACAACACCAACATCAAATTAAAATGAATATTATACTAATTAGTATAATGTTTGTTTTAATTATGTGGGGATAGACATGCTGCAGCAATTCAGCAAAGAGGCTTAGTCCATCTGAATGAAGGCCATGTAGTTTCCTTGACATTGTCCAGTTCATGGAAGAGACTCTCGTTCTGAGCAAACCACTGCCATTTTTTTTTTAATTGATAGAATGAGTTACTCCTAAGGCGGTCATGATGCTGAGATACAGATTGATGATTTCGAGTGAAGTACGTGGCAGGAAGAAGAAGAAGAAGAAGAAGAAGAAGAAGAAGAAGAAGAAGAAGAAGAAGAAGAAGAAGAAGAAGAAGAAGAAGAAGAAGAAGAAGAAGAAGAAGAAGAAGAAGAAGAAGAAGAAGAAGAAGAAGAAGAAGAAGAAGAAGAAGAAGAAGAAGAAGAAGAAGAAGAAGAATGACTCCTAAATAAATAACCTGTGTACATTGCAGGCAATAAAAAAAACCAAACTTACTGGCAGCTGTTTAGTATATTTGATAAGGAGTCTTCAGTCAAAACATTAAGAAAACTATAAAAGCACTCGGAGAGCGCAGACCTCCGCCAAGCGCCACAGTTCCCCCCATACAGTGTTTGTGTGTACGTTGTCAGATTCCTTGACCATGAAAACATCTGAGTAGCAATTGGATTCACAATGATAGGATTAGTGCTTCATTAGTAAAAGCATTACCTCCTTGGGGGAGGTAATAAACTGAAGTGTTGCTGTTGTGTCCATGTCCTGCATCTGCAAACTCCCAGGCTGGGGGTGTTGCAATTGAATGAATGAATGAATTAATCTTTATTTCGAATAGATTAAGAGTACAGGTTAAAAGAAAGTGAATAATATAACAAAGGGGGTAATAAAATCCAACAAGGTCAAATTAGACAATAGCTCCTCTGATTATACAGTTCAACATAAGTTATCCGAAATATGTGATGGCTGAATCCGCAGCTTATATTGGCCACCCATGTTCCATCCAAGAATTCCAAAGAAAAAACAAAAGAAGTCATGACACAATTGCGTACAACCCACAGGCCAATGGGTTATGTGAGCGTTTTAGATCACTGAAAGCAGCACTGAGGGCTTCACTGATGGATGCCAATTAGGTAGACGGGTTGGCGTGGGTTTTATTCAAAATTCAAACGTTTATTTCAAACTCAGGGTTCATATTAAATGCAGAACTAAAAGGAGTAGAAAATAAATAAATAAATAAATAAATAAAAGTATATACAGTCCAGCAGACAGTCGGCGGTCTTGTAACAACAATAACATACAATATTGGACTCAGTATAAAATGGAACGCCACCACTTCCAAATGCTGGAGTGAAGTGTGAGTGACGAGTTGACAATTGCTGAAATAAGATGATTGTTACATGGCAGCAACCTTCTCATAAAACTGTAAACATTGTTACGTATCAACTCGCCAAAAGACGGAATGTTCACAGACACAAACATCTTGCTTGCACTCGACCTTCGTGGTACATCTAATCTTTATCTTTATTGGGGTTGCGCTCCGCGGCCAAAGATGATTTGGAAACTTCCCCGGCAGAGAGCTTCTTTTTGCGGAGCTACTATGGCTGACCGGGGAATTTCTGCCAAATAATCCAGCGGCGGACAGCTGGCCGTCTGAGCTTTTGCAGCGTTGCTCAAACACAGGCACACAGCACGCTGCCGAGCAGCTCGTTTTTGCGCAGCGCCTATGGCTGGCTGGGGAATTTGTGCCAAATAATCCGGCGGCGGACAGCTGCCCGTCTCAGCTTTTGCAGCGTCGCGCAAACACAGGCACGGTGGCGGGCCCAGCCCACCAGTGTTTTCCGCGTGCTTTTGTGCCTAAAACGTTGAAGAACGCGGAGTTTATGTTGGTCAGACACGATGACCAGCGCCCTCCATTGCGCCTGCGCACATGTTGAAAACAGCCGTATGTCACAGTGTTAAAGAATGCTTTAAAAAATTCCTGTATCCAGACGGTGATCCGGATCATCTCCAAAATTTAATCAGTTCTTCCTTGTACCATTTCCAATAACGCCTGAAAGTTTCATGGAAATCCGTCCAAGACTTTTTGAGTTATCTTGCTAACCAACAGACAAACAGACAGACAGACAAACAGACAAACACACAGACAAACCCCGGCAAAACCTCCTGGCCTTTTCGGCCTGGTGGATGTAACAATGAGTCTACCACTAAAACTAAGGTTCTTCTTCTTCTTTTAGATTTGATTGGCGGTTGACAACCAGCCTACAGGTGCTATTAACGCCACTGACTTGATTATCATCATTCTATATCTTTGTATAAGGAGTTCTGAACAACTCCCTATGTGTGAAAAAAAATTAGCTGTCCTTGGACTGTGTCCAAGGTGCGGCCACACGCGGCGGCGTCGACCAGCTTGGCAACTAAGGTTCTTGTATACATACTTCTGTTTTAATGACTAAGTATTGGGAAGTGATCACTTCCAAGAGTTGTACTGTTCATAACCGTCTACTCACAGGCACTCACTAAAGAATCAGATACCAGAGTCAGGTCAATACATGATATGTACCCCTATGCACATCCACCCTGGTACCTTCACCACCGTTGAGACTTTTTTTTTCATCATTCAGCTAAAGTAAGCACCATTTTATGGATGTTTTTCAGTCTGTAAAAACCTCCTTTGATTGTGACATAGCGAGTCCTATGATCATCAGTAGCGAGTCCTACTGATGATCATAGGACTCGTGAATCATGAGTGACGCCTGCCCTTGATAGGTGATGATGCCATAGCGAGCCCTATGATCTTTTAGCAAGTCCTTTGATCATGACATAGCGAGTCCTATGATCTTTGATGACGTCATAGCAAGTCCTATGATCGTGAGTGATGCCTGCCTTTGATCTTTGATGATGTCATAACGAGTCCTATGATCTGTTAGCGAGCCCTATGATCTTGACAGACAGACACACACATGCAGATTTCTTGAATTACAGTATACAGTACTGTATATAGAGTGATGAACATAGGACTCGCTATGACATCATCAAAAGATCAAAGGCAGGCATCACTAAAAGATCATAGGACTCTCATCAAAGATCAAAGGCAGGAATCAATAAAAGATCAAAGGATTCTCTGTGACATCATCAAAGATCATATGACTCGCTATGACATCATCAAAAGATCAAAGGCAGGCATCATAGGACTTGCTATGACATCAAAGATCAAAGGCAGGCATCACTGAACGAGTGGTGACGTGCTTGCTTACACCTGCAGAAATACTTGCTTATACTTGGTTTCTAGGGACATGCATGGGTATGCACTAGTTCAGCTAAACTTTAGCTGCTTAATTTAGCTGCTAAAGTAAGCACCATTTTAGGGAGGTTTTTCAGTCTGTAAAAACCTCCATTGTTATAAATTGGATGATTATTTTTACGATCAATCCTGGAATAATCAGGAGTGTAAAGTAATCATTAAACTTACTCAGGAAGGGGCATCGTTTCGTGAGTGGAACCCAATTAAGCTCACAAATGCATTTAATAAGTTACTTGGAGAAGTTTTAAATGCAAGAATCCTTCATAGTGGTTCATTTAGTTATATGTAAAGATAGTGTTCAGCAAGCAAAAGCAGTCAGAGTTACTAAGATGGAGGGGAAAAGTGTGCGAATTTCAACGGCTGTCTCAACTGTTGAAATAAAGGAAAACATATCTGGAGCAAAAGTGACAGGTGCAAAGGTTGAAAACTAATAGAAATGGTGAAAAATGTGATAGTCAGTCAGTAATGTTAAAATTTGATGAAACAAGACTGCCAAGTAAGGTGTTCATTGGCTACATGAGCTATGAAGTCAGACGTTACGTTCCTCCTCCACTCAGATGTTTCAAATGTCAAAAGTTTGGTCATGTAGCAGTGATATGCAAAGCTAGACAGCGATGTGCAAGATGCTCCGGTGAATATGAGTATGGAAAGTGTGAAAGAGGAGCCAAATTAAAGTGCTGTAACTGCGGTGGTGAACATAGTGCTGCATATCGAGGTTGTGAAGCCAGCAAAAGAGCAACAGAAATTCATCAGATAAAAGTCTCTCAGGGATTAACATATGTAGAAACTGCGAAAAAGGTGCCAGCTAAAAAAGTGGGAGTGGACTCTTAACAGGGCAAGTGTACAGGCTGGCAGTGCATGCAGTAGAATTAAGGAAGATACTTTGGTTATGAAGGAAAACAATTTTGTCTTATTTGTGGTAGATGTGATAAACTGTACTGCGCAGACTTCCAAGAAAATGGAAAAAATCAAAATCATTGTGAAAGCAGCAGAAAAATATCTTGGCATTAAGGGGCTACATTGGGAAGCAGTTGAGGACTTGTTTAGTGGGGACTCTCTAAGTTCGCAGACTAGTGGGTCACAATGGTATTCACAATTTATCACTGGAATGCTAGAAGTCTAATATCAAATGGCCAAAAATTCAAAAAGTTTATATCTGATATGCAAGACGAACCCCAGGTAATCTGTATACAGGAAACATGGCTAAACCCTCAGTTGGATTTTGTCATTCAAGGATACACATCAATAAGGAACAACAGGGAAACTGCTAGAGGAGGGGGTGTAGCAACTTTTGTGCGTATTGGAACAAATTTCAAAATAATGGAAATAGGGAAAGAACATGAATCAATAATGGTAAAAATATGGGCAGTAAAAGACGAAGTTACAATTATTAATTACTATAATCCATGTAACAGATTGACAATTGAAACTTTGAACACTCTACATAGGCAAGCACAGGGTAAGGTGGTTTGGTGTGGGGATTTCAATGCACATAATACACTGTGGGGTAGCAGGAATATAGATACAAATGGCACAGTAATTGAGGATTTTTTTAGATGATAGGGACTTAATATGCATGAATGATGGGAATAGTACGAGATTTAGCAGTAACCTAGTCACAGAAAGTGTGTTAGACCTAACTTTGGTTTCAAATGCCATTGCAGGAATCACATCTTGGAAGGTGTTAAGTCGGTCAGCTAATGGGAGTGATCACTACCCAATAAGAGTTAAAATTGGTTTAGAAGCGGGAGAAGAAGCGATGCAATCTGCCACCAGATGGAAATTAGGTAAGGCAGATTGGGATAAATTTAAATATCTGTGTAAGACTAGATGTGAGCAGCTAAATAGTGAGGACATTTTTGATGGGGAGGAGTTTAGTAAAAGTGTCAGTGTGATTATAATTGTCTGCTAAACAATACCAAAAAGTACAGGTTATAGACAACGAAAGAATCTTCCTTGGTGGGATGATAATACAATAAAGCTATTAAAAATAGAAATAGGGCATTCAGACAAGTGAAAAAGCATCATACTTTGGAAGCAGTGCTTGAGTACAAACGGTGTCAGGCAATCTTCCGGAAAACAAAACAGCTAAGCATTTATTTTGGAGACAGCATTGTAATACTATAGGAAGAGAAACACAGCTATCAGATATTTGGGGAATGATTAAGAAAATGAGTGGTATTAGGAAAGAGTACAAAATACCAGTGCTAGACAATAATGGGGAATTCACTATTACTCGTATAGGCAAAGCAGAGCTTTTGGCACAAACTTTAGTGAAGATTCATAGTTCAGAAAACCTATCAAACACAATTAGACAAAGCAGGGAAAGCACTGCATGTGACAAACACCTACATGTGAACATAAGGAAGAATACTTCAAGGGGCATGATAGATTTGCCATTCACTCTATTGGAATTGAAAAGGCCTATTCTGAAATCGAAGCAGTCTTCACCAGGGAACAATGGCGTATGTTATATGATGTTGTTGCGCATGGAGGAGAGTGCACTTCAAACAATATTAAAGCTGTTTAATAAAATTTGGGAAACTGGAAAGATTCCTAAGGCATGGAAACAATCAGTTATAGTTCCAGAGTTAAAGCCAGGGAAAGAGTCATCAGATCCCATTAATTATCGGCCAATAGCTCTTACCTCACAGTTAGGGAAAACAATGGAACGAATGGTGACTGAAAGGTTGAATAAACATTTTGGAAGGGAGCGACTGTCTTTCTCCTTTTCAAAGTGGGTTCCGAAAAGGGAGAAATACTGTGTCTTCCATTTTACACCAAGAAGCTGCAATTAGGAAGGCCTAGGTAAATAGGGAAAATGTGATAGCTGTCTTCTTTGATGTAGAAAAAGCGTATGACATGCTGTGGAAGGAAGGGTTGCTGATTAAATTAAATCAATTTGGTATTGAAGGTAATTTATACAACTGGGTATTAGATTTCCTGTTTGACAGAACGATTGAGGTAAGAGTTGGTACAGAGTACTCCAAAATATATCAAGTTGAAAATGGTACTCCCCAAGGCAGCGTGTGTAGCCCTGTTCTGTTTAATATTATGATTAATGATATTTTTGAAGGAATCGATAGGGGAATAGGGAAGGCCTTGTATGCAGATGATAGAGTCTTATGGATAAGGGGACGTAATCTTGAGTACATTCAGAGGAAAATGCAGGCAGCAATAGACCAAGTTGAACAAACTGGTGCGCTTTTAAATTATCGGTCTCAAAGACACAAGTGATTTGCTTCTCTAAAAGTCACAAAGAAATTTATTTAACCTTTTAACTGCCCCAGGCACTGTATGGCGACAGGAACGCTTAAAGGGTGGTCAAGCCCCCCCCCCCCCCCCCAGTGGTCAAGAGTGGTAAAAAAAATTGTCAATAAAATAGTTCAGCTTTCCAAGGCTATAACTTGAAAGTTGCAAGAGATAATGACTCACTTGAAGCGGCATGAAATAAAGCAGCGTTGGTGAAGGTTTTAAGCAGGTTTATTAAATCATACCGCCTTCACGGGAACGTCCGCCCCAGCCCAAGTGTGAGCAGACTGGAGCGGCGTTCTTCAGGCTCTCTGGCAAAGAGACACAGTGTGTGTCAGCAGCAGTTGCAGGAATCACAGAATGAAAGGATGAACATGAAAATCAGACAGCTTATATACTCAGCTCAGACAATAGATCAAAGACATTCACAGCAGTCAATCTGGGCATTTGCATATGAGAGGCACAGACAGGATGCATGAACACAATGCATGGATGGCACATTAACCTCACAGCAGTGAAATGCATAAATGGCAGATTTACATCACAGCATGCAGCGGAAAAAACCCAGGAGTAGCGAGCTGTCTGTCCCTGTGTGTTGTGGGGGTTGTATCAACCCGCCACACGCTCCCTCCCAGAGGGCTCGGCAGGCGGCCGAGGTCTCGATAATGCAGCTTTGGTAGCGAGCAGGAAAAGCTCTGTGCAGGTGGAGGGGGGGGAAGGGGGGGTAGTAAGTGCCGGCCGGGAGCGGTGAAATCGTCCGGGCCACGCAAAAATTGCTTGTTGTTCCGCGATGTCGAGGGGCTGTCCCGTTGAACTTGTGGAGATCACAAGAAGAAAAATTAGTCTCTGACTCCTCTCGTGGCCATGAAGAAAAGCAGGAGCGGCTGTAAGAAAAAAAAAAGGAAGCAAAGGGACTTAGCGTGTTGGCTTTTTTCAGGTGCGGGCACACCCTTAAAAGCCCTCGGGAAATGCTGACGGCTGGAATCCCTCTGTGCGCCGTGGCTGAGACCATTAGTTAATCCTGTGGGCGAGTTGTGAGCATGCTCGCTTCAGGCGAGTGTGCAGCCCTGAAGGTTCTGCGTGCAGCGGCGAAGGCGATGGCGGTCTCTGGAGCCGTTATTGTCCCGTGCGTGGTGCGCCGTCCTCGTAACCCCCGGTGCGTGTGCCAGGGCTCCGTGCATGGGTGGGCCAGCTGGAGAGGAGTCAGGGTCAGGAAACTTGGTGGAGATCGGCGCAGTCGGCGCTGATAAACATCTATGATGAGCTGTGGCTGCAGATTACTCATGGTGCGTTGGAGCGTTGGGGGGAAATAGACGATCTTTGTCCCTCAGGCTCGGGTAGATGAGTAGGATCGCTGAGAGGGAGAAGTAGCGGTGAGAGGGAGAAGATGTTCTGTGTCCCTCGGCTGGTCCAGCGTGGACGTCCCGATCTCAGGCGAGGGGCGCACCATGACGTTTTCTGTGCCGAGGACGGTGATGTCCAGAGAGTAGCTTGCCTGTGTTGGCTCTGCGTCGAGGTCTCCCTAAAGCCGAAGGGAGGGCAGATCGTTTGCGTCAGGCTGCTGTGTTCGCTGGCAGCGTATTTTTTTCAGCGTCGGGTCGCCAGCGTGGTCGTCCAGACCAGAAGGTTGCGTTGCACAAAGCGTGTGCATTCTCGGGGTCACCAGTGAAGCGGCATGAAATAAAGCAGCGTTGGTGAAGGTTTTAAGCAGGTTTAATAAATCATACCGCCTTCACAGGAACGTCCACCCCAGCCCAAGTATGAGCAGACTGGAGCGGCGTTCCTCAGGCTCTCTGGCAAAGAGACACAGTGTGTGTCAGCAGCAGTTGCAGGAATCACAGAATGAAAGGATGAACATGAAAATCAGACAGCTTATATACTCAGCTCAGACAATAGATCAAAGACATTCACAGCAGTCAATCTGGGCATTTGCATATGAGAGGCACAGACAGGATGCATGAACACAATGCATGAGTGGGCACATTAACCTCACAGCAGTGAAATGCATAAATGGCAGATTTACATCACAGCATGCAGCGGAAAAAACCCAGGAGTAGCGAGCTGTCTGTCCCTGTGTGTTGTGGGGGTTGTATCAACCCGCCACACACTGTCAATTGGAAAGATGTAGAATATGATCCAAAGTTTCAGATAGGAATAAATGTATGCACCTGATTTGCATAATGTCACAGTAGCTATATAAATTACATAACTCAGTCAAAAGTGGACTTTGGACACATTCATTCATTCATTCATTCATTCATCCATTCATCTTCTTCCACTTAATCCTTTTCGGGTTGCGGGGTGGGGGTGGGGGGGCTGGAGCCTACCCCAGCATCTTTGGGCGAGAGGCAGGGTACACCCTGGACAGATCACCAGTCCATCACAGGGCCAACACAGAGAGACAGACAACCATTCACTCTCACAGTCATACCTAAGGACAATTTAGAATCCCCAGTTTGATGCCAATTAACCTAACTTGCATGTTTTTGGCATGTGGGAGGAAACCAGAGAAATCCCGGAGTAAACCCACGCAGACACGGAGAGAACATGCAAACTCCACACAGATCACTGTTGGTCGGGGGCTGGGATCGAACCCAGGATCCCCTGGCCAAGGGTGAGTTGCTGTGCTGCCGCAGTGCTAACCACTGCTCCACTGTGCCACCCACTTTGGACACATATACACAAAAAATGGTCCGGTTTTTTTGACACCGATTTGTCTACAGGGGTATGTTTTTATCTAATCTTCAAAGTATATGAACCACAAAATCAGTAAAATGTCCAAAAAACATATATTTCTCTTACCTGTTGCAGGGTGAGGGGGCTCACTTGTCCACGTGACCAGTCCGTTTTCGTCCATCGTTGCCGATGTTTCGCGTTTAACTAGCAATTTACACCCGCTTACACATCTACAAACTCTTGATTAATCCCACGTGAATTTTGTTTGTATTACGCGGCTATTTTTCTTGTAAAATGCAGTTTTCCTGTGAGAATGCATGACGATTGCAGGCGCCGCCATCTTGGTACCGGTAGCTCAGTTTTTTGTCCATCGTGGTCAATGTATCGCATTTACTTAGTAATTTACACCCGCTTCCACGTCTACAAACTCTTATGATTATCCCACGTGCATTTCGTTTGTATTACGTGGCTATTTTCCCTGTTTCATGCAGTTTCAGTCATCATCGCTGCCGCGATGACCAATCATGAAGGCATCCACATGTGAGCGCAAAGCGGAAAAAGGAAGAATAATAATGAGGATTTCTTCTTCTTTGCTGTATTCCATGTCAGCCATGATTCCTTCGGCACGTTTCTACCACCTTCTAAACTGTCAGATCAATACAGATTAGTACAAATTCTCAGTATAGACGGGGGACGTCAATAAGTTTATCAGTGCAGTTGCTGCGCTGTGCCACTGGGGGCATGCGACCCGTACATTTAATCTGGGCAGTTACAGGGTTAAAACTTTATGGTCAAAAGTTCAAGCAAGTAAAGGTAGTTTGGTATTTAGGTTTGTTATTCGATGAAAAACTAACCTGGAAGCAGCATATTGAAAAAACTAAATGAAAATGTAAGAAAATAACAACTATTTTGAGATGTCTGGCAGGACGGGACTGGGGGGCCTCTAGGGCCTCTCTGTTGAGGGTATATTGAGGACTAATGAGAGCGACACTAGAGTATGGATGTGTTACATTCATGTTGGCTGCTGATTGTCACCTGAACCAACTAGGCATAGAATAGACAAAGGCTCTTAGGATATGTTGTGGTGCATTTAAAACCTCTCCAGTATCAGCGATCCAAGTAGAGATGGGTGAAATGCCCTAAAGATTAAGAAGAACCAAATTAATGCTGGCATACCGGATCAACTTGAAGAGGCATAAGAGGTCACATCCTGCAAAAGCTATTCCTAATGATTGCTGACAACACAGTGAGTCCAACATTAGTAGCTTTGGATGGATAAGTGAAGCCATTGCTGAGCAGGCAGGATTAAAACACATAGATTTTAGCCCAACAGTCCTGTGGTCTGTTATTCCTCCATGGCTGTTAAAGATTCCACTAGTAGATTTTGAAATACAACAACTGAGGAGGCAACATAAGCAATCAGCAACAGATTATATAGTGCATAAATATATTGAACACAACTTTAGAGACATGCTGATAGCATTTACCGATAGTTCCAAGGATCCTACAACTGGTCGTAGTGGAACTGCGGTATACATTCCTTATCACTTATCAGTATACACAGTTGAGCTAGTTGCCATTATATTAGCTCTACAGTGGTTGGAAATAAATTACAGGAATAATGCAGTCATTGCTTCAGAGAGTTGGGCAACTCTCAAAGAGTGTTCAGTCACTGCAGCTGTATAGGCAGGACCTAACTGTAGAAATCCACTCCTTAATTTACAACCTCTACAGTAAAGGCCAGTCAGTAAGCTTTCTTTAGGTTCCAACCCATGCTGGAATAGAGGGTAATGAGGATGTGGATTTATTAGCAAAACAATCATTGAAATTTGAGGCGGTGGATCTGGAGATCTCACCCAGTAAGGCAGAAGGCAAATCAATAATTAACAAGTACATAGTGAAAAAGGAGCAAGAATATTGGGACTCAATAGACACAGGAAGATATCTTTATGACATTCAAAAGCGGATGGTCTCTGGAATGGGAGTTGGCAGAAACAGGAAAGAGGAGATACTCATCACCCGATTAAGAATAGGACATAATACTTTGAACCAGATGCTACATAGAATAGGTAAACACCCAACTGGCAGCAGTACACATTGTGGTTCTCCAGAAACAGTTCAGCACATTTTGTTGGAATGTCAGGGATACCAGGAACAAAGGAAACATCTGATTGCAGTAACAGAAAGGGCTAATTTAATTTTGTTTTGGAAAACATGTTAGGAACCTCAGTCAAAGAAATATATGTAGCTCTATTTAGATATTTAAGTGCAACTGGATTAATCAAAAGAATTTAGTTTTTGTTATGTTTTTTTTCCTGCCACTCTCTTGTCCACACTCCAACCCAGTGGGTGGCGATGGTGCACCTGCGGGCTGGTTGCTGGCCGGCAATCAGATCTAGAAGAAGAAGAAGAAGAGTGATATAAGCAGCGATGCGGGTGACGACAACAAAAGCTGGATGAATCCCAAATCTTGGTCAAAACATCACAAAGCTATGAGGAAGACATCACAAAGCTAAAGGAAAATGTCACAGAGTCAATCAAATCTAACAGAAGAAGAAGAAGAATCTTTCAGGCTTAGTGGTTGCATTGTGGGCTGTTTGCCAACCGCCAATCAAATCTAAAAGAAGAAGAAGAAGAAATCTAAAAGAAGAAGAAAGCTGACGTCGCTACCGCTGCACTTTGACGGCAGACCATCACTGAGGTTGGTGATCGGTCGTGGGGAGAAAAAAAGGGCAGCGGTTACAATATGATATTAACTGATACAACCTTTTTTTTTTTTTTTTTTTTTACGGAAATACTTATAAATCACGAAAAAAAGTTTATACAATTCCCATCACAGAAGGGTCGGCTTAACTATTTAAATGACCTATTTGCCACAGAGGCAGGTAACGTGTTTGTTATTTTCCCTCATCTCCCTTCATTGGTTTCACCATAATTTGTTAGAAAATACTGAATTACCCTGTACTTCTTTTCCTTACTGCAGCTTCTCAGGCGAGTTTGTTAAAATGAACAAGATTAATAAACCCTCATGACAGTATTGTTTGACTAGTTAGATGATTAATCAGGAAGCATTTAATTTCAATTAAACTGGTCTGCCAGTTCTATTTAGAGAAACCATATCAATATGTTTAGTGTTGACCTGAGTTCCAATCTATAAAATCATTCTTTGCCGAAGACAAATTGTTTCAACTCAATAGTCTGGTCATGAACAGCTTCTATCATCCAAGGACAAGAGCTGTAACACTCTCCATCGGCCATAAAGTGGAAGTTAATCCCTTCTCCAGGACTTTGTCATTCTCCCTTTTCTGCTCTTTGGCAAAAGAATGTTTCAAATCAACAAATTATGGTTGATATAATCCAGACGTGGGAGTCAAGATTCTCCAGTAAACAACCAGACAGTTTCACAGTGCCACCTGGTGGATGAATCAGGAATATTTAATTTTTTTTCTCTTTGCAGTGGAATATATGCATTATGGACAAATCAGTTAATTCATATTCTTTCTCTCAAGACAGTATCCACTACTAAAGACATGGTTGAACTCTTGGGATGGACAATGTGGTTTCAGATGCTTTTATTGATATGATTGGATATGTATTGCCTTATTTTCAGGAAGAAATTAATTTTTGCATGCTTACTATCACAAATTACTTACAGTTACAATGCAGAGACATTGTATGTTCCCATATTACTGAGTAGAATATCTTAGTCACGAAAGTTTAAGGAATTTATGCTTTTTTCAGCACACATACTTTAGGAGGATTTCACTCTTCATATCAAATGTCTCTATTGCTGCTCTGTGGGAGACCCCCACTTCAGAAATTTGAACTAACAAATGGGCTCCCAAACCTATCTTCATTGCCTTTTTAGTCAGTTTATGACTTCTGCCAAACAAAGAAGCTCAAATGTAATTGGTTCAGCCCAGTTGTCATGAAGTTTAGAACCATCCTACCACACTCGAGAAAAACTTGCTTTTTGTTTCCTTCGTTCAGTTTTGGGGCAGTGGTAAGGAGCCTTTTCTGCTTTTTCTATCTTTTAAGTAGGCCCAGAGTCTTCTAAGCTCTGTGAAAATCCTGTTTCTTTTCTTTAAAATTCACTTTCCCTTATTTTAATCCTTTTCTTTAAATTACCGTGTAAGAAGATTTTGTTTGATTTTTTTTTAAAGCTTAAACCACAATACATCAGAAGAAACAGAGCTGTGGCGTGTTCTTGTCCCAGTCTCAATTTCTGATGGGACTTTGTACAATAAACAAATTCCTTTTCAGTGCATAGGAGGAGACCTCACCCAGCTTACTGAAGAACAGCGCAATTGTGATCTGAGGATCATGGCCTTGTGGGAGAATCTGTCTATCAGCCTCTCCATCAACAGAATCCGCAGACATCCAGCTGAATCAAGGCTGGCACGTGGGGGCCCTGCTGCCACCAGGGACGCAATGATTCTGCTTGGCCGATGGTCTGTTGTTTAATTTAAACTTAATTCTTCAGAATGTCCCTGGTATAAGTGCTTAAAACTTAATTTCATGCAAACCCCCATCAAAATTTCCAAATGCATTTTGTCCTTTCATTAATTTACTTTTTTTTTCAGAGTAACACCAATTTTCCATTTTTATAAATAGTTAATCATCACTTTCTTCATAAAATTGTATCCACTTTCAGTGTTTCCTCTGGTTTAAAGACTTTGGCGCGGTGGCAATATGTTTTTTCTGGGGGGGGCGGGGGGAGAAAACACGTGACACAATTGTAACCAAAAATGTTAATTTTACACTATTTCTTTTTATTTATTTATTTTAATTTTGCACAGCAATATTGCATAATGGAACTTACCATTTGAAATATTGTACTACCAAGGCTTGAATGTTGCAATATTGGGCCAGTTGGGGTCCCACCCAGATGTCCTGTGTTTGGAGTTTTTACTGGTGTCATCCTTCTCTACTCCCTCTGTCTCACCGCTCCTGGACCCTCTGCCTGAACACTTCCCTCTCTCTTCTGTTTCATCTTTCCCTCTCTGAGCCCTGTCTAATTCAGGTTCTCTCTCTGTCTATGGTGGTATAGAAACAGACTAGAAAATACCAAGTGTCACGTTTTGTCCTGCAGGATTTTTTTTCATGGTTTACATAAATAACCAATTTTAATCCAATCCAACTTTATTTATAAAGCTCTTTAAAAATGACAGTTGACACAAAGTGCTGTACATCAATGATAAATAAAATATAAAAACAATAAAATACAGTGATCCCTCGCTACTTCGCGCTTCACCTTTCGCGCCCTCAGTGCATCGCGGATTTTTCAAAAATATTCATCAAAAATTCAAAATTGAGAAATAATGGGCGGGCGCTAGCAGAAGGCAGGGAGACTACATTAGACCGTCAGGTATCTACACGGAGAGCCGCACAACTCTCTGTTCGCTGTTGTCGTATTGGCTGGGCTCGGAAATCTCGCAAGCTGATTGGCCGAGACGTTTCACCCCGCAAGCTGATTGGCCGAGACGTCTCACCCACCTCCTCTCCCTGCCGAGCACCCATGAAGGGAAGGAAGACCGCATTCATTGCTTTTTATCGCTCGTGTTACTTAGTCTCGCCGCGTGGAACTTTTTGCTGTTCTCTTGTGCCATTTTGTGCGAAATAGTCTTCCCGTCGAGCCACTACGCCACCTCCTGCAGCTTCAGCTCTATCGGAAGCTGCCCTCGATGATCCTGCGCCTCCAGCACCTCACGATGAGGCGTCACCTGAGGAGCAGTAAAGCTCTCATTAACCTGTGCAGTAAATCATTTTCATCTTGAGTTACGTATCTTGTTATAAGAATAAAAGAGTTCTAAAAACATATTTATGTACACTTTGTTTACATCTACGTATGTATGTACACGTACACACACACACACGTATCATATGAGAGTGAGAGAATGAACGTACGTATTGTTTATGGATGACGTCATTGGGGTGACGCTACTTCGTGGTTTTTCACTTTTCGCGGTCGGTTCTGGAACCCATTAACCGCGATAAGTGAGGGATCACTGTACAGCTAAAGTACAAAACAACACAAACAAAACAATAGTCATACAATAGAGACAATAAGTGTCAGGAGCCGAGCCGGCTTGGGTTCCCCCGGCTCAGTCCTGAGCTCTCTGTGGGTCTCGGTGCCATTGTGTATGCATGTATAGTATTTTTTTCCAGTGTGTTACCGTATCCATAGCCACTGCTCTGGGGTCGGCAGCTGTGTGTACTGCTGACAGTCTGCCGGTCCGACCACGCCCCCCTCACTGATTACCATCAACTATTCCCAGCCCCGTTGATCATCTTTCCCGGTCCTCGCCCAGGTGCCTGCAATTGACCATCCCCAGCAATGCATGTACTTTAGGAGCCTTTTCCCAGTCACGCATTGCTGGGTCATTGTGCTGTATGCAGTCGTCTATCGCCGTTGGAAGTCAAGGTCAACTAAGGATTGTGTTTCCTCAGGGTGTCACTAGGACGTTCTTGGATAGCTCCAGAATTGTTAGTAATTGCTGTGCGTGTTTTCCCCGGTGATCCTCACCCAGACTGTCAAGCGTCCCGGAGGACTCCTTTACAACTCTTTGAGTGCGAATGTTATGCATTGGAACTGTCGTCAGTTATTGTGCCTAATAAATGTGTGTGTCATGTAAACCCAGCGCTTAAATCCTCGTCCTTTCACCCCTTGCCATGCGCATTGGAGAAGCGCACAGGAGGGTTTATGACAGAATGACCCAGCCGAAAACGAGGATTTAGCGGGTACACCCACACATCACTTTTTTTGTATTTTTTGAACTGTTCTTTCACTCACCGGTTTTTGCCCCACTATGCCTTCGGTGTGCCGCTCCCATGCCGGCCGGAGGAAACTAGCGGTGAGGCATCCCACGGTGGAAAAGGAAGGGGCGGCGACCTTCATCCAGGACTGTATGGATGAGGCCCACAAAGCCCATGGACCCAAGGCAAAATGGAGCAGCCTGGACACAGCAGAAGGAATCCTGGAAGCTCATCCTGGTCTCTGGGATTACCCTCAGTACGCAGACCTGATCGCTTCAGTCTACGCGCTCCAGGGCGTATTTCCTGGTGTGGGGAGAGTGGTGTTCCTCACGGAGCCTAAGCGGGAACGCGCTCCACAGTCTGCGGCCATTCTCTCTCCCGCTTCGCCATCAGCGTTGGCCGGCCAGAAGCAGTGTCATCCCGCGAGGAGATGCCAGGAGAAGCCCTCCTCGTCTTCGGCAGTCATCACCTCCCCTCCAGCTGTCGTGAGGCCTGCTAGGGCTGCCCCGGGAACGCCAACCTCCGTAGCCATGGAGACGGCTCCTCCACAAACCATGGAAAGGAGCCAGATTTCCACAGACATGGAGAGGGCTGACTGTTCACCTGCTGCAGCTGTCAACTTCAAACACCGGGATGACAGGCAAATGTTTTTTCATTCTGTACAATCTGATAACACCAAACCTTGTCTGTCTCCTGAGGGAGAGGCCCGATTTCAGCAGTCCGCTGGGTCCTCTCCTCCAGCTGCAGATATTAATTTTTTTCTTCCTCTCTCCGTGTCTCCTCCCTCTTTCCCTGAGTGCCTGTTGATCCAAGAACGGAGCTGCAAAGGCGGCGGAGGAGGTTGGGGCCCTGGATGATCCTGCCCAGGGGCCCACATGGAGGCATTCTCCTGCAGCCACGCTGGTGAAGTCCCCTGCAGCTTTTCCCGGGCCGGCGCCCGCTCAATCCACGGGCTTGCCAATGGACTAAGAGTGGTCGAACCTGCTCTCCGTGCTCAACCGCCGGGTCATGGAGGAGTGTCGTGAGAGGGAGGAGCAGAGACTGGCCCTGCTCAACCGCCGGATGGAGGAGTGCTGGGAGTGAGAGGCCCGAGGATGCGCTTCCCCGGCTGTGAAGGTTCCACCCCCTGCACCTTCTCAATCCCTGGACTTGCTGACGGACGAGGAGTGGTCGAACCTGCTCACCGCGCTCAATTGCCGGGTCAAGGAGGAGCATCATGAGAAGGAGGAGCCCCGCGAGAGGGAGGCCCGAGGACGCGCTTCCCCGGCTGTGAAGATTCCACCCCCTGCACCTGCTCAATCCCCGGGTGTGCCGTCAGACGAGGAGTGGTCGAACCTGCTCGCCGTGCTCAACCGTCGGGTCGATGCGGAGTCGGATGAGGATTCCCAAGCGCTCGAGCTCCTTGTGACTGCCCTGCCCCCCCTCTCCATAGAAAACGGAGCTTCTCGGCATGGTTGACTCGCTGCCCAGTGCAGCGCTTTGCATCCCAGACTATCTTGCCCCTGAGCCATCTGGGACGAAGAGGAGGAGGAACTCCCGCTGGAGGAGGCATCCAGTCTCACCGGCACAGCACAAGGAGGAACGCCCGGAGGGGGGAGACTTCTCGGAGGCCGCTGAGGACATCTCGTGTCAGGTGGACAGGCAAGTTATTTCTCATTTAACTTTTACTGTATGTTTGATGAACAATTTTGCCTGCCTCCTGGCGAGGAAACTTGGGGTGAGCAGCCCCCTGAGTGCTGCGCCCCAGCGGCAAGTAGTGCTCCCATACTTGACCTCACCAACCCCTGTCTGTGTGCCCTACGAGCCCACCAGTTCTGGATCCAGGTCGCACGGGAGGAGAGGAGCTGGAGGCCCAGGGGGATCCTGCCCATGGGCCAGTGGAGAGGTCGTCCTTGGTAATCACGCCGGATGAGCTGGTGGCGTGGAGAACGGCATATGGGAATATCACGACTGCTACCACCATCATGCCTGCTGCGGGGGCTGCCGCAGTGGTGCCACTCCCTGGACCAGATCTCCAGCCAATTGGACCTGGGACAATCATCGTTGGCATCGTCGGAGTCCTGGACGGTGGTAGAGCTTAAGCACAGGCAAGTAACCTCTCCGGTTGTTCATTTGTCAATGATGGAGGGATCTTGTCTGGCTCTTGGGGAGGAGAGCCGGGTGCGGCTCCAAGCCGCATCTGGACTCCACTCGCCGGGCTCTGCCGCTGCCGGTGACCCTAACCGTCCCTCCTCTCCTATCCCTTTCGAGCTCCTTCCTAGGGTCGCCGGAGAGGAGCTGCCACTACCTGGGTTGCCCACAGATGACGAGGCAGGTCCAGTTGTCTTGGAGGAGGTCGACGGGGGTGTAGCACCCGACAGACTGGAGGAGCCAATGCACCCTAAATCGCTGGAGTCCTGGACGGTGGTGGAGCCCGAGTTCAGGCAGGTGTGCTTCATTATGTTAGTAGTGTCAATGTCGGTGTCACACTGCCTGACTCATGGTGAGGAGGACCTGGGGCGGCTCACAGTAGCCCTTGGGGCCACCTCACTGGGCTCTGCCACTGCTGACGACCCTGACCCAGTCTCTCTTTCTCCCTCATCTGGTTTGGAGCCCCCTGACAGGGTCACCGGAGGGCAGCGGATCCCACCAGAGGCCTCCGAGGATCGGGGTTCAGTGCCAGGGGTCAAGGGGACCATGACCTCCCCCATTGGGGAGACCACTGCAGTTGCAGCAAAGCTCCAGCCGAAGTTCACCACGGGTGCAGCAAAGCTCCAGCTGGAGTTCACCATGGGTGCAGCAAAGCTCCAGCCAGGGTTCACCACGGGTGCAGTGAAACTCCAGCCAGGGGTCACCGCCGGTGCAGCAGAGCCTCAGCCGGAGGTCACTGCTGGTGCAGCGGAGCTGACCCGGTCAGGGTCCACCACGGGTGCAGCGGAGCCGGCCCGGTCGGAGTCCATTGCGGAAGCAGCTGTGGCCCAAACCGGGACCACCAAGGGTGCTGTGGATCTGTCTGAGGACGCCATGGCTCCCTTCTCCTCTCTGTCCAACGCCGTGGGGATTCCCTCTCTACGGTCCGGGCACCCCCCTGTGAGCCTTCTGGTGGGCAGGCCGCCTCCTGCTTCATTCCGCCGATCCTGGTGGCTTTACTGCACTGGCCAACCGCCTGAGGGACTGGGGTTCTGGGCCAGATGGACCGTGCAGTCCAGCAGATCACCAGACTCTTATCCGCCGAATGCCCGCTGAGCCTGGGACTCTGGGCGGCCTCCCGAGTGTCCATGTCTTTGGGCTTAGGAGAGCTATTGTGGAATCTGGGCGGGGTGTTTTGTCCCCACCTTTCCTGTTCCCCCTACCTCCCACCTGGGTTTGTGTTGTTTGTTCCTGTTGGGGAGGGGGGGGGAGGGGGGTCTGGGATGTTACCCTGGGTGTCTGGGTCTGGGAGTCCACCCCTTAAGGAAGGGGGGGGGGGCTCTGACAGGAGCCGAGCTGGATTGGGTTCCCCCGGCTCGGTCCTGATCTGTCTGTGGGTCTCTGTGCCATTGTGTATGCATGTATAGTATTTTTTTTCCAGTGTCTTACCGTATCCATAGCCACTGCTCTGGGGCCGGCAGCTGTGTGTACTGCTTACAGTCTGCCGGTCTGACCACACCCCTCTCATTGATTACCATCAGCTGTTCCCAGCCCCGTTGATCATCTTTCACGGTCCTCGCCCAGGTGCCTGCAATCGACCATCCTCAGCAATGCGTGTTCTTTAGGAGCCTTTTCCCAGTCACGCATTGCGGGGTCATTGCACTTCATACAGTCATCTATCGTCGTTGGAAGTCAAGGTCAACTAAGGATTGTGTTTCCTCAGGGTGTCACTAGGACGTTCTCCGATAGCTCCAGAATTGTTAGTAATTGCTGTGTGTGGTTTCCCCGGTGATCCTCACCCAGACTGCCGAGCTTCCTGGAGGACTCCTTTACAACTCTTGAGTGCGAATGTTATGCATCGGAACTGTCATCAGTTGTTGTGCCTAATAAATGTGTGTGTGGTGTAAACCCAGCGCTTAAATCCTCATCCTTTCACCCCTCGCCCGAGGGGTGAAAGGATGGGTGAAAGGTGAAAGGACCTCCCGAGGGTTGGGTGAACCCTCGGGAGGGTTTATGACAAATAAGAACAAATAAAATCAATGTCTCAAACTGGGTCAAACGCCAGAGAATAAAAAAGGGTTTTAAGAGGAGTTTTGAAACTGGACAGTCAAGAGGCCTGTCTGATGGACAAAGGCAGATTATTATAAAATTGCTGTTTTTTTTGTTTTTTTTAAATAAATGTGAAACAGAATGTGGCAATTTTTTTTTTACTTTTTTCCTCATACAATTTAAACTTTTGACCATAATTTTGTAGAGCCAGAACAGAGCAATAACTCTGAATTCAAAGAAATATAATTATTAAAATTATGTTTAAAGAAATAAATTAAGTTAAATGACCAAATATGCAGTTATTTCTTTTATAATAAATCTATATATTTATAGTTTTTTCGAAATCTCCTCACTAACCCGACAGCAGGAAAAACCTCCCTTATTTTGAAATCCAGATCTTGGCACATTTAGTTTCTCTGAAGGCTGCTGATGGATTAAAGTCATTGACTTCGTGAATTTCGGTCATCTTAACTTGCCAGCTGCATAATAATGAACATAAATTATTAGTTAATATTGCAGTAGCTGGTGAAGTAAATCCCCAGTGATTCACCAGTCACTCTTGCCTTTCCCTGCAATGAAGCCTAACCAGACCTGTTAGCTAAGTGACTCCTCATTGTTGTTCCAGTTACCAGCAGGTTAAAACCACCATAAATGCCTCCACTCTCTTGTACTTTTTTCAATTCAGCTTTATTTATAGAGCGCCATATCACAACAAAAGTCATCTCATAGCACTACCAAATGCAGGGAAAACCTCACATTTTTCCACGTTTAAAGTACTTTAATAAGCTCATGTTTCTCTCGGACAGCAATGCTACAGAGACAGGCTCTGCCTGCAGAAACGGTCACACGGGTGCCGAGCGGGTGGGGCGTGTTAGAATAATTTTGAGCATAAATTATTAAGTCAAAAAATCAGGCGGAATATTGGATTTAGGTACAATTATTATAAAAATAAATAGAAGAAATGAAAAGAAAAGTTACAGTTTGTGGAGAGAGAAATAATCAGGCAGAGAGGTCCAGATCATATCAGGCTTTATTCACTCTCTCTCTACATTTCTCTAGAAACACAAGCAGCAAAAGAGTAACAGATCTCATGCACCTCTGCTCTTAAATCCAACCACTCGGTCAGCCTTCCCTGTGTGCTGCGTTAACACCAAAGCCTTTATTTACCTTTTGTTCTTATTAAAGACAAAAATAGAAAGGAGATGTCTTTACCTTCTTAACATGTTTCGACTGTGCACTGCAGCCTTCGTCAGAAGACCAGGGAAGATCAAATTATTTTCTTTGAGCTCCCTAAAGCATTATTCTCTTTATTGAGTAAGAATATGTGTTGTCTTTGTAGTAGATTCTAAACTGAGTCCCACAGTAAGCCTAAATTCAGCATAAATTGGACTTTCCTTAGACATTTGAAACTTTTCTCATAAATTTGCATAGTTTTCTTCTTCCTTATCAGTTTACCTTGTTTCATATAAACATGATATTTCTTTTTACAATAATCTGCAGATATTTTTCTTAAATATCTGAAAATCTATTAATGTAAATTTTAACTTCTCCTATTGAATGTTGCGATTTCATTACCAAATGGTTTCATCTATATTTTTCTCTACATTATTGATCATTTATTGATCATTTTTATGTATTATCTATTTTTCGGAGAATTTTTGCTAATTAATTTCTGTGGTACACCACCCCCCCCCCCCCCGATGCATGGAGACGCACATGCATCAAAGTTACAGCATACTGGATTGATGGGTAGTGTCCTTTTTACTAGAAGGAAGCGTGTTACCACTTTTTATGTGTTACACACAATTAATTTAGATGAAAATTTGTAAGTAGTGTAGCTCCTTCAAAATGAGGTTCCAGTAGTCATGGTTTCTTTTGTGTGTGTTGTCTCTTGACCTAGTTTACAAATTCCATTTAGGAAAAAGTAATATGGCTGTCTGTGCAGATTAAATGAAATTTAGCATGTATAGCAACCATTCTGAGTTAGACAGTGTCTGTCCAGTTGAATACAGACAGGGTGAATTTGTGTAAAGGTATCCTTGTGTAAGGTTGTGTCACACTCCTTCAGTCAATGGAAAGGTGGACATTGCCTAATTAGAATTTGGCCTAATTTTGTACAAGGAATGCCTCATCGCATATATTCCTTGGTAAATAATGGCATGGACTGTAGTCCCAAGGCCCGGCTTGGCCGAGGCCAAGCACCGGGAGCACAAGCCAGGTCTGTAGCAGTCATCATCATACAACACAAATATTCCTTATTACTGTCACATTTCTGAAATGTGATAATGTCATACCATTATGTGGTGAGTGGCATCATTGCAAGGTGTGAGATTGCAATGTGTCAGATGTGTCTTGCAATGTCAAGTCATGTAAACACCACATTTATAAAGTCAAAGTCATTTAAATTGATATGTGTTATGTCATTGTCAATGTCATTTGTTCTACTTAGCTTAAAAAAAAATGGGGGAAGCCTTAAGGCTACCCCCATCCACACGTCAGGATTTATATCAACAGGAATGCAAATTTTATCACCCCATAAATTGATTTTGCTAGTGTTCCAGTTATCATCATTAGTTTGTGTCCCTTAAATGTTTCACATTTTTTATCCCACTGTTTATTATAACATTTAATGTTAAGAAACACAAATGAATTGTCGATTTTATTATTTTGTTACATATGACATATGGTCACCAAGGATTTATTAAATTGAAAAGTAACGGTGATGTTATGATTCCTATTTTTTCACCTTGTTGATTTGGCAAATCTAAATCCTGGTGAAAGCTATTTTGTGAATGCTTAACTTTTCCTGTTGAAAAATGAAAACATGAACAGGAATGGAGTGGAGAATAACAGAAAAAAACTTTTAATTACACCTAAAGCTTCCACAATTTGAATAATGTGATTTTCTATTTACAGCAACAAGTATTTTCTAAAAATTCAGTGAATCAGTAAATGTTTTAACAATTGACATGGGTCAGCACTACTCTAACATTATGTTTAAATAAATCAGTGTCTTATATTAGAAGCCTTAAATCAATGCAGCATTTAGAATTAGCAATTGTTGCTTGTAAATGAAAATGTGTAGTTACACACGTGAATAACTGCAAAGTGCAGGCCTAATGTCTTTCCTGAGTGGCAGAGGTCATAGAGCAGTACTCATGGGTTGTATTTATGGAAAAGAGGAGTTGGAGTTAATAAGTGTTCACTTCTTCCTTCTCCCTTTCGAGCACTGTATACTGTCACTTTGTCGCACTTGTCATTTGTTTTTGTTTTTTTTTGTTTTTTTTTACTTTTTTGTTTGAGATAAAGTATGTATCATCATCATCATCATCATCATCATCATCATCATCATCATCATCATCATCATCACTCTGTGTTCAGGATTTTATTGCACAGGGGAAAAAAAATGACATTCTGAGCCTGGACATGCTTGCACAGTCAGAATGGTTGATACTCCAATCTTTTTTTTTTTCCTAAATCCTGCAATCCTTCAGACCTTGTGCCTTCTTCTTTTCCTTTTTTTTTTTTTTTTTACATGGACGGTGAAAGGATCAAAATGTAAATAAGCACATAATCATTTATTAAAAAGTGAGTCTAGTATTATTGAAACAAAACAACAATATGACATAGAAGTACCAAGACCTCTGTTTGATAGTCAGTAGTCTCTGGCAAATCATATGCGCAAACATAGTAATTATCAACCTCTTCTATGCTTTGAATCATGTAATATAAGGTGTACATCAAGCCTTCAATGATTGGGCATTATTAAGTGACAGCATGATATCATAATGTTCAGTTAATCTTATCATTGTCATGCTGGTAGCACTGATTAACATGCATGCAGTTGTACTTAACTTAGTGGCTTAGCCGTCTTTGGTGTCGACGAGAAGACGCTGTTTTGCTGGGTCCCAGAGGCTGGTTGTTTGGCGAGAGTGGGGAACAGAGGGAAGGAAAACCCCTTTGAGATCGTTAGTCCTGCGTCCTTTTTCCCTGTAAAGTTCACTGTTATGCTTCAGTCAGAGAGACAATGCAATTCAGTCAATAAAAATCACTGATACATCAAAAAATTGAATAAAAATAGCTCAATGTTTTTCATTTTCCAAAGAAAAACTGGAGGAAATGAAAATATTGGCTTTAAAATATGTAAATAGTTTACCACGTACGCAACATTAGATTCAAAACCCACAAAATTGAGATTGAAAAAGGAAAACCTACAAAAGGAAACTGCAAAAACCCCAAAGCTTTGCAAAAATACCCAATATAGATTTCCTCTTCTCTTCTTCCTCTTCTTCTCACTCACTCACTGTCAAACACAAGGGTCCACACATACACCACACATACACACACACGCAGCGTAGTCCTGTTATCTCTCCAAGGTTATTTTCGGGCAGCTGCTCACGCAGAGCAACAGGATGATAGCCTGAAAACAAGCTTGAAATGGCAACCCAAAATACTTGGATAAACAAATCTGGCAACCCAACATTCTCATGTCAACTTTTTTGTCTACCGCAATGAGAACACAATAGAATTTCTCACCCAAAAGTATAATTTGCAAACGCCCACAATTTTAATCATTTCCCAAGAGGATAAAAAGTAATTAACCAACTCTTTTATGCTCCACAAATACCAGAAAAAAATCACAAACAACAATTTTACAGTTCTGTGCAAACTGCTCCTTCCGCCTTCGCTGAGAACTCCGTCTCTCTCTCTCTCTCTCTCTCTCTCTCTCTCTCTCTCTCTCTCATGGGAGCAGGTTCCCTGATGCACAAGACACAAAAACAAAAAACAGACCAACTGCAGTAACTATGCGCTACAACAAAACTTAAAAAATAAAAATCTACCAGTATTTTTCAGCGGTCACGTGACTTCCCATGGTATCTTGCCGAAAGCTCACCATGTCGGGGGAACCAGCAATTTCAACAAATCCTGGGGTTCCTCCCCCGGTATCTTGCAGTAAGGCTCACCGCGGCGAGGGTCAACAAATCTTCCCTGAACAATTACAGCTCACCGTATCTTCCCCCGGTATCTTGCAATGATTTTACATCAAAGCTCACCGTGGCGAAATAACGTATCTTGCCGTAATTCCTGCACGCAGTCTCATCCGAACCTTCACCTCGCCGACATGAAGATTCTAAAGCAACAAATCCTGTTTCCTCCCCCAGTATCTTGCAATAAAGCTCACCATGGCGGGGGAATCAGCGATTTAGTGCAATCAGAAACTTAACCAGGCTTTGCGGTGTCAAAGCGGTCCAGGCCGAAACCATATCACATCATACGCATATTTAACTCACTGGGACTCGAACCCAATGTCCATAAACGTAACAACAAATGTACTTACATCCAAGCTGCCTGTAGGATTCTTAGATCCGTCACCCAGTCAGTTCTAGCGCCCTGGTTCAAAATGCCTTCACTGCAGTAACACTGAGTCTTGTACCCAGCCTAGGAAGGTCTTTTGTCAGCTGTGCACTCACTGAAATTGGGCAGAGGTGCCGGAAAGATGGAGATATGTGGATCTGCTATTCGCAGCGCCAAAATGTTAGAATAATTTTGAGCATAAATTATTCAAAGTCAAAAAATCAGGCAGAATATTGGATTTAGGTACATTTATTATAAAAATAAATAAAAGAAATGAAAAGAAAAGTTACAGTTCAAATTAAACCTCAAATGGCCATTTTTGAGGGAGAGATTAGAAAGCATGGCCTTCAGCACACACCGAATCTCTGGAGCATTCATTCTCTAGTCTTGGTATTTATGGGTAACAGAAAGGAGGGGGAGAAAGGGGGAGAGAAAGACACCTCAGAGACAGTTCAAATGCCTATCACAGTCCTGGTATTCTAGCAGGTCAATATGACATGAGAGCTTATCCTGGGTGATGAGCAAATGAAGAAACATCACAGACATCCTGGAGACAGGGTTCCTAATCTACACGAGCTAGGAGTTTCTGTGCATTCCTGGGACACAAAGTAAAACCGGGCATGTCAAAGATTTATCATTGTAGATGCTTATACTGACCCTGAGTCTCAGTGCTTGCACACATCCTCTGAAGGCCAATAATTGCTCACAGAAACATGCCAAGATTATATCAGAGCATAAATTATGAAATATAATATGAAAGAATAATATAAAGGAATATATGAACTTGTACTACATGGAATGCACATATAAACATTAAACATGGCATAGGAAAGGCATGATACTTCTTAAGAATAATAATACATTATTAATAACAATAATAATGTGGATAATATGGAATTTTTCTATCAGGCACTTCTGTGCAGATAACAGTCACGCGTGTTGTTGTGTTCATGCTTGCAGAGCGTTTCTTTCATATTTAATTTTTCTTAAATTAATATATTTTAGGCACGGCGGCAAACTTCCTTAGCGAGGCGGACTGCCTCACAGAAATGTTACCAGAGGAAACCCTGCACTTTTCTTAACCAATGCTATTTTATGGTTTTCCAATTTCCAGTATACTGACAAATTAAACTACTCTTTATTTGGTTCCAAAAATGTTTGATTCACAGATTACATTCAGTAACTCAATAACAGTCTATGATGCTCATAATACATGTTGAATTCTCTGTTTTAAAGTTATCCATATACTGTATGTTAATCTATTCTGACATTTCTTATTAAACCATTGAAAGACATATGGGAGTTATTGTTTGATTTCACGTCCATCTTCTTGATTATTAGCAGACAAGAACTTACAAGAGTTTTTTTTTTTTTGAGACTGATTCATAATTAGTACAAACCTATAAAACCCATAAATCCACTTCATATGATAGAAAAAGACACTGAATGATTTCGTTCACATTTTGATTTTTAATAAGTTAACTTTAAGAGCAAGAATAGAGATTAAACACTTGCTTCTGATTATACAGATGAACAATACAATATTACAAGATGAAGTTAAAATACGTAAAAATTAAATGTGTAAAAATGAACACAAGCTGATGTCAGTCAGCTTATGTTGTCTGAGGGCTTGAATTCAAATCTTCCTCTGGGTGTGCACAGATGGGGTGGGAATTATAGTTATTACTATCAGTGTAATCTGTCAGAATGACGGAATGTTTTGGAAATTTTCCTTGATTGCTAAAAATTACCAGTTAGTGATGGAAAATTCTTGGTTAATGCAACCTCAGTGTGGCGCGCGCACACACACACACACACACACACACACACACACACACACACACACACACACACATATATATACAGTATATACACAGTCCTCACAAAAAGTTTGGGATATTTGGCTTTTAAGTGAAATTTATGGAAAATGGAAAATGTTCATGCTACAGTGATATAATATCATGAAAGTAGGGCATTTAAAAGCATGCAATGGTGATTTCCTCAAACAATTTATTGAAACAAAAGCCAACAACAGTTTTGGGTATACCACAACAAAAAAATATCAGTGTCTCAATAACTTGTCATGTGCCCTTGAGCATCAATTACAGCTTGACAATGACATCTCATGCTGAGTCATGGCATTCCACTCTTCTTGAAGGGCGGCCCTCAGGTCGTTGAGGTTGTGGGGTGCAGGGTCACGAGCCTCTACGCGGCGACTCAGCTGATCCCATAGGTTTTCTATGAGATTCAGGTCTGGAGAAAGTGCAGGCCATTCCATTTGAGGTACCCCAGCCTCCAGCAGCCATTCCCAAATTATGCAACCTTGATGAGCTGGAGTATTGTCGGCCACAAAGATGAAATTAGGCCTGTGTTGTTCATGCAGGGGTACAATGACTGGATTAATGGTGCTATTCAGGTACTATTGGCTTGTCACTGTACCATTCACAAGGTGTAGGGCAGTTCTGTGTTTACTAGACACACCTACCTAGATTGTAACATGGTAACAACAGTGACTGATGCAGAGTGCTCTTCTTGACGTCTCCAACATTGTTGATGGCCATTATTTCTGCTCAACGTGAATTGACTTTCATCAGAGAACAGCACTGAGGCCCACTGATCCCTTGTCCAGTGTAAATGCTCCCTGGCTCATGCAAACGATGACGCCTGTGCCTGATGGTGTGGTCAGGTACCCTTGTAGGTCACCTAGCATGCAGACCACGCTGATGTAAATGGTTTTGAATGGTCTGATGTGAGACTTGGGTGCCTCTCACCTCCCCTAATTGTGCCTAGTAGTTGAGTGGCATTCATCATCCAGTTCCACAGGGCACTTTTCAGAATGAAGAGGTCATCTGTGTGGGATGTGGCCAAAGGAGGTCCACTTCTATGCCTTTCTGTGACTCTTCCAGTCTCTATATCTCTGTTGCAACCTGCTGATGATACTCTGACACTCCAACCTCAGTGGTCACTTCCCTCTGAGAATATCCTTTTTGAAGCCTTGCAATGGTGAGGTACTGTTGATCAACTGTGAGGTGTGATATACAAAGATATAGAGTGATGATAATCACTCTAGTAGTATGTGGCGGTAATGCACCTGTATGCTGGTTGCCAACCGCCAATCAAATGTAAAAGAAGAAGAAGAATTGTGAGGTGTCGTCTTGGTCTCATGATGTCAAAATGTGAACAGCATGATGAAGAGGACTGTTTAAATACCAATTCTAATTGAATCAGAAAATTTATTGGTCAATTCATGGATCAAGCACCTGTTGTTAATTTTGCCATTAAGCACCTTGTTAGAGAACAGAAAGTTACACAAAAAGTACCGAAACATTGACTAGTTGGACATGTGCATTCAAAAGGTTAGTGAAGGTCAAATTAAGTTCTCCTTTAAATGTTGTAGTGCATTTTAGGTCCATCTTGAAATTTCACCCAAAAGTCGAATATCCCTAACTTTCTGTGAGGTGTGTGTGTGTGTGTGTGTGTGTGTGTGTGTGTGTGCGTTATCAGGTTAATCACCCATTAACCCTTCATCCCCGATAATAGCGACAAATTTTGTGATCACAGTTACTGGCAATTCACGACAGAAAGCGTGAACAGTACTTTTTTGGCTTTGCTGCCCTCCGTACCAGAAGCCGCTCTGAAACCTTAGATACAGGCCGCAGCATACAGACATTGTGAGATCAAACAAGTTGGATCATAATCACGCAAATCCCCAAAATGCTGTCATGTTTAGGTTTACAATGTTAGCTCTCACCTGGATAACTTTTACAGCTTCCTCCAAATCTTTGCCTGGATGTTGGTTTGGAAGCCGGCTAGCAGTATAAATAGCTACGTGCTAAGGTTGTAGCTTGCTGCCAGCAACTGACACAGACACTCCGCCTGTTTCATCCTCATAGCTTTGGGTCCAACTGTTGGCAGGTGAGTGGCAGTCTTAAATTCTCAAGCCGTGTTTGTAATGTCCACTCACTCCCATGGCCTGTTTTTGCAGCGAGGTGGGTGACGACACGGCCGAGATAGTTGTTTTAAGTTTTTACAATTTTTCTGCTTAAAGGGAAATTGTGTCTGTTGTGACATATGAGGTCCATTATTTTGTGTTGAGCTGCTTAAAAGCGGTGGATGTTTGCAATGGGAGAAAGAGCAAGCTCCTTTTGTGGCTGCTGGCTGGTTGTTGTTCAGTGACATTACTGAACCCTGGCATTCTGTTGTTTGCACATGCAGTCGTACTTTTGAGAATTTTCTGGAGAATATTCTTGATAGTTTTTTTTTCATTTTGGATATGTTGAGAGCTTTGATAAACATGCAGGTGAAGAAAGCAAACATATTTGTCCACCCCCGTGTTTATAACAGTATATGAAACTTGAAAAATTACCAACTTAAGGTACAGTGTGTCTGAATGGAAAAACATGCGATTAACGTGTTATTAATCGCGATTTACTCAACATTCCAAAAGATTAATCATGATTAAAAATTGTAATCGTCCGTCACCACTAATACATATATGTGTGTGTGTGTCTGTGTGTGTGTGTGTGTGTGTGTGTGTGTCTGTGTGTGTGTACACACACATATGTGTATATGTGTATATATGTATGTGTATGTGTCAGGTCACGCATTGGCGTACTTGCTACCGGATAACCATGAAAACCGGTACTACCTGTCTCATGGGTTAGGCCATCGGCGACTCAACCAGCATTCCCGCCCTTTCGAGGCCGTGGAGGGTGAAACAGGGCATCCTGGCAGAACTAAAAACAATATCTGCCATAGGTCTGTGATGGACCACTCCCAGTTACATGGGGTGAGACTGGACATCCTGGCAGATAAACACATCTGTTGCAAGGTCTGTGGTGGACTGTGCCAGTCAGTGCATCGTGACATGCACTACACAAAGAGCAGAGATAAACAAGCCTATCATCTGGTCTGTCACTGCAACAGATACTGGAGTCAGTTTGTCTTTGCATGTCCTTGCCACTGATAATACCTTTATCTGCCAAGAATGTGCTGCTAGTCCAGCAAAAGCTAGTGGTAGTCAAATACTTTGCAAGCAGTTTCATGAAATGGTCAATCAGAAAGCAACTCATACCGGCTTGGACGTCGCCTGGGCTTACAAGGTCCGCGCTGATCTGTTCACACTCCAACAGGCAGCGAAAAGTAAGCTAGCAGCAGGAAGACAAAAGAAGAGGAAAACAACAACCTTGTGTGTAGCAGAATGGAATGTACGCACTCTGTTGGACAGAACAACATCACAATGCCCAGAAAGACAGACCGCACTTGTGGCCCTGGAAATGAACAGGTACAATGTAGACATACAGTAGCTGCACTTAGTGAAACAAGATTGCCTGGATATGACAGCTTGGAAGACCATGGGTACATCTTCTTTTGGAGTGGGAGATCAACTCAAGAAAGGAGAGAAGCAGGAGTGGGCTTTGCAGTTAGAAAGGAGATAGCAGCAATGCTTGATGAGGAACCGGTGCCAATCAACAACAGGATAATGACTATGAGACTTCCACTACAGGGGAATATGTATGCCACACTCATCACACTCATCAGTGTATATGCCCCAACAATGACCAACACAGAGGTGAAGGAAGAGTTTTCTACAGTGATTTATGTGAGACTATCAGGCATGTACCAACTGATGACAGGCTGATACTCGTTGGAGATTTTAATGCCAGAGTTGGTTTGGACACTGATAAATGGAAAGGAGTGCTAGGCAGTCATGGAGTAGGTAAGTGCAATGCTAATGGAGAACTTCTACTTGCACTATGTTCAGAGTACAACCTTGTGATAACCAACACTCTATTTAAGCACAAGGACACACACAAGAAGACATGGATGCACCCAAGATCCAAGCACTGGCACTTGTTAGACTACATCATAGTCAGGCAGAGAGACATAAGGGATGTATTGGACACCAGAGCAATGAGAGGTGTGGACTGTGGTACTGATCATGTTATGCTGAGATCTAGATTGAGGATTTGCAGATGAAAATAGCACTGCAGGATGGGTGCGAAGCCACCACGGAAGCTAAACACTAGTGCACTGAAAGGCCAAAAGAAACCAGAAGAACATACACAGGAAATGGATGAAAACTTGAAAGACTGGGACAGCAACAACTCAGAGAATGACATAGGAGAGAAATGGGCAACACTGAAGGATATGGTGTATCAGACTGCGAGTGATGTATTAGGCTACCCTGAGAGGAAACATCAAGATTGGTTTGATGAGCATGATGAACATCTGAAGAAACTACTAGAAGTGAAGAATACAGCTAGGCAGGAAAACCTACAGTGTAACACAAGGTCGAAGAAGAAGAAATACTCAAAGGCTTAGAGTGAGCTACAGTAATACACCAGAGAGATGAAGTCCAACTGGTGGGATGAAAAAGCGGAGGAACTTCAAACTGCAGCAGACAGGAAGGACATGAAAACATTCTTCTCAGGTTTGAGAGAACTCTACGGCCCTAAACCAAGAGGATTGATCCAACTAAAGGCTATGGATGGTGAAACGGTTTTGCAGGAGAAAGACAAGATCCTGGACAGATATGCAGACCACTTTGACCAACTACTAAACAACCCTGGAGATTTCACTGAAGAGGCTAAAGAAGCTCTAGTGCAGCAACCAGCTGTATCAAGTCTGGATGAATCACCAAATCTTGATGAACTAATGGCAGCTATCAGGACAACACAGGATGGTAAAGCTCCAGGAAGGGATGGAATTCCAGCAGAAGTGTGGAAATTTGGTGGTGTTCAGCTGACCAACTGCCAGCACAAGCTCATCCAAGAGATATGGGATGGCCAGAAAGTTCCTCAAGACTGGAAGGATGCAAGTATTGTGCGTTTGTTCAAGAAAGGTGACAGGAAAGATTGTGGAAATTTCCAAGGTTTATCACCGCTAGCCACTGTAGGTAAGATTCTCTCACGTGTGCTACTGACCAGACTCAATGAACACATCTTGCAGAATGTACTACCAGAAACCCAGTGCGGCTTTAGAAGTGAAAGAAGCACAATGGACATGATTTTCTGCTTGAAACAGGTTCAAGAAAAGTGTATCGAACAGAACACGCCACTTTATGTAGTCTTCATAGACTTTAGTAAAGTCTTCGATACTGTTTCGAGACAAGGACTTTGGCAGGTACTCAAGAAATATGATTGTACAGAGATGTTTGTCAGCCTGATTGAGGCACTCCATACAGGTATGCAAGCAAACGTGGCAATGAGTGGTTCAGTATCTAAAGACTTTTCAGTAAGCAACGGGGTGAAACGAGGGTGTGTGCTGGCGCCTACACTCTTCTTGCTACATCTGGCAGCCATGCTTGAGGTGGCCTTCAAAGACACTTAAGAAGGAGTATACATTCAAACAAGGAAAGAAGCAGACGTGTTCAATGTGGCAGAGTTTAAAGCCAAGAGTAAGACATCAATAAAGGTAGTAAGAGAAATGCTCTTTGCCAACGACAGTGCTCTAGTTGCACACAGTGTGGAAGATATGCAATCTTTAGTGGAGAAATTTGCAAGAGCAGCTAGCCATTTCAGCCTCAAAATCAACATCAAGAAGACAAGAGTGCCTTTATCAACCACCAAAGTTCCAATTATCAACATCATTACCAGAAGAGATCAGCATTGATACAGAGCCACTAGTCAAGTACAAGACTCTCAAGTATCTAGGGAGTACTGTTTCAGAGAATGCTAGGCTGGAGGATGAACTATATCTCAGAATGGGAAGAGCGAGCGCTGTGTTTAGAAACTTGTGGGAGAGACTGTGGAACAATCAACATATGTCTATCCGTGTGAAATGCAAAGTGTACAGAGCGACATTACTGGCTACTCTATTGTACAGTGCTGAAACTTGGACTGTCTACAGAGTGCAGGTTAAGAAACTCCACGCGTACATGATGAGACACCTTCGAGCCATAATGAACATCTCATGGAAAGACAAGATAACTAACATAGAAGTGTTGAAATGAGCTGGTCTACCATCAGTGGAGGACATGCTAATACAGATGAACCTGAGATGGCTCGGACATGTTGAGAGGATGGACCACCAGCGTCATCCTCGGCAGTTACTCTGCTCACAGTTATGTGAGGGCAAATGCAATCAGGGTAGACCAAGGCTCAGATTTAAAGACACTGTAAAAAGAAACTTGAAGAAGCTGGATATAGACAGGAGTTCCTGGCAGCGGAAGGCTAAGGACAGAACTGTGTGGAGGAAACTTATCAGACCTAAATGAAACAGTCATTGTCGCCCACAACAGACTGCTATGATGATGATGATGTGTGTGTGTGTGTGGGGTGGGGGGGTGGGTGTGTGTGTGTGTGTGTGGAGAGAGCGAGAGAGAGAGAGAGAGAGAGAGAGATGAAAATAAGTATTGAACATGCTAACATTTTTCTCATTAAATATATTTTTGATGGAGTTATTGACCTGAGATTTTCACCAGATATCAGTAACAACCCAAGTAATCCATACATACAAAGAAGTCAAGGCAACTGTGTTCACAAAACAAGTTATATTTAATTAGGTGGAATGACACAGGGAATAAGTATTGAACACATGAAGGAAAAGAGGTGCCAAAAGGCATAGAAAGCCAAAAAACAGCAGAAATCCATCAGAATTTAGGAAGCGATCCATACCCCATCCATGCATATTAATTTCAGCTGGTTAAGTCCTCACTGATAGCCTTTCAAAAGGTCTTTGAAAATCAGATTGTCACACCACAACGAACTCATGATGGGTAGAAACAAAGACCGCTCCCTAGATCTTCGCAACCTTATTGTTGCAAAACATAATGATGCCATTGGTTTCAGGCGCATTTCTAAACTGCTGAATATCTCAGTGAGCACTGTTGGAGCCATCATTCAGAAGCAAAAAAAAAAAAGTATAATTTTACCATAAACTAGCCAAGTTCATGGTAAAACGGCCATATTGGCCATATGACTGATGGCTGGACATTCCTCTTCAGGTTTTTCTGGAAGAGAGCCTAATTCATGCTTCCAGCAATTAGTTTTTCACATAGGGTCAAGTCGGTTTGGATTGCTTTTTTCCTTTAATAGAAGAAATTCATCCATCCATCCATTTTCTGCTTAAACCTTTTTGGGTCATCATTTTAAAAATGCATTTTGTATTTACTCCAGTTATCTTTGACTAATATTAACATTTGTTTGAAGAGCTGAAATATTTAAATGTGACAAATACAAGAAATCAGGAAGGGGACAAATACTTATTCACAGTACTGTAACTTAGCAATTGTGCTAATACCAGCACACTTAGATTGATGCTTTTACTGATATGCTGATCAGTATGAACTGTCTGTATGAACTGTAGTAACCTGTTTGTCTCTCCAGCAGGGCTACGGTGGCTACCTCACATTGACGATGCTGAAATCCACGGAGAAGCTGATCAGATGTGCAGCGGTTCAGGCTCCCATCACAGACTGGTCTATGTATGGTGAGCTGGAATTAAAGGCACCTTTAATGCAGACAGGTGGAAGTAATTTTTGCTTCTGCTGCAGCTGTGCTGACTCTTGTCTTTATCCTGCATGATCTGTTTTTTTCGTAATGCTCTGTCTGGGTTATGTGACTTTAATTAGGGCCTGAGCCACTGACAACGTCAGTGGGCGAGAACCGTATTGTAATTAAGGCCCGAGTCAGTGAAAATGTCAGTGGGCGAGAGCCCTATTGTAATTGTTAGTAATTGGGGTAGTCAGCGCACATGAAAACTCACCATTTTTTGCGTGGACCTCAAGACTGGCAAAAAATTTAATATTTTGGAGGAAATATGAATGACCCCACAAAAATGGCTCTACAGCGCCACCTAACATGTGAAGTCAATGGGGAGTGGCACACACTTAATTTCGCGTAGAAAGATGAAAATCGGGTGAGATGTTTATCATGTCAAGATATGCAAAAAACTCCATAGAAGTGATGGTCTACACCCAACAGGAAGTCGGCCAGTTTGGCAGGAAATGACGGTGACCTGATTTCCACCTTGCGCATTTGATTGAACTCGTCCTGGGGTTTTAGTCCGATTGATCTCATTTGTGGTAACAATCATCAATACCCATGTGCCATTAAAAATTATTGAAAACTTTTCCAAAAGCTCAACAGTTTGGCCATAGGGGCGTGGCAAAGTTTGATGCCTCGCCATGATCATTCTATGACCATTCTGACGGCAATAACTCTGGTATGCATTGTAGGATTTCAACCAAATTCAATACTATGGATATCAGTCCAGTTCTAAACAGTTCTGTAGAACAATATTCACAGAAATCTACAGCGCCAGGCAGAAGGTTTTGCATCAGAAAGTTTGCATCATTTTGTTTTTTTAATGCCTCAGGAATGAAATGTCAGATTGGCACCAAGATAGGTATGATGTATATGGGTATGCCTCCAAACAATTACAGCTATGAATATTCATGAGTAGCAATAGCACCCTCTCTTGGAGACACGAAGGTTACACCAAAGGTTTTCTTCAGTATCTCTGAAATAAATAGTCTGATTGGTACCATTTATGGTGACAATCATCTATACTCATGTGCCATCAAAATTTGTTGAAAACGTTTCCAAATGCCCAACGGTTTGGCGGAAGGGGCGTGGCCAAGTTTGCAGTATCTCCATCTCCCTTCCAGTGCCTTTAATTCTGCCATACATTGACTGATTTTAACCTAATTTTGTATGGTAAATAGGTAGCCAATACTGATAATTTCTGTAATAAAGAATGACACATAGCGACAGCACCCCCTACCGCCAATGGACAGGAAGTTGTCATAACTCACAGGTAGATTGTCCAAGTGCCGCAAAACTTTGTGTATATGTTACTAGTACTAGTCAGAGCCTGAAACAGATTTATATAACTATAACAAACATGGCTATTGCGCCCTCTTGGAAAAAAATAAATCTTTATAACTCAGTCATGCTTTGCCCAAATTCAACCAAATTTTGTGTGGTGGATCGGTAGCCCACACTGAACATTTCTTTAATGAACAATGACACATAGCTATAGTGCCCCCTAGCAGAAAATAGCAAAGCCTTTTAACTCTGGCATACTTTGTCCAAATTCAACCAAATTTTGTTTGGTGCATGGTTAGCTAACACTGAATATTTCTATATTGAACAATTACATATAGCTTTAGCGCCCCCTAGGGAAAAAAACAAAGCTTAATAACTCTGGCATACTTTGTCCGAAGTCAACCAAATTTAATATGTTGAATAGGCAGCCAATGGTGAACATTTCTTTAATATACAATGAGACACAGCAGTAGCTCCCCCTATTGCCAATGGACAGGAAGTTGTCATAACTCACACGTACATTATCCAAATGGACCCAAACTTGATATACATGGTACTAGTACCACCCAGAACAGAGTTACATGACTATAGCACATTTTGCTATAGTGCTCCCTAGGTTAAAAAAAACAAACATTTATAGCAATGACATAGCTTGTTTAAATTCAAACAAATTTCCTGGTGAAATTTTCACCAGAAGTGGCATTTAGGCTTTGGATTAACATATTAAATTTTTGAAGTAATCCACAAGCCTATAGATTACCTCTGCTGAGGCACTCTCTTGCAATGTAGAGATGGACGAACTGATGATGGATGCCGGTATGGATTGATGGATGAATGGATGGCGGATGGATGGGCATATGGCGTTATGGAAGGATGAACGGACAAAGAGCGGGAGGGAGAGAGTTGGGAAGGGAAGAATGGAGCCTGTCTCACGGATAGTCTGGTACACCCTCTACTCTGAAGAGCAGAGTAACTGAGCCTCGGAGCTCATGTAGCTACAGTCCAACTAGTTTAGCTACAGTAGCTAGTAATCCAACCATAGAGAATGGGCGCGTGATGTCACCCGACGTAAAAACCGCAAGGAATTGTGGGAAAAGTGTTCTGCCTGTCTGTGCTTAGTAGTGAGCAATGAATGTGGTTAGGCTGTGTCAAAGTCAAAGTGCCTTTATTGTCATTCCATTGCTAATAACAATGCAGCGAAATTGAGATTATCCACCAAATGCCCACCATTTTTTGGTGTGTCCACCAAATGTGTTTTTTTTCTGCTGTGGGCGACTATATTCTGTTCATTTTCTATGTAGTCCAGTGTTTAATGTGCTCAGTGCCCTCGGCATCAAAACGGTCTCAGCAGTCATCGCTGTGCTCATGGTGCTGAAAGCTGAACAAAGTTCAACTTTCGGAGCACTGCAGCACTCATCAGCTGCACACCTCTCTCACCAGCCAATCACAATCAGCCTAAATGTACACCATGATCAGTATTTAATAGCCACAGCTTGGAGGGACATGTACATTTTTTACCAGTTTGATGTGATTTGTTCCAGTGAGTGGAGCGTTTCAGAGCAAAATCTGAAATCCCCGGCATGCTTTGAGTGACAGTCATGAAAAGCACTCAGGAAAACAAATTAAGAGCATTTTTACTTTCCCTGTGGACATGCAGCCTTGTTACAATGACAGAATATGTTATTCAAACAGAGGAAATGTAAAAATACATATAAAACGTCATACAAAATCCAGGATTACACAAGAAAGTGAAAACACTTACTTCCAATGTGGTCCTTTCAATCAAATTATTATTCCTCTGAATACCACGCAACATTAGAATGGGGAAGTTTTGCTGCGTTATCAAATGCAACAACCACTCTCAAGATTGGTGTGGAAAAAGATTGATAACGGCATACAATTTTTTTAACTTCCCGACTTGGAAGAAAAGTGGAGAGAATCGGGTGTCTGAGCTAACAAATAGCCGTGGGATGGAATGGATTGCAGCGGTCAGTGTTATGATCCCTCATGCGCCATAACACAGCGCACAGAAGGAGGAATGAAAACCCACGTGCAGAGTATGATGTGTGCAATTTATTGAACAAAAATGGACATTCAATCCAGCAAACAGTCACAATATAACCAGGAGTATGAGTTACAGTAATGGATAATACCAGGAGAGCAGGGACATCTCAAAGACGCTCAACAGCCCGAGGGGGGAGAATGCCTAGTGCAAATCAAAGAACATGATCCTCATAGTGCTCCCAGGCTTCTCCAGGTGGGACAGAGAATGGTGTAGGAGGAAGATCACTGCATTCTCCGCCCTGATGCCATGCTGGTAGGCAAACTGAAGTGGGCCCATCGCTGGTCCAACCAGGGGGTGGGGGTGGGCGAGGAGCAGCCTCTTCAGGGTCTTCGTTATGTGTGATGTGAGGTCCACTGGTTTGTAGCTGTTAAGGTCCTTGGGGTGCGGAGTCTTTGGCACGGGTACCACACAGGATGTTTTCCACAGCTGTGGTACCCTCCTCAGCTTCAGGCTCAGATTGAAGATATGCTCCACGATTCCGCATAGCTAATTTGCTCAGGACTTGAGGAGCCTCGAGCTGATCCCGTCCGGACCTGCAGCCTTCCTCGCTTTGATCTTCTTCAGCTCAGCTCTCACCTGGGTCTTAGTGAGGGACAAACTGTGGCAGGGGGGCTGTGTGCTGGGGGCGGGGTGTTGGGTCTGTGAGGGGAAAACAGCAAGGGATGTGCACTGAGAACTGGGGGATGTAAGGGAGTGGGGGTGGAGGGAGGGCAGTGGACAGGGGGACTAGATGAAAGTGGAGGCAGCAGGGGCTTGTGGGCAGGTGGAGAAGAGGGCGTTAAAGAACAGGTTCAGGTCGTTCACCCACTCCCTACTTCCCACAGCGTGGGAGGAGGTATTCTGGTGCCCAGAGATGGTTTTGAGGCCTCTCCAGACACCGCTGACATCCCTCTGCCGCAGCTTGTCCTCCGTCTTCTTCCTGTAACTGTCCTTCCCCTCTCTAATCTTCCTCCTTAGCTCCCTCTGTACGGACTTCAGCTCCTCCTTGTTTCCCGTCCTGAAGATCCTTTTCTTCTCTTTCAGCAGTGACTTTATCTCAGAGTTGATTCAGGGTTTGTTGTTTGAGAAACACCTTGTCTTGGTGGGTACAGTGTTCTCCACACAGAAGTTGATGTGATCTGTGTTTGGTGTGTGTGAGGCCATCGATGTCCTCACCATGTGGATCCCAGAGCTGCTCCCACACTGTGGATTCATCCATTCATCCATCCATCTTCTTCCGCTTAATCATTTTCGGGTCGCGGGGGGACTGGAGCCTATCCCAGCATCTTTGGGCAAGAGGCAGGGTACACCCTGGACAGATCGCCAGTCCATCGCAGGGCCAACACAGAGAGACAGACAACCATTCACTCTCACAGTCATACCTAAGGACAATTTAGAATCCCCAGTTTGATGCCAGTTAACTTAACATGCATGTTTTTGGCATGTGGGAGGAAACCGGAGAAATCCCGGAGTAAACCCACACAGACACGGGGAGAACATGCAAACTCCACACAGATCACTGTTGGTAGGGGGCTGGGATCAAACCCAGGATCCCCCGGCCAAGGGTGAGTTGCTGTGCTGTCGCAGTGCTAACCACTCCGCCACTGTGCTGCTCAATAAAATGTAAATGAGTTTTGGGCCAGCATGCTCAAACTGTTCCACTGTCAGCCTATTGCCTTAAGTGGCCGAAGTTGAAAGAAAATGGAACTCAGCGGACCATTCTAGTTGACGTACTGAAAAAAGTAATCACAGGTGGATTTCTGCACTGCTGCATTACATTTTTAGATTATAGTGGTGGAAAAACAACAAGGTTTTCTTACATTTTTATGCTTTTGAGGTGTTTAGCTTTAGGTTTGACTCTTACCAAGTCATTTGCTCATGTCAGGCTGTATCTTGAAGTAAAACAAAAACGTCTGGGTTAGTCCTGTCCTGGAGCACGGAGAGCCAATCAGGACAGATTATCAGGAGCATGTGCTGTATGTTTCATTGTTTTCACAGAAAAACTTGTGGTGTTCTAAATAAAAATCACAACAGAAGGTGATAGAAGTGAGACAGAAAAAAAGGCTACTGTTTCTTGTTTATATTGGCACACATTTCTAACTCACAAGTGACAGATTTGATTGTGACATACTGTAGATCTCCCTGTTGAACCATACAGTCCATGGTTCTCTATATTGCTGTGAAACAGACTTCTGACCTGTATCCAGGTAAAATCTCTGAAGATTTGTAAAAAGTATGAATAATAAACTTGTCTATTGTTGTTGAATTTATTATGTAGTTCTTTAATGCATTTGCGTAACCTGTTTGTTTGCTGCTACTTTATTCTTCAGCCTCTGCCTTCTCAGAGAGATACTTCGGTTCACCCTCAGCAGAGCAGAGCAGATATCAGGTGAGATGTTTTTACACTGTATTTTACTCCTTCTAAATCAGTTATCTTTTCAGAATATTTCTCTTTTATAATATTTATTATTAATGTGGTTTTTGAAGCAAAGTTGAAAGTGGAACCCAATTATTTTAATGTCCATGTAAAAGCCTCTACTGTGTTGGTAAGTGGCTCTGCAGTAGAACTATTCTTCCTTCTACTTACTGCTCAGTTTGGTAGTCATTTACATATAGCTCACTTTGAAAATAAAGTGTAAAAATGATATACAGTATATTTATCAATTTCATCCAATTTTGTTTGTTTCTGGTTTGAAATGGAACTCATCTATGTAATTCCAGATAAAATGTGTCTCACTGTCAAGTACTTGGAAAACTATTAATGCCGTTCTTAATATTTCTGAGTCCTGCCAATGCAGTGTTAAATCACTCTGACAGTACCTCATTAGTTAGTCCAGGACTCACTAATCTGTGGCTCTGTTGCTCTTAACCAGTGGTTTTCTTTAAGGACAACATGTCCATGCCATGACAGCCATACCTCTCACATCTTCCCAGTGATTGGTGCCACTCCCATTCTTCACGTTAATCATGCAAGGTCATGGCTGAGGTTCCAGTGCAACATATGCATCTCCATTCTGTGGAGTGTTTGCTCATGTTTTGCTGTAGTGGGCCATAGGGCAGATCACAGTCATGTAGATCTTTCCCTTAAGGTGCACTGGCATCCGGCTGTCATCACTGCCATCACTTGGCCCAAGCAGTGCTGACTCAGGAGCAGGCATCAGCGAGTGTGTTGCCGAGGTATTTGAAGTGTGTTCTCTTCTTTAAGGGGGCACCATTTATGCTAACAGTTCCATCAGTTTCGTCTAAAAATTGCACATTCTCAGTACTTTGTGATGTTCAGGCGCATTCCATTCTTGCCGAGCCATATCCCACACTGTTGCATTTGTTGTTCCAAATGGCCTTAGCCTTCAGCTCCCAGGACCACATTGTCCACATACATCAATGTCCATGGGTGGGACAGCTGGAGATCGGCCATGGCTGTGTCCATACACAGGATAAAGGGGAGGGGGGGGCTGGGCTGACCCCTGATGCACCTCCACTGCAATAGGAAATGGCGGTGATGTTCCCACCGGGCATCATACGCTACTATTGACACCTTGGTACAGTAGTTGGACCAAGCACATGTAAACGATGGGCACATTGTGGGATCGTCGTGCGTGCCACATGAGGGCATGTGACTGTGGCATCTAAACTATCGGCCACACTGATAATTTCATTTGAGCTGAAATGCTTTATATGAAGTTTGTCCTATACGCTAGTGGGGGGGGCACAGAAATACCAGATGTGCAAGCAAAAAAAGATACAATATATATCATTCAGTTGTCCTCCAATTTAAGGTTACATTTATAGTGTGTTTTGCTTTGCTTCCTAAGTGGGTTGCCTCTATCTGGGCCAGTTTGCTCTATTTTTGTCTCTCACAGAAGGAGGGGTGGTCTGCTCTAAATGACATCAAGAAAAGGGAAATGTGGTATGGTCTGATCAGGCAATAAACAGCTGGACGTTATCACACCTACTGTCCTCCGAGGCTCTGATGCAGGGAAAGAAATATTTTATATAAAATGTCCAGTGGTTGATGAGTCGCTGCAGTCTGAAAATCTTCTCAATTGGATCCCTGCTGAATGAAAATGAAAATGAATGTCAGGACTAAGAGACTGAAATGTATTCTGATATTAAAGCTGACTGTTCTAAGAGATAAATCTAAACTCCATGGTCAAACAAGGTAACCAGGACCCCCTAGAAACTTTGGAAGCAAACAAAGAAATGAAAACCTGGGAAATACGTTAGCCACACACAAGATAAATTTGAAAAGATACCCCAAGAAAGAACAACAAAATCAAAATGAAGACGACTGTTGATATATACACACAGATGACTTTTACTTAAAGAGAAGAACAATTCAGTGTTTCACAAGGAATTCTTTAGGACGCTAAACTTCTTTACTATGATCAAAACCTTCTTTAAATGCTCTGAAGCTTGTGAGATATAAATTTGATTTATTTCAGAGCAGATTTGGACAAAAACAGAAAAACAACCTAAAGGCACCAGTCCCCCTCCCTTCATCAAACCAGCTGTCTGTTCCTCCATCCGTCCATCCATCCCTCCATGCCTCCATCTGTACATTGTAAGTTAGGGCCTTGATGGAGGTATGCACTCTCAGATCACTTCCAAAATGTAATGGGTTTATCCTTAGGCCAAGGGCCACCTTTGAAAATTTCATTTAAAATCCACTGAGAAGTTTAAGCATAATCCTGCTAACAGACAAGCAAACAAACTAACCACCCTGATTACATTACCTCCTTGGTGGAGGTAACAAGATATACCGTAAGAGGTAATAGAGTTGGAGCACTCAAGACCAAGGTCTTGGCCTTGTCTTGAGACCACATTGTCACCTTCCCAGTCTCATATCGGAATCAAAGTATTTTTTTTTTCTTGGACTTGTCTTGGCTTAGGACAAAATGAACTCTGGGTTGTAAAGCAAAACAATTTAAGACCAGGATTTGTTTATGTGTCCACATTATAAGTGTGATTGCAAAGAAATTGTTCCCTTAAATGTAACAGTAAAGTAATTTGCAGGTTTAGTTTTATGTCACTATTAACAGTCACAACCCTGCTCCTTTCACACAAGCAGGAGAAGATGAGAGGAAACAAAGAGGAGAGGAGAGTTGCAACCAACCTCTTGTTTAAACATTTTTCTGTTGATAGGACTTTTGAGAACATGGGGTCATTTCATGTTTTAGTTAATTACAGACATGAGGATGTCCCAAGTCAGTTAAAGATGGTTATTTTGATTTCAGCACCCTACTCAGAAGGAACTTTTATATTGAGCTCTCTTGGTCTCAGTCTCAGTCATGTCTCGGTTAGCATGGTCTTGACGACATCACTAGTAGTTAAAAGCTCCATGTCACTCTATGGAGCCCTCCAAAACCCTTGTTTTTTCAATGGCACCCATGGGCAATATGTGATCTGAAGTCCCTTCTCTCCATTCATTTCCGATTCAAGATTCAAAGGCTTTATTATCATGTGCACAGTTAAGAAATGCTACATTTCCTGAGCAATGAAATTTGTACTTTGCTCTCCGAACGAATGCCAAGGTAATAGGTATAGAAACAACAATTCTAAGGTCATGACACACTAACTACAATTCTAGGTCATGACACAGTAACTTACAGTAACTCAATTCTAATACTAATGAATGCTAATAACACACACACCAACGCACAGTTAGGCAATTTGGACTCCTTAAGCACACCTTATTTAAAACTAAATACTAAAACTAATGAGTACTAATAATATTATGTATGTCATGACCGCCAATTAGGCGCACCTGCGCACACACCTGTCTTCTATCTGGCTCTGGCTATTTATTCTGTGAGGCCCAGAGATCAGCGCAGAGTCGTCTGCTTCCTTTCCAAGGAGCCTGTACTCTCCAACTGTACGCTGAGCTTCCAGCCTTGTCTACTCTCCAGTGTTTCTGCTTACCTTTGGACTCCTCACCATCCGGCAGCCAAGTAAGCCATCATTTATTCCTCTCACCTCTCAACTACCCCTGTGCACAGGTGGTGAAACCTTGGCGGCGGACATCCCTGCTCAGTTCACCTGCCTACTCCATCTCCCTTGGGGCTGCTGACACTGTCCTCCTGGTCGTGGCCGTTGAGCTAACCTGAGTTTCACTCCTACGCCGAGACAGTAAGGATTGTATGATTGGGTGTTTCATCTGCCTAGAGTGTCCCTAATTGTCTCTCTTCTCTGTCCTTAGAGTTGCCAGGTTGCACAGTGCTCTGCTCGCCCCAAGCTGACTCATCCATGCACTACATTCACTACAGATACTCATACATGCACCCACACACTTACACAATTATAAATAAAAGGTTAATTGTGTTTCCTGAGTCGTGTCTGCTTCTTGGGTCTAAACCATGTCAGTACGACTCCGCCAGAGTGACCCAGCAGACAGCATGCTAGCGCGCAAGGTTAACAACTTAGAGGCTCCAGTTGACCAGTTACCCTATCAACAGCAAATAATTCTAACACAGCTAACTCAAGTTACTGATCGGTTGGATCACCTGATTAACCCACAGCACCCCCCCCCCCGGCTCCCGCTAGCTCCTCTGCTCCTGTTAGCTCTGCTATTAGCCAGGCTACATCAGGTTCCTCATCACGACTTACTCCCATACCCACTCCCACCCGTTTTGGTGGTAAGCTAGGAGAAGCGAGGGGTTTTCTGATGCAGTGTGACATTGTTTTTCAGCGGGTGCCTGGGGATTTTCCTTCAGATCATGGCCGAATTGAGTATGTGATTAATCTGTTAGAAGGGCGGGCTTTAGCTTGGGCTTACGCCATCATGGCTAGGGCTAGCTATGCTTCTCTCACCTACTCGCAGTTTGTTAGTGATTTTAAGGAGGTGTGCAACCACTCCGATTGGGATAGTGTGCTTACCTCCCGGATGATGAATTTGAAGCAGTGGGCGAGGGCAGTCGCCGACTACGCCATGGACTTCCGGGTGGTGGCCACAGAGGTGGGGTGGCAGGATGCCTCATTATGTAGCATCTTTATCAGAAGCCTTTGTCCTAGCCTATGGGACGAGTTAGCCCACTTAGAGAAGCCCTCTAACTTAACCGAGTTGATTTCTTTTGGCTATTAGCCTTGACAATAGACTGAGGGAGTGGGCGGCCGAACGGAAAACTTCCGGTCGCTCGGGTAGTCAGTTCCGCCGTTCCCTACAGCCCCCCCCATTGGTGCTACCTCCAGCTGAGTCCCCGGATGAGCCAGAGCCGATGGTGACAGGTCGAGCTAAGTTGTCATCTGCTGAGAGACAGCGACGCCGGGAGTTGGGGTTATGCGTTTACTGTGGGAGTGAGGAGCATGAGCTTAAGGTATGTCCTGTACGGCCAAAAGGGGGAGTCCGTGTGTCACAGTAGGGGGACTCATGGACTCACTTCGATTAAATCCCCTCATTAGCTTCCAGATTCCCATCCGTTTCTGTCTCAAACATAAAGAATTTACCACACACGCACTCATTGACTCCGGGGCCGAGCAGAGCTTTATCTCTGGGGAACTGACAACCCGGTTGGGGCTCCCCGTTCAGTTATTGGAGACCCCCTTAAGACTGATCACCCTCTCTAAAGCCCCTTTCGCTACGGTTTCCCACCGGACCGTCCCAGTGTCTGTGATTACATCGGACAATCATCGGGAGGAGCTGAGGCTGTATGTGCTGCTGGTCTCTTCTTCCCCAGTTATCCTCGGCTATCCCTGGCTTCGCCTGCACAATCCCTCCATAGAGTGGCGGTCCGGGAGTGTCCGTGCCTGGAGCTCTTTCTGTCTGAATGCCTGCCTTCAGTCTGCTGCATGCTTGCCGTCCGTGCCTCTGAGTGTTCCGATCCCTGCTCCTCCTTATTTGGTTAAAGTTCCTCCCGAATATCACAACTTAGGGGCCACTTTCAGTAAAACTCAGCCCCCCCACCCCCGCCCCACCGCCCGTATGACTGTGCCATCAATCTCCACGCTGGAGCTCCACTGCCATCCAGCCGACTCTACAACCTGTCTGCCCCGGAGCAAGAAGCGATGGAGACATACATCAAGGAGTCCTTAAGCTCAGGTATAATCCTGCCATCATCTTCAGCGGTGGGGGCAGGGTTTTTCTTCGTTGGCAAGAAGGATGGCTCACTGAGGCTGTGTATAGACTTTCGGGAGTTGAATAACATAACCATCAAGGACAAATACACACTTCCACTCATTAATTCAGCCTTTGATTCCCTCCGAGATGCCTCTTGGTTTTCCAAATTAGACCTGCGCAACGCCTATCATCTGGTGCGGATCCGGGAGGGTGATGAATGGAAGACGGCGTTCCGGACCCCTAGTGGAAATTTTGAGTATCTGGTCATGCCATTTGGGGTGACTAATGCCCCTGCCGTCTTCCAGTGGCTAATTAATGATGTGTTGAGGGATTTTTTTGGGCACATTTGTATTTGTCTACCTGGACGATATCCTTATCTTTTTCCAGTCCCTGGAGGAGCATCGAGTATACGTGAGGCGGGTACTGCAGCGACTGTTGGAGAACAAACTTTTCGTGAAGGCCGAAAAATGTGAGTTTCATGTTCCCGGACATCGTTCCTTGGGTTTGTCATCTCTCACAATGAGGTCATCCCCGACCCGGGTAAGATAAAAGCGGTGGTAGAGTGGCCCACTCCATTGTCCAGAAAGCAGCTCCAACAGTTTCTGGGATTTGCTAACTTTTACCACCGCTTCATCCAGAACTACAGCCTGATTGCTCTTCCCCTATCCAGTTTGACCTCTCCCAAGGTTCCTTTCCGGAGGACTGAGGAGGCGGCGGCGGCCTTTGCCAAACTGAAGACCAGGTTCTCATCCTCTCCCATACTGACTCAGGTGGACTCCGCTCTCCAGTGCCTGGTGGAGGTGGATGCTTCGGACTCGGGGGTGGGAGCTGTCCTTTCTCAGCGATCTCTGGCGGATGGCAAAATTTGACCCTGTGCGTTCTTCTTCCGGCACCTGTCTCCAGCTGAGTGCAATTATGACATCGGTGACAGGGAGCTCTTGGCTGTCAAGCTCGCCTTGGAGGAGAGGCGTCACTGGTTGGAGGGTGCCTCCCAGCCATTCGTTGTATGGACCAATCATAAGAATCTGGAATACCTGATCTGGGTGAACGTCACTTGTGGTAACGTATCGCCACTTCCTGTATTGCTGTCTGTCCGTGTGGTTAGCTCTCCTCACTCTCCTAAGGATTTTGCTTTTAATTGTATTTTAACCACTTTTTTGCATCTACCGTTAGTTGTCATTTCTGTTTATCAAGCCTCTTGCACCTGTGTGTCACCTAATCACCCTCTTTAGCTTTCTGTTCACCTTTTATCAGTGTTTTTGTTAGCTTCGGGTTAGCCACTAGCTATGGCTGCTAGCTCTCCTTCCCCTTCTCCTCTGGTGTGCTCTCTCTGTTAGATGTTTAGCTACACCTCTGCCTCTTTTAGTGATAACGGTAAATGTAATAAATGTTGTCTTTTTGAGGTGCTCGAGGCGAGGTTGTCTGATTTGGAATCCCGGCTCCGCTGCATTGAAACACCGTCTGCGCCAGTTACTCTTGACAGACGTCCCCTAGCTGCAGCGGAGCTCGTTAGCATAGGCCCCGTTAGCGGTCCTCCGGTCCTCCTCAGCAGCAAGGAGACTGGGTGGGTGACGTGAGAAGGAAGCCTAGCCACAAAGCCCCGGTTCACCACCAACCTGTTCACGTTTCTAATCGTTTTTCCCCGCTCAGCGACACACCCGCTGAAGAAAAAACTCTGATCATTGGCGACTCTGTAGTCAGAAACGTGAACCTAGAGACTCCAGCGGCCATAGTCAAATGCATTCCTGGGGCCAGAGCAGGCGACATCGAGTCAAATTTGAAAATGCTGGCTAAAAGTAACTGTAAATACTCCACAATTGTTATTCACGCTGGCATTAATGACATCCGTCTCCGGCAGTCAGAAGTCACGAAACTTAATGTAGAATCGGTGTGTGACTTTGCCAAAACAATGTCTGCCTCTGTAGTATTCTCTGGGCCCCTCCCCAATCTGACCAGTGATGACATGTTTAGCCGCTCGTCATCCTTCAACCGCTGGCTGTCTGTGTGGTGTCCTGCAAACAACGTGGGCTACATTGACAATTGGAGCTCATTATATGGAGCTGTTATATTTGTGTATTTATAATATTTATAATATTTATAATTGTGTATTTATAATTTTTCTGCATTGATGTATGTGGTTATTGTGTATATTTTTTTATCTTGATTCTTTTTTCTAAAGCCCATCCAGGGACAAGAGTTGCAAATTAGCTAATAGCTATACACTCTATGTGCAACACATCAGATTAATTGTCTTTGATTAATTGTCTATGTTTATTGCACTGTCCCTGTCAAATAAACTAATCTACTACTACTATTTTGGGGAAAACCTGGTGTTATTAGACGAGATGGCATCCATCCCACTTTGGATGGTGCGTCTCATTTATCTAACAATCTGGCATCTTTTTTATCCAAATTTCCAAAATCTTGACAACTCAGAGTTGGGACCAGGAAGCAGAGTCGCAGTCTTACACGCCTCTCTGCAGCTCCTCTTCATCCGCCACCCCTCAACTTAGCCCCTGTCTTCCCCATCAGAGAATCGTTGTCTGCTCCCTCCAAAGCAAATAAAAATATAATGTATAAGCATCCCAAAGTGATTAAACAAAAAGTTGGTAAAACTCAAATTAAATATGAAGCCTCTAAATTGAATGATTTGGCCTCTGTTCCTCCTCATAATTTAAAAATTAAATGCGGTTTGTTAAATATTAGGTCTCTAACTCCGAAGTCTCTGCTAGTCCATGATCTGTTAATTGATCATCATTGATTTAATATCCCTTACAGAAACTTGGTTAGGACAAGAGGATTATGTTGGTTTAAATGAATCAACTCCCTCTGGTTGTTTAAACTGTCAAAATCCCAGAAGTTCTGGTCGTGGAGGAGGAGTAGCAACAATTTACCATTCCAAATTACTAGTTAATGTAAAGCAAAAAGCATGTTATAATTCCTTTGAGGGCCTGGTCCTCAGTATTGGGCACTTTAGCAATTTTAGGCTAAACCCAATTTTTATTTACCATAGTTTATCGTCCTCCATCAACCTACTCAGAATTTTTATCCGAATTTGCTGAATTCTTAGCTGATTTAGTGCTGAAATCAGATAATAATTATAGTAGGGGACTTTAATATACATGTAGATGTAGATAGTGACTGCCTTAATGTGGCATTTAATTCAATATTAGACTCGATTGAGTTTTCTCAGAAAGTAGGAAATTCTACTCATTATCTCCACCAAGGTGGACCTTGTTCTGACATATGGCATAGAAATAGAAAATCTGGTGGTGTCTCTTCATAACCCTGTACTGTCAGACCATTGTCTGTTAACCTTTGATTTTACTATTTCTGACTATTTGGCTCCTAAAGAAAAATATTACTACAGTAGATACCTCTCAGATGATGCTGTTACCAAATTTATGCAGATTGTTTCCTCTATGCCATGTGTCAACACAATGGAAATAAGCTATAGACAGCTTGCTCCTTCTGTAATTGATAGCATGGTAGATAGTGTTACAGCTTCTCTGCATCAGACTCTAGACTTGGTGGCCCCCTTAAAAAAGAAAAAGTCTAATCAGAGATTTCTAACTCCTTGGTTCAACACAGAAACTCGTAGCTTAAAACAGAAGACTCGTCAATTTAGAAAGAAAATGGCGCTCCACTAATTTAGATGAAATCTATTTAGCTTAGAGAAATCATCTTTTAATTTATAAAAAATCTCTTAGAAAAGCTAGAATGAGTTATTATTCTGCATTAATAGAAGAGGACAAGAATAATCCCAGGTTTCTTTTCAGTACTGTAGCCAGGTTGACAGAGTCAGAACTCTGTCAATCCTAGCATTCCCTTAGAGCTTACTAGTCAGGACTTTATGAACTTTTTCAATAATAAAATTTCATCCATCAGAGATAAACTCAATCAGATTTTTCCCACGGTTAACTTAAATACAGTAACTACTACATCTCCTTCAACTGATATCTGTCTTGATGAGTTTATGCCAATTGACCTTTTAGAGTTAGACAAAATAGTTTCCTCATTCAAGCCTTCAACTTTTCTTTTAGCCCCTATTCCTACCAGGTTATTTAAAGAAGTCTTCCCACTTATTGGTAGCTTTATTCTTCATATAATCAATTCTTCATTAACTTTAGGCCATGTACCGCAGGCTTTTAAAACGGCTGTAATTGAACCCTTACTCAAAAAGCCAACGTTAGATCCAGGAGCTTTAGCTAACTATAGACCATTCTCTAATCTCCCTTTCATTTCAAAAATCTTAGAAAGAGTTGTTGCTACGCAATTATTTGACCACCTGCAGGGAAATGGTTTACTTGAAGAGTTTCAATCTGGGTTTAGAATCCATCATAGTACTGAAACAGCCGTAGCGAAGGTCACTAACGACCTCCTCATCGCATTTGATAATGAACTTGTTTCTGTACTTGTCCTTTTATACCTTAGTGCAGCTTTTGATACTATCGATCATAATGTTCTACTTGATAGATTAAAACACTATGTTGGACTTAATGGAACTTCGCTGCAGTGGTTTAGATCTTATTTATCTGATAGGTTCCAGTTTGTTCATGTCAGTAATGAGTTTTCTTTCAACTCAAAGCTCAGTCATGGAGTTCCACAGGGATCTGTGCTAGGCCCTACTCTTTTTAGTTTATATATGCTTCAGTTAGGCAACATTATTAGAAAGCACTTTATACATTTTCATTGTTATGCAGATGACACACAATTATACCTGTCAATGAAACCAGATAATAGTAATCAATTAGCCAAGTTGGAAGCCTGTCTTAAGGAAATCAAAGCTTGGATGACTTGTAATTTCCTGCTATTAAATTCAGATAAGACTGAAGTCATTCTTGTTGGTCCAAAAAACCTTAGAAATACCTTTCCAAATCAAACTTTCAGTTTGGCTGCAGTTACTCTTTCTCTTAATAGCTCTGTGAGGAACCTTGGAATTATTTTTGATCAAGATCTGTCTTTCAATTCACATATTAAATTTGTTTCTAAGACTGCCTTCTATCATTTGCGTAATTTTGCCAAGATTAGGAGCATCTTGTCTCAGAGTGATGCTGAGAAACTGATCCACGCTTTTGTTAGCTCGAGATTAGATTATTGTAATTCTTTATTATCAGGTTGTCCTAAAACATCTTTAAAAAGTCTTCAGCTGATCCAAAATGCTGCAGCAAGAGTTTTAACAGGTACTAGAAAGAGAGGTCATATCTCTCCGGTTCTGGCCTCCCTTCATTGGCTTCCCATAGAGTTTAGAATTAAGTTTAAAATCCTTCTTCTTACTTACAAAGCTCTAAACAATCAGGCCCCTTTTTATTTAAAAGATCTGATACTACCGCATTATCCTAACAGAGCACTACGCTCCCAAAATGCAAGATTACTTGTAATACCTAGAATCTCCAAAAGTACAATGGGAGGCAGAGCCTTCAGTTATCAAGCTCTTCTCCTGTGGAACCAGCTGCCAATCTGGATTCGGGAGTCAGACTCGATCTCTGTTTTTAAGAATAGGGTTAAAACCTTCCTTTTTGATATAGCCTACAATTAGGGAGGGATCATGTGTTTCTGAACCCTCCTTTAGTTATGCTGCTAATAGGTTTAGTCAGCCGGGGGACCTCCAATAATGCACTGGGCCTCACTCCTTTCTTCACTCTCAATGAAATATTTTTTTTTTTTTTTTGCTGGTCATTAACATCTGTTTGTTCTCTCCCATAGATTGAATCCCCATTGTGCTGTTTGCTCTCTACATGTCTGTTCTTTCATCTTGAAAGTGCTATGAGATGACTGTTGTTGTGAAATGTTGCTATATAAATAAAGTTGAATTGAATTGAATTGAATTGAACCTCCGGACGGCCAAGCGTCTGAATTCACTCCAGGCCCGCTGGTCCCTGTTTTTTGGAAGATTTGACTTCACCATTACCTACCGCCCCGGGTCGAAGAATATGAAGCTGGATGCCTTGTCCCACCAGTTTGCCTCGGAGATGACGGAGATGCCCGAGCACCCTATTCTACCCTCATTGTGTGTCGTGGGTGCCATCTTCTGGGGTATCAAGGACAAGGTTTTGAAGGCTCAGGAGGACGAGCCCAACCCAGGCGGGGGGCCAGCGGGTAGACTGTTCTTCCCATCGGCCGTTCGGGGGGAGGTTATTCATTGGGGCCACTCGTCCAAGTTCTCGTGTCACCCGGGGAAGGGACGCACAGTGGATCTTCTTCAGAGGACGTTCTGGTGGCCGTCGCTGCACAGGGACATCGGGGAGTACAACCGGGCCTGTTCTCAGTGTGCCGCCGGTAAGACATCTTCTTCTCCTCCAGCTGGGCTGCTCCACCCCCTTCCCATCCCCGGCAGACCATGGTTCCACATGGCTCTGGATTTCGTCACCGGCCTCCCATCATCCAATCACAACACGGTAATCCTCACACTGGTTGACAGGTTCTCCAAGGCTGCCCATTTTGTCCCCCTGCAGGGGCTGTCCACGGCCAGGGAGACGGCGGACCTTCTAGTCCAGCATGTGGTTCGATTACATGGCAACCCTCTGGATATCGTCTCTGACCGAGGTCCCCAGTTTGTGTCCCAAGTTTGGAGGTCATTTTGCAATGCCTTGGGGGCCACGGCGATTCTATCTTCAGACTATCATCCTCAAACCAACGGGCAGTGTGAACGAGCAAACCAGGAGTTGGAGGCCGTGCTGCGGTGTGTCGCCACCACCAACCCATCATCTTGGAGCTCCCACCTTCCCTGGACTGAGTACGCTCACAACAACACCATCTCATCAGCCATCGGTATGTCTCCTTTCCATGCTTCGCTGGGTTACAATTCCCCACTGTTCCCGGAGGAGGAAGGGGACATCCCCATTCCCTCTGTTCGTGCACACCTGCAGTGTTGCCGTTGGATCTGGAGAGCTACCCGGGAGGCGATGCAACGCACGGCAGAACACAACGCTTTGGTAGCCAACCGTCGCAGGGCTCCAGCTCCCGCCTACCAGGTGGGTCAACAGGTATGGCTGTCCACCAAGCATATTGACTTGAAGGTTGAGAGGAGGAAGATGTCCCAAAGGTTTATTGGACCCTTTCCTATCACTCAAATTATTAACCCGGTGTGTGTACGACTAGCCCCCCCCCTTCCCTCCACATTTGTCCTTCTTTTCACGTCTCGCAGGTCAAGCCCGTCTGCTCCAGTACCTTTTGTCCTCTGCCCAGGGACCCACCGCCACCGATGATAATTGACGGCGAGCCGACTTGGAAGGTCAACGCCATTCTGGATGTCCGACACTGGGGTCACGGTCTGCAGCACCTGGTGGACTGGGAGGGCTATGGGCCGGAGTGGAGATCCTGTGTGCACCCCTCCTTCGTGCTGGACAAGCAACTCATCAGGGACTTCCATCAGGCGCACCCAGGTAGGATGGATTGACCGCCGAGAGGCGTGTCATTGGGGGGGAGTACTGTCATGGCCACCAATTAGGCACACCTGCGCACACACCTGTCTTCTATCTGGCTCTGGTTATTTATTCCGCGAGGCCCAGAGGTCAGTGCGGAATCGTCTGCTTCCTTTCCAAGGGACCTGTACTCGCCAACTCTACACTGAGCTTCCAGCCTCGTCTACTCTCCAGTGCTTCTGCTTGCCTTTGGACTCCTCACCATCCAGCAACCAAGTAAGCCATCATTTATTCCTCTCACCTGTCAACTACCCCTGTGCACAGGCAGTGAAACCTTGGTGGCGGACTCTCTTCCACCTGGCAGCGGACATCCCTGCTCAGTTCACCTGCCTACTCCATCTCCCTTGGAGCTGCTGACACTGTCCTCCTAGCCGTGGCTGTTGAGCTAACCTGAGTTTCACTCCTATGCCGAGACAGTAAGGATTGTATGATTGGGTGTTTCATCTGCCTAGAGTGTCCCTAATTGTCTCTCTGCTCTGTCCTTAGGGTTGCCAGGTTGCACGGTGCTCTGCTCGCCCCAAGCTGACTCATCCACGCACTACACTCACTACAGACACTCATACATGCACCCACACACTTACACGATTATAAATAAAAGGTTAATTGTGTTTCCTGAGTTGTATCTGCTTCTTGGGTCTAAACCATGTCAGTGTACAGTGTGCAAATAAGCATTGTGCAACCTGATGTGAACCTGAGATGGCATAGACCTGAATACAGTATGCACATGAGCATTGTGCAATGAGCAGTGTATAATTATAAATTACAAATTAGTACATATTACTCTTTCTGTAATGGTAGTACCAGTAGACTGTGCATGATAAGTAGCAGCAGAGATGATAATTAGCAGCAGAGATGATATGGACATCAGACAAGTGAGACTATATCTACTGTACAGGTGAGCAGTGTGCATATTTAGCAGCCGGTGTGTGATGTGCAAAGCTGTATTATGGAGTTTTGGGAGTTGTTATCTGTTCAGGAGTCTGATGGCAGTGGGAAAGAAGGAGTTCTTCAGTCTGGTTATCCTGCATTTCACACTTCTGTACCTCAGGCCTGAGGGTAGAAGTGTGAACAGTCTGTGCTGGGGGTGGGTGGGGCCCGGAGGATGGCATCAGCTCTCCTTTGGACTCTGCAGTGGTAGATGCTCTGCAGAGAGGGGAGTGGCGTCCTGATGATCTTCTCCACTGTCTTCACCACTCTCTGCAGGCGTTTGCACTCCAGGGCAGTGGTGCTGCCGTACCACACAGTGATGCAGTTGGTCACGATGCTCTCGATGGTGCAGCTGTAGAAATGATTGAGGATCCTGGAGGACATGCCAAACTTCTTCAGCCTCCTCAGAAAGTACAGTCGCTGTTGAGCTCTCTTAACAAGCTCTGTGGTGTTGTGTGTCTACTTAAGGTCCTCACTGATGTGGATGCCCAGATATTTAAAGCTGCTCACCCTCTCCACCTCAAGCTTCCGGATGAACAGCAACCGATGGGGTCTCCTCCTCCCTTTCCTCATGTCCACTATCATCTCCTTTGTCTTGTCCGTGTTGAGGATGAGGTTGTTGTCCTCACACCATGACACCAGGTTGGCCACCTCCCTCCTGTAGGATGCTTCATCATCACCAGTGATGCATCCTATCACTGCTGTGGCATCCGCAAACTTTAGGATGATATTGTCCTTGTGGGAGGCAACACAGTCATGGATGAAGAGGCTGTAGAGGATGGGGCTGAGAACACAACCCTGTGGGACACCTGTGTTTGTGATGATGCTGGCTGAGGTCGTTACCTATCCTGACAGACTGGGGCCTGCCAGTTAGAAAGTCCAGTAGCCAGTCGTAGAGGGTGGGGTGCAGACCAAGTGAAGACAGTTTGTTGGTGAGTTTGTGGGGGATGACCGTGTTGAAGGCGGAGCTGTAGTCGACAAAGAGCATCCTAATGTAGGTGTCTTTATCTTCCAGGTGGGAGAGAAAATAATGGAGTGCTGCAGCGATGGCATCTGAGGTGGACCTGTTGGGCCAGTAAGCATACTGCAGGGGGTCAAGGGTGCCCGGTATGTTGTTCTGAATGAGGGGCAGCACCACAATCTCAAAGCACTTCATGATGATTGGAGTGAGTGCTACCGGTCTGTAATCATTCAGACAGGTTGGCGGGCTCCTTTTGGGGAGGGGGATGATGGTTGTCATTTTGAAGCAGGAGGGGACTATGTTCTGGTTGAGAGAGAGGTTAAAGATTGCTGTGAGAACATCAGTCAGCTCTGCAGCGCATACTCTGAGGGCCTGCCCAAGTATGTTGTCTGGTCCTGCTGCCTTGTGGGGGTTAATATTCCTCAGTGCTTTGTTTACCTGGCCTGGTGAGACTCTTTAGTGGGGGGGGGGGGGGGGTGCGTGAGTGTGTGTCTCTTCTCTGTACTGTAGCTGGTGGTCTCAAAGCGGGTGTAAAAGATGTTGAGATCGTCCAGCAGGATGTCTGTGGAGCTAGTGGTGCTGCTGTTGGTCCTCTTGTAGTCTGTGATGTGTTGCAGGCCTTGCTACATGCACCCCGGGTCAGGAGTGGAGTAGAGGCTATCTAGCTTTTCTCTGTACTGCCTCTTGGCTGTTGTTATAGCCTTTCTCAGTCCATACTTTGCAGCTTTGTACTCGACCTCACAGCCTGATTTAAATGCACAAGAGTGAGTATGCAGCATCTGACGTACCTCACTGTTGATCCAGGGCTTCTGGTTGGGGAACTTCCTGACCTGTATGGTGGGTCCAATGGTATCAACGCATGCAACATGCTGATGTACCCAGTCACATATTCAGCATAATCCTGTATGTTTACAGAGGAGTCCTCTTGTGTGGCTGCAACTTTAAACACATCCCATTCTGTGCAGGCAAAACAGTCTTGTAGGGTGCACTCAGTCTTTGGAGTCCAGCGCTTAATTTGCTTAATAACAGGGTTTGTTTGTTTAAGCTTTTTGTCACAACGGCCCTCACGGACCGTCACAAGACGCCTCAGTCACCAGAGAGTTTGCAGTGGTAATTTATTAAGGATAAGGCAGAACACTCACAGAACACATACAATGGCTGGGTGATGTCTGAGCCGGGGGACACCCGATGCGCCAGACGGACAACAGTGAGAGTGAAGTCTCAAAGGAACATACCTGAGAATAACAGGAGCACGACGGAACGTGGCTGAACATAACAGGATATAACAGAGACTGCCGCGCTGGAGGACATTTAGCACCCGCTTATATCTCTGGCGGCTAATGACCCCAACGCGGCACAGCTGCTGCTAATGACAGCAGAGCAGCAGCTGACTTTGACAGCAGGGAGCTCCCCCGGGCGCCTTCACAATAAGAGCCCGAGGAGCTGGAAGGAACCCTCAGCTGCCAAAGCCAGGGAACAAAAAGATATGAGACCCGAGTGTGGCCAGAACCGACACTCGGGTTATGACACTTTTGTCTGTAGGCTGGGTACATAAACAGTGAGATGTGATCTGACTGTCCGAAGTGGGGGCGGGGTGCCGCTCTGTAGGCGCCACGTATGTTGGAATACACATGATCCAATGTGCTTTTATCACGGGTTGGAATGTCCACATGCTTGTAATATTTGTGGAGTACAGTCCGTAAATTGCACTGGTTAAAGTCGCCAGCAACAATAAAACCAGCATCGGGATATTTCGTCTCTACTGCGCTGATGACGTCATGGAGTTTGTTTAGCGCTACTGTGTAGTTGCTTTGCGGGCAGATGTAAACAGTGGCCAAAAACGCAGCAGTAAATTTCCTTGGTAGATAATAGGGACGGCATTTCAGCAGTAAAAGCTCCACGTCGGGCGAGCAGTGCTTGTAGACGGTTTGTACATCTCCGCACCATGAGTGGTTTATAAATACACACACACACACCTTCACCCCTCGTCTTACCAGAGTCTCCTGCTCTGTCTGCCCGGTGTGTTGAGTGTGTCTGTAGGTGAATAGCGCTCTCCGGGACTCTGTTTGAAAGCCAGGTCGCAGAAAATTAGGGCACAGCACTCTCTTGTCTCCCTCTGGTCTTCAATCCTTGCTCTTAGTTCGTCTAGCTTATTTTCCAAAGATCGTATGTTTGCCATTAAGAGACTGGGTAACGGTGGCCAGTTGGAGCAAGCCTTTAGCCTAGCATGTAGCCCTCCTCTCTTGCCTCGCCTTCAGCACCTTCTGCCCTGCCTCCAACGCGCTGTCTTGGGGTCAGCATGCTCACGCGGGCTTGGTGCTTCGAGGCCTTCCTGGGGGTACTGATGGTCACCACGGGGGCAGACGATGTATTGCAGGTCGGTTGGTATAAAGCCAGTAAACTTTGTGTGGCTGCTTGACTTGGCGATATCCAGTAGTGTCTGTCGGTTGTATGTTAGCAGTGCATGACCTCCATGCAATGTAGAAAGAACAGCAACAATGCAAAAAAGGAGAAAAGTCGGCATTCAGGAACGGAACTAGTAAAGACGTTTGCTAACGGCGGGCACCATCTTCAGTGAAGGAATGAATGAGGAATGGTGTTGTGTTTACAGGTGCTTCTCAATATATTAGAATGTCATTGAAATGTTGATTTATTTCAGTAAGTCAATTCAAACAGTTAAACTCATATATTACAGTATATAGATTCATTCCACACAGAGTGATTCAATTCAGTTTCAATTCAGTTTTATTTATATAGCGCCATTCCACAACAACAGTCATCTCATAGCACTTTCAACTGTAGGGGAAACCCCCACAATTGCAGAAAGACCCCAGTAATCAGGTGATCCCCTGTAGGCAAGCACTTGGTGACGGTGGAGAGGAAAAACTCCCTTTTAGGGAGATTCTAGGTATTACAAGTAATCCTGCATTTTGGGAGCATAGTGCAGATCTTTTAAATTAAAAGGGGCCTGATTATTTAGAGCTTTGTAAGTGAGAAGAAGGATTTTAAACTTAATTCTAAATTATATGGGAAGTGATATATTCCAAGTGTTTATTTCTCTTAATTGTGATGGTTATGACTTACACTTAATGAAAACCCAAAATTCAGCTTCTCAAAAAATTAAAATATTACATATAACTACCTGTCCTTGCCACTGATAATACCTCTATATGCCAAGAATGTGCCGCTAGTCCAGCAAAAGCTAGCGGTTCTCAAATACTTTGCAAGCAGTTTCATGAAATGGTCAGTCAGAAAGCAACTCATACTGGCTCGGACATCGCCAGGGTGAACAAGGTCAGGAGTTCCTGGCAGTGGAAGGCGAAGGACAGAGCTGCATGGAGGAACCTGATCAGACCTAGATGAAACAGTCATTGTCACCCCCGACAGACTGCTTTGATGATGATGAATTGTAAAAAATTGTTTTTTATTAGAAATGTTGGCCGACTGAAAAGTATGTCCATGTACACAATTCAGTATTTGGTCAGGGCTCCTTTTGCATGAATTACTGCATCAATGCTGCATGGCATGGACGCGAGCAGCCCGTGGCACTGCTGAGTTGTTATGGAAGCCCAGGTTACTTTGATAGCGGCTTTCAGCTCGTCTGCATTGTTGGATCTGGTGTCTCATCTTCTTGTTGACAATACCCAATAGATTCTCTCTGGGGTAGATCAGGAGAGTTTGCTGGTCAGTCAAACACAGTGATACCATGGTCATTAAACCAGGTATTGATACTTTGGGCAGTGTGGGCAGGTGCCAAGTCCTGCTGGAAAATGAAATCAGCATCTTCATAAAGCTTGTCAGCTGAGGGAAGCATGAAGTGCTCTAAAATTTTCCTGGTAGATGGCTGCACTGACTTTATACTTTAAAAAACACAGTGGACCAACACCAGCAGATGACATGGCTCCCCAAATCATCACTGAATGTGGAAACTTTACACTGGACCTCAACTTGTATTTTGCACCTCTTCACTCTTCCTCCAGACTCTGGGACCTTGATTTCCACATGACATGAATTGGCACCTTATTTGGGGATTGAAATGAGAGATTCCATTTTGGGGGAGGGGAACTGTTTTGTTTTTTTTCCCAGTCCATTTTATGTTGATCACAGTTCTTTTTAGGGCCCCCTAATATACATGGGATATGTGAGATTGCTCACTAAGGTTCTTTAATTTGGATACTGTTATTGAAGTGGATAACCTTATTTAAAGAGAAATACTGGTTATAAGACAATGGGACAGTTATGGTGTTAGATTTTATTGGCACAAAACCAGAAGAGACAGTATTGAACTTTGTATAAAGTTACTCACATATGGATCAAACTGTAGGAAATTTTTGTTATTAAATATTTTCTTTTTCAGGCTTCCCGAGTTCTGACCAACATGAAAGGCCTGCATGGAGCATCTCTGTTTCTGGCCCACGGCACCGCTGACGGTACACGCATTACACTTCAGATGTAATTTTCATGACAAAATACATTGATGAATGATTCTCCTCAGCTGGCTGTGGTATTCTTGTAGATTAAGCCTCTCCTCATCCTCAGCCTACACTGCAGCTTTCACCCAGCGGTATTATTAACCAGACTTTTGCATGCTGTGTTTTTGTGTTGACACAGAAAACGTTCATTTCCAGCACTCAGCAGAGCTCATTAAGCACTTAATAAAGATTGGCGCCAACTACACTATGCAGGTAAGAACCAAGGTTTTTCAGAGAACACATCTCACACTTGACAAAACTTCAGCTGGAGCTAGAGGCTGTAATGATTGAGCTGAACAATTTCATCCTCTTTGTCAATTGCACATCCAATATGCATTTCAGGCCTGCGTCACATTCCATAGAAAGTTGGGACAGGGGCAATTTAGGGTTAATAATGAAAAAAATAATAATGCACTTTCAAACAAGTAAGTAAGTAAAGTTTATTAACCTCTTGCGCTCCGTTGTACCGCGGACGGGCAAGTCTCTGCGTCCTAGAGCGCACGAGGGCGCTCTCGTGCGCTCTAGGATGCATGATGGAGATTGTGATGTAGGTGGTGTATGGCGTCCAAGCGCGCACTGAAAATAAAAGCTGCAGACACAGCCGCGAACAGATTAGTTCATCTGATTGACCTCTCATTCGACTAATAAGAGCCTTGAATTGGGTTTCTGAAACCTTGAAGAACCAATGACTGAAAACCTAGCAAGAAGGACCCGCCTCCCAACACTGTGAATGCAGTGAGCCAATTGAAGCAGAGAAGTTCGCGAGCTGTTTTTTTTAAGGCTGGGTGAAGACTGGCTGCTGCAGCGGATCAAAAAAGGACCCGCAGGAAGAACCCCACAGACCCAGCAGCACGGAGACCATCCACAAATGCAACCTGTGTGACAGGGAGTGCCATTCGCGCATCGGCATGTTCGGCCACAGGCGGTGCTTATTTTGTTTTGGTTCCAGCAGAGTAGACGTTATGATTTCTTCCATGGTCATAGACCGACGGATGCTGACAACGAAGGCTGAGTGACACACACGCCTTCGCCAGTCTTTTTTTAATTACTACTGTTATTTGTTTTGAAAAATCGTTCGCCAAAAACCGCAATCATGGAAGCACAAAACCGCAAAAATGGAATTATGTTTTGATCGGGTCGCGAGACCAGAACCACGAGTGGACCAGCGTCGCGTTCGTCTGACAGTGAGGAAGAGAAGTTCGCCAGGACTCTGCTGCTGTGAAGAGGTAAGGTGTTATAAGCTAAATTATTATTTATCCCTGAAAATTGTAATCCAAAATGACTTTTGACCGATCGGTAAATTACAACTGTGCGGCGCGGTACAAGGGGTTGTTCGTCGCGTCCAGACCGTGAACGCCCCCCCCCCCATCCCCGCTATTCTTCTGTAGCGAGGGGGGGGAAGCCGCGGTGACTGCGCTGCTGTCCCACATCGCCACATGAGGCTAATCCGTTGTGTAGTGATGGCCGATGTCCATCCTCTGTAGTGAGGGGGGGGCAAACCCCCCCACCACCACCCCACACACAGACAGCCCTGAGTGTGACCTTTCATTAGAGCCCAAAATGAAGCTTCTACATTGAATCATTCAAAACTTTTTCAAAACTTTTTCAAAAACATTCAAAACGTTTTTCCAAACTGTGCCATTTGGCACAATTTGGCACAGTTCAAAAACGCCTGGGAACTACCGGAGTAAAAAGCTGTGTAATATATTGATTTTTTGTGGTATTGTTACAAAATTTGGACCTCAGCTGGATAACACTTGGTTCTACATTTCGGTTGCATTTTCCAGCCCGGATCTGAAGCTGTGTGTTATTTGCAAGCATTTGTATCCAAAAAAACACCCAGGCCAAATTTATTTTCTTCAAGTTCACTATGTTTAGATGACTGTAACTCAGCGGCCGGAGCACTTAGAGAGATTATGACTGTCTTGCCAAAAAATTCAAAGTGTTTTCTTTTAAATGAGACCAACCCCATGAAGATGCTGCAAAGGGTTGAAGAACAGCTTTTGATTTAATTTGGGCACGTTAATTTTTGGCGTTTTTAGGGAAATTGACCGGAGCGCAAGGGGTTAATAAAGCACTTTTCTGAGACATATAGGCTCAAAGCGCTGTACATTAAAATAGAATGAAAAGAACTGGATACAAACACATCCATCCATCCATCTTCTACTGCTTTTCTGGAGGTCGGGGACACAGAGGCAGCAGCTCAAGCAGAGAAAGCCAGACTTCCCTCTCCCCGGCCACCTGCTCCAGCTCTTCAGAGAGGATACCAAAACATTCTCAGGCCAGCTGGGAAACAGTCTCTCCAGCGTGTCCTGGGTCTGCCCCAGGGTCTCCTCCCAGTGGGACGTGCCCAAAACACCTCATGTGGGAGGCATCCAGGAGACATCCTGATCGATGCCCAAACCACCTCAACTGGCTCCATTGGATATGGAGGAGCAGCGGTTCTACTCTAAGCCTCTCCCGGATGACTGAACTTCTCACCCTATCTCTGAGGGTGAGTCCAGCAGTCCTATGGAGAAAGCTCATTTCAGCAGCTTGTATTCGCAATCTCATTCTTTCGGTCATTATCCAAAGCCCATGACCATAGGTGAGGGTAGGAACGTACGTGCGTAGGTGTTTATTATTTACGTAGGTAAATTGACAACTTTGCTTTAGAGCTCAGCTCCCTCTTCACCACAACAGACCAGTACAATGTCCGCATCACTGCAGATGCTGCTCCGATCCATCTGTCAATCTCTCACTCCATTCTCCCCTCACTTGTGAATGAGACCATGAGATACTTAAACTCCTCCACTTGGAGAAGGAGCTTGTCTCAAACCCGGAGAGGACAATCCACCGTTTTTCCAGCTGAGGACCATGGACTCAGACTTGGAGGTGCTGATTCTCATCCCAGCTGCTTCACACTCAGTAGCAAATCATCCGAGCAAGACCTGTAGGTCATTGCACGATGAAGCCAACAGGACAACATCATCTGCAAACAGCAGAGATGAGATCCTGTGGTAACCACAAATGACAAGCTCCGTTCCTCGGCTGTGTCTAGAAATCCTGTCCATAAAAATTATGAACAGGATCAGTGACAAAGGGCAGCCCTGGCGGAGTCCAACTCTCAGTGGAAACGAGTTCGACTTTGTGTTGGCAATATGAACCAAACTCTTGCAATGGTCGTATAGGGACCGGATAGCTTGTAACAACAAGCCCGATACCCCATACTCCCACAGCACCCCCACAAGAGACCACGAGGGACGCGGTCAGATGCTTTCTCCAAGTCCACAAAACACATGTGGACTTGTTGGGCAAACTCCCACGAACCCTCGAGGATTCTCGAGAGGGTAAAGAGTTGGTCCGATGTGCCACGGCCAGGACAAAAACAACATTGCTCCTCCTGAATCCGAGGTTCGACCAGAGGTCAGACTCTCCTTTCCAGTAGCCTGGCATAGACCTTCCCAGGGAGGCTGAGAAGTATGATCCCCCTAAAGTTGGAACACACCCTCCAGTCCCTCTTTTTAAAAAAAAGGAACCACCACACCAGTTTGCCATTCCAAAGGCACTGTCCCCAACCTCCACGCAATGTTGCAGAGGCGTGTCAACCATGACAGCCCTACAACATCCAGGGCCTTGAGGTATTCAGGGCGAATCTCGTCCACCCCAGGGGCCTGGCCACCAAAGAGTTTTGGGTTTTTTTGTTTTTTTTTATTTAAGTTTTTGTAAAGGGTATACAGGTCGTTACAGCAATGCATTGTTTACATTTTCATCACATGTTCCCTTATTTTCTGATATCTGACAACATTGGAAGATTAATTCTTACAACACCCCCTTTTTTTTTAAAGTGAAAGAAAAAGTGAAATTAAAGAGAAAAAAAAAACAAAAAACAAAAAAAACCAAACCAGCAAAAAACAAACAAAAAGAAAAAGTAAGTAAATAAAGGTAAAAGAGCATCTGAGTAGCGTTGGAACAAAGAGCGGAACCATTATTGAAATGGTATTTGTCAAAGATTAGATCTAATGGAAGACACATATGCGATCCAGGGTTGCCAAAAGTTCATGAACCCATCCATGTCCTGTCTCAGTGCGAATGTCAACTTTTCCATCGAGTAAATGTCTTGGATCACGTTAATCCAATCTTCAGGTGTAGGACAGTCCTTCAACATCCATTTTTTAGTTAGAGCTTTTTTGCTTGCCATATTAAAACATTGAATAAGTATTTTTCTCCTCGTCTTTTCAGTGAGTCCGGTAGTAAACCCAAATACAAAGTTACAAAAGAAAAGGGAACTGTTATTTTGAATATTTTCCCCAATATTGTCTGTACATTGGTCCAATATTGGTGGATAACTGGGCATGACCAAAACACATGAAAATGATTTGCAGTCTTTTCACCACACAAGCGCCAACAGTTCAATCCCTTATGGGCAAATTTGTTTTGTGCAGGTGTTCTGAAAAATCTTACCAAGTTTTTCCATCCAAATTCTCTCCACTGCAGGGATGAGGCACTTTTCCATTGCTGCTTATTTAGCTTTTCCCATATTTCCAGTTGTAAAGTGAAATTCCCCTCTTTTTCCCATCTCTCTTTTATATAAGATGTGTTGTCTCCTTTTAAGTCTTGAAGACCTTGGTATATTTTAGAAATGTATCTGATCCCTGGGATCCCTTTATATGCCATTAAGAAGACCTTCAGAACACCTGACTGGGCCCTTTCCAAATCCTCCTTTTTAAGTATATTGTTTATGTGGTGTCTAAGCTGGAAGAACCTGTAAAGGTCTTGATTTATTAGGCCTTGTTTTTTCAAATCTTCAAAACTTCTTAAGATTTGCCCTTTAAAAAAATCGTAATATTTTATCAGCCCTTTCTCCTTCCACTTTTTAAATCTGGTGTCTGTTTTATTAGGAGTAAAGTCTTGATCATAGGCAATCCATTGCAGAAGTCGATAGGGCTCTTTAGTTTGATTCTCTCTGACTATCTTAAACCAAATTTTTAGCGGGGTCTCTATCCACGGGTTAGTGTTATTCAAAAGCTTAGGTAAGGCACTGTTCCCTATTATCGCCTGTAGGGGGATGTCACTTGTTATTTGGCATTCGATCTCCTTCCATTGTGCAGTGTAGACTGGGTTACATATCTCTACTAAAGTTTTAATTTGTGCGGCTTTAAAGTAGTCCCTGATATTTGGCAGCGCGAGCCCACCTTTGTCTTTGTTTAGCTGTAGGGTTCTATATCTGATTCTAGGTCTCTTGCCCTGCCATATGAATCTTGAGATCCTTCTGTCCAGCTCCTGCCATGTTTTTTTGGGAGGTTCTACCGGTATTGTTTGGAAAAGGTATAGAAGACGTGGAAGTATATTCATTTTGACTGCTTCAATTCTTTGTGCAGTACCCAAGAATGGTATCATATTCCATCTTGCTAGGTCAGATTTTATTTTTGTCACCAGTGGATCATAGTTTAGTGATATAATTTTGTTGAGTTGTTTCGGGATATTGACCCCCAGATATTTCATAGATTCCGACTCCCAGTTAGTTTTGAGTTTGCTTAGTGAATAATGATTTGGGTCATAGTTGAATGTTAAAATTTGGGTTTTATGCATGTTTAATTTGTACCCCGATAAATCTCCATACTCTGAAAAAACTGAGGTTAGTTCTGGTAAAGAAGTGTCCGGCTGCCCTAGGTATATTAAAATGTCATCAGCAAAGAGTGCTATTTTATGTTCCTTCTGACCAAGTGTAATACCTTGAATTTTTTGATTTTGTCTTATCCATTGGCTCAGAGGTTCTATGAAGATTGCAAAGAGCAGTGGAGACAGGGGGCAGCCCTGACGACATCCTCTTTCCAGTTCAAAAGATGATGATAAATTACCGTTAATCCTTATTTTAGCTGTTGGTTTTTTATATAATGCCTGTATAGTTCTAATGAAGTTTGTTATGAAAATTGAAACTGGATAGGATTCTATATAGAAAAGACCAGTCAACCGAATCGAATGCTTTTTCAGCATCTAATCCCAATATGACTGCATTTAAGTTATATTTTTTTATATGATGAATTATGTGTAAAGTGCGTCGAATGTTGTCTTGTGTCTGTCTTTGTCTTATAAAACCTGTTTGGTCTAAATGAATTAGGTCTGTCAGTATATTTTCTAACCTTTTGGCAAGGATAATGGTAAAAAGCTTATAGTCCTGATTTAGTACACTGATTGGTCTGTAGTTGGAGCACTCTAGTTTATCCTTTTCAGGTTTAGGTATAACTGCAATGACCCCTTCTCTCCAGGAGGAGGGGGGATTTCCCCTGTGTGGAGGACATAATTAAATGTTTTCAGGAGGAGAGGAGATAGTTGCTGTTTAAAGGTTTTGTACCACTCTGCTGTATAGCCATCAGCTCCTGGGGATTTGTTAGCTTTAAGTTTCATAATTGCTTTTTCCAATTCTTTAGGATGTATTTCTGACAGTAGTGTTTTATTTTGTGACTCCGTAAGTTGGGGAAGGTTTAATGTGTTTAGGAATGCCTCGGATGCGTTTTTTATGTTTTTTTGTGGGAGTATAAGTTCTTATAGTAATTCTCGAAGCTTTTAAGAATATCCTGAATTCTGAATTTTATTTCCTTTGATACTGGGTCTCTGATTTTGTAGATTGCTCTTTCTGTTTGATGTTTCCTCAATTTATAGGCTAGCAATTTTGCCGATTTACTGCCTGCTTCATAGTATTTTTGTTTCAAAAATGTAAGTTTCTTCTGGATTTCTATTGTGTAGATCTCATTTATTTGGTTTTTAATTTCCTTAATCTTGAGCGAGTCAGTAGAATGAGTGTTGCCTTTGTGTTCTTTTTCTAGGTTCCTAAGTTCTGACTCTAATGTGGATAGTTTTTCTTGTCTTAGTTTCTTTTGGGTTGCCAGTTTTGCAATAATCTTTCCTCTTATTACAGCTTTGCATGCATCCCACAGTATTAAAGGGGATACTTCTCCATTATCGTTTTCTTCCAAATATCTGAGAATATCTGATTCCAATTCATCTTTCAATGGTCCTTTCAGGACATTTGAATTTAACCTCCAAGAAAATGTATTATTTGTGTATTTTTGGATATTTAAGTCCATGTAGATCGGACTGTGGTCAGAGAGATCCATCAGTCCTATTTTACATGTTTCTACTCTTCCAATGTCTCTATTAAACATAAAAAAATAGTCAATCCTTGAGTAAGATGAATGTGGAGTTGAGTAAAATGTATAGTCTTTTACACTGGGGTTGAGTTCCCTCCACACGTCACAGATTCCCATTTCTTTTAGTAGCATCCGAGTCTTCCTGCTTTGGGTGTTATTTTGATGTGGAGAGTTACCAGAAGCATCCCAGTATGGATTCAGTCTAAGATTGAAGTCCCCACCACATATCACTAAACCTTGAGCTTTAGTTATCATTAGGTCAAATACATTTTTATAAAATTTCCAGTTAGCCCCTGGGGGAGCATACACATTCAGCAGGGTGATATCTTCTCCCTCTAGCCGCCCAATTACCAAACTGTATCTCCCTTCTTTATCTTTGTGTTCTGATTTTTTTTCAAATGTAATTTTGGTTGATATCAATGTCGCTACTCCCCTCCTCCTCCCTGACTTATATGAAGATGAAGAGATCATTTTAAACCCTTGTCTACTGAGTTTATTGTGTTCCACGTCTGTTAGGTGGGTTTCTTGTAAAAATATTATTCCTGCTTTGTCTTTTTTCATTTTGCCTAGAATCTTGGATCTTTTAACTGGATTCAGGATTCCTTTTACATTATATGAAATTATTTTGGTTACACCCTGTTTCTCCATTGTGTTGTTTTGTTTAGTATAACTGTGTGGTGGCCCTCTTTTGTGCTACTCAGAAACTGAAAGAACATTAAAAACAAGAAAAACATTAAGAACATAGTGTATAAAACTTTAAAACAAAAAGCTGTCAAAAGAACTTCCTGAGCTGAGGTCTTTTTAAAGACCCTGTAAGAGCCTTGATGGAGTGAAGGCCCTGAGGGAAATTCCTCAAACTCTGTTACGTGTTGAGGGCCCTCTCTTACCCCTGTAAGTTGTCCCATGCTTTTAACGTGAGTTTCAGAACCCAATCCGAACTTGTAATGATTTTTTTTTCCCTTTTATGCCTATACCCTGTGAAATTGTGTGCACCCTCCCACCCCCATCACATCAAACATTCACGCAAAAACAGTATTTGTTAGTATGAGGAGAACATGTGGATTATTGTCACATTTCTATTTTAACAAGTTTTTTTTTTTTTTTTATTAAAAAGACTTATTTGTTTCAAATATTATGACTGTTCCATGAAATGTTTTACCACATGCTGAATATGCATCTCCTTTAATGTTTGTTACCTTGTATGAGGGGGGTTGGATGTGCAGATTGATTCAAGAAAAAAAAAAAAAAGGTTGCTATTCCAACCTGAAAACGGACAGTTTATCCGCGACGCTCTGGCGCTGGGTTTCCCGCTGCTGGCCCGTGGATTTTGAAGGTCTTTGTGTTGTCCATGTTTGCGTTTTGATCTTTTCACTCGGGTCTGCTGCGGGTTTAAATACCGTTACCGGGAGCCCTCTTCTCGCCATGTCAGCTGTTGCTTCTTCCGCCGAATTATAGAGACATGTTTCTTCGCCGTAGAAGACCCTTAACTTCGCAGGAAATGGCGTCTGAAAGTGCAATTTCTTCTCTCTTAACACCTTTTTCACGTCATTGTATTCCCTGCGCTTTTTAAGGACCTCCGGGGCGTAATCGTGTTCCACGAAGACTTTTCTCTCCTGGTGCATAAATCCTTTTTTCTGCCAAGCCAGTCTGACAACCTCTTGTTTTATTTTGAAATTGGAAAATCTTACCAACACCGAACGTGGGGGCGCTTCCGCCGCTGGCCTAGCGGCTAATGAACGATGTGCCTTTTCTATGTTTAAGTCGGTGGTTTGTGGAATATCCAATTCCTCTCTTAGTAAAGATTCCACGCATTCTGCCATTGAGTTAAAACCGTTTTCGGCTCCTTCTATCAGACCATGAATTCTTATATTGTCTCTTCTCTGTCTTCCTTCTTGGTTGGCTAGCTTAGCCTCTATAGATGCTTGTCTTTTGCGTAGGTCCAGCACAGAATCTTCGAGCACTTTTATTCGTTCCTCTGTTTCCAAGATTCGGTTCTCGGCCTGGTCCACTCTGCTGTTTGTCCTTTTCAATTCTTCTCTGAATTCCCGAAATTCGGCCGTAACCTCTCGGCGAAATCGTCGTAGCTCTTCAAATAGCGATTTCAGGCTAACCTTTTTGTTAGCTACCACCAGTTCCTCGTCTTCTGAACGGAGATCTTCCAGTTCAGATTCTCCGGCCGATACATGTCCTGGCCTGGAGAATTTCAGTTTCTTCTGTTTTCCTTTAGACATGATGATTTTGTCTTTTGATTTTCACTCCTCCAAAAATCCGTTAAGTTTGATTTTCAAGGTGTTATCTTGGATTGGGTCTGAGAGCTTCAGTGTTAAGCTGCAGTCGCCATGGCGTCCAGACCGGAAGTCACCAAAGAGTTTTTTAACCACTTTGGAAACCTCAGCCCCTGTGATGGGCAAGTCGTCCCCCATGTCCTCAAGTTCTGCTTCCTCTGTGGAAGACGTGTCAGTGGGATTGAGGAGATCCTCGAAGTATTCCTTCCACCGCCCGATGACATCCCCAGTCGAAGTCAGCAGCACCCCATCTGCACCATACACAGTGTGGACAGGGAGCTGCTTCCCCCTCCTTAGCCACCGGACAGTTTGCCAGAATCTTTTTGAGGCTGACTGAAAGTCTTGTTCCATGGCCTCACCAAACTCCTCCCACACCCGAGTTTTTGCTTCAGTAACCACCCGAGCTGCACTACGCTTGGCGTGTTTGTATACCTCAGCTGCTTTGGGAGTCCCACAAGCCAGCCAAGCTCGATAGGACTCCTTCTTCATCTTGATGGCTCCCCTCACCAATGGTGCCCACCACTTGGTTCAGGGGATGCCACCAACGCACCAACACGCACCAACAACCTTGCGGTCACAGCTCTGGGCAGCTGCTTCAACAATGGAGGTGGAGAACATGGCCCATTCAGACTCCATGTCTCCAGACTCCCCCAGAATGTGCTCGAAGTTCTTCCGGAAGGGGCAGTCGAAGACCTCTCAGACAGGGGCCTCAGCCAGACATTCCCAGCACACCCTCACTATACGTTTAGTATGCCGGGTCTGAGTGGCGTCCACCCCTGCCATCGGATCCAACTCACCACCAGTTGGTGATCAGTTCACAACTCTGCACCTCTTTTTAACTGAGTGTCCAAGACATACGGTCTTGTGAAAAAATTAGGACACCCCAGTTAATATTCAGTTCTTTATTAAGAAATGTTCAGATATTGATGTATAATCTTGTTTTTATTTATCGCTGGAAAAGAAGGTGATTTAATTGCAGGTAAATAACAAAAATTAACCTTGTTTTACTCATTAAACAAAAGATATCAACAAAAATGCATATTCTAACTCAGGAAAAAGTTAGGGCACCCTACCGTCTAAAAGCTAGCATTATCCCCTTTGGCTGAAATAACCAGTTAGATGCTTCTTGTAGCCATCTACCAGTCTCTGACATCGGTCTGAGGAAAGTTTACCCCATTCCTCAATGCAGAATTCTTTCAGCTGTGAGATGTTTGAGGGGTTTCTTCCATGTGCATGTACAGCCCGTTTCAAGTCACCCCACAGCATCTCAATGGGATTAAGATCTGGGCTTTGACTCGGCCATTCCTGGACTCTACATCTCTTAGTTTTTAGCCAGTCCTTGGTGGATTTACTGGTATGTTTTTGGTCATTGTCATGTTGCAGGGTCCAGTTCCGCTTCAGCTTTATTTTTTTTTGCAGATGGTCTCACGTGATTCTCAAGCACCCTCTGATACACGATAGAATTCATGGTGGATTCTGTTGGTGAGCTGGCCAGGTCCTGCTGTGGCAAAGCATCCCCAAACCATGACACTTCCACCTCCACGCTTCACAGTTGTTATGAGGTTCTTTTCCTGGAATGCTGTATTTGGTCTACACCAAACACGTCCTCTGTTCTGGTGTCCAAATAATTCAATTTTAGACTCATCTGTCTGAAGAACATTATTCCAGAAGTCCTGGTCTTTGTCTGTATTCTCTCTGGCAAACTTCAGTCTAGCCTTCATGTTTCTCTTAGAGAGCAAAGTTTTCCTCCTTGCACGCCTCCCATGCAAGTTAAACTTGTGCAGTCTCTTTCTGATTGTACAAGCATGCACTTTCACACCAGCAGAAGCAAGAGTCTGTTGTAAAATAGAATAGAATAGAATAGGTTTTATTGTCATTGTACAGTTGTGCAGTACAATGAAATTGTTGGTGCTCCACCAGGCTACTACACAATAAAGTAAGAGAGAGGGATTTGATAAAACACAGTTACAGAATACACGATTAAACATACACCTGAAATAAAAATAGTCTACAGGTATATACACACGTATGGTAGTGGCTTCACGGATGGAACTCTGTACATAAGAGTGCAGAGTGCAGAACACACAATTGAATAAAATGGCCCAAGGATTATGGAAAATATACATGGGAATGGTAGTGGTTTCACGGATGGGTCAATGTACATGAAAGTGTGGACTGCAAAGACAGGTGTGTTAATATGATAATTAAAAATGTCCTCAGTTCTGTGCATGTGAGTGTTCGGAGGGAGGGTGGGGTGGGGCCTCTGACTGTTTACATTCCGGACGGCCCAGGGGAAGAAACTGTTCGTCAGTCTGGACATGTGGGACCTGGTTGATCTGAACCATCGTCCTGTTTGAGCAGGTCAAAGAGGTGGTGGGCTGGATGTGAGGGGTCTCCTGTGATGGCCTTGGTCTTTCTAAGACAAGACGATCTGGAGATGTCCTCCAGGGAGGGCAGAGGACCGCCAATGATTTTTGGGGCGGTGTTGATGACCCTCTGCACAGCCTTCCTGTTTTTGATCATGGAGCCGGTGTACCACACACCCAGACAGTAGGTGAGCACACTTTCCACTAAGCAGTGGTAGGCCAGCAGCAGCTTCTGGTCCAGGTTGTTCTTTCTCAGGACACAGAGGAAGTGTCACTACTGCTGGGCTTTCTTCACCAGGGCCTTGGTGTTGACACTCCAGGAGAGGTCAGAGGAGACGTGGGTGCCCAAGAACCTGAAGGTGGAGACAGTTTCCACGTGGTCGCCATTTATGGGGGAGGGGTGGTGGTGGTCCTGTTTGTTCTTCCTGAAGTTCAGTATGAGTTCTTTAGTTTTTTTTTGGACTTTCAGTTTCAAGTTGTTTGCTTGGCACCACAGCAGCAGATATCTCTACCTCCGTCCTGTATGCCTTCTCATCATCATCGGTGATGAGCCCAACCAAGGTGGTATCATTCACATACTTCACGATGATGGATGTTGGGGGGGTTGGAATACAGTCAAAGGTGTACAGGGAGTACAGTAGTGGGCTTAGCATGCAGCCCTGGGGGGAGCCAGTGCTGAGAGACAGTGTGGAGGAGTGGTGGGGATCAAGTCTGACTGTTTGTGGGCGGTTGGTGAGAAAGTTTTTTTTATCCAGGAGTGTTTGAATCTGGAGGGGGTGCAGTTTATTGATCAAGATGTCCGGGATGATGGTGTTGAAAGCTGAGCTGTAGTTCACAAAGAGCATCCTCACGTAGCTCCTTGGGTTCTCCAGGTGGCTCAGCGTTCTGTGGAGTGTGGTGGTGATGGTGTCTTCCATAGACCGGTTCTCCCTGTATAGGCAAACTGGTGGGGGTTGAAGGAGGGGGGAGACACTCCCTGATTTTCTGGGACACCAGTCGCTCAAAACACTTAATGACTACAGACATGAGTGCTATGGGTCTGTAGTCATTCAGGCTATCAGTTGTCAACTGTAGGTCCCGTGATGACATTTTAGGGTTTTTGGAGACTTCTTTTAGCATCTTGCAGTCTGCTCTCGGGGTGAACTTGCTTGGATGGCCAGACCTGGGCATATTGGCAGTTGTTTTGAATGTCCTCCACTTGTAGACTCTTTTCTGGACAGTGGAATGACTTATTTCAAATTCTTTTGAGATCTTTTTAAATCCCTTATCAGACTTATAAGCTGCTACAATCTTCTTTCTGAAGGTCTCAGACAGCTCTTTCGATCTCACTATGGTGTTCACTCTCACTTCAACATTCAGGAGCACATCAAATTAAATGTCTGAGGTTTAAATAGGACACACCTCCTCAAAATGCTGAGTAGCAATGTTCTAGTCATGTGCACTTGATGTGATACACCTGTATGTGATTTTAGCCATTTTAAGTGGGAATAAATGTGGGGGTGTCCTAATTTATTCCTCACCAGAAATTGCATGTTTTTAGAATTACATTTAACAGAAAATTTTAAAAGTATTTTCTTCAGTTTTAATTGTTTCATTATATTACTTGAATCTCCCAGTATTGTTAAAAGTGATATTAAATATCCATATGTCCAAAAGTGTTCAAAAAACACACACACAAGCTTTCATAGGGTGTCCTGCTCCGTGTAGTGTGGCCTTAACCCATCTTCTGTCTATGGCGCAGCAGCGCTTTTGTCAGCTCACCACCCTCTGGCGGTCAAGTTTTTTTTCAATTTCATTCAGTTTAGATACGACAAATTCCAAAGGGTGCAACTTGAACGTGGTAAGAGATAATGGCTTACTGTCAATTAAAAAGATGTAGAATATGATCCACAGTTTGAGATAGGAGTAAATTTACACATCTAATTTGCATAATGTGATGGCAGCCATATCGAATTACCTAACTTTCGGTCAAAAGTGGACTTTGGACATATTTACACAAAGGATGGTTTTGTTTTTTTGTCTTCGTTTTTGCTTTTGGATTTTTGTTATCTTATCTTCAAAGTATATGAACCAGAAAATCAGTAGAATGTACACAAACAAATACATCGGACCTACCACGCACCATGTGTCTTCATTCGTCCATTTTCGTCATCCCCAGTCCTTATTTCATCTTCTGCCAGTCATTTTCGCTTTCTCTCCCACAACCAAAAATGCTCAAATGTATATTATGATTTATTCCACCTCAATTTTGGTGACATAACGCCACCGAACCGGCGCTATTGTTCTCTATCGTTGCGTGCAGCTCCGTCGATGGCAGATGAAAGTGTACATGCTCTAGACCATCTTCTGCCGTCACAAAAAGGTAAATGTTTCCCTTCAGAACCGAAATAATCTATTTTTGGAATCATAGTTGGCAAAATTTGGAGCAAATGCTTCCTCCTTGTGGAAATATATGTTGGGATGAAGCCTTTGTTAACATTCTCGTCTTCGTGTTCCCGGAAATGGTGTTTGAGGCGGTTTGTTTGGGTGAAGTCCTCCAGTCCTCCAGTGAAGAGCAGTAAGCTATACCTGTCTGACATCTTGTGATGTGAAATGCTTGGTTCAAGTGGGTTTTCTGTGCTTTTTGGACACATCACGTGAGAGGCGCGGACCTGCGACTTAGACAGCAGGTGACACACATGTTTTATGACAGCTGGACAATTAAAGGGTTAAGGAGTTCCAGTGAACATCCTCCCCCAAAATCCATCATTAACCCCTTGCACTCCGGGCAATTTCCCTAAAAATGCCAAAAAATAACGTGCCCAAAGTAAATCGAAAGCTGTTATTCAACCCTTTGCAGCATCTTCATGGGGTTGGTCTCATTTAAAAGAAAACACTTTGAATTTTTTGGCAAAAAAAACATAATCTCTCTACGTGCTCCGGCCACTGAGTTACAGTCATCTAAACATACTGAACTTGAAGAAAATAAATTTGGACACAGTGTTTTTTTTTTGGATACAAATGCTTGCAAATAACACACAGCTGTCCGATCCGGCTGGAAAATGCAACAGAAATGTAGAACCAAGTGTTATCAAGCTGAGATCCAAATTTGGTAACAATACCACAAAAAATGAATATTTTACACAGCTTTGTTCTCAGGCTGTTCCCAGGCGTTTTGGAACTGTGCCAAATTGTGCCAAATGGCACAGTTTGGAAAAACATCTGTAACTTTTGAATAATTCAATGTAGAATCTTCATTTTGGGCTCTAATGAAAGGTCACACTCAGGGCTGTGTCTGTGTGTGTGTGTGGGGCCCCGCTAAAAAAGACGGAGTTCGTCCCTCGCTACATGATGGATTACACTCCTTGCATGTTTTCACAGTACTGTGTGTGTTCGCTGCAGAAGACGGCCATCGCTACATGAAGGAATAGACTCATATGCTTCCCCCCGCAGACCGGGGGGCGTTCGGACTGTGAACGCCCCCCCCCGCTCCTCTTCTGCAGCGGGGGGGGGGGGGGGCGTTCACGGTCCGAACACGGCAAATGAACCGTTTATCGCGGCGCACGCACTTTGTACTTCGTGCGCAGTACAGTTGTAATTTACCGATCGGTCAAAAGTCATTTTTGGATTACAGTTTTCAGGGATAAATAATAATTTAGCTTATAACACCTTACCTCTTCAAAGCAGCAGAGTCGTGGCGAACTTCTCTTCCCCATTGTCAGACGAACGCGACGCTGCTCGGCTCGTGGATCCCGATCAAAACATAATTCCAATATTGCGGTTTTGGTGAATGATTTACGACCTTTGTCGTCGGCCTCCGTCGGTCTATGATGACGGAAGAGAATCCTAAACGTCTATTCTGCTGGAATGAGTGCAGGTCCCACTTGTGGGTGGTCTCCATGCTGCGGGGTCTGTAGCAGATTCATCCAGCGTCCTTTGTTTTCATCTGCTGCAGCAGTAAATCTCTCTTCACCCAGCCTGAATTTCTGTGCTTCAATTGGCTCCTGCATTCACAGTAGGCGGGTCCTCCTTCCAAGGTTTTCATTCATTGGCTCTTCCAAGGTTTCAAGAAACCCAATTCAAGGCTCTTATTAGTCGAATGAGAGGTCAATCAGATGAACTAATCTGTTTGCGGCTGTCTCTGCAGTTTTTTTTTTAGTGCCGCTTGGACGCCACTACATCACCATCACCACCTACATCACCACAATCTGGTCTATGCGTCCGAGTGCGCACGAGGGCGCCCTCGTGCGTCCTAGGATGCAGAGACTTGCCCGCCCGCGGAACAACAGAGCGCAAGTGGTTAAGAAATGGAAGCAGTATGGCACTTGTCTAAATCTGCCTAGAGCTGGGTATCCTCACAAGCTGAGTGATTGAGCAAAAAGAAGACTGGTGAAGGAGGTCACCAAGACACCTACAACCACTCTGAAGGAATTGAGAGCTTCAGTGGCCCAGATGGGAGAGACTGTACATGCAACAACTGTTGCCCAGGTTCTTCACCAGTCAAAGCTGTATGGAGAACGGCAAAGAGAAAGCCACTGTTGATAAAAGCTCACATGAAATCTCAACTGGAATTTGCCCAAAGGCATGTGGGAGACCCCAAGATCAAATGGAAGAAGGTTCTTTGGTCTGATGAGACAAAAATTGAGCTTTTTGGCCATCAGACTAGACGTTATATTTGGTGACCACCAAACACTGCACATCACTACAAATGCACCAACACCATGAAGCATGGTGGTGGCAATGGGGATACTCTGGGGATACTTCTCAGCAGCAGGCCCTGGAGGATAATCTGATTGAATCAGCAAGAGAACTACAACTTGGGAGAAGATTTATTTTCCAGCAACACAACGACCCCAAGCATACAGCAAAAGCTACACAGAAATGGTTCAAAGATAGCAAGGTGAATGTTCTGGGGTGGCCAAGTCAAAGCCCAAATCTCAATCCAATCGAGAATTTGTGGCTAGGCTTGAAAAGAGCTGTTCACGCCTGATCCCCAAGCAACCTGACAGAGCTTGAGCTGTTTTGCAAGGAAGAATGGAGAAAAATTGCAGTGTCCAGATGTGCCAACCTGATTGAGACATATCCACACAGACTCAATGCTGTAATTGCAGGCAAAGGTGCATCTACTAAATACTGACCTGAAGGGGGTGAATACTTATGCAGTCATTTACTTAGTTCGTCAGAACTTCAGATGAAGGCTGCAGTGAACAGTCGAAACATGTAAAGAAGGTAAAAATGTCTCCTTTCTATTTTTGTCTTTAATAAGAACAAAAGGTAAATAATTAAAAGAAGACAAAATGAACCTACTTGAGCTGTTGTCTTGACGACATTTATGTAGTTAGCAAGCATGCTACTTACTGTCGGAGGTGTTTTCTGCCGCTATGGACAATTGGTAACCACACTTAAGTGGAAACTTGTTCAGACTTCTGCCATATTATTCGGTGAATTAGTTTAGTGCGGCTAGAATATTATCCAGGTATTACATTTGTCTTTCTCATCAGCTGTGATGATTTTCAACTGGCATTGCTCCTCCAATCCTTCATTACTCTCCGTCACATTCCCTCTGAAAATATCTAGTAAGCTTCTACATTTGTATAATTTTATTTTAATTCACTATTTATACCACTAATGGGCCATATTTAAACTAAAATCTGGATCTCTTATCCACTGTTCTACTGTCAGTCTCCGTGAGCTGTAAAATCCTGTTCTTTTCTGGCAGGAGTGACACCAGTTGAGGTCTTCTGCTGCCGTTGGAAACCAGCCTCAAGTGTCAATGTGTTGTTCCTCCAAAGATGATCTTCTGTATACCTCAGTTGCAAGGGCGTAACTTTGTTTCAAACGTTGGGGGGGAGTTGAGATCTCTGCCCATATATATATATATATATATATATATATATATATATATATACACTACCATTCAAAAGTTTGGGGTCACTTAGAAATTTCCTTATTTTTGAAAGAAAAGCACTTTTTTTCAATGAAGATAACTTTAAACTAATCAGAAATACACTCTATACATTGCTAATGTGGTAAATGACTATTCTAGCTGCAAATGTCTGTTTTTTGGTGCAATATCTACATAGGTGTATAGAGGCCCATTTCCAGCAACTATCACTCCAGTGTTCTAATGGTACAATGTGTTTGCTCATTGCGTCAGAAGGCTAATGGATGATTAGAAAACCCTTGTGCAATCATGTTAGGTCTGCAATGCTGTAATTGCTGCAAATAGAGGATTCTTTGATGAAAGCAAAGTTTGAAGGAAAAAAATATTATTTCAAATACAAATCATTATTTCTAACCTTGTCAATGTCTTGACTATATTTTCTATTCATTTTACAACTCTTGGTGGTAAATAAGTGTGACTTTTCATGGAAAACACAAAATAATTGTCTGGGTGACCCCAAACTTTTGAACGGTAGTGTATAAATATATATATATATATATATATATATATATATATATATATATATATATATATATATATATAATCTTATTATAGGACTGTCAGTACATCAGTAGAGGCAGTTGTCTCCAATGTCCTCTTTTTCATTTTTTAAAAGAAAAGGATTTTTTTAAGCAAAAAATTACAGTATATGTATCCTAGTGTTGAGGAAGAGCATAAAATCATTAACTTTGCTAAAAGAATTAGGCTAATTTACTAACTTCAGACAACAGTTCACCAGCTAAATCAATAATATGATATTTACCTCCTTTTGGACAGAGGAGTTTGTCCTGTTATTTGACAACCAACAATTTAAAATGGTTTGCTGACCATGTTGAGCTCTTTTCATTCTGTATCACTTGTGAGCTGAATGCATTCTAGGCGTAGACGGGTGTCCTCACCTGCCGCCCCTACAAATGACTCAGAGTATTGACCAGAGAATACTGCAGGGGTACATTGTCTGATTATTAGAAATGTTATTTTTGTTGCTTGCAAATGAAAAAAAACCCAAAAAACTTCTTCATACCCACTTGTATATATTTTTTATTAATTATAATGATATGATTATGGGGAGGGGGGTTATATTGGCTGGATTGGATTTTTGGGGGGGTTACAATCCCCCCAACCTCATAAATTAGGCCTATGCTCAGTTGTAATAAGTAGTTATTTGAGATACTGTTGTCGTTCTGTGAACTTGAGCCAGTCTGGCCATTTTCCTCTGACCTCTGGCATCAACAAGGTATTTGGGCCCACTGAACTCCTGCTTCCTGGACATGTTCTCTTTTTCAAAACATTTGCTGTAAACCTGGAGATGGTTGTGCTTAAAAATCCCATTAGAACAGCAGTTTCTGAAGTACTCAGACCAATTTGTCTGGCACCAACAACCATGCCATATTTATATCACTTAAATCACCTTTCTTCCTCATTCTGATACTGGTTTGAACTCCAGCAGCTTTTACTGTCATGTGATTGGCTGATTAGATGTTTACTATACCATACCACTTAATTTATAGAGCACTTTAAAAACAACAACATGGCTGACCAAAGTGCTGTATAATTACAACAGATGCAGGGCAAACAGGAATTAAAACACCACAGAAAATGAAGGATACAGACAGGTGAAAAAAAAGGAGGAATAAATTTAAAAAAATTAAAATGAAATATATGGGGGGGGGGGGGTGCTCAAATTTGACCAAATGTGGTTTATTTTTTAACATAGTCTCCCCTTCGGTCCACACACTGTTTCCATCGGCGTTGCAGCGCTTGGATCCCTGTGGTTGAAAAATAAAACATATTTGGTCAAATTTGACCGTGAACTTTTCAGCCCCCTATATATAGGGGTGTGTGTGTGTGTGTGTGTGTGTGTGTGTGTGTGTGTGTGTGTGTGTGTGTGTGTATATATATACTATATATATACAGTGGGCAAAAAAGTATTTAGTCAGCCACCAATTGTGCAAGTTCTCCCACTTAAAAGATGAGAGAGGTCTCCAATTTTCATCATAGGTATACCTCAACTATGAGAGACAAAATGAGAAAAAAAATTCCAGAAAATCACATTGTCTGATTTTTAAAGAATTTATTTGCAAATTATGGTGGAAAATAAGTATTTGGTCACCTACAAACAAGCAAGATTTCTGGCTCTCACAGACCTGTAACGTCTTCTTTAAGAGGCTCCTCTGTCCTCCACTCGTTACCTATATTAATGGCACCTGTTTGAACTCATTATCAGTATAAAAGACACCTGTCCACAACCTCAAACAGTCAGACTCCAAACGCCACTGTGGCCAAGACCAAAGAGCTGTTAAAGGACACCAGAAACAAAATTGTAGACCTGCACCAGGCTGGGAAGACTGAATCTGCAATAGGTAAGCGGCTTGGTGTGAAAAAATCAACTGTGGGAGCAATTATTAGAAAATGGAAGCCATACAAGACCACTGATAATCTCCCTCGATCTGGGGCTCCACGCAAGATCTCACCCCGTGGGGTCAAAATGATCACGAGAACGGTGAGCAAAAATCCCAGAACCACACGGGGGGACCTAGTGAATGACCTGCAGAGAGCTGGGACCAAAGTAACAAAGGCTACCATCAGTAACACACTACGCCGCCAAGGACTCAAATCCTGCAGTGCCAGATGTGTCCCCCTGCTTAAGCCAGTACATGTCCAGGCCCGTCTGAAGTTTGCTAGAGAGCATTTGGATGATCCAGAAGAGGATTGGGAGAATGTCATATGGTCAAATGAAACCAAAATAGAACTTTTTGGTAAAAACTCAACTTGTCGTGTTTGGAGGAGAAAGAACACCATACCTACTGTGAAGCATGGGGGTGGAAACATCGTGCTTTGGGGCTGTTTTTCTGCAAAGGGACCAGGCCGACTTATCTGTGTAAAGGAAAGAATGAATGGGGCCATGTATCGTGAGATTTTGAGTGAAAACCTCCTTCCATCAGCAAGGGCATTGAAGATGAAACGTGGCTGGGTCTTTCAGCATGACAATGATCCCAAACACACCACCCGGGCAACGAAGGAGTGGGTTCATAAGAAGCATTTCAAGGTCCTGGAGTGGCCTAGCCAGTCTCCAGATCTCAACCCCATAGAAAATCTTTAGAGGGAGTTGAAAGTCCGTGTTGCCCAGCGACAGCCCCAAAACATCACTGCTCTAGAGGAGATCTGCATGGACGAATGGGCCAAAATACCAGCAACAGTGTGTGAAAACCTTGTGAAGACTTACAGAAAACGTTTGACCTCTGTCATTGCCAACAAAGGGTATATAACAAAGTATTGAGATGAACTTTTGTTATTGACCAAATACTTATTTTTTACCATAATTTGCAAATAAATTCTTTAAAAATCAGACAATGTGATTTTCTGGATTTTTTTTTTCTCATTTTGTCTCGCATAGTTGAGGTATACCTATGATGAAAATTGGAGACCTCTCTCATCTTTTAAGTGGGAGAACGTGCACAATTGGTGGCTGACTAAATACTTTTTTACCCCACTGTATATATATACACACACACACACACAGTGGTGTGAAAAAGTGTTTGCCCCCTTCCTGATTTCTCATTCTTTTGTTTGTCACACTTAAATGTTTCAGATCATCAAACTAATTTAAATATTAGACAAAGATAACACAAGTAAACACAAAATGCAGTTTTTAAATGAAGGTGTTTATTATTAAGGGGGGAAAAATCCAGACTTTCATGGCCCTGTGTGAAAAAGTGATTGCCCCTTAAACTTAATAACTGGTTGGACCACCCTTAGCAGTAGCACCTGCAATCAGGTGTTTGCGATAACTGACAATGAGTCTTTTACAGTGCTGTGGAGGAATTTTGGCCCACTCATCTTTACTGTTGGAGTTTGCGTGTTCTCCCCGTGTCTGTGTGGGTTTACGCGGGGATTTCTCTGGTTTCTCCCACATGCCAAAAACATGCAAGTTAGGTTAATTGGCATCAAACTGGGGATTCTGAATTGTCCTTAGGTATGACTGTGAGAGTGAATGGTTGTCTGTCTCTTTGTGCTTGCCCTGCAAAGGACTGGCGATCTGTCCAGGGTGTACCCTGCTTCTTGCAGATGCTGAGATAGGCTCCAGCCCCCACGCAACCCAAAATGGATTAAGTGGAAGAAGATGGATGTATGGCATCTTTACAGATTTGTTGTAATTCAGCCATATTGGAGGGTTTTCAAGATTGAACTGAATTTTTAAGGTCATGTCACACCAGCACAAATTGGATTCAGGTCAGGACTTTGACTAGGCCACTCCAAAGTCTTCATTTTGTTTTTCTTAAGGCAATTCAGAGGTGGACTTGCTGATGTGCTTTGGATCATTGTCCTGTTGCAGAACCCAAGTGTGCTTCAGCTTGAGGTCACGAACAGATGGTCGGACATTCTCCTTCATGATTTTTTGGTAGACAGCAGAATTCATGGTTCCATTTACCACAGCACGTCTTCCAGGTCCTGAAGCAGCAAAACAGCCCCAGACCATCACACTACCACCACCATATTTTACTGTTGGCATGATGTTCCTTTTCTGAAATGCTGTGTTACTTTTATGCCGGATGTAATGGGACACACACCTTCCAAAAAGTTCAACTTTTGTCTCGTCAGTCCTCAGAGTATTTTCCCAAAAGTCTTGGGGATCATCAAGATGTTTTCTGGCAAAACTGAGACGAGCCTTTATGTTCTTATTGCTCTGCAGTGGTTTTCGTCTTGGAACTCTGCCATGCAGGCCATTTTTGCCCAGTCTCTTTCTTAAGGTGGAGTCATGAGCACTGACCTTAACTGAGGCAAGTGAGGTCTGCAGTTCTTTGGATGTTGTTGTGGAGTCTTTTGTGACCTCTTGGATGAGTTGTCTCTGTGCTCTTGGGGTAATTTTGGTCAACCGGCCACTCCTGGGAAGATTCACCACTATTCCATGTTTTCAACATTCGTGGATAATGGCTCTCACTGTGGTTCACTGGAGTCCCAAAGCTTTAGAAATGGCTTTATAACCTTTTTCAGACTGATGGATCTCAGTTACTTTGTTTCTCATTTGTTCCTGGATTTCTTTGGATCTCTGCATGATGTCTAGCGTTTGAGGAGCTTTTGGTGTACTTCACTTTGTCAGGCAGGTCCTATTTTAAGTGATTTCTTGATTGAGAACAGATGTGGCATTAATCAGAACTGGGTGTGGCTAGAGAAGTTGAACTCAGCTTTCTAAAGATGTGATAAATCACAGTTAATTTATGTTTTAACAGAGAGGGGCAATCACTTTTTCACACAGAGCCATGTATGTTTGAATTTATTTTTACCCTTAATAATAAGCACCTCGATTTAAAAACTGCATTTTGTGTTTACTTGTGTTATCTTTGTCTAATATTTGAATTTGTTTGATGATCTGAAACATTTAAGTGTGACAAACACACACAAAATTAAGAAATCAGGAAGGGGCAAACACTTTTTCACACCACTGTGTGTGTGTGTGTGTGTGTGTGTGTGTTTCACTGTATATAGTGGAAATAAGTCTACATCCCCCAGTTCAAATTCCAAGTTTTTGTGATGTAAAAAAATGAGACCAAGATAAATCATTTCAAAACTTTTTCCACCATTAATGTGACCTATAACCTGTGCAACCCAATTGAAAAACAAAGTGAACTCTTTTAAGGAAAAAAATTAAAAACTTGCAATAACCTGGTTGCATAAATATGCACACCCTTAAGCTAATACTTTGTTGCATCACCTTTGGCTTTTATTACAGCACTCAGTTTTTGGGGGTAGGAGTCTATCACTGAGGCACATCTTGATGTGACAATATTTGCCCACTCTTCTTTGTAAAAATGCTCCAGATCTGTCAGATTGTGAGGGCATCTCCTGTGCACAGCCCTCTTCAGATCACCCCACAGATGTTTGATCAGATTCAGGTCTAGACTCTGGCTGGGTCATTCCAAAACATTAATCTTCTTCTGGTGAAGCCATTCTTTTGTTGATTTGGCTGTGTGCTTTAGGTCATTGTCATGCTGAAAAATGAAGTTCCTCTTCAGCTTTCCAGCAGAAGCCTGAAGGTTTTGTGCCAACACTTACTGGTATTTGGAACTGTTCATAATTCCCTCCCCCTTGACTAAGGCCCCAGTTCCAGCTGAAGAAAAACGGCCCCAAAGCATGATGCTGCCACCACCATGCTTCATTATACGTATGGTGTTCTTTTGGTGATGAGCCGTGTTGTGTTTGCGCCAAATATATCTTTTGGAATTATGGCCAAAAAGTCTAACCTTGGTTTCATCAGACCATAACACATTTTCCCACATGCATTTGGGAGATTTCAAATGTGTTTTTGCAAAATGTAGCCAGGCTTGGATGTTTTTCTTTGTAAGATAAGTCTTCTGTCTTGCCACCCTGGCCCATAGCCTAGACATATGAAGAAGACGGGAGATTGTTGTCACATGTACTCAACAGCCAGTACTTGCCAGAAATTCCTGCTGGGCCTTCAATGTTGCTGTTGGCCTCTTGGCAGCCTCCCTGACCATTTTTTTCTCATCTTTTCATTAGTTTTGGAGGGACGTCCAGTTCTTGTAATGCCACTGTTGTGCCATATTTTCTCTGCTTGATGATGACTGTCTTCACTGTGTTCCACGGTATATTTAATGCCTTGGAAATTCTTTTGTGCCCTTCTCCTAACTTATACCTTTGAACAATGAGATCTCTCTGATGCTTTGAAAGCTCTCTGCAGACCATGGCTTGTGCTGTAAAATGTGACTACAAAAATGTCAGGAAAAGCCTACTAGAACAGCTGGACTTTATTTGGTGGAAAAAGTTTTGAAATGATTTATCTTGCTCTCATTTTTTTCCATCATAAAAAAACTGGTATTTGAACAGGGGTGTGTAGACTTTTTAAATCCACTCTGTGTGTGTGTGTTAAAAATTAAGAGTAAAACAAAATTTAATATATAAAATCAGTGTAAACATGTGTTTTTAAACGAGATTTAAAGAATGAATGAATGAATGAATGAATGAATGAATGAATATTTTGGATAGATTAAAAGTAAAGATTAAAAAAAGGAACAGAAAAATATAACAAAGGGGAAAGAAAAAAAATCTAACAAAGTCAAATTAAACAATAACTCCTCTGATTATACAGTTCAACATAAGTTATCCAAAATGGGTGATGGCTGAAGCCGCAGTTTATATTGCCCACCCATATTCCATCCAAGAATTCAAAAGAAAAACAAGAGCGATTACAATTCAGAGCAAAGCTGAGACAAAACGTGACAAAAAACTAAGCAACAACACAACACAGACTGAATATTATAATCTTTATGTGATTTTACATGTCATCTTGTATACAGTGGGGCAAAAAAGCATTTAGTCAGCCACCAATTGTGCAAGTTCTCCCACTTAAAAGATGAGAGGGGTCTCCAATTTTCATCATAGGTATACCTCAACTATGAGAGACGAAATGAAAAAAAAAAATCCAGAAAATCACATTGTCTGATTTTTAAAGAATTTATTTGCAAATTATGGTGGAAAATAAGTATTTGGTCACCTACAAACAAGCAAGATTTCTGGCTCTCACAGACCTGTAACTCCTTTTTTAAGAGGCTCCTCTGTCCTCCACTTGTTACCTGTATTAATGGCACCTGTTTGAGCTCGTTATCAGTATAAAAGACACCTGTCCACAACCTTAAACAGTCAGACTCCAAACTCCACTATGGCCAAGACCAAAGAGCTGTCAAAGGACACCAGAAACAAAATTGTAGACCTGCACCAGGCTGGGAAGACTGAATCTGCAATAGGTAAGCAGCTTGGTGTGAAGAAATCAACTGTGGGAGCAATTATTAGAAAATGGAAGCCATACAAGACCACTGATAATCTCCCTCGATCTGGGGCTCCACGCAAGATCTCACCCCGTGGGGTCAAAATGATCACGAGAATGGTGAGCAAAAATCCCAGAACCACACGGGGGGACCTAGTGAATGACCTGCAGAGAGCTGGGACCAAAGTAACAAAGGCTACCATCAGTAACACACTACGCTGCCAGGGACTCAAATCCTGCAGTGCCAGACGTATCCCCCTGCTTAAGCCAGTACATGTCCAGGCCTGTCTGAAGTTTACTAGAGAGCATTTGGATGATCCAGAAGAGGATTGGGAGAATGTCATATGGTCAGATGAAACCAAAATAGAACTTTTTGGTAAAAACTCAACTTGTCGTGTTTGGAGGAGAAAGAATGCTGAGTTGCATCCAAAGAACACCATACCTACTGTGAAGCATGGGGGTGGAAACATCATGCTTTGGGGCTATTTTTCTGCAAAGAGACCAGGACGACTGACCCGTGTAAAGGAAAGAATGAATGGGGCCATGTATTGTGAGATTTTGAGTGAAAACCTCCTTCCATCAGCAAGGGCATTGAAGATGAAACGTGGCTGGGTCTTTCAGCATGACAATGATCCCAAACACACCACCCGGGCAACGAAGGAGTGGCTTAGTAAGAAACATTTCAAGTTCCTGGAGTGGCCTAGCCAGTCTCCAGATCTCAACCCCATAGAAAATCTTTGGAGAGAGTTGAAAGTCCATGTTGCCCAGCGACAGCCCCAAAACATTACTGCTCTAGAGGAGATCTGCATGGAGGAATGGGCCAAAATACCAGCAACAGTGTGTGAAAACCTTGTGAAGACTTACAGAAAACATTTGACCGCTGTCATTGCCAACAAAGGGTATATAACAAAGTATTGAGATGAACTTTTGTTATTGACCAAATACTTATTTTTCACCATAATTTGCAAATAAATTCTTTAAAAATCAGACAATGTGATTTTCTGGGTTGTTTTTTTTCTCATTTTGTTTCTCATAGTTTAGGTATACCTATGATGAAAATTGGAGACCTCTCTCATCTTTTAAGCGGGAGAACTTGCACAATTGGTGGCTGACTAAATACTTTTTTGCCCCACTGTATTTGTTTGGAGTATTTCTTCCTTTAGTTTTTGTTTAAATTGTCCAAGCGTTGTACATAATTTTAATTCAGCTCCAAAAGCATTCCACAGTCTTAACTCCTTGCACTGAGACACAGTGTTGCTTGGTGGTAGTTCTCACTGAAGGTTTTTGAAATATACATGTTCCTCTGAAATGATATTGTTTCTCCCTTATTTGGAACAACTTTTGGATATTTGCAGGCAGTGATAGATTCTTCACTTTGAACATTATTACTGCAGTTTTAAAGTCAACCAGATCTTTCAACTTGAGAGCTTTTAATTTAAGAAAAAGTGGGTTTGTTGGTTCCCTGTAAGCAGCTTTGTTTATTTTTCTAATAGCTCTCTTCTGAAGCATAAAGACTGGATATATGTTTGTTTTATATCTATTTCCCCATACTTCAGTACAATATGTCATGTAAGGGAGTATTAATGAATGATACAAAGTATATAGTGTGGGTTGATTCAGCAAATATTTCACTCTGTGTAGTATTGCAATTGATTTAGATATTTTACCTTTAATATAATTAATATGTGACTTCCAACACAGTTTATTATCAATTGTTACTCCAAGAAATTTAGTTTTGGATGCCCTTTCAACCTCTACACCATTTACACTGAGTTTAGATACTGAGTTGTTGTGATGGTTGTTAAAAACTATAAATTTTGTCTTTCTTAAATTGCGTGCTAATTTGTTTGAATCAAACCACAGTTTAAGCTTTCCTAATTCCTTTCTGAGTGTATCCAAAAGTTGTTCCAAATTGCTTCCACTGCATAATAAATTAGTGTCATCGGCAAACAGTATTAAATCCATTTTTTCTGAAACTTTACATATATCCTTTATATACATATTGAATAACAATGGCCCCAAAACTGAACCCTGTGGGACTCCACAAGTAACCTTCAGTAACTGTGAGTTTTTGCTACCAACACATACTGTACATACTGATATCTATTCTTTAAGTAACTACATAACCAGGACAGTGCTACCCCCCTAATACCATAATTTTGTAGTTTCTTTAATAATAAATTATGATCCACTGTGTCAGGTTTTTTTTTAAGATCCAGGCATACCCCAACTGAATACTACTATTTTCAACGGCAGTTGATATTTTTTCTATAAATTCCATTACAGCAAATGCAGTTGTCCTCTTGTGTCTGAACCCATATTGCTGCTCACACAATAAATTATTCTGCATTTTGAAGTTGTTAACTCTCTCACACAATATTTTTTCAAGTATCTTGGAAAATTGCGGCAATAGCGAAATTGGTCAATAGTTTGAAAATTCCCCCCTGTCACCTGTCTTGTATATCGGAATTACTTTAGCTGTTTTCATTGCATTGGGAAATATACCTGTTTGGAGAAACAGGTTACAGATATAAGTCAGTGGCTTCACTAAGCATTCAATAATAGTTTTGACTAAAAGCATGTCAATACCATCACAATCCGTAGATATTTTACTTTTAAACGATTTAACAATTTCAATGACCTCTCTCTCATCTGTCTTCTTTATGAAGATGGAGTCTTTTATAGCAATGTTTTTGCTTATTGCATCACCTGCAGATGCCGTAATGGGTATTTCTCGAGCCAAATTAGGACCAATGTTAACAAAAAATTTATTAAATTCATCTGCAGGTGAGACTGCATTCACACTCTTCAGTCACTTTTTTCTTTGAAAGACTGGTTGGGTAGCTTGTATTTCTGTTTTTATTTCCAATAATATTGTTAAGTATTGTCCATGTATTTTTAATGTTATCTCTTGTTTTTCTCCAGTTCTTTACTGTAATAGTCTCTTTTACTACATCTCATTTTATATATTAACTTATTTTTGTATGTTTTATACCGCTGCTCTGCTTCTTTTGTCCTTTTCTTTAGAAAGGCTTTATAGACAGAAACTGAGGGAGCCTTTCTGATGTTCCATTGTTCCATCATTCCTTTGTTTAGGAGCCACAGCTGAGAATGCCCGATCACCTCTAATTTTACGTTGTGTCTTTGGAACTAGTAAAAGCATCTGGTCTTCTGACCTAAGGGAACATGATGGGATGTACGGGCACAACAGGCCAGACAAATGAAAAGGGGCGTGGCCATTTAAAGACTTAAAAACAAATAAAAATCATTTTAAATATTTGCATTAATAAGCAGTTGAACTGGTGTACCTATTAAAGAAAGAATGAATAAAGAATGCATGTTTGTTTTGTCATGACTCACCTCCGGTAGAACAGGGGAAATAGGCTCAGACATACATGTAGAGTGTGGCATTACCGGGCATCAGAAACCAGCCCCTCGACCAGCTGAGCTGCCCAACACTCATCCTTGTCCAACCCAAATACTATGCTGTAGTCTGTGTCCACTGAGTCCTCGTTTGGTGTCGTTATGTCATAATGCACCTCCGGTCGAACTGGGCAAATGGACTCAGATGTACAGGCAGAGCCCCAGTGGAACAGGATGATTTATTAACAAACTCAAATAAACAAAATATCAGCATGGGGGCTGAAACACAAACAGAGCCGTAGGAGGCTAAAACTCACTGGAAAGTAACTATAGACAAGACACGGGGTACTGGCAGGGAAAGGCAACACAACATAATGACGCCACACTAGACAGACACTGAACACTGACATACAGTATATACGATAACAAATGAACACAAACAAGAGACAGCTGGGGAACAATCAAGGATAGCAGGGAAGTGGCTGCAGGTGAGGAGCACAGGGTGTGGCTGCACATGAAACATGACTAAGGACCAGGGAAGACGGGACCATGAACACAGAAGACAAAGACAGGGGATCCAGGGGAACACAGTGTCATGAATCTGGGTTTGGCTGTTCCAAACCCAGCTCTGACTTATTGTTATGTTTTGCCCTATTTTCCACCTGGCGCTTCAGGGAGCTATTGGGCCTCTGCTCCCTGACAGCTTGGGCACGCCCCCTCCTCCTGTCAAGTGCCATCAGCTGTACTGTCACGGGTGTTCACACACATACACATGCACACGCTCCATTCATTCCCACTCATACACTCATACATGCTCTCACACACACCAGGCCCAGTCAAGTTCAGCCCACGCTTTCTCGCACCGGCAATCTCTTTCCTCGTTAGCTTCAGGAGTATTTGTTCGCTGCATTTGTGGAAAGAGATTGTCGGAGCATTCCCCTCCATACGTGGCAGCTAGCTCTCCATGTATGTGTTGTCATTACCTTCTCTGTATTCAGCCCAGCACTTTAAGTTTGGTTAACCCCTTGGTGTTATCGGCTGACCCTGCTCACCTTCCTCATCCTCCAGACTGCACGGATCGCCCCGGAATTGCTCCAGGCCCGTAAGTGTCATGATCGCCTTTCCCTTTGTGCTTATAGCAGTCCTGCGGCACTAGGCTTCCTATTGACCGGGCTGTAGAGCATCTGGCTGGCGCCCTGTATGTCTGGTGGCCTTAATTGCATCATTGGCATTTCTCTGTATTTTTGTGGTCAAGCTGAACTGTTTATCTTGTGGTAAAATCTAATAAAAATGGCACCTTCTACTCAGGCGATGGGGTTTTTCATTCTCTCCCTCATGCACCGTATAATGGCGCACAGGGAACTGTGACGCACAGAGGGCAAATAGTGCAAATAATCATAAGAACCAAATCATGGAAGCACACAGAAAACACAAATGAACCTAACACAGACCATGACATGTTCAGGAGCATACGCAGGATATTTTACCTTGAAGCTAACTTAAAGAAAGACACCCTTTTTATTTAAGCAAGGAAAAACTGAATTAAGATAAACCTTGTAGTTTGAACAGACTGTTGTAAAACGACTGTGTGTTTCTGTCTGCGGCAGATCTATCCGGATGAGGGACACTTCTTGTCAAGACGGAGCCAGATTCAGCTGACTCACTCCTTAATCGGATATTTCAGAGGATGCCTGTCTGACGTGTCATCATTACTCCAAAGGGAAGAGTGAGAGGGATCAGTAATAGGTGTTTCTGAGTGTATGTGCCCCCTGTAGACTGAGTGTGTTTGGTGTGAATGTTTTATACCTGTAGCACAGTATTTGATGGACAAATTAAGCTAGTTCTTAACACATCACATTAGTTTGTATTGTCACCTCAGTAGAATCAGACTCCAGATGCTGTTAAACATCAGCATCATCAGCCTGTCTTGTAAATGTTTTCTGCTTTATCCCCCTGACTGAGTGCAGTTGAGCTCTTCCAAAGATGACGCCTGATTGACCCCAGTCAAGCCACACTTCTTCACTACCCTGACACTAGTGTCAAAAGCTGCCTAACTCCTGTCCTGTTACCTTTAACTTTCTTGTTGTATTAGTTTGGAAGCTCAGTATAAAGGGATCTTGAAACTCTTAATCCTTGCAGGTTTGTCTGAAGATGGGTTTTACTGTTATTATTTTTCATTGACAAGAATTTCCAGCACACAATATGTGCATTTTTGTCTCATAATGTGTGACTCCATCATTACTGTAAGACCAGGAGCCTCAAGTATAAATTAATGGGCCTAATGCAAAGAACTGTTAGTACGAACAGATTTGTTGGTAAATGTGACATCTCTAGATGAGAAAAAAAAGCGCTATATACAGTAAGTGAATGCCATTTACCATTTTTGCCGGTCCTTTGATTCCGCTGCTGACACCACTTAAATTATAATGTTTTTCCATTTTTGGATCTCAGACTTCACTCAAGAAGTTTTTTTTTCTTAGACTTTGAAGCCATTTTTGTGAAGGAAACTCATTGTCTGATGTGGTAGTTTGGCAGGGTGCTCGAGGATAAGGCATACTAAATAATTTGAATATACTTTAAAGACAGACTCCAGTGGCTATACATTCCCTATAGAAACATATCTACATTGTCTGAAATATCTTATGCCTTTTTACAAAAAACTTGTTTTGTGTCAAAATCTTTTCACTTTTCCTCCTCCTTTAAATCTTTAAATGCCAGGATCTGTGAATACGCCCACTCATGTTCCACGATCTAATGGTGGCTAGCGGTACATTAAACAGAATAAATCCTGTGGTAAAAAGACCCATCAGACATGACAGACCAGTTGGAGGAACAGCAAGCCACTCGAGAAAATAACCACCGAGCGCTCCGACCCTGACATAGCGACCAGCGGCACCACTACAGTTGATGGCACAAGACACGGCATGCCAGTGACCACGGCAAATACCGTCACTCTTGCAAAGCCAAATAGATTTCAGCTTGTTAACAGACAGGCATACACCCATACCGTGTGCAAACATCCAGTAATAAACATTGACGCCACGCTGCAATCAGCACGCTGAAGTGCAGCAGGTGTGGGTGAGCACAGGTGAGCGAGTGAGGGAGAAGCCCCTCCTGCCACAGTAGTTTCTGGGCTCAGTTACACAAATCCTCAATATTCATAATATTTTACACATTTCTGTTGGACATGCGAGTGTTTGCTGAATCCCAAGTGGCTCGTTCGTACTAACACAGCTTACCAACAAAGTACACAGAATTTACACATAATAATACTATCATGTTCTTGCACAGGAGGCCCATTGTGTAGGATTTATATTAAAAGGGTACATGTGTCAAAAAGCCCCAAAATGGCGCATATCTGATTGATAAGCTCAGCACACCCACACAAAGATTCCTTTATAAATCACACCATGTGGAATTGTCCACTTTGATCCTCCTCGTAGTCCATCCTCTGCACACCCTCATACAGCTGTAGAGTCAATGAGGTCTGATCATCTAATCATGTTGTCCTCCGCTGCATGTTTCCAGCAATGTGACTGATTCAACCAGTCCACAGTGATGGGGATCAGAGCTATCCTGAGATGTTATTTAAAAAAATAAACTTCTTTCTTTCTAAACTAGATTTAGCAAAGTTTGACCCACTTTTAACGAAATTTGGAAGGGTGGAAGAATATAGATAGTATGAGTGTCTTAAATATGGTGTGGATCCAAATAAAAATCTAGAACTTGCCCTTAAGTTTTGGTAACACATGGTGTACAATCTATACAATGAATGGGAAATCCATCAACCCTTAGCCCATGCTGGTGCCATCAACTTGCCCACAGTTGGGTCTCAATAGACAAATTACACCCTCACGACACCCTCATTTACTGAATATCAACACTTTTATCCAAATACTATAGCAGGACTTCTCAACAAAATACAAAGACTGATCTTCTGGGGCAGCCATTAATATTAGAATTCAAGACAAAACGTGGTTTGATGATTTTGGAGGCACCTGTTATCTTCACAGCTAGAGCCCCTTATGCTCCAAGGGTTATTTGAGGTTAGTCTCGCCTCAACAGACATACCAAAAATTAATCTATTTTCACTGCACAAGTCTAAGGTCTACATGCATAATCATGGTCTCTATAGAGAGGCAAGACTTCTCAGAATTTTCTCAGAAATAATTAGCATTGTATATTTTACTATGACTGAGTCCATTGTGATAAACCAAAACAGAAATTACAATTTTTTTTATCCTCACACAATTCCTTTTATTATCATTATTACTTCAATGGTTGTAACACCATTACAACAAGGATTCTTTGTGCAATTAGGCAACTTCTTGACTGGAACAGGACCAAATTAAATAGAATCGTCACTTTATGCACAGATGCTGCGCAGTTTTTAATGATAAAAGGACCGGACAGACTCTATATGTCATCACTAGATAAAATAAATTTAAAGAATAAAATATTTTAAATGTATATAAAAATGTAAACAAGGTAAACTGCACATGTTATACATGTGTGGAAAGCTCACAATATGTAGAACATCAAATAGACATTTTAATTTGCAGTACCACTGAGAACCCACCAGATGGCAGCAAAAGACAGTGTCTGCATTTATGCTTGCTTAACCTTTTACAGGGTCCATGGGGCTTGATGCTGTTTAATTGCCAAGGGATTTGTCAGATTAGTCTACTACCATATATGTGGCTCTTTATCATGTGTGGACCCATCCTGCTTATAGACAGCTATAGTGCTAGAAAGGTTTATAGTACTTTGAGGATTTTTATTTTAAATTGCACTCAGTCATCTTGTCTGTATTCATTCATTCATTCATTCATTCATTTATTCATATATTTCTAGCTCCTTAAGGTATATACTGAATTTATTACATCAGTTGTTTTGATGTTTGTGTTGTTCAGACTTACGTTGGTAACATCTGATGCATGTACTCATACAGTATTTTTCAGCCTTTTTCTTAAGTTCTTCCATTGCCTATTCACCCACATTATTCTTGGAAAAAAATATTTTTTCAGAAGTCATGCAACTTTTAGTTTTTTAATGTACAAATTGCAGATAACCTGTAGTAAAAACATAATTTCCTTTGGTTGCCTTGTAATAGATGTCATGTTGTACTTTATCAATATTTTTGTGTAAATGTCTCAATTTTTTTTTAGAAAGCTGTAGGCTGTTTTTATACTTGTATGTACAGTATGATTCAAAGATTGTTTTCAATCACTTGGTGTACATTTAATTCTGTTCCCTGCACCAGTTTTCAGTTTGTGTGTTTCTAGCTGCTCTGAGTCATCTTTTTGTAAATATTCTGTGGTTACTGCAATAAAATAATCACAAGTTACCCAGCACTCCTTGATGCGATTACGCCGATGAGAGTGATTCCCACAGTTATCGCCGACCACAGACGAGTACCATCAGTCCCAGAAACGCACATCCTCAGGGAGCCCCATCGAGGAGCTGAGCATTAAAAAAAAAACACTTACAGGAGAGCTTTTGGGTTGAAGTGATACCCCACCCTTCCAAATGTATGGCTAGAAGACAGTTACCATGACAACTGTATGGGCATCCCAGGATTTGGTCTCACTCATAATTCATTTAAAGATGAGCGCCTTCAGCTGTGGATTGAGAAACAACTGATGCAACTTTCTCAAAGCCACACTGTAGGTCTGTGCTGTTCAGGCACATGGGAGCAGTTTAAAGAAAGTGTGCTGTGTGCAGAGTGGGTGAATTGAGAGGAGGTTGTTGGATAATTTCTTGTTTTCATTTAAAAGGGTGATAGAGCCATAGAACCATGGGGGCTGTTTTGTTAAAAACCTGTTTACTGCCTAAAGGTGGACAGTAACTAGTTACATTTACTTTAGTAACGTTTATATAAAATTCTACTTTTGTCAATTTTATTGCAGGATAATTTTTACTCTTTGAGTACATTTGATTTGACTTCTGATTTTACTAGCATGACAGCTTGTTAGAAGTGTGCTTGTTTGTTGATGAATGACTTGCGTACTGCACCATCTTGTGGTGCCACCATGACTACGGTGACTGGTGGCAGATGAGTAGGGTTTGTTGCTGTTTTCTGACAGCAGGATGGAAAGTTGGACGGATGATTTTGGGCAGTGACAGCAAATCAACTGTGCTTAACTACTCTATATTACTGCAAACTGTTTCATGTCACAGAAATTGTTTTAATCTACTTAAAACCATTACAATCTATGTTCAAAACTCACAACTAAATGTGTTACATCTTTTAGATGCCACACCGAATTATGAAATATAAAAATAACTCTTTAATCCACTCTAGTGAAGAAGTAATATTTAAGTAGTTTTACACAAGAGGGAATGTTAGTGAATATATCACTGTGAAGCATCGGGCCGAAGACATCACCACAGTTATATATTCATACCACACAATCTCGAATGTAACATTGCTTTTATACAGCAGTTCCACAAGCACAGTTTATTAAATGACAGCAATGCATAAAATGTTATTTTGCTCCACCAAGAAAAATAGTTCCTTCTGAATGTACCCAGTAAACTGTTTCTAAGCACCTCAATGGGCACAAAATAAAAAGAATAGGCCTATTGTCATTTCACACACATGTAACCAAATTAAATATTCTCCAGTGCAGAAGTAAGTGTTACTATAGATACCAGTCACCTGCTGAGTTGACTTTGTGGATTATGTGACTCATGCTGGTGGGTAATTAGCGATTTAGCTTTGGCTCTTTCTGTGTTACATTTAAGGTACTTTGCTTTTTCTTGGCATTTTCAGATGAAATAATAAGTCCATCACTGTAGGATAGGAATATCATGTAATATATTAGTATGGCGGTGCCCTAGGCAGGGAGGGATGATGCCCCGCCTATAGGAGGTGGCACCACCTGTACTATAAAAGCCTGAGGCAGGAGACCTCTGGTCTCCTCGCCACACTCCCGTACTCACGGTAGGGTCTCCCTATATGTGTTATAGTTCTTGTCTAATAAACATTATAAACGTCACCTCATCTCCTCATTATTTGGGACATAACATTGGCGACGAGAATAATTGGAGATGGAGAGAGCTGCAGCAATCCTTCAGCCTTTTTTGGAGGCTCCGGGAGAGCCGTTGGTCCCATGGACCAGGTGGTTTGTGGCCTTCCAAAATTATCTACTCGCGTTGGACCTCGGCGACCAGACAAAAGCACGTGCGAGGGCTCTCCTTGTCCATAACCTGGGCATGGAGGGCCAGAAGATCCTCAGCACTCTTGGAGGAGGTGACACGTTTGACGATGTGGTGAGGCTCATGGCTGGCTACTTTCGAGTGCCCGACAACATCATCATGCAGCGTATCCAGTTCCGCCAACGGCCTGGTGAATCGGTCCAGCAATTCGTGGCAGACCTCTGGCAGTTGGCGGGTGAGTGCAGGTTTGGACCCTTGGAGGAGGAGATGGTTCGTGACCAACTGGCTGAGCACATGGCCTACTCCTCGGCGAAGGTACGCCTGCTGACACATGCTGGTGAGCTAACCCTGTTAGTGGCCATTGAGCTAGCACCACGATGCTACGGCTGCGGATCTGCTAAGCACCGGTATCGAGCCAGGGAGTGCATGGTGAGGGGCAAGCATTGTGGACGGTGCGGCCTGGTCCATCACTTCGCCAGAGTTTGCTGCAACTTCACCAAGGAGGAACGGGACCCGGCTAAGTTAACACCAAAGAAGAAGGCCCCAACGGTGGTTCACACAGTCTCGCCTGACACTTGACGGATGTATAGTTGGTGACATTGTGCTGGACAGGACGACGGTGCCGCTGTTGGTGGACACGGGGTCAGCGGTCTTCATCCTGAACTTGGCAATGGTAGGACAGTGTTTTCTCCACTATAGAGTTAGCAGTACCAGCATCACCTGTTATGGTTATGGTAGCCACCTGCTGGATATCGTAGGCTCGGTTTGGCTGTTGGTGAGGTACAAAGGAGCCTCTATCTACGTCAATGAGTTCTTGGTGTTGCAGGAAGGAAATAACCTAATGGGGTGTGACGTCTTCTACGGGCTTGGGTTCGCCATTACCTGCGGAGAGTTGGAGGAGTGGGCAGGTGGTGGTTTGTGGGACCGGCCCTTTTATGTGGGATGTGACGACGAAGTATGGGACTTAAGGGTGGCCCATTCGGGGTGAAGAGGGACACCGCCAACACCACAGTATGCCGACTAGGCGGGGATCCAGTGCCAGTGTTTGTGGTCCAGCGGAGGATGGACCCACATGGTATGGTTTGATCTCTGCAGAGGTGGAAAGGTCCAGAGAGCGAGAGTTGTCGGGTTCCGGTGGTCAATGGGATGCCACTGTTGAGCCAGCAGTAACTGATGCCGCTCCAACGCACCATCATCTGGCGTCCAAGGCAACACCAGATGGCGCAGACCCCAACCGTGCTGTTAACCAAGGCGAGGGACATGGACGGAGTCATAAAAGAGCCAGAACGCGGCACAGTCGATGGAGGAAGCCAGTGGGTCCTTCCCTAAGGGAGGGCAATAAAGTGCACCCTAGGGTTGAGTCTCGGCTTGGTCGGGTGTGCAGTTCCAGAATCAGGACAGCGGGACAGGATGATCTGCTGGTGGTCCAATCTGGCGGCGACAGCTACTTAAAATTGACTGATGGGTCTGAAAGGCATCCCAACGAGCTGCGACGTCAGAGTGCAGTGGGGAGTCGATGCAGTCCCATCTCCAATCGCAACAAAGCGGAGACGCTCTGGAAGTGGGCCGTGTGACGGACACTCCAGCGTGGGCCTTTGAAAGACCCAGGTTGAATGCATGGGGCTAATGGTGGGTCTATTGTGCAGTCTATAATGTTCTGGTTTGTAGTTAATTGTTCTGTTAAAAAAAAAAAAGAATAGAAGAAATACAACTGTTTTGAGGTGTGTGTTTACTGTGGGGTGACCTGTGAGTACGTGTTACTGTTTGGTCAGGGGATGTAGGTACAGTGATCACCATCTTGTAAAGTGTTGTATTGTGGCCACACATATGTGACCTACTTTGTGACTGATGTAAGGCCTCACATTTTAGATCAGAACAAAGACAGAGCTTCCTTGGAGATAACAGGAAGCTGCAAGGATGTTAGCTTTGGTATGCAGGGCTTGAGACTGTGGGGGCGATATCAGAGGATTAAAGAGGAGATGCATTGTTACTGGCGATTATAATGCAATGTGACCTGTGATGCAATGAGACTTGTGAACTGTGAGAGTCCTGGTATTTAAGGACGAGAGTTCCCTGTAATGTCCTCTTTCTTCTGTGAGATGTTGGTGAATGTGAATAAAGCTGCCATGAGAGAAATCTGTCTCATCATTTCCACATTCCCACACTGGTGACCCAAGACGTAGCATGCAGCGACAGGAGAATTCCCCGGGGCCAGCCTCGTCAGGAGCTCCCAGCCAAGCGAATGCTGCTACGGTCCAGCTACTGGACTTTTGGCAGAACAATCCGCGCTCCTGGTTCCATGCGGTTGAGGCACAATTCAACCTCCGGGGGATATCGGTAGATGACACAAAATTCTACCATGTGGTCGCAAAACTGTACAACCACATGGCTCAGCATGTGGAGAGCATTATCGAGCAGCCGCCAGACAGCGACAAATATGGCGCGTTGAAGGCTGCACTCATCCAGCACTTCACCCCCTCCGTTGAGGAGCGAGCAGACAGACTCCTGGCGCTGACTGAGTTGGGAGATGACACGCCCGTTAATCTGATGGAGCAGATGTTGAGGTTGAAAGGCTTAGACGACGACCACTTCATCTTTACCCACCTCTTCCTCAGGACCCTACCGTCAGCGACGAGAGCGACCCTGACCAGTTAGCCGTTGTTGGCCCAGCGGGACTACCACGGCCGCAGCCACAGCAGCCACAGCCACAGCAGCCACAGCCACTAGCACGGCTGCAGCAGCGGAAGTCGGCGCGTCGACCGGAGATGGCAGGGGGCCAGGGGCAGCAGTAGCAGACCCACCGACGACGGCGGCGGCGGGAGCCAGGGAACGCAGAGGAGACATTCTTTGTTTCTACCATCGCCGCTTCACAGAGAGGGCACACAAATGTGTACCACCGTGCCAGTTCAAGCGTTCGGGAAACGACCGGGGGTCGGTAGCAGCCTCGGCCCTCGGGGAGAACAAGCTGCTCTACTTGTTGGACGCACGCTCGGGGAGGCATTTCCTCGTGGACACAGGCTCCCAGTTGAGTTTCATCACACCTTCCTACGCGGACAGGCTAGCAGGTTCCAGAGGTCCCGGGGTGGCAGCAGCGAACGGCTCGGAGATTAAGACCTTTGGTGAGAAGACTCTGCTTCTGTCTCTACATGGCCGTACATTTGAGTGGACTTTTGTTATAGCAGCAGTGAATTTCAATATGTTGGGGGCTGATTTTTTGTGCTGACATGGTTTGTTGGTTGATCTTGCTAACAGGCGCCTGGTTAATGCATTTTCTTTTGATTCTATTCCCTGTACAGCGCGAGTGGCCCCGCCAACAGCACAAGCCAATGTCACAGCTGCAAGCGGTAAGTTCCACACACTACTCACTCAGTTCCCAGCACTCACGGTCCCCACATTTTTGGCAACCGTCGCTAAACACGAGGTGGAACATTTTGTTACCACTACCGGACCGCCTGTTTTTGCAAAAGCTCGGTGATTGGACGCAACTAAACTGGCCATAGCGCGCGAGGAGTTCGCCAACCTGGAGAGGTTGGGCATTATCAGGCGTTCAAACAGTCCGTGGGCTTCCCCACTACACATGGTCCCGAAGGCTGACGGATCATGGCGACCTTGCGGGGATTTCCGCAGGTTAAACAACGCTACAGCGCATGACCGCTACCCAATCCCGCATATCCAAGATTTTTCCATTCATTTGGCAGGGGCTTGTGTTTTTTCTAAGATAGATTTGGTCCGCGGTTACCACCAAGTCCCAGTACGTGCTGAGGACATACCCAAAACAGCGGTAATAACTCCATTTGGCCTATTTGAGTTTTTGCGCATGCCATTCGGGCTTAAAGGGGCTGCACAGACGTTCCAACGCATGATGGACGCAGTGCTTCGCGATCTCCCTTTCGTGTTCATCTACTTGGACGATATTTTGGTAGCCAGCGCGTCCGAAGACGAACACAAAAACCACCTGGCCACAGTTTTCCGGAGGTTGGGAGATCACGGGTTAATAATCAACCCAGCGAAGTGTCAGTTCGGGGTGGCGCAGAATGATTTTTTAGGACAACGCGTCTCCTCCGAAGGAGCGGTTCCGCTTCCTGACAAAATGCGCGCGGTAGCAGATTTTCCCCGGCCGCAGACGGTCAGGGCGTTACAGGAGTTTTTGGGAATGGTGAATTTTTATAACCGTTTTCTCCCCCGCGCAGTGCAACTCATGCAGCCGCTGTATGCCGCACTCAAAATACAGAAACCCGCGTATAAGGTCAAGTGGTCCCTGGAGCGGGACCAAGCCTTCTCGGAGGTAAAAGCAGCCTTGGCAAAGGCTGCGTTGTTGGCACACCCAGACCCAACAGCCCGCATAGCGCTCACTACTGACGCGTCAGATGTGGCCATAGGGGCGGTCGTGGAGCAGCATGTAGCCGGGGTTTGGCAGCCCCTCGCCTTTTTCAGCAGGACCTTGCCCGCTAGCGAACGTAAATATAGCGCGTTCGACAGGGAGCTGCTGGCTCTCCATTTGGCCATCCACCACTTTCAGTTCTGGCTGGAAGGACGCCGTTTCACCGCGTTCGTTGACCACAAGCCGCTAACATTCGCGATGACCAAGGTTTCTGAACCGTGGTCAGGCCGGCAGCAGAGACAGCTGGCTGCGATTTCAGAGTTTACCACTGATATTCAGCATGTGGCGGGCAAACTGAATGTAGTGGCAGATTGCCTCTCGCGTGCCGTGGCGGCCCCAGTCAGCGTAGGAATAGATTACGCAGCCATGGCCGCGGAGCAGGTTAGTGACGCGGATGTGCGCGCGCTCCAGTCTGGACCAACAGGGTTAAGGCTGGAGAACAGGGTGCTGCAAGACGGTATGCCCCCCCCTAATCTGCGATGTCTCCACTGGACGGCTGCGTCCAGTAGTACCGGCCGCGTGGTGCCGCCGCATTTTTGACTCGATTCATTCTTTGACGCACCCGGGAGTGTGCGCGTCGGTTAAAATGGTAGGAGAGAAATTTGTGTGGCCAAGTCTTCGCAAACAAGTTAAAGAGTGGGCAGCAGCCTGCACGGCGTGTCAACGAGCCAAAGTACACAGGCACACGAAGGCTCCTTTGGAGCCGTTTCACATTCAGGCCAAGAGGTTCGATCACGTTCATGTGGACCTCGTGGGACCCCTCCCGCCGTCACAGGGGTGCACACACCTTCTGACAATGGTGGACCGCACCACGCGCTGGCCTGAAGTGGTTCCACTGGCATCAACCACAGCTGAGGAGGTAGCGCGTGCGTTTTTAACAGCTTGGGTGGCGCGTTTCGGAATTCCGTCGGACATTACGTCCGACAGAGGCCCCCAATTTGTGTCCGAACTTTGGTCGACAATGGCCCACAGCCTGGGTGTCACAATTCACCGCACAACCGCGTACAATCCGCAGGCTAACGGGTTATGTGAACGTTTTCATAGGTCATTGAAAGCGGCTCTCAGAGCGTCACTGACGGATGCAAATTGGGTAGACAAGTTACTGTGGATTTTATTGGGGTTGCGTTCTGCGCCTAAAGAGGACTTAGAAGCCTCCTCAGCGGAGCTCGTGTTTGCGCAACCACTTCGGCTGCCTGGGGAGTTTCTCCCAGATAACCCGGCGCCAGACACCTCCCCGTCTCAGCTGTTGCGGAGTAACATAGAATCAAGCACGCTGCCCGGCCCAGTGCACCACAGTTTTCCGCGCGTTTTTGTGCCTAAAGCTTTGAAGAATGCAGAGTTTGTTTTTGTCAGACACGATGCGCATCGACCCCCGCTGCGACCACCTTATGACGGACCGTTCAGAGTGCTGGAAACGGGACAAGCAGTTTTTGCTGGATTTGGGGGGTAGGAAAGTAAAAGTTGGCATAAACAGACTCAAACCCGCTTTTGTGGTGGCGGATGAGCAAGTGCTGTTGGCAAGGGCCCCGCGGCGAGGTAGACCCCCACGGGGGGCTTCACAGAGTAATGTTTCCCCAGAACACCCGCAGGGACTGACAAAATGTTTCCACCCCCAGACGGCAAACCCCCAGCGTGACAGCGCCGCGGAGACGTTGAATCCTGGCTACAGCAGATACGGCAGGAGACTGAAGCCTAGACAGCATGCGGACTGATGTGTATTGATTCTATCACGGCATGCATGCTGTTATTCTCTTGTTTGTTCTAAAATGTTTGGGGGGGGGGGGTGGCCACACATATGTGACCTACTTTGTGACTGATGTAAGGCCTCACATTTTAGATCAGAACAAAGACCGAGCTTCCTTGGAGATAACAGGAAGCTGTGAGGATGTTAGCTTTGGTATGCAGGGCTTGAGACTGTGGGGGTGATATCAGAGGATTAAAGAGGAGATGCATTGTTACTGGCGATTATAATGCAATGTGACCTGTGATGCAATGAGACTTGTGAACTGTGAGAGTCCTGGTATTTAAGGACGAGAGTTCCCTGTAATGTCCTCTTTCTTCTGTGAGATGTTGGTGAATGTGAATAAAGCTGCCATGAGAAAAATCTGTCTTATCATTTCCACATTCCCACAGTATTTTACTTTTATTTCCAGCACATGTTGCTGAGGTGATTCCCCTTTCACAGGCTGGTCTTTATGGTCGTGGGTGGTCTCATTAGGGACGTAATTACCTTTGTGTTAGGGTGAGTCATTTGATAGGCAGGAGACCACTGTTGTGAGTGAGTGTGTGACTGTTGTGTGTGTAAGGTGCTGTAATGCCTGAGTGTGAATGGAATGGTTATTGCCCATTGTGTGAAACTGTTTTTTTGTGTGTCTTTATTTTGGGGAGTTCCCTGTTCATGTATATTCTGTGGGTTTATGGGACGGGTACCTCCATTTTCTGTGTTTAGTTTCTATGTGTTTAGCTTAGAATCAGAATCAGCTTTATTGCCAAGTATATTTACAAGTAAACATACGAGGAATTTGACTTGACATTGGGCACACACGTTAGGCGCATCCAATCACGCGGCAGCCATGCAAGGCGCCTGTCATACAGTGGGGGTAAAGAGGGGAAGGGGGGGGAGGAAAACACAATAGGCAGAGAGAAAAAACATAGTTAATCAGAATAATGCTCGTATAAGCTCATATAAAGCTCAAATGAGCCAAATTTTGATTACACAGAAAAAAACCCTCTATGCACAATTAGCAGACAATAGATCACACATTAACAAAGCAGGAGAATTGAGAGAGTCAGTGTATGTATATTTGTGTCAGTTTACGTGTATCAGTCATTCATGTAATGTTGAATGCAGTGTAATGTAGGTGTGCCATTGCTAGTGAACAGCAGAGGGCATCCTTTGGCAACGGATAGATATTATTCAGTCATGTGTTCTATAGTCCAGACACATGATAACGCTGTCCTTGGAGCTCTGTCTGCTGAAACAACAACAATTGTCGAATGTTTGGGTAAGCCACTTCTCCAGCCTTATCTTCATCGAGGAGGAATGTAAACAAGGGCACCAAAACACAAGGTCAAATCTGCACAGTGCACTCAGAGAATAGAATTTCCCTCTCTTCGATTCTGTGCTTCATAATTTCATACAGGCTTGAATCATACTTTAGATCATTCTCTGGAGAGCACTCAGCAATCCCCAGATGTTATCCACCTACCGAAACATAGGTAAACATGTCCAAGAGAGTCTGTTCTCTCTTCAATGCATGCCAGGTGGTAAATTCCATGTTAATCCTATTTGCCGCTGACAGTCAGTGCTCCCCCCAGCTGGAGGAGGGATTATTTTAGTTTGGTGAGTGGCTCATTTTTCATTCAGAGACTCTTATGTTTAAATAGCGGAGGGTTCCGCTGAGCCAGTGTTGTGTGAATGGATAGGCCTTTGCCCCTGTATTAGAGTGTGATTCGGGTATAAATTTAGTGGTTGGGTAATTAGTGTGGTTGTAGTTTTTTCAAGGGGGGGGTGTAGGATAGGAATATCATATAATAGTGTGGCGGTGCCCTAGGCTGTGAGGGGTGAGGCCCCACCTATAGGAGGCGGTGCCACCTGTACTGTAAAAGCCTGAGGCAGGAGACCTCCGGTCTCCTTGCCACACTCCCGTACTTGCTGTAGGGGTCTCCCTATATGTGTTATAGTTCTTGTCTAATAAACACTATAAATGTCACCTCGCCGCCTCATTATTTGGGACATAACAATCACCACAACGGTATTGTTGCAAACAGACATGATTAGCCAAATGATTATAAAGGGGGGACCTCCAGGTCACATAGGTCGAGATTTTTAAGAGTGTCAAACAGCACCTCATTGTGCAAATTAAGGTACTCAACACAGTATTACAATTCTCACATATAATAAGAAGCCACTGATACTAACTATAGGCATCCAGCTAACAGTTATTTTTTGTACTCAACTAATCTTACAGCTTTTTTTTTTTTTAAAGTTTAATTACGATTGTTTCTGTCATATCGGTAATCTCTGCTTCCTGTTAGTATAGCTTCTGTTTGGAGCTTTAGTACATACAGTGGTGTGAAAAAATGTTTGCTCCCTTCCTGATTTCTCACTTTTTGTATGTTTGTCACACTTAAATGTTTCAGATCATCAAACAAATTTAAATATTAGACAAAGATAACACAAGTAAACACAAAATGCAGTTTTTAAATGAAGGTGTTTATGATTAAGGGAAAAAAAAAAAGTCCAAACCCACATGGCCCTATGTAAAAAAGTGATTGCCCCCTAAACAAATCTACCTACGGGTACAAATAAAGTAACCTGAACCTGAACCTAATAACTGGTTGGGCCACCCTTAGCAGCAACAACTGCTATCAAGCGTTTGCGATAACTGGGTCTTTCACAGCGCTGTGGAGGAATTTTGGCCCACTCATCTTTGCAGAATTGTTGTAATTCAGCCACATTGGAGGGTTTTCGAGCATGAACCTCCTTTTTGAGGTCATGCCACAGCATTTTAATCAGATTCAAGTCAGGACTTTGATTAGGCCACTCCAAAGTCTTCATTTTGTTTTTCTTAAGCCATTCAGAGTTGGACTTGCTGGTGTGTTATGGATTATTGTCCTTCTGCAGAACCCAAGTGCACTTCAGCTTGAGGTCATGAACAGCTGGCCGGACATTCTCCTTCAGGATTTTTTGGTAGACAGCAGAATTCATGGTTCCATTTGTAATGTTTGTTATTTACTTATAACAAAAACACTTAGTCTTAATCACCATGCCAGCAAGACGTGCTTCCTTTTTATTATCCTTCCGGTTCACATGTTTTACCACTTCCTGAATCTACCTGCTATCTCATGTGATCATACTGCCACCTTGTGGTAACACCTATCAGTACATCCCCTCTCCTGAGCAGGTTAGTATAACTTGATAACTCTAACACATATACAGCATTTCAAGACTGCAACTGAATAAACCTTCTTACTAACATTCAAGATGTCTTAATGCAGTACACAGAAAACTTTTCCTTTTTTTTCACAAATACACTGCGTACTGATAACCAAACAAAACAAGAAAGCCACAACTATTCCATTTGTAACAAATAACATGTAACTGTCAACTCTTTTTTTTTTTTTTAATAACTTCAACAGTTCACTGTTCTATGAGTCTCTGAGGTGGCTTCCTGTTTCTGGTGGATCGTCTCAGAGCTGGAGTGACAACATCTGGGGAAGATGAAGGAGGTTCAGTGTGCTGCAAATCTAGTGTCACATTCACATCCTTTCCAGACTCAGTTTCCTGAGGTTGCCCTTCAGTGTCCTCCAGAATCTTCAAAAGACTCTTCCTGTTTCTTCTGTACACTTGTCCATCCTCTGTTCTCACCGTATAGGATCTGGGACCCACCTCACTGAGAACTGTTGCCTTTCTGGTCCAAGTATTAGGATCTTCAATTCTCACAATGTCCCTTTCACAAAGAGGTTCCAGTCTCCTTGCTGATCTGTCATAGTTCATTTTCTGTTTGAGTTTGAGTTTCTTTCTCTTGTTAGTCAGTTCTCTGTTGTTGTCCTTGTCTTCCTCTGTGATAATGTGTGGTAAAGTGGTGCGCAGCCTACGACGCATTAGCAGCTCTGCTGGTGATGCACCACACTCTAGTGCTGCTGACCTATAACTTAGCAAAGCAAGATATGGGTCAGTATTAGTCCACTGTCCTGAACCCTGTTAAGGAGTTTTTTTAGTCTTTCATCATGTTGCTGGCGTGTCGCTCCCCAGACCACCAAATCATCAATGTACACTCTTGTGCCCTCTAGACCCTCAATTATGGACTCCATAGCCCTGTGGAAAATCTCAGGAGCTGAGGTAATACCAAACGGAAACCTCAGAAAACAGTACCGCCCAAATGGTGTGTTGAAGGTGCAGTACCTGCTACTTTCTGGATCCAGCTTCAGCTGCCAAAATCCCTGCGAGGCATCCAGCTTGCTAAAATATGTAGCACCTGCCATTTCACTGGTTATCTCATCTCGTGTTGGGATTGGGTAGTGTTCTCTTTTAATATTCTCATTCAAATCCCTAGGATCAAGGCAAACTCGTAACTCTCCATTCTGTTTCTTGATACATGTGATGGAATTCACCCAATCAGTGGGCTCCTGCACTTGCTCAATTACACCCAGTTGTGTCATTCTGTCCAGCTCTTTTTTCAAGCCAGCTCTAAGCGCTGCTGCCACTCTCTGTGGGGCGTGCACTACAGGCTTGGCATCACTCGAGCTGAATCTTGTAGGTGTATTTTAATGTTCCATGTCCTTTGAAGACAGAGGGGAACTGTTTTACAATGTGTGCAGCTCCTTCATATTGCAAGTGTTGTATTGCTTGGCTATGATTGTCCAGCTTTATGTTTTCACTGTTTAGCTGGTAGATCCTCTTAACCAAACCTAGGTCCTCTGATGCTTTATCCCCTAGGAGTGATTCATGTCCATTAGGTACAATGACAAACAACAGGCTGTGTTGCTTGCCTTTCACTTTCACAGTAAGTTTACATCCTCCTAATGTCTCAATTGGCTGACCATTGTATGCAGTCAGCGTTGCGGTCTTGCTGGTGATTATTTTAGGCTTTATTTTTAGAGCATTGACATCATTCTCATTTATTAGGTTAGCTTTAGCTGCTGTGTCAATCCTGAATGGCACAATTGTCCCATTTACACACAGTGGTGCAATCCACTTATCACTTTTGACTGCACTCACTGTCTTGTCTGACCAGTGCCTCCAGTCTGCATGAGTTGTGTGTGGTCATCATTGTTACTGCATGACAACATCTTGATGAAAAATGTTTCACTTAGATCATCGCTGTCATCCATTTCTGCCACTGTGTGCACTTGTCCTTTTTTAATGTCTCTAGTATGACACATTTTTGCATAATGGTTTTTTCCTTTGCACTTTGTGCATGTTTTTCCATAAGCAGGACATTGTCTCTGTGTTTTTCACCACATCTCTTACAGGAATATACCTCTTTTTCAATGCTTTTAATTCTGCCCTGCTGTTTCACTTTCACGGACAAAGCATGGACTTTCTCTTCACCTTGGCTCACTGCTCCCAAAACAGGCTCATCAAAAGTCATTACAAGTTGGCGTGCTAGCTCACTGGCTTGACATATTTTTATGGCACTTTCCAACGTGAGCTCTGTTTCTCTCAGCAGTTTCTCTCGGAGCTTCTTATCTTTTGTTTCAAACACTATCTGATCCCTTATCATAGAGTCTCTGAGATCACCAGAATTGCAAGACTGGGCTTTTAATTTAAGGTCTGTCAGAAAATTATCAAATGTTTCTTCTTGGTGCTGCATACGTGAGCGGAAGACATACCTTTCATAAGTTTCGTTTTTCTTTGACAGACAGTGCTCATCAAACTTTTTTAGGACTTCTTCAAACTTGTCTTTGTCCTCTAGCTGAGCAAACACAAAAGTATTGAAGACTTCTATGGCTTCTTTGCCGGCGACAGTTAGCAGCATGGCTATTTTTCTCTCATCTGCCCGTCTATCCACTCCGACAGCCGAAAGATACAGCAGAAATTGCTGCTTGAAAGCCTTCCAATTTACATCCACGTTTCCAGTCAGTTTCAACGTCCCTGGCGGTTTCAATGCATCCATCATTATTTCGTGTCACTCCTGACAAAGTTTACCCATCCTGGTACCATGTAATGTTTGTTATTTACTTATAACAAAGACACTTAGCCTTAATCACCATGCCAGCAAAACGTGCTTCCTTTTTATTATCCTTCCGGTTCATATGTTTTACCACTTCCTGAATCTACCTGCTATCATGTGATCATACTGCCACCTTGTGGTAACACCTATCAGCACACCGTTTACCACAGCACGTCTTCCAGGTCCTGAAGCAGCAAAACAGCCCCAGACCATCACACTACCACAACCATATTTTACTGTTGGTATGATGTTCCTTTTCTGAAATGCTGTGTTACTTTTACACTGGATGTAATGGGACACACACCTTCCAAAAAGTTTGGCTTTTGTCTCATCAGTTCACAGAGTATTTTCCCAAAAGTCTTGGGGAATCATCAAGATGTTTTCTGGCAAAACTGAGATGAGCCTTTATGTTCTTTTTGCTCAGCAGTGGTTTTCGTGTTGGAACTCTGTCATGCCATTTTTGCCCAGTCTCTTTCTTGTGGTGGAGACATGAACACTGACCTTAACTGAGGCAAGTAAGACCTGCAGTTCTTTAAATGTTGTTGTGGGGTCTTTTGTGACCTCTTGGATGAGTCGTCACTGCGCTCTTGGGGTAATTTTGGTTAGTTGGCCACTTCTGGGAAGGTTCACCACTGTTCCATGTTTTTACCGTTTGTGGATAATGGCTCTCACTGTGGTTTGATGGAGTGCCAAAGCTTTAGAAATGGCTAGAAAATGTACCTTAGCTTTGAAAGATCTGATAAACCACAGTTAATTTTGGTTTTAACAGGGGGTCAATCACTTTTTCATACAGGGCCATATAGGTTTGGATTTTTTTTTTATCCTCAATAACAAACACCTTCAATTAAAAACTGCATTTTGTCTTTACTTGTGTTATCTTTGTCTAATATTTAAATTTGTTTGATGATCTGAAACATTTAAGTGACAAACATAAAAAAAAGAAATCAGGAAGGGGGCAAATACTTTTCACACCACTGTATTTTTCCTCACCCGTTTAAGTCAGCAAACCTGTGAATATCACCTTCTTGTCAGCCTCTGCCTGATTGTAATGTTTTATATAAAAAAGTTCCCATAGCTAAATAAAATAATGACCCATCAAACATGAGTTTGAAACTAGAAATTAATGGATTAATCAAAAGTGGTTGTAGCGACACAATTAATAACAGACATTAAAGTGCAGTCTTTTAACTGAAAAAATAAAATACAAAAACTTTTAATAGCAGCTTCTGCTGCAGCGTGGAGGGCTGTTGTAACTGTGCAGGTTCAAAACAAACCACAGTAACATTCAAGTCCATAAAAGTAAAAAAGAAAAACAAACTAGTCCATCTTATTTAAAACCTTGCTTGGTCTGGAAGTTTAAAAGTGCACTTAGATTTAAGATGAAAATTAAAACTTTTTCCAGTGGCAAATCAGTGGTGGCAAGTGCTTTAACTTTCACAAACATTTCATTCAGATGTACTCATTTTTATGGGTGAACATACTGTACTGAGTCACCTACCAGAACTGTACTGGAAGCCAGGGATCACCAGCTGAATTACCCACCTAGGCAGCCAGTGAGTCCCGCCCACTCAGTTCAATGAGTGGTAGGCAGTTAGAGCTCCAGTACAGCTGAGTAATTCAGTGTACAAATCTTTCAAACTGATTTTTTTAAGAGAATGAACCAGAAGTGACTTAGTATGTTTTAGTGAACTGTGGATCCCATCCCCTAGTGGCAGCGTGTCAAAGGAGGCAAGGGAGGCAACACCTCCTCAGAATTTTGAGAAGAAAAAGAGAAATTATCTTTTTTCTTTCAAAACTTTATTTCACTGAAGTTGGCCTCTGGTAGTATTTATTGTTATATTTAAGCAATATTACTGTACGTGAGAGGGAGAATGGTATTAGTGAATATAGTAACTACAGGTGCATCACATCTGTAGTGACTACAGTGCATCCAGAAACTATTAACAGCACTTCACTTTTTCCACATTTTGTTATGTTACAACCTTATTCCAAAAGGGATTAAATTCATTTTTCCCCTCAAAATTCTACACACAGTACCCCCAAATGACAATGTGAAAAAGGTTTTTTTGAGATTTTTGAAAATTTATTAAAAATAAAAAACTAAGAAATCACATGTACATAAGTATTCACAGCCATTGAGCTCAAGTGCATCCTGTTTCCACATTTCCACTGATCATCCTTGAGATATTTCTACAGCTTAATTGGAGTCCACCTGTGGTAAATTCGCTTGATTGGTGTCATGGTGTGGTCCTCGCGGACCACTAATGAGACGCTATAGGCAACCAGTGAGTTCGCATATTTATTAAAGGACCGATACAAGGTACAAAATAATGAGCCACGTGGGGCAAAAGCACAACTAAGACTAAAACTAGACACAATGGTGATACACACAGACTAAGGAATAAACTTAAAGGAAAATGAAGAGGGAGGAAGACTGGATTCAGGATTAGGGATTCCAGCCCGACGCTGAAGGATGTCCAACATAGTGTGTTCGAGGTCACAGCCCGGAGTAACCTAAGCTGCTCCCTTAAATAGAGCTCAGGGATTAATCAGCTGATGAGGGAGTCATCAGCTGAATGAAATCCAGCTGTCACAGCAGAGCTCCGTTCTGACAGCCGGAAGCCCCTCCGAGACACTTTCAGAATACAAGCTCGGAGAGCCACAAGGAATAAACACAGAATGGGAGGAAACTACTGCATGACCCGAGCGCGGACAATATCAGCGCTCAGACCATGACAGTACTCCCCCCCGAACGGTGCACTCCGGGCACCGCGTGACATCCAAGCCTCCCCCCCCCCACCTGGAAGACTACAACGGCCCACCCAGGGTGGGAGGAGGGAGGAAAAGGCAAGGAGGGTGAGAACCAGAACAAAAAAAACATCAAGACAGAAAACCGGGAAAAAATGACAAGGTCGAATACAGAAAACATAACATGGTGCAACTACAGAGCAAGGGAGAAAAAAAAAAAACAAAACCACAAATATACTCCATAAAGCACAGGTGGAAAAACAGACAGGACAATAAATGCAAATAACAGAAATACTATGCCTACAGACCAAGATACACAGGCCAAAAGAAACCAAAGGATAGCATCTCTCAAACAGAGGAAGGAAAAAAAATCAAAATAAATAGCGGCGAAATACAGACGGTACAACAAGACCAAAAAACTGGCAAAGGCAACAGGACAATAAATGCAAATAACAGAAATACTATGCCTACGGACCATGATACACAGGCCAAAAGAACAAAAGGCAACCACATCTCTCAAACAGAGGAAGGGGGAAAAAAATCACATTAAATAGCGTCAAATACATACAGTACAATATAGTTCATAGAAAAAAAAACACAAGGGCATCCCAGAACTACAGGAGAGGAAGAAAAAAATCTACAGGGATGACAGCAGGCAGAGCACAATAACACAAAAACAAATAGTTCGGGAGGTTTACCTGCGTCCAGCATCCAGATCGCTAGCAGGGGGAAAAGAAAGAATTCAGGCGGTCTACCTGAGTCCCAGGCCTGGAGAACCAGTACCTCTGGCGGCCGGACCAGGTCGCCAAACAAAAAGTCCAGTTTGTCGGGTGGCCAACCCAGAACGCCAAACGGGCAAAGCAGTCTCCCAGGTGGCCGACCTGCATCATCCAGCCACCAGGACCACAGGGGGGAACTCAGAGGCTGCCTCCCTATTGAGAGGGATAGCGAGGGAGAGCCGCGTCAGATCAGGGAAATCCCAGCAGTACCAGGTGGAGGGAAAAAGGGATCGAGGAAATGATGAGGGACCAGTCCGGCGTCGATCGGCGGAGGAGCTGCAGCTCCTTCCCCGAACTCCACACGGACTGGCACTGCACTCTTGCCGGATCCCGAGCGGAACCGTGCTGCACCCACAACGGACCCCAACTGGGCCATTGGGTCCATGACGGACCCCGATTGGGTCCACGTTGCACCCATGTCGGACCCCAATTGGGTCAAAGTTGCACCCACGACGGACCCCGACTGGGCCGGCGCAGCACCAGGGATGACCTTCAGACCCGAACCCAGAACCTCCAAGGTGACGACCAGAGCAGGCTCATCACCGGTGACCCAAGGAGAAGGCTCAGGGGAGAAAAGAGAACCGGGATCAGAATCACCGGCAGCAGCAGAGCCCAACAAGACAAGCTTGGATGCAGCGGACGGCTGTGCCTTGCTCGTCTCCCCGAGAGACAGGTAGAAATGCTGCAAAATAGAAGAAAGGAAGACAAAATAGAGCACTTGCCTGATCTCGGGCTCAACCGCAGCCCAGAACTTCAACGATCCGGGTTCAGCGCGCTGAAGGTCCACCTCTGGTTCCCACTTGACTGCGGTGGGCTCCGCAGCCGGCATGATGGTCTTCACGGTCTGGGGATTCCCTGACGCTGACATCCACGCAGAAGGCCCGCACAGCGTGGTGGCAGGGGATCCGTGACCTGCCGGGTCGGACTGTTCCTCCGTGGAGACCCGGGGATGCTTAGTCATCAGCGCAGGCTCCAAATGGAAATCCGCCCTCCTCCTCTGCCCATGACGTGGCTGCGGGGCTGGAACCAGGCTCTCCAAGGCCGCAGGCTCCTTTCTCATCTGGCAGTGTAGTCCTGGCACCGGGGAACACTCAGGAGAAGGAAACACAGGGGTAGCAGGTTCACAATTAATAATTGCAGCAGGTGGAGGGAGCTCGGGGGACTGTGAACCCCAAACTCCACCCCCAGGGATCAAACAAGGCAATTCACCCAGTGAAGGAAAAGAATGAAGAGACACTTGCCTGATCCGCTGAGGACCGATGGAGCCTGCTGCAGTGGGCTTTGTTTTCTCCCTTCCCCTTTGGATGGTGATGGAGGGCCCCCCGGGAAGATGAGGAAGAGCCGCTCGCACAGGATCGATGATGGGCACAGCCAAAGCAGGACTCGTGGCGGTCTCAGCAGCTGGAGAGAGTATCGAGGAGGAGGGAAGAACAGCCGAGGCGGGCCGGGGACGAGGCACATACAACCCAGAGGTGGCAGCGGCTGTCTTACCCCTCCGACGAGACGCAGAGGCTACAGCTGGCTGGGAGACAGAGTTCGTGCAGCTACTCGGACCTGGGTCTGGACGGGGTTCTCGCTGAGGAGTTGCCGAGAGAATCCCGGCTGACGTCTTTCTCCGCTGGGGATGACCCCTGGGTGGTGTGAACGCTTGGGCTGGACAGGTGACAGGAATGGGATCTCGAGGCAAGGAGCGAGGATGCCTCCTCTTCGGCTTCCTGCTGGAGTTTCCCTCCAGACCACGGAGCTTCTCTCGAAAAGCAGAGATTTCCGCCATCATCGCCGTGATTTCGGGGTGGTCAGCATAGCGGGGATGACGGTTGATCGTCGTCTCAGCGAGGTCCAGGGACCAGCGTGTGGCGCTGGGGATGGTGCAATGGCGAGTGCTGGAAATGATCCCATCAATTTCGATAAGGGCCATTACCAGCTCGTAGCCCAGTCTCATGGCGTAGCCCTTAGGTGGCGACACCATCTCCCAGCACACTGGTACGCGGAACAAAAGGGAAAACTACAAGCCCAAAACTAAGCAAACTCACGGTCACCAGCGTCTCAGTGGGCTGCGACCTACTGTCATGGTGTGGTCCTCGCGGACCACTAATGATGCGCTATAGGCAACCAGTGAGTTTGCATATTTATTAAAGGACTGATACAAGGTACAAAATAATGAGCCTCATGGGGCAAAAGCACAACTAAGACTAAGACTAGACACAATGATGATATACACAGACTAAGGAATAAACTTACAGGAAAATGAAGAGGGAGGAAAACTGGAATCGGGGTTAGGGATTCCAGCCCGATGCTGAAGGATGTCCAACATAGTGTGTTCAAGGTTGCAGCCCGGAGTAACCTAAGCTGCTCCCTTAAATAGGGCTCAGGGATTAATCAGCTGATGAGGGAGTCATCAGCTGAATGAAATCCAGCTGTCACAGCGGAGCTCCGTTCTGACAGCTGGATTTCATTCAGCTGATGACTCCCTCATCAGCTGATTAATCCCTGAGCCCTATTTAAGGGAGCAGCTTAGGTTACTCCGGGCTGCAACCTTGAACAAAAGGCCGGAAGCCCCTTTGAGACACTTTCAGAATAAAAGCTCTGAGGGCCACAAGGAATAAACACAGAATGGGAGGAAAATACAGTACTGCATGACCCGAGCACGGACGATATCAGAGCTCAGACCATGACAATTGGACATGATTTTGAAAGGCACACACCTGTCTATATAAGGTCCCAGCTGACAGTGCATGTCAGAGCTCAAACCAAGCATGAAGTCAGAGGAATTGTCTGTAGACTTCCGTGACAGGATTGTCTCAAGGCGCAAATCTGGGGAAGGGTACAGAAAAATTTCTGCTGCTTTGAAGGTCCCAATGAGCACAGTGGCCTCCATCATCCATAAATGGAAGAAGTTTGGAACCACCGGGACTCTTCCTAGAGCTGGCCGACCGTCTAAACTGAGCGATGGGGGGAGAAGGGTCTTAGTCAGGGAGGTGACCAAAAACCTGATGGTCACTCTGTCAGAGCGCCAGCATTGCTCTGTGAAGACAGGAGAACCTTCCAGAAGGACAACCATCTGTGCAGAAATCCATTTATCAGGCCTGTATGGTAGAGTGGCCAGATGGAAGCCACTCTTTAGTAAAAGACACATGTCAGCCCACCTGAAGTTTGCCAAAATGCACCTGAAGGACTCTCAGACTATGAGAAACAGTTCTCTGGTCTGATGAGACAAAGATTGAACTCTTTGGCGTGAATGCCTGGCGTCATGCTTGAAGGAAACCAGGCACTGCTCATAACCATGCTAATGTTGGTAGCAGCATCATGCTGTGGGGATGTTTATCAGCGGCAGGAAGAGGGAGACTAATCAAGATAGAGGGAAAGATGAATGCAGCAATGTACAGAGACACCCTGGATGAAAACCTGCTCCAGAGTGCTCTAGACCTCAGACTGGGGTGACGGTTCATCTTTCAGCAGGACAACGACCCTACGCACACAGCCAAGATATCAAGCGAGTGACTTCAGGACAACTCTGTGAATGTCCTGGAGTGGCCCAGCCAGAGCCCAGACTTGAATCCAATTGAACATGTCTGGAGGGATCTGAAAATGGTTGTGCACCAATGCTTCCCATCCAACTTGATGGAGCTTGAGAGATGCTGCAAAGAGGAATGGGCCAAACTGCCCAGAGATACTGTAGATGTGCCAAGCTTATGGTATCATATTCAAAAAAAACTTGAGGCTATAATTGCTGCCAAAGGTGCATCAACAAAGTACTGAGGAAAGGCTGTGAATACTTATGTACATGTGATTTCTGAGCTTTTTATTTTTAATAAATTTGCAAAAATTTCAAAAACACTTTTTTCACATTGTCATTATGGGTATTGTGTGTAGAATTTTGAGGGAAAAAATTAATCCCTTTTGGAATAAGGCTGTAACATAAAAAAATGTGGAAAAAGTGAAGTGCTGTGAATACTTTCTGGATGCACTGCATATCCATTGATACCTTACAAGCTCAAGTGTAATACTGCTTAAATACAACAGTTCTGCAAGCACAATTTATCAAATGACAGCAATACTCAACAAAATATTATGTGTGTGTATGCATGTATGTACAGTGGTGTGAAAAAGTGTTTGCCCCCTTCCTGATTTTTCATTTTTTTGTATGTCACACGCAAATGTTTCAGATCACCAAACAAAATTAAATATTAGGCAAAAATAACACAAGTAAACACAAAATGCAGGGTAAAAAAAAATTCAAACCTACCTATGGCCCTGTGTGAAAAAGCGATCCCCCCCCCCCCCAGTTAAAACATAAATTAACTGTGGTTTATCACATTTTGGAAAGCTGAGTTCAATTTCTCTAGCCACACCCAGGCCTGATTACTGCCACACCTGTTCTCAATCAAGAAATCACTTAAATAGGTCCTGCCTGACAAGGTGAAGTCGACCAAAAGATCCTCAAAAGCTAAACATCATGCTGAGATCCAGAGATGGTCAGGAACAAATGAGAAACAAAGTGATTGAGATCTATCAGTCTGGAAAAGGTAATAAAGCCATTTCTAAAGCTTTGGGACTCCAGTGAACCACAGTGAGAGCCATTATCCACGAATGTTGAAAACATGGAATAGTGGTGAATCTTCCCAGGAATGGCCGGTTGACCAAAATTACCCCAAGAGCACAGAGACAACTCATCCAAAAAGTCACAAAAGACCCCACAACAACATCCAAAGAATTGCAGGCCTCACTTGCCTCAGTTAAGGTCAGTGTTCATGACTCCACCATAAGAAAGAGACTGAGCAAAAATGGCCTGCATGGCAGAGTTCCAAGACGAAAACCACTGCAGAGCAAAAAGAACATAACGGCTCGTATCAGTTTTGCCAAAAAACATCTTGATGATCCCCAAGACTTTTGGGAAAATACTCTGTGGGCTGACGAGACAAAAGATGAACTTTTTGGAAGGTGTATGTCCCATTACATCTGGCATAAAAGTAACATGGCATTTCAGAAAAGGAACATCATACCAACAGTAAAATATGGTGGTGGTAGTGTGATGGTCTGGGGCTGTTTTGCTGCTTCAGGACCTGGAAGACGTGCTGTGGTAAATGGAACCATGAATTCTGCTGTCTACCAAAAAATCCTGAAGGAGAATGTCCGGCCATCTGTTCGTGACCTCAAGCTGAAGCATACTTGGGTTCTGCAGCAGGACAATGATTAAAAAAAAAAAAAAAAAAAAAAAAAAACAGCAAGTCCACCTCTGAATGGCTTAAGAAAAGCAAAATGAAGACTTTGGAGTGGCCTAGCGAAAGTCCTGACCTGAATCCGATTGGGATGCTGTGGCATGACCTCAAAAAGGCGGTTCATGCTCAAAACCCCCCCAATGTGGCTGAATTACAACAATTCTGCAAAGATGAGTGGGCCAAAATTTCTTCACAGAGCTGTAAAAAAGTCATTGTGTTATCGCAGATGCCTGATTGCAGTTGTTGCTGCTAAGTGTACCAGTTATTAGGTTTGGAGGCAATTGCTTTTTCACACAGGGCCATGTAGGTTTGGATTTTTTTTCTCTTAATAATAAACACCTTCATTTAAAAACTGCATTTTGTGTTTACTTGTGATTTCTTTGTCTAATATTTAAATTTGTTTGATGATCTGAAACATTTAAGAGTGACAAGCATACAAAAAAAATAGAAATCAGGAAGGGAGCAAACACTTTTTCACCCCACTGTACGGTAATATGCATGTAGATATATATAACTATATCATCACCATATTTCAAAAGTTTTACATTGCTGTCCTGTAGTTGCATGTCATTTATTTACACAGTCAGAGCTTGACATGAACTTTTTTGCTCAACGGCCACTGTAGCTAGTGATTTTCCATAGTTACTAGCCACTCAGCCTTTTCACTAGCCACAATTTTGTGATTCAAAAATTATGTTTAATATGATGCATCCACTGGGGATTCTAAATTGTCCTTAAGTATGACTGTGAGAGTGAATGGTTGTCTGTCTCTCTGTGATGGACTGGCGATCTGTCCAGGGTGTACCCTGCCTCTCGCCCAAAGATGCTGGGATAGGCTTCAACCCCCCCGCGACCCGAAAAGGATTAAGTGAAAGAAGATGGATGGATGGATGATCAAATTTGAGTAATGCATGCTAAAATTTACTCGAACTAAATTTACAGTAATTTTAAATGTAATGACCCTTACAAATACATAAAGATAGCAAGAGAAACACTGTTGAATTATTTATTAACAGCAGTAAATGCTGTAAACAGTCTAGAAAAATATTTGCAATATGAGTGTAAAGTACAGGTAGATTTGGGGTTTGTCCCAATTCTCATTTGCATCCCTACCCCTTCCCCTTTCCCTGGGGGTGACAATAGTGCAGGTGTAGTGTGGTCAACTACTGATCGGAGGGTCAGGGGTTCAATTCCCATTCTGTCTGCACTCTGCATGTCGAAGTGTCCTTGAGCAAGAAACTGAACCCCCAGTTGCTCCTGATGGGTCAGGCCAGCGTCGAGTCCATGACAGCTTTGCCGCCATCAGTGTGTGAATGTGTGTGTGAAAGGGTGGATAGCAGGATCTGTAAAGCGCTTTGGTCACCTAGAGATGAGAAAAAGTGCTATATAAGTAAACGCCATTTACTACTACCCCTTGATAGAGGTTGAAAATTTCCCCTATGAACTGGGACACCCATTCAGGGCTGCAAAAGGTCATTTGTAGTTGCTGATGGACTTAATCGATATGTACACTACCTGTTTTTATCAGAAGGGGGAAGATTAAGAAAACTGATGTGGAAAAAGTCTCATCTTAAGGAGAAAAATGTCTCAAATTTATATGAACAATTCTAATCAATAGAAAAAGTCAGAAATTTACTAGAAAGAAAGCTGTAAATTCAGAGAAAAATCTGGATTCCCTGGCGGGCTGTTTTTGGCCCACAGGTGACATATTTGACACCCCTAGACCAGCACATTAAAAATCCATAATTAGAGGTTTTACCTCCATGAAAAAGTTGCATATCACAGATGTCATAGATAATCACAGATAAACAAAAGCTCACCTCAGAAGAAGCTTCATTTGCTCTTTACAGCAACATAAAGTTTGGTCACTTTTTCTCTTTGCCATATGAAAACTTAAATTTGCACAACTGTGGACAGGAGCTTCTTGCTCTAAAAATAATTTTTATTTAACCACAGAGATAGAAGCTAATGTGGGGGGAGAGAGCAGTTTAACTACTCAGGCTGTGACAATGGAGGATCAGGTGGAATTCCCCTGGTGATCTGATCGCTGACAGAGGGGACAGGTGTGTTCTGCTACCCTGCTTTCAGTTTGGTGCTGTTTCTGGCCACAAAATGAACCTGTAGCCCTGCCACATATGTGTTTGCACCGCCCCTTTTATGGAGAAAATGGTACTGCATAAAAGGAGAGCCATGGTATCGTAAGTGATATGATGCAATATTTAAAAATGCTCCATTTCATGTTTGTGCCTCGTGATAGTCATGTTCCACTTTCTGAACGTATGTATGCGAAAACATAATTTACCTGTCATTACATCAACTGGTCATGGGAGGGGCCCCGCTGATTTCCAGCAGCTGTGAGCAGCGATATTAGGAAGGCGGAAGTCGCCGCAAGACATTCATTCACTGACAGACCGACAGGTCCGCTGTCACCAGGAGCGGCTGTCACATGGTCAGTTGAAATAAAGGCCTTTTGAGAGACAGTTGGAGCAACCAGGAGGAGCGTCAGTCCGCTGGGAGTCTACGTGGGACCAGCGGCTGACGCCGCATTCCTCACCATGAAATGGCAAGTTGGTTGGCCTGGGAGGAGGATGCTGGACCTGGGAATTCACTGGGTAACCTGAGAGCAGAGCAGCGGACCCAAAGCTGGTGAGATTGTTCCTTCTTGTCTCGCAGTCATCATTTTTTTCTCATCTTCACCTTGACTGAGCTCACGGTTTTTTGGGTGCAATTATACAGTGACGTCCTGTTTGGTTTTACGTAACTTTAGGGGAACACTTTATCATTATTTTTTTTTATTTGTGCCAGCGAAGATATGGGAACAATAATGGACATTTGAACACTATATCGAATTAATCTTGTGTGAATATACACTACCGTTCAAAAGTTTGGGGTCATCCAGACAATTATTTTGTGTTTTCCATGAAAAGTCACACTTATTTACCACCATGAGTTGTAAAATTAATAGAAAATATAGTCAAGACATTGACAAGGTTAGAAATAATGATTTGTATTTGAAATAATAATTTTTTCCTTCAAACTTTGCTTTCGTCAAAGAATCCTCCATTTGCAGCAATTACAGCATTGCAGACCTGCCATGATTGCACAAGGGTTTTCTAATCATCCATTAGCCTTCTGACGCAATGAGCAAACACATTGTACCATTAGAACACTGGAGTGATAGTTGCTGGAAATGGGCCTCTATACACCTATGTAGATATTGCACCAAAAACCAGACATTTGCAGCTAGAATAGTCATTTACCACATTAACAATGTATAGAGTGTATTTCTGATTAGTTTAAAGTTATCTTCATTGAAAAAAAGTGCTTTTCTTTCAAAAATAAGGAAATTTCTAAGTGACCTCAAACTTTTGAACGGTAGTGTAAATTGTGTAAATACATTGTGGGTGTGGTACATAAAGTAAAGGGAACTCATTGTTGTAGAATCATTATTTTGTGCACTTGTGAACGATAATAAGAATCCACCAAACCATATAAGCATGTTAAGAGTGAAATCATTTCATAACTTGTTTTAGTAATATTTTCTATGTCGTAGAAGAGTCAGGACATTCCTGGTGGGTATCTATAATCTTCTGACCAGTGCCATATGAATGAAATTTTGCTCCGCTCCTGAATCAATCAGGGCAGAGATTTTGAACTCTGCCCCTGGTAACTGACTGAGGGCTGGAGGTTCAAAATGGTTGGGAGGATTTTGCAAAGACCCTCCCACCAGACCCCCCATGGTTACTGACAGCCCGGATCTTTTGGTCTCGCTGGGCATTTCGAAATTATGTGGTCTGTGGCCCCTTAATACATACACGCACCTGCCCTCACTCGATGCTGGCGCTCCTCCTTAGTCAGGTGGAACCTACTGAGGGCCATTGGCTTGGAGGGCACCGACAAAGCTGTGCCTGAGGGAGGCGGAGCCGGCTGTGGAGCGAACAGAGAAGCAGCGGCCTTCTGCTCCCTTGCACGTCCCCTAAACCGGTTATTAAGAGCCACAGTCTGCGCAATGAGCTCATCAAGAGAGGAGGGGGACGCAAGGATAGCCAGCTCATCGCGGAGGTGTGGATTCAGGCCCCAGAGGAAGGTGCTACATAGAGCAATGTCATTCCATCCGGAGTCCACCGCAACGACCCGGAACTTGACGGAGAAATCGATTACAGTCCGGTCTCCCTGCCGAAGTCCCATCAGCTGGCTAACTATGTTCCCCTCTCTCTCCGTATGGTCGCAAAGTTTCACAAAATTCCCTTCACAAATCGCTCAAAAGAATATAGGGGCCTCTCCGGGCTGTTCAAGACGGACTGTGCCCACTTGAGCGCCCGGTCCCGTAGCAACAAGTTCATGAAATGAATCTTAGCTGAATTGTCCCTATACTCTCCCTCCACCTGCTGGAAATAGAGCCGGCAGTGGAGTAGAAACCCTTTGCATCCCCCACCTCTCCCCCATAGGGGGGAGATGAAGGAACGGAAATGTTCCTGTAGATGGCAGAAGCTGCCGGGGCAGCAGGTGCAGGAGGAGGTGCCGCACCTGGAAGCTGACACAAATGCTCGGTTACGATCGCCAATTGCTGGGTAATAGTTTGGAGTTGCTCGGAAAGAAACATAACCTGGCGTTCCGTGGCATCCAAACACGAGAGTGCTGACTGTTCGCCTGGCGGAGCGCTCACTGAGCCTCGATCTTAGCTGGATCGTTCTGTCATGATTCAATTCAAGAGTGAGGCTCAAACGCAGAGCTGCTGCACCAAACGAACACACGGACTCAGAAGTAAAAAGTCTCACAACTTTAATGAAGAACAAAATCCAAACTCACAATGCTAAATAAAAGTGCACAATTAAAGAATAACACCAAAACAAAAACACACTTAAATTTCCACACAAAAACAGGTGCCCAACCATAAAAAAATTCAATTTTTATGAACTAAAGACAGACAATAAGTATTTTAACAATAGTGGATGAAAAACATACTCTATTATTTACCCATAAATGACAAAGCTATGCCCTGATCTTGGAGCATTTATGCAGCAATTTTTGCACCTTCTAATTTCCTTTTGTCGTAATGAATAGGTGTGTGTTTTTATGTGAATGGCATCATGTTGGCATCATGTTGACATATAAACAAAACATAACCGAGAAAGTCACAGGACTGTGACAGCAGACTTATGAAATGAAAGGAAAAAAAACATTTATCTTTTTCCTTCTCCCTGTCCTCGCTGGTCTTTATAAATCCCCAACCACACAGCCCAAGATTCAGTTTGGGCCTTAATTACATCAAAGCAATTACAGAGCTGATCTGAGGGCCTCAGTCACCGAGGAAGGCTGGAAAATCTGCAGCACAAACTTCAGAAGCTTAGAGTTAAGTTTGTCTTTGGTGTTTCTGCAGCAAATCTATGAATATGGAAGGAACAATTTTTGACCAAGGCAAAGAGAACTCCACGCTTGACTTTGACACTTTTAAAACCATGGAATCAGGAGGAGGCCTTAGCCTGGGCAATAGTGGAACTAAGCAATTAACTAACTAACTAACCAAAAAATTACATTCTAAGGTGTGACGCTGACTGGATCTTGGTGAAGGATTTCAAGAAGAGGGCTGGAACAAACCAAGATTCAAAGGCCCATTGCAGGTGCTATTGACGACCCACACGGCTGTGAAAGTTGCAGAGAGAGCACCGTGGATCCATGCCAACTGCTGCAAGATGACTTCCACCCATCTGCACATTGACACAGACAGAACCCGGGTGAGAAGCAGAGGGCAGCAGACCAGAAAGAGAAGTAGGCAAATTACACATGTAAACAGTGAACTGTATTTCAAATTACCAGCAGGTAACTGAAGCAGTGAGACAAAGATGATCAACACTGGTTTTACAGGGCACAATATTCCATGAGCAATGAAAAATATTTGAGGAATGTGAATTTATAATAAACTCATACATTCATTTTCCAACAACACACCTTGCCTAAATTTAGATGTGCAACAGCACTGAACGCTAACATGCCTCTTTCACCACTCACGAGGACGTGAGCTTATTGAACACGCCCGACGCCAAGAGGAAAATGACCAACTTAGGTCTATTGTTGTCTATACTTGTGGTATAAGAACTTGTTTGATTTTGATCATATTAGTGATTTTATTCCTGTGTTTCCCTAGAATATTTAATTGAGTACTGAGGGAATAACTATAATGTAGTTCATTATCCAAGAAATGCCAACTCGCGCAACAATGTGGATTAGAAGGAAGTTGCCTTAGCATAGCATGTCATTTTTGATTACTAAACCTCAGAGCTATCACTTGCCAAGGATTTCATGGTTTGTCCCAAGAAATCTGAGCACTATGGCATTGTACAATAGAATATCATTAGATTATGTTCTTGTGACACAAGAAGGAGTGTGCCACATTATAGGGCAGGAATGCTGCATATTTATTTCGGATAACCCACCTTATTCCTAGCCCCCATGATGCCTTGCGTGAATTATGAGCACAACCTCCGGTACTAGTTTAGAGTGTGTGGCTGTCACTGAAACGGGACACTTTTCCTTGTTAAAAAACAATGACTTCGGCATCAAAAATGTGGGAACATGGCCTTTTGCACCTCAAAAACAGTAATATAATCATACCATTTCCCACAATTATGGAGGGATGAGAAGATGACCTTAAAAAGTGGCCTGGCAGACAGTAGCTCCATTTGTTAGCTCCGCTGATAAGATGCTAACACTGTAAACAAATAAAAGCTCTGAGATATATCAATGTCTCCACTGCAATAAAGTCAAATGCAGTTTGTTAAAAGATGGTGGACATAATCAGATCTACCTCAGAGCAGACGTAGAATCTAGTCAGAGCCACAAAGAGCCACAACACTGTGCCTGGGTGTTTTAATGTCGGGGTAAAACAGACAGCTGCAGCTGTTCGTTTTACCCCAACATTAAAACGCTCATGCTGCTGTCATGTCCTGGATGCTTGTTATTTAATTTAACATGTACAGATCTTTTCTGACAATTGTTCAATATTTTATTGATCTATATTTTGTGAAAATTTAAAAATTAACATATGCTGAAGCTCCCAGTCCATATCGCCCCAAGACAGTGCAACAAATGCAAAAAAAAACCCCAAAAACTATTTGATATCTTTCTTAAATCGTTAAGCCTTAGAAAGCTAACTGTTACTATGTTTTATTTATTATTTTACTTAATGCGGTCTCCATTCTGGTGACATATATAATGCATAAACGTCAGATCTGTGACATTCATACAAGTGAAAACATACCTGGTGCTCTGGTGTCTGTCCTGTGTCTGTACCACCGATCACACCAACAGTCCTTTTTCATTTTCAGTGCATGATCTACGCATCGCCGGTGAGAAGCCTCCATTTATAGTCTGTGGCACAACCACAAACACCAGCAACAAGTACTGGAACTATGCCAAAACATTCAAAAAATACAAAAACTACAAATGCTGAAATTAGGTGCCACTTGCGTGCAAGATACGTATGTAGACTATACATTCATTCATTCATTCATTCATCTTCTTCCGCTTAATCCTTTTTGGGTCGCGGGGGGGGGTGGGCTGGAGCCTATCCCAGCATCTTTGGGCGAGAGGCAGGGTACACCCTGGACAGATCGCCAGTCCATCGCAGGGCCAACACAGAGAGACAGACAACCATTCACTCTCACAGTCATACCTAAGAACAATTTAGAATCCCCAGTTTGATGCCAATTAACCTAACTTGCATGTTTTTGGCATGTGAGAGGAAACCGGATAAATCCCAGAGTAAACCCACGCAGACACGGGGAGAACATGCAAACTCCACACAGATCACTATTGGTCGGGGGCTGGGATCGAACCCAGGATCCCCCGGCCAAGGGTGAGTTGCTGTGCTGCCGCAGTGCTAACCACTCCGCCACCGTGCTGCCCAATGTGGACTATACATTGGGCAGCTTATATACTATACTAAGCTATATATACAGCTTCCTGCGGCAGCTGAGGAAGCTCAAGCTACCCACCAAGATGTTAGTGCAGTTCTACACAGCCATCATCGAGTCCATCCTCACCACCTCCATAACCGTGTGGTACGCAGGAGCCACTGCCAGGGACAGACTAAGGCTGCAGCGCGTCGTGCGCACTGCTGAGAAGGTGATCGGCTGCAAGCTCCCTTCTCTCCAGGATCTGTACATCTCCAGGACCCGGAGGCGTGCTGGCCGGATCATAGCCGATCCCTCACACCCTGGTCACGTACTGTTTGCCCCCCTCCCCTCTGGTAGAAGACTTCGGTCCATCCAGACTAAAACCTCCCGTCACATGAACAGCTTCTTCCCCTCTGCCATTAGACTGCTGAACACTAAGTGACTCTCGTGCACCATGTACAGCAGCTCAACCAGACTCATGTCAATCATCACTGTTTTCTTCCTGCATTACCGACTGCACTATATAGTTCTCCACAGTATCTGCTGCTGGCTAATATATATTTTAACTGTTGACCAGTATCACTTAATCTTATCCTACACTTTATTACATGTATAGTTTATTTCTCTTATCTTATCATGTTTAATGTTGCAGCATTGTACCGAGACAAATTCCTAGTTTGTGTACTACATGAACAATGGCAATAAACCTGATTCTGATTCTGATTCTGATTCTGATTGGAATTTGAAAAACTTTAAAAAACGCTATTTTAAATGCCCCTGCTACTCCACTCTTGCTGGCTGATTTAACACTACTTCAGCCGAAACCGGAAGTTCCGGCCACAATGGTTCCTACAGCGGCACCCACTGGAATAAGGTGAACACAGAAAATCTTAAGATAAGATAAGATAAGCCTTTATTTGTCCAACAATGGGTAAATTTCAGGATTGCAACAGCACAGGGATAGTAGCACTCAGAGCAATAATTCAGAAGATAAGATAATGAGAGCAGTGAATATACATATGTACACAGAAATATACACAGTGCAGAGAATTGTAGCTAGATGGATTAAACAGCATAATGGTCTATTCAGTTACCCCACATAGTATGAATATGTACCCATACAGTATATTTCGTATTTGAATCAGCCTAGTTGTCACCCTCTGTATCGATTGATATTGTCCTAGTTGTATAATGGGGGGACCATTATTGTGCAAGTTTGTTACATTTTGTGCATTCAATACGACCTCTACAAGCAGCCCTGCTTAGGTTATAAAGTCTGACAACCGTGGGTAGGAAGGACCTGTGAAACCTCTCGGTCACGCACCTAGGATGGTACAGCCTACCGCTAAATGAGCTCCTCAGTGCGTTCAGCTTGTCCTGCATGGGGTGGGACTCGGACTCCAGCAGAGAAGACAGCTTAGCCACCAACTTCCTCTTTCCTATCCCCTCCACTGGGTCGAGGCACTGCCCCAGGACAGAGCTAGCTTTTTTGATCAGTCTATTCAGTCTCTTCCTGTTGGCTGCCATGATACACCAGCAGACCACTCCAAATGTGATGGCTGATGCCACCACTGAATCATAGAAGTTTAGCCACCATCCTTCTCTCTCCTGCAGTTAGGCCCAAAAATATTTGGACAGTGACACAAGTTTTGTTATTCTAGCTGTTTACGAAAACATATTCAGGATACAATTATATAATCAATATGGGCTTAAAGTGCAGACTGTCAGCTGTAATTTGAGAGTATTCACATCCAAATTGGAGCAAGGGTTTAGGAATTACAGCTCTTTAATACGTAGCTGCTTCTTTTTCAAGGGACCAAAAGTAATTGGACAATTGACTCAGAAGGCTGCAAAAAAAAAAAAAATAACAAGGCTGCATGGGCTCCTCCCTCATTAACCTGTCATCAATTAAGCAGTTAAAAGGTCTGGAGTTGATTCCAGGTGTGGCGTTTGCATTTGGAAGCTGTTGCTGTGAACACACAACATGCGGTCAAAGGAGCTCTCAATGGAGGTGAAACAGACCATCCTGAGGCTGGAAAAAAAAAGAAAAAATCCATCAGAGAGATAGTAGAAATGTTAGGAGTGGCCAAATCAACAGTTTGGTACATTCTGAGAAAAAAAGAGTGGACTGGTGAGCTTGGGAACTCAAAAAGGCCTGGACATCCACGGAAGACAACAGTGGTGGATGATCACAGAATCCTTTCCATGGTGAAGAACAACCCTTCACAACATCCACTCAAGTGAAGAACACTCTCCAGGAAGTAGGTGTATCGGTATCTAAGTCTACCATAAAGAGAAGACATCATGAGAGTAAATACAAAGGATTCACCACAAGGTACAAACCATGAATCAGCCTCAAAAATAGAAAGGCCAGAATTGACTTTGCCAAAAAACACCTGAAGAAGCCAGCCCAGTTCTGGAACAGCATTCTTTGGACAGATGAGACTAAGATCAACCTGTACCAGAATGATGGGAAGAATAAAGTTTGGAGAAGAATTGGAACAGCTCATGATCCAAAGCACTACATCTTCTGTAAAACATGGTGGAGGCAGTGTGATGGCATGGGCATGCATGGTTTCCAATGGCACTGGGTCACTTGTGTTAATTGATGATGTGACAAAAGACAGAAGCAGCCGGATGAATTCTGAAGTGTATAGGGATATACTTTCTGCTCAGATTCAGCCAAATGCAGCAAAGTTGATTGGACGGCGCTTCACCAATGATCCAAAACATACTGCAAAAGCAACCCAGGAGTTTTTTAAAGCAACGAAGTGGAATATTCTGCAATGGCCGAGTCAATCACCAGATCTTATACCTGTCAATGAAGCCAGATGATAGTAATCAATTAGCCAAGTTAGAAGCCTGTCTTAAGGAAATCAAAGCTTGGATGACTTGTAATTTCCTGCTATTAAATTTAGATAAGACTGAAGTCATTCTTGTTGGGCCAAAAAACCTTAGAAATTCCTTTCCAAATCAAACTTTCAGTTTGGATGTAGTTACTCTTTCTCTTAATAGCTATGTGAGGAACCTTGGAGTTATTTTTGATCAGGATTTGTCCTTCAATTCACATATTAAATTTGTTTCTAAGACTGCCTTCTATCATTTGCGTAATATTGCCAAGATTAGGAGCATCTTGTCTCAGAGTGATGCTGAGAAGCTGATCCACGCTTTTGTTAGCTCGAGATTAGATTATTGTAATTCTTTATTATCAGGCTGTCCTAAAACATCTTTAAAAAGTCTTCAGCTGATCCAAAATGCTGCAGCAAGAGTTTTAACAGGTACTAGAAAGAGAGATCATATCTCTCCGGTTCTGGCCTCCCTTCATTGGCTTCCCATAGAGTTTAGAATTAAGTTTAAAATCCTTCTTCTTACTTACAAAGCTCTAAACAATCAGGCTCCTTTTTATTTAAAAGATCTGATACTACCGTATTATCCTAACAGAGCACTACGCTCCCAAAATGCAGGATTACTTGTAATACCTAGAATCTCCAAAAGTACAATGGGAGGCAGAGCCTTCAGTTATCAAGCTCCTCTCCTGTGGAATCAGCTGCCAATCTGGATTCAGGAGTCAGACTCGATCTCTGTTTTTAAGAATAGGGCTAAAACCTACCTTTTTGATATAGCCTACAATTAGGGAGGGATCATGTGTTTCTGAACCCTCCCTTAGTTATGCTGCTAATAGGTTTAGTCAGCCGGGGGACCTCCAGTAATGCACTGGGCCTCACTCCTTTCCTCACTCTCTATAAAATATTTTTTTTGCTGGTCATTAACATTTGTTTGTTCTCTCCCATAGATTGAGTCCCCATCGTGCTGTTTGCTCTCTACATGTCTGTTCTTTTCTTCTTCTCTATCCCCTCACCCCCCAGCCAGTCGCAGCAGATGACTGCCCCTCCCTGAGCCTGGTTCTGCTGGAGGTTTCTTCCTGTTAAAAGGGAGTTTTTCCTCTCCACCATCGCCAAGTGCTTGCTCACAGGGGATCGCCTGATTGCTGGGGTCTTTCTGCAACTGTGGGGGTTCCCCCCTACAGTTGATAGTGCTATGAGATGACTGTTGTTGTGAAATGGCGCTATATAAATAAAGTTGAATCTCAACCCAATCGTGCATGCATTTCACTTGCTCAAGACAAAACTTAAGGCAGAAAGACCCACAAACAAGCAACAACTGAAGACAGCTGCAGTAAAGGCCTGGCAAAGCATCAGAAAGGAGGAAACCCAGCGTTTGGTGATGTCCATGGGTTCCAGACTTCAGGCAGTCATTGCCTGCAAAGGATTCTCAACAAAATATTGAAAAGTAACATTTTACTTAGGGTTATGTTTATTTGTCCAATTACTTTTGAGCCCCTGAAATGAGGAGCGTTTGTATAAAAATAGTTACAATTCCTACATGTTTAATCATATATTTTTGTTCAACCCCTTGAATTAAACCTTAAAGTCTGCACTTCAATTCCATTGTAGTTGTTTCATTTCAAATCCAGTGTGGTGGCATGCAGAGCCCAAATCATGAAGATTGTGTCACTGTCCAAATATTTCTGGGCCTAACTGTATCTGTATCCTAACTGTATCTCTTTGTGGTTCCAAGGTTGTCATAGCCAGGAGCGGCACTGGGGTTAAGCTCCCAGTGCTCATAAAATGCTCCTTATGGTGTGCGTCTCGAAAAGCCTCTGACAACTAAGTCCAACTCCTAGCCTGCCCGTGTGGTTTAGTCTCTAAGCCCGGCGGAACTGCTTTTACTAATAGGAGAAGGGGCGAGGGCAGATCTCTGGCGCCTTAAAACCAGATGCTTCGGGTAGATGGTGGCTCGTCAACCTGGGAAGGTAGCCCATCTAGGGGAAGGTAAACCCTGATTTCAAACCTCCGCTGCCTTGCGGCATACCCGGTCACGGGAAAGGCTTCGGGAGTCAACCCTGAGGAAAAATCTGGAGTCGGAGCCCCTAAGGCAGTTCTATGTTGTGCTCAACATCGTTCTGGCAGCTCCTGCAACGGCGCTGGTGCCAAACTGTAGCAGCCCTGCTGTTCCTTTGGATTCATCAGTGACGTGGAGAGGGGGGACATGCTGCATGGGCAACATCTTATCCTCCATATCTTCCTGCCCAGGCTTGAATCCTACCAACGCCCAACGCTGGAAGGTAGAACACCAGATCACTGGAGAGGACACTTCAGCTTCGCCTTTGGCGTAGACAAAACACGGGGAATGACAGTTACCGGTTATAAGCCACCGCTCAATTGGCGTAGAGCTCGGCGCCAGGGGTTATTCCTGATGGTGGGAGGGATCATCGGATCTCACTGGACAGCTACCGCCCGCCTCAAGCTGGGCAGCCCCCAGCCAATAAGGTGATGTCCCGCCACAGCTTGCTTTCCTCATTGGGTGCATGGGGATGAGGAGAAATCCGAATAGCAGGCTGAGAACTTTCGCACCAGGCAAGACAATAAAACAAAAGAGACCAACTCTAAAACTGGGAACTTGGAACGTCCGCACTATGATGACAGGACTCGCTACTAACCTCAAGGACACCAACGACACCAGGAAGACTGCCATCATCAATAATGAGCTGAAGAGACTAGGAGTGGATATCGCCACTCTCCAGGAAACACGGTTGGCTGACACAGGCACACTGAGAGAGAAGGACTACACGTTCTACTGGCAGGGAAAGGGCAGTGACGAACACAGGGAACACGGAGTGGGCTTCGCAGTGAAGAACACCTTGCTGAAGATGGTGGACCCGAGCAGCACTGGCTCTGCTCGACTCCTCACCCTCCGCCTGAACACCACTCAAGGCCCAGTCACCCTCGTCAGTGTGTATGCCCCAACACTGACAGCCACACCAGAGGCAAAAGACGAGTTCTACGAGAATCTCGCAACAACTGTCAGGATCGTCCCCAACTCTGAACAACTCATTCTCCTTGGAGACTTCAATGCCAGAGTGGGTGCTGACCACGACTCCTGGCCCTCCTGTCTTGGACCTTTTGGCGTGGGCAGAATTAATGACAACGGACAGCGGCTGCTCGAGTTCTGCACATATCACGATCTGTGCATCACAAACTCGTTCTTCAAGACCAAGCCCCAACACAAGGTTTCCTGGCAACATCCACGCTCAAAGCACTGGCACCAGCTGGACTTGATCCTGACCAGGCGCACCTCACTGAAGAACGTGCTAATCACCCGTTCATTCCAGAGTGCAGATTGCGACACAGACCATTCATTGGTGTGTTGCAAGGTCAAGCTGCAGCTGAAGAAATTCCATCGTGCTAGACAACCTGGAAAGGCACGGATTGACACCAGCAAGATGGCTCAACCAGAACTTGTTGAGCAGTTTGCATCCACCTTTGAGAAGGAACTTGGTGTACCACAAGAAGGAGAAGCAAAAAGCAGAAGTGGGAAGAGCTGCGAAACACCATCCACCGCACAGCCTTGGCTACCTTTGGGAGGAAGACCTCGAAGTCATAGGACTGGTTTGATGCCAAGTTGATCGAGATGACCCCCGTCATTGAAGCCAAGCGCTCAGCACTTGCTGAGTACAAGAAGTACCCAAACGAGAAGAATCTCCAGATTCTCAGGGCTGCGAGAAGCAAAGTTCAGCAGACTGCTCGGCGCTGTGCCAACGAGTACTGGACTCAGCTCAGCCAAGACATTCAAACCGCTGCCATAACAGGGAACATCCGTGGTATGTACGATGGCATCAAGAAAGCACTTGGTCTGGCTCAGAGCAAGACGGCCCCCCTCAAATCCTCCACTGGGGAGATGATCACAGAAAAGAACAAGCAGATGGAGAGATGGGTGGAACACTACTCCGACCTCTACTCCAGACAGAACACCGTGACACCGTCAGCCCTTGATGCCATCGACTGCCTGCCATCCATGGACGAACTTGACGCCGAGCCAACCATCGACGAACTCAGCAAGGCCATTGATAGCTTGGCCGCTGGCAAGGCACCCGGCAACGACGGCATACCCCCCGACCTGATCAAGCACTGCAAGACCGCCCTGCTGCTGCCATTGCATGACGTCCTCTGCCAGTGTTGGAAGGAAGGTGCCGTACCACAGGACATGAGGGACGCCAAGATCATCACCCTCTACAAAAACAAAGGGGAGAGAAGCGACTGCAACAACTACAGGGGCATATCCCTCCTCAGCGTTGTTGGCAAAGTCTACGCACGAGTTGTTCTCGTTTGTCTACAGAAGCTTGCCGAACGTGTCTACCCCGAGTCTCAGTGTGGCTTCCGTGCTGAGCGATCGACGGTAGACATGATATTCTCCATCCGCCAACTCCAAGAGAAATGCAGAGAACAGAACATGCCCCTGTACGTCGCCTTCATCGACCTCACCAAAGCGTTCGATCTGGTCAGCAGAGAGGGCCTTTTCAAGATCCTGCCAAAGATAGGATGCCCACCAAAGTTGCAAAGCCTCATTGAATCGTTTCACACCAACATGCAGGGGATAGTGCAGCACGATGGCAACGTCTCAGAGCCTTTCAACATACGCAGCGGAGTGAAACAGGGCTTTGTACTTGCGCCAACCCTCTTTGGGATTTTCTTTGCTATGCTCCTGAGGCATGCCTTCAGCACAGCAACAGAGGGAATCTACCTGCACACAAGATCTGACGGCAGGCTTTTCAACCTCGCCCGCCTGAAAGCCAGAACCAAAGTACGCGAGGCTCCAATCAGAGACATGCTGTTCGCAGACGACGCTGCAGTCGCAACCCACACACAGCAGGAGCTTCAGACCCTTATGGACCGCTTCTCCCAGGCATGCAAGGACTTCGGGCTTACCATCAGCCTGAAGAAGACTAACGTCTTGGCGCAAGGCACGGAAGCACCACCAACCATCACCATTGACGTCTATGAGCTGGAGGTCGTGAATCAGTTCACGTACCTGGGGTCCACGATCAGCAACAATCTCTCCCTTGATACAGAGATCAACAAGAGGATTGGAAAATCAGCCTTCACACTCACTCGCCTCACCACATGAGTGTGGGAGAATCCCAAACTCTCTGTCAAGACGAAGATGGCAGTGTACAACGCCTGCGTCATCAGCACACTGCTCTATGGGAGTGAGACGTGGACAACATATGCCCGGCAGGAAAAGAGACTGAACTCCTTCCACTTGCGCTGCATTCGCCACATCCTGGACATATCCTGGCAGGACAAAGTGCCCAACACAGAAGTTCTGTCCCGCGCCGGCCTTCCCTCCATGTTCACTCTACTCAGGCAGCGCAGGCTCCGCTGGCTAGGCCACGTTCACCGTATGGAGGATGGCAGAATCCCCAAAGACGTCCTCTATGGAGAACTGGCAACTGGCAAGAGAGACGTTGGCCGCCCACAGCTGCGTTTTAGAGATGTCTGCAAGAGAGACATGAAGGCCCTGGAGATCAACACAGAGCGCTGGGAGGACCTTGCAACGGACCGCTCCAAATGGAGAGGCACCCTGACCAGACAGCTCAAGGCGGGTGAAGAGAGACTGACTGCTGCTGCAGATGAAAAAAGGACCCGCAGGAAGAACCGCCACAGACCCAGCAGCACGGAGACCACCCACCAGTGCGACCTGTGTGACAGGGACTGCCATTCGTGCATCGGCCTGTTCAGCCACAGGCGGTGCTGTTCCAGCAGAGTAGATGTTTAGGATTCTCTTCCATGGTCATCATAGACCGACGGAGGCCGACAAACTGTATCTCCTCCACTGGGTCAAGGCGCTGCCCCAGGACAGAGCTAGCTTTCTTGATCAGTTTGTTCAGTCTCTTCCTATCGGCTGCTGTAATGCCACTGCCCCTGCAGACCACTCCAAAAGTGATGGCTGAAGCCACCACCGTGTTGTAGAATGTCTTCAGGAGCACCCCTTGTACACCAAAAGACCTGAGCCTCCTCAGTAGGAACAGCCTGTGCTGTCTCTTCTTGTAGATTGCGTCTGTATTGTGTGACCAGTCTAGTTTATTGTTCAGATGAACACCCAGGTACTTGTAGGATGTCACCATCTCAATGTCTGTTCCCTGGATGTTTACTGTTGCTGTGAGGGGTTGTCCTCACCTGCGGCAGTCCACCACCAGCTCCTTAGTTTCCTTGCGTTGATCTGGAGGCAGTTCTGATGGCACCAATCCACGAAGTCCTGGATAAGTCCTCTGTACTCTGCATCATCTCCATCAGAGATGAGGCTGACGACCGCAGAGTCATCAGAGAACTTACTAATGTGGTTTCACATCTTAATGATCTACTCACTGGTATAAAAGACTGTGACACCACCCTCACCCCAGGATGGGACTGGTGGTCCTAGCTTAGTGGTGGTGGTTGGAAAGCTTGGATTTTGAAATTGGCCCTACCTGTCATTAGGTGGTGCAATGGTTAGCACTGCGGCAGCACAGCAACTCACCCTCGGCCATGGGATCCCAGGTTTGAGCCCACCCCCTGACCAACAGTGATCTGTGTGGAGTTTGCATGTTCTCCCCGTGTCTGTGTGGGTTTACTCCGGGATTTCTCTGGTTTCCTCCCACAGGCCAAAAACATGAGATTAATTGGAGACTCTAAAGTTGCCCTAGGTGTGAATGTGTGCGTGAATGGTGAAGGGATTGGCACCGTACCATGGCCGCTTCATCCATCCAGGTGGATGCCCTGAATTTCCCTCTGGGGATCAATAAAGTACACAAAATAATAAAAAAAAATAATAAATTACTCTATTAACACTGCTGTCCCTCTGTACGTATTGTATAATACCACTCATCCGCCACTGTATGTGATCTGTGATCGCCACACAAATGGCCCAGTATCAATGACTTTTGCAGTCAATCCCACAAGTGCAGAATGATCCTTATTATCCTGATCCTGATTAACTATGGACAGGATGACCTATTTGATCTTGACTGTGATAGTGAATGTGACACCATAGAGTAAATATACTTAACTGATTGTTTCCTACTATGTCTTCTTCTTCAACCTAAGCAGGGCTGCTCGCAGAGATAGCAACAAAACGTGACAACCTAATAGTATTGAATGCAAAAGACGCAACAGACTTACACAAATGGTCGCCTCCACTATACAACTAGGACAATATCAGTCACTATGGAGGGTGACAATATGTATGGGTACATATTCATACTATGTAGGATAACTAAGTAGACGGTTATGCTGTTTATTCCATTTAGCTACAATGCTCCGCACTGTGTATATATATTTATATATTTATGTGTACATATGTATATTCACTGCTCTTATTTTTCTTATCTTCTAAATTATTGCTCTGAGTGTTGCTGTCCCTGTGCTGTTGCAATCCTGGAATTTCCCCATTATGAGACTAATAAAGGCATATTTTATCTTCTTTCTTCTTCTTCCAGCTGCTCCCTTTAGGAGTCGTGACAGCGGATCATCTGCCTCCATCTCACCCTATCCCTTGCATCTTCCTCTGTAACACCAACCCTCTCCATGTCCTCCTTCACTACATCCATGAATCTTCTCTGTGGTCTTCCTCTTTTCCTCCTGTCTGGCAGCTCCATCTTCAACATCCTTTGTCCAGTATCTCCACTATCCCTCCTCTGCACAGGTCCAAACCATCTCAGCCTTGCCTCTTTTACTTTGTCTCCAAACCGCTCAACCTGAGCTGTCCCTCTGATATACTCATTTCTAATCCTGTCCCTCCTAGTTACTCCCAACGAAAATCTTAAGAGTTATGTATGTAAAATACCTTGAGGCAAGATGACTGGATGAACACAGCTTTATTAAAAATGCTGAACAGCGGTAACACGGTAGGCACCTGGCAGAGGGCACCGATCAAAGAGGCCGTAATATGGATGCCTTCCTCTATACAGTGCATCTGGAAAGTATTCACAGTGCTTCACTTTTTCCACATTTTGTTATGCTACAGCGTTATCCCAAAAGGGATTAAAATATTTTTTCCCACAAAATCCTACGCACAATACCCCATAATGACAATGTGAAAAAATGTTTTTTGAAATTTTTGCAAATTTATTAAAAATAAAAAACTAAGAAATCACATGTACATTAGTATTCACAGCCTTTGTTCAATACGTTGACGCACCTTTGGCAGCAATTACAGCCTCAAGTCTTTTTGAATATGATGCCACAAGCTTGGCACACCCATCTTTGGGCAGTTTGGCCCATTCCTCTTTGCAGCACCTCTCAAGCTCCATCAGGTTGGATGGGAAGCATTGGTGCACAGCCATTTTCAGATCTCTCCAAAGATGTTCAGCTGGATTCAAGTCTGTGATCTGGCTGGGCCACTGAAGGACATTCACAGAGTTGTCGTGAAGCCACTCCTTTGATATCTTGGCTGTGTGCTTAGTGTCGTTGTCCTGCTGAAAGATGAACCGTCACCCCAGTCTAAGGTGAAGAGCGCTCTGGAGCAGATTTTCATCCAGGATGTCTCTGTACATTGCTGCATTCATCTTTCCCTCTATCATGACTAGTCTCCCAGTTCCTGCCACTGAAAAACATCCCCACAGCATGATGCTGCCACCATCATTGCCGTGGTTATGAGCGGTGCCTGATTTCCTCCAAACATGACGCCTGGCATTCATGCCAAAGAGTTCAATCTTTGTCTCATCAGACCAGAGAATTTTGTTTCTCATGGTCTGAGAGTCCTTCAGGTGCCTTTTGGCAAACTCCAGATGGGCTGACATGTGCCTTTTACTAAGAAGTGGTTTCCGTCTGGCCACTCTACCATACAGGTCTGATTGGTGGATTGCTGCAGAGATGGTTGTCCTTCTGGAAGGCTCTCCTCTCTCCACAGGGGAATGATGGAGCTCTGACAGCATGACCATTGGGTTCTTGGTCACCTCCCTGACTAAGGCCCTTCTCCCCCAATCGCTCTGTTTAGACCGCCGGCCAGCTCTAGGAAGAGTCTTGGTAGTTCCAAACTTCTTCCATTTATGGATGATGGAGGCCACTGTGCTCATTTGGACCTTCAAAGCAGCAAAAATTTTTTTGTACCCTTCCCCAGATTTGTGCCTCAAGACAATCCTGTCACGGAGGTCTACAGACAATTCCTTTGACTTTATGCTTGGTTTGTGCTCTGACATGCACTGTCAACTGTGGGACCTTATATAGACAGTAAGCTTTATTTATATAGCACTTTTCACAGACATATAAAGTCACAAAGTGCTTTACAGTGCAACAAAATCAAAACAATTAAAATACAACTAAAATACAAATTAAAATGCAATAAAATACAATTGAAATACAGTAATACAGTTAAGATACAGTTAAAATACAGTTAAAATACAATTAAAATAAAACTAAGATACAAAAAATACACTCTATGCAGTCAGGTGGTAACAGCCTTCAGTCAATCTTGGATTAAAATGCCTGTTTAAACAAGAATGTTTTCAGGTGGGTTTTAAAACTCACAGCACTGCCCATGGCTCGAAGGTGCAGAGGGAAGTCATTCCACAAGCGTGGTGCTACTGCTTTAAAAGACCTATCACCTCTGGTAGCAAAGTGGGTGCCGGGAACCATGAGCAAGTGCTGTCCTGAGGATCTCAGGCTGCAGGTCGAGCTGTAGGGCTTAATCAGAGCAGCCATATATGCAGGGGCCTGACGGTGAATTGCTCGGAAAGTGAGCACCAGGATCTTAAAGTGGACACGATACAGAACAGGGAGCCAATGAAGTGATCTAAGGACAGGTGTAATGTGGTCTCTCCTGTTTGCACGTGTCAGGAGCCTCGCAGCAGAGTTTTGAACAAACTGCAGACGGACAAGTTCCTTCTTGTTCAAACAGGTAAAAAGGCTGTTACAGTAGTCCAGATGTGAGGAGACAAATGCGTGAATGATCATCTCCAGCTCTTTGTGTGAAACCATGGTCCTGAGCTTGGAGATATTTCGCAGTTGGAAGTGACAGTTTTTTGTCAGTTGTTTAGTGTAATGTTCCAATGACATGGCCTTATCAAAGATGACACCCAAGTTTCTCAGCTTTGTTTTAACTGTACTGCCCAAGTCACCAAGGTATTGTTTTATGCCTAATATGTCGCTGTCTGGGGCAATGATCAAAGTCTCCGTTTTGCTAGAGTTTAGCTGGAGGCTGTTGTCATTAAGCCACTGCTTTATGTGGGACAGGCAGTTTGTTAAGGAGCTGAGTATGTGGAGCTCAGACTTGTTGAACGAGCAGTATATCTGGATGTCGTCTGCAAAGAGATGATAGGAGATGTTATTATACCACTGTATGATGCGGCCAAGGGGGAGAATGTACAGTAGGAACAGTAGTGGCCCCAGGACAGAACCTTGGGGCACACCATACTGCAAATCGGCTGAGTTGGACCTGATGTTATTAGAAGATACACTAAAGCGTCTACCAGTCAAGTAGGAGGAGAACCACTTCAGAACGGGACCTGTCATCCCCACCAGGTCCCTCAGTCTGTTTGTCATAATGGTGTGGTCCACCGTGTCAAAGGCCGAGGAAAGATCCAGCAGGACCAGGACCGTAGATTTCTCGGTATCAGCCAACATCATGATATCACTAGCCACTCTTACTAAGGCAGTTTCAGTCGAGTGGCATTGTCTGAACCCAGACTGAAACATGTCATAGATTAAACTTGTCTCCAGAAAGGCAGTGAGCTGTTTGGACACCACTTTCTCAAGAAGTTTGGCTAGGAAAGGAAGCTTAGATATGGGCCTATAGTTTTTGAGATCGGTGGGGTCCAAGTTAGTTTTCTTCAGTTTTGGCTCAATTATGGCATGTTTGAAGGAGCTGGGGAACTGACCAGTTGAGAGTGACAAGTTAAAAATTTTGATGACCCATGGTCCAATTGTGTCAAACACTAACCTAACGAAAAACAATGTACTAAAATGGCCTAACACATTCAAACAACACAACCTAAACTAGGGCTGATGGGTGGTCTATCATGCAGCCCGCACGGCAGGGTGGATTATTCTGCCACCCAATAAACTAAAAAGAGTCCATACATAAACTAAAATCACACACCATGCTCCTAAACTAAAAAAAAAAATATACAAAATAATCTCATTTTACAAAACACATACATTAAAACACCAGAACTATAAACACACAATTATTGACAGCACTGTTCCTTGGGCAGGAGGAGTAGAACCGGCATGGGGGATGAGGGGGCAGGAAAGCCCCTCACCAAGCGCGCCCCTGGAGCCAGCAGACCCCCGGGATGATGGCCAATTTTCCGGACGATAGAGCCCCGCTTCTTCACCACCAACTCTGGCTCTCGTTCAGCCCCGTCACCTGGAGTCTCTTCCCATACACACCGATGCTGATTGGTGTGCCATCAGACAACCTGAGGAATGCTGCGCCCAGCTTCGCCACTATGCGCAGACACCCACGATGTTTAGCTGGCTGTCACCTGGCCCATCTTTGCTGTTGACGTTCTTCACCCCGAACCTGAACCAAGTCCGAAACCCTCAGTGAGGCCTGGCTCGGCCTGAAATGGTGCTGCTGAGCATATGGTTCCTCCATGCTCATCGGTCTGGCCCCAACCTCTTCTAAAGACCATCATAGCATTCACCATCGTTGCTGCAGACCCTCCATCCCCCTGCAGCCAAGCTCCGGAGGCATCTGGGGCTAGCACATTGGTGTCACTCGTCAGCGCAGGCTCCTCGCTGCCAGGCTCGGTACCCCACTCTACTGTTTCCCGAGCACCGGCACTGAGACCCTCCTGCGCCAAACCTGAGTGAAGCTGGTCCTGCTTGACCACTGTGGTTTCAATTAGCTCTTGGTCCCACACAATGTCCTCATCGACCACCGGAACCAGAGGGTTCCATTGGCCACAACTCGACCATTCGTTCCCAGGGTCGTCTTTTATGGCGAAACCCAGTCTGTAAAACAAATCACAGCCCATGATGCTATTGCCTTGCGCTGTCATGTGGAATGTGAAGTCAACCATTGTTGCAGACTTGTACCGAACCGTTAACTCCAAAGTCCCAACCGTGCACAGCCTGCTACCTCCATAACCATACAGCGGCACTGGGTTACCTCTTGTCCTGTAGTGGGGGAAAAACTTCCTTACCGTGGCCCAATTAAGCAACGACCTCTCCGCCCCCGTGTCGAGCAGCAGCGGTACCTCCATGCCGTCCAGTTCCACTGTGCAAAATGTGTACCCGTTGGTACTGCGGGACACTATGTGGATGGTTGTCGGGGGCAGGCGGAGTGATTTCTTCCGTGGGCTCTCCAGTTCAGATATGTGGCACACTCTAGCATAATGGTTCAAGCGGCCACATCTGCTACAACATTTTCCCCTAGCCGGGCAGTCTTTAGCCATATTGCGGTGTATCACGGACCCACAACCCTTCAACAGGGGTTTTCCCGGGGCAGACCTTCGGCTGGCAGCGTTGGCTTCCATAGTATTGTCGTCCAAGCTATCCTCGCTATCTGAGTCCGCAACATTTGCTGCGGCAGGAGGCTCTGGCGGCCATCGTGACTGGCGCCAGGTTAGGTCCAAAACTAGCTTGTCTGTGGCCTCCAGCTGGAGAGCTAGTTTGACAGCTCTGGCTAATGTTAAGTCATCGGGCACCATGAGCAGCATAGCCTGCAATGCGGTGCTACACATGTGCTCCACAAGCTGCTCACGTACCATTTCATCTTCCAACAGCCCAAAGTGACACTCGCGAGCTAGCTGCCTCAAGTCGGCGACAAACTGATGAATAGGCTCACCTACTCGCTGATGTCACTGCAGAAAGTGAATCCTTCGGACAGTCATGCTATCCAGGGTATGAAAATGGTTGGCTAGCAGCTCCATGTCTTCAAAACAGTCCGAAGCTCCGAGAGTGCACAGGACTTGCTGGCCCTCAGTACCCAGGTTGTGAACAAGCAGCACATGTGTTCTTAGCTTGTCAAGCTTACCCAGGTCCAGTGCGGTGATGTACATCTGGAAAGCCTCAAACCACATAGGCCAAGGCACCAGCAGCTCGCCCAGGAGCTCAAGAAAAGGGCAAAGTGGTGTAATACACCATAATAATACAATGAGTTAATCCTCAATCACCAAATGTTATGAATGTAAAATACCTTGGGTGAAGGATGAGGCAAGATGACTGGATGAACACAGCTTTATTAAAGATGTTGAACAGCGGTAACACGGTAGGCCCCTGGCAGAGGGCACCGGTCAAAGGGGCCATAATATGGATGCCCTCCGCTATATATAGGGCAGTGCAGGGATGTGACAGGAAGTACACGTCACTACTGTATACTGCACTTCACAATAATGTGCCAGAACACTACATTACACTTAGCATCTTCAGCTTTGCCACCTCCAGCTCCACCTCCTGTCTTTTTGTCAGCGCCACAATCTCCAAACCATACATCATAGCAGGTCTCACTACTATCTTGCAAATCTTCCCATTCACTCTTGCTGCTACCTTTCTGTCAGAAATCACCCCTGACAGTTGTCTCTACCCACTGGATTGTTTCCTACTATCTGTGTGTTGCTATAATTTTAGTGTTGCTATAATTTTAGCAATGTCTATTTCTTGGAAAGCAGCTAACTTCTTTTCCATGTACCATGTTATGATGTTCTATTAAGAAACTTACAATCAAGGGTAATAGAATTGATGTTTTCTTGGTATGTCCATGATCTATCTCCTAATTGATTTATGATTATTGGTTAATTAATAAATAATCAATATTAATTGTAATGAATGAGAAATAAAATTTTTCACTCTCATGTAGATGTATATTCTTACTGTAAATGGTACCAATCGGGTACATGCTCATGTCCCAGTAGAGGAATTTATTGCCCAGAGATTACTAGCTGTTGTAAAAGTTTATAAGTCTATTGCCCAGGATTGTGAAAACCTAGGGTGTTGACTGAAACTGCAAATTAAAACAAGATGTTTCCTGTTGTCCTACTCAATGTGCTTCCTGCCTGTCACTGATACTGGGTTGACAATGAGGGTGGGGGTAAATGTTGACTCACATCCTGAGTCAGGTATAAAAAGCTGCTACTTTATTCTGTCTCTCAGACTACCTCGGTCAATGCTGAATGCTCTGTATGAACAATGGTCTCTCTTGTTCAAGATTAAACCAGATAACAACGATAGTGTTTGAAGATTCATTTCTCCTTTTCTCCAAGATTGACAAATAATTACACATGTGGACAAAATTGTTGGTACCCCTCTGTTAATGAAAGAAAAACCCACAATGGTCACAGAAATAACTTGAATTTGACAAAAGTGGTAATAAATGAAAATTCTATGAAAATTAACTAATGAAAATCAGACAGTGTTTTTGAATTGTGGTTCAACAGAATTATTTTAAAAAACAAACTCATGAAACAGGCCTGGATAAAAATGATGGTACCCCTAGAAAAGATTGAAAATAATGTGACCATAGGGACATGTTCAACCAAGATGTGTCCTCTAATTAACATCACAGGTGTCTACAAACTTGTAATCAGTCAGTCGGCCTATTTAAATGGTGACAAGTAATCACTGTGCTGTTTGGTGACATGGTGTGTACCACACTAAACATGGACCAGAGGAAGCAAAGGAAAAAGTTGTCTCAGGAGATTAGAAAGAAAATTATAGACAAGCATGTTAAAGGTAAAGGCTATAAGACCATCTCCAAGCAGTTTGATGTTCCTGTGACTACAGTTGCACATATTATTCAGAAATTTAAGATCCACAGGACTGTAGCCAACCTCCCTGGACGTGGCTGCAGGAGGAAAAATGGAAGAGACGGATAATACGAATGGTAACAAAAGAGCCCAGAACAACCTCTAAACACATTCAAGGTGAACTCCAAGGTCAAGGTGCATCAGTGTCAGATCGCACCATCCATCGCTGTTTGAGCCAAAGTGGACTTCATGGGAGACGACCAAGGAGGACACCATTGTTGAAAACAAATCATAAAAAAAGCCAGACTGGAATTTGCCAAACTGCATGTTGACAAGCCACAAAGTTTCTGGGAGAATGTCCTATGGACAGACGAGACAAAACTGGAACTTTTTGCCATGGCACATCAGCGCTATGTTCACAGACACAAAAATGAAGCATACCAAGTAAAGAACACTGTCCCTACTGTGAAACATGGAGGAGGTTCTGTTATGTTCTGGGGCTGCTTTGCTGCTTCTGGCACAGTGTGTCTTGAATATGTGCAGGGTACAATGAAATCTCAAGACTATCAAGGTATTCTAGAGAGAAATGTGCTGCCCAGTGTCAGACAGCTTGGTCTCAGTCACAGGTCATGGGTCTTGCAACAGGATAATGACCCAAAACACACAGCTAAAAACACCCAAGAATGGCTAAGAGCAAAACACTGGACTATTCTAACGTGGCCTTCTATGAGCCCTGATCTAAATCCTACTGAACATTTGTGGAAGGAGCTGAAGCATGCAGTCTGGAGAAGGCACCCTTCAAACCTGAGACAACTGGAGCAGTTTGCTCATGAGGAGTGGGCCAAAATACCTGCTGAGAGGTGCAGAAGTCTCATTGACAGTTACAGAAATCGTTTGATTGCAGTGATTGCCTCAAAAGGTTGTGCAACAAAATATTAAGTTAAGGGTACTATCATTTTTGTCCAGGCCTGTTTCATGAGTTTGTTTTTTAAAATAATTCTGTTGAACCACAATTCAAAAGCATTGTCTGATTTTCATTGGTTGATTTTCATAGAATTTTTATTTATTACCACTTTCGTCAGATTCAAATTATTTCTGTGACCGTTGTGGGTCAGAGGGGTATCAACAATTTTGTCCACAGCTGTATTTCCATGACAAAATATTGCAAAAATCAGACCCTGTCTCTGCTTGGAAGATGCCAAGAAACTAACACATTGTTTTCTCAAGTTTAGATTACTGTAATGCACTTTAGTCTGGTCTGCCAAGAAAAAAACAAACAAACAAACAAACAAAAACCAACTCAGATCAGCTGTAAATTCAGCTGCAAGAGTGTTAACCAAAACCACGAAGAGAGAGCATATTACTCCATTCATTCATTCATCTTCTTCCGCTTAATCCTTTTCGGGTCACGGGGGGGCTGGAGCCTATCCCAGCATCTTTGGGCGAGAGGCATTTGCATTGGCTACATGTTATACTGGGGATACATTTCAAAATTCTTTTATTTGTTTTTAAGGTACAAAATGGGTTAATACCACCCTATCTCTCAGATTGCTTGTCTAATCATGTCCATAACCACTCATTAAGGTCTTTACATGCTGTATTTTTTTAAACGTGCCACAAATGAAGTGCAAAAAGTATGGTGAGGCAGCTTTTTGTAGTTATGCATAAAAGCTTTGGTATAAACTTCCACTATATAGACAAGCAACCTCTGTAGATAATTTTAAGAAGCAGCTCAAAACCTATTTTAATGGTCTTGCTTTTAGTTAATTTAGCTTCTAAATGCTTAATTATTTAGCCTTTTTAAAACCACTCTTTTTTGTTTAAATTCACTCTGTTTTTGTTTAATTTTATTTTTTAACTTTTCTTCATTTTTTTCATGTAAAGCACCTTCACCTGCATTTTGATGTTATGAAAAGTGCTATATAAAATTATTATTATTATTATTATTATTATTACTACTACTACTACATTTGTTTGCTGTTAGTTTTTATTCAGACTACTCAAATTAAGCAAAACAGTGTAAACTACTGTCATACATTTGACACATTCTAGACCACAAGGGTACCAATACTGTTTACTGACTGAAAAGTGTCTCACTGTTCAGTTTTTAAATAAGGCTTATTTCAATAAGTATGGGGTTGTTAACTTGTAACAGGCTTGCTGTTATGAGCTATACAGTCCCTTTATGACCGTTGCAAGAGTTTGGTTTGTATTGCGAACACCTGGTCAAACTCATTTCCAGTGAGAGATGGACGCCGCCAGGGCTGCCCTTTGTCACCCATCCTGTTCATAATATTCATGGGCAGGATTTCTAGGTGCGGCCAACAAACGGAGGGTGTCATGTTTGGTGACCACACAATCTCATCTCTGCTGTTTGCAGATGAGTTTTTGTGTTGTTGATTGGTCACGGCTGTATCTGTTTGTGTTGATCACCAGCTGCCTCATATATTCAGCTTTCGCCTCACTCTCAGTGCGGTGATTTACTGCTATTCTCATCACTATGCTCACATGCACAGTGTACTGTTTTGTTATCGTAGCTGACCATGGGTTAGGTTCTCTCTCATTAAATCCTGCTGTGTAGTTTGAGTTATTTGTTCCAGCCATTGTGCTGCTTTCTGTTATTTTTTGCAATAAATTATGTTTAAACTTCGCCACATGAATGGGTCCTCTCCTTCTCCCTGAAGGAGCAACTATGACAATACCGGTCTGTTGCGCTGAAGAGTGAGCTGAGCTCCAAAGCAAAGCTGTCAATTTACGGGCCAATCTACATTCCTACCCTCATCTACGGTCATGAGCTTTGGGTAATGACCAGAAGAATGAGATCGTGGATACAAGCAGCTGAAATGAGTTTTCTCCGCAGGACTGCTGGATTCACCATTAGAGATAGGGTATGGAGCTCAGTCATCCATGAGAGGCTCAGAGTAGAACCATTGCTCCTCCACATCGAAAGGAGCCAATTAAGGTGGTTTGGGCATCTGATCAAGATGCCTCCTGGACGCCTCCCACTTGAGGTGTTTTGGGCATGTCCCATTGGGAGGAGACCCCGGGGCAGCCCCAAGACACACTGAAGACAATATGTCTCCCAGCTGGCCTGGGAATGTCTTGGTATCCTCTGAAGAGCTGGAGCAGGTGGCCAGGGAGAGGGAATTCTGGGCTTCTCTGCTCGGGCTGCTGCCTCCGTGATGCGGACCTCTAGAAAAGCTGTAAAAAATGGATGGATGGATGGATGGATGGATGGATATTTCAATAATTATTGATAATTTGATCATTGAATTATTTAATAATTAAACTGGGACCTGTGAAATTTTCCCATTCCTTATATACTGTGTGTGTGTGTGTGTGTGTGTGTGTGTGTGTACAATGGCACTGTAATGGTGAGAGATGATGATGAGTGCCTTACCAAGTGTCTGAGGAGATGAGAGTCAGCTCATACTGAGTGATTTTCTGCGTTACCTCTAAGTTATTTAAAAGACAGACTGAAGTGATAATGAAGGTAGCAGTTACATTTGAAGCTTTATCATGTGGAGGCTCTTGTTGCTTTTGCTGATGCTGCTCTGGACTAGTGGTCTGCTGCTAGCACTAATCAGAAGACAAGGTGAAGACATTCTGCGCTACTCTTTGCATGATCTATTGTTCCTACCAAATATGGAGTATGCCGCACCTGATCTGGATATCCCAGAGCAACTTTGTGGAGCAGTCAGAGATGGAAAGCACCATTAAGAAAAGGGGATAAGAGAGGGGGAGTCAGGCAAAGACTGAAACCTTTCTGGTTCACGGAAATGTCTGCCACTCCCCTCAATCATTCTTTCAAATGTCTGCTCTTTACAGAATAAACTGGAGGAGCTGCATGCAAACATCTCATGTCAGTTGGCATACAAGGAGGCGAGTTTGATCTGCCTCACAGAAAGCTGGCTCGACAACACAATTGCAGACTCAGAGTTGTCATTTTCGATGGATTTGGATGTCCACAATGTCCACTCGGGACACTGTGGGGAGCCGTAAGAAGCATGGGGGAGGACTGTGTGTATGTAAATGAGAACTGGAGTAGAAGCGCAAGAGTGACAGACTCCTGTTGTACCCCTGATCTGGAGTTGTTGGCACTTTCATTCAGACCCAAGTACCTCCCTCGGGAGTTTGGTCAGCTGCCTCTAGTGCTGGTTTACATCACCCCATCAAGTAACATCATGCGTACATCTGAATCCATAGCTGTCTATGTGCTTCAGATTGAATATGTTTCTCCAGATTCCCCTGTTATCATTTTAGGGGACTTTTATGGCTGCAGGTTAAAGACACTTCCACATTATCAGCAGTATATTGCTGTACATGTGTCACCAGAGGAGATAAGACTATCAATCTCTGCTATGAAAATCTAAAGTATGCATATAAAGCATATAAAAAAAAAAAAACTCTCGGCACTGCAGATCATAACATTGTCCACTTCATTCCTGCATATCTTCCGAAACTTCAGCGAGGGCATGACCAAGAGTGAAAAAGTGGTGGTGAAAAAGTGGGACGACAGAGCAGTGGAGAAATTACGGAGCTGCTTTGACTGAATGGATTGGGACATGTTAACTGCAGTTTGGAGGAGGCGACTGATGTTGGTGCTCACTATATCACCTTCTGCGATGAGATGATTGTCCCAAAAAAACAATAAAGGTATTCTCTAAAAACAAGCCTTGGATCACCAAAGCCCTCAAAACAACACTGAATGAGAAGAAATAAGCATTTTAATCAGGAAACAAACTGCAGTCTAAACTAATTCAATATAAATTGAACAAACAATTTAGGACAGCGAAAAGACTATAAAAGAGAAGGTTGAGAAGCTCTTCAGGGAGGGGAAAGCCAAGAATTACTGGTTCTATAGGTATTTATTGTTGGTACAAGTATTAATGTAAATATGCATGTGAGTAAGAATGAAAATTTATTTTCATTACCAACACACATAAGCTCGTGGGACACCAGTCCAAAAGAATGGACAATTTTATTAATAATTCTGTATCTGTACCAATAATGAATCAGTCTAAAAAAAAAAAAAACAACCTTTGAGTTCTTGTCTGCTTTTAATCAAGAAGATGGACATGAAATCAAAGAACTTCCATATGTCTTTTTGATAGTTTAATAAGAAATTTCAGAATCGATAAACATATTCAGATAACTTTAAGACAGGGAATTCAACATGTATCATGAGCACCATAGACTGTTATTGAATTACTGAGCATAACATGGATTATCAAACATTTGTGGAACCAAAGAAAACATAGCTTGAATTGGCCCTGTATTGGAAAATGAGGAACCATAAAATAGCATTAGTTAAGGAAAATGGATGCAATTTTATGAAGAACATCATGATTAAACTATTTTATAAAAAGGAAATTTGGTGTTACTCTGAAAAGGAATGGAGATTAATAAAAAGACAAATGCATTTGAAGTTCTGACAGGAGTTTGAAGATATTATCATCTACTTCCGGTGCCACACGAGTAGGCTGCCTTTTCGCAACAGCAGATCAATTTCTTCCTATTTCTATTTACTATCTGACTTCTCTTCCTAAACTTTCTGATCCAGTGACACCTTATCCATCACAGACACACGGATCGTCCAAATGTCTCCTGAACCAGCGGACGGAGCCACTGCTTTTAGGAGGCAGTACAATAGAGACCAACTGTTAACATTTAATCAGCCCACAATGCTAACGCAAGAATACGACATACCGGTGGAAATAAGACAGAAGTGACGTGGATGTCGTGCTGGAGCAAGATGGCGGGTGAGAAATATAAGGTACAGACCCGTTCTTCCATCCGTTATTATGGAGAATGTACGATCACTACTCAATAAGACAGATGAGCTAGTGGCTATGGCTCGTTACCAGATCGTCTTCAGAGAGATTAGCATGATGTTGTTTACTGAAACATGGCTAACAGAACTAGCAACAGATGCTAACATTGAACTGGAGGATTTCCACACAATACGGGCAGACCGGACACCAGACAGTGGGTAGGCAAGGGGCGGAGGAGTGATAATGTATGTCAATAACAGCTGGTGCAGTCCAGGACATATCACGGTTAAGGAACAGCACTGCAGCAAAGATATTGAGTTGCTAGCTGTTAGCATGCGGCCTACCTATCTCCCGAGGGAATACTCACACGTGATCTGCATTGTTATTTATGCAAATCCAAAGGTGAACGCTGGGACAGCGCATGACGCCATTCACTCAGTAACTGGCAGGCTGCTGACAGAACACCCAGATGCCCTTCTCCTCATGTCCGGGGAATTCAACCATATTTCACTGTCCCCCTGTCAGAAAATTGTATATACATATTATCATTTTATATCCATTTTATATACTCAAGTGTATATTGTATACATATTATCATCTTTTATAAACCATAAGTTCATTACACACTGTTTCATTTTTGGATATTGAGAAGACTTAATGAATGTCCTTCATGTGCAAAACTAAGATGTGCTTAGTTTGAGAAATAAAACTGTCTCACTAGATAAAACTATGTACGTGATAAGGGGTCTGGAAATAAGGGAAAATTAATCTTGTTTTCCTATGAAATGCTGTGACTATGATTAACTTGGAGTCTGGACTTAGCACACCTGCAAGGTCATAGCAAGGTCATGCTGTTCTCTTTTCGGGCCGACCTTTGCATATTCCTGTTATGACTGTATATGATATTATGACATTCAGCAGATGTTCTCTTGTGATTATATGACTGACAATGTATAAAAAGTCTCTGAATTGTTAAACTCTTCAGTGCTGAAAATTCTGTTAAAGGTATGCACTCCTACAGTAAATATACAGTATATGAGAACTAATATTCTGTGTCATGAATCTTAATTGAGGTAACGAACTGACATACGATCACTCTGAGTTTTCAGATTCTGACATACTTGGTGCCGTGACCCGGATGGGCAACATCTAGAGGGCGCTCCCGGATTGAAACCCATGCGCATGGTCTGACTGCATAGTCAGTTTTGGACTCCTCATTGAGGAAATCTGGACTGTGCAGGACTCTAGACGTCGTCTAGTGAAGCCCATCCTCGATAAAAGAAAAAGAAAGTAAGTGATGTCTTTTTATTATTAAAAGTGAAAAGAATATAGTGAGTTTCCTATATCCCGGTCTGGGACCGCAAGTGAATAAAAGTTAGTATATACTCTCAGATGCATTAGAAGACCCTCCTAATCCAGCCTTGAGTGAGTAATGTAAAACAGGATATATTCTTAAAAATGTTACAAGACCCTCCTAATACACCCCTGAGTGAGTAACGTGATAAGAAAAAGGATTGATCCTCAATGCATTACAAGACCCTCATAATCCAACCACGAGTGACTAACATAATAAAGAGCCACAAGAATCTTTTAAAATAAACAAGTGAGTGTTGCTCATAAATGAGAGAAGAGTATAATACTAAGTGAGTTTAACAGTTAGGTTGTACAACCTGGTCGGGGACCGTAAACAGTGAAGCGCACGGAAGTGGTCCGGGACCACGAGTAGTTGCAACGAGGTAAAAAAAAGTTTTGTTTGGGTTGAAATCCCCGGTCTGGGACAAAAAAAAGAGGAAAAATAAATTACCGGGTGGTCTGGGACGTAATGGTAGCGTGGTGGCATCCATGCTTTTCCTGGTAATAAGATAAAAAGGTTTATTTGGGTTGTGACACCCGGTCTATGACAAAAAAATAATATCAGGTTGTTTTATAATGTAATGGTAGTGAGGCGGCGTCCTCGCTTTTCCTGGTAAAACATTTTAATTCCTGTGGAATTATCAAGGGTTAAAAAAATAAAAAAAAGGAAAAAGTGGGTAACTGTGTGGGGAAGAAAGAAAATAAACAAAAAACCAAACAGCAGAAAAAAGAACAGACAGCGCGTCGAACGGTAAAAAATTACAATGATCGGTTAAAAGAAAAGACCAGATAAAGAATCCTTAAAAGTATTTAAACAAATGGGAAAAGATTATTCCTTTAAACCCACACTGGATGTGGATGAATGTGCAGTCTTGGCGTCGATGGTAAAACTTACAACTAAAATAAAAATAAAAACAAAAAAGATAAATATCAAAACCAACCGAGTATTGAACCATTATTAAATGAAAAAGATAATCCTCCCCCAGCTTATCAATGCCGCGATCCTAAGGAGGGTCCATACAGCAAATTATTAAAAGAAGTCCAAGAGGTTGGGAAAAGGAGGAAGTAAATAAAATCATAATAATAACTTTACTCTATGTTATAAGATATTGATACTAGACTATAAGATCTAAAGACGGTTGGGTTAAGTGGCAACAGAACCAGATAACGCTAAAATGGACAATGAGAAACAGTTATTTTATTATTGTGTGTGTGAGCCTTAGACAGAGGCAGCTGCAGTTTGGATTGTTTTTGTTTCTGTAAACTGCTCCAGCGTGGGAAAAAAAAGGGATGAGAGTTCTGAGTTCTCTGCGAAGGTGGAAGGAGCAGGTTTTTAAACTGTTGTAATTTTTGGTATAAAAGGATTGATTGTCTAATTGTTATCCTTCTGAGAAATGTTTGAAATTATAGGTATCTGAAAATAGTGGCCTTGAGCAGAAGGAGTCGACTAGTTTTGTGTTATGGCATTGTAGAGAATGGAAGGAGCTGCTTCGACCTTGTGGAAATAATAACAATCCTCTGTGTGTGTGGTTGATCTGTGTGAAAAAAAAGTGGTCTAAATATGGGTATTTTTACAAGGTTTTGGGTTTTTATCTTTTCAATCTAACTTTGTGGGGTCTTGATTAATGTTGCGTACGTGATAAACTGTTTACATATTTTTAAAAGCAATTTTGACGCATTACTGACCTTTTTTTCTTTGACTGAAACATGACAGTGCACTTTATAGGAAGGACTGATGTGTGACAACGTGACTACAGGCCATACTATGATCATATTATGATGTCATTTAATAATGCCTAATCACTGAAGGGTTTATGTTTACCCTATATCACATGATTTAGAGCACAGAGGTTCAAAAGAGATTGATAATTAATATGTCTGTGCATATGATCTGCCAGAGGCTATGGATTATCAGACAAAGGTCTTGGAGAAAGGATCCTTAAATTGATAAGCATTTTTTGAAGCCAAGTATGACTTTGTATGACATTGTAGATAACATAAGGTGTACTGATTCAAATGACTTTGACTTTACAAATGTAATGTGTATATCATTTTATACTGATATTACTCACCACATAATGGTGTGGTAACATCATATTTCAGAAATGTGACAGTAATGAGGAATGTGTTTTTCCTGATTCGGCAGTGGCCAAGCTGGGTCAGGGTAAACTACATTCACCCCATAATTTACCAAGGAATATATAAAATGAGGTATTCCTGGTAGAAATTTAAATCAAATTCTAATTAGGCAAAAGGTCCACCTTTCCGTTGACTGAAAGAGTGTGACGCAATCTTTATTCATTTATTCAAATTCAACCCATCTGTGTTCAACTGGACAAACTGATCTTATTTATCAATGCTGAAGCATATCGAAAATGCACAGATAGTTATTTTGTTTTTCTTAAATGGAATCTGTAAACTAGTTCAAGAGAAGTCACAAAAAAAGCTATGATTATTGAAATCTTATTTTTGAAGGAACTGGGCTACCCACACATTTTCATCTAAATTAAAAATGATAGCACACTTTCTTTCAGTAAAAGAATCAAGCAAACACCCTGTAACTTTGCTGCATGTGCGTCTCCATGTATCAAAGCAGGGGGTATCAAAGAAATTAATTAGCAAATAATTAGTAATCCTCAGAAAAATAGATAATGCATAAAAATTATCAATAAATGATTGATAATGAATTCAATTCAACTTTATTTACATAAGCGCTATTTCACAACAACAAACACCTCATTGCACTTTGAGCTATAGGGGGAACCCCCCACACTTGCACCCCCCATATTTACAGAAAGATGATTTCTTCAAGCTAAATATATTTCATCTAAATAAGTGAAGTGTCATTTTCTTTCTAAAGAAGAGGAAAAAGGAGAAAGAAAAAAGGGAAAAAATTGCTACACTGTATGACATTTTGAAAAATGCAAACGTTCCACCAGTCTCCAACTTAGAACTGAGGGCTGAACATAAAGAGTTTATTGATGCTTATGTGTGTTAGCCTTGCTAAATTAGGACAGTACTTTTATTTCATTTCCTTTTCTGTTTTTCTGTGATGCCCAGGATAAACATATGGCTGCAGTTATAACTCAAATACATGCTGGGCAATACAGACCACTTTCTTATTATTCATGGGATAATACGAATAATAAGATCATGCCCTCTATTATCTTACACATTCCCCACGCCGTGGAGGGAGTTTCACAGCAGGACAACCATTCCATATTGTCACCAGCTAGACTGTTGTCGTACACTAAGATAAGATAAGATAAGATAAGCCTTTATTAGTCCCACAACGGGGAAATTCCAGGATTGCAACAGCACAGGGATAGCAACACTCAGAGCAACAATCAGAAGGCAAGAAAAAAAAAACAAGCAAGCAAGAGCAGCTAATATACATATGTACATATTACTATAAAATATATATATATACACACACACACAGACACACAGTGCAGAGCATTGTAGCTGGATGGAATAAATATATGAATATATGAACACAGTGCAGAGCATTGTAGCTAGATGGAATAAATATGTAAATATATAAACACCCACAGTACGGAGCATTGCAGCTAGGTGGAATAAATATGCAAGTATATAAACACACACAGTGCGGAGCAATGTAGCTAGATGGAATAATATGTAGATATATAAAAACACAGTGCGGAGCATTGTAGCTAGATGGAATAAATATATAGATATATAAATATAAACACACCCAGTGCTGAGCATTGTAGCTAGATGGAATAAATATGTAAATATATAAACACACACAGTGCAGAGCATTGTTGCTAGGTGGGATGAAACAGCATAACCGTCTATTTAGTTATCCTACATGGTATGATTATGTGCCCATACATATTCTCACCCTCCATAGCGACCGGTATGTTCCTAGTTGTATGCCGGAGAGGACCATTGTGTAAGTCTATTGCATCTTTTGCATTCAAAAAAACTATTAGTTTGTTACGTCTTTTTGCTATCTCTGCGAGCAGCCCTGCTTAGGTTGTACAGTCTGACAGCCGTTGGTAGGAAGGACCTACGAAACCTCTCGGTTGTGCACCTGGGATGATGTAGTCTGCTGCTAAATGAGCTCCTCAGTGCATCCAGTATGTCCTGCATAGGGTGGAACTCGGACTCCAGCAGAGATGACAGTTTAGCCACCGTCCTTCTCTCTCCTATCTCCTCCATCGGATCAAGGCGCTGCCCCAGGACAGAGCTAGCTTTCTTAATCAGTTTGTTCAGTCTCTTCCTATCGGCTGCAGTAATGCCACTGCCCCAGCAGACCACTCCAAAAGTGATGGCTGATGCCACCACCGTGTCATAGAATGACTTCAGCAGCGCCCCTTGTACACCAAAAGACCTGAGTCTCCTCAGCAGGAACAGCCTGCGCTGTCCCTTCTTGTAGAGTGCGTCAGTATTGTGTGACCAGTCTAGTTTATTGTTCAGATGAATACCCAGGTACTTATAGGATGTCACCATCTCGATGTCTGTTCCCTGTATATTTACTGGTGCTGTGAGGGGCTGCCCATGCCTGCGGCAGTCCACCACCAGCTCCTTAGTTTTCCTTGCGTTGATCTGGAGGCAGTTCCGATGGCACCAGTCCACAAAGTCCTGGATAAGCCCTCTGTACTCAGCTTCATCTCCGTTGGAGATGAGACCAACGATCGCAGAGTCATCAGAGAACTTCTGTAGATGGCAATGTGTTGTGTTGTGTGAGAAGTCCGCAGTATAAAGAGTGAACAGGAAGGGAGCCAGCACCGTTCCCTGGGGGGCCCCTGTGCTACTGATGATCGTGTCGGAAACACAGTCCCGGGTTCTCACAAACTGAGGCCGGTTCGTGAGGTAGTCCAGGATCCATGATGACAGGTGCTGGTCCACCCCTGCGCGCAGCAGCTTGTCCTTCAGGATCATCGGTTGGATGGTGTTGAAAGCACTGGAGAAGTCAAAGAACATGATCCTCACCATATTCCCGGGCTTCTCCAGGTGGGACAGAGAACGGTGAAGGAGGAAGATCACCGCATCCTCCACCCCAATGCCATGCTGGTAGGCGAACTGGAGTGGATCCATCGCTGGTTCCACCAGGGGGCGGAGATGAGCAAGGAGCAGTCTCTCCAGGGTCTTCATCAAGTGGGACGTCAAGGCCACCGGTCTGTAGCTGTTCAGGTCTTTGGGGTGGGAAGTTTTTGGTACAGGTACCACACAAGATGTTTTCCACAGCTGTGGTACCCTCCCCAGTTTCAGGCTCATGTTGAAGATATACGTCACAATCCCACACAGCTGGTCTGCACAGGACTTGAGGAGCTTTGCGCTGATGCCGTCCGGTGGAAAGCTACAATATTGCTTGGTGTTGATTGACACCCTCACAAAGTGGACAGAAATTCATCCCACATCCTTAGCAAGTGCCGCATCTGTGTGTGTGAAACTCTATTGAATGATGCTTTTTCCGTTTTTGGGGTTCCAGAACTGATTTATGTAGATAATGGAACTAATTTTATAGCACAAACAGTTCAAGACTTCATAGTGCCCACCACCCACAAAGTGCAGGCTTAATAAAAAAAAAAATGAATTAAACTAATGATTAACTCTATACCAGACACAAAGACAGGATTGTCACCTTTTGAATGTGCTTTTCACCGTCCTTATGTATTGCCTGACCTCTCACCACTAACCATGCCTAACAAATACACAAATCTTAGTGAACATCTTAGAGAATGCTTAAATACCAAAGAATACACTGATTCTGTCAGAGCTCTCTCTGCTCCACAGAAAGAAGCGGATACCCCGTTGCAACCTGGAGACTATGTCTTCATAAAGAACCACCACCGTCAACACTGGAACTCAGTAAGGTACTGTTAACCACCCCCACTGCAATATGCATTGCTGAATGACCATCTTGGATTCACCTTTCACACGTTAAAAGACTACGGGTGCCTGTAAGTGAACTGACTTGTTTCCCTGAGCAAAAGTCCAGCTACAAAGGGGATACGCACGCCCCGTGCGTGGGTGCCATGCCCCCTCGGTTTACCGAGATCGTCTCAACCCTGGTGAAGATAGGGGCCCGGATGGGTACCCTCTCAGGTGGAAACATGGCACCAAAAATCTGATGACTCTGTGTTCCGCACTTCTCATGACAGTGGGGTGGTAATCTCTTTCTGATTCAAGGACAAGGAACCCACGAAGCATGGACAATGGACAATACATGGATTATACGCATAACCTGTGGTACCAGACAATGGTGGTTTCGGTGAGAGGACTGGGAATCAATACTTCTTGCTATGTGTGTTCATTGCTACCCCATTCACACAAGAATGCAATACCCATGATTCCTGTTCCACTAAGTGAAGAGGAAACGGCAGGAGCGACAATAGTGATGAACTCTCGTCTCAGTACAAGCAATAATGTTGGACATTGGTTGGTGGGGAATTTGTCAGAAAGGTATCTTAATAGATTGAATGTCACTGTTACTGATTACACTGGGTCTAAGATTAGAATATTTAATACTACTGGGATTGGAACTTCTTTGCTTGCAGTTAAGAAGCCTTTAATGAAAGTAAATCCTACACTGTTTACTTCACCAATCTGTTTTCACAAAAACTGTAGCAAAAACAATTTCAACCTGGGTTTTTCACAAAGATGCAATGATACAAAGGAAGTGACCTGTGGAGTGCGATATCATGATTCTGTTTGTAGAAATGCATTTCACTTTCCCTATATTGCTGCTGGAAATTTTACCTTAAAGAGCAAAAATTGTACTTTTAACTGTAGCAATAATCCTACTGTTTTTTGGCCAAATGATGATGGGTATGGATGTTTGGAAAACCATGTTTGGGTTTGTGGATCTAATGTTTACTCATTGCTTCCTCCAGGTTGGTGTGGCAGGTGTTACATGGCTATATTGTTCCCACACATCAGCATAAGGTCAAATCTTACACACAAAATGAAAACATCATACTCCCATTATTATCATCCTGAACAAACTGAAATACACACCAGGGCAAAAAGAAGCACAAAAACAGACATACAACAGTTGGTGGGTAAACTATCTGGAAAACAGAGGATTAGTGATTTTAAAGGTGTTATGGGTACTCTTTTTCCAACGTATGGCAGTGCTCTAGCTATACACCCCATAAATACATTAGCATGGACAATGGAAAATCTAACTGTATTAATGGAACAAGGTTTCACAGATTTAAATGAAGAACAAAAATTCTCAAGAATGATGACATTGCAAAATAGAATGGCCCTAGATTTAACATTAGCTGCACAAGGAGGAGTATGTCATATTATTGGCCAAGAGTGCTGCACGTATATCCCGGATCAATATGAGAACCTCTCTCATGTTATTAGCCATTTAAATGATATTTTGCACTTACAACATACTTTAGACGAAGATAAAGGTTGGAGTCCCTGGGTCTAGTTTCAAAATGGAACTTGGTGGCAGATCCTTTTGAAATGGTTAACCCCATTGATTGTGATATTAATCTTATTCTGTGTGCTTTTTATGTGTGTTATTCCCTGCATGAGATCTATAATTACACAATCTATTACACACCATACTTTTCTGTTGTAAACTGCTATGCTAAAACTTGAGTATAAAGGACAATATGAAGCTCTTTCAAAAACTGATGATGACTATGACCACAAAGAGGACTGTGATGACTGTGATTAATCTCCTGTGTAATTGGAATATGAAGCAAATGACGGGCATATAGAAAATCGAGAGAAGTTACATGTTTCTGATGAATAAAGGCATCCCTAAATAAAATACAAAAGGTGATAAAATGATAAACAGGAGGGAAATGTCAGAAAATTGTACATACATGTTATCATTTTATATCCATTTTATATACTCAAGTGTATATTGTATGCATATTATCATATGCATATAAACCATAAGTTTTATAAACCATAAGTTCATTACACACTGTTTCATTTTTGGATATTGAGAAGACTTACTGAATGTCCTTCATGTGCAAAACTAAAATGTGCTTAGTTTGAGAAATAAAACTGTCTCACTAGATAAAACTATGTACGTGATAAGGGGTCTGGAAATAAGGGAAAATTAATCTTGTTTTCCTATGAAATGCTGTGACTATGATTAACTTGGAGTCTGGACTTAGCACACCTGCAAGGTCATAGCAAGGTCATGTTGTTCTCTTTTTGGGCCGACCTTTGCATATTCCTGTTATGACTGTATATGATATTATGACATTCAGCAGATGTTCTCTTGTGATTATATGACTGACGATGTTTAAAAAGTCTCTGAATTGTTAAACTCTTCAGTGATGAAAATTCTGTTAAAGGTATGCACTCCTGCAGTAAATATATATGAGAACTAATATTCTGTGTCATGAATCTTAATTGAGGTAGCGAACTGACATATGATCACTCTGAGTTTTCAGATTCTGACACCCCCATTCTGCCCACGTTCAACCAGTACGTCCCATGCCACACTAGAGACAATAAAACACTGGACTTATTCTATGTAAACACTGAGGCGTACACCTCATCACCATTCCCCCCACTCGGGAGATCGGATCACAACTTGGTTCATCTCCTGCCAGTGTACAAACCTAGCACACAGACAACCTCCGGTCATGCGCACGGTGAAGATATGGTCTGAGGAGGCAATGGATGCTCTAAAGGTCTGTTTTGAAATCACTGCCTAGGAGCAGCTCTGCGATCCACATGGTGAGAACATTGATGGCCTCACTCACACCATCACGGACTACATCAACTTCTGTGTGGACAACACCATACCCACCAAGACCATACGGTGTTGCTCGAACAACAAACCCTGGATCAACCCTGAGATAAAAACACTTCTGAGAGAGAAGAAGAGGATCTTCAGGTCGGGGAACAGGGAGATGCCGAAGTCCGTACAGAGGGAGCTGAGGAGGAATATCAGAGAAGGCAAGGACAGCTTCAGGAAGGAGATGGAGGACAAGCTGCAATGAAGAGACATCGGCGGGGTCTGGAGAAACCTCAAAACCATCTCTGGGCTCCAGAATACCTCCTCCCAGGCCACGGGGGGCAGGGAGCGGGCAAACAATCTGAACCTGTTTTTTAATAGGTTTGACCAACCACCCTCCCCCCCGCCTGCACACCAACCACTGCCGCCTCTAAAGTCATCGAGACCTGCTGTCCACACCCCACTCCACCAACAACCCCCCCTACCGGAACACAGCCCCCCAACCTAACCCTCACTAAGACCTAGGTGAGGACGGATCTGAGGAAGATCAAGGTGAGGAAGGCCACGGGACCGGACGGCATCAGCGCGAAGCAGCTCAAGTCCTGCACAGACCAGCTGTGTGGGATTGTGGAGCACATCTTCAAGCTGAGCCTGAAGCTGGGGAGGGTACCACAGTTGTGGAAAACATCTTGGGTGGTACCCGTACCAAAGACTTCCCACCCCAGAGACCTGAACAGCTACAGACCAGTGGCCCTGACGTCTCACATGATGAAGACCCTGGAGAGACTGTGCCTTGCTCACATCCGCCCCCTGGTGGGACCAGCGATGGATCCACTCCAGTTCGCCTACCAGCATGGCATCAGGGTGGAGGATGCAGTGATCTTCCTCCTTCACCGTTTCCTGTACCACGTCGAGAAGCCCGGGAACGCGGTGAGGATCACGTTCTTTGACTTCTCCAGTGCTTTCAACACCATCCAACCGAAGATCCTGAAGGACAAGCTGCTGTGCGCAGGGGTGGACCAGCACCTGTCATCATGGATCCTGGACTACCTCACAAACTGGCCACAGTTTGTGAGAACCCAGGATTGTGTGTCCGACACGATCATTGGCAGCACGGGGCCCCCGCAGGGAATGGTTTTGGCTCCCTTCCTGTTCACCCTTTATACTGCGGACTTCTCACACAACACAACACATTGCCATCTACAGAAGTTCTCTGACGACTCTGCGATTGTCGGCCTCATCTCCAACGGAGATGAAGCTGAGTAGAGAGGACCTATCCAGGACTTTGTGGACTGGTGCCATCGGAACTGCCTCCAGATCAACACGAGGGAAACTAAGGAGCTGGTGGTGGATTGCCGCAGGCAAGGACAACCCCTCATAGCACCAGTAAACATACAGGGAACAGACAATGAGATGGTGACATCCTACAAGTACCTGGGTGTTCATCTGAACAATAAACTAGACTGGTCACACAATACCGACGCACTCTACAAGAAGGGACAACGCAGGCTGTTCCTACCGAGGAGGCTCAGGTCTTTTGGTGTACAAGGGGTGCTCCTGAAGACATTCAATGACACGGTGGTGGCATCAGCCATCACTTTTAGAGTGGTCTGCTAGGGCAGTGGCATTACAGCATCTGATAGGAAGAGACTGAATAAACTGATCAAGAAAGCTAGCTCTGTCCTGGGGCAGCACCTTGACCCAATGGAGGAGATAGGAGAGAGAAGGATAGTGGCTAAACTGTCATCTCTGCAGGAGTCCGAGTCCCAATCTATGCAGGACATACTGAACGCACTGAGGAGCTCATTTAGCAGTAGGCTACATCATCCTAGATGTGCGACCGAGAGGTTTCGCAGCTCCTTCCTACCAACAGCTGTCAGACTGTATAACATAAGCATGGCTGCTCGCAGAGATAGCAAAAAAAAAAAAAAAAAAAAAAAAAAATGTGACGACCTAATAGTATTGAATGCAAATGACGCAACAGACTTACACAAATGGTCCCCTCCAGTATACAACTAGGACAATATCAGTTGCTATGGAGGGTGACAATATGTGTGGGTACATGTTCATTCTATGTAGGATAACTAAGTAGACGGTTATGCTGTTTATTGCATCTAGCTACAATGCTCCTCACTGTGTATATATATTTATATATTTATGTGTACATATGTATATTCACTGCTCTTATTTTCTTATCTTCTAAATTATTGCTCTGAGTGTTGCTGTCCCTGTGCTGTTGCAATCCTGGAATTTCCCCATTGTGGGACTAATAAAGGCTTATCTTATCTTATGTTAGGTTTATAGAACCTATACCAGGAATATTCTGAAGAGTTAAATTTAATTTGGACAACAGACCTTCAGCACAGCAGAGTCAGATTGCGACCCTGGTGGTAGCAGGTCCCCTCCATGCCAACCTTGATCCAGATGGAGGTCCGTGGATTCTGTTGAGAGACTGACAGACAGGTTTTACCACACGGCCATGCTCCTGGAGATCACAAACGTGAGCTGGGTACTTGTTCTGCTGGCCGATGTCTTTTTATCTACAGCAAAGGAAATTTGGCCAGGTGGTCAAATTCCAGATAATATTTGTTTATTGTTCAACATCCAATCAGAAAATCAAACTGGAAAAAAAAAATATAAATCCATTTCTTCCAATGTGTTGTGGTCAGGACAAAGTTTTAAGCTTGGTAAAAAAAATCAAACAAAATCTTCTTAACACGATAATTTAAGGAAAAGGAGTGAAATTGAAAAAAGGGAATTTTAAAGAAAGAAAAAATAATTTACCCAGAGCACGGACTCTGAGCATACTTAGAAAAAGAAAAAAAAATGAGAAAGCAGAAAATCTGCTCCTATCAAGAGTCACTCCCTGCTGGGTGGGCTGCAACACTCTAACTGATGAACAAAGGAAAGTTTTTCCAAGGTGTGGCAGGGATGGCACAATAAATTTCATGACAGCTGAGCATGACCAATTACATTCAAAGACTAGGGTTGGATCTTCCCATTAGCGTAAACTTTTGACCACTTGCACTGAGTTTCTTTGTTTGGCGGAGGTTGTAAACTGACAAAAAAGGAAATGTTTGAAGACTTGGAAGCTGATTGGTCAGTTCAAAGTTCTGAGGTGTGTGTCTCCCACAGAAAGGGGAGAGAGAATTTGATTTGAAACATGCAATCCTCCTAAAGTATGCATGCTGCCTATTTAAACATAAATTCTTTAAAACTTTAGTGACTATCATATTCTACTTAATAGAGGAACAATGTGTCTACATTGTAAATGTGATCATTTCTTTATGGTGGACATGCAAAATAAATTCTTCCTGAAAATAAAGCAACACACTTCAAATCATTTCAATAAATGCATTTCAAACCACAGTTGTCCATCACAGGATCTGGCCATACCTTCAATAGTGTCATGAGAAGTATATCCTGAAAAATGAGAGTCTTGAGGAGATGAATAAGTCATTTCATTGTTGACAATTCGTAGCATAACTTCAGAGAGAAATATTCCTGTGTTATCCATTGGGGGCACTGTTGGACTCCTCTTTCAAAGGTTTATATTAATATTGAAGTATTAATTGAAGTATTAATTGAAGTATCAATACAATACAAAGTATTAGAAATTTTTATTTTTGTTTTAACCAAACAGTGCAAATCTAGAATTTAAAGCTAACAACTGTGAATGCTTCAAAACACAAAAACCTTTAAATAAACAATAAGAAAAAAAAGAAAAAAAAAGAAAAATTGTGTGTGTGAGGTGGGGGTGGGGTAAAGGGGATATGAGCTACTCAGAAACTATAATCGTGGGTCTTTCAAAGAAATCAAGAAATGGGCACCATAATTTATAGAATTTGTTTTCAGAGCCACGAACTGTATATCTGATTTTTTCTAAATCCAAACAGGACATTATATCTTTTATCCACTGTAAATGTGAAGGGGGCGAAGAGTCTTTCCACTTCAGTAATACAGCACGTCTAGCCAATAATAATGAAAATTTGAATACTTTTAATTTGGAATTTGGCAAGACAAGTTCTGGAGCCACACCAAAAATGGTGCATAATGGATCAAGTTTAATTTGATATTGCAGGACTTCAGACATAGTGATAAAAACAGAATGCCAAAAATTCATCAATGAAGGGCAGGACCAATACATGTGAAGCAAAGTGCCAGGAGCGCTACCACACTTTTCACAAGTTGGGTCTATATCCGAGTAAATACGTGCTAACTTAACCTTGGACAGGTGCACCTGGTGTACAATATAGATATAGATATAGATATAGATATAGTTTATTTCGAACACAATCTTAAATTGAATAAGAGCGTGACGAGCACACATTGATGCAGTGTGAACCTGGCCAAGAATAGAGTCCCACAGTTCATCAGTAAAAGTAAAATTAAGATCTTGTTCCCAATTCAATTTAATAGCGGCCAGAGAAGAAGATTGTAAATTTGAAATTAAATTATATAAAACTGATATTACCCCCTTAGAAGTTGGTTTAACTAATAAAAAATCATCTAAAGGATTATCAGAAGGTTTTTGAGGGAATTGTTTTGTCATGGTTTGCACATAATGTCTGACCTGGAGGAAGCGGAAAAAATGTGTAGAAGTGATGTCGAATTTAGTGGAAAGTTGAGAAAAACTTGCTAATTGACCATCAAAATATAAATCTGCAAAAGATTTTAAACCTTTTCTGTGCCATATATGAAATGCACTATCAATAGTTGATGGGGTAAATAAATGATTTGCGGCAATTGGACTTCTAATGGAGAAAAACTGAAGACCGAAATTTTTCCTGAATTGAGACCAAATTCTAAGAGACTGATGAACTACCTTATTATTACCCAGTGTAGACAAAGAAAGGGGAAGTGGTGAACCTAAAATTGTCGGTAGGGAGGTTTGATTGTCCACATGTGACTCCATAAGGATCCAAATGGGTGATTTGGGTTCCAGATAGAAATGTTTCCAATATAACATGCACCTGATATTTGCTGCCCAGTAGTAATATTGAAAGTTAGGCAGAGCCATGCCCCCCACTGATTTGGGTCTTTGAAGAAAAACTTTCCTCAATCTCGGATGTTTACCATTCCAAATAAATGAGGTAATCAGAGAGTCCAAAGACTTAAAAAAGGATTTAGGAATAAAAATGGGGAGACATTGAAACAAATATACAAACTTTGGAAGTAACATCATTTTTACAGAATTGATTCTGCCAATTAAGGACAAGGATAATGGGGACCATTTGGAAAGTATTAGCTTGCACTGGTCCAATAAGGGGAGAAAATTATTTTTAAACAAGTAATTAAGTTGTTTAGTGACACATATCCCAAGATAATTAAAATGATCAATAACAACCTTGAAAGGAAAATTTTCAAGATCCTGAACTTGAATCTTTTCATTAATAGGAAACAATTCACTCTTATTAAGATTAATTTTATAACCAGAAAACCTACTAAAACTATCCTAAATGTTGAGTATAGCGGGTAATGAAGTAAGTGCATTGGAGAGAAATAGTAAAAGATCGTTGGCATAGAGTGAAACCCTATGCTCGATGCCACCCCTACGAATGCCTAGAAAGTCCCGGCTCCCACGGATTGCAATAGCTAACGGCTCAATTGCCAAGGCAAAGAACAACGGGCTCAAAGGACAGCCTTGCCTCGTACCACGGTAAAGTCTAAAATAGTCAGAATAGCGACAATTAGTTAACACTGAAGCTAAAGGACTAGCATAGAGAAGTTTAATCCAGGAACAGAAGGAGGGACCAAAACCGAACCTCTCCAAAGTAAAAAACAAATACTCCCACTCAACCCTATCGAATGCCTTTTCAGCGTCCAAACTAATAAGACATTCAGGTATGTTGTGGTGAGGAGTATAAATAATATTAAACAACCACCGCAAGTTAAAAAAAGAATGGCGATTTTTAATGAAACCGGTTTGGTCCTGTGAAATTATAAAAGGAAGAATCTTTTCCAACCTTGAAGCTAACAACTTTGACAAAATTTTAACATCGGTATTTAACAAGGAAATAGGCCTGTAAGAAGCACAATCAACAGGATCCTTATCTTTTTTAAGCAACACAGTGATACAGGCCTGATAACATGAAGGAGGAAGTGTATCAGAGTCAAGCGACTCTGTAAAAACTTGATAAAGGAAAGGGGCAAGGTCGTCAGAGAAGTTTTTGAAAAAATCAGCGGAAAACCCATCAGGTCCTGGAGATTTTCCTGATTGCATGGATGATATTGCCAGCTGAATTTCTTCTTTTGTGATGGGAGCTTCTAGAATTTGCCGAGATTCTGAGGAAATCGAAGGGATATCAATAGAATCAAAAAAAAAATTCAAATCCTTTAAGTTTGTTGTATATTATGAGGTATATAATTTGGAATAAAATGACCTGAAAATATCATTAATCACTTGTTGGTCAGATGTCACCTTGTGGCGTAATCCCCACAACAGCTGGGACAGGCACAGCAATGTGTGTATTAATGTCTACAGACAGCCCGCTTCTTCTGGCTTTTTCCGGCTCACTACTGTGATGTTAATGTGCCATTCATGCATTGTGTTCATGCTTCCTGTCCTTACTGTGTCTATACACTGATGACAATATGTAGATGTGCCTTGTAACCTCTTTCGTCCTGCAACTCTGGAGCAGAGGCGAATCCTGGCTAGCAATCTCCTTATTGTTATGTGTGTCTCTCAAATGCAAATTCCCATACCTACTGCTGTGAATGCCTTTCATGTATTGTTTGTAGCTGGGTATATAAGCTCACCGAAATCCATGTTCATTCTCTCACTCTTCCACTGGACGCATTGCCTATCTGCTGAGAGCCTGAGGACCCGCTCCAGTCTGCTCACACAAGGGCTGGAGCGGAGTTCCTATGACGACGGTATGATTTAATAAACCTATTTAAAACCCTCACTTCGCTGCCTTATTTTATCATTCGCCGCACTGGTGACCCCGAGGAAGCACACGTTTTGTGCGACGCAACCTTCTGGTCTGGATTGTGCGACGCAACCTTCTGGTCTGGACAGCTACACTGGTGACCCGACGCTGAAAAAAACACGCTGCCGGCGAACGCAGCACCCGGCGGTGATGCTCCGACGACAAGCGAACGCAGCAGCTCCCTTCTGCTTCAGGGAACTCTCCGGACATCACCCACAACCGGGAAAGCCACAGCAAACTTCATGGTGGGATCTGCACGCCTAGATCGGCACATCCACGCTGGACCGGCCGCTCTCACAGCTTCTCTCTATATGAGAGCGCACGCACCTTGTCCTCTCTCCACGACGGCGACCTCCATGGCCGACGGAGAATGCAGCGCGTGGACCTGAACGCACCATGGCCGAGTGAGTGACAAAGATCGTCTCCTCCCTCTCACCGCTCCAACGCATCTACACGAGCTCGAGGGACAAAGATCGTCTACTCCCTTTCACCGCTCCAACACAATGAACAGGGATGATTAAGCTCCCTGACCCTGGTTCTCCTCTCCAGCTGGCCCACCCACGCACAGAGCCCCGGCACACGCACCGGGGAGTTTCGAGGACGGCGCACCACGCACAGGATGCATACGGCTCTACAGACCCCCATCCTCCTTCGCTGCTGCACACAGGCCCTTCAGGGTTGCTCGTACACCTGAGGCACGCACGCAGCTTGCTCACTGGATTTGCTAATGGTCTTAGCCACGGTGCACATAGGGAATTCAGCAGTCTGCGGTTCCCGAGGGCTTTAGCGTTGTGCCCGCGCCTAAAGTCAACACGCCAAGTCCCTTTGCTTTTGTTTTTTTTTCTTACAGCCGCCCCTGTTTTTCTTCATGGTCGCTGTTAACCTTCACCGCTTCCTTTGTTCTTCACGGCCACTATTAATCCTTGCAGGACTTAATCGCGAGAGGAGCCAGTGACTAATTTTTCTTCTTGTGGATCTCTGCACGTTCAACGGGACAGCCCCTCGACATCGCGGACCAACAAGCAATTTTTGCGCGGCTCAGACGATTTCACTGTCCCCGGCCGGCATTTACTACCCCCCACCCCCCTCCACCTCCGCCTGCACAGAGCTTTCCCTGCTCGCTGCCAAAGCTGGACTATCGAGGCCTCGGCCGCCTGCTGAGCCCTCTGGGGGGGAGCGTGTGGCGTAATCCCCACAACAGCTGGGACAGGCACAGCAATGTGTGTATTAATGTCTACAGACAGCCTGCTTCTTCTGGCTTTTTCCGGCTCACTACTGTGATGTTAATGTGCCATTCATGCATTGTGTTCATGCTTCCTGTCCTTACTGTGTCTATACACTGATGACAATATGTAGATGTGCCTTGTAACCTCTTTTGTCCTGCAACTCTGGAGCAGAGGCAAATCCTGGCTAGCAATCTCCTTATTGTTATGTGTGTCTCTCAAATGCAAATGCCCATACCTACTGCTGTGAATGCCTTTCATGTATTGTTTGTAGCTAGGTATATAAGCTCACCGAAATCCATGTTCATTCTCTCACTCTTCCACTGGACGCATTGCCTATCTGCTGAGAGCCTGAGGACCCGCTCCAGTCTGCTCACACAAGGGCTGGAGCGGAGTTCCTATGACGGCGGTATGATTTAATAAACCTATTTAAAACCCTCACTTCTCTGCCTTATTTTATCATCCGCCGCAACCTCTCCTTTATCTGTCCTAACTCCAGTAATAATTTGCTTAGCTCTAATACCACGCAGCTGATTAGCTAGAAGTTTACAGTTTTTTTTCGCCATGTTCATAAAATTCACTCTTGTTCCTTATTAAACAACCTTCAATTTGTCGATTAGAAAGTAAATTAAGTTTAGTTTGTAATGTCATACGTTCCTTGTACAGAGCGGGTGATGGAGATTGAGCATATTGTCTGTCAATGTCCAAGATTTGATCTAAAATAGCCTTCTGTTCCTGTATTATGGATCGTCTTTTAAATGCTGCCAATGAGATAAATTCCCCCCTAAGAAATGCCTTCATGGCCTCCCATATCGTTTTGTTTGGCATACCAGGAGTTTTATTTTCTTTTAAAAAAAAAAAAATTTTAGAAGAAATATTTGCAACCAATTTTTCATCTGTAAGTAATAATGGATCCAATCTCCAATGCTTTCTCATGGAGTCACATCCATGGAGGATCATTTTAAGTACAAGAGGGGCATGATCAGAAACCGAGGTGCTATCATAACTGCAAAAGCAAAGGTTATTAATTAATAAATTGTCAACAAAAAAATAATCTATTCTAGTATAAGTATGGTGTACGTGAGAGAAAAAAGAATAGTCCCTGCCGTTAGGATGTAAAAAACGCCAAGGGTCTGTAAGGCTTATATTCCTCAAGAAAAGACTTAACATAAGTTGCAGATTTATTAAGACTAGCAGGTTTTGAGGATGAGCGGTCTAAGACCGGATCCATATACAAATTAAAGTCACCCCCAAGAATTACAGAATGAGTATTTAAATCTAGAAGTTGCGAAAAAAGGTTGCGAAAAAAGTGTACATCATCAAAATTCGGCGCATACAGATTAGCCAAGGTGACATGTTTATTGCCAAGTTTACCTGATACTATTACAAATCGTCCATTTTTATCTAATACAACATTAGAAGGAATAAATGGGATATTTTGATCAATAAGAATAGCAGCGCCCCTGGCCTTAGCTTTAAAATTTGAATGAAAAAATTGTCCTGACCAACATTTTGACAAACGCAAGTGGTCGGAATCCTGCAAATGGGTTTCCTGCAAAAACAATACCCCAGGCTTAAATTGCTTTAGACGTGACATGACTCTCTTTCGTTTAATTGGATGGTTCAACCCCTTCATATTCCAGCTTACCAAAGTAAGATTACTATTCATTCAAAGAGTAAAATTTATATATTGTGTTGTGTAGCCCAAAAAAGAATAGGGTGAGGTACGGGTAAAAAAAAAAAAAGGGGGGAGGGGGTAAGGGGGTGTAAATAAATCCATTAAAAAAAAATAAAAAAAAAAATTCAACAACCAAACCTATAACTGACATAACGCACGGCTCAGGAGACACGCACACACAGGCTTAGAGTAGTTCAAAGAGTTTATTAACAGCAGGGGTGAATGAGTGTGTGTCTGCGGGATGCAGATGTGTTGGTGGTGGCGTCTGCTTCAGGCACAGAGGCAGATGACCGTTCGGCCGAGCAACCCTATGGAGAGAGCACAGGGAGAGGGTGACGGGCATACACCAACACAGGATGAATTATGGCAAGAGAAGATCTTACTTGAGTTGTCAGGATAGCTGGCACAGCAAGGGGAATGTAGCCCGGGAGACAGCCACCTGGAGAGCTCCGTGCAGCGGCGAAGGATGGGCGATGGAACGGAGATGTCCGCCGCCGGGGAATCCACCTGTGCACAGGGGAGCAGACTGGAGAAGGAGGTAAGGTTTCTTACCCAAAATAGCGATGCTGAAGAAAGGTATGCTCACGGCGGTGAGGAAACGAAGTCTGACGGCTTCAGGCCGAGCCTCCGGGCGAGGCGGCTTTTATCCCTCGCCGCTGATGAGGATCAGGTGTGTGAGCAGGTGGCGCCGCTGATGAACGGCGCGGCGTGACAATAACACTCCAGCCGGTTGCAAAAAACAGCAGCCGCTCCATCTCCTGCTCTATTCTCATCCTAACAAAATACCCCCATACAACTGGCTTCAATCCTGCATAGTATGAACATTATACCCTAAAAAAAAAAATAATAAAAAAATTAAGTAAACAACAACGTATAGGGAGCCAATTTTACCTTGTTTTTGAACATCTAAAAATGCATCAATGTCCAGTCAGTGCAGCTTTAATGAAGTAATAATCAAGTAGACCAGTGTGGCAGTTGGTCAATCCAGGAATGTCCAGTTCAAGGCGAAAATCACGGGTTTCTCTCCATGGTTTGCATGAACCGGGTGGCCTCCAAGACGGACACCAGCCACTGGTTTTTGCCATCTGGAAGAGTTATCCGGAGCCTGGCGGGGAAGAGAAGAGAAGGGCGAAAACCTCTCTTGTATAGTTCGGACAAAACCTCCTTATATTCAGCTCGTTGCTTCTGAACGTCGGCGTTATAATCCTCGTAGAACTGGAGTTTATGCCCACGATATTCCAAAGTCCCACGGTGTCTCCGCGCTTCTCTCATCACCAAGTCTTTGGTCCGAAACCGGTGGAAACAAATAATGACAGTGCGCGGCTTCCCGTTCGGACCCGGCTTGGGCATGAGGCTGCGGTGGGCTCTATCCAGCTCTGGGGGAGATGACAAAGTTTGTGTGCCAAAGACGTCCACCAACAGCCGAGATAAAAATTAAGATGGCCGTGGACCCACATCAAAGGACTCCGGCAGACCCACCAGACGAATATTCAGCCTTCTGCTTTTTCCCTCCAGGTCAGAAAGTTTGTTTTTCAAAAGCTTGTTTTCCTCCTGCATTGACTCACACGTAACTTCACGCGCCGCTAGGCGCTGGCTGACGTCCTCCGCGTTGCTTTCAAGGTCGCCAATGCGTTGCTCCTGGTTCGCCACATCTGCTTGAATCTTGTCCAGCTTACCATTAATAAGTTCAAATGAAGCTTTAAAGTCAGCAGCTATGGACATTCTGTGTTGCTCAAGCAAGGCAACAAGTGCAGGGTTAAGGCTGATATTAGCATCCTCAGCTAAGCTGGTGTTAGCATTGTTCACTGCTGCCTCCTTTTCAGTCTGCTTTCTTGTTTTGGACATATTTCTCAGCTCAAAACAAATTCTGCACGTATTAAATGTCCAAAACATTGACAGCTTACAGCAAAGTAGGGTTTAAAAAGTAAGAAAAAAAAATATAGCAGGAGCCAGCAACGCACACACCTACTCCATTGCCAGCACACCTGATGCCCTGACCTCATGAGCTCTTTCTGATGTGACTGTTGGACTCCTATAATTTGGAAAGCAAGGAAAGGCAGTTTTTGTCTGGTAAATCTCAAACAGCTGTTAATCATAAAGCTGTCTTGTGCAGATGTACTTCACTGAATTTACGATAAGCAGTCCAAGCCGTTCCTGGCATGAAAGGGGTTTGAGAGTCACTTTACCAATGGAATGTTGCTTCAAGCTGTGGACTTCAGGTGAAGAAAACTAATTCATGACCAGACTTTGGGTGAAACTATTTCTCCTCAGCAAAGAATGACTTTATAAATTGGAACCTAGCGGCTGACGCTACAAATCCCCCCTCTGTATCAATGGTGAGCTTCGGTCATCTTTGGTAGACATACTTGTCATACGTCTGATGTCCATAAGCACTAAGGTTGTAAAAAGTATCTATTCCTGAGTATAGATCTTTGGGTTTGGTTTCATCATCATCATCATCATCATAGCAGTCTGTCGTGGGCGACAATGACTGTTTCATTTAGGTCTGATCAGATTCCTCCACACAGCTCTGTCCTTAGCCTTCCGCTGCCAGGAACTCCTATGTCCAACTTCATCAAGTTTCTTTTTACAGTGTCTTTAAATCTGAGCCTTGGTCTGCCCTGATTGCGTTTGCCCTCACATAACTGTGAGTAGAGTAACTGCCGAGGGAGACGCTGGTGGTCCATCCTCTCAACATGTCCGAGCCATCTCAGGTTCATCTGTATTAGCATGTCCTCCATTGATGGTAGACCAGCTCATTTCAACACGTCTATGTTGGTTATCTTGTCTTTCCATGAGATGTTCATTATGGCTCAAAGGTGTCTCATCACGTACGCGTGGAGTTTCTTCACCTGCACTCTGTAGACAGTCCAAGTTTCAGCACCATACAATAGAGTAGCCAGTACTGCCACTCTGTACACTTTGCATTTCACACAGATAGACACATGTTGATTGTTCCACAGTCTCTCCCTCAAGCTTCCAAACACAGCGCTTGCTCTTTCCATTCTGAGAGATAGTTCATCCTCCAGCCTAGCATTCTCTGAAACGGTACTCCTTAGGTACTTGAAAGTCTTGCACTTGACTAGTGGCTCTGTACCAATGCTGATCTCTTCTGGTAGTGATGTTGATAACTGGAACTTTGGTGGTTGATAAAGGCACCCTGTCTTCTTAATGTTGATTTGGAGGCTGAATTGGCTAGCTGCTCTTCCAAATTTCTCCACTAAAGATTGCATATCTTCCACGCTGTGTGCAACTAGAGCACTGTCATTGACAAAGAGCATTTTTCTTACTACCTTTATCGATGTCTTACTCTTGGCTTTAAACTGTGCCACATTGAACAAGTCTGCTTCTTTCCTTGTTTGAATGTATACTCATTCTGAAGTGTCTTTGAAGGCCACCTCAAGCATGGCTGACAGATATAGTGAGAAGAGTGTAGGTGCCAGCACACACCCTTGTTTCACCCCGTTGCTTACTGAAACGTCTTTAGATACTGAACCACTCATTGCCACGTTTGCTTGCATACCTATATGGAGTGTCTCAATCAGGCTGACAAACTTCTCTGTACAACCATAATTCTTGACTACCTGCCAAAGTCCTTGTCGCGAAACAGTATCGAAGGCTTTACTGAAGTCTATGAAGACTACATAAAGCGGCATGTTCTGTTCAATACACTTTTCTTGAACCTGTTTCAAGCAGAAAATCATGTCCATTGTGCTTCTTCCACTTCTAAAGCTGCACTGGGTTTCCAGTAGTACATTCTGCGAGATGTGTTCACTGAGTCTGTTAAGTAGTACAAGTGAGAGAATCTTACCAACAGTGGCTAGCAGTGATATACCTCAGTAATTTCCACAATTCTTCCTGTCACCTTTCTTGAACAAAGGCACAATACTTGCATCCTTCCTGTCTTGAGGTACCTTCTGGGCATCCCATATCTCTTGGATGAGCTTGTGCAGGCAGTTGGTCAGCTGAACACCACCAAATTTCCACACTTCTGCTGGAATCCCATCCCTTCCTGGAGCTTTACCATCCTGTGTTGTCCTGATAGCTGCCGTTAGTTCATCAAAATTTGGTGGTTCATCCAAACTTGATACAGCTGGTCGCTGCACTAGAGCTTCCTTAGCCTCTTCAGTGAGATCTCCAGGGTTGTTTAATAGTTGGTCAAAGTGATCTGCAAATCTGTCCAGGATCTTGTCTTTCTCCTGCAAAACCGTTTCACCATCCATAGCCTTTAGTTGGATCAATCCTTTTGGTTTAGGGCCATAGATTTCTCTCAAACCTGTGAAGAATGTTTTCATGTCCTTCCTGTCTGCTGCAGTTTGAAGTTTCTCCACTTTTTCATCCCACCAGTTGGACTTCATCTCTCTGGTGTACTTCTGTAGCTCACTCTGATCCTTTGAGTATTTCTTCTGTCATGGCGGCCTCTGGGCCGTCATTGGCGTCATCAGTCCCAGCTGCGCACAGACCAACAGGTGCCAATCAACGGCTGTTAAAAGCCAGCGTCGCTGACAGCCCGTCACGGAGTCGTCTGTCCTCCTCGTCGGAGTATGAGCCTGAACTCCGCTCTCGTGCCTCGTCAAGAACCTCTCGTCAAGTTCAACCAAGTAAGAGAACAGTTTGTTACTCAACCCCTTGTCTTAACCCCTGTGCACAGGTGGACCTCCTAGGCGGCGGACTTGCGTCCCCAGCTGATGGGGCAACGCCACCTCGCCCACGTAGCTCATCGCTACCACCACGACTACCGGTACATCTTGCTCCTCAGCTACGAGAACTGTTATCTCAGTTGCAGGAACATTCGCCACCGCTATCAGTGGAGTCATTGTCATCATCATCATCTGTATTATCATCGCCACGTTCTGTGGAATCACTAACCTCGTCATCGTCAGAACAATCATCATCCCGGCCTGTGGTGTCACGGCCGGTGTTATCACAAGGACTTCCCTCGTCACAGCCACGGGTGGAATCTCCAGCACGATCACGGACACCTTCACCACCACGCTGCACGGCTGCTGGAATCCAGCAGGACGTAACCTGTGCTTCACCCAAGTAAGCCTCTCCACCTGCAGCTCCTCACGAGTGTGGAGCATAAGTAATTATATCTGCTTGTGTGTTCCAGGGTTGCCGGGTCTCCGTCCAGGCTGCTCAGTTCCAGCGACCAGAACCCCATCCTTGCACTCACTCACGCACTACACACTCTCACTATCAAATAAAAGGATTATTGTCACAATCTGCCTGTGTCAGTGTCTGTCTCCTGGGTCCTAAAACATGTCATCTTCTTCTTCAACCTTGTGTTACACTGTAGGTTTTCCTGCCTAGCTGTATTCCTCGCTTCTAGTAGTTTCTCCATGTGTTCATCATGCTCATCAAAGCAATCTTGATGTTTTCTCTCAGGGTAGCCTAATACATCACTCGCAGTCTGATACACCGTATCCTTCAGTGTTGCCCATTTCTCTTCTATGTTATTCTCAGAGTTGTTGCTGTCCCAGTCTTTCAAGTTTTCATCCATTTCCTGTGCAAGTTCTTCCTGCTTCTTTTGGCCTTTCAGTGCACTAGTGTTTAGCTTCTGTGGTGGCTTTGCACCCGTCCTGCAGTGGTGTTTTCATCTCCAAATCCTTAATCTAGATCTCAGCATAAAATGATCACTGCCACAGTCCGCGCCTCTCATTGCTCTGGTGTCCAATGCATCCCTTCTGTCTCTCTGCCTGACTATGATGTAGTCTAATAAGTGCCAGTGCTTAGATCTTGGGTGCATCCATGTCTTCTTGTGTGTGTCCTTGTGCTTAAATAGAGTGTTGGTTATCACAAGGTTGTACTCTGAACATAGTGCAAGTAGAAGTTCTCCATTAGCATTGCCCTTGCCTGCTCCATGACTGCCTAGCACTCCTTTCCATTTCTCGGTGTCCGAACCAACTCTGGCATTAAAATCTCCAACGAGTATCAGCCTGTCATCAATCGGTTCACCCCTGATAGTCTCACATAAATCACTGTAGAACTCTTTCTTCACCTCCTCTGTGTTGGTCATTGTTGGGACATATACACTGATGAGTGTGGCATACATCTTCCGCTGTAGTGGGAGTCTCATAGTCATCATCCTGTCGTTGATTGGCACCGGTTCCTCATCAAGCATTGCTGCTATCTCCTTTCTAACTGCAAAGCCCACTCCTGCTTCTCTCCTTTCTCAAGTTGATCTCCCACTCTAAAAGGGTTTGGTTTACTGAGGAAAAAAAAAAACTCCTAGGAATATTAAAAAATAATTTGAGTATGGACAAATATAAAATTGTAAAGTTGTCTAAAATATACTAAAACATATTGTATATGCACGTAAAAACTCAAAAATTCTGGGTACCAAAGTACGAAAATAAAATTCTGGGTACCAAAGTACAAAAATAAAAAGTATGTAATTTTTACATAGTTGAGGTAAATGTTTCAGCTAAGTAATATTGAGGTAAGTCAAGGAAGTTCAAATTGGATTGCTTTAGCTGGACTAAACCATGGTTCCACAGATGTCTGGGTCATAGGGTGTTTGAGACCTTTGTTCTGGAAAGCTGAGCGAACATGGAATGTCATCATTGTTCTTTGCATGGCAATGAAGAGTAAATTCCTGACCATTGAAAAAGGGACAAGATAAGGTGAAAACAGACTCATTACTAAAGTGTTAAATGAAAATCTAATGTTTCTAGCTACCTCTGGGAGTAACATAGACACCAGCTGTGTGGGCATAGTCAACCTTTAACACGAAGAGCAAAAATTTCAAGACCTTGTTGAGTTTGACTGAAGCTTTGGAGCAAACATTCAAAACCAACACAATACCTTGCACAGCTTTGGTAACAGTTTGTGGTTCAACGACCTGACATTTCAGTGTAGCGGTATTGACCGAGTTAACAGTGGACGTGCCAAGGCTAACACGAGGCCCTAATGCTGAGGCTGTTACTGAGAATCCACCTAATGATTGTTAACTTCTTGTCCTGGCTCTGCCCAGTTCTGACTGGGTGACGGTAGGTGTGATTGTTAGGCAGAGGTCTAACCTGAAAAACAGGAGGACCATCATCCTGGCAAACAAATAGAACTGAGTGATTTTAATCTCAACCTTCTTGTTGGGTTTTTCTTTCGACGCCTGAGTGGCAGATGAAAATTATTCTCAGAGGTGGAACAATTTCTTTTCGGGACTGAACTCTAAACCTTAGGTATGGGCTAGTTTGTAGAGCATCCGCTCCACACCCAGGAGGCCTGGGTTAAAATCCTGGCCGGATCATGTTGAAGTTCATATAAAAGTGGAACTTCCTGCCATCCAGCTTGGTGCTCAGCAATAATGGAATGGAGGAGGCGCCTTGCATGGTAGTGACCCCTCTGATTCTAGATGTGATTGACATTGTAGATAAGAGAAACATAATTTCGTTCTACTGTACATGATTGGCTGTATGGATTGAATGACAATAAAGTTGGCTTTACCTTATCACCTTTAGTGGGATTTTGATGTTGTTAGCTTAAGCTAATGGTATTGGATGTTTTTGTGTGTACTATTTGAGAATGGTATATTGGTTGAAATTGATTGGAATTTTACAGATGCCTTTAAGATTAGCTTAACTGATAATTTGGTTTTATTTTGCCCTTTTTTCTTCTGGAAGTTTTGATGCCGTTAACTGACTGGTTTGGAGAAATGCAACCGAGTGTTCCTGAGGCTAATAGCTCATGGTTAGCTCAGGGTTATTTATCGGATGCAGGCCTGATTTTAATTTTACTTATGGACTTACTGTGACAGTGTTGACCCCAACAAGTCCCATGGAGTTTTGATAAAGTTTACTCTGATTGTGATGGGCCCATTTGAAAATGGGGTCCTGGATTTGGTACTTAAGTGGCCAAAGTTTGTTGTTGACAATGTATGGATTCGCACCTGGGAAGGAATGTAGGGGCGATTTTCCCTGCCTGTAGATTGATTTGTTGCGTTTGCAGTACAAATGCGTAGTGGAAGACCTTGTCCTCCACTTGAGGTTTGCCATGGAAGGTTCTTTGGTCATTGTACACTTTGCATGGTTTGGCGGATCGGTCCAAGTGTTTTTGAAATGTGGTTTTAGGAGCGTGGTATGTCGTTTTGACGCCTATATGTTCTGCAGCTGGAAGATCATGGTCGTTGACAGTCATCACCCCCCTCTGGTTTCGAGGAATTATGAGCGGTGGCGATGACTGGTCATCGGAAGCATGAATACGAGTGCCGTCACGCAGCTGCAGAGAAGGTTGCATTGTAGGACATGTTTTCAATTTCGGTATGTTAAAGAAACTTGACACGGGGAATGCGTGTATGGTTGGATCCGACCGGTGTTTGACAGTTTATGGACTTCGGGGTCACAGGCTTGAGTAGATGCGCGCCTAGTGTTCACAAAAGTAAGGGCCAATGATGCAGAACCCTTAGGTTGCGGAGGGTCCGGAAAGCCAATTGATTCAGCTCCTGTGACCACGTAGGCCACAGGGATGGTTGGGTGGGATTCAGAAGCTGATACTGTTGGGTCAAAGGTACAAATCAGTGGAGCTTTCTGCTTGGCCATTGAGTTCCCAAGGTCATTGGATTCCTTGTATTGACCTTGTGTTTGAAGGCAATCTTTGACTTCTTGATGACAGCGTTCACCTTGGTTTATGTGGTCATTTTCTATCGGTTTCAGTTGTGAGAGTCGGTGTGTCCGAAGTGTCAAGAACAAAGCACTGTGATTCAGTTGTCTTTTGAAGGTTGAATGGGTGAGGGTGTTGAGTTTGAGCCCATAGTTTGAGATTCTTGAAGTCAATCAGTGGCTCAAAGCGATTTAGTCGGTATTAGCCAACGAGCAAGGGAATTGAGTCAAGTTTGGACACATAGACCGGATGAGTCAAGGTCATGGGACCAATGGAGACTTCTGATTAGTGACACGCCCGACAGAGTTGTGTTAGTGAGTGCGCATGGTCTAACGGCTAATGAACAAGGTTCCAGTTTTAAATCTTTGTGAGTGCGGTTAGCAGCTACACATAGTTTGTCGAAAAGCTTGTGTAACATGAGAGTGATGTCAGCTGTGGTGTCTAAAAGAGCATCCTTAAACATCACATCTTCAATGTTCAGTGGAAGGTAGAATTTTTGCCCCTCCCCCCCCCCGTTTAAATCACAGAGAAATTGTGGAACAGGTGGTTCAACTTGGATTTGTGAAATGTCATTTTTAGAGGAGTGGTCTTTTGCTTGTCGTTGGACTGCCATAACAGCACTGGACTGTGTTGGGTCCTTTGGTTCTTCTCCATTTGAAGGAGGAGTTTTCTTTTTGCTTTTTTAGAGCGTTTCTTCTGAGTTGGCACAGCTGCGATAGCTAGGATGTCAGCTGTTTTATCTTCTCTGTTGTTTTGAATCTTTGCTAGGAGGTGTTTGAAAGCTTCTATACTTTCTCTACTGAGAGTAGAAGTTTCTTTCTTCTTCTAAGGTTTCAGATTGGCCTCTACATCTGAGCTTCTCCACTAAGGTAGGGGAGACCTTTTACCATGGTTATGCACATCTTGGGATTGGTATCTGTCATCTTGAGAGTTCATACCATTTTCTCGCAATCTATCTAGTGGATTTGGCCTATGACGGTAGTCGGGCTATTGCAAAGTTGGTCCTGAGTGGGATCCAGAGGACCTAGTTTGGTTTTGACCTTGATGAGGTCGGCTGGAGAAACGTCTCGGACTTTAGTGTGATCGCGGTGTAGGAGATGAAGGAGGGCGAGGGGCTCCTTCCAACTCCAGGGTATCAGAAGCAGCGCTGATAGCTAGCACAGTGGCAGGCTCAGCATGCTTGTTGCAGCTTTGTTGCTGTTTTTGGAATGCATAATGTGCAAACTCTCTCAGCTGGCCTATTGAGCATGACCTTGGGTTAGCTGTAACTCCTAGGTAGTGACTCACAGTGGGATGGAGGTTCTGGGTAAAGAGTTTCTTAAAATTGTGGTCTTCTTCCATCCCTGGTGTGTTTTGAGATCCGAAATATGCAAGAAGGAGTCACTGGTAGTAGGCCTGTGAAGGCGCTGAGCGACCTTGTTTCATGGCCAGGGCTGCCAATAGCCCTGACTGTAGGCAGTCGTTGGAGAATTCCTTTTCGATGGCTTTGCAGAGTCGCATGTAGTCTGTCCTGATATCTGATGGCTGTCTGTCTATAAATTTTGACACTGACCTGTTAGATGTTAGCTTAATCAAATAGATGTGATTGTCAACCGTGGCATCAGGGTGCTTCTGTAGCTAATAGTCAATGTCTTGTAAATAGGCTCTGGTATCAGGTGAACCAGTAGGGCCTGGATCAAATTTCGTAAGATTTTGCGAGATCTTGTCAAGGTCGCATGGACTGAAGGGGCACACATGCGCTTTCCATGCGATCGTTTGTTCTTGAAACGGCAATTGGGCGATGGAGCATGATGGAAGTCCCAGTCTGATGAGATGCGTTCTTCTTTTGGCCTAACTCCTAGCTGGAGTTTCTGGAGGTCGCGGAAGCGAATATGGTCTTGCTTCCTTCTGTTGTCGGCATTCCTCCACTTCCTCTTTTAAATCTTTTAGAACTTGATGTGCTTCCTGTAAGAGCAGTTGACATTCCTTGTAATCAGACTTCACATTTCCAAGTTGACCTTCAACTCTTCTGAGTTCCTTCTTCATGTCCTGAAGGGCATCTTCAAGTTCAATGTTCTCTTGGCAAAGCAAGTCGTTGTTGTGAGTCAGCCGTCGCTTTTCTGGCTCTTGTTCAAATCTCGTAACGCGTCATCAAGTTGAGCTTGAGTATCATCATTTTCATTTTGAGATTGTTCCAGTTTCTTCATTAGCGGTTTATTCTCTTCGTGGAGAGAGAGGATTGTTGATTGCCGAGTCCCTAGCTCATTCTCAGCACATAATGCTTTAGCTTCAGCTACTTTTAATCTTGCGACTTATGCTAGTGCAAACTTTCCTAACACGCTGTGGAGATCCTTTCCTTTTGGTGGGTTTGCTGCGTAATCATCCAAAAGTTCTTCAGTGAGTTCCTTCAGATCTTCGGGCGGTGTTCTCTTGACCCATGTTATGAAGCTAGACCTAAAGTCAGAAGTCAATTCTTCCAATGTTGTTTGAAGGTCATCCAGCTTGGTAAATCAGTCAGTTGTTTGTTTACCCGCCATGTTATACCGTTGTTTATCCGTTAGCTTAAAAATCAATTTGATGATTATAGCTAAATTTGCTAGTCACGGGTTAACATTGATTGTTTTTTATAGTAGTGGTATTTATAAGCTCTTTTAGAACTTGTTCCAACTTACAGGCTTGTAAGAAAGGAGGTAGAATTTTGGAATTATTGTAGAAATGTGGAGATGTGTTTATTTGTTTGTTTAAACTGTATTTTGAGTTGTAGTTTAAAATTTGTGTGGATTGACTTCTTTACTTTTCAAATTTTCAAACTTTTTGAATTTTCAAAGCCTAGTATTGGAATTGTCATCAATTACTAGCTTTGGAATTTTGTTGAATGACACTTTAAAGTGATGATTTTATTTACAAAAGGGAAACAACTTTTTTTTTCCAAGATGGCGCCCACAGTGGTCGCCATGGTGTTTCGCTGCCCTTTAATTTGTTTAATTTGTTTGTTTCTGTTCGTCAATTCTGTGTCTGCCTGCTCTTACACCCGTGAAGAGCTACTTAATATCAGGACTCTCACTCCTACGGACCTTCTCCCAGTTTTTTTAAGCTCCTGCCGCCGATCTGATTCATTGTTTGGCTCAAAAAGTAAGACGGCGAAAAAGAGGAAAGTGAGGGGGGGTTCTTGCTTGGCTTCGAAGGAGAGGCACGCGAACACCCTTGCCTGGCATATTTCTATCCAACGCCAATTCTCTCCTGAACAAGGTAGAAGAATTAAGACTGCTGATGCGATTTAAGGGCCTCGCTTCCTCGTCTGTCATCTGTTTCTCTGAGACCTGGCTTAAAGGGAACATACCGGACAGCGCGATCAGCCTCGAGGGATTTCAGCTGTTTCGTGCTGATCGCGTCACAGAGCTCTCTGGTAAGTCTATTGGAGGTGGAGTCTGCTTCTACATTAACAGCAGCTGGTGCTCTGATGTAACGGTGATTTCACAACACTGTTCTCCCGACCTAGAATTTCTCTCTATTAACTGCAAGCCATTTTATTCCCTGCGGGAGTTCGCTTCTTTCGTACTGATCGCTGTGTACGCCCCTCCCGACGCGGACGCGCGCGAGGCTCAGCGTGTGCTCGCAGATCACGTCCAACATGCGGAGCGGACTTTCCCAGACTCCTTGGTTATTGTAGTAGGGGACTTTAACCAGAGCAATCTGAGTCACGAGCTCCCCCGATACAAACAGTTTATTAAATGCCCAGCCAGAGGTGAGAACACACTAGATCACTGTTACACTACAGTGAAGGACGCGTATCGTGCTGTTCCCCGCGCTGCGCTCGGACTATCTGATCACGTGATGGTCCACCTCATTCCCACATACAGACAGAGACTGAAGCTCACTAAACCTGTTGTGACCACCACGAAGAAATGGACCAGTGAAGCTGGAGAGAGACTGAACACATGCATGGAAATAACTGACTGGGACATGTTTAAAGGAGCCACACATGATCTTAATGAGTACACAGACACTGTGAACTCATATATCAACTTTTGTGAGGAGAGCATTCTCCCATCGCGCACCAGGGTGAGATACTCTAATGATAAGCCCTGGTTCACTGCCAAGCTCAGACAGATCAGGAAGGAGAAGGAAGCAGCCTTGAAAAGTGGAGACAGAGACTGCTACAGGGAGGTTAAATATCGGTTTAACAGAGAGCTGAAGAGAGCTAAATCTGTGTATTCTGAGAGACTTCAGCAGCAGTTCACTGCTAATGACTCTGCTTCTGTGTGGAGAGGACTGAGGCAAATCACCAACTATCGGCCTCAGGCTTCTAAAGGTCAGGATGACAAAGCCCTTTGTCAAAAACTGTCCCAACATTACGCCCATTTTGACACCTTGTCAGCTGTGTCCAACTCCCCCACTCCACCCAGCTCCACTGCCTCCTTGGCCCCTAATACATCAAAAGCGGTCCCCCCCTCCTCCTCCTCCCCCCCTCCCCTTGTCATCAGTGAGCAGGACGTGCACAGACAGTTCTCCAGACTGAACCCGCGCAAGGCCCCCGGTCCGGACGGCGTGTCTCCCTCCACCCTGAGACACTGTGCGAAAGAGCTGGCTCCTGTCTTCACAGGCATTTTTAACACCTCCCTTAAGCAATGCCACGTGCCGACCTGCCTCAAATCCTCCACCATCATCCCTGTCCCCAAGAAGCCACGGATTACTGGACTTAACGACTACAGACCTGTAGCGCTCACCTCTGTAGTCATGAAGTCCTTTGAGGGCCTGGTCCTGTCCCACCTCAAGTCCATCACCGCTCCCCTCCTGGACCCGCTGCAGTTTGCCTACCGTGCCAACAGGTCTGTGGACGACGCAGTCAACCTGGCCCTCCACTCCATCCTGCAGCGCCTGGACTCCCCGGGAACCTACGCCAGGATCCTGTTTGTGGACTTCAGCTCTACATTCAACACCATCCGCCCCGCTCTGCTCCAGGACAAGCTGTCCCTGCTCGGCATGCCTGACTCCCTCTGCAGGTGGATCACCGACTTCCTGACGGACCGGAGGCAGCATGTGCGGCTGGGGAAGTCTGTCTCAGACTCTGTTAGCATCAGCATCGGATCACCCCAGGGCTGTGTACTTTCCCCCCTACTCTTCTCCCTTTATACCAACTCCTGCACCTCCTCCCACCAGTCTGTTAAGCTGATCAAGTTTGTGGACGACACCACCCTCATCGGGCTCATCTCCAACGGCGACGAGTCCGTCTACAGGAAAGAGGTGGCCCAGCTGGTGTCCTGGTGCAGCCACAACAACCTGCAGCTGAACGCTCTGAAGACAGCGGAGATGATTGTGGACTTCAGGAAAGTCACAACCCCCCTGCCCCCCCTCACCATCATAGGCTCTCCCATCACCATTGCAGATTCCTTCCGCTTCTTGGGCACCACCATCACCCGGGACCTCAAATGGGAGCCAACCATCAGCTCCCACATCAAAAAGGCCCAGCAGAGGATGTTCTTTCTGCGGCAGCTGAGGAAGCTCAAGCTACCCACCAAGATGTTAGTGCAGTTCTACACGGCCATCATCGAGTCCATCCTCACCTCCTCCATAACCATGTGGTACGCAGGAGCCACTGCCAGGGACAGACTAAGGCTGCAGCGCGTTGTGCGCACTGCTGAGAAGGTGATCGCTGCAAGGTCCCATCTCTCCAGGACCTGTACATCTCCAGGACCCGGAGGCGTGCAGGCCGGATCATAGCCGATCCTTCACACCCTGGTCACGTACTGTTTGCCCCCCTCCCCTCAGGTAGAAGACTTTTGTCCATCCAAACTAAAACCTCCCGGCACATGAACAGCTTTTTCCCCTCTGCCATCAGACTGCTGAACATTAAGTGACTTATTGACTCTCATGCACTATATACAGCAGCTCAAGCAGACTCATGTCATTCATCACTGTTTTTCTGTTGCATTATCGACTGCACTATGTGGTACTCCACATTATCTGCTACTTGCTAATTTATTTAAAACTGCTTTGACTAGTATTACTCATTATTATTATTATTATTATTATTATTATTATTATTATTATTATTATTAATTATTCTACACTTATTGCATGTTTTTAGTTTTTTTAGTTTTTTAGTTTATCTCTTTATCTTATTATGTTTTTAATGTTGAAGCATTGCACCGAGACAAATTCCTAGTTTGTGTACTACATGAACAATGGCAATAAATCTGATTCTGATTCTGATTCTGACAACAAAAAATAGAAAAAGGTTAAATGCTTTAGAGATTTAAAGTTATAGGCTTTCATTTTCTTTTGAAGTTGAGGTTTATTTTTGTCTTTATTGTTAAAGCATATTTTCATTTAAAGCTTTAATGGTTTTAATATTTACAGATTATGAAACACAAGTGAATTGTTTTTGTGTATTGCCACCAAGGATTTATTAGGATTAAAGCTAATGGTGATTTACTTGATTGTTATCTATAAAGTTTTTATTTACAGAATAATCAATGTTTGTCCACCTTTTTACTTTTCTCATTTAAATCCTGGTGAGAAGTAAGGAGTTGGTTAACATTTTCCTTTTCCTGTGGAGAAAAAAACATGAACCAAGAATAGCATAATGACTTTAAATAACATTTGGAGTCTTAAGTGTTAATTGATGAATATGGTTTCCTATTTTGAAAAATTTTGGTAACTATTCAGTGAATCATTAAATCTTTTACCAGCATACAAAGGGTTAACACTACTTTAAGGTCCCTTTTGAATAAATATGGGCATTTATTCGAGTCCTTAAATTGAAGTGGATTTCCTGTTGGAGACATCAAACAATGCAGCACTTAAAACATACATATCTAGCTTCAAAAGTTTGTGATTATTGCTTAAAATGTGTAAATATATAGGCTTTTAACTTTAAAGATTAAAATATGTGGTTAAAATAAGTGATTAAATACAAAGTGTATGGTTTTATACACTTCTGATGTTCATTTACAATGAGGCCGATTTGATCCACCAGTGCGAATAATCTTCAAGAGCTAACAATTTTCTTTTCCCCTGCTTTTTGCATAGAAACTTTACATTGGTTTTAAATTTGGGTTATTCTGAATAATATGGATTGCTTTGAAGTTAATTTGGAAGCTTGATTTGTTTGTAAATCAGCTTAACAAATTTAAACGTTGTTTAATTTGGATTTAATTCTACGAAAGGATGCAATTATTATAGTTGACCACCAGATGGAGGCAGTTCCTTCTGTACTCAAGGAAGAGGAGACAACAGTGGTGTCGCTTGGAGGTGGTTCAACTGAAGTCTACTCCAAAATGGCGGCCAGGATGAAGACTCAACCCAAAATGGTAGTTGCACTGCCTGGTTTGGCACATGTGCAGCTCCAAAAAAAAAAAAGTTTAACGTACAATAAGGCACTTTTGGTCACCTGTGAATGCGTGACACAGCCTGTTCAACAATAAACCACAGCTTTCTTTCTTTCACACTTCTACAGGCTTGTTTCTGCCAGCAAACTTTTTAAAGAATGGAACCTAGACTCACTTATTCATAAGTCAAACTCCACTGACAATTCTATAGGTTCCTCAGATTACTCATGCAAGAATAATCTAACAATTTTAACTTTGCGTATGATTCAAAGCTGTTGCCTCAAACAATTTCCTCTCAGTAACTTTTATTACTGTTGTTCAGCATGATTTAGCTAAATTCACAGCCTTACAGATGAGGTTTAAAATGGTTAATTCAGTTCCTCCAAAGCAGGAGGGTCACTACTTCAGCTGAATTAACAAGAGACAGGTCGGATTCTTCGTGATTCCGCCTATTTAGGACTTTATTTTATTTAATTTAGCATATGGCAACGCTATATTGAACTTTAGCATGCTTTGAAAAAACAATAGCTGTCTAGCCTGTGATCAGGATGGGTGAGCAGGCAACCCCTCCCCTCTCTGCTCTTCACACACACTCTGGTTCCAGCAGATAAGGGGGGTCACACACATGCCTGGCTGAGTGGCCAGTCAGTTAGATACAGAATATTAGAGAAAAATCAATGACTATACACACACAGCTTGTGTCCTCAGAATTTCATGTCCATTCTCTATAATTCTATGCAGAGCCTCACACCAGGACACCATAAATATTGTAAAGTTCTACATGTGTTTATTGTTGGTACAAGTATTAATGTAAATATGCATGTGAGTAGGAATGAAAATTTATTTTCATTACCAACACACATAAGCTTGTGGGGCACCAGTCCAAAAGAATGGACAATTTTATTAATAATTCTGTATTTGTACCATTAATGAATCAGTCTAAAAAAAAACAAAAAACAAAAAACAAAAAACCTCTGAGTTCTGTGCTTTTAATCAAGAAGATGGACATGAAATCAAACTGTAGTGATCTGTGCTGCCTGGCTGTTGCCCTAATTTCCTCCACAGCTGCACGTACACCTGCTCTCCTCATCAACCTGCCTATTTAAGCTGTGCTGCCCTCAGGGCTGCACGGAGACATCAAGCTCCCTGGTCTGGCAAGACCTCTTCACCTTCTCATCACCTACATGTTCCGGAGTTCCATCTCCTCTGATTCCTCCCTGCCTCGTCATCTTCCTGGGAGTCCTAGCTCCCCAACGACAAGTAAGCCTCTACTTAACCTCATCTCCTCATTTCACTCTGCTCCCCTGTGCACAGGTGAAAATCCCTGGCGGCGGACTTCCTCCTCCTGGCGGTGGACTGAGCTTCACCTGCACCTCACCAAGCTCACTGCTCACCTCTTCACCTCGCATCTCCTCAGCAACTGGGGCCGAAGACACTGTCCCTCTGGCCGGAGCCTCTGGGATCTCACCTGGGTGACACACCAACTCGTCTACAGTAAGGCTGAACATTTACTGCACCATTACTCCCTGTTAGAATCATTTTGAGCTTAAATTATTCAAAGTCAAAAAATCAGGCAGAAAATTGAATTTATGTACATTTATTACAAAAATATAAGGAATCACCCCATTGACCACCTGAGGGAGAGGTTACAAGGTATGACATTCAGACACACCTAGAATCTCTAAAGGATCCATTCTTCTAAGTCTGATATATATAGGTAGGAGAAAGGAGAGGGAGGATAAGGATAAGAGAAGGGACAGAACGAGACAGTCCTGATAACTGAGCTTATCCAGGCGGACGTCAGACACTCTGGAGACATGGGTCATGAAGACATGATATCCATAAAACTAACAGAATGTCCATGAAACACTAATCTATAAGATGAGGAGTTCCTGTGCATTCCTGTGACCCGAAACAGGACATGTCAAAGAGATTATAATAAATGGCTTAGATCATTCCTTACGCATGTACTAACTCTGTCTGAACTCTCTGAAATTGCTCACAGAAACAGGCCAAGAATATATAAACTTATCCTATATGGAGTGCACATATAAACATTAAACATGGCATATGAAAGGTATGATACTTCTCAAATATAATAATACATTATTAATATCAATAGTAATATAGATATTATGGAATCATATTTCCCCTTGATGCTTAATAATGCATCAGGATTAAAAGAAAAATAATAAAGTGAATGAATTAATATGTGTAAGAATTTACATGCTGTTATATGTCTTTGCAAGTTAAAACGTGTATATAATATATCAAAAGTGAATATGTGTGATGTGACCAAAAGTAATCTCAGACAGTGTCAAATAAGAACATAGAAAATAATATGAAACAGCCTTAAAAACAGCCTTAAATTATATTGCGACCTTCAAAAACATCCTCAGGCCAGTATTGCCCCTCTCACCATCCTCATCATCATATTAAGAACTCACACAAGAAAAATCTGAAGTTATAAAAATCATTACCAAGTTTATGATGAGACTTCTCCATTAAGAGAAACACTAACTTTGATGAGTATCTGAGGTATTAACATGCCAATTTGCATCATTTTCATGGATAGAAGTAATACAATAATCTCCTATAACAGGGCCTACACCCCTCCTGGTGGTAATTAGTCGATTAAGGACCATTCGATCCTTTGTCGTAATTTTGTAAATAATTGTAGTCTACAATTAAGTGTTTTAATCCCTAAGGTATTTTGTTTCTACTCTCACTCAAAGAAACAATGAACAAGACATCACTCCTGTACTTTTCATTTGAAATTGTATTCATGCTTCATGAATGGCACCATGTGGTAGAAAAGCATCTCTCTTCACCCTGCCCACCTGCCCTGCCGACATGATGAGGGTACGGTCAGTTGCCAAAATGGGGTACACAGATCTGCCCAGTGTCCAGCCAGATGTGAATACGCCCAATGACTCAATAATCTTTGACAATATAGATCCTTGGTATAACACTTTCTCACTTCGTTGGTCAAGCAGGGTAGCAGTACAGGGGAGAGACGCACTGTAAGCCGTTGCATACTCAAAGAGTGTTAAACTGTTGAAAAGGGGACATCCCCACTTCAAAAAGAGGAGTTCCCTGATGAAATTAACCTTGGATTTGCAGAGTAAGGAGTCTCATCATGTTTCTAATCAGTGGAGTGATGTGTTGTGTCAGGTGTGATTCAAAATGAAGTTTGCTATGTTATTTCTGTATATAGCCTCTCTTAAAAATAAAACCAAACAGCCTGTAGTAGCTGCATTATTTTTAGCAATAAAGATATTTTGCCTAACTGTTAGTGTTATTAAGGAGCAAACATTCTCTACAATGTAAAAGCAATGGAACAACTTAATAACCAATATTATTGCTAGAGGATGATAAGGTAACAACACTGACCACACTTTTCTTTCCCTTGTATTTTTTCCTCTTTTTTTCCCTTGTCATGATAAACAAACAGCCTGCTTCTCTATTAGCAGAGGTCATTACTGGACGTCAAGTCATAAGCTGACACTTGCACAGAGAAACAGTTAGACAGTCATTTGTTGTTTTCCTTTTTTTCCAAATAAGTATACAATATATATATATATATATATATATATATATATATATATATATATATATATATATATATATATAAAGCAGTCTCTTGCTGAGGGTTTCGGGGTGGGGTGGGTGTAAAATGTTAGATGCACCCAAGTGTACATACTTCACTTTCCGCGGCTGTTTAGGTCAGCAGGATGACCTTTGTGCTGTCCTTGCCAGGGAGTTTTGGTCCAGTTTCCTTTGATGACCAGATCCCCTGGTTTGCTCAAGAGATGGGTGCACCTCCCATGGTTCCTTCGTCACATGGTCCCTCCTGGGAAGGGCAGTATGGCTGACATCGCTGTCAGTTGTCATTCTTTGCATATAATCACCCAGAAACCCTTTCTCATCACCTAAGTTAAATGGCTTCAATAATAGGGTTTGTCACAATCTCCCTATTTTCTTATTTGAATATTATACTAATCTTCAAACTCACTTAGCTTACCATCAACAATTTACAATATTATACTAATCTTGTAAATTGTTGATGGTAAGCTAAGTGTTTTCCTAGGTAAATGTTTGGTACTAATAATTTAGGAACTGCACTTAAATGTGACATGATCTGATTTACAAAGTGTATTCCATTTCCGTTATCTATTTTTCTGAGGATTTCTAATTATTTTTTGCTAATTAATTTCTTTGGTACCCCCCTTTTGATGCATGAAAACACACATGCAGCAAAGTTACAGGGTATTTGTTTGATGGGTAGTGTCTTTTCCTAGAAGGAAGCGTGTCACCACTTTTATGTGTTACAGTTAATTTAGATGAAAATTTGTGAGTAGTACAGCTCCTTCAAAATGAGGTTTCAATAATCATGGTTTCTTTTGTGACGTCTCAGAATCAGAATCAGAATCAGAATCAGGTTTATTGCCATTGTTCATGTAGTACACAAACTAGGAATTTGTCTCGGTACAGTGCTGCAACATTAAACATGATAAGATAAGAGAAATAAACTATACATGTAATAAAGTGTAGGATAAGATTAAGTGATACTGGTCAACAGTTAAAATATATATTAGCCAGCAGCAGATACTGTGGAGAACTATATAGTGCAGTCGGTAATGCAGGAAGAAAACAGTGATGATTAACATGAGTCTGGTTGAGCTGCTGTACATGGTGCACGAGAGTCACTTAGTGTTCAGCAGTCTAATGGCAGAGGGGAAGAAGCTGTTCATGTGACGGGAGGTTTTAGTCTGGATGGACCGAAGTCTTCTACCAGAGGGGAGGGGGGCAAACAGTACGTGACCAGGGTGTGAGGGATCGCCTATGATCCGGCCAGCACGCCTCCGGGTCCTGGAGATGTACAGATCCTGGAGAGATGGGAGCTTGCAGCCGATCACCTTCTCAGCAGTGCGCACGACGCGCTGCAGCCTTAGTCTGTCCCTGGCAGTGGCTCCTGCGTACCACACGAACGTACCTCTTGAACTAATTTACAAATTCCATTTAGGAAAAAGCAATATAGCTGTCTGTGCAGATTTGATATGATTTAGCATTGATAACTAAGATCAGTTTGTCCAGTTGAACACAGACAGGTTGAATTTGTGTAAGTGAATCCTTGTGAAAGGTTGTGTCACACTTCTCCAGTCAATGGAAAGGTGGACATTTTGCCTAATTAGAATTTGGCTTAATTTTGTACAAGGAATGCCTCATTCAAATGCAAATTTTAATCCATGCAAATTTTATTACCTCATAAATTGATTTTACTAATGTTCCAGTGATCATCATTACTCTTTGTGTCCCTTAAATGTTTATCCCAGTTGTTTATTATAATGTGTAATGTTAAGAAACACAAGTGAATTGTTTTTTTTTTTATTATTATTTTATTACATATTGCATATGTCACCAAGAATTTATTAAACTGAAAGTTAATGGTGATGTTTTGATTCCTTGTTAACCACTTGCACTCCGGGCAATTTTCCTAAAAATGCCAAAAAAAAACGTGCCCAAAGTAAATCGAAAGCTGTTATTCAACCCTTTGCAGCATCTTCATGGGGTTGGTCTCATTTAAAAGAAAACACTTTGAATTTTTTGGCAAAAAAAAACATAATCTCTCTACGTGCTCCGGCCACTGAGTTACAGTCATCTAAACATACTGAACTTGAAGAAAAAAAAATTGGACACAGTGTTTTTTTGGATACAAATGCTTGTAAATAACACACAGCTGTCCGATCCGGCTGGAAAATGCAACAGAAATGTAGAACCAAGTGTTATCCAGCTGAGATCCAAATTTGGTAACAATACCACAAAAAATGAATATTTTACACAGCTTTGTTCTCAGGCTGTTCCCAGGCGTTATGGAACTGTGCCAAATTGTGCCAAATGGCATAGTTTGGAAAAACGTCTGTAACTTTTGAATAATTCAATGTAGAAGCTTCATTTTAGGCTCTAATGAAAGGTCACACTCAGGGCTGTGTCTGTGTGTGTGTGTGTGGGCGGGGGGTCGTTCCCCCCCCCCGCTACCAAGGACCAAATTCGGCCCTCTACATGACGGATTACACTCTTTTTTTTTTTTTGGCCTTGCATGTTTTCACAGCGGCTCCCCCCCCCCCTCGCTACTGTGTGTGTGTGTGTGTGGGGGGGGGGGACCGTGAACGGACCGTGAACGCCCCCCCCCCCTCGCTACAGAAGAGGGCCATCGCTACATGATGGAATAGACTGATATGGTTCCCCCCCGCGGACCGGGGAGCGTTCGGACCTTGCCCCCCCACCGTGCCCCCCCCGCTCCTCTTCTGCAGACCGTGAGGGGCGTTCACGGTCCGTTCACGGTCCCCCCCCCCCACACACACACACACAGTAGCGAGGGGGGGGGCCGCTGTGAAAACATGCAAGGAAAAAAAAAAAAAAAAAAAAGTGTAATCCGTCATGTAGAGGGCCGAATTTGGTCCTTGGTAGCGGGGGGGGACGACAACCCCCCGCCCACACACACACACACAGACACAGCCCTGAGTGTGACCTTTCATTAGAGCCTAAAATGAAGATTCTACATTGAATTATTCAAAAGTTACAGACGTTTTTCCAAACTGTGCCATTTGGCCGTTTATAGCGGCGCACGCACTTCGTGCGCAGTACAGTTATAATTTACCGATCGGTCAAAAGTCATTTTTGGATTACAGTTTTCAGGGATAAATAATAATTTAGCTTATAACACCTTACCTCTTCAAAGCAGCAGAGTCGTGGCGAACAGCTCTTCCCACGCGTCAGACGAACGCGACGCTGCTCCGCTCGTGGATCCCGATCAAAACATAATACCATTATTGCCGTTTTGGCGAATGATTTACGACTTTAGTCGTCGGCCTCCGTCTATTCTGCTGGAATGAGTGCAGGTCCCACTTGTGGGTGTTCTCCATGCTGCTGGGTGAGCCTGGGTCTGTAGGAGATTTGTCCAGCGTCCTTTGTTTTCATCTGTTGCAACAGTAAATATCGCTTCACCCAGCCAGAATTTCTGTGCTTCAATTGGCTCCTGCGTTCACAGTAGGCGGGTCCTCCTTCCTAGATTTTCATTCATTGGTTCTTCAAGGTTTCAGAAACCCAATTCAAGGCTCTTATTAGTCGAATGAGAGGTCAATCAGATGAACTAATCTGTTCGCGGCTGTCTCTGCAGTTTTTTTTTGAGTGGCGCTTGGATGCTACTACATCACCATCACCACCATTATGCGTCATGCGCACGAGGGCGCACGAGTGCGCTCTCGCGCGCCCTCGTGCGTCATAGGACGCAGAGACTTGCCTGCCCGCGGAACAACGGAGCGCAAGTGGTTAATTTGGCAAATCTAATTCCTAGTGAAAGAAAAAAAAAGTGAATGCTTTCCCTTTCCTGTTGAAAAACGAGGAAGGAAGAATAGCAGAAAAACCTTTAAATTACACCTAAAGCTTCCACAATTTGAATGTGTTTTTGCTATTCACAGCAAGTATTCGCTAAATACTCTGTGAATCAGTAAATGTTTTACCAATTGACATGGGTAATCACTAGTTTAGGACAGTATCATATGTTAGAAGACTTAAACCAATGCAGCATTTAGAATTAGTAACTGGAAATGCAGGCCTATTCTCTGTTTTCAGAAATTTGTGGCACAGGACAACAATCCGTGGTCTGTGTGTTGTTTTTTTTTTTTTGTTTTGTTTTTTTGATGATTCTGTCTGTTTATCTTATCTAGGTCAGCCTGACACAACTTCTCTCAGCTGACGGCTAATCAGTCTGAGTTTACCATTGAAATTAAATTCCCTTTCTCCATTTTACCAGAAATCTTGTGCTATTTCTGTCTCTCTCTCTTTTTTTAACCATCTCCCAATACTAAAAAATTTCATCCTCATCTTGCTGTGTTCTTCTAGGAGGGAAAAAGTCACAGCATGAACAGTCTCAAATCCTGCTCTTGCGTTCTCCCCCTTTTTTTTTACATGGACAGGCCTAGGGACAGAATGTAAATAAGATTGCATATGTCATTTATTAAAAAGTGAGTATTGTGGCGGTTTGGTGTAAACCCCCACAAACAGACTGGACAGACACAGCGCTCGGCTAGAGCAATTAACAGAACAGTGAAATGTGTGTATTAATGTCTACAGGCAGCCCCGCTTCTTCTGGCTCTCTACTGTGATGTTAATGTCACCTTTCATGCATTGTGTTCATGCGTCCTGTCCTTACTGTGACCTAGAGACTGAGATCAATATGTACATGTGCCTTGTAACCTCTTTGCCCTGCAAGCTGGAGCAGAGGCGAGCAGTCTGCCTATTGTTATGTATGTCTCTCAAATGCAAATGTCTCATGCCTGTTCTGCAATCTCTTTAATCATACCAACTGCTGGGGAATGCTCTTTGATGTATTGTTGTAGTTGGGTATATATGCTGCAACTCTGTAACTCCTCTCACTCACTCTTCAACTGCTGCTGGACACACGCACTGTGTGTCTCCTCTTCTCTGAGAGCTGCTGGGCTCACTCCCGGCGCGCATGCACGGCGCCGGGAGCGGAGCTCGTGACGGCGGTATGATTCAATAAAACCTGTTAAAACTCTTAACGCCGCCTTATTTCAAGCTGCTTCACTGGTGACCCCGCAGACACACACGCTTTGTGCGACGCAACCTTCTGGTCTGGACGGCCACGCTGGCGACTCGACGCTGAAAAAAACACGCTGCCAGCAAACACAGCAGCCTGACGCAAACGATCCGCCCTCCCTTCTGCTTCAGGGAGACCTCGACGCGGAGCCAACACAGGCGAGCTACTCTCCCTGCATCACCCACGACTGGGAAAACTGCAGAAAACGTCATGGCGCGACCCTCGCCTGAGATCGGGACGTCCACGCTGGACCGGCCGAGGGACACAACGTTTTCTCCCTCTCACCGCTCCTCCTCCCTCTCAGCGATCCTACTCATCTACCCGAGCCTGAGGAACAAAGATCGTCTATCTCCCCTCAACGCTCCAACGCACCATGACTAATCTGCAGCCACAGCTCATCATAGATGATTTATCGGCACCGACTGCGCCGATCTCCACCAAGTTTTCTGACCCTGGTTCTCCTCTCCAGCTGGCCCACCCATCACGGAACCCCGGCGCACGCACCAGGGAGTTACGAGGATGGCGCACCACGCACGGGACAAATACGGCTCTTCTGACCGCCTTGCTTCTGCTGCACACTGGCTCTTCAGGCTTGTTCGTACACCTGAGGCCCGCAGCTTGCTCACTGGATTTTACGGTCTTAGCCACGGCACACAAGGGGAATTCAGCCGTCTGCAGTTCCCGAGGCTTTAGGGTTGCGCCTGCCATAAAGTCAACACGCCAATCCCTCTGCTTTTATTTTTTTCTTACCGCCGCTCCTGATTTTCTTCATGGCCACGAGAGGAGTCAGAGACTAATTTTTCTTCTTGTGATCTCCACACGCGCAACGGGACAGCCCCTCGACTTCGCGGAGCAGCAAGCAATTTTTGCGCGGCTCGGACGATTTCACCGTCCCCTGCCGGCACTTATTACCCCCCTCCTCCCTCCCCCTCCGCCTGCAGCGAGCTTCTCCCACAGCTCGCTCCCATAGATGGATTATTGAGGTCTCGGCCCCCTGCCGTGCCCTCTGGGGGGGAGCGTGTGGCGGTTTGGTGTAAACCCCCACAAACAGACTGGACAGACACAGCGCTCGGCTAGAGCAATTAACAGAACAGTGAAATGTGTGTATTAATGTCTACAGGCAGCCCCGCTTCTTCTGGCTCTCTACTGTGATGTTAATGTCGCCTTTCATGCATTGTGTTCATGCGTCCTGTCCTTACTGTGACCTAGAGACAGATCAATATGTAGATGTGCCTTGTAACCTCTTTGCCCTGCAAGCTGGAGCAGAGACGAGCAGTCTGCCTATTGTTATGTATGTCTCTCAAATGCAAATGTCTCATGCCTGTTCTGCAGTCCCTTTGATCGTACCAACTGCTGTGAATCCTCTTTGATGTATTGTCTGAGTTGGGTATAAATACTGCACAGGTTCTGTAACTCAATCTCTCATTCACTCACTCTTCAGCTGCTGCTGCTGACACATTAGCCTGTTTTCCACTAGCCCAGCACACCTCGGTACGGCTCGATTCACTTCAGTACGGCTCGGAATGCTTCTGTCTCCATTAGCACGGTGTTGTGCTTGTGCTGTGATGGTTTGTGTTAGGAGATTTTAGAAGCGGGGCGGCGGCAGATTCTCAGCGAGGCGGGGCCACACTCCTGTGACGTTACGCACCCGACTGAGTCCTTATTTACACGAGACAAAAAATGGAGGATCCAAGGATTATTGCCTTGCTCGCTCTGTGGTTTTATTTCACAATTAATTTTATCTCATAATTAAGCTGCAACAACACAAGTCACTTTTGTTTTGAATTAACTGCCAAATGACCTAGAAATAATGAGCTGAAACTTGTTTTTATTCGTATTAAATAATGAGACGGTGGCACACTGGCCAACACCAAATTGTATTATTTTTTACATCCTAGGGCATTTTGGATGTACTGAATTAAAAAAATTCATGTTTTTCACCTTCAGGTCAACGTTTGGAACAACAGTATTATTATTTTCCGTTTAGATGATGCTACACTCCTTCTAAAGTATTGTAAATCTCTGAATTTGGAATGCCGATAGAACATTCAATTTACATATACTTGTACCTACTTTGACTTGGTGCTAATTTTTTATGATATTTCAATAAAAAGAACAGAAAGCTTACAAAAAGATTTCTTTTTTGGTCTAGTTAAAAATTACATTACCTTTACAATGGTTGACCCCTGACAGGATGATCAGCATCATTTTGATCAGACTAGGCAATGGAATTTCTATGTAATTATACTGTTTTATAATTCAGTGTTATAACAGACAATCCACACTTTCCAAAACAATTCCATTTTATTATATACAAAATATTAAAATAAAAAAAAAAACTTTGCAACACAACATGAAGGTTAATCGACATTTTATACACGCCGACCACTGAGTGTCTACACCAGCTTCCCAAATTGGGTCACGAAGACTCAGTTGAATGAAGCCGTCTCTGCCTGCTCTGGTTCAGGAAGGCTCGGTTGAATAATCCGTGCGGGCTGTCGCGGCGGACGCATGGGATGATTCTACAAGGAAAATGCACACAATAAAATACAGCACGTAAGTGCAAGATATACAGAAAAGACAATAGTTTTTAACAAGAATACATAAGCTTATTTCAGCGTATTGTTCACATGAATAATTAAAATAAAAGCTTTAGTCCGCAGTGTGCTGCAATAAAGCAGCGATCCATCCACAAATGAACAGCTTTTTTATTGCATAAATAAACTGAGCGTCTTACCGAATATATTTGCGAAAAAACGCACAATAAAAAAAAATTAAAACTCACCGTTAAAGGACTCCAATGTCGAGACCTCCCGGTATATTTTTTCATTCCGGGCGGCTCCGTCTAACTCGCGCTGGATACGTTCGTCTGACAATGCAGTGAGCAGACACTGCACCTCCTTATTGGTCCATGGAACACCCTTATTACGCAAAGCCATTTTTGATAGAGAATAAATGAAAATAGCACAGCAATACACTGAAAAGAAACCGCCAACAGTGGTTGCGTGCTGAGTAAAGGCAGTCGTGAAGATTCTTTTTTTTTTTTTTTTCAAAAACTTTATTGAGAAGGTCGTGAAGATTTGGTAGATGAGGAGGAGGAGAGGGGCGGTTACAACCTGACCAATCAGCGCCGGTTACGACCTGACCAATCAGCGGCGACCAGTCTGTTAACGTCACAACACGGCACAGCTCAGCACTGCTGTACCCTGCCCTGGAGTGGGGCTGAGAATCGCGGCTGTTAAACCGTGTTGGGGCTTGTGGAAAAGCGTACAAAGCGTGCTGAGCCGTCCCGTGTCGCGCTAAAGCGTGCTAGTGGAAAAGGCCCTTCTGCTGAGAGCACTCTGGGCTCACTCCCGGCGCGCATGCACGGCGCTGGGAGCGGAGGTCGTGAAGGCGGTATGATTTAATAAAACCAACTCAAAACCTCAGTATCGCTGCTTATATTTTCATGCCGCTTCAGTATAGTATTATTTAAATAAAGCAACAATATGGCCTACAATTACCAAGACCTCTGTTTGATAATCAGTAGTCTCTGGATATCATATGCACAAACACATTAATTATCAGTCTCTTTTGAACCTCTATGCTTTGAATGAATGAATGAATGAATGAATTTATTTATTTCAGATAGTACATTACAGGTTAAAAGAAACTGTATAATATAACAACAAGGTCAAATTAGACAAAGACTCCTTCTACTATACAATTCCACGTGAGTTATCCGAAATGGGTGATGGCTGAAGCCGCAGCTTATATTGCCCACCCATATTCCATCCAAGAATTCAAAGGAGAAAAAAGAGAAAACAAGACAAGAGCGATTACAATTTAAAACAAGGCTAAGACAAAATGTGACTGAGAGAAAAAGAAAACTGAGCTAGTCTAAGTTAAGCGGTTACTATTCAAAAACAAATCTAAGACATAGTGTCACAGAGAAAAAAGAAAAAAAGAAAAAACTAAGCTACAACACAACACAGGCTGGAAATGTCAATCCTTATGTGAGTTTACATGTCGTCTTGTAAATATGTTTGGAGTATTTCTTCCTTTAGTTTTTGTTTAAATTGTCCAAGCTTTGTACATGATTTTAATTCAGGTCCAAAATCGTTCCATAATCTGACACCTTGCACTGAAATACAGTGTTGCTTGGTGGTTGTTCTCACTGTAGGCTTTTGAAATATACATGTTCCTCTGAAGTGATATCGTTTCTCCCTTGTTTGGAACAACTTTTGGATATTTGCGGGCAGTGATAGATTCTTCACTTTGAACATTATTATTGCGGTTTTAAAGTCAATCAGATCTTTCAACTTGAGAGTTTTTTGTTTAAGAAAAAGTGGGTTTGTTGGTTCCCTGTAAGCTGCTTTGTTGATTATTCTAATAGCTCTCTTTTGAAGCATAAAGAGTGGATATATGTTTGTTTTATATGTATTTCCCCATACTTCATTACAATATGTCATGTATGGGAGTATTAATGAATGATACAAGGTGTATAGTGTGGGTTGATTCAGCAAATTTTTCACTCCGTGTAATATTGCAATTGATTTGGATACTTTACCTTTTATATAATTAATATGTGGCTTCCAACACAGTTTGTTATCAATTATTACTCCAAGGAATTTAGTTTCGGATACCCTTTCAATCTCTACACCATTTACACTGAGTTTGGGTACTGGGTAGTTGTGATGGTTGTTAAAGACTATAAATTTTGTCTTGCTTAAATTGAGCGTTAATTTGTTTGAATCAAACCACAGTTTCAGCTTTCCTAATTCCTTTCCGAGTGTATCCAGAAGTTGTTCCAAATTGTTTCCACTGCATAGCAGATTAGTGTCATCAGCAAACAATATTAAGTCCATTTTTTCTGAAACTTTACATATATCATTTATATACATATTGAATAATAATGGTCCCAAAACTGAACCCTGTGGGACTCCACAGGTAACCTTCAGTAACTCTGAGTTTTTGCTGTTAACACATGCAAACTGATATCTATTCTTTAAGTAACTACTTAACCAGGACAGTGCTACCCCTCTAATACCACAATTTTGTAGTTTCTTTAATAATAGATTGTGATCTACTGTATCAAATGCTTTTTTAAGATCCAGGAATACTCCAACTGAATACTCTTTATTTTCAATGGCTGTTGATATTTTTTCTGTAAATTCCATTAAGGCATATGCTGTTGTCCTTTTGTGTCTGAACCCATATTGCTGCTCACACAATAAATCATTCTTCAGTATGAAGTTGTCAATTCTCTCATAGAATATTTTTTCAAGTATCTTGGAAAATTGCGGTAATAGTGAAATTGGTCTGTAGTTGGAGAGTTCCCCTCTGTCGCCTGTCTTGTAAATCGGAATTACTTTAGCTATTTTCATTGCATTGGGAAATATTCCTGATTGGAGAGACAGGTTACAGATATACGTCAGTGGTTTCACTATGCATTCGATAACAGTTTTGACTAGTAGCATGTCAATACAATCGCAGTCAGTAGATGTTTTACTTTTGAACGATTTAACAATTTCAATGACCTCTCTTTCGTCTGTGTTCTTTATGAAGATGGTGTCTTTTACAGCAGTGTTATCGCATATTGTATCACCTGTAGGCACCGTAGTGGGTATTTCTCGGGCCAGTTTAGGTCCAATGTTAACAAAAAAATTATTAAATTCATCTGCAGGTGAAGCTATATTCACATTCGGAGTCGATTTATTATTTTTTGGAATATTAGTTGGGTAGCTAGTATTTCTGCTTTTATTTCCAAGGATAGTGTTGATTATTGTCCATGTATTTTTAATATTGTCTTTGTTTTTTTCCAGTTCTTTACTGTAATAGTCTCTTTTACTGCATCTTATTATATATGTTAACTTATTTTTGTATGTTTTATACCGTTGCTCTGCTTCTTTTGTCCTTTTCTTTATGAAAGCTTTATATAATAAATTTTTCTTTTTACACGCCTTTTGTAGTCCTTTGGTTAACCATGGTTTGTCAGCAAATTTGTGTTTAAGCTTTTTTTTAACTAATGGGCAGTTTTTTTCATAAAGAGTGGTTACAATGTTTATAAATGTGTCATAGGCTTCATTTACATCTGATACATAGACTTCTGTCCAGTCTTGCTTCAGCAAGTCCTCTTTAAAAGAACTGATTGCGTTTGGTGATTTGTGTCTGAACGATTTTGAGATTTTTTCTGGGTTGGGCCCCGTGTGGCCATGGATAAGTGCAAAGATTGGCAAGTGGTCGCTTATATCATTTATCAATAATCCACTTTCTATTTTCTTATCGAGAACATTGACAAACAGGTTGTCAATAAGTGTAGCAGAGTGAACTGTGATTCTACTGGGATGTGTTATTGTGGGATATAAACTCATGCTGTACATAGAGTTCATGAACTCTGTAACTACATTTTGTTGATGTGGATTAAGTAGATCAATATTGAAATCTCCACAAATTGCTTCCATTTTCTTACTAGTAATATTATTGTACAGCTCGACTAATTTATCTCTGAATGTCTCAATGCAAGTTCCCGGCGTTCTGTATATGCAGCTTATGATTAGATTTTTTGTTTTGTCTAGGTCAATCTCAACAGTAACACATTCCAAAATCCCTGGTAGTGCTGAGGACATTTCATTTACAAGCTTACATCTATATAGGTCATCAATATACAGTGCAACACCACCACCCTTTTTTTGAGATCTGTTAATGTTAAACATCTGATATCCCTCTATTGCCATCAGGGGAGCCTGGTCTTCATTAAGCCAGGTTTCCGAGACTGCAATAGCTGTGAATTTTCTGTTTAGCTGTTTTAAATAGTCCTGAATCTGTGAGAAGTTTTTGTTAAGACTTCTGCTATTGAAGTGTATTATTGACAGTTTACCATCTAATTGCACTTGACTTTTGAATTGCTTTTCAGTGTAATATTCACAGTGGTTATGAATATTATTGAAAAAGTGGTTATCAGGATCAATATCATTCTCCATCTCTTGTGGTTTATGTTCAGCATAGTGGCATATTTTTAGAGTTTGAGTTTCCTCACTCTGTGTTTCATAGTCAGTGTTCATCTGTATTTATCTAAGTCAGTAGCATCTCTGATCATTATACTTTTTGCTTGCTCAGGTGTTCCATTTAGTTTAATCCAAATTCTACAATTTCTTGTCCAGGTTGACTGTATCTTATTTTGTTTTTTTAGCATCCGTGCCTGCTGTGCTAATTCAGTGTTTTGGTTTTTTTTTTGTCAGGTGTTCATTTAGGTAAACTTGAGTTTCCTTTAGTTTTCTGGCCTGCCTCAGTATGTCATTTTTCACCCTCCTGTTCACAAAGCGCATCACAATTGATTTCTTTGTTTTGTTATCTTTCTTCGGTAAAGCATAACAGGCTGAGATCGCATTGGCTTCTACCTTAATGTCTTTATCATTAAGGAACTGAAGCACTTGGTTTTCTAAGGACATTGATTCACTTATGGAAGCATGTTCACCACTCAGTCCTGTTGCGACATGGGCGTACGACTGATATCTGATGTCTAGTCCACTTATAACTAGGTCATCAATGCGAGAACCTTGTTCAAGATCCTCGACGCGTTGCTCCAAAAGACGCCCGTGTTGCTCCAGGTCCATAATTTTTTTGTCTTTTTCTTTTATTATTGAATGTAGGGCTTGTACCTCCTCTATTAGGCCTATTATTTTGTCCTGCTGGCTAGTCATTTTGGCCAATTCTTCTAACACAAAGTTCAGAGATTTTTTAATTTCTTCCATTTCCTCTTTTTTGGGTGGCATTTTACTGACCTGTGGATAGAAATAAACAGAGAATCCGGCTAGGCTATTGCCGGCGCCTGCCTCCGTCTACCTGGCCAGTTATGTCGCACACTGCCGGCGCAGCCAGAATCCACCGATCACAGCCACTCGTCGCCGTCTGGCTGGGTGGCTCCTCCGCTGGGCCCCGTCACCGCCAGTTATGTCGCACTCCGCCGGCGCAGCTCTAATCCACTGATCACCTCCGCCGATCGGTGGCCGATCACCGTCGCTCGCTGTCGTCTGGCTGGGTGGCTCTTCCGCTAGGCCCTGTCACCGACCGCCGTCAGTCTGGTAGTTCCTCGGCTGGGCCTCGCAAATTGGGCTCCGATTCAGGCCACTGTCCTGCTGGATCCAGGTGGCCCCCGTCTCTCACCAACGCCGCGCCCGAGCTCCCAATCGCCGCCTCGGTTGGTTCGTCCGGTAAGCCCTCACCGGGGACTGAGCCGCCTCGGTTGGTTCGTCCGGTAAGCCCTCACCGGGGACTGAGCCGCTTCGTGTCGGAGTTAGGTGACGCACAGGGGCTAGTGTTAAGCTAGCCAGCATTAGCTTGGCAAAAGCTTCAGATAGAGCGCAGCGGTTCTACCCGATTAAAGGGGCATTCCGACGGGATTCTGACGGGGGTGGAAATTCAGCCCGTGGGGGTCCGTCATGAGCGCCGATCGCTGAATCATGTAATATAGGGTATACATAAAGCCTTCAGTGATTAGGCATCATTAAGTGACAGCATATTGTAATGTTCAGTTAATTCATCATTGTCATGCTTATAGCATTGATTAAGATGCAAGCATTTGTACTTAACTTAGATGTTCAGCCGCCTCTTTGATGTCGATGGGGGGAGAGCATGAACAGTGATGAGGCTGGGTCTTGGAGGCTGGTTTTGTTTTGGTAGGGGGAAGGAGAACGTCAGTCCTATGTCCTTTTCCCCTGTAAAGTGCACCGTTATGCTTCAGTCAAAGAAAAAAAAAGAAAAGTCAGTGATACGTCAAAAAATTGAATAAAAATAGCTCAATGTTTTTCATTTTCCAAAGGAAAAAAAAACTGGAGGGAATGAAAATATTGGCTTTAAAAATATGTAAATATTTCATCACGTACGCAACATTAGAGTGAAAACCCACAAAACTAGACTGAAAGAAAAAGTAAAACCCCAAAACTTTGCAAAAATACCCATATATAGATTGTTTTTTTTTTTCTCTTCCCTTTTACCAAGTTTTTACACACAAATCAGTAGCTACACAGCCTTTTCTATTTCTTTTCCCAAGTTCTCTCTCTCGCTCTCTCTCTCTGGACATGCCATCTCTGTTTATCCGCCAGGGGATGCGGATCGTTCCCCCGGACAGCAGTGTTACTGTGGAGGAGGTGCTTCTGGCTGTGGATGAGCAGGTGGGCCATGATGCGATCTGCTTTGCGTCCCAAATGAATAGAGCTGTAGTTGTGTTTCTGGCTGCTGAGAAGGATGTACACACTCTGATAGGAAGCAGTGTTGTTATCGGGGATACGTATGTACAGGTGTCCCCCTTATCTGTCCCATCAACGCGTATCACCATCTCAGGTGTTCCACTTTTCATCACTGACGAGCAGTTGGCGACGGAGCTCCGCAGATTTGGGAAGGTTGCGGGCCCGTTTAGAACTGTGACTTTGGGGTGCAAGGATACCAAGTTAAAACATGTGAAATCCCTCAGACGACAGGTGTTCATGTTTTTGGACTCGCCAACTGAAACTCTGAAAGTGTCCTTCCGGGTCAAACATGGGAACGGCTCCTATATGGTGTATGTGAGCTCAGGACAGATGAAGTGTTTTGAATGTGGAGACGTGGGCCATAAACGGTTCGCTTGTCTGCACAGGCAGCGGGCGGGGGGCTCTGATGGAGCTGTGGCTGGAGCCGGCGGTGCGGCCTCCGCTCACGCCGCTGCTGCGGACGGCGTGGCGGGGCCTCCTGCTGCAGCTGAGGCCGGCGGTGCGGCCTCCGCTCCCGCCGCTACTACGGACGACGTTCCGGGGCCTTCCGCCGGTCCTGCTCCGGAGCCTGCCTCTGTGTCTGTGGACAGCCCGGCTGTGGTGCCCACAGCCCAGCTTATGGCTGCGAGCATCGCTGGTGATGGCGCCCAAACAGTCACTGATGGTGCGTCAGAATCTCGCTGTGTGACATCAGCAGCTGTGCTTCCGGAGGCTGCTACCATTTCAGAGCAGGAGACGGAACAACGCCAGTCAGCTGCTGTGGGTGGCGTCCAGGAAAATGTGGCTCATGATGAATCCGCTGGGCCAGCTGAATCAAACAGTCAACTGAGTTGTGCTGACGAGGAAATGGAATCTGATTCCGACACTGTGTCTGATACTGAGTCTATTGGGGCAACTTGCAGTACAAACATGAGTTTGTATTCACTGGAAGATTTAAATGCTTTTCTGGATGAAACCTATAACAGGGCCATTAAAGTCACTGATTACTTCAGTGACACTGATAAATTTATTAAGTCCGTTAATGTGCTAAGAAGGCAGGTTGGTCTTGACCTCCTGGATGATGATGGTTAAAGGACTACAAATCCATCTGAGATGAGGAGCCGTGCAGATGCAGTGGATTTTTACGGGGCCCTGTTTGGTGCAGAACCTTGTTGCATATACTCTCAACGCCAACTCTTTGAAGGTCTTCAAAATGTCTCTGGGACGTGCACCTGGACTTGACGGTCTTTCTTCTGACTTTTTTAAGCACTTGTGGGATATTATTGGATCAGACTTTTATGACGTTCGAATTGACTGTTACGCAACTGGCTGCGGGTGCGCAGTGCTATCTCTGCTGCCGAAGGAAGGGGACTTGGCCTTGCTTAAGAACTGGAGGCCTGTGGCTCTTCTTTGCACGGACTACAAGGAAGAATCGGACTACTAACACTGGCAATGTGGAATAGATGGACTGCAGGGAATACTTTGTGTTCTGCGGGGGAGGGGGATGAGTTATGTTTGCACTTTTGCAATGTGAGACACTTGGTGGAATGATGTTGGTACTCTCACATTTCTCTCTCTCTCTCTCTCTCTCTCTCTCTTTCTCTCTCTCTCTGTCTTTTTTCCCTCCTTTTTTTCTCTCAAGGACACACATACACACACAGACAAACAGGACCCACACAGAAATGCTCTCTTTTTGCATTATCTCCATAAGGTCATACAATAAAGACTTTTAGATTCATGCCAAAACCCAAAACGGCATGAGAATTACTTCAATTAATCTCCGGAACTGGCAACTGTTAGCGGAAAAAAATCACATATATGGCAACCCCCACACACCGTCACTACAGCGTGAAGCTCCCTTTTTTTTACACTGCCGTAAAAACACAACACCAGTCCACTGTTTTTGCTCAAAGCTACTATTTTCAAATACCTATAAATTTAAACATTTCTCAAAAGGATAACAATTAATTAATCAATCATTTTATGCTAAAAAAAAATCACAAACAACAGTTTTACAACCTGCTCCTTCTGCCTCCGTGGAGAACTCTCACTTTTTTTTTTTTCACACCGGAGCAGATTACATAGAGACAAAACAACCCAGACTGCAGTAACTTTTATCTAAAACTCACAAAATAAAATATTTCAACGGTCACGTTAACCCCTCCGCTCTGTGCCAAAAGCCCAAAGTAAGATCTCCAGCCCTGGCATCTTGCAATAGCTCACCGTAGCGGGGGAAGTCCCATCGGCGATAATGCATACCCGGTAAGGGGACGAATCTTCCGTGAAAAAACCTTTTCCCTTCGGGGTTCACGTAACCTCCCCACGAATGCTGAAGGTCCAAACCCTGGACCATAAGCAGAAGTGGTCAAAAAGGCACAAATCTGTCCCCGAAAATTTACTTCTCTGGGATCACGTGATTTTTTCCACAGGACGTCAAATGTCTGTGGTTAAAAGACCACGAATCCTTCCCTTTTTTCTTTGCATGCAAATTTCTCACCACCTCCACTGCACTTATTTGGACCGTAGACAGCAGCGGATTTCTAAGAATCATCCCGGGTCTTGCGATTCCAAACGGTGCTTAACATCCACCGTTTGGAGAGGACAAACCTCGTCCCTCCAAAGGGATTATTACGAGATCGCTCACCGTGGATAAAATAACTCAGCACTCAGGCCATTAGTTTCACTCCTTTCAGTATTTTGCAGTGTACGATCGGTCCGGGGAATCTCACTATCTTTTATCCATAAACAACAACAAATGTACTTACATTCAAGCCACCTATAGGATTCTCAGATCTGTCACCCAGTCAGTTCCAGCGCCCCGGTCTGAAATGCCTTCACTGCAGTAACCCTGAGCCTTTTTTTCACTCAGCCTGGGAAGGTCTTTTTATCAGCTGTGTGCTTGCTGAAATCAAGCAAAGGCGCTGGAAAGACGGAGATATGTGGATCCGCTATTCGGACGCCAAAATGGTAGAATAATTTTGAGCTTAAATTATTCAAAGTCAAATAATCAGGCGGAAAGATGAATTTATGAACATTTATTACAAAAATATAAGGAATCACCCCATTGGCCACCTGGGAGAGAGGTTACAAGGCATGACATTCAGACACACCGATAATCTCTAAAGGATCCATTCTTCTAAGTCTGATATATATAGGTAGGAGAAAGGAAAGGGAGGATGAGGATAAGGGAAGGGACAGAACGGGACAATCCTGATAACTGAGCTTATCCAGACGGACGTCAGACACTCTGGAGACACGAGTCATGAAGACATGAGATCCATAAAACTAACAGAATGTCCATGAAACACTAATCTATAAAATGAGGAGTTCCTGTGCATTCCTGTGACCTGAAACAGGACATAAGATAAGATAAGATAAGATAAGATAAGCCTTTATTAGTCCCACAATGGGGAAATTCCAGGATTGCAACAGCACAGGGATAGCAACACTCAGAGCAACAATCAAGAAGACAAGAAAAACAAGAGCAGCAAATATACATATGTACATATAAATATATAAACACAGTGCGGAGCATTGTAGCTAGATGGAATAAATATATATACAAACAGTGCGGAACATTGTAGCTAGATGGAATAAACAGCATAACTGTCTACTTAGTTATCCTACATAGTATGAATATGTACCCATACATATTGTCACCCTCCGTAGCGACCGATATTGTCCTAGTTGTATACTGGAGGGTACCATTGTGTAAGTCTATTGCTTCTTTTGCATTCAATACTATTAGGTCATCATGTTTTTTGCTATCTCTGCGAGCAGTCCTGCTTAGGTTATACAGTCTGATAGCCGTAGGTAGGAAGGACCTGTGAAACCTCTCGGTTGCACACCTAGGATGATGTAGTCTGCTACTAAATGAGCTCCTCAGTGCGTTCAGTATGTCCTGCATAGGGTGGGACTCGGACTCCAGCAGAGATGACAGTTTAGCCACCATCCTTCTCTCTCCTATCTCCTCCACTGGGTCAAGGCGCTGCCCCAGGACAGAGCTAGCTTTCTTGATCAGTTTGTTCAGTCTCTTCCTATCGGCTGCTGTAATGCCACTGCCCTAGCAGACCACTCCAAAAGTGATGGCTGATGCTGCCACTGTGTCGTAGAATGTCTTCAGCAGCGCCCCTTGTACACCAAAAGACCTGAGTCTCCTCAGTAGGAACAGCCTGCGCTGTCCCTTCTTGTAGAGTGCGTCGGTATTGTGTGACCAGTCTAGTTTATTGTTCAGATGAACACCCAGGTACTTGTAGTATGTCACCATCTCAATGTCTGTTCCCTGTAGGTTTACTGGTGCTGTGAGGGGTTGTCCTTGCCTGCAGCAGTCCACCACCAGCTCCTTAGTTTTCCTTGCGTTGATCTGGAGGCAGTTCCGATGGCACCAGTCCACGAAGTCCTGGATAAGTCCTCTGTACTCAGCTTCATCTCCGTTGGAGATGAGGCCGACGATCGCAGAGTCGTCAGAGAACTTCTGTAGATGGCAGTGTGTTGTGTTGTGTGAGAAGTCCGCAGTATAAAGGGTGAACAGGAAGGGAGCCAAAACCGTTCCCTGGGGGGCCCCCATGCTACCGATGATCGTGTCGGACACACAGTCCTGGGTTCTCACAAACTGTGGCCGGTTAGTGAGGTAGTCCAGGATCCATGATGACAGGTGCTGGTCCACCCCTGCGCACAGCAGCTTCTCCTTCAGGATCATCGGTTGGATGGTGTTGAAAGCACTGGAGAAGTCAAAGAACATGATCCTCACCGCATTCCCGGGCTTCTCCAGGTGGGACAGAGAACGGTGAAGGAGGATGATCACTGCATCCTCTACCCCGATGCCATGCTGGTAGGTGAACTGGAGTGGATCCATTGCTGGTCCCACCAGGCGATGGATCATGTCAAAGAGATTATAATAAATGGCTTAGATCATTCCTTACACATGTACTAACCCTGTCTGAACTCTCTGAAATTGCTCACAGAAACAGGCCAAGAATATATAAACTTATCCTATATGGAATGTACATATAAACATTAAACATGGCATATGAAAGGTATGATACTTCTCAAATATAATAATACATTATTAATATCAATAATAGTATAGATAATATGGAATTTTTCTATCACTCCCGATTCCTGTCGCTAATTCCCCTGTCTCTGCTCTTCCCTAGGGTTGCCAGTCTGTACGGTGCTCTGCTCGCCCCGGCTGTTACATTCCTGCATACACACACACATCCACACTCACACTTCATAATAAAATATAATTGAGTTTATTCTGGAGTCTGTGTCTGCTTTCTGGGTCATAAATCATGTCAGTACATCTCCGTCAAAACGACCTAGCAAACAGTGAGTTAGCGCACAAGTTAAACATCATTGAGGCTTGAGTAGACCAATTATCTCATCAACAACAGGTTATACTTACACAGCTTGTCCAGATTAACACATGCTTTGATCGCCTGTGACCTCCTCAGTCCTTCCCACCTGCTCCCAGCAGCACGGCCGGCCCGGCCAGTTCCATCCCTTCTCCTTCTCCACCTTCCCGGCTAACTCCAGTTCCCACGCCCACACGCTTCAGGGGTAAGCTAGGAGAGGCTAGGGGCTTTCTATTACAATATGGGATAATATCTCAGTGGGTAGCAGTGGATTTTCCCACCAGTCACAGCCATATAGGCTATGTAGTCAATCTTCTGGCGGGGCGGGCTTTAGCCTGTGCTTACGCAGTTATGGCTAGGGCTGATTATGCTAGTCTGACCTATGACCAACTTGTGAGTGAGTTCAATGAGGTGTTCAATCACTCAGACCGAGATAGCGTGCTTACCACCTGATTACTCAAATTGAAACAGAGGAATAAGTCATAGCCGATTATGCCGTAGACTTCTGGGTGGTGGCCGCAGAGGTGGGGTGAGAGGATGCCTCACTTTGCAGCATTTTTGTCCGTAGCCTTAGCCCTAGCCTGGGGGACAAGCTAGCCCGTCTGGATAAGCCTAGCAAGCTGAATGAACTCATTCCCCTAGCCATTAGCTTAGACAATTGGCTAAGGGAGCGGGCCAACGAGCATAGACCTTCTGATCGCTCGGGTTCTCAGTTTCGCCACTCCCCGCAGCTCCCCCTGCTGGCCCTTCCTACATCTGATGCAGTAGATTCCCCTGAGCCTATGGTAATGGGCCAGTCAAAGTTGCCACCGGCTGAGAAACGGTGCCACTGGGAGCTAGGTCTGTGCTTATATTGTGGTAGTGAGGAGCATGAGCTAGCTACTTGCCCCATTCGACCAAAAGAGGGAGTCCGTGCGTCGCAGTAGGGGGACTCACGGACCCACTCCAAAGTAATCCCCTCACCAAGTTCCTGCTGCCCATCCGTTTTATTCATAACCATCTGGAAATCATCGCACATGCACTCATTGATTCAGGGGCCAAGCAGAGCTTCATTTCGGAAGATCTGGCAGCCCGACTGGTGCTTGCCTGCCACCAGTTAAAAACACCATTAAAGCTTATCGCCCTGTCCAAGGCTCCTCTAGCATTGGTGTCTAAACAGACTGCTCCGGCATCTGTCCTTGTGTCTGGTAATCAGCGAGAGCAGCTTAGATTGTTTGTGCTACTAGTCTCTACCTCCCCGGTCATTTTGGGATATCCCTGGCTCCGGTTGCATAACCCCTCCATTGATTGGCGCTCTGGTAACATCATCTCTTGGAGCTCGTTCTGCTTAAGTGTCTGTCTTCAGTCCACTGCATGCTCGCCCTCCGTGCCTCTTGGTGCCCCCGACACACCCCCGCCTGACCTGTCCCAGGTTCCTTTTGAATACCACAATCTGGGGACCGTCTTCAGCAAGTTCCAAGCACTATCTCCCCCCCCACCCCCCGCCCATATGACTGTGCCATTAACCTCCGGCCCAGGGTCCCGTTACCATCCAGTCGGCTTTATAGCCTGTCGGTCCCAGAGTGGGAGGCCATGGAAACTTACATCAAGGAGTCCCTGAGTGCTGGCATAATTCGCCCATCTTCCTTGGCGGTGGGGGCAGGGTTTTTCTTCGTGGGCAAGAAAGACGGCTCTCTGAGACCTTGCATCGATTTCCAGGAACTAAACAATATCACTATTAAGGACAAGTACACACTTCCACTCATCAACACAGCCTTCGATTCCCTCCAGGGGGCCTCCTGGTTCACAAAATTGGACCTCCGCAACGCTTACCATCTGGTACGGATTTGAGAGGGAGACAAATGGAAGATGGGGTTCCTACCCCCAGTGGCCATTTTGAGTATCTCGTCATGCCGTTTGGGCTGACCAATGCCCCTGCTGTGTTCCAGCGGCTGATTAAAGATGTGTTGAGGGATTTTCTGTGCTCCTTTGTTTTTGTGTACCCTGACGATATTCTTATTTTTTCTCAGTCCCTCGATGAACACCGTGTGCACGTCAGGTGAGTGCTGCAGCGGCTTCTGGAGAACAAACTATTTGTTAAAGCAGAGAAGTGTGAGTTCCACACTTCATCCACTTCATTTTTGGGGTTTGTCATCTCGCACAAAGAAGTCATTGCCGATCTGGCTAAGGTAAAAGCGATGGTAGAGTGGCTGACCCCCTCATCCCGAAAACAGTTGCAACAGTTTCTGGGATTTGCCAACTTCTACTGCCATTTTATTAAGAATTACAGTCTCACTGCCCTCCCTCTCACTCGCCTCACCTCCACCAAGGTGCCCTTCCGGTGGACGGAAGAGGCTGAGGCTGCCTTTTTGGAACTAAAATCATTATTCTCCTCTCCCCCGAATCTGGTGCAGGTGGACCCCGCTCTGCAGTGCTTGGTGGAGGTGGAAAATTCGGACTCCGGCGTGGGAGCAGTTTTGTCTCAATGCTCCCCTGTGGATGACAAGATCCGCCCCTGTGTGTTCTTCTCCCGCCGTCTCTCCCTGGCGGAAAGGAACTATGACATCGGAGACAGGGAGCTCCTGGCAGTGAAACTTGCTCTGGAGAAGTGGCGCCATTAGCTGGAGGGGGCCTCCCAGCCGTTCATCGTATGGACCGACCATAAGAACTTGGAGTACCTCAGGACAGCCAAACGTCTGAATGTGCGCCAGGCCCGCTGATCCTTGTTCTTTGGCAGGTTTAATTTTAATATCACCTACCATCACCTACCGCCCGGGGTCCAAGAATACCAAGCCCGACTCTCTATCTTGACAATTCGCTTCGGATGCGGCGGAGGTGCCTTCTCACCCCATTATTCCTCCATCGTGTATCGTGGGTGCCCTCTCGTGGGGTAGTAAGGAAAGGGTTCGTAGAGCGCAGGAGACCGAGGCTGACCCAGGCGAGGGGCCAGCGGGGAGGCTGTATGTGCCTTCAGCCGTCTGTGGTGAAGTCATTAACTGGGCCACTCCTCCAAGCTCTTTTGCCACCAGGGGATGGCATGCACCATGGCCTTATTACAAAGGACTTTTTGGTAGCCATCACTCCGGAGGGATGTCGGGGAGTACATCCGTGCCTGTCCCCAGTGTGCCACCAGTAAGACGTCTCCCTCTCCTCCAGCTGGTCTGCTTCATCCGCTTCCCATCCCCGGCAGGCCCTGGTCCCATGTGGCACTTCATTTCATCACCGGTCTCCCATCCTCAGCTAACAACGTCGTTATCCTCACCAGAGTGGACAGATTCTAGAGGAGATGGAATTAATAAGTGTTCACTTCTTCCTTCTCCCTTTCAAACAGTGTATACTGTTACTTTATTGCATTTGTCATTTGTTTTGTTTTTGTTATACTTTTTTTGTTCGAAATAAAGTAGCTATCTATCTATCTATCTATTCTCCAAGGCAGCCCATTTCATTCCCCTGCAGGATCTTCCCACGGCCGAGGAGACTGCAGACCTGCTCGTCCTCCACGTGGTGTGGCTCCACGGTATTCCCCTGGACATTGTGTCCGACCGTGGGCCCCAGTTCATCTCACAGGTATGGCGAGCCTTCTGCAATGCCATTGGGGCTACGGTGAGCCTGTCCTCGGGGTACCACCCACAGAGCATCGGCCAGTGTAAGCGTGCTAATCAGGAGCTGGAGGCAGCACTACGGTGTGTCACTACCGCCAACCTAGCATCCTGGAGCTCCTACCTGCCATGGGTCGAGTACGCTCACAACACCCCTGTCTCATCTGCCATAGGCATGTCTCCATTCGAGGCTTCATTAGGTTACAACCCCCCGCTGTTTCCCGAAGAGGAGGGAGACATTGCGGTGCCTTCCATGCGGGCCCATTTGAAGCGCTGTCGCCGGCTGTGGAAGGCTACCCGGGCTGCGCTGCAATGCACAGCGGACCATAACTCCATCATTGCCAACCGCCGCAGGACCTCGGCTCCACCCTACCAGGTTGGGAAACAGGTATGGCTTTCCACTAAAAATATCAACCTCAAGGCTGAATCTAGGAAGCTTTCACAGCGTTTCATTGGCCCTTTTGCTATTACACATATTGTGAATTCTGTGGCTGTGTGCCTGGTCCCCCCACCCCCCGTATTTGTCCCACCTGTCACGTTTCCCAGGTGAAGCCATTCTGCTCTAGCCCTCTGTGCCCTCCTCCCAAGATGCCACCTCCACCGGTAGTGATTGATGGCGACCCCACATGGAGGGTAAACTCTATTCTGGATGTCCGATGCCGGGGTCGTGGCCTCCAGCACCTGGTGGACTGGGAGAGTTACAGTCCTGAATGGAGGTCCTGGGTGCATCCCTCCTTCATGCTGGATCCTCAGCTCATCAGGGACTTCCACCGGACACACCTGGGTAGGCTGGATCGGCCACCGAGAGGCATCACGTAGGAGGGGAGTACTGTAATGATCTGCGCTGCCTGCCTGTTGCCCTAATTTCCTCCACAGCTGCGCACACACCTGCTCTCCTCATCAACCTGCCTATAAAAGCTGTGCTGCCCTCAGGGCTGCACAGAGATGTCAAGCTCCCTGGTCTGGCAAGACCTCTTCACCTTCTCATCACCTACATGTTCCGGAGTTCCATCTCCTCTGATTCCTCCCTGCCTTGTCATATTCCTGGGAGTCCTATCTCCCCAATGACAAGTAAGCCTCTGCTTAACCTCATCTCCTCGCTTCGCTCTGCTCCCCTGTGCACAGGTGGAAATCCCTGGCGGCAGACCTCCTCCTCCTGGCGGTGGACTGAGCTTCACCTGCACCTCACCAAGCTCACTGCTCACCTCTTCACCTCCCACCTCCTCAGCAACCAGGGCCAAAGACACTGTCTCTCTGGCCGGAGCCTCCAGGATCTCACCTGGGCAACACACCAACTCGTCTACAGTAAGGCTGAACATTTACTGCACCATTACTCTCAATTCCTGTCGCTAATTCCCTTGTCTCTGTTCTTCCCTAGGGTTGCCAGTCTGTACGGTGCTCTGCTCACCCCGGCTGTTACATTCCTGCACACACACACACATCCACACTCACATTTCATAATAAAAGATAATTGAGTTTATTCTGGAGTCTGTGTCTGCCTTCTGGGTCATAAATCATGTTACAAACAATAACTCCTATATGTCTTTTTGATAGTTTAATAAAAAAAAATTCAGAATAGATTAACACATTCAGATAACTTTAAGACAGGAAATTCAACATGTATCATGAGCATCATAGACTTATTGAGTTACTGAGCATAACAAGGATTATCAAACATTTGTGGAACCAAAGAAAACATAGCTTGAATTCTCCCTGTAATGGAAAATGAGGAACCATAAAATAGCATTAGTTAAGGAAAATGGATGCAATTTTATGAAGAAAATGATGATTAAACTATTTTATAAAAAGCAAAATTGGTGTTACTCTGAAAAGGAGTGGAGATTAATGAAAAAACAAATGCATTTGAAGTTCTGATAGGAGTTTGAAGAAATTAGGTTTATAGAACCTATACCAGGAATATTCTAAAGAGTTAAATCTAATTTGGACAACAGACCTTCAGCACAGCAGAGTCAGATTGCGTCCTTGGTGGTAGCAGGCCCCACACGTGCCAACCTTGATCCAGATTGAGGTCTGTGGATTCTGTTGAGAGAGACTGGCAGACAGGTTCTAGCACACGGCCATGCTCCTGGAGATTGCAAACATGAGCTGGGTTCTCATTCGGCTGGCCGATGTGTTTTTATCTAAAGCAAAGGTAATTTGGCCAGGTGGCCAAATTCCAGATAATATTTGTTTATTGTTCAACGTCTGGTCAGAAAATCAAACTGGAAAAAAAACCAACCAAAACACAAATCTGTTTCTTCCCATGTGTTGTGGTGGTCAGAACAATGTTTTAAGCTTGGTAAAAAATCAAACAAAATCTTCTTAACACGGTAATTTAAGGAACAGGAGTAAAATAGAAAAAAGGGAATTTTAAAGAAAGGAAAAAGAATTTTACACAGAGCATGGACTATGGGCCTACTTTGAAAAAAAAAAATAAATGGAGAGAGCAGAAATTCTGCTCCTATCAAGAGTCACTCCCTGCTGGGCGGGCTGCAACACTGATGAACAAAGGAAAGTTTTTCCAAGGTGTGGCAGGGGTGGCACAATAAATTTCATGACAACTGAGCTTGACCAGTTACATTCAAAGACCAGGGTTGGATCTTCCCATTAGCGTAAACTTTTGACCACTTGCACAGAGTTTCTTTGTTTGGCAGAGGTTGTAAACTGACTTAAAAAGGAAATGCAGGGAGACTTGGAAGCTGATTGGTCAGTTCAAAGTTCTGAGGTGTGTGTCTCCCACAGAAAGGGGAGAGAGAATTTGATATGAAACGTGCAATCCTCCTAAAGTATGTATGCTGCCTTTTAAAGCATAAATTCTTTAAAACTTTAGTGACTAACATATTCTGCTTAATAAAAGAACAATGTGTCTACATTGTAAATGTGATCATTTCTTTATGGTGGACATGCAAAATAAATTCTTCCTGAAAATAAGGCAACACACATCAAATCATATCAATAAAAGCATTTCAAACCACAGTTGTCCATCACAGGGTCCGGTGATATCTTCAATAGTGCCCTGAGAAGTATCTTCTGAAAAATGAGTCTTGAGGAAATGAATAAGTTATTTCATTGTTGGCAATTCGTAGCTCAACTTCAGAGAGAAATATTCCTATGTTATCCATTGGAGGGCAATGTTGGAGTGCAAGGAAGGGCAGTTTTTGTCTGGTAAATCTCAAACAGCTGTTAAACATGTAGCTGTCTTGTGGGGATGTACTTCATTGAATTTACAATAACCAGTCCAAGCAGTTCCTGGCACGAAAGGGGTTTGAGAGTCGCTTTACCAGTGGAATATGGCTTCAAGCTGTCTTTAGATGAAGAAAAGCAATTCATGACCAGACTTTGTGTGAAACAAGTTCTCCTCAGCAAAGAATGATTTTATTAGTTGGAACCCAGCGGTTGATGCGACACTGGCAACGCATTAAAACACTGACTGGTTTGCCCACTCACAACGAGGCATCCTCTAAGATAGTGACAGAAGTGTGTGAACATGGCAGAGGACCTTAACCAGTTCTACTGCAGGTTTGATCAGTGTGGCTTTACAAGGGAGAGGGAAGACTTGATGGCTGAGCTTATTACAGAGACAACTGGCAAATCTAGTTTGGAGCTGCGGCCATTGGATGTAGAGCGTACACTACAGAGAATTCAAACCAATAAAGCACCGGGACCTGACCTGACAGCTAACCAAGGTTCTTTGCATGCTCTTAACCAATATTTGGCTGAACATACAGTCTCATCTCAATAATCTGTCCAGTAGCAAAAAAGAGTAATTCCTATGTCCAATAATGACTACCAACCTGTGGCTTTAACATCTTTAGTGATGAAAAGTTTTGAGAGACTTGGCTTATCACAGCTTCAGGAGGTGATCAGTATGCAGTCTGACCCTCTTCAGTTCACATACAAACATAGGGAGTTGATGATGCTCTGCTCACTCTTCTGCATGGAACCTATACTCACCTGGAGAATCCCAAACCTTTGAATAGACTGATCTTTGTGGGTTGTCAAGTACCTTTAATACTGTGCACCTCACCTGTTGGGATATAAGCTGCTCCACATGGACATTGATCCACACCTGATCCTCTGGGTGCTTTCATTTTTAACTGATAGACTCCAGAGGGTAAGAGTCCATGGGAACCTCAGTTCCCTAAGGACAACATCAACAGGAGTTCCACAAGGGTCTGTTATTTCATCGATACTTTATACATTATATTGTGGTGACCCAGCACAATGCAGACCGATACTATTTCACGCTCAGCAGGGCTGGAGGAAACGGAGGACAATTAACATACGGACAGAGAGCCCCTGGGGGACAACCAGAACAATGGACTGTTGTTTATACATCCCCAGATTAGGGAGAGGACGTCTGGGTGCCAGTTGGTCACGCTAATAATAGGTATTGACTGATATGCTAATGTGCCATGCATTCTCTCCTCTGGTATCACTGTATAAAAGCGCTTGTGTGACATGTCTCAAGAGCTCAGTAGAGCACAGTAGCACACAGAGCTACAAAGTGCGTCTCATGATGTTGGAGGAAAAAAAAAACTCTGCAACCTTCCAGCTCGCAGCATCTCTCCTGATCTTATTCCTCCACAATGGTGAACCCGACGTGTCATGGTGCGCCCCTCACCTGATCTTTTTCCTCCACACTGGTGACCTGATGAGGGAGAATGACCGTCTGCTCCCTCTCACAGCACTGTGGACTCCAGAGGACCAGCGAACACCTGCAACCTCTTCATCCACACCCACAAGGATCAGCGGCAGCACTGGGACCGACACGCGCCATGAACGGCGACACGAGCGAACCAAAGGAAGCAGCTTGAATGGGGAAAGTCATTGGCGCAGTCTGCGTTGATTTCCACCAAGCTCCCCAACCCTGACTCACCTCATGACAGCGGACCTCCCGCACAGAAGGCTCGGCACTGCAGGATTACGAGGACAGCGCAACTGCCAGCTATGTGATCAGTGCACCAAGCGTGTGCCACGCACAGGGACAAACCGGCTCCAGAGACTGATACAGCGTCCTCCGCCGCTGCACATGCCCGAGAAACACGGCCGATCGCCATCCTCGGAACCTTCAGGGCTGCTCATGCACCTGAAGCAGATGTGCAGCCCGCACACAGGACTTTGTATGGGTTTCTCAGCCACGGCGCACAACGGGATTCTAGCCGATTGCTGTCCCCGAGGGCTTTAGGGCTGCGTCCACCCCTAAAGCCACACCGCCAAGTCCCTCACACAGCTGCAGTTGTTTCACAGCCGCTACGCATCTTCGGGGAATTTGGCCATTTGCCTTCCCCACATCTTTGCTGGACCGAGCCGCGAGAGGAGTCAGAGACTTAATTTTTTCACAGCCACTGTGGATCACCGCCAGGTTTACCGGGAAAGTCCCTGACCATTGCGGATCCACACGCAATTTTTGCACGGCCCATACACCTTTGACGTCTCGGGCCGGCACTCACTTACTCCCACCCCCCTCCCCCTCCTCCTCCACAGCGCTCTTCCTGCACATCACTCCCTAAAGCCGGCCGATCACTGGTTGGTTCCATTACACACGACGCGCATCAGCCCCGTGCGCCTACGATCCACGGCCATTCAACGTGCTGGAACTCGGAGCGGAGCGCACTGTCTTTTCCACCCCCCCCCCCCCACACACACAGACTGACATGCCCTCCGACACTCCTCTACAGCAGGACAGTTCTACCCGACCGGGGGGGGGGGGGTCACAGCCCCTTCTGAGCGTTCTGGGGAGAGCTGTGTGGTGACCCAGCACAAGGCACACCAATACTATTTCACGCTCAGCAGGACTGGAGGAAACGGAGGACAATTTACATACGGACAGAGAGCCCCTGGGGGACAACCAGAACAATAGACTGTTGTTTATACATCCCCAGATTAGGGAGAGGACGTCTGGGCACCAGTTGGTCACACTAATAATAGGTATTGACTGATATGCTAATGTGCCATGCATCCTCTCCTCCGGTATCACTGTATAAAAGAACTTGTGTGACATGTCTCAAGAGCACAGTAGAGCACAGTAGCGCACAGAGCTACAAAGTGCGTCTCATGATGTTGGAGGAAATAAAACTCTGCAACCTTCCAACTCATCGCATCTTGCCTGATCTTATTCCTCCACAATATATTGATAAATGTAGGAACAGTAATCCAGGTATAACATGGGACTGATCAAGTTGCATAAAACAAGTTTAAACTATATGAAAACATGTAAAATTTTCTTACACATAAACTGTGCAGCAAAAATAAATATCTTGTCAGACAAAAAACAAGCATATACTGTACAGCCTTATTTCATTTTACTTATATTTGACTTTTTGCAGTGTAGTTGTGTTTTCTAGCTCTCTCTCCAAGAGAAACAAAAATGAGACCGTAGTGGCTCAGGAGGTAGAACAGGTTGCCCAATAACCAGAGGGTTGGCAGTTCAAATCCTATGCCCCCCACCTTGTTGTTGTGTCCTTGGGCAAGACATTTTATCCACCTTGCCTCCAGTGTGCTCATGGTTCATGACACTGATGTATGAATGTGAACAAATATTCGGAAGTGGTCGGCGAGGCCGTTGACATGGATTGGCAGTCATGTTTCTGTCAGTCTGCCCCAGGGCCGCTGTGGCTACAGAGGTAGCTTACTACTATCATTGTCTGTGGAGTGAATGAATAATGGACTCATTGTAAAGTCTGTTTAGGTGTCATGAAAAGTGCTAAATAACTGCAATCCATTATTAAAAACATAGCTATTACACATTTTTAAACTGAGATTCTGTTGGGGGGGGGGGGGGGGCTACAAAACCTCTCAGTCCGAGGGCCTAATGGCAAGTTAAGGTTGCCCTGGCGTCTATGCCTGTATGCTTCTTTATTTTCAACTCTGGTGCACTTCACAAAATAGATAGCATCATGAGGAAAGAATATTTTGAGGAAATATTGAAGCAACATCTCAAGACATCAGTTAAAGCTTGGGTGCAAATGGGTCTTCCAAATGGAAAATGACCTTTAGGATACCACCAGATTAGTTACAAAGTGGCTCAAGGATAACAAAGTTAATGTTTTGGAGTAGCCATCATAAAGCCCTGATCTTAATCCCATAGAAAATGTGGGCAGAGTTGAAAAGACGTGTGCAAGAGAGGTGGCTTACAATCCTGATTACATCAGTTCCACCAGTTCTGTCAGGAAGAATGGGCCAAAATTCCAGCAAACTATTGTGAGAAACTTGTGGAAGGATACCCAAAACGTTTGAGCAAAGTCATACAGTTTAAAGCCATCCATCCATCCATCCATCCATCCATCTTCAACAGCTTAATCCCTTTCAGGTCGTGGTGGTGGTGGTGGTGGGGTCTGGAGCCTATCCCAACGTCTTTGGGCAAGAGGCAGGGTACAACCTGAACAGATCGCCAGTCCATTGCAAGGCCAACACAGAGAAACAGACAACCATTCACTCTCACATTCATACCATAGGACTATTTAGAATCCCCAGGTGATGCCAATTCACCTAACCTGCATGTCTTTGGCCTGTGGGAGGAAACCGGAGTACCCGGAGAAAACCCACACAGACACGGTGAGACCATGCAAACTCTACACAGAAGGGTCACCAATAGTCAGGGAGTGGAATCAAACCCACGATGGTCAGGGGCGGAATCGATCCCGTGACATTCTTGCTGTGCTGCCACAGTGCTAACTAGAAAAGCACTCGGAGAGCGCAGACCTCCGCCAAGAGCAACAGTCCCCTCCAGTATTGTGATTTATACCATAAATATTCTACACTAATTTTGTTATTGTTCTTTCCCTGTATCATGTGTTTCTGTATGTCATATGATTGGTCAAGAAAACAAAAAAAGTGTTATTTGAACTACACAAATACAATTTATTTAATTTAACAAGAGATACAGCATGTACAAGTCTTTAGTTGGAGAACACATTCATGAAATTTATTCCTAATAATAAGTTCTGGATATTGAAAAGCTAGCATTAACATAATTTTTCTAACTTCGTTTCTTTCCAGGAAATTAAAAATATGTACATATACGTAGTGTAGAATAGAACAATATTAAGTCCAATCTTCTTTTTAAAAAAAAAAAATAACCTCCTGGCGAAGGTAATAAGAAAAAATCAATAAAATAGAACTAAGCTCGACGAGCTTCAATAGCATCTGGGGATAGCCCCTCATCCTGTCTATGCTGCTGTGTACTGTCTCTGTCTTTAGGACGGCGAGAAGCAGCAGCCTGTGGGCTCTCATTCAGTCTATGCTGCATTTTAGCGGCTCTGTCACAAGCTCGACGAGCTTCAATATGTAGTTCAGTGCTTCCTGCTGGCGGAAGCACTGAACCTCACATTACCTCCGGGCCCTACCTCACAATGTTAAAGAATCCTTTAAAAAATCCCTGGATCCAGACAGTGATCCGGATCATCCCCAAAATTTAATCAGTTCTTCCTTGTACAATTTCCAACAATGCCTGAAAGTTTCATCGAAATCCGTCCAAAACTTTTTGAGTTATCTTGCTAACCGACAGACAGACAGACAGACAGACAGACAAATGCCGGCAAAAACATAACCTCCTGGCCTGCAGCCTGGCGGAGGTAATCACTGTGCCACCAAGCTGCCCAGTTTAAAGGCAATGCTACCAAATACAAAGGATATGCATGTAAACTTCTTGAAGAAAATAATGAAAAAACTCTCTAAAAATTATTCAGCAAATAGAAATAATTTTGGTACTCCTAAAAGACTTAAAACAGGAAAAGTTTAGTCTGATTTGATGTCAGATAGTGAAGAAAAAAAGAAAGGTTATGTGTCTTTTTATACAGTGTAAACTTCTGGTTTCATATACTGTATACTACGCATACTACATCAATCAATCAGTCAGTCAGTCAGTCAGTCAGTCAGTCAGTCAGTCAGTCAGTCAGTCAATCAATCAATCAATCAATCAAACTTTATTCCAGACTCATGGCCCATCAAAATAAAAACAAAAGCAGACAAAAACAAGACAATTAAAAACAATTAAAAAAAAACAATAGAAAATAAATAAAAGTAAAGATACAGTACAAACTTTAAAAAGACTTAAAAAGACAACTGTTCTAAACTGTGACTGACAGCGAATAGCTGCGAGCTTAATGCTAGACATAACCTGGATGATTTCATTTCCAGACACATCAAGACGACAGATGAATTTATACATAAGGTGTGGGAATCCACCTCAGTATATTTATACTCAGACTTTAAAGACAAAAATGAATCGTCATGGGGGGTTTGTGTTTGGATGCAGGGGTGGTGTGTTGATATGAACAGTGACAAAGAGAATGGGAATTACAAAGGCTTTGATGTTAATGCAGCACACAGAGAAGGCTGACCGAGTGGTATGATTTAAGAGAAGAGGTGCCTGAGATCTGTTACTCTTTTGTTGCTTGTGTTTCTAGAGAAATGTGAGAGAGTTGAATAAAGCCTGATACGATCTGGTCCTCTCTGCCTGATTATTCCTCTCTCTACACTGGTGACCCTTGACACACAATGGAATGCAAGGCGAACACCCTGGAGACGACCCGGACGGGAAGTGCCAGCAACACGTGCACCGTTTCGGCCAAACTCCCAGACTTTTGGCTACACGACCAGAAGTCTTGGTTCCTCCACACCGAGGCCCAGTTCACGCTCCGGGGAATAATGGCAGATGACACCAGTTACTACTACGTGATCGCAGCGCTGGATGCACGCACAACTCAGCAGGTGGCGAGCCTGCTCCAACAGCCCCCAGCCCGTGACAAATATGATGCTCTCAAAACCGCACTAACCCGGCGCTACACACTCTCAGACTGTGAGAGAGCAGAGAGGCCCCTGACGCGCTTCAAGTTGGGAGACGGGTCGGCGGTCGAATTGATGGAGAAGATGTTGGCGTTGATGGGCACAGATGACGGGCATTTCTTCTTTGTTCACCTTTTCCTCCGGAACCTCCTCCGCCAATTCGCCGCTGCTGGCTGAAACTACCGGGCACTAGCCCAGGAGGCAGATCGGATTATCCTCTCTACCAGAGCCCTCACAGTGAACGCAGCAGTGTCAGAACCCAGCAAGACAGCCAGTGGAGGCAAGGAGCCAGCGATGGTGACTGCAGCAGGGGCCAAGAAGCACCGGAGAGACACGCTCTGTTTCTACCACCGCCATTTTGGAGAGGACGCACTCTGATGTGTGCCACCGTGCCAATTCAAGCATTTGGGAAATGCCAGGACCGGTAGTCGGTAGCAGCGGCGACCGCCGGTGAAGCAGACAAGCTGCTCTATGTGACAGACTCACGCTCGGGGAGACGGTTCCTCGTGGACTCCGGCTCCCAAAAGAGCCTCATCTTGCCGTCCTACGCCGACCGGCTGGCGGGAACTAGCGGCCCCGAGCTGATGGCCACAAATGGCTCAGACATTAAGACTTTTGGTGAGAGGACGCTGACTGTATCCTTGCACGGCCATACATATCAATGGACATTCGTCCATGGAGCACTTCATTATCACCACGGGGCCGCCCGTTTTCGCACAATCTCGGCGCCTGGACACAACTAAACTGGCCATAGCGCACGAGGAGTTTGCCAACTTGGAAAAGTTGGGCATCATCAGGCGCTCAACCAGCCCATGGGCATCCCCGCTACACATGGTTCCTAAGGCCAAGGGATCGTGGCGACCGTGCGGAGATTTCCGCAGATTAAACAACACCACAGCGCACGACCGCTACTCCCATCCCTCATATTCAGGATTTTTCCGTTAACCTCACCAGGGCATGCATTTTTTCCAAGATAGACCTGGTCCGTGGTTACCACCAGGTCCCGGTGCACGCTGAGGACATACCTAAAATGGCAGTAATAACCCCGTTTGGCCTGTTTGAGTTTTTACGCATGCCTTTCGGGTTAAAAGGCGTGGCGCAGACATTCCAACACATGATGGATGCGGTGTTGCGTGATCTGTCATTTGTGTTCATCTACCTGGACGACATTCTGGTGGCCAGCGTGTCTGAGGACGAACACGTAACCCACCTCAGGACAGTTTTCCAGAGGTTGGAGGAGCATGGGTTAATAATCAACCCGGCAAAGTGCCAGTTCGGGGTGGCGGGGATCAATTTTTTTGGCCACCGCATCTCACCGGAGGGCGCGATACCTTTGCCGGACAAGGTGTGCGCCGTGGTGAATTTTTCCCCGGCCTCAGACGGTCAGGGCGCTGCAGGAGTTTTTGAAGATGGTTAACTTCTACAATCGTTTCCTTCCCCGTGCAGCCCAGCTCATGCAGCCATTGTATGCCGCGCTTAAGAAACGGAAGCCGGCGGACAGAGTTGACTGGACTCCTGAGCCGGAGCAGGCGTTTTCCAAGGTTAAAACAGCTCTGGCGAACGCCGCACTGCTGGCGCACCTGGACCTAGCGGCTCGGATAGCGCTCATTACCAATGCCTCAGACGTAGCCATAGGGGCTGTCGTGGAGCAGCATGTCGCCAGTTCTTGGCAGCCGCTTGCCTTTTTTAGCAGGTCTTTGCACGACAGTGAGCGTAAATACAGCGCATTCGACAGAGAGTTACTGGCTCTCTACCTGGCCATACGCCACTTCCAGTTCTGGCTTGAAGGGCGCACCTTCACTGCGTTCATAGACCACCAGCTGCTAACATATGCGATGGCCAAAGTTTTGGAACCATGGTCGGGCCGGCAGCAGAGACAGCTGGCTGCGATCTCGGAGTTTACAACCGACATTCAGCATGTGGCCGGCAAACTCAACGTGGTGGCGGACTGCCTCTCACACGCATTAGTGGCCCCAGTCTATGTGGGGATAGAATACACGGCCATGGCCGCTGAGCAGATCGGCGATGTGGACGTTTGTATGCTCCAGTCTGGACCAGGGTTAGTGTTAAGGTTAAGGCTGGAGAGCAGAGTACTGCAGGACGGGGGGCCCCACCTAATCTGTGATGTCTCCACGGGCTGCCCGCGCCCGGTGGTCACACGTGCTTGGCGCCGCCGTGTTTTTGAGTCGGTTCACTCCCTGGCGCACCCAGGAGTGCGCGCGTCAGTCAAAATGGTGGGAGCGAAGTTCGTCTGGCCGAGCCTGCGCAAACAGGTGAAAGAGTGGGCTGCAGCCTGCGTAGCGTGCCAGCAAGCCAAAGTGCACAGGCACACAAAGGCCCCCTTGGAGCCTTTCCATATCCCGGCTAAGCGGTTCGACCACGTTCACGTGGACCTCGTGGGCCCCCTCCCGCAATCGCAAGGGTTCACGCACCTCCTGACAGTGGTGGACCGCACCACGCACTGGCCCGAAGCAGTCCCGCTAGCTTCCACCACGTCCGCAGAAGTTGCACGTGCTTTTTTGACAACATGGGTGGCACGTTTCGGCGCCCCTTTGGATATCACGTCTGATCGGGGCCCGCAGTTTGTTTCCCACCTCTGGTCCACCATGGCCCGGAGCCTGGGCGTCTCACTTCATCGCACGGCTGCATACAACCCACAGGCCAATGGGTTATGCGATCCATCCCCGCTTTCACCACGCAGCACAGTGGCAGGGTCGGTACCCGGTCCGGTCCACCACTGTTTTCCACGAGCTTTTGTGCCAAAGGCCTTGAAGGGCGCTCTGTTCGTATTTGTCAGGCACAATCCCCACCAGACCTCCTTGTGCCCGCCCTATGATGGCCCGTTCAGAGTGCTGGAACCCGGGGAGAAACATTTTGTGTTAGACTTGGGGGGATGCAGAGAAACAGTCTGTATAGACAGGCTTAAGCCCGCTTTCATGTTATCAGATGAGCAAGTGGTGTTGGCCCGAACTCCTCGAAGTGGACGACCCCCACTGAGAGCTCCCCAGGTAAATTACTCGTCAGATCAGTCACAAGGGCATGCTAATGATGTTTTCCTCCCTCCCAATGTCCCCCCACAGACTGACGCACCCCCAACCTCAAAGCTGCAGACCCCACGTTACAGCCGCTACGGACGTAAGCTGAAGCCCAAAGGACATGAGGGTCGAGGCTCAGTCTGAGTCTGGGAGGGGCGGTGTGGGAATCCACCTCAGTATACAGTATTTACACTCAGACTTTAAAGACAAAAAGGAATCGTCATGGGGGTTTGTGTGTGGATGCGGGGGTGGTGTGTTGATGTGAACAGTGACAAAGAGAATGGGAATTACAAAGGCTCTGATGTTAATGCAGCACACAGAGAAGGCTGACCGAGTGGTATGATTTAAGAGCAGAGGTGCCTGAGATCTGTTACTCTTTTGTTGCTTGTGTTTCTTGAGAAATGTGAGCGAGTTGAATAAAGCCTGATATGATCTGGACCTGTCTGCCTGGTTATTCCTCTCTCCACAAAAGTTCCTTATTACTGCATGCAGTGTATTAACACGTGATGACACAAATAACTCAGAAGCACTGCACCATCAAGGCTTTTTAAGTAAAATTCTTAACCTTCCTCCTGTGTTAGCTTTCTGTTACCATCCCTGGTGTTAATGGGTCGGTTTCGACCCATGTCTTACAGTGGGGCAAAAAAGTATTTAGTCAGCCACCAATTGTGCAAGTTCTCCCACTTAAAAGATGAGAGAGGTCTCCAATTTTCATCATAGGTATACCTCAACTATGAGAGACAAAATGAGGGGAAAAAAATCCAGAAAATCGCATTGAAGGATTTTTAATGAATTAATTGGTAAATTCCTTGGTAAAATAAGTATTTGGTCACCTACAAACAAGCAAGATTTCTGGCTCTCACAGACCTGTAACATCTTCTTTAAGAGGCTGTTATGACCCGAGCGCCGGTTCTGATCGCGCTCAGGCTAAGTTCTTCTTGCTGCCGGCCTTGACAGCTGCGGGCTGTATTCTGGCCTCACCGGGCTCTTATTGTGAAGGTGCTCAGTGAGGCTTCTGCCTGCCAAGGGCCGGTCAGCTGTTTGTCATTACCGTCGTTAGTGCCTCGCCTTTATAAACCCGGCACTAGCGACGGTAAGAGGCAGGAGTGTTGGTCAACATTCAGTCAACGTCTTGTCAAACTTTCTTTGCCAAGTCTGGGTCTATGCCTCGTCATGCTTGAGAGCGCCGTAGACCTTCATGTCAGGTTCGTTTATGTAGCTTTGTCACAGTTTAGCTCATAGTGGCTGGGGTTAGCCCTACGAGCCCAAGTCTCGTTTTTGTGTGTGTGTTTGCCCTAAGGGGTTCATAGCTTTGTTGTGTCACGTCTGCAAATAAAATAACATCTTAGCCAAACTCTCTGGTGAACTCTCTGGCATCTCTTGGTGATCCGCAAGGATCACCACATGACAGTATACTCCTGCCAGGTCGCCTAAACGGAGGCGCCACACCGAGACGCCTTTTCACCGTGAGTTTGTGCCATAATTGGACTGTTTGTTCTTCCCTGTCTAGGTGCCTGTCGCTGGGAGAATGCTGTCATCCAGGGGCCATGGTCGGCGCCTGGACAGAAGGCTAGCCGAGGTTCTGGAGTACGTGGACTGCACATTATTCACCGCTATGCTGTGGGACGCTCCCAGCGGCGTGCGCAGGCATTTGGACTATGCTGATTTGCTCTTGGACAACCTTCCCCTCAATAGTTACGACCACCTGGAGGTGATAACGAGGTGGGAGGAACTCGCCGTTCAGCGCGAGGTACTTCGTGGGCTGGAGGAGAAGAGCAGGAAGCAGAGGAGGAGGCATCCCCGCTCCCCGCGCTGGTGTCCCGTTCCCGTCCCGGAGCAGGTCCAGGAGTACGCGCCGTCTGGGGGCCAACGACGACGTCGGCGTAACGGCGCAAGCAACCGTCAGCAGAATCCCCGGCTGGAATCGCTGCTGGCATATCCCGTCAGCGAACCTCCGAGAGCGGCCCCGCTTCGTCCTTCCAGGGGGTCCTCTGTCGCCACCCAGCGGGGAGAGGGAGGAACAACGTCCCCTACAGCAGGAACCATCTCGGCCCTGAGAGGAAGGCAAGTGCACGATTGTTTGTCACATCTTAATAATGATCTGCCTTGTCTGACTCCTGGGGGCGGAGTTCGGGGTTCGCAGCCCCCCGAGCTCCCTCCACCTGCTGTGGAAGAAATTATTAAACCTACTGCCTCTGTGTTCTCCCCCGTCGAGCGGTCCGCGACGCCAGCCCAGCGTCGTCGGATGAAGAGGGCCCCTGCGGTGCTGGAAAGCCTGCATCCGGCCCTGCAGCCACGTCTTGGACGGAGGAGAGGAGCGGACTGCGGCCCGGAGCCTGAGCCGACGAAGAAGCGTCCCTGGGTCTCCTCGCCGGAGCGGTCCGAGCCAGTGGGTCAAGGGTCCCCTGCCCCCGTGCCAGACGGGTCATCGGCGTGGACAGCAGCGTGGGAGGAACCTCAGGCTGCTGATGACATCGTGCCAGCTGCGGAGCCCGACGCAGCTGAGTCTGAGTCTGCTGACGAGAGTCGCCCTGAACCTGGATCGTCGGAGTCCTGGGTGGCAATGGAACCCGAGTGCAGGCAAGTGCTCCCTCTTCTGTCTCTGTCCCCTGTTGTTGAGCATTTTTGCCTGCCTCTCGGGGAGGCGAGTGAGGAGCAGCCGTCTGCTGCGCCCGAGCTCGTCTCGCTGGGTTCCGTTGCTACCGGTGATGCTGATCCCGGTTTTCCTGTCCTCGAGCTTTGTTTCGGTGTCGCCGGCGTGGAACGGGTCGGTGTCACCGAGTTGGAGGTCCCAGGTTCGGGGGTGGAGTTCGTCAGCGGAGCTGCACCGGAGGCCCAATCGGGGCCCACTGCGGGGGCGGTTTCAGCCCAATCGGGGTCCAACGTGGGTGCGTCGGAGGCCCAATCGGGGTCCACCACGGGTGCGGATCCGACCCATTCGGGGTCCAACGAGGGTGCACTGGAGGCTCAATCGGGGTCCACCGCGGGTGCGATTCTGGCCCAATCGGGGCCCAACGTGGGTGCAGCTGGGACCCAATCTGGGTCCAGTGGTGATGCAGCGCTAGCATGGTCCATAGGCGGAGGAGGAGCTGCAGACCCTTCTTCGCGGAGCGGATTCCTGGCTCGCCCTGCTCATCTATTCCCTCTGAGTCACCGCCCCTATTCATCATCGCCGGGGGCCATGGGGGTTCCTGTTCGCTCGCCCTGGTTCTCCCGAGTTTTGTTCTCGTCAGGGGGGCCGCTGCGGGTTGTTGATGCCCTGGACTGGTGGCTGAGGGACACGGGTCGGCTGCCGGGGGGACTGTTTCGCCGGTCCGGCGCCTCAGTTCGGCCACCCGACCTGTTGTGTGTGTCTTGGGGCAACCTAGTTCCACCACCGGAGAAGCGGACGTGCAGGACTTTGGACTCTTGTGAGTCGCCTGGTCCGCCTCCTTTGACCACCGGTCGACATAAACTGTCGGGGGCGGGGGGGTAGTGGTCCCTGGGTTTGTCTCAGTGTTTGTGCCTTTTTTTTTCTTTGTCCTGGTTGTTTTGTATTTGGCGTTTCATGCCTTGCAGTAGCCTTAGGTGATTCATGTATAGTCTGGTAGGAGCGAGTAATGCTCTGCTTTTGTTATGTCTAGTCTGGTAGGAGCGAGTAATGCTCTGTTTTTGTTATGTCTAGTCTGGTAGGAGCGAGTAATGCTCTGTTTTGTATTTTTTTTTTTCCGGAACTCTCATGAGAATGCACACAGGTGGGAAGTTGTTTTTTTTTTTGGTTGTAACTTGTGGGTCAAGACCTTTTGTTCTCTTGTATTTATCCCATGCTCCCTGTATCAGAGTTGAGACGTTTTGGCAGTTGTGTTTTGTTCTAATGCTGCCTTATTTTGCCTCTGAGTTTTTTTTTTCTTCTTTTGATGTGAACACTTGGTATTTTTGTCATAGTCTTGTATTTCGTTTACCTGACCCTGTAGTTCTGGTCCTTTGTTCTTCCCCATGTGTATTCTTTCTTGTGTTTATCTGAGTTTTTTTTTTTTTTTTTTCAGGTCATCGCTCTGTTTTTGAATATTTGGTCTTTTTGTTTCAATAGTCTGGTTTTTTGTCTATGTGATTTTGTCCGAGTTGTTGCCATGTCATTGTCCTGTATGTTTTTTCTGTCTGTTTTGTTCCTGGGTTGGTTTCTCTCCCTCTGCGCGTCCCCAGCCTCCCACCCTGGGGGGGTGGGGGTGGGGGTGCAGGGTGGTTCCTTGAGGCGTTCTGAGTCCGCCCGTGGAGGGAGGGTACTGTTATGACTCGAGCGCCGGTTCTGATCGCGCTCGGGCTAAGTTCTTCTTGCTGCCGGCCTTGACAGCTGCGGGCTGTATTCTGGCCTCACCGGGCTCTTATTGTGAAGGTGCTCGGTGGGGCTTCTGCCTGTCAAGGACCGGTCAGCTGTTTGTCATTACCGTCGTTAGTGCCTCGCCTTTATAAACCCGGCACTAGCAACGGTAAGAGGCAGGAGTATTGGTCAACATTCAGTCAACGTCTTGTCAAACTTTCTTTGCCAAGTCTGGGTCTATGCCTCGTCATGATTGAGAGCGCCGTAGACCTTCATGTCAGGTTCATTTATGTAGCTTTGTCACAGTTTAGCTCGTAGTGGCTGGGGTTAGCCCTACGAGCCCAAGTCTCGTTTTTGTGTGTGTGTTTGCCCTAAGGGGTTCATAGCTTTGTTGTGTCACGTCTGCAAATAAAATAACATCTTAGCCAAACTCTCTGGTGAACTCTCTGGCGTCTCTTGGTGATCCGCGAGGATCACCACATGACAGAGGCTCCTCTGTCCTCCACTCGTTACCTGTATTAATGGCACCTGTTTGAACTCATTATCAGTATAAAAGACACCTGTCCACAACCTCAAACAGTCAGACTCCAAACTCCACTATGGCCAAGACCAAAGAGCTGTCAAAGGACACCAGAAACAAAACTGTAGACCTGCACCAGGCTGGGAAGACTGAATCTGCAATAGGTAAGCAGCTTGGTGTGAAGAAATCAACTGTGGGAGCAGTTATTAGAAAATGGAAGACATACAAGACCACTGATAATCTCCCTCAGTCTGGAGCTCCACGCAAGATCTCACCCCGTGGGATCAAAATTATCACGAGAACGGTGAGCAACAATCCCAGAACCACATGGGGGGACCTAGTGAATGACCTGCAGAGAGCTGGGACAAAAGTAACAAAGGCTACATCAGTAACACACTACGCCGCCAGGGACTCAAATCCTGCAGTGCCAGACGTGTCCCCCTGCTTAAGCCAGTACATGTCCAGGCCCGTCTGAAGTTTTCTAGAGAGCATTTGGATGATCCAGAAGAGGATTGGGAGAATGTCATATGGTCAGATGAAACCAAAATAGAACTTTTTGGTAAAAACTCAACTTGTCGTGTTTGGAGGAGAAAGAACACCATACCTACTGTGAAGCATGGGGGTGAAAACATTATACTTTGGGGCTGTTTTTCTGCAAAGGGACCAGGACGACTGATCCGTGTAAAGGAAAGAATGAATGGGGCCATGTATCGTGAGATTTTGAGTGAAAACCTCCTTCCATCAGCAAGGGCATAGAAGATGAAACGCGGCTGGGTCTTTCAGCATGACAATGATCCCAAACACACCGCCCGGGAAACGAAGGAGTGGCTTCGTAAGAAGCATTTCAAGGTCCTGGAGTGGCCTAGCCAGTCTCCAGATCTCATTCCCATAGAAAATCTTTGGAGGGAGTTGAAAGTTTGTGTTGCCCAGTGACAGCCCCAGAACATCACTGCTCTAGAGGAGATCTGCATGGAGGAATGGGCCAAAATACCAGCAACAGTGTGTGAAAACCTTGTGAAGACTTACAGAAAACGTTTGACCTCTGTCATTGCCAACAAAGGGTATATAACAAAGTATTGAGATGAACTTTTGTTATTAACCAAATACTTATTTTACTGAGGAATTTACCAATTAATTCATTAAAAATCATTCAATGTGATTTTCTGGATTTTTTTTTTCTCATTTTGTCTCTCATAGTTGAGGTATACCATCCATCCATCCATCCATCCATCTTCTACCGCTTTACCGGAGGTCCGGGTTGCGGAGGCAGCAGTTCAAGCAGAGAAGCCCAGACTTCCCTCTCCCCAGTCACCTGCTCCAGCTCTTCAGAGGGGATACCAAGGTGTTCCCAGACCAGCTGGGAGACATAGTCTCTCCACCAAGTCCTGGGTCTGCCCCGGGGTCTCCTCCCAGTGGGACGTGCCTGAAACACCTCAAGTGGGAGGCGTCCAGGAGGCATCCTAATCAGATGCCCATACCACCTCAACTGACTCCTTTCAATGTGGAGGAGCAGCGGTTCTACTCTGAGCCTCTCCCGGATGACTGAGCTCCTCACCCTATCTCTGAGGTTGAGTCCAGCAATCCTACGGAGAAAGCTCATTTCAGCCGCTTGTATCCGTGATCTCGTTCTTTCGGTCATTACCCAAAGCTCATGACCATAGGTGAGAGTAGGAACGTAGATTGACTGGTAAATCAACAGCTTTGCCTTTGAACTAAGCTCCCTCTTCACCATAACAGACCGGTACAACGTCCGCATCACTGCAGATGCTGCTCCAATCCGTCTGTCGATCTCTCGCTCCATTTTCCCCTCACTCGTGAACAAGACCCCAAGATACTTAAACTCCTCCACTTGGGGCAGGAACCTGTCCCCAACCCGGAGAGGACAATCCACCTTTTTCCGGCTGAGGACCATGGACTCGGACTTGGAGGTGCTGATTCTCATCCCAGCCGCTTCACACTCAGCGGCAAACCGTCCCAGCAAGAGCTGTAGGTCATTGCTGGATGAAGCCAACAGGACAACATCATCTGCAAACAACAGAGATGAGATCCTGTGGTCACCAAGCATGACACCCTCCATTCCCTGGCTGCGCCTAGAAATCCTGTCCATAAAAATTATGAACAGGACCGGTGACAAAGGGCAGCCCTGGCGGAGTCCAACTCTCACTGGGAATGACTCCGACAGAGTGTTGGCAATACGAACCAAACTCTCACAACGGTCGTACAGAAACCGAATAGCTCGTAACAACAAGCCCGATACCCCATACTCCCGAAGCACCCCCCACAAAAATCCACGAGGGACGCAGTCAAATGCCTTCTCCAAGTCCACAAAACACATGTAAACTGGTTGGGCAAACTCCCACGAACCCTCAAGAATTCTCGAGAGGGTAAAGAGCTGGTCCGATGTGCCACGGCCAGGACGAAAACCACATTGCTCCTCCTGAATCCGAGGTTCGACCAACGGCCGGACTCTCCTCTCCAGTACCTTGGCATAGACCTTCCCAGGGAGGCTGAGGAGTGTGATCCCTCTAAAGTTGGAGCACACCCTCCGGTCCCCTTTTTTGAAGAGAGGAACCACCACCCCGGTTTGCCATGCCAAAGGCACTGCCCCCGACCTCCACGCAATGTTGCAGAGGCGTGTCAACCATGACAACCCAACAACATCCAGGGCCTTGAGGTACTCGGGGCGAATCTCGTCCACTCTCGTAGTTGAGGTATACCTATGATAAAAATTGGAGACCTCTCTCATCTCTTAAGTGGGAGAACTTGCACAATTGGTGGCTGACTAAATACTTTTTATCCCCACTGTAAATCAGCTTTAAAATACACTAAAAACAATAACCTATCATCCAATTTTTTTGTCATCTCTTGGTTACCTTGTTAGGCTTCCTTATCCATGAAAATGTTGGGTTTAATATTTTTGGTGTGGGTCTCTGGGCCTTTTTTTTATCAGTATACCTCTCGATTTCAAAAAAAAAAAAAGAAAAATTAACCTCAAGAGAATCATATAAATAAATAAAAGGTTCTTGTGTTATCTGAATATTACTGAGGGGTATAGAACACATCTCTGAAATGAATTTGTTTGATTTATTTTTTCATTTTAAAATTAATAACTATAGTAACATCTATGGTGTTATGGGTCAGTTTCGACCCATATATATTTTCTTCAAGAAAATGCAAAAAAAAAAAAAAAAATTTTTTTGTCAGCAATAGAACTTTAATATAAACACATTGAATCACAGGACAGGTCATAACACAAAATATTGATTTGCAAGTTCAAACAAACGACAACCAATCAAACAAATCAAACCAATAGAAATCAATTACTACTTCCAAAACTATTAGAAAGCTAAATCAGAGTAAAAGTCTCTGTGTGCAAGAACATGCGTGTGTGTGTGTGTGTGTGTGTGTGTGTTGCAAACAGTGACACTTTTTGTTTGTTTTGGGTTTTTTTGCAGCTATACTGGACAAATGAGCATCCCCTGAAGCTCACATGATTGGGAGAGGAGGTGGCTGTCAGTGTGTTGGCTGACAGTGCACTTATGATTTCAATTTTGGCTCTAATTATTGCCTTATAATCTTATTTTTATAACCGGGTCAAAACCAACTCTAACACCACAAAGAACATAATTTCAACCAGAGCATTTTATAATGTAGTGAAAAAACAATTGTTTTGTTTAATTTTGTTGAAATCAAGGTTCCTGACAAAGTCAAAAAGCCTTGATGCAATAAACAAATTTTAAGTGATTCTTTTATGCATTTAAAAACTAAAATGGGTCGGTGCTGACCCTAACACAAGAGGAAGGATCATTGTAAGCAACCTGTAATCTCTGCATGCTTTGTTTCTTATAATTTATCCATAAATGAGCAGTGTATAAAGGTGTACAATAGGTTTTAAAAAGAACCAGCTTCACCTCATCTGAACAAAAGCCAAACCTACGCGCAAGGACATTTGCTTGCATGTAGATTTTGCAGCGCTGTCTGAAAATATCATCGTCATCAGTCATTCTATCATTAATAAAATGTCCCAGATATTTGACTTTATCCCTGACAATTAATTCCCTGCCTGCCAAATCAAAAACAGGGAATTTCATTATCATATCTTCTCTAGCGCGGCAAATCAGCACAAAACTCTTATTCGTATTATATTTTATGTCATTTTCATCCCCATAAGCAGTACACACTCTTAATAACTCCTGAAGACCAGCACTGCTTGGACTGAGAACAACAAGATCGTCAGCATACATAAAATGATTCACTAACTTATTCCCAATTAAACACCCAGTTTTACAGGCATTCAGGTGCTTTGACAAATCATCCATATAAATATTAAATAGGACAAGGGACAATATACTGCCCTGCCTCACACCACTGCTCACACCAAATGGGGATGAATAACTCCTACCCCATTTCACCAGCATCTTCTGATGTGCATACCAGTATATCAGGATATGTATTAAGTACTTGGGAACCCCCCATCAATCATTTTACTAAACAATTTTCTGTGGTTAACGTGATCAAACGCCTTAGAGGCTTCAATAAAACACAAAAATACTGATGAATTTTGACTTCAATATTTACTTATTAGTTTCTTTTAAAGCATATATGCACAGATCTGTTTCATGATGGGGTTTAAATTCAAACTGATGATCAGTAGATTTAATGAATACATTTAATTTTTCAAACAGTATTCTTTCCAGCACTTTAGATATTAGATATTTCCAACACTTTAGATATACAGTCATAATAATAATAATGGATTGCATTTATATAGCACTTTTCATCACACCCAAATATACTTTACAATGAGTCCATTATTCATTCACTCCACAGACAGACAATGGTAGTGGTAAGCTACTTCTGTTACTACAGTTGCCCTGATAGAAACATGGCTGTCAATCCACACCAACAGCCTCTCCCACCACCACCAAACATTTATTCACATTCATACACCAGTGCCATGAACACACTGTAGGCAAGGTGGGTAAAGTGTCTTGCCCAAAGACACAGTGGCAGTGTGTGTGTGTGGGGGGGGGGGAGTGAGGAGGGGCAGGATTTGACCCGCCAGCCAACCCTCTGGTTATTGTATGACCTGCTTTACCTCTTGAACCACTACCATAAATGTGTGTGTGTGTGTGTGTGTGTGTGTGTGTGTGTGTGTGTGTGTGTGTGTGTGTGCCACCGGGGGCAGTTCTTTGTTGCAGGACCCGACAGCTGGAGGTTCTGGGGTTTGGGAACAGTTCAGGATCTGCTTATGGACGGCATTCGTCTAGCGGTTCATCTCTTTGAAAATGGGCAGCTCCATCATCCAAGCAGTGAAGCCAAGAAGGGCATGTCTGTCATGAAAAGCAGACGTGAAAGGGGCTTACAGCTAGGGTAAAGGCTAACCGCTAAACTTGGTGCTGGTCTTGGGCGAATGCTGCTTCTCTCAGTTCTGCTCGTGGGTGTCTGTTCCATGGAGAACTGATTGGACTGTCTACCGCTGGAGCTCACCTCAAAGGGGAGGTGAGAGATGCAAGTGGTGTGACAACTGGTGGGATGACGGCTGGTGTGGTGGTGCTGAAGTGGTCACTGGTTGCTTTCACATATACAGTATTTCTGCAGTACTTAGGGGGTTGTTTTGGAGAATGTTCTGGATGGTTGTTGTCATTTTTACTTATATTTATTTATTTAACCTTTATGTGCACATGCATTGGCATCTATATGACATGTTTTGGCACTCTGAGATGCTTTTTATGCTTATTTTACACTTTTTGGCTATTTATGATTGATTTTATGTCCAATATTTTAAACTTCAATTGTTCTTAACTATATTGTGACTATGTTTTTAACTTGAATCAATAACGTTAGCTATCAATTACATTGGTTGCTAAATCAAGCCTCACTACACCAAACGCTTTAACTGTGACCTCTGACGACAATACCCTGCTGTAAAAGGCATATAAACAGATTGCTGACCTTAAAGAGGATGTCTGACTGCTGTCTGATGAACTCCAGAGAAAGGAATTGCTGCTTTCCAGCTTTGCAGCTCATCTTCCGCTGCTGAAATCTGTCATGGTCACTCAGCAGACCAAAATGTCTCCTGTGGACAGTGCAGCTGTCCAGGACACAGTTATGTGGGATCCTTCCACCTGTCCAAGGCCTTCTCTTAGCTCTACGCCCAATAATGAGACGCCTTGGTCTGAAGTGGTAGTCAGAGGCCAAAAGAGGGCCTCCGATCAGCCCACTTCCCCTCCTCTGGACATCTCCAACTGTTTTGCAGCCCTTGTGATGGATGACAACTTGCTTTTCCTGGCTCCACCTTCAAGTTAGGACCTCAGCCCGACACTTGCTGAAGCTGCAGCTGTTCCCCCTTTGGCCAACACCACAGTGTTCCCTCGTCTGGGTACGGAGGGCAGTTGGGCGGCTGGTCCCTGTGAAGCAGTGCCACTGCAAACCCCATTGCGGTCTTCAACCTCTTTGACACAGTGTAGGATCCTAAGGGAGGCAGTGCAGTGGAACTCCGGGTTGATCCCTTTTCTGGAGCCAGCTGGGAAGTGATCTTCCAACTCCCCTGTAGCATTACTACCCCACCCACCTGACCAGACCCATGAGGGAGGCTGTGTGTCCTCTCTGATCATTGGTCAGTGACTCCATCATGGGGGACATCAGATCAAAATCTGTTGTCACTTGCTACCTACCTGGGGCCAGAGTCGCTGATGTCCTGCAGCAAATCCCACCCCTGCTCAGCAAACACCCACAGGTACACAATATTATTATCCACTGTGGTGCAAATGACATCTCCAAACAGCAGTCCGAAGTTTTAAAAAAGGATTCTCTTTAGTGAGTTGAAGAACTGTGGAAAATCTGTTTTTAATCGCCGGGCTCCTCCCTTCTTTGAACCGGAGTGTTGGTCGTTTTAACATCAGAATCAGAATCAGAATCAGAATGAGATTTATTGCCATTGTTCATGTAGCACACAAACTAGGAATTTGTCTCAGTGCAATGCTGCAACATATTGCTCTCTCTTCACACCTGGCTGCAATCTGTTTGTCTATCACAAAACCTGTTTTACATTGGCAACCTTAATCTTTTTTGGGACCAATGCTCCTTTTTTAAGAGACAGTATTCATCCTAGCTTCCATAGTGCACATGCTCTCTCAGCCAGTATTTTCCATGCAGTTTCCACAGCTCCAAGCCATCACTGACTGACACATACCTGTCCAGACAACACACCGGTCCCTGATTGCCTCAGCTCCTACTAGCGCCTCCTACTGTCCAAATATTTCACCTGGTATTTCAGAGAACCTCTCCATCATACCAGTCAGAATCAGTAACAGACCTTCTTCAAAGCTTCACAGACCAGCAAGTTGCAGGCTTTTACGCTTTTTGCCTCAGGTTACACAGTGTAAGCCAGGCAAGATTTGACTTGTTTTACTGCTAAAATTATTGTCATTAATGCCCATTCCACTGCTAACAAATCCTATATTTTAAATTTGTTCTGCAGTGAGCAATTTGATTTTATATTTATGACACATGGCAGCATGAGAATGATGTTACACATCTTCTCAAACTATGTCCTAGTGACTGTTCATTTTTCAGTGCACCATGGATTTCTGGTTGTGGAGGTGGAACTATTATTTTTAAAAAGTCATTCATGTGCCAGATGAGTTCTACAAGTTCCCACAACTCATTTGAGATAATTATGATCAAAATTGGTTGTGCTCAGCCCTTGTACTGTATTTTAATATATCATCCACCTGGGCCTGCTGCATCCTTTCTTTCTAACTTTCAGGACTTTTTATCTTCCACCATCAAACTAGAATCATCATTATCGGGGACTTTAACATTCATATTGATGTTTCAACCAACAGCACTACAAAGGAATTCTTGAGCTTAATGGACTTGTACAACCTTGTTCAACACATATCCAGCTCTACTCACACTGCAAGACATGTTACGGACTTTGTCTTCACTTATGGTATAACCCTTGACCATTTAAAAATAGGTGAAGTTGTTTTCATTGACCATAAATCAATCTCTTTTAATGTTTTATTTGACTCAGAGCCTTCATCTCAAGCATAGTTGTTTTATTGATGATTCTGCTATTAATATGTTTTCTTCTCTTTTTATTTTTTTAACCCCTTCTGAAGTCGATGTAGACCTTCTTGTGAATTTTCTTAAAGATCATTGTTGTATGATTCTCGATAAGGTGGCCCCTTACAAAATTAGACAACGCAGAATCAACTCTCATGTCCTTGGTTAAATAATCAAACTTGTGGCCTTTGACGTTCCTTTTGAAAAGCAGAAAGACTATGGAAGAAAACTGGATTGGCTGTTCATTGAGAACATTTTAAAGAACTTCTTCACTTATATAATGATGCAGTGAATGAAACTAGATCTTCTTATTTTAATCAACTCATAAACCATAATAAGAACAATCCCAGGGTTTATTTAACACTATTAATAGCATTGCCCCCCCCCCCCCCCATCCTCAGCAAGCTCCAGTACTGTCTAACAATGACTGCAATGAATTCCCTCATCATTTTATAAATAAGTTACAGGACTTGAGATCCAAAATCCCTATAAGGTCCTCTCCTTATGAAGACTGTCCGCAGTGCCCTGAGCCATTTACTTCATTCTCCCCAGTTGCACTTAATGACTTAGTTAAAATAATAAGCAAATTGAAACCCTCATCATCGTCATCTGAGATTTTACCACATTCTGTCCTAACTGGGTCTTTAACCATCATTGGTCCTTCATTACTCACTATCATTAACAGTTCACTGAGACAAGGCTGTGTTCCTTCCCATTTTAAACATGCTGAGGTAATTCTGTTCTTTTTTTAAAAAAACTTGATACTAGCTTAGTTGTTTTTGACCAGTTTCTAAATTGCCTTTTATTAGTAAATATTAGAAAAGGCTGTGGAATGTCAGCTTAAAATGTGATTATGCAAATTAAAGATCAGTGATCCTTTTCGATCTGGCATTCAGAAACTGCACTCGACCAAGAGTGCTCTTGTAAAGGTATGCAATGATTTTCAAATGGCATCTAGTTGTGGGGATTGTTCTGTTCTTATATTGCTTGATCTTAGTGCAGCATTTGATACTGTCGATCACAACATTTTGATTAATAGGCTAAAGCTTCTGGCAGATACAGTGGATATAAAAAGTCTACACACCCCTGTTCAAAAGCCTGACATGATGTATAGACCCAGTAAACAGACACAAGCTCAAGGATAGATTCAATTATCTTTTATTGTGTTAATTGGTGTGTGCGTGTGTGTATGTGTTTGTGTGGGAATCAGTGATGACATGGCAGCTGGGGGTGAGCAGAGCACCGTGCAACCTGGCAACGCTATGGACAGAGCAGAGACAGCAGACATTCGTAATGCCCGGGTGGAAACGTGCGAGAATGACAGGGGCTTACTGTTTGCTGGGATGGTGTCGTGCTCAGGTTGGCCCATAGGCTCCAGCCAGGAGGACAGCGCCTGTCGTCACAGTACAGCTGGAAATGGAGATGGGGCTCAGTCCCCCGCCAAGGAGGAAGGATTCCGCCGCCACGGAACTCCGCCTGTGCACAGGGGATGAGCGAGGAAAAAGTGAGTATCAGGATGGCTTACTTGGTTGAAGAGAGTTGCTACTTCCAGGAGAATAGGAAGCGAGGCATGACTCTGGGAAAACAACGAGGGCTGAGAAATCTCTGGAGATAGGCGAAGACGAGAGTAGTCTCAGTGAGCCAAAGAGATCAGACGGCTCTGCGCTGATCTGAGGGCAGAGTGGGTTAAATAGCCAGACAGTGATGGAGAGCAGGTGTGCACGCAGCTGCGGATCATAATCAGCTGGAGCGAGCCATCACAGTACCCCCCCGCCCCCCGAGAGGTGTCTCCTGGCGCCCGATCAGCCTACCTGGGTGCGTCCGATGGAAGTCCCTGATCAGCTGATCATCCAGCACGAAGGATGGACGCACCCAGGACCTCCATTCAGGGCCATACCCCTCCCAGTCCACCAGGTACTGAAGGCCGCGACCCCGATGGCAGACGTCTAGGATTGCGTTAACTCTCCACGCCGGGTCGCCATCGATCACCACAGGTGGAGGTGGAGACCTGGGAGGGGGACACAGAGGGCTGGAAAAAAAAGGCTTGATTTGGGAGACATGAAAGGTAGGACAAATGCGGGGGGGGGGGGAAGCAAGGTGCACAGCCACAGGATTGATTATACAGTCTATGGGGAAAGGACCAATAAACTGTTGAGACAATTTCTTTGGCTCAGCCTTGAGGTTAATGTGCTTGGTAGAAAGCCAAACCTGCTGACCCACCTGATAGGAAGGGACTGGCGTCCTATGGCGATTGGCTGTCGTGGTGTTGCGCTCTGCTGTGTGGTGAAATGCAGCCCGGGTCGCCCTCCACAGCCGATGACAGCGCCGCAGATGAGCTCGAACGGACAGTACAGCGATGTCCACCTCCTCTTCGGGAAACAGCGGGGGGTTGTATCCCAGGGAGGACTCAAATGGGGACATGCCGATAGCTGAGGACACAGTGGTGTCATGGGCATACTCGATCCAGGGGAGATGGGCACTCCAAGATGTTGGGTTCGCAGTGGCGATGCACCGCAGCACAGCCTCCAGCTCCTGATTAGCACGCTTGCACTGCCCGTTGCTCTGTGGGTGGTAACCAGAAGACAGACTCACCGTGGCTCCTTGGGTGTTGCAGAACGATCTCCACACCCGGGACACGAACTGAGGACCCTGATCAGAGACGATGTCCGTGGGGATGCCGTGCAACCTCACGACGTGCTAGACGAGCAGATCGGCTGTTTCCCTACCCGTAGACAGCTCCTGTAGGGGGACAAAGTGGGCAGCCTTAGAGAATCTGTCCACAATCGTGAGGATGACAGTGCAATGGTTAGATGGTGGAAGACCAGTGATAAAATCCAAGGTGATGTGGGACCAGGGTCTGCCGGGAATAGGAAGAGGGTGGAGCAAACCAGCCGGAGGAGATGAAGATGTCTTACCGGTGGCACACTGGGGACAGGCGCGGATGTACTCAGTGACATCTCTCCGGAGCGAAGGCCACCAGAACGTCCTCTGGAGGAGTTCCACCGTGCGAGCCCTCCCCGGATGGCATGAGAGTCTGGAGGAGTGACCCCAATGAACAACCTCACCCCGGACAGAAGAAGGGACAAACAACCTCCCCGCTGGACCCCTGCCCGGGTCCGGTTAAGCCTCCTTGCCTTTCAAGACCTTTTCCTTGATACCCCACAAGAGGGCGCCTACAACGCAGGATGAGGGGATGATGGGATGCTGTGACACCTCCGCAGCATCCGAGGAGAACTGCCTGGACAGCGCATCTGGCTTAGTATTCTTGGCCCCGGGGTGGTAGGTGATAGTGAAATTGAAACGTCCAAAAAGGAGGGACCTGATGGGCATTCAGGCGTCTGGCCATCCTCAGGTATTCCAAATTTTTATGGTCCGTCCAGACTATGAATGGCTGGGCGGCCCCATCCAACCAGTGATGCCACTCCTCCAGGGCGAGCTTGACCTCCAGGAGCTCCCTGTCACCGATGTCATAGTTACGCTCTGCCGAGGACAGACAGCAGGAGAACACACAGGGGCGGATCTCACCATTGACTGGAGAGCGCTGGGACAGCACGGCTCCAACCCCAGAGTCCGAGGCATCCACCTCCACCAGGCATCGAAGGGCAGGATCCACCTGTGTCAGAATTGGAGAAGATGAGAACTGAGATTTTAACGTGGAGATCACCGCTTCAGCTTCTTCTGACCAATGAAAGGCCACTTTGGGGGAAGTGAGGCGGGTCAAAGGAAGAGCAGTGATGCTGTAGTTTTGGATAAAGCAGCGTTAGAAATTGGCGAACCCCAGGAACTGTTGGAGCTGCTTCCTGGAGGTGGGGGTGGGCCAATCTACCACCGCTCTTACCTTGCCGGGATCAGGGATGATCTGATTATGAGAGATGATGAAGCCAAGAAACAACATTTGGGGGACGTGAAACTCGCACTTCTCGGCTTTCACGTAAAGTTTGTTTTCCAGAAGCCACTGCAGAACCCACCTCACGTGTACCCGATGCTCGTCTAAGGACTGTGAGAAGATCAGGATGTCATCCAGGTACATGAAGACGAACAAGCCCAGGAAATCCCTCAAAACGTCATTAATCAGGCGCTGGAAGATGGCAGGGGCATTGGTCAGCCCAAACGGCATCACCAAGTACTCGAAATGCCCACTAGGGGTCCGAAAGCCAGTCTTCCACTCATCACCCTCCCTGATCCGCACCAGATGATAAGCGTTGCAAAGGTCCAATTTGGTAAGCCAGGAGGCCCCCCCAGAGAGAATCGAACGCCGTGTCCATCAGGGGGAGAGTATACTTGTCCTTGATGGTGATGTTATTCAGGGCACGGAAGTCGATACACGGCCTGAGGGAGTCGTCCTTCTTTCCAACAAAAAAAAATCCTGCCCCCACCACTGAAGACGAAGGACGGATGATGCCGGAGTTAAGTGATTCCTTAATGTAAGACTCCATCGCCTCCCGCTCCAAAGCTGACAAGCTATAGAGACAGGTGGATGGCAGCGGAGCTCTGGCCCGAAGATTGATGGTGCAGTCATATGGGCAGTGGGGGAGAAGAGACAGTGCTTTGGACTTACTGAATGCGGCCCCCAGGTCGTGATACTCTGGGGGAACCCTGGACAGATCAGGAGGAGGAGTGGCGAGAGAAGACAGGGGCATGGACAGTGAGCAGGCAGCGGACTGCAAACAGGCACTCAAACAGAAAGTGCTCCACGAAACCACGCTCCCCGTGCACCAGTCGATAGTGGGGTTATGAAGCCGAAGCCAGGGATAACCCAGGATAACCGGAGAGGAGGAAACTGGCAACACAAACAACCTGAGCTCCTCCCAATGGTTCCCAGATACGATGACTGACACCGGGGCGGTCTGTTTGGATCCTAATGCCATGGGAGCTTTGGACAGGGCAATTAGTTGGAGGGGGGTCTTCAAGGGATGACACGGGAATCCCAATCGGGTTGCCAGTTCCCCCGAGATGAAATTCTGCTCAGCCTCCGAATCAATCAAGGCCTGAGTGACAATTTCCCTGTGATTGTGTATGAACCTACTCGGCGGAAGGAATCTTGTGAGGGGATTTAACTGAGGAGAGTCTGTGAGTCCCCCTACTGCGACGCACGGACTCCTTCTTTTGGCCGAATGGGACAGGACACTACCTCATGTTCCTCACTGCCACAGTAGAGAAGTAGCCCTAAATCCTGGCGGCGCTGTTTCTCCGCCAAAGAAAGCTTGGATGACCCTACAGCCATAGGTTCTGGCACATCTGAGGAATCTAGGGAAGACAGGGCCAAGAGAGGGGGCTGTAGGGAGCGACGAAACTGGGAACCAGAGCAACCGGAAGTCCTGCACTTGGCCGCCCGCTCCCTCAGCCTGTTATCGAGGCGAATAGCAAAGGAGATAAGCTCGGTTAACTTATCTGGTCTTTCTAAGCGGGCCAGCTCATGCCGCAAGAAAGGGCTAAGGCTCTTGACAAAAATGCTGCACAACAAGGCGCCCTCCCAACCAACCTCCGCAGCCAGCACCCGGAAATCTACGGCATAGTCCGCTACGGACCTGCTACCCTGTTTTAAATTCAATAGCTGGGTGGTAAACACACTGTCACGGTCCGAATGATCGAACACCTCATTAAATTAGCTGATGAATTGGCTATAAGTTAGATTAGCATAGCTTGCCCTAGCCATCACAGCATAAGCCCAGGCTAATGCTGGCCCTTCCAATAGGTTAGCTATGTAGCAGATATGACTGTGATCTGTGGGGAAATCCCCGGGCACATGCTGGAACACTATCTCACATTGAAGCAGGAAACCCCTAGCCTCCCCTAGCTTACCGCTAAAGCGAGTGGGAGTGGGAACAGGTGTTAACCGAGAAGGGAAAACCTGGCTAGGTGGTGAGCTAGTGGGAGCAGAAGTGCTACTTGGGGCCGGTGGAGGGAACTGTGAACCTATCAAACCATCCAGTCTACCATTAATTTGAACCAACTGGGAAAGAATAACCTGTTGCTGGTAAGCTAACTGATCTACCCGAGCTTCTAAGTTGTTAACTCGGTGCACTAGCGCACTATCTACATGGTCATTTTGGCGGAGCCGTACTGACATGATGTATAGACCTAGTAAACAGACACGAGCTCAAGGATAGATTCAATTATCTTTTATTGTGTTAATTGGTGTGTGCATGTGTGTATTGTGTGCATGTGTTTGTGTGGGAATCAGTGATGACGTGGCAGCTGGGGGTGAGCAGAGCACCGTGCAACCTGGCAACGCTATGGACAGAGCAGAGACAGCAGACATTCGTAATGCCCGGGTGGAAACGTGCGAGAATGACAGGGGCTTACTGTTTGCTGGGATGGTGTCGTGCTCAGGTTGGCCCATAGGCTCCAGCCAGGAGGACAGCGCCTGTCGTCACAGTACAGCTGGAAATGGAGATGGGGCTCAGTCCCCCGCCAAGGAGGAAGGATTCCACCGCCACGGAACTTCGCCTGTGCACAGAGGATGAGCAAGGAAAAAGTGAGTAGCAGGATGGCTTACTTGGTTGAAGAGAGTTGCTACTTCCAAGAGAATAGGAAGCGAGGGATGACTGTGGGAAAACGACGAGGGCTGAGAAATCTCTGGAGATAGGCGAAGACAAGAGTAGTCTCAGTGAGCCAAAGAGATCAGACGGCTCTGCGCTGATCTGAGGGCAGAGTGGGTTAAATAGCCTGACAGTGATGGAGAAAAGGTGTGTGCGCAGCTGCGGATCATAATCAGCTGAAGCGAGCCATCACAATGCCAGGCTTTTGTGATACAAAAAAATGAGACCAAGATAAATCATTTCAAAACTTTTTCCACCATTAATGTGACCTATAACCTGTACAACCCAACTGAAAAACAAACTGAAATCTTTTAATGAGAAAAATAAAAAAATAAAAAACTGACAATAACCTGCTTGCATACAGGTACATCTAAAAAAATTAGAATATCATGAAAAAGTTCAATATTTTTTGTCACTCATTTCAGAAAGTGAAACCCATATATTATGTAGATTCATTACACAGACAGTGATATATTTCAAGTGTTTATTTATTTTAATTTTGATGATTAGGGCTTTCAGCTCACGAAAACCCCAAATCCAGTTTCTCAAAAAATTTGAATATTACATAAAATTTATTTAAAAAACAGTTTTTAAATAGAAATGTTGGCCGAATTAAAAGTTATGTCCATGTACACACTCAATACTTGGTCGGGGCTCCTTTTGGATTAATTACTGTATCATTGTGGCGTGGCATGGAGGTGATCAGCCTGTGGCACTGCTGAGGTGTTATGAAGGTCCTGGTTGCTTTGATAGTGACCTTCAGCTCGTCTGCATTGTTGGGTCTGGTGTGTCATCTTCCTCTTGACAATACTCCATAGATTCTCTATGGGGTTTAGGTCAGGAGAGTTTGCTGGCCTATCAAACACAGTGGTGCCATGGTCATTAAACCAGGTTTGGATACTTTTGGCAGTGTGTGGAGGTGCCAAGTCCTGCTGGAAAATGAAATCAACTTCTCCATAAAGCTTGTAAGCAGAGGGAAGCATGGAGTGCTCTAAAATTTCCTGGTAGACGACTGCGCTGACTTTGGTCTTGATAAAACAGTGGACCAACACCAGCAGATGACCTCTGTTCAGAAAAAAGTAAATTTTGCATTTCATTTGGAAATCAAAGTCCCAGTGTCTGGAGAAAGAGTGGAGAGGCACAGAATCTAAGTTGCTTGAGGTTTAGTGTTAAGTTTCCACAGTCAGTGATGATCTGAGGAACCATGTCATCTGCTGGTGTTGGTGCACTGTGTTTTATTAAGACCAATGTCAGCGCAGTCGTCTACCAGGAAATTTTAGAGCACTTCAAGCGTCCCTCAGCTGACAAGCTTTATGGAGAAGCTGATTTCATTTTACAGCAGGACTTGGCACCCCACCACATTGCCAAAAGTATCAAAACCTGGTTTAATGACCACGGCATCAGTGTGTTTGACTGGCCAGCAAACTCTCCTGACCTAAACCCCATAGAGAATCTATGGAGTATTGTCAAGAGGAAGATGAGAAACACCAGATCCAACAATGCAGATGAGCTGAAGGTCACTATCAAAGCAACCAGGACCTTCATAACACCTCAGCAGTGCCACAGGCTGATTACCTCCATGCCACGCCACATTGATACAGTAATTAATCCAAAAGGAGCCCCGACCAAGTACTGAGTGTGTACATGGACATAACTTTTCATTCGGCCAACATTTCTATTTAAAAACTGTTTTTTAAATAAATTTTATGAAATATTCTAATTTTTTGAGAAACTGAATTTGGGGTTTCCATGGGCTGTAAGCCATAATCATCAAAATTAAAATAAATAAACACTTGAAATATATCACTGTCTGTGTAATGAGTCTATATAATATATGGGTTTCACTTTCTGAAATGAGTGACAAAAAGTATTGAACTTTTTCATGATATTCTAATTTTTTGAGATGAACCTGTATATATGCAAATCTTCTTATAGCTGGGGATGTGGCTGTGTTCAGAATTAACCAATCATATTCAAACTCATGTTAAATGGGAGTCAGCACACACCTGCCACCATTTAAAGTACCTCTGATTAACCCCAAATAAAGTCCAGCTGTTCTAGTAGGCTTTTCCTGACATTTTGGTAATCACATCTTACAGCACAAGCCATGGTCCGCAGAGAGCTTCCAAAACATCAGAGGGATCTCATTATTCAAAGGTATCAGTCAGGAGAAGGGTACAAAAGAATTTCCAAGGCATTAAATATGCCATGGAACACAGTGAAGACAGTCATCATCAAGTAGAGAAAATATGGCACAACAGTGACATTGCTAAGAACTGGACATCCTTCCAAAATTGATGAAAAGACGAGAAGAAAACTGGTCAGGGAGGCTGCCAAGAGGCCAACAGCAACACTGAAGGAGCTGCAGGAATTCCTGGCAAGTACTGGCTGTTTAGTACCTGTGACAACAATCTCCCATCTTCTTCATATGTCTGGGCTATGGGGAAGGGTGGCAAGACAGAAACCTTATCTTATGAAGAAAAACATCCAAGCCCGGCCACATTTTGCAAAAACACATTTGAAATCTTCCAAACACATGTGGGAAAATGTGTATGGTCTGATGAAACCAAGGTTGAATGTTTGGCCATAATTCCAAAAGGTATATTTGGTGCAAATACAACACTGCTCATCACCAAAAGAACACCGTACCTACAGTGAAGCGTGGTGGTGGCAGCATCATGCTTTGGGGCTGTTTTTCTTCAGCTGGAACTGGGGCCTTAGTCAAGGTGGAGTGAATTATGATCAGTTCCAAATACCAGTCAGTGTTGGCACAAAACCTTCAGGCTTCTGCTAGAAAGCTGAAGATGAAGAGGAACTTCATTTTTCAGCACGACAATGACCCAAAGGACTCATCCAAATTAACAAAAGAATGGCTTCACTGGAAGAAGATTAAGGTTTTGGAATGGCCCATCCAGAGTCCAGATCTGAATCTGATCGAACATCTGTGGAGTGATCTGAAGAGGGATGTGCACAGGAGATGCCCACACAATCTGACAGATTTGGAGCATTTTTACAAAGAAGAGTGGGCAAATATTGCCACATCAAGATGTGCCATGCTGATAGACTCCTACTCAAAAAGACTGAGTGCTGTAATAAAAGCAAAGGTGCTGCAACAAAATATTAGTTTAAGGTTGTGCATGTTAATGCAACCAGGTTATTGTAAGTTTTTTTATTCTTTACTTTTCCCCTTAAAAGATTTCAATTTGTTTTTTCAATTGGGTTGTACAGGTTATAGATCACATTAAAGGTGGAAAAAGTGTTGAAATGATTTATCTTGGTCTCATTTTTTTACATCACAAAAACCTTGCCTTTTAACAGGAGTGTGTAGTCTTTTTACATTCACTGTATATCCCGCTCTGCATTAGATTGGTTTTCTTCTTATCTTTCTGAGAGCACTTTTTCTGTAAGGGTGGGTGAGTTTTATTCTTCCACAGCCTCTCTGATTGTGGGATTCCATAAGGTTCAATCCTGGGTCCATTATTATTTTCCTTTTATGTTATTCCTTTAGCACATATTCAGTCTTTTAATGACATTTCTTATTATTTTTATGCAGATGAACTCCAGTTATACCAGTCTTTTAAACCTCACCAGCTTGACAGGTTGTCCACCCTGGTTAAATGTCTAACCCAGATCAGCAACTGGCTCTCCAACAACTCCCTCATCTTAAATTCCAGTAAAACTGCGACCATGATTGTAGGTCCTTTTGATCTTCATTCAGTAATCAGTCAGACACTTTCCTCTTTTTGCTCATCTCGTAAGTCCACTTGTCATGGTTCTGAGCTGTGCTCAGACTCTTTATGTTATTTTGAGTATTTTCTGTATGTTGTTATTTTTCCTGTCAGTTTAAGTTGGTTGTTTCCATAGATATAAAATGCTAGATTGGCAGTAGGTCACTGGAGCGCGAGATTTACGGCCGCCATATTGGTACAGGAATCACAACAAATCCACAGCTCAGCTTAACGCACAACACTCTGATTATGTCTTCATTTCTGTCACCATGGGATGAGACGCCGGGTTTTCCGGCGCTCAGACCATGTCTCTTCTCATCGCTGTCTCTCATTGGGCAGCGTCTCTGCGGGCTCCCAGCCGTCAGTGTTACAGGACAGCTGGGGCCCAATTAATCCTCATCAGCTGAGGCGCTGCTAATGAGGATAAAAAGGAGCAGCTTCAATCACTCTGGGCTGCGACTTAAGCACTGTTATGCTGGAACCCTTACGGTAAGTGTCGAGTATTTGTTTTTAAATAATTTAATGGCGTGTTGTCAAAAATAAAGGTAAAAACTCTGATTTTCATTTGGGAGGTCACTGATTTCTGTACATGCATGACTGCCATGAGTGTAATATATATTGTAATTCAGTATCGATAGTTATGGCAATATTTCTCATGTGATATTAGTATACAGTGTTACATTGTGTTCTTTGTTACTGGGTCAGTATTGGTAGCCAATATTATCAACAATGAACTTTGGGTTCTTGTAACTAGTTTGGTAGTTACTCAAATAGCGTGAGGATAGTTTTTCTTTTTCCTGTATACACTTGGCCTAATGAAAGATTGAGGTTTATCAAACCGTCTTTACACAATAATTACACATATATGTGTACAAACATCTACCTCCTGTATCAGACCAACATCATGAAGGTTTGCAGATAGTAATTTACAGATATTGTGGCACATATGTTTGGTTCATATCTCCCACAAGAGTGTGGCACATATGTCTGGTTCATATCTCCCACAAATGTATGGCTTATGTGGATTAGGGCTTCACGTCTGGAGGAACAAAGAGTCTGGATCGACGGGGGCCGACAGGAGATGTCGAGGAGGTGTGAAGTCGGACCCTTGTCTCAGAGAGGAGGCCCTGGGGGCATCCCCGGAACATTGGAGAATAAGAGACAATGATGAATCTTCAGAGACTTGCATTGTGATTAAATCAGAATCAGAATCAGAATCAGAATCAGAATCAGCTTTATTGGCCAAGTATGCACAACACATACAAGGAATTTGACTTTGGCTAAAAACTTGCTCTCGTTGTTCAGGTGAAGGATTTAAATAAGGATTCAATGACAACCAGAGTATGTACAGTAAATTACAGTCTGTCCACGTTTCTATAAAAGGATGCAAATATATACAGGAATATATGCAGTTATTTACTCGGACTAACCACACTTTGCAGAAATATATGAAAAAATATACAATCACACAGTATTTCAATGTGGACTCAGATTCAGTGATATAATGTGAATGAAGTAAAAAGCAGTGTGAGAGTTATGTGCAATGTAATAATGGATGAAAAGTCATGAGTACAGCGACAGGTAGGACTAGGTGAATGTTAGGAGTTCATCAGAGTGATGGCTTGAGGAAAGAAACTGTTCCTGTGACGGGTGGTTTTGACCTTCAGTGATCTGTAACGACGACCAGAAGATAGAAGTTCAAACAGTTTGTGGCCGGGGTGTGATGGGTCAGCACAGATGTTTCCCGCCCGTTTCCTGGTTATGGACCGATATAAGTTCTCAATGGAGGGTAGGTCGGTACCAATGATCCTTTCCGCAGACTTAATGATCCGCTGCAGTCTGGTCTTGTCCTGTTTAGTGGCAGATCCAAACCAGACCGTGATGGAAAAGCAGAGGACAGATTGGATGATGGCGGTGTAGAAGACAACCAGCAGCTCCTGAGGCAAATCAAACTTCTTGAGCTGACGCAGAAAAAACAACCTCTGCTGGGCCTTTTTCCGGACAGTGTCAATATGGGAGGACCACTTCAGGTTCCGGGAGATTGTGGTACCCAGAAACTTGAAGGAGTCCACAGTGGACACTGTGCTGTTGAGGATGGTGAGTGGGGGGAATGAAGGGGGGTGTCGCCTGAAATCCACAGTCATCTCCACCGTTTTGGCTGGGTTAAGTTCAAGATGGTTCTGGCTGCACCAGAGGATCAGCTGCTCCGCCTCCCGCCTGTATGCAGACTCATCATCATCCCGGATCAAACCGATGACTGTGGTGTCGTCCGCAAACTTCAGGAGCTTCACCGAAGGGTCCTCTGAGGTGCAGTCGTTGGAGTAGAGGGAGAAGAGCAGTGGGGAAAGGACACATCCTTGGGGGGCGCCAGTACTAATTTTTCGGGAGCTGGATGTAAATCTCCCTAGCTTCACCTGTTGCCACCTGTCAGTCAGAAAGCTGGAGATCCACTGGCAGGTGGAGGGGGGCACCTTGAGCTGGAGGAGTTTCTGATGAAGAATGCCTGGGATGATGGTGTTGAACGCTGAGCTGAAGTCGACAAACAGGATCCTGGCATACGTCCCTGGGGAGTCGAGGTGTTGCAGGATGTAATGTAGTCCCATATTCATTGCATGTACTGCATGCACAAATGTTTGCAGCAGCACCATGTGACTTGAGTTCTTAATCCCCCCGGAGGTATAAGAATGTGATGTGACATGATTCTGCCTCTTCTTTCTATTTGAGAATGTTGGATGATTGTGTTCTGCAATAAAGCCGAACCTGAGGAATGAACTCAGTCTCATCATTGAACACAACTTCCACAATATGTTATTTGAAAATTGAAACTTTACAGATAGAATTTTACATTACCTATTTCACATTTGTCTATTACAGGGAGGGGGTACAAGAAGATCTGGTGATGATTAATGCAGTCATATCGCATAGACATTACTATTTCTGTCTTATATTACATTTTGCCTGACATTACTATAAATATTTGCTATGATGGATAGGAGGGGACAGGGTGGATATTACGTGTGATGATGGTGATGACAATGGGCTGGGCTCTGGGTTAAATTAATAAAGCCTACATCTACTGCTTTAAACTGTGTTTTGATTCAATTAACACTTCACCTCACTTTGCAACTGATTAATATGAGCTTGCTGCTTTCATGTTGAGTGCATTATTCTATGCAATAAATTTAATAAATTTGTAATGAACATTGGTGTATTGTATAAATTTGTTATGTGGGCCTAAAATCAATAAGAATTTCAAATTGATTTTAAACAACTGCTATACAGATCCAGGTAGATGGGTGGGGGGTGTATAATGTCTGTCTAGTTAAATGAAGAAACTTGAATAATTGATTTGTAATTTTTTATTCTCTTTATTTCAAAGTTTACATATCTAGGCCAATTTGTATAGCACAGGCTGAAATATTTCTTTGATAAACATTTTTGACAATTGAGGGGGGGGGGCAATAAGCTGGTTGCCTGGGGTGGCAAATATAACAAATACAGCCCAGGACAAAGTATGAATTAATCAATTTCGGCCATATATTTATGCATAAATGGCCACAATGAAAGAGGTAGGCTTAATTATTAATCAGGGGGTATGGTAACTTCTTTTTCAGCTCATTTGACAGTTCTTGATTGAGACACTGCAAAATGCCATAATTTAATAATTATGAAGCTCTTAAACACCTAATATTTATGCAGATTATGCTGAAAGTAAACCACTATGCGCTGTGTTGTACTGTGTTGTAAACATGTTCACTGAAGCCTGTCAAACGTTTAACAAAGGAGAATGACCCAAGCAGGTGTCTGCACTGGACCACAGGGATGTGCTACACATATCCTGTACCAAGATGGCGGACGCACGTCACGCCACCGCAAGCACGGACTGGCCAGAGCTGCCAATCTAGCATTTTATATCTATGGTTGTTTCTTTCAGAGCTTCCTTCCTCATTGCTCAGTCACTCACCTTTCAACCACAGTCTGCTCCCTTGTTCTCAGCTGTGGGTGATTGTCTAATTAGGTCACCTTCCTCTGCTCAGGTGCTCACATCTGTGTTGTATAATGTTAATTGTGCTGCTGCCTCTTTTAAGGAGGCTGCACCATTGTCTAGTGTAGCCTCCTATGGTCAAGTCCACTTTCAATGGACTCGCAACTCACTCTCAAGCCGCTGTCCTACATGTAAGTGCCCAGTTTCCCACTGCATGTATTTCTGGTAATTTGCAGGTTGGCTGGCGATTGTGCTCGCCTTAGTTCAGCAGCAGCTATTTTTGCTGCCTGTTCCTTTGTGTTTGCCCCAGGTTAGCCAGTGATTATGCTCACCTTAGCTTTAACTATTTTTTTTTTTTTGCCAACCTGCAGTCCTTTTTCTTTAACATTGTGTATGTCTTTGTTTGTCCAATAAATGTTGCAAACTCACGGCTGGTGTGTGGTGCCTTTCTCTCTCTCTGCCCCGAAGAGGCAATCATGACACCACTGTTAGAAACTTAGTTGTTACTTTTGAATCCTCCCTTGGTTTTAATTTGCATATAAATTCCATTTCACATTAGTGCTTCTTTCATTTAAAGAACATTTCCAAATTGAGAGCCATTGTTTCTTCAAGTGAACTTGGAAAAAATAATCTAGGCATTTGTGTCTTCATGACTAGACTATTGCAATGCTTTGTTTACTGGTTTGGACAAATTTTCTTTGTCTCCAGTCTGTACAAAATGTGGCAGCCAGACTAATGTTCTAGGAAACGAGATCATATTACCCCTATATTATATACTTTGGCTACCAGTGGATTTTAGGATTCATTTTAAAGTTCTCACACTTACTTATAGAGCACAACATGGAAAAGCCCCATTCTATTTATCTAATCTCCTTCTTAAACATACCCCTGCTCACACTCTTAGATCTGAAGCCCAGGACTTGTTAGTCCTTCCTTACACCAGACTGAAGACTGGGGGGGGGGGCCTTCTTCTTCCAAACACCCTAAAAAAAAAACAAAAAAAACCCCCAAACAAACCCTATATCCTATTAATTAGACCCGTATCTTTAAGGTAAACCAACAACTTTCTTACCCCAACCCCCACCATCATGCTTAAGTTAGCATCACCCACCCCTAATTCTCTAATTCCCTCCACTAATCTGTCTCTCTCCTGGGTATACTTCTGGCAGTGGAAAATGACATGCTCCACACTTTCTTCCTCTCTCTCACAATAATCGCACATCCCTGTCGGGTGCTTACCTACCAAATGCAAAGTTTTGTTTAACCTAGTGTGTCCCATCCTTAGCCTAGATAAAATATTCTCTTCATTTGTATTTCTTGTCCCCATCCTGCTCTTCACTCCAACCGCACTCTGGATAGCATACAAATGTCGCCCTGTTTCCCCTGTGTCCCACCTATGCTGCCACTCCTGCCTAATATACTCTTTAATCAACGTTTTTGCCTCAGATTTACTCAATGAAATATCCCACACCTCCCAGTGCCCCAGAGCCTGTTTAGCCAATTTATCTGCGACCTCGTTTCCCTTTACCCCCCTGTGAGCTGGAATCCACATAAACACCACAGCCACCCCTTTGTTTCTGAGTCTATACAAAGTCTCATATATCTCATAGACCAAGTCCTGTCTGCTATCGGATGACCCTGATTTTATTGACAGCAAGGCTGCACTGGAATCCGAACAAAGGACAAAATCCTTGATCGTCAGCTCCTCAATCCTCTGCAATGCAGTCACCAAAGCCAACAATTTGACTGTATATACAGACAGATGGGGAGATGTTCTTCTATTAACAGATATTTTTAAGGCAGGGATATGGAAAGCAAACCCAGTGCAGCCCGTGTCAGGATCCTTTGATCCATCCGTGAATACTGGGGTAAGGGAGTGATATATTGCTCCCAACCGATCCTCTACTAAAACTGCAGCATTTCCAAATTCTCTGCACCCTCGCATCTTTTCCAAAAAATACAAATCAACTGACACTGGGTAGAAAAACCATGGAGGAGTGACTGGCAAAGGAACTGATGGGATATATGCTCTATCACATAACTTCATATCCCTGGCCACTCTCCCAGCGTAAAATGCAAAATTCTCCCCTTTACCTCTTTCCCCCTCCCAACAAGGCAACAACACTCTGACTGTAGGGTGTTTCTCTTGAGCGTGTCCCTGCAGATTGACCCAGTAGCTCATCATCATCTGTTTACGCCTGATATTTAATGGCATTTCCCCCATTTCCACCTGGAGAGCAGCAGCAGGAGTTGTTTTAAAAGCCCCACAGCAGATCCTCAGTGCTTGGGCCTGGATGACATCCAACTTGCTCAACGTGGTTTTGGAAGCAGATCCATATACAATACACCCATAATCCAATACAGACCTAATTAACGCAACATAAATGTTTTTCATAGCCGTTCTACTAGCACCCCACTCAACCCCTGTCAAACACCTCATCACATTCAGTACTTTTTTGCACTTAGCTGACATCTTCTGAATATGCGCCCTCCAAGTTAGATTAACATCAAACCAGATACCCAGAAACCTGAAAACTTTGACTTGTTCTAATTCCTGAGCGTACAATGTTAACTGGGCATCAGCTACCCTTTTCCTTGTGAACACTACCACCTTTGTTTTCTCAACAGAGAATTTAAATCCCCAGGAATATGACCACCCCTCCACTGCACTTATCGCTTCTTGTATTTTCCCTCTTATATACTTAAAATTACTCCCTCTTTTCCATAATGCCCCATCATCAGCAAATAAAGAACGGCCAATATCATTGTTCACAACAGAAAAAACATCATTTATCATAACAGAAAAAAGCACTGGGCTTATAACACTACCCTGGGGGGGTGCCATTTTCCACCAAGTACCTATCTGACATGGCTCTGCCCACTCTAACTTGAATGTGCCTATTAAACAAAAAATCTTTTATCCAGTTAAATGTTCTCCCAGATATTCCTATCATACTTAGCTTTATCATTAGCCCCTCCTTCCACAACATGTCATATGCCTTTTCCACGTCAAAGAACACCGCAATTACCGACTCTTTGTTTACTTGAGCCTTCCGTACCTCTGTCTCCAAACACACAACAGGATCCATAGTTCCCCTTCCTTTTCTAAATCCACTCTGATGTGGTGACAAAATTCCCCTACTTTCAAGATAGAAAGCAATCCTATCTGTGATCATTCTCTCCATTATTTTCCCCAAATGCGATGTTAGAGCTATAGGCCTGTAACTCGCTGGGTCTGAGGGATCCTTTCCAGGTTTCCTTATAAGAACAATCACAGCTTCTTTCCATGCAATTGGGAGCTTTCCCTTTTCCCACACTTTGTTGTAGACTTCCAATAGCTTCCTCCTTGCCAAAGTCCCTAAGTGTTTCACCATGATGTAACAGATACTGTCTTTCCCAGGGGATGTTAATCTTGATTTGTTTACCGCTCTTTCCATTTCAGAAGAATCAGAATCAGCTTTATTGCCAAGTATATTTACAAGTAAACACACGAGGAATTTGACTTGACATTGGACGCGCACGTTAGGCGCATCCAATGACGCGTCGCCATACAAGGCGCCTGTCAACAGTGGAGGTAAAGAGGGGAGGGGAGGGGGAGGAAAACACAATAGGAGAGAGAAAAAAACATAGTAATCAGAAAAAACGCTCGTATATGAGCCAAATTTTGACTACACAGAAAAAAATCCTCATGCATTAGCAGACAATAGATACAATCACACAGCAGAAGGAGGGAGAGCAGTGTGTGTATATTTGCATGTCATTGTGTAGTGTGAGTGTAACAGTTGTTAGTGGGCAGCAGAGGGCGCCTCCAGGCAGTGGATAGATGTTATAATCATGTGACTTATAAACAAGACCAGAGATCAGAGTCTGTCTCTCTTTTCCTCTTCCTTGCAGAAGGCACATGGGCATTGTCCTCGAGAGACCAATCCGCTGACGACAACAACTGATTGTTGATGTATGGGTAGACATAAGCCACTTCTCTGGCGTTATCTTATCGAGGAGGAATGTAAACAAGGGTACCAAAACACAAGGTCAAATCTGCACAGTGCACTCAGAGAATAAAAAAATTTCTCTCTCTTCGATTCTGTGCTTCAATTTCATACAGGCTTGAATCATACTTTAGATCATTCTCTGGAGAGCACTCAGCGATCCACAGATGTTATCCACCTACCGAAACATAGGTAAAACATGTCCAGAGAGTTCGTTCTCTCTTCAGTGCATGCCAGGTAGTAAATTCCATGTTAATCCTGCCGCTGACAGTCAGTGCTCCCCCCAGCTGGACGAATTGTTGAATTTGTTAAGGGAGCTACGCCGGGGTCCGCATTTGATTAGCTCACCCAGATAATTTCGATACACTAGGAAAACTCCAGGGGCCAAAACAGAAGATCCTGTGATCAGTTCAATCTCAGTCGAATCACACAGACACATGAATTCCAATGCCATGAGTCTCCCTTGGGTTCCCCCTGACCCGCTTCTTCTTTTAAAGGTGACAATCGCATATAAGCCGCTTTCCAGATCCATAATTTCCATTTGGATTAAGATTCAGCCAGGAGAAGAGTGACATTGCAAGCTGGGATCAGAAGGGAGAGGATTAGGAGGGAGAGGGAAGAAAAGCGTCTGCTCTCTCTCAGAAGCGGAAGTAGCTTCTGAGAGAGAGCTAGCGTCTAGCGTGAAAGGAGAATCCAACGGGCTACTAAAATCACACCTTTCCTCCAAAACCCCAGGGTGTGCTAAACTCGTCCTACTTCTTCCTCTTTTACCCTCTTCAGTCAAATTACTTGAGCTATGAATTTGAGTCAGGCTCTTTGCTATCATTGTTGCTTTTTCCCCATCCGTTATTGCAATCTCTCCCCCACTTTTTAATATTGGATACTGCCATTCCCTCCTGACTCCCCTCATAGCCTTGATCATGCTCCATACATCTCCCACGGCTGTTGATCTACCTACAGTGCTACAGTATCTCTGCCAGCTTTCTCTCTTGGCCCTCCGGATAGTTTTCCTGGCTTTTGCCAGTGCTCTCTTATAATTAATCAAGTTTTGCCAATTATGAGTTCTCCTTAGGACCTTAAGTATCTTATTCCTCTCTTTAATAGCTCTAGTGCACTCCTCTGTCCACCAAGGCACTGCTTTCTTTAATCTTTTCCCTTTACTTTTAGAAATTGACTGATTGGCTGCTTCCAGAAAAATAGTTTTAATACTTTCCTCCATGCTTTCAATGTCTTCACTGACCTCTACTAGGGGAAGGTCTCTCTCACAAATAAACTTAGATAACTTCCAATTAGCAGTGCTAAAAACCCACCTCCCTTCCCTGTGACCACTTACCCTATTCACTGAAATGAAAAGATTGCAATACACTGGAAAATGATCACTTCCCACTGAAGACTCCTCCAAAACCTCCCACTCACACACACTTGCAATATTACTAGTCACCAATGTCAAGTCAAGAACTGAACCACTCCCCGTATGTACATCAATTCTAGTTGCTCTACCATTGTTCAAACATACTAGCTTCTTCTCTTCCAAGAGTTCTTCAATAATCTCACCATTTATGTCTGTATAATTTGCCCCCCATAACACATTATGGGCATTAAAGTCCCCACAAACTACCACCCTGCTCCCATCTATCCCCTCCATCTGAGATAATTGACTCAATATCAGTCTCCTACAAGGATTGTACAAATTAACGACTACTAATTCCCCTCTTTAGTCCAAATTTCAACTACCACGTATTCCAGCTCATCCCCTTTACCTATCTGTCTAAACTGAATTCCCTCCCTCACAAATGTTGCACACCCACCTCCCATTCCCTCCTTTCTATCATTCCGAATAGAAACATATCCCACTATTTTAAAATCCAGATTAGGTTTCAACCACGTCTCCTGAACACAAATGACATCTGGTTTGTCTGAAAGCTCCTCAATATATCTTTTGAATTCCTGTCCATTTGCCAACAAACTTCTTGCATTCCATTGAATCAATATGACCATCCTCACAATTCCTTTCCAGTCGATGCTTGATCCTGACTTGTCTGGCTACTGGGCCCACTCCTCACCTCCTCCCAAGTTAAACCACTGAAACCAAGATGATTAGCTGCTGCCTTCACTATTATTTGAATTCTTTCAGTTTTAGACTTTACTTCCATTGTGGCATTCACAACTCCTGCTATAAAGATAACCAGTCTCTTCAGATCAACCTGAATTTCCCCATTCCGTACCAGCTCTCTTTCCCCTACAGGCAGCCTCCCCCCAGTCCTTTGCCCATTCCCTCCTCTCTGGTCCATCCTTTTCACTGCTTCAGCATAAGAAACTTTACTCTGTACTCTGACTCGCTGAATTTCCCTTTCTCTCATCATTCTTTCACAGCCTCCATAGGCCACACTATGACTCCCGCCACAGTTACAACACTTTAGCGTTTCTTGCTCACATTCTCCATACTGGTGGTTGCCCCCACACCTTGCACACCTTTTTCTCCATCTACAAGTGTTAGCTATGTGTCCAAACCTTTGGCAATTATAGCACCGAATTGGATTAGGGACAAATTCTCTTACCCCATACCTCAAAAAGCCCAAACTTACATTTTTGGGGAGCACTTCTCCTTCAAACTCAACCACCACACCCTCAGTGTCTCTCCTCTGTCCTTCCCGGGTGGCCTGTAGCCTACGAGCTGCCTTTACTACCCCCCCTTTTAAATTAGCTTTAGTTTCTTCCATTGTAATTCCTTTTGGCACCCCCCAAATTACACCCTTGTTCCACTTTGATCCGTTATCAATAATACTTGTATTTTTTACTTTGAACCGCCCAACCTCCCTCATTTTGTCAGCTCTTTCCCTTTGCTCCTCATTCCTGCATATAATCAGTAGATTTCCATCTCTCAATACCTTTGCCATGAGTATATCTCCTACCTGATTTTTCAGTATTGTTGTTAATTTAATTGGACTCATTGTGGATATCCCCTTTTCGTCCTCAAACCTTACAATAATTTTTAACTCGGCTCCTTCCTGCCCTCCTCCCTCCGCACCACCACCACTTCCACTACTTCTAGCCTTCTTTGCATTATTACCAGGAAAGTTATTCTCCCTTTTCTCTTTTCCTTTCCCGCTTCCCTGCCCAGTATCCATACTGTCTTCACTGTCCCACAAATCAGAATCTCCCCAGTCTGGCCCATTCACAACGCCGCTGCGCCGTCCCGCCACACCTGTCATTACCCTGCTCCTCCTCTCCATTTTCCCATGCCCGCAGACTCCAGTCCCGTCACCCAACCTCCTTGCCAAACCGACCGACAAACTTCTCTGGCTCTCTCTCGGAGATCTAACCATCCGACGCTTCCTTTCGTTTGATGAAGTTCAAAGTTTCGGCATTCAAACTGCTCCGAAATCCACCTCACCGCCCACGTAAACATTCACCGTGAGCGCGCTCGGTCTCCCCGTCAGAGCGTCATGCCAGCTCAAACTCCAACACCGGGGAGCAGAGCCTTTCAGCTCCAGCACTTTAGAATAATCTCACTCCAGCTGTGTTTAGTTGATTCTGTGGACTCGTTTTAAAAAGGAGCTGAAAGCTTTTTTGTTTAACGAGGCTTTCTGTTAAATTTAATTTCAGCTGCTTTTTAATTTGTAAGTCTGACATTTTAATCTTGTATCTTAACTTTATTTATTATAAATAATATATATTTATAAATTTTACTGTGTTGCTATCAAGTTGTTTTTATTCTATTTTGTTGTGCAGTGCTTTGTGACTGTATGTCTGTGGAAAAACACTTTATAAATAAAATTTACTTACTACATTACTACATACAGGGTAGTTCCATTGAGAGGCAAAATCTCTTTTTCCAAGGATGGTTTGTTCACACTCACACCTGGAAGCTGCCCAGTACAACCACAGACTGACCTGTGGACACTGAGCAACTCCACTGGAGCAGTTGGGGTTCAGGGCCTTGCTCAAGAACAACAGTGATCCTGCTAGTCCTGGGATTGAAACAGCAATCCTCTGCTCACCAGGCCACATCCCTAGCCATTAGGCCACCACTGCACCTGTTCGCTACAAATTAGTGCAGAGCATATTGATAGCTGCTGCTATAACCCCCCCCCCACAACACCCACACGCAATTAATACCTTTCAGTCAAAGTTACACCAAAGTTCAATTCAACTTTATTTATATAGTGCCATTTCACAACAACAGTCATCTCATAGCACTATCAACTGTAGGGGGGGACCCCCACAGTTGCAGAGAGACCCCAGCAATCAGGCGATCCCCTGTGAGCAAGTACTTGGTGACGGTGGAGAGGAAAAACTCCCTTTTAACAGGAAGAAACCTCCAGCAGAACCAGGCTCAGGGAGGGGCAGTCATCTGCTGCGACTGGCTGGGGGGTGAGGGGATAGAGAAGAAGAAAAGAACAGACATGTAGAGAGCAAACAGCACGATGGGGACTCAATCTATGGGAGAGAACAAACAAATGATAATGACCAGCAAAAAAAAAAATATTTCATAGAGAGTGAGGAAAGGAGTGAGGCCCAGTGCATTACTGGAGGTCCCCCGGCTGACTAAACCTATTAGCAGCATAAGTAAGGGAGGGTTCAGAAACACATGGTCCCTCCCTAATTGTAGGCTATATCAAAAAGGTAGGTTTTAGCCCTATTCTTAAAAACAGAGATCGAGTCTGACTCCCGAATCCATATTGGCAGCTGATTCCACAGGAGGGGAGCTTGATAACTGAAGGCTCTGCCTCCCATTGTACTTTTGGAGATTCTAGGTATTACAAGTAATCCTGCATTTTGGAAGCGTAGTGCTCTGTTAGGATAATATGGTAGTATCAGATCTTTTAAATAAAAAGGAGCCTGATTGTTTAGAGCTTTGTAAGTAAGAAGAAGGATTTTAAACTTAATTCTAAACTCTATGGGAAGCCAATGAAGGGAGGCCAGAACCGGAGAGATATGATCTCTCTTTCTAGTACCTGTTAAAACTCTTGCTGCAGCATTTTGGATCAGCTGAAGACTTTTTAAAGATGTTTTAGGACAGCCTGATAATAAAGAATTACAATAATATAATCTCGAGCTAACAAAAGCGTGGATCAGCTTCTCAGCATCACTCTGAGACAAGATGCTCCTAATCTTGGCAATATTACGCAAATGATAGAAGGCAGTCTTAGAAACAAATTTAATATGTGAATTGAAGGACAAATCCTGATCAAAAATAACTCCAAGGTTCCTCACAGAGCTATTAAGAGAAAGAGTAACTGCATCCAAACTGAAAGTTTGATTTGGAAAGGAATTTCTAAGGTTTTTTGGACCAACAAGAATGACTTCAGTCTTATCTGAATTTAGTCATCCAAGCTTTGATTTCCTTAAGACAGGCTTCTAACTTGGCTAATTGATTACTATCAACTGGCTTCATTGACAGGTATAATTGTGTGTCATCTGCATAACAATGAAAATGTATGCAATGCTTTCTAATAATGTTGCCTAACGGAAGCATATATAAACTAAAAAGAGTAGGGCCTAGCACAGATCCCTGTGGAACTCCATGACTAAGCTTTGAGTTGAAAGAAAACTCATTATTTACATGAACAAACTGGAACCTATCAGATAAATAAGATCTAAACCACTGCAACGAAGTTCCATTAAGTCCAACATAGTGTTCTAATCTATCAAGTAGAATATTATGATCGATAGTATCAAAAGCTGCACTAAGGTCTAAAAGGACAAGTACAGAAACTAGTCCATTACCAGATGCAATGAGGAGGTCGTTAGTGACCTTCGCTAAGGCTGTTTCAGTACTATGATGGATTCTAAACCCAGATTGAAACTCTTCAAGTAAACCATTTCCCTGCAGGTGGTCAAATAATTGCGTAGCAACAACTCTTTCTAAGATTTTTGAAATGAAAGGGAGATTAGAGATTGGTCTATAGTTAGCTAAAGCTCCTGGATCTAGCGTTGGCTTTTTGAGTAAGGGTTTAATTACAGCCGTTTTAAAAGCCTGCGGTACATGGCCTAAAGTTAATGAAGAATTGATTATATGAAGAATAAAGCTACCAATAAGTGGGAAGACTTCTTTAAATAACCTGGTAGGAATAGGGTCTAAAAGACAAGTTGAAGGTTTGGATGAGGAAACTATTTTGTCTAACTCACAAAGGTCGATTGGAGTAAACTCATCAAGACAGACATCAATAGAAGGAGTTGTAGTAGTTAAAGTATTTAAGTTAACTGTGGGAAGAATCTGATTGATTTTATCTCTGATGGATGAAATTTTATTATTGAAAAAGTTCATAAAGTCCTGACTAGTAAGCTCTAAGGGAATGCTAGGATTGACAGAGTCCTGACTCTTTGTCAACCTGGCTACAGTACTGAAAAGAAACCTGGGATTATTCTTGTTCTCTTCTATTAATGCAGAGTAATAACTCGTTCTAGCTTTTCTAAGAGATTTTTTATAAATTAAAAGATGATTTCTCCAAGCTAAATAGATTTCATCTAAATTAGTAGAGCGCCATTTTCTTTCTAATTGACGAGTCTTCTGTTTTAAGCTACGAGTTTCTGTGTTGAGCCAAGGAGTTAGAAATCTCTGATTAGACTTTTTCTTTTTTAAGGGGGCCACCAAGTCTAGAGCCTGATGCAGAGAAGCTGAAACACTATCCACCAAGTTATCAATTACAGAAGGAGCAAGCTGTCTATAGCTTATTTCCGTTGTGTTGACACATGGCATAGAGGAAACAATCTGCATAAATTTGGAAACAGCATCATCTGAGAGGCATCTACTGTAATAATATTTTTCTTTAGGAGCCAAATAGTCAGAAATAGTAAAATCAAAGGTTAACAGACAATGGTCTGACAGTACAGGGTTATGAGGAGACATTACAAGATTTTCTATTTCTATGCCATATGTCAGAACAAGGTCCAATGTATGGTGGAGGTAATGAGTAGAATTTCCTACTTTCTGAGAAAACCCAATCGAGTCTAATATTGAATTAAAAGCCACATTAAGGCAGTCACTATCTACATCCACATGTATATTAAAGTCCCCTACTATAATTATTCTATCAGATTTCAGCACTAAATCAGCTAAGAAATCAGCAAATTCGGATAAAAATTCTGAGTAGGTTGATGGGGGACGATAAACTATGGCAAATAAAATTGGGTTTAACCTAAAATTGCTAAAGTGCCCAATACTGAGGACCAGGCCCTCAAAGGAATTATAACATGTTTTTTGCTTTACATTAACTAGTAATTTGGAATGATAAATTGTTGCTACTCCTCCTCCACGACCAGAACTTCTGGGATTTTGACAGTTTAAATAACCAGAGGGAGTTGATTCATTTAAACCAACATAATCCTCTTGCCCTAACCAAGTCTCTGTAAGGGAAATTAAATCAATCTGATGATCAATTAACAGATCATGGACTAACAGAGACTTGGGAGTTAGAGACCTAATATTTAATAAACCACATTTAATTTTTAAATTATGAGGAGGAACAGAGGCCAAATCATTCAATTTAGAGGCTTTATGTTTAATTTGAGTTTTACCAATATTTTGCTTTATCACTTTGGGATGCTTATGCATTATATTTTTATTTACTTTGGAGGGAGCAGACAACGATTCTCTGATGGGGAAGTCAGGGGCTAAGCTGAGGGGTGGCGGATGAAGAGGAGCTGCAGAGAGGCGTGTAAGACTGCGACTCTGCTTCCTGGTCCCAACTCTGAGTAGTCACGGTTTTGGAAATTTGGATAAAAAAGATGCCAGATTGTTAGATAAATGAGAAGCACCATCCAAAGTGGGATGAATGCTGTCTCGTCTCATAAGACCAGGTTTTCCCCAAAATGAGCTCCAATTGTCAATGTAGCCCACGTCATTTGCAGGACACCACACAGACAGCCAGCGGTTCAAGGACGACGAGCAGCTAAACATGTCATCACTGGTCAGATTGGGGAGGGGCCCAGAGAATACTACAGTGGCAGACATCGTTTTTGCAAAGTCACACACCGATTCTACATTAAGTTTCGTGACTTCCGACTGCCGGAGACGGATGTCATTAATGCCGGCGTGAATAACAATTGTGGAATATTTACAGTTACTTTTAGCCAGCATTTTCAAATTTGACTCGATGTCGCCTGCTCTGGCCCCAGGAATGCATTGGACTATGGCCGCTGGAGTCTCTAGGTTCACGTTTCTGACTACAGAGTCGCCAATGATCAGAGTTTTTTCCTCAGCGGGTGTGTCGCTGAGCGGGGAAAAACGATTAGAAACGTGAACAGGTTGGTGGTGAACCGGGGCTTTGCGACTAGGCTTCCTTCTCTACAGTTAAAAGCAGTGGAGGACCCGCAGCTAAACACTATCAGAATTACATTTACAACCTACATTCTTAAGGTGTGTTCACACCAAACGCGAACAGGCAAATTTTTCACGTGGCACGATTACATTATAAATCAATGTAAACATGCCAACAGACATGAATAGTGAGATGCAGACAGGCAAAGTTGTCTTTAAAACTTCTGCAGCTGTGTTCAACCTGCTGTGGAAATTCCCAAAATAACATCATGCTTAGGTTTACATTATCTGACGGGGGGCTCACCTGAAAATGTCGTCTCAAGCCTCCAAAACTTCAGATGATGGGTGTTTACGTTGCTAGGATGTGCGTGGCTGGAAACCGTGGGTAGATGACTCCAAAATCCTTATTCTGCTGAAGAGTTCCCGGTTCTCCTGTCTCCCGGTGAGTGAGTTTCATTTTCTAACTAGTTTACTCTGTAATGGTGATAATTTTACTCTGTCTGCTAGCTAGCAGATGCAAATGCGCAACCATGCAAATTTGCGCGTACTCGCATCTTCCCATTCACTTTGTGTGGATTTGCGGCACCTGTTCGCATTTGGTGTGAACACACCTTCATGTTTGTTCCATGAGGATGTATTGAATTGTACCCAGTAGTCTATTCTCTTCATTTTGTAGCTTTTCTCTTAGTTGCACTCCTTCCAGTAGTGTAATGCATGTAGAGCTTTTTTTTTGTCCAGTCATATTTCAGCCATCTGTGCTGCCAGGGTCAAGCAAATCTGCCTTGGGCCTTCAGGAATTAACGGCTCTGTAGGTTAATTTAACTGTTAAACTTATCCTGTTGCTTTAACCAATCAGATGTCTTCTGCACGTCCAGGGGTACGCATAGAAGGCATCCGAGAACATTAGCATTTTCACGTCTTTTGATTGGATGGTTATACTCTTCCACTCACAATGCAGAGGATCCTAGCTAGTGAAACGCCAGTGCAAGGGCTTACTTAAGCAGCTACTATACTGTATCTGTTTAAATATAATGGCTGTTTTTCCACTCGCAGTGGCTGACAGGGGAGAGGAAAATGATCTGTTCACTGATGTTTAAAAAAAAAAAAAAATCAATTTTCCAGACGGACACTTCAAGAAAAGCTGGTCATTGTGAAGAGAGGTCAGCCAACCCTGAAGCTAGTAGGCCCGTCTCAGCCGGGAAAAGGATTTGTCTGTCACTTCCATATTAGCAACAAGCGGTATCCTTGGATTACAGGCTCCTAGGAGCACTGCAAATTATTTTGCTGGGAATGACTGTTTGCAAGTGATAGAGTATTTACTTGGAGCTAGACAGGGTTTGCAAACTTGAGCTATCGACTGTCACACCATGGTGATTTAGGCAGTGTTTGCCCAACGTATAAAAAAATTAGTCTAAAACGCTGGCATATGCTAAAATTTTCACTTTTGGCTGTATGCTTTGCATATCCATAAGGACTTGGACATATAGTACATAACGTATTAGTAACTTGTATAGAATATTTCCATAACTTATAAGTAACTTAAACCAACTAATGCTTAGCGTGTTGCTGACATTCACAACTTATGCGCAACAACAGTCTAACTTCTGCATAGCGCAGTCTTGCCAAACTGCCGTTGCCTCCCGATCCATGAATCTTAGGTGTGCAAGAGATCATCTCTGTTCAACTGAGTTGATTCTCCTCTCCAAAGACCATGGGGGAGGGCATGACCAACCTGGCAGAGCAGTCAAATCTGTCAGATCAGTCACGCCTAACAGCTCCTGTGACATGTCAGGAACATCAGATAACAGTTGTCACAATCTGGCTCAAAGGCATGCAAGCTGATGGTGATAAAGTTTATTTTCAATAAAGTGAAAAAAAAAAACACGATAATGTATGGAGTGTGCTGGGAGGCGCAGCCAACAGGAAAGTGGGATTTATCAAGGAAAACAGCTGTGCTCTATGCTTAAGGGGACCAGCTGATTGGATCCTCCTCCTCCGGTGTTCTGACATATTGGCATATCTATCACAACACCGTACAGCTGATGGTACAGACTTCAGTCAAATGGAAAAACCCTGACAGGTCCCGTTATGTGAACAGTTACGTGTGTGTGTATGCGCTGCAGGCAGAGAGCTCTGCACGGGTTTTTCCTGTGAACCAACACTGCAAATATGCCATTGCTCTGTGAATGCGGGACATGTCAGCCATACTCTGGATACGTCGGAAAATTTTCAGAGTAGCCTGGCAAACTACGCCGTAGCGTGCTTCAGCATTCTTCAGCGTGCTCTTAACTTAGACAAAATTTAGCCATAGCTGATTCGACATACGCCAGCGTATTCTCCAAATTTTTCATACATTTTGGCTGCCTGAATCCTCTAGGTATGACAGGGCCTTAACCATAGCAACAGCCAGACACCAGAGCACAGCTGCCAGCCGGACACTTACAAGCAAGTTATTGTAAACCTTTGGGGAAAAAAGAGTGGATCTGCAGCTCAATGAATAAGTGCGCAGGGAAATGGAGCTCCACAGCAAAAAGGTAAAGCTTTTTAAAACTATAATTTTATAGTTAGTTATCTTTAACATGCTTTGTATGGACGACCCTATAGGCTATTTTTATGGCGTTTGGTATGAATGGCACTAAAATCAGGTAGATCACCACTGAAGGCCTAGTTGTAAAATACACGGTCCGCCACTGGTTAAAACACCACCGAGCATGCAAAAGGTAGGTTTTGTAGTTATTTGCACAAGCTGAACATGTGTTCCGAATTGCCCTACAACTTCCCAGCTTGATATCAACTCATCCACATCTGATACAATTTTTAATAAAATAGTGCATACATGGAACATACCTCTGCCAATACTTAAATGCTAGATACAGGTTTGGATCCCTGCCATAGTCTACAAAGTCATAGACACTTCCCATGTATGCTGGAATCTTTTTTTCTCATCCCATTGCATTCAGAAATTAAAGAGTATCAAAAATGCCCTAACTTGCAATGTTAATGGCTCCATTAACTATAAAATAGTGTTTTCATAGATTTTTAATATAATGCTGTGGTCACACATATGCCATTAACATGTCAAAGCATTCACTTTGAAGAAATACATACTGTTTTTTATCTAATAAAACTCATGAAACATAAAGTACTTCTTTGGGTTTGTGATGTCACCACCCAACAGGCCCCACCTTTAATTCTCTAATACGGCAAATCAAACTGACTGGTTTTTTTAACTTGTGATTGGCCAATTCAAAAAGCCTTTACTTATTCGGATTAGTTCTGGGTTAGGGTCTGAGCATAGTCCAGCAAAAGCTAGCGGTACTCAAATGCTTTGCAAGCAGTTTCATGAAATGGTCAGTCAGAGAGCAACTCATACCGGCTCGGACGTCGCCCAGGTTAACAAGGTCAGGAGTTCCTGGCAGCGGAAGGCGAATTACAGAGCTGTGTGGAGGAATCTGATCAGACCTAAATGAAACAGTCATTGTCACCCCCGACAGACTGCTATGATGATGGTGAACACTGATTGCTACAGACAGATTTTCTGATGAGTTGTAAAGCAACACAGAAATGTTTTTTAGTCTATAACAATACATTTATATGTCCTTATTGATACCAAAACTTGAAATTAGTCTCTGAAAAATGCACAGCATGGGACTTTTAAAGAAAACGAAGAAAAAATGTGGCTATGCCTCTTAATTTGGATCATTCTCGGATCTAATCAGTTCTTTAAGCAGTCCAGGCTCCATCCTTCCATTAAATTTCATTGAAATCCGGTCAGAAGATTTTCTGTAATCCTGCTAACAGGCAAACAAATAATACTGACAATCTAACAGCCTTTCCTGAGTTGATTACAAAGTTTCACAACCATTACTTTTCTCTACAGACATTTAATATTCATTAACAAAATAAGTTTATAACTCACCAGACCCAAACCGACAAACTCAATATATTGAATGAATGAATGAATGAATGAATTTATTTATTTCGGACAGTACATTACAGGTTAAAAGAAACTGTATAATATAACAACAAGGTCAAATTAGACAAAGACTCCTTCTACTATACAATTCCACGTGAGTTATCCGAAATGGGTGATGGCTGAAGCCGCAGCTTATATTGCCCACCCATATTCCATCCAAGAATTCATATTCATGTACAGACGTGGACAAAATTGTTGGTACCCCTCTGTTAATGAAAGAAAAACCCACAATGGTCACAGAAATTGAATTGAATTTATTTTATTCTGTAATAATAATAAACATACAATACAATCAGAACACAAAAAAGAACAACCCAAGGGTGTAGGCTGAAGCTACTGCTTATACAGTGCCTACCCATTACAATTTTATAATCAATAACATAAAAATTTAAGTCTTACCCAAAATCAACAAAGAATCAACAAAATCAAATAGAACAAGTAGACAAAAAAACCCCCAAAAAAACCCTTTTGTGGGGAGCCTTGAATAACAAAACTGAATTGCATTTAATTCAAGTTTATTTCAAGCATCCATTCCCACAGTCTGCTCTCATTCTTGAGCAGCGAACAAAGAGGGGGAAACACATCACAGTCTTCACCTTTAAACATTCTCACATCAAGAAATCTCCCTCGCAGGGGAGGTCACACATCTCCATCATAATCCCTTTATTCACATTCATAATCCCTTTATTTACATTACTCCCCCCTCTCTCCTCTCGAGCCTCAGAGGTCAGGGAGTCTTCTGTCCACACCTATTGTCTTGTCTCGCTGTCCTCCGCAGGTGTCCTAGACTCTGCGTCTCGTGTCCTAGACTCTGCGTCTCCTTCATCGTGAGGTTAAATCACATATGTGCTGTCAGCATATCTCTCATATGTCCAACATGTACATGCACAACTACACAGCCATATAACCCCCCCCCCCCCAAACGATGAAGAACGGACTATTCCCTAAAATTCAATAACATGTTACTGACTACTGTATAATCAACATCAACATTCAGTCTGTGCGCCGCCTGGGCTTCAACCGTCTGCCGAATCTGCTGTGAGTTGGCCCCGCCTTGCCTGCGGCGCCTTTCTGCTCCGGCTCTGTTGACTGAGGGAGAGAGTGATTATTTGCCCCCTGCGGGGGCCTGCCTCATCGAGGCGCCCTCGCGAATGGTACAGACCCGTCCTTCATGACAAAAGCAGGTTTTAGTCTGTCAATACTGACTGTCTCTTTTCTGTCTCCAAAATCTAGCACAAATTGCTTATCACCTGCCTCCAGCACTCAAAATGGCCCTTCGTAAGGTGGTTTGAGTGTTGCTTTTAGGGCTTCGCGCCTGACAAAAACGAACTCAGCATTTTTCAAAGCTTTGGGGACGAAAACTCGTGGAAAAGCGTGATGCACCGGACCCGGAAGCGTGTCTGCTCCCGTGCCAACTAACGGTCCCAGAGCCGGGAGAGGTGGGGGCTCCGGGTGCTCTGGTAAAAACTCACCTGGCAGCCTAAGAGGTTGTGCGAACACCAGCTCCGCTGGGGAGGCGTCTAAGTCCTCTTTGGGTGCAGAACGCAACCCTAATAAAACCCATGTTAGTTTATTTACCCAATCTGCATCTGTGAGCGACGCTCTGAGTGCTGCCTTCAAAGACCTATGAAAACGCTCGCATAAACCATTAGCCTGAGGGTGGTAAGCCGTAGTGCGGTGAATTTTGGCTCCCAAGCCGTTGGCCATCGCTGACCACAGCTCAGAGACGAATTGAGGCCCTCTATCGGACGTAATGTCCGACGGAACCCCGAAGCGCGCCACCCAAGCCGTTAAAAAAAACGCGAGCCACCTCCGCGGCCGTGGTCGTCGCCAGCGGGACCACTTCCGGCCAATGTGTGGTTCGGTCCACCATTGTCAAAAGATGCGTGAACCCCTGTGATGCCGGTAGGGGGCCCACGAGGTCGACGTGCACATGGTCGAACCTTCTGGCTGGAATGCGAAACGGTTCTAACGGGGCTCTTGTGTGCTTGTGAATTTTGGCCCGTTGACAGGACATGCAGGTTTTTGCCCATTCCTTCACGTGCTTGCGCAGGCACGGCCAAACAAACTTTTCCGCTACCATTTTCACCGATGCGCGCACCCCCGGGTGCGCCAGTGAGTGGACCGAGTCAAAAACACGGCGGCGCCACGCGGCCGGAACCACCGGACGCGGGCGCCCCGTCAACACATCGCAGATCAGGGGGGGCATACCGGTTTGTAAACACTTGCTCTCCAGCCTTAACCCTGTTGGTCCAGACTGGAGCGCGCGCACGTCTGCGTCCGCCCCCTGGTCCGCTGCCATGGCTGCGTAATCTATACCCACGTGCACCGGGGCTGCACGCGCCACGGTCACGGTGGCCCGTTCTGCCTCTGCGTGCGGTGGAGTCGTGACCGCGCGCGAGAGACAATCTGCTACTACATTGAATTTGCCCGCAACGTGCCTAATGTCAGTGGTAAATTCCGAGATCGCGGCCAGCTGCCTCTGCTGCCTGCCTGACCACGGGTCTGAAATTTTGGCCATGGCGTATGTGAGCGGCTTGTGGTCCACATAAGCGGCGAAGCACCGTCCTTCCAGCCAGAACTGGAAATGACGAATAGCCAAATGCAGCGCCAACAGTTCTCTGTCGAACGTGCTGTATTTTTGCTCAGCCGCGCTTAAGGATTTGCTAAAGAAAGCCAACGGCTGCCAAACTCCGGCGACTTGTTGCTCAATAACGGCCCCTATGGCTAAATCTGAAGCGTCTGTCGTCAGCGCGATACGTGCTGCTGGGTCTGGGTGGGCCAGGAGCGCAGCGTCAGCCAAGGCTTTTTTAACCTCTGTGAACGCGCGCTCCCGCTCCGGGGACCATTCGACCGCCTGGGTCGGTTTTTGCTTTTTGAGCGCGGCATATAACGGTTGCATGATTTGAGCTGTGTGGGGCAGGAATCGGTTATAAAAATTCACCATCCCCAAGAATTCCTGCAGTGATTCGACCGTTTGTGGCCGGGGAAAATCCGCTACCGCGCGTACTTTATCTGGTAACAGGACCGCTCCCTCTGGGGAGACGCGGTGACCCAAAAAATCGATCTGCTCGATGCCGAACTGGCACTTGGTTGGGTTAATTATTAAGCCGTGCTCTCCCAGCCTCCTAAAAACTGCTGTGAGGTGCTTTTCGTGTTCGTCCTCTGAAGTACTCGTGACCAAAATGTCGTCGAGGTACACAAACACGAAAGGGAGATCGCGTGACACGGCATCCATCATCCGCTGAAACGTTTGCACCGCCCCTTTGAGACCAAACGGCATGCGTAAAAATTTGAAAAGTCTGAACGGGGTTATTACCGCTGTTTTAGGAATGTCCCCCAGTTGGACTAGGACTTGGTGATAGCCGCGAACCAGATCAATGTTTGAAAAAATGCGTGCCCCCGCCAGGTGCACCGAAAAGTCCTGAATGTGCGGGATGGGATAACGATCGTTCGCCGTAGCATTGTTTAGCCTGCGGTAATCGCCACACGGTCTCCAGGAGCCATCGGCTTTCGGGACCATGTGCAGCGGCGAAGCCCACGGGCTTTTTGACCTACGAACGATGCCCAGCCTCTCTAGGCTGGCGAACTCCTCGCGCGCTATAGCGAGCTTAACTGCATCCAAGCGCCGAGCCTTTGCAAACACGGGAGGGCCAGATGTAGGGATAAAATGTTCCACCCCGTGTTTTGCGACCGTCGCCGAAAAAGTGGGCACCGTGAGCGCTGGAAATTGGGTGAGGAGTGTGTGAAACTTACCACCTGCTGTAGCGACGTAGGTCTGTACTGGTGGCGGGGACACTCGAGCTGAACAGGGGAGAGAGTAAAAAGAGAGTGCATTTACCAGCCGTCTATTAGCAAGATCAACTAACAGATTGTGTGAGCACAAAAAATCCGCGCCCAACATGTTGAAACTCACCGCCGCTATTACAAAAGTCCATTCATATGTGCGGCCATGTAAGCATAAAGGCAAGGTCCTTTTCCCGTAGGTGTTGATGCTCGTGCCATTTGCCGCCGTAGCTCCGCTACCGCGGGGTCCAGCCACCCGGTCCGTGTATGTTGGGGTGATGAAGCTCACTTGGGCTCCGGTGTCTATGAGGAACTCTCGTCCGGAGCTCGTATCCGTGATGTAGAGCAGCTTGTTGCCTTCTCCGAGAGTCGAAGCTGCTAGCGACCCCCGGTCTTGCCGTTTCCCGAACTCTTGAAGTTGCAGGGCGGCACGCACCTGCGTGCCCTATCAGCGAACCTCCGATGGTAAAAGCAGGGATCCTCTCCTCCGCTGTGTCGGGGCCGCGCCTCTGCCACCGGACCATTGGCTCCACCTCGTCGCGGCCGTGCTGCTGCCCTCGTCGGCCAGCCTGGGTCTGCCGCCTCTGGCTCCCCGCTGTCTTGGGTCGCCGCTGCGGCTGCCTGCCCGCCGCAGGCATCCAGAATCCCGTCTGCTTCCTGGGCCAGCTCCCGGAACTCCTCCGGGGTGTGACACTTATTGCCGGCCAGCGTGCTTCTCGCATGCGTCGGGAGGTTGGAGAGGAAGATGAACTGGAAAAGGAAATCATCGTTGTCCGACCCTCTCAGCTGTATCATATCCTCCATCAGGGCGCTCGGCCTGTGTCCTCCTTGGTCTAGCAAAGACAGAATCCTCCTCGCCCTCACTTCGGCCGAGGGGGTGAAAAACTTAATGAGGGTGGATTTCAGTTTGTCGTACCTGCCGGTAGCGGGTGGCTGCTCCACCAAGCTCTGCACGCACCGAGCTGTGCTGTTATCCAGTTTAGCGATGACATGGTGGAACTTAGTGTCATCCACCGTTACTCCTGCGAGCGCGAACTGCGATTCCGCTTGCAGGAACCATGACCGTGGGTTATCCTGCCAGAAATCAGGCAGCTTGATGGCCACTGCGCTCGCCAGAACCGAACTCTGTGAGTCCGGGACCCTGAGACCTTCTCCGGTCATTCTCAACGTCATCGGTCACCAATTGTGGGGAGCCTTGAATAACGAAACTGAATTGCATTTAATTCAAGTTTATTTCAAGCATCCATTCCCACAGTCTGCTCTCATTCTTGAGCAGCGAACAAAGAGGGGGAAACACACCACAGTCTTCACCTTTAAACATTCTCACATCAAGAAATCTCCCTCGCAGGGGAGGTCACACATCTCCATCATAATCCCTTTATTCACATTCATAATCCCTTTATTTACATTACTCCCCCCTCTCTCCTCTCGAGCCTCAGAGGTCAGGGAGTCTTCTGTCCACACCTATTGTCTTGTCTCGCTGTCCTCTGCAGGTGTCCTAGATTCTGCGTCTCGTGTCCTAGACTCTGCGTCTCCTTCATCGTGAGGTTAAATCACATATGTGCTGTCAGCATATCTCTCATATGTCCAACATGTACATGCACAACTACACAGCCATACCTTTAAGTTATTACAAATTTATCTCCCAGCATTTACAGTGAGATACTGGGAGATTTTCTCATCTTTGTTCAATTTTTTGAATTGCTTCAGAGTTGAACATGTCTTAATATTTTCAGAGCAACAGTTCCACAGTTTAACTCCAGTGACAGACATGCAATGATACTTTGTTCTATCCATCCATCCATCCATCTTCTACCGCTTAATCCTTTCGGGTCGCGGGGGGGCTGGAGCCTATCCCAGCATCTTTGGGCGAGAGGCAGGGTACACCCTGGACAGATCGCCAGTCCATCACAGGGCCAACACAGAGAGACAGACAACCATTCACTCTCACATCCATACCTAAGGACAATTTAGAATCCCCAGTTTTGATGCCAATTAACCTAACTTGCATGTTTTTGGCATGTGGGAGGATTTGTTCTAACCTTTGGCTTATTAAAAACAGAGTTACCTCTTAGCTCATATTTGCTTTCCCTTTTTTTAAACAGTCTCTGAATATTTACAGGTAATTGGTTATTATTTGCTTTGTACATGATTTGAATGACATTATAATCTACCAGATCTCTAAATTTAAGAGTACTGTATGTAAGTGAATGAATATTGGATTTGTTGGTTCACGGTAAGGTTTCTTTGATACAATGCGTACGGCTTTTTTCTATAGTAAAAAAATTACGTTTGTGTTTGTTTTATATGTGTTTCTCCAGATCTCCACACAGTATGTCATAAAAGGAACTATCAGTGAATTATATAAAATGCAAAGAGATTTCTGACACAGGAGATCCTTAACTTTATACAGTACGGCAATGGATTTAGACATTTTAGTTTTGACATAATTTATGTGTGATTTCCAGTTTAGTTTATCAACAATGACCCCTAGGAACTTGGTTTTGAAAACGGAGTCAATTTCAACATTGTTTATTTTAATTTTTCTGTGATTATATAATTTGCTGTTTCCAAATATTATACATTTTGTTTTTCCAAGGTGAATAGATAATTTATTGGCAGTGAACATTGATTGATTTGTTTAAGTTCATTTTCTACTGAATCCAGAAGCTGCTTAAGATTTTCTCCACTACAAAAAAAAAGTTGTCATCTGCAAATAAAATACACTTCAGCAATTTAGACACAGAACATAAATCATTAATATACAAAATAAACAGCAATGGACCAAGCACAGAACCCTGTGGTACCCCACACGTCATCTTCAGCAACTCAGAGTCTGTATTATTCACATGAACATATTGATATGTCTTCTAAATAGCTGTGTAACCAGTCAAAAGCAATTCCTCTGATGCCATACTTATGTAATTTACTGAGGAGTAATTTATGGTCAACTGTATCAAATGCCTTTTGTAAGTCCAGAAATATTCCAACTGTGTATTCTCTATCTGTTGCATCCGTAATCTGTTCAACAAAGTCCATGAGTGCCAGTGAGGTGGTCCAGCTCTTCCTGAATCCATACTGTTGTTCAGAGTATATTTAGCTTATCAATGAAATCATTTAGTCTCTTAACAAATATTTTTCCCAGTATTTTGGAGAACTGAGGTAACAAGAAGATGGGTCTGTAGTTTGACAATGAGTGTTTGTCACCAGTCTTGTACAGAGGAACGACTCTTGCTGTTTTCATTTTCTTTGGAAATTTATCAGCAGTAAGTGACATGTTGCATATGAAAGTGAAGTGTTTAACAATACAATCAATAATACATTTAACCAAGAACATACTGAAATCATTACAATCAGTTGATTGTTTGTCTTTGAATTTGTTAACAATGTCAAGAATTTCTTTTTCATCTGTTTCTTTCATAAACATTGAGTAAGCGTTTATGTTGATGACATTGTCAGCACCACTTGTATTTGCTGATGATACAGTGGAGTTGGCGATCTTTTTTTCCTATATTAACAAAATATTCATTAAACGTGCTGGAGATCAAGCTATTTTCATTGATTATTCCATTATCTGAATTTAAATAAGAGATGTGGTTGGAATTTAGTTTTCTTCTCTTTGTTATATTATTTAACACCTTCCATATATTACATGTATTAGTTTTGTTATTTTCCAATAATTTACTGTAATATGTTTTTTACTCGATCTACTGAGTTTATTTTTATAAGTCTTATTTCTTTTCTGCTTCCACAGTTCTTAATTTCAGAAACGTTTTGTATAACAAGTTTTTCTTTTTACAAGCGTTTTGCAGGCCTTTGGTGATCCAAGGCGTATCTCTGTATTTAACTTTAGTTTCTTTTACCACTAGAGGGCAGTGTTTATTATATAGTTGTGATAAAATAGAGACAAATTCTCCATATGCTGTATCAATGTTGTCAACATAAACACCGCTCCAGTCTTGTATTTTTAAATCATTTCTAAGATTGTTGATTGCGGTTTCTGTTACAAGTTGTTTAAAAATCTTATCTATTTCAACGTTATGTGTTCCACCAGTGTGTGAAGAAACAAAAACAGGCAGATGGTCTGTCACATCATTGATAAGGCCAGCAGTTACATTCCCCTCAGTGACATTTGTGAAAACGTTATCAATAAGCGTTGCTGAATGTGTTGTTATTCTAGTGGGGTATGTTATTGAAGGGTAGAAACCCATACAAAACATGGAATTTATGAATTCACTTATTTGGATATGGTCATTTGGATTTAATAAGTCAATATTGAAGTCTCCACAAATAAATACCAGCTTCTTATTACCTACTGCACTGAAAAGCTCAGACAATTTTTCTTTGAAAATGTCAATACCGGTACCTGGTGCTCTATAAATGCAACTTATTATGTTTTTTGTAGTTGTAATTAATTTCACAGTTACACACTCCATGATATTTTCCATTTCAAAAGACATATTTTCTACAACTTGGCTTTGGTAGCAGGACCTGATATATAAAGCAACACCACCACCCCTTTTTTTGACCTGCTTGTGGCATATAAATCATAGCCTCTCATTTGCACTGTATGAAGTTGGTCATTTTTTAGCCAAGTCTCAGAAATTGCAACAGCAGAAAAATTTGTTATATTGCAACAAACTGTCCTGGATTTTGGAAAAATTCATGTTGAGATTTCTATTATTAAAGTGTATTATTGACAATGATTGGTCAGAAATTGTATTTTTTTAGTTGGTCTGAGCTAAAGTATTTACACTGATGTTTTATACTGTTGAAAAAGTGATTTTCAGGATCGGTTTCATATTCAACACTGTGTGGCTTATGCTCAGTATATATTCATACCCTTTAAAAATGAAGTTGTTTCCTATAAAAGTTTGCATCTTAATTATTCCAGTCAATGGAAACAAATGCACAGTTTATATCGCTAAGCTGACAATGAAATAGCAATCATTTCTGGTTGATTTTTGGCTCCATTGATTTTGGTGTACTGTAAATAACTTGAATCTGACAAAAGTGGTAATAAATAAAAATTCTATGAAAATTAACCATTGGAAAATCAGACAATGCTTTTGAATTGTGGTTCAACAGAATTATTTTAAAAAACAAACTCATGAAACAGGCCTGGACAAAAATGATGGTACCCTTAACTTAATATTTTGTTGCACAACCTTTTGAGGCAATCACTGCAATCAAACGATTTCTGTAACTGTCAATGAGACTTCTGCTCCTCTCAGCAGGTATTTTGGCCCACTCCTCATGAGCAAACTGCTCCAGTTGTCTCAGGTTTGAAGGGCGCCTTCTCCAGATGGCATGTTTCAGCTCCTTCCACAGATGTTCAATAGGATTTAGATCAGGGCTCATAGAAGGCCACTTTAGAATAGTCCGATGTTTTGCTCTTAGCCATTCTTGGAGTTTTTAGCTGTGTTTTGGGTCATTACCCTGTTGCAAGACCCATGACCTGCGACTGAGACCAAGCTGTCTGACAATGGGCAGCACATTTCTCTCTAGAATACCTTGGTAGTCTTGAGATTTCATTGTACCCTGCACAGATTCAAGACACCCTGTACCAGATGCAGCAAAGCAGCCCCAGAATATAACAGAGCCTCCTCCATGTTTCACAGTAGGGACAGTGTTCTTTTCTTGGTATGCTTCATTTTTGCATCTGTGAACATAGAGCTGATGTGCCTTGGCAAAAAGTTCCAGTTTTGTCTTGTCTATCCATAGGACATTCTCCCACAAGCTTTGTGGCTTGTCAACATGCAGTTTGGCAAATTCCAGTCTGGCTTTTTTATGATTTGTTTTCAACAGTGGTGTCCTCCTTGGTCGTCTCCCATGAAGTCCACTTTGGCTCAAACAACAATGGATGGTGCGATCTGACACTGACGTACCTTGACCTTGGAGTTCACCATGAATGTGTTTAGAGGTTGTTCTGGGCTCTTTTGCTACCATTCATATTATCCGTCTCCTCCTGCAGCCACGTCCAGGGAGGTTGGCTACAGTCTTGTGGATCTTAAATTTCTGAATAATATGTGCAACTGTAGTCACAGGAACATCAAGCTGCTTGGAGATGGTCTTACAGCCTTTACCTTTAACATGCTTGTCTATAATTTTCTTTCTGATATCCTGAGACAACTCTCTCCTTTGCTTCCTCTGGTCCATGTTTAGTGTGCTACACACCATGTCACCAAACAGCACAGTGACTACTTGCCACCCTTTAAATAGGCCGACTGACTGATTACAAGTTTGTAGACACCTTTGATGTTAATTAGAGGACACATCTTGGTTGAACATGTCCCTATGGTCACATTATTTTCAATCTTTTCTAGGGGTACCATCATTTTTATCCAGGCCTGTTTCATGAGTTTGTTTTTTAAAATAATTCTGTTGAACCACAATTCAAAAACACTGTCTGATTTTCATTAGTTAATTTTCATAGAATTTTCATTTATTACCACTTTTGTCAAATTCAATCTTTTCTTGGGGTACCATCATTTTTGTCCAGGCCTGTTTCATGAGTTTGTTTTTTTTTTTTTTTAAATAATTCTGTTGAACCAAAATTCAAAAGCATTGTCTGATTTTCATTGGTTAATTTTCATAGAATTTTTATTTATTACCACTTTTGTCAGATTCAAGTTATTTCTGTGACCATTGTGGGTTTTTCTTTCATTAACAGAGGGGTACCAACAATTTTGTCCACGTCTGTAAATCAAATTCTAATTAAACATGCAATACAAGTTTCAACAAAGTTTTGGCCAAAAAAAAAGCTCCATTAGGTACAAACAAGCTTTATTAGAAAAGGAGATGAACCTATTCAACACCATGAGACAGAATTTGGACAAACTGCTCCTTTACAGCATTTAGTAGTCATCTACACACTTTATGATAAAACTGTAGTGGGCAGAATGTTTCTGGAGCAAGGATCTCTCTCTTTTTTTTTTTAATACTCCTCTCCCTCTTCTTCATCTTCGAATGAGTCAAGGCCCACCTCTTCATAATCCTTCTCCAGAGCAGCCATGTCCTCTCTGGCCTCTGAGAACTCTCCCTCCTCCATCCCCTCTCCCACATACCAGTAGACAAAGGCTCTCTTGGCAAACATCAGATCAAATTTATGGTCGAGTCGAGCCCAGGCCTCAGCGATGGCGGTGGTGTTACTCAGCATGCACACAGCCCTCTGCACCTTGGCCAGATCTCCTCCAGGAACCGCAGTCGGAGGCTGGTAGTTGATGCCCACCTTAAAGCCTGTGGGACACCAGTCTACAAACTGGATGGAGCGCTTGGTTTTGATACTGCTAATGGCCACGTTGACATCTTTGGGCACAACATCACCACGGTACAAGAGGCAACAAGCCATATACTTTCCATGACGAGGGTCACATTTAACCATCTGATTGGTTGGCTCAAAGCAGGCACTGGTTATTTCAGAGACTGTAAGCTGCTCATGGTAGGCCTTCTCTGCTGAGATAACTGGAGCATAGGTGGCAAGAGGGAAGTGAATACGAGGGTAGGGCACCAGGTTGGTCTGGAATTCCGTCAGGTCTACGTTCAAGGCTCCATCAAAGCGCAGGGAAGCAGTGATGGAGGAGACGATCTGGCTGATGAGACGATTCAGGTTTGTGTACGATGGTCGCTCGATGTCTAGGTTCCTGCGGCAGATGTCATAGATGGCCTCATTGTCCACCATGAATGCACAGTCGGTGTGCTCCAGAGTGGTGTGGGTGGTCAGAATGGAGTTGTAGGGCTCTACCACAGCTGTGGACACTTGAGGGGCAGGGTAGATGGCAAACTCAAGCTTAGACTTCTTGCCAAAATCTACCGAAAGTCGTTCCATGAGAAGAGAGGTGAATCCAGAACCAGTTCCTCCTCCGAAGGAATGGAAGACCAGGAAACCTTGGAGCCCTGTGCACTGGTCAGACTGATCAAGAAAGGTACAGTTTAGACTTAAAGCCTGCTATAACTGCTACTACTAATAACAATACTTTGAGCCCTTTTATTTCTATTACCCTATGAATCAGCACATCGACTAATGTCATCTTCTAAGGTATGGTTAAATTGCTTTCAAGAAGGCCTTAATGATAATCTTGTTCCATTTACTGTAAACTCTTCCTCTTACCAGTTTGCGGATCCTGTCAAGAACAGAATCGATATGCTCCTTTCCAACAGTGTAGTGACCCCTGGCATAGTTGTTGGCAGCATCCTCCTTCCCCGAGATCAACTGCTCGGGGTGGAAAAGCTGCCGATAAGTTCCTGCACGGACCTCATCTGTAGGAGAGAGCAACTATGATAATATTGCACAAGGAACTGATTTACTCTACAAATCTTTAACCAAATTTTAGTAAGAAAATTCTTATTTTGTCATACGGATTTCTGTAAGAAATTTTTACTTAACATATTTTTTACTTGTTTTAAGAAATTTTATCTGGTTTTAAGCAAAACATTTCTGCCAGTGGAGCAAGAAAATTTTACTTATCAAATTGCTTGAAACAAGTAAACATTTCCTGGCAAAAAAATTATACTTGTTTTAAGCAATTAAATAAGGAGAAAAAAATTGCTCCATTGGCAGAAAGTTTTTGCTTTAAACCAGATCCCTCTGACTTGGAATAGTCCAATATTCACTATTTTATGTTTTATTCATCCACCATATTTTGACGACAATGGCTGGGTCTTCTACTGTCCAGTCCTTCACTGTGTCTGCCAGGTTGTGTCTATTTATGTAACTTTTGCTCAAGTTTTGATAATGTCTTAGTGTAACTAGAAGAATATATGGGGGTGGGATATATATTCCATAACATTGGTTGGTTAAAATCTTAACTTCTCTTTAACTCATCTTCTGTTGCCCATTTTTGAAAAGCTACCCCAAAGATTGTTTTAACTAGAGCATGAGCTGCTTAACAAAAACCTGAGAATGAAGTCTCAATATAGCAGCTGTTTTGTTCTGCCTTAGAGTTTAAGACTAAAGGATTCAGGAACTTTTTGTCTCTCTTAAAAACTAAATGCTTTGGGAGTTTTGAAGGAGCATTTACTGTTCACAGTGAAAAATTTGAACCTGAGCTCAGAGTCCTCACCAATAACCGATGGCTCCAGGTCCACAAAAATGGCTCTGGGGACATACTTCCCAGTTCCGGTCTCACTAAAGAAAGTGGTGAAGGAGTCATCATAGCCTCTGGTGGGCTTGTCACTAGGCATGTGGCCATCAGGCTGGATGCCATGCTCCAGGCAGTATAGCTCCCAGCAGGTGTTGCCCATCTGGACACCAGCCTGGCCAATGTGGATGGAGATACACTCTCGCTGTGAAGAAAAACAGAAGAGATTTTGGTCATCATATAGAACAGCAGTGGCATCAGTTGTCATGAAGCTTCAGTGGAAAGCTATTGTGTGAAAAAGATCAGTTACCATGCTTTTAGAGTTCAAAAACCAGTGTCTGTTTTAGAGAAAACTGCGCCTTTGTTTAAACATAGCTGGAACAAGCAAACATTTTGTGTTTTAGAGAGCACTTTCATGCAGACTGTACCCTGCAAGGTCAGTCAAAGGTATAGCTGTGCAATCCTGTTCCATCCAGCTACAATGCTCTGCACTGTGTGTCTGTGTGTATATATATATTTTATAGTAATATGTACATATGTATATTAGCTGCTCTTGCTTGCTTGTTTTTTTTCTTGCCTTCTGACTGTTGCTCTGAGTGTTGCTATCCCTGTGCTGTTGCAATCCTGGAATTTCCCCGTTGTGAGACTAATAAAGGCTTATCTTATTCAGCATGTGGACATGTGACACCTGTCAGGGTGATGAATTAGAGAATTAATATTTGACTATTATTGACACATCAAATACTTTGGGTCCTATTACAACAATCTAAAGCAGGCATTTGTGCCATGCTGTGTGTCAGTGGAGTCTTTAGTTTCTGTCTGTGCATTGTCTGTTTTTCCACTGTGCATCCTTGCCACCAAAGTAGCAACTGACTGTGTGCAGTTTGCACTCGTACCAGTGGACTTCTTTAATTGGGTGAGGTTTGACGTGAAGTTCAGCACATTGGTATTATTTTGCATTCTCTGTCAATGCGCCTTTGATCAACAAAAACCAGGTCTAAAGTCAGTAGCACATTATCATCGATTTAAGCAGCATGTTTAAAAGGTGAGTGTGCATGTACAATTAGAATTTCTCAATGTCCGTTATTGCAACAGACTGACATTTAAAAATCCATCACAATCCATTACCTAATTTGTCCTTTTAATGTTCATATAATAAAAGACTGAATAGCTATTGTTCTCATTTATTTTTTCAGTTTTAATTCTTAACTGACAGAACAAGCATCTATTTATATATCACCATAGCTGTCTACCTGTGGGACTGGGAGTCACCCGTGGTCGGAATAGAACCTGCCTGCTGAGATCTGCACACACTGAACACTGGAGTGCACCATCCCAACTTATGCATCCATCATTATTTAATACATGGCAGATTAATTACCCATGCAGACGACGTGGCATGGGTCGGGTGGTTGGTACCATCTGCTGGATATGTCTGTGCTCGAACTCAACAGGGAATGAGGCTATCGTCACCAAACTTGGTACACAGGTTGACCTTGGGATGAGCACCTGTGACTATACCGTTGGGGTCAAAAGACCAATGGTCAAGGGCACAGGGTAATAAAATGTCAAATATCAGTGTTCTAACTCGACAGGGAATGACTGAGGCTACGACCACCAAACTTGGTACATAGGTTGACCTTAGGACTAAGACCTTTGGCTATACGTCTGGTGACAAAAGGTCAAGGTCAGAATGCCAAATAAACTACATCTCAACAGTAAAAACAACTAGGGCCACCCAACTTGGTAAGCCTGACCTAGAAGTATGTACTTGGGGTCAAAAGGTCAAAGGTCAACATTTGCATTTGCTATGCCCTTTTACTATAGAACACGTAAAGCTAGAGTTACCAAACTTGGTACACAGGTTCACCTTGGGATCCTGACCTAGATCTATGGGTTTGGGATCACAAGGTCAATGGTCAAACTCAAATGCCATATAAACCATAGCTCAAGAACAATGAAAGCTAGGGTCACTAAACTTGGTACACAGATTCACCCTCCAAGTATGGGTCAAAAGGTCAAAGCTCAAGTTTTTAAATCTCTAAGGCTGTGTTACAAATCCCCCTCCACAGGGAATTAGTCCATGGTGCAGTCCCTGACACCTTAGGGTACACCTCCGCTACTAGCTAAGTGCTAGTAGAGGAATTCCTTTTTGGATCAATGATAGAGCAGGAGGTTTTAAGATCATAGTGTCATGGGTTCAAATCCTGGCCTGGGATATAGGTGTATGTCTGCCTTGTCTGTGTGTAAAAGAGACTTATAGGTGTATGTCTAATATGCCTGAGGGCAAAAACGACTAGGTTTGTCCACCTTGGAGTAAAGGCTGAAATGGACTTGAAGATCCCAGGCTGAATAGGCAATTCTGGCCTTGGCCCAGAAAGTTGGTTGTAACAGACCCCAAAAAGGTGTGGATCTGCATCTTGGTTGAGTGCATTCTAGTTATTTCTCTCCTCATTCACTGACATTCTTTTGTGAAAATGATTCAAATCAAAGTGTAATCAAAGCAGTTACTTGACCTTGTCCATGGTGTTCACTGTCTCCTGAGTTCAAAACTGATTTGTCCTCCCATTTAAATTCTGTTTATTATATTAGTATTGTTATGACCCACTTTCTGGACCAAGGCCAGAACTGCCTGTTCAGCATGGTGTCATGAACGAGGTTTATGTCTCAACCTTGTTTCATGATTTTTGACTGTAGTCCTTGATTGACTGTTAATTATTTCCAGCTGGCAGGTTATTGAGCCTCTGAGCATGGGCTCCCTGCCAGACTACTGCAACGCCTCTCCCTCTCTGTCGGCATCCACCAAGCTGTCTGTTGTCATTTTCTTTTGTCCATGCACACCTGCCTGCACTCACACATTCTTACACATGCTATCACACATATATACACACACTCACGCACTCTCATTACACACCGGTCTCCACTCACATGCATGCACTCGCACATACGCTGACACTCAACCACGCATCAGCGGCCGCTGCACAGCTGTCTCCACTTGTCACTCATTGGCACTCAGAGTATTTATGGGTGGCAGTGTGAATGGTTGTTGTGGCGGCATAAGTCTATACTAGTCAATGGTCTATTGTCAAGTCTAAATCTCATGTCAACACTGAGTCTACGTTGATGTCCTGGAGCTTATGGGTTTTCTTGTTTTTGGACTGTGCACGGCATTGTTTCCAGAGCCAGTGTGCTCCGGCCCTGCTCGTAAGTCCTCCTCAATCATTTTGCCTATCCTCTCCACTCCAGTCCCGTCTGGGAGTGCATGGGGTTCATACTCCTCCAACCTACTAGCTTGCTCATCCGTGGTTTGTGTTTCAGACTGTATTCTATGGACATTTTTGTATGTTATTTTCTGTTAAATAAACACGTTCACTTCACCTGCATTTTGGGCTCATATTAACTCATTTGTTTGCTGCGCATTTACCCAGCAGACATGACACATGGGATCTCCAAGTCAGTTTCGACCCTTACGTCAAGGTGGAGGAACCTAGGCACTTTTGCCCTCAGGCAAGGTAGACATGCACCTCATAATATCCCAGGTCGAGATTCGAACCCATGACACCATGATCTTAAAACCTCTCACTCTACTGCCAGGCCAAAGAGGAATTTCTCTACTAGCACTTGGCTAGTAGTGGAGGTGTACCTTAAGGTATCAGGAACTGCACCACTGACTAATCCCTTATGGAGAGGGATCTGTAACACCTCCCACCTTAAGGAAGTGGTGCAGGTGCCAAAACCCGGACGAGCCCCCACTTTCTGTTATGACCCACTTACTGGGCCTAGGCCAGAATTGCCTATCAGTCTGGGGTCCGTTCAGCCCTTATGCCAAGGTGGACAAACCTAGTCATTTTCACCCTTAGGCAAGGCAGACATACACCTATAAGTCTCTTTCGCACACAGACAAGGCAGACATACACCTATATCCCAGGCCGGGACTTCAACCCGTGACACCATGATCTCAAAACCTCTCACTCTACCATTGAGGAATTCCTCACTAGCTCTTGGCTAGCAATGGAGGTGTACTCTAAGGTGTCAGGGACTGCACCACTGACTGATTATCTATGGAGGGGTGCATAACCCCCCCCCCCCTTAAGGAAGTGGTACAGGTATCAAATATCCCGGATAAGCCCCCACTTTTCCTTTATGACCTACTTTCTGGGCCAAGGCCAGAATTACCTATTCAGCCTGGGTTCTCCAAGTTCGCTTCATCCCTTAAGTCAAGGTGGACGAACCTAGTAACTTTCGCCCTTAGGCAAGGTAGTCATACACCTCCTAATATCTCAGGCTGAGATTCGAATCCATGACACCATTGTTACGGTCTAAGGTTCGGTTCTGTTCTAAAATAAATGGAAGAGAAAATGGAACCGTTTTCATAAGACTGTGTGCAAAGTTAAAGTTTACCAATGCTGTGGGTCTTCAGGGTCCTTGGCAAGCCCAATCTCTGCTCCCTTGAATGGCCAAATTAGCTGATGTTTTATTAGTTCAGTTTATTTTTAAAAGTGAGATCCTTTTTCACCAAAAAGAGGGAACTGGTTTCCAAAATCCAAGAAGCACATCTTGATACAGCAGTCCACCACAAACATTTGGTGTCGGAGTCCACCACTCTTTCAATCTCACACCTGAGAACAATTGTAATTGTAAAGACTTCACAGTCCCTGCTGCATGAACTTGATGGCCTTGATGGCACTTTCTTGACCATAAGACATCACAAACACCACACAGATGGCATGCCTTTATGAAACCAGTTCCAAAAAAAAAAAAAAATGAAAACAAAACTAAGGAAACAGACCCATATCCTAAAATTATCTTAACAAGAAAAAACAAACATTGGATCTGACCGCTTTGTTTTTTCTTTTTAATTTTATAATTTTTATTTAGATTTTTATTTAAAAACGCACAAAATCCATTTGAGAATAAACATCTATTTCAAGGACAATGTGGACTTCCTTTTATACAACTGTTACCAGGTTTTATCTTCCCAGTGACCCACTTACCCCCAGGACAGTGCGTCTGCAATCATATTGTCTTTTCCTGGCAAGTGCATAACAGTCAGATTGTAAGGCTGAAGAATCCAACTCCAACAAAACACTCTGACTGGAAGTTGAAAACTTTGCCAAAAATGTAATTGGACTGGGATCTGTAAGAATCAAAAGATCACCTCCCGCATTTGAGACATAGATCTCAAAATGTGTCATGAATAGCCTGTTTCACAGGTGAAAGTAGGACACCAAACACTCTGTCAGTTTTCACATTTATTAACATAAAAACAGATAAGAACATTAACATACAAAAACCTAAAGCATGGAGCGTGTGGCACTAACAAACAAGTATACAATAATAAATGCTGGAGGAGAGTGGGGCTCGACGTCCAGGGGGACATGAAGTCGGGAACACCGAGCAAGGGGCAGCATCCAGCTGGGGCTCTCCCAAAGGCTGCGGGGGCTCACAGCTGGAAATAAGGGAAGCACATACCTGGACGGAGTTCTCCTACTCTCCTCAACAGCGGCCTCAAACACACGCTGGATGAACAGCTCTGCTCCTGAGGACGGGGTAACGTGGAAGAAGGACACGACAAACCCCAGAGGTTTGTCGTGCCCTTATAAGCAGTACATAATTAGACACAGGTGTGGATCCATGAGTAACAGAATGAATCGCAGCTGTGCGAGCTACAGCCTCTTTCTCTATGGTGGAATATCGCTGTTGATGGTGGGTTATTTTCTTGGAGAAGTAGGCAATAGGCTTATCTATCCCTGAGATATCCGCCCGCAGTAACACTGTTCCCACTTCAACATCACAAGCATCAACTGCCAGCTTAAACGGAACTGAGAAGTCTGGAGCAGTGAGCACTGGTTGACTAGCCAAGATGGCTTTTAGCATCTCAAGAGCTTTCTGACACTCTGATGACCAAGTGAATTTCACTGCTTTTTTTTTTAAACAAATTAGTAAGGGGTGCTGTCACAGCTGCAAAGTTAAGTACAAAACGTCTGTAAAATCCACACATACCCAACAAAACGCATTAACTGCTGTTTTGTTTTAGGTATAGGCAGATTTAAAATAGCTTGCACCTTGACTGTTCTTGGCCTCACAAAACCTTGGCCCGCTTGATGGCCCAAGTAGGTAACTTATCCCTTCCCAATTTCACTTTTACAGAAATTAACTACCAACCCTGCTTGCTTGAAATATTCAAACAACTGCCTCAGTTGATCATTGTGTTCAGACCATGAAGAACTATAACATACCACAACATCTAGGTAGGTCACAGTATTCTGCAGTCCAATGGTTTCCAAATTCATCAACCTCTGAAAGATTGCTGGTGCATTTTTCATGCCAAATGGAAGAACATTACAATAATAAAGATGTTTCGGAGTAACAAATGTCGATACATCCTTTGCTCTGTCTGTCAGCGGTACTTGCCAGTACCCTATTAAAAAGTTAAAATTTGATACAAACTGTGCATTACTGATCTTTCAATGCAGACCTCTAACCTTGGTATAGGATATGCATCAGTCTTTTACATTATTTACCTTCCGGTAATCAATGCAAAGGTGCACAATCATATTGGGTTTTGGAACAGGGACTACTGGAGAGCTCCACTCGAGCTCACGCCATACCAATTTCCTCCACATATTGTAACTCTGGTTTAACCTGAGCTCATTTTTGAGGGTTAATGCAGTAGGGATGCTGCTTAATAGGAGTTACATCACCAGTGTCTACATCATGCGTTATCAAATCTGTCAACCCAGGCCTATCACTGAACAGGGTTTTGTACTGATCCACCAGATCTAATATTTCTTGTCTTTGTTCTGAAGTCAGATGTTCTAAGGATTCTGGAAGACTGGCCAAGGCGGTGGAATTCTTGAGACTAGCTGTAATTGGTTCAACTGAAACACACTCCTCATCCGTACTCTCATCCTCCACTGCAAACTGTGATGCAACACACACCACCGATGAGTTGTCACGAGCATAACAAGGCTTCAAATGATGTGGCACAATGGTTGATGGGTCTCTTATCAGGAGTTTCCACAATATAATTTCAGTCACCCACTTTCTATCAAAACCTTATAAGGGTCATAAAATTCAACCCCCAGTTTCTCTCCACCCATAGGCAACAACACCAAAACTTGGTCTCCTGCCCTACAGGCACACTGCACTGCCTTCTTATCATACTGAGGCTTCATCTTCCCCTTGGCTGCTTGCAGATTATTCCTGGCTAGTTCACAGGCTGTATGTAAACGGTCTCTGAACAAAGTCACATACTGCAACACTCCATCTGGAGCTTCTGCTGACAAAGCAGACTGCAGCAGTTGTTCTTTTACCATTTTTAAGGGTCCCCTAACCTGATGTCAATCCACCAACTCAAATGGGCTAAAACCAGCAGCCTCATGCACTGATGGCAAACAACAAAAACGGCATTGCTACATCCCAATCATTTGAATAACTGAAACAATAAGTCTTAATCATAGACTTCAATGTCTGATGGTATCTCTCAATAGCACCTTGAGACTGAGGGTGGTAAGCTGATGAAATAATCTGCTTAATTCCCAGCTCGTGCATCACCTCCTGAAACATACCAGAAGTGAAGTTGGACCCACGATCATGCTGAACCTCCCGGGGTAACCCAACCTTTGAAAAGAAATTGTGATGGTCTGCTTTGGGCTGATTATTCTCCCCAGCTGCGCACACAACTGTTTCTCATCACGACCGGGGCTATATAATCCACGCTGCCTTGGAATCCGTGCAGAGTCGTCTGTCTTACTCCATCAAGACCACGCACGCCTTCATCCTTGATTCCAAAGACCAAAGCCTCAGCCTGATTCCATCCCTGCTGTCTACCTTCAGCACACCTGCATTTGGAAGGGAACCCTCCACCACGCAAGTAAGCCTCAGCCTTCCCTCACCTTCTCTATCTTAGTCCCCTGTGCACAGGTGGAGCTCCGTGGCGGCGGACTTTCTCCTCCCTGGCGGCGGACTGAACTTCACCTCTCCCAGACCACACTTCCACCATCAACACGCTGCAACTGGCTTTGTGGGCGCTGTCCTCCTAGCTGTAGCCTCCGAGCTAACCAGAGCATCACAACATCTCTTCAAACAGTAAGCTGCAGCATAACCAGCATATTCTCAGCTGTGAGGACGCTAACCATCCTGCCTCAGTTTGTCTCTAGGGTTGCCAGGTCGAACGGCGTTCTGCTCACCCCCAGCTGCAGCAAGAACACACACCCACACATTCACACACAACATATTGTTGTTAATAAAGTTAATTGTATCTACTCTGGTGTCCGAGTATGCTCACTGGGTCAGTAACCATGTCAGAAATGAACCAGAGCCTCCACTATGACCTTAGTCTTTTTTAATCTCAATGGCACTGCTTCTGGAAACCTTGTACCAGCATCCATGACAGTGAGAAGGTACTCATTCCCCATCTTTGCTTTTGGTAAAGGGCAAACACAGTCGATCAATACTCTTGAAAAAGGTTCTTCCATGACTGGCAAAGGACAAAGAGGAGCAAAGGAAACTGACTGGTTAGGCTTTCCAACAACCTGACATTAGGGCTGTGCGATATATGTATGTCGGATGACAATATAAAAACATCTATCATTTCATAGAATACGCTATCTTTTATTTTTAAAATGCACATACCCCCATTTATTCAGTAAAGCTCCTACCTCACAACTACTTGCCAGCGCCCCGTCTCTCCCCCACAGTGTGCGACTGCGCAGTGGAACAGGTGTGGTGGGTGGCTAGGCTTCAGTCCAATGGTTGCGAACGCTAACTCCAAACTACTGGTTCAGATAGCTGCTACTCCTGTTTGCCAGGGATGTGGGAGCATTTTTCATGGTGCTGCGTCAGAGAGAATAGTTCACTAACCTTGTTTCAATAGGAGGTAAGTAACGTTAACACCATGTCTAATTATAAAATGCTAAATGACGATGCTAAGTTGTGTTAACTGGAAACTGTAGCAGACCATCATTTCTTGGTTTAAATTACTGCTGAGTTTTAGTTTTGTCTGAATAAAATTTTATTAAAGCTGCAAAAGTGTATGATGGTGGCACATACATGCAAAATAAATAATAAATACATTAAAATGGGTCGGAGGAGCAAGTTGTCACTTAATGTAATTTATTTGATTTCTAATCATTTTAATTAGTCAAGTAGTGATAATGAGTAAAGTTAGTCATCACATGTATTTTATTACATTACCTTTTGTGTCTTTGATTTTCAGATCATGACCAATCTGAAATATTTTTACTAAGGAGCAAACAAGTTAAATCAGGCCAGAATGGCAGTCTTTAATAATAATAATAACAATAATAATAATGCATCAGGTTTATATAGCACTTTATTAGGACACTCAAAGACGCTTTACAAATAGATACATTATTCATTCACTCCAGACAGACAATGGTAGTGGCAAGCTACTACTGTAGCCACAGCTGCCCTGGGGCAGGCTGACGGAAATGTGGCTGCCAATCCACGCGAATGACCTCTCCAGCCACTACCGAACATTTATACACATTCATACCCAGTTTTATGGACACTTTAAGCTGCAGGTCTACACTTAAATTTTCACTGATTTAAACCAACAGCTAATTTATATCTGTAGATGGCAGGTAATTTTCTCATTTTCAGACATTTTTTTAATGTTGTTTATTTATTTATTTTTGCTATTGCTATTATTTTTGGAGCGTGGAGGGGGCGTAAACAGGCAGAAGTCACAAGCCCAATACTCCTTAGCCGCAAATTGCACAGAGTCTGGTCAGAGAACTTTGGCCGTTTTTCATGCAGTCGGATGAGCTTTTTCTGTCTACCCCAACCCGCTCTGCTCTGCCCGACCCATACAGCCTGCACATTATTGGTGACCTGGACTCCTGGTGGTGGGCAGTTCTAGTCTATTCACGACACTTCTTGACGTTAAACTCTTGCCTATATTCTCAAAAATAAAAAGCGAAACATTTTTCTGAAAACGGTCAAGGTGAGAAATAAACGTGTAGTTTCCAAATATGCATTAACTTTTTACTAGCAACCACTATTTTAAAAGTTCAGCATGAGCTCCAGGAAGCAATCATCTCCACGCGGCTGCTCCTCATTTGCGTATTATGGATCTGAGTGGGGATTCAGGAAGAGGAGGAGCGGGCACCTCCAAGTGACGGCTTGAGATTCTTGACGCCACACTACCAGAGTGCATGCAAGATGTGCTACATACACAATGAATGGGAAGCTGTCATGGTTCGAGCGCCGATCTCGTCTGCGCTCGAGCCATACACTATTTTCGGCCGTCTGACGGCTGTGTGCCGCATTTCGCCTCATCAGCTGCACTCCACTTAAGAGGGCAGCTGAGAACGAAAAGGCGCGGCAGTTTCATCAAAAACTTCCCCATGTCAGACGTTAGCGAGCATCCCTCTGTACGTGCGTTGACCATTCTTCTTCTGTGATCGTAAGTGAACCTCCTTATGTGTCCGTTATTCCCTGTCAGTGACTGTATTTCATTGTAGTGTGTTTTAGCCCCCCTTGGCTTGTTATTTTGTTCCTTTTCTGTTCCTTTAATAAAACTGTGCAAACTCACCGGTGATTTGTGGCGTGTTATGATGGCTCGTGAGGGCCATCCATGACAGAAGCGTGAAAATGCACACTTAGGTGGAGACACAACTTCAGACAATAGACTGTTGACTAGATTGTCATAATGGGGCCCTTTCTATTTTGGAATGTTGTATGTTAATCTTGCCATTTAGAAAAATCACATTTAGAAAATCAACCCTCAATCCCTTTTAATCCCTTGGTCAACCACTTGTTATTATTATTTGAAATTTAATCCAACATGTAAAATTCCTCAAGTACTACAAATAATATTTTTTAAAGCACAATATTTCAGCCAAACTTCTTTCCTGAATAACTGTTAGTTCCCTTGATCTACAAACTGGGCAGGAAAAAGTTAGACAGCATTACAATCTAGGAAGAAACACATCTGGTTTCATGAGGCATCACTGATATAAATTAGCAGAGAGGATTAACACCATCTTATCAGAGCGTGTGTGTTGGGTCCAAAGTGCTTCCACACCCTGCTCAAATATGTCTATAGGAGAGGGGGCAACACATGTAGAGGACAGAAAACAAGTTTAGTCTCATCATTTAGAAGTTTTTAAAATTTAGTCTGAGAGAGCATCACATGCAACATGCAAAAACAAAATCATATCAAAATATCTCTGAGTAAGAATATCATCTCATTCAGTTTACTGCAATTGTCTCATTACAATTATATATGTGTAAGACATTAATCATTTGTAGATCTGTAACTGCTTTGCCCTGCAATCTTTACATTTGATGCAATGACAGAAATATAAGATCATCATTATCATTATCATGAGCTGCTGTCACAATACTGTTTATACTTCCAAGGGGAAGACATGAGGTAAATGTTTATGAGGTTAGGTAGAGAGGGCGGAAAATGTGTTGTTTGCCTCTGACTTAATTTTAAATCCCAGACTTACAATGGTGTGAAAAAGTGTTTGCCTCTTGATGATTTCTCTTTTTTTTATATGTTTGTCACACTTAAATGTTTCAGATCATCAAACAAATTTAATCATTAGACAAAGATAACACAAGTAAACACAAAATGCAGTTTTTAAATGAAGGTGTTTATTATTAAGGGAAAAAAAATCCAGACCTCCATGGCCCTGTGTGAAAAAGTGATTGCCCCTAAACCTAATAACTGGTTGGGCCACACTAAGCAGCAACAACTGCAGTCAAGTGTTTGCGAAAACTGGCAGTGAGTCTTTTACAGCGCTGTGGAGGAATTTTGGCCCACTCATCTTTGCAGAATTGTTGCAAATCAGCCATATTGGAGGGTTTTCAAGCATGAACCGCCTTTTTAAGGTCCTGCCACAGCATCTCAATCAGATTCAGGTCAGGACTTTGACAAGGCCACTCCAAAGTCTACATTTTGTTTTTCTTAAGCAATTCAGAGGTGGACTTGCTGGTTTGTTCTGGATCATTGTCCTGCTGCCGAACCCAAGTGCGCTTCAGCTTGAGGTCACGAACAGATAGCCGGGCATTCTCCTTCAGGATTTTTTGGTAGACAGCAGAATTCATGGTTCGATTTACCACAGCACGTCTTCCAGGTTCTGAAGCAGCAAAACAGCCCCACACCATCACACTATCACCACTATTTTTTACTGTTGGTATGATGTTCCTTTTCTGAAATGCTGTGTTACTTTTACGCCAGATGTAATGGGACACACACCTTCCAAAAAGTTTATCTTTTGTCTCGTCAGTCCACAGAGTATTTTTCCAAAAGTCTTGAGGATCATCAAGATGTTTTCTGGCAAAACTGAGATAAGCCTTTATGTTCTTTTTGCTCAGCAATGGTTTTCGTCTTGGAACTCTGCCATGCAGGTCATTTTTGCCCAATCTCTTTCTTGTGGTGGAGTCATGAACACTGACCTTAACTGGGGCAAGTGAGGCCTGCAGTTCTTTGGATGTTGTTGTTTTGAGGTCTTTTGTGACCTCTTGGATGAGTCATTGCAGCGCTCTTGGGGTAGTTTTGGTCGGCCGGCCACTCCTGGGAAGGTTCACCACTGTTTCAAGTTTTTGCCATTTGTGGATAATGGCTCTCACTATGGTTCGCTGGAGTCCCAAAGTTTTAGGAATGGCTAGAAAATTGAACTCAACTTTTGAAAGATGTGATAAACCACAGTTAATTTATGTTTTAAGAGGGGGGCAATCACTTTTTTACACAGGGCCATGTAGATTTGGATTTTTTTTTTTACCCTTAATAATAAACACCTTCAATTAAAACTGCTTTTGTGTTTACTTATGTTATCTTTGTCTAATATTTAAATTTGTTTGATGATCTGAAACATGTAAGTATGACAAACAAAAATGAGAAATCAGGAAGGGGGCAAACACTTTTTCACACCACTGTAAGGTAGAGAATTATTCAAGCTGTTGCAAAATATCCCCTACCCCAATCTATAGCTTAGCCTTAGCATGCATTGTTTTCCCGGAGTGACTTTTTAGTAATGCCAGTGATGCATGGCTCAAACCCTGCCCCCCTCAAAAAACAAAAAACAAAAAAACAACTGAGTGAATAAGTCTGATAATCAGCTTTGAGGAATAGATTACTGATGAGAGCATAAAAAAACTTCAATAGTCTGATTTTTTTTCAAGATTTTTCTTGATGAGAGGGAATAAAGAGACTCTTCGGTTTTAAAGTTTGGATTAATCATCAAAAACTACACAGCAAAGCCGAATGAGGCAGTCTAAACAAAATCACAAAATGTTGAACTACTTTTTGCTGTGTGGTATTTGATCATTTTTCATGGCTGTTTTCTATACGTGGTGCAGTACAAACACCACCATTTTTATAGTGCCTTTTATTTGAAGTAATGCCACTAAAGGATATTTTTGGTTTCCTTTTTTGTGTGGTTTGAGACTTTGGGTTATTGGATAAAAATTAAAGCCTAGTCTTCAAACTTATAATTTGCTAAATTGTGTTTAAGACTGTTTTGAGTGTGGAGTTAAAGGGTTTAAGTTCATTCAATAGATAAAGGATAAAGTCCCTGTTTCATGACATACAATCGATTATCACAAGGGGTCCGGCCCTGCCTACAGCATTTGAGCTGGGTTTGGTTATTTTTCTAATATGACTAATATATACAGAGAAAAACAAATATTAAGTGTAAACTGAACTTTTCTAATGTCAGGAGACAGAAGTGGCTTTCACCACATCAACAAATATGAAAAACAAATATCAACCCAATCCATCACACTTGGGAAATATAACACCCTAGGGCCATACTCTGGCTCAATACGGACCCCTAAGTTCTAAATTATGTACTTTATACCAGTGTTTTTCAATCAGGGATCCTCAGATCCCAGGGCGTCCAGGAGAGAACATTCAGGGTCCTCTGGGAAATGGATGGCAGCACAAATGCAATCGCTTCTTCTTCCTCCTCTTCATTCTTTCGATGGAGGCTTAGCCTGAGTTGGGGATTCCTGCACAATGGCATACTGCAGTTTCAGGACCGCAGTAGGAGGTTTACTATTGCTAGGCCCACAACACTATCCAGACAGGGAAAATGTCACCATCCCACCACCCCAGAAACTGCATCCTGACATTGGCCACCCCCAGTACCAAACAAGCAGTGGGTATGGAGGTCCACTGGTGTAGAGCTGAGAAAAGCATGTCTACTGTGAAAAGAATCCCCTTTTCAGGAGCGTGCATCTGACAAGAGACGTGTTCAGTAAGTGGCTGTCTCATTTTCAACTATTTCAACACCAAAAGCATCAAGCAAACTCCTGGTCTGAGTTGAGCAAAATCCAGACACAAACTCACATGCACTGTGTGTGTGTGTGTTCATGTCTTTCCATTGACTTTATATATAGTCGTGCCACATTTCACAATGAGTATAAAAAATTACAAGACTAAATTGTTACTGGATATGCGTAGTATGCTACAAGGTGTCATTTTATAATATTTTAGATTTGGGGGTTTATGCAAGATTTTTTTTTCAATGGAAAAAGTGTTCCATGACTCAAAAAGGTTGAAAAAACATTGCTTTATACAACAGTTAGTTTCAACTGAGCAATTTGGACAATGGGAATTCCAGGAGTTATTATAAATTCCACAACAACCACACTTCTCTGGTTATGTATCGCAGCTTCAGCAGTAAATGTCTGTTGCTTCTTATAATGTGTGGGATTTGCAATGCTGTGTTGTGTACCTTAATTTCCACAGTAAAGTGCTCTTTGAAAAGAGACAACCTTACCAACCCAGAAATTGTGTTGTTGTGTTCCAAGGTCATGATGACAGTTAGCCCAGTTAGCTGCAGTTAGCTTGCTTTCAAGAATAGTTACTCCAAAGTGCACAGTTTCTACTCAAGCCTCAAAACATACAGTGGATATTAAAAGTCTACACACCCCTGTTCAAATGCCAGGTTTTTGTGATGTAAAAAAATGAGACCGTTATGAATCATTCCAAAACTTTTTCCACCATTAATGTGACCTATAACCTGTACAACCCAATTGAAAAACAAACTGATATATTTTAATGGAAAAAATAAAAAATTTACAATAACCAGATTGCATAAATACTAAACTAATAAGTTGTTGCAGCACCTTTGGCTTTTATTACAGCACTCAATCTTTTTGGGTAAGAGTCTATCAGAGTGGCACATCTTGATGTGACAATATTTGCTCACTGTCAGATTGAGGGGGCATCTCCTGTGCACAGCCCTCTTCAGATCACCCCACAGATGTTCAATCGGATTCAAGTCTGGACTCTGGCTGATCCATTCCAAAACCTTAATCTTCTTCTGGTGAAGCCATTCGTTTGTTGAACTGGATGTGTGCTTTGGGTCATTGTCGTACTAGAAGATGAAGTTCCTCTTCATCTTCAGCTTTCTAGCAGAAGCCTGAAGGTTTTGTACCAACACTGACTGGTATTTGGAACTGTTCATAATTCCCTCCACCTTGACTAAGGCCCCAATTAAAACTGAAGAAAAATGACCCCAAATCATGATGCTGCCACCACCATGCTTCACTGTAGGTATGGTGTTCTTTTGGTGATAAGCAGTGTGTGTTTGCACCAAATATACCTTTTGGAATTATGGCCAAAAGTTCAACCTTGGTTTTATCGGACCATAACACATTTCCCACACGCGTTTGGGAGATTCCAAATGTGTTTTTGCAAAATGTAGCTGGGCTTGTCTGTTTTTCTATGTAAGATAAGGCTTCCATCTTGCCACCCTACCCCATAGCCCAGACATATGAAGAAGATGGGAGATTGTTGTCACATGTACTAAACAGCCAGTACTTGCCAGAAATTCCTGCAGCTCCTTCAATGTTGCTGTTGGCCTCTTTGTAGCCTCCCTGATCAGTTTTCTTCTCGTCTTTTCACCAATTTTGGAGGGACATCAAGTTCTCGTCCAGTTCTAGTCCCATTGTGGGACTAATGAAGTCTTATCTCATCTTATCTTATCTTCTTGGTAATGTCACTGTTGTGCCATATTTTCTCCACTTGATGATAACTGTCTTCACTCTGTTTCATGGTATATTTAATGCCTTGAAAATTCTTTTGTTCCCTTCTCCTGACTGATACCTTCGAACAATGAGATCCCTCTGATGCTTTGGAAGCTTTCTGTGGACCATGGCTTGTAGCATAAGATGTGACTAGAAAAATGACATTCACTTATATAGCACTTTTTCTCATCTTTAGATGATCAAAACGCTTTAAAGATCCTGTTAGCCACCCATTCACACATTTGATGGTGGCAGAGCTGCCATACACAGGCACGACCCACCAGGAGCAACTGGGGCTTCAGTGTCTTGCTCAAAGGCACTTCCACATGGAGACTGCAGACAGAGTGGGAATTGAACCCCTGACCCTCCGATCAATAGTCAGCCACACAACACCTGCACCACAGCCACTCTTAAAAGCCTACTAGATCAGCTGAACTTTATTTGGGGTTAATCAGTGGCCCTTTAAATGGTGGCAGGTGTGTATTGACACCCATTTAACATGAGTTTGAATGTGATCGGTTAACTGTGAACACAGCCACATCCCCAGTTAAGGGGGTCTGCATATTTATTCCACCAGGTTATTGTAATTTTTTTATTTTTTATTTTCCCTTTAAAAAGATTTCAGTTTGTTTTTCAATTGGCTTGTGCAGGTTATAGGTCACATTAATGGTGGACAAATATTTGAAATGATTTATCTTGGTGTCATTTTTTACATCACAAAAACCTGGCATTTGAACAGGGGTGTGTAGATTTTTTATATCCACTGTATGTATGTACTTCAAACTCTTTACTTCATGTGAAAATGCCTACAAGAAGGCAGTCAAAACAGCATACATAAAAGCAAATAAACTGATCAAGCATTAGCTAGTGACCAAGCAAGCTATCAGGCTGCTCAATTAAGAAACCAGACTGATGAACTATGAAAAAGTACTGTAACATTCAATAGTTTGGGATCACCTAAAAATTTTCTTGTTTGCCATGAAAAACAATTTTTTCTCCATTACAAAAATTTCAAATTAATCAGAAATATACAGCAGACAATAATAACAATTTCATTGATATTTATAGCTGGAAAATTATGATTTTTCTTTTAAAAGAATGAACCACATGGTCACACAAAGGCCCATCAGCAACCATTAGTCATGTGTTTCAATCATGTTATGTTTGCTAATTCAGGTTTATCATTTTGAAAGGCAAATTATTAATTATACTATCATATTAGTATATCTTAAATTCAAAGTATTTTTCATGTGTATTTCCAAGTGATCCCAAACCTTTGAGTGGTAGTGTATATATAAGTGATAACTGATGGACAATAGCAAGTTTTGTTGAACATATGTATAAAAAAACATTATTTTCTTGTAATGCTTAATGACTGCAGCATCATTATAAATAATCTTTACAGTCTTTCTGATGATTGGTCTCAGTGCATGTCTCTTTAAACCTCAAAGGTCACATTTAACTCGGCCCTCCCGCTGACATCATTATTGTTATTCTTTGCTTGCAAGCTCCTACCTCAATGGTGCTGGCTTGGATCAAGCCTGAGCCAACTATCATACATTTGTCTTAAAGAAAGAATGAAATAATACATCATTGGAGGACATGGGTGTGTGAGTTCAGTGGTCAATGGGATGATCAGTCCCCAGAGTACAATAAGCACAGAAACATTTGAAAAGGAGTGGCTAAGGTGCTAGCTGCAGCTAGCTGCCTTTGGTTCATTAGAGATAACACTACAATAATTTAAGCTAAAAGTAACATGTAAGAATGACATATATCAGAGATGGGCAACTGGCGGCCTGCAGGCCGCATGCGGCCCAGCCCCTCATCCACTGCAGCCCGCCAGTCCATTTCCAAAAATCATTTATTCATATCACGTTTGGAGCCGCATTCTTAAATGCAATTATAGAGTCCGCCAGCAAAGTGAGCTGTAATCAAAACCTAAGTGCCGCTATCTGCAAATGATAGAGCATAGAGCAAGAGATGGAGCCACTAGCGGGAGCAGCAGTATACACTGGAGTGTTGTCAGGTATATTTTGCATGCTAAGATTGCATTAATAGGCTGTAAACAGCACTAGACATACAAAGTAGGCTGCTTTTAAACAAGAATAAATTGTACAGCTGAGGAGCTGTAGCATTTATTCTTGTTTGGCTGGTGAAGCCCATGTCAACAATAAAAGTTCAGAGACTGGTCGTTGTAATCTGCTGATTTTTGTTGTTGTTGTTGTTGTTGTTCATTTATACCAGTGGCTCTTCAACTTTTTTTAATTCCCCATTTTGGGGAGCTAGGCATTACCAAGCCCACACAGCTATTTCTCTGCCCATCCACACCCACAATTAATCCATGAGCAAGCAAAGCCTTGTCATATTGCATGTTCTTCTTGACTTCTTTTGTTAATTATCATCCAGAATTTCCCTTTGCTCATCATTTTTGAAGAAGAGAGTTGTAAAAATTAGTTCATGATGCAATTTTATCCATTGAGCCATCCATCCATCCATCCATCCATCTTCTACTGCAGGGCTATTCAATTACAAAATCAGTTGAGCCTCAATCTGACATCAAGACATATAACTGGGCTGCACATGTTCAGTGATCTGTTGAATATGACAAATTTCAAACCAACGATCAATATGACAAAAAATATGCACTTTTTATTCATTGTCTTGGTTTTAAATGTGCGCTTGGCACATGACAAAAGCACATCAAAAGTGCATAAAAATACAATAACAGTGCTGGGGTTGAGCAGAACTTGAAGTAGTACAAATGTTTTTTCCTCTTGAACAACAATTAAATAAATAGAATGAAAAACATAAAATTCTGTAAAATTTGGTCACATCTTACTCAGGCATATCTCAGAGTGTACAAAAACTCAATGTGCGCTGTCAGTAGCATTAACATTTGTTTCCCTTTCGAAATAAAATATAGTACATCCTGGTCATAACTGACCTTGACACATCACAAAGGGCATTTAGCTGACTAAAAAAAGAACTGCCAAACACTTCAGTGCGCAAACCCCCCAAGAAAAGATTGATAACATTAACAAACATTGCACTATTGTGCAACATTACTGTATTGTAATAATGCAACACTATTGTGTAGCATTGCACTATCCACTATTGTGGTTTGTTTTGTTTTAAATCACTACATGTGTGCGTAGGAACCTCAGGGTACACGCTGGCCAGATTGTCAGTCCATTGTGGGACAGATATAATTTTATCAGTAATTTTAATTCTAATATGATAAAACACTGAGTAACTTTTATTTTCATTTGCATTTTGACTTTTAACTGTGAAACTTTTATAACTTTGCAGGAAATAATACCCCTCCACCCCCCCAAACGGTAGGTTTACATGTAAATCTGGCCCTCGGGAAGTGAGGAAAAAATTTTGTGGCCTTCACTACCACCAAAGTTGCCCATCCCTGACTTAAGGTAATGCTCCCCACCCATCTACAGTGGTGCGAAAAAGTCTTTGCCCCCTTCTTGATTTCTCATTTTTTTGTATGTTTGTCACACTTAAATATTTGAGATCATCAAACAAATTTAAATATCAGACAAAGGTAACACAAGTAAACACAAAATGCAGTTTTTAAATGAAGGTGTTTGTAAATGAAGGTGTGTGTAAAAAAAAAAAAAAAAAAATCCAAACCTACATGGCCCTGTGTGAAAAAGTGATTGCCCCCTCTGTTAAAACATAAATTAACTGTGGTTTATCACATTTTTGGAAAGCCGAGTTCAATTTCAATTTTCAATTTTCTTTTTACTGCCACACCTGTTCTCAATCAAGAAATCACTTAAATAGGACCTGCCTGAAAAAGTGAAGAAGACCAAAAGATCCTCAAAAGCTAGACATCATGCCGCAATCCAAAGAAATTCAGGAACAAATGAGAAACAAAGTAATTGAGATCTATCGGTCTGGAAAAGGTTATAAAGCCATTTCTAAAGGAGTCCAAAGGAGAGCTGCCCCCATTCTCCAGAACCCTGCCCACCCCAGCACAGAATGTCCACACATCTACCCTCAGGCCGGAGGTACAGAAGCGTGAAATGCAGGACATCCAGACTAAAAAACTCCTTCTTTTTTCCAACTACCATCAGACTGCTGAATGAATAAACTCCAGGCACAGCTTTGCAAATACGAATTCACACACTGGTTGCTAAATGTGCACATTGCTCACTTGCACAGTGTACAAAGTCTCACCCCGTCTCATGTTCATATCATCTCTGCTGCTAAATTATCATTGTACAGTCTACTGGGTATTATCATTACAGAGAAATTGTCACACTGGATCCTAATTTGTACATTTGTCATTTGCAAATTGCTCATTTGCACACTGTGCATAGGCTTATGCCATCTCAGGTTCATATCATCTCTGATATTAATATACCATTGTCCATTATAGTCATCCAGTGAATTTTCAATTTTCATTCTTCTTGTTTCCTCTAGATTAACTGCTTTAACTGTCCCAGTTGCCTATTGTGTGTTATTAGTATTCACTAGTATTAGTACTTAGTATTAAGGTGTGTTTAAGGTGTCCTAATTACCTAATGGGTCTTATTAGTGTGTGTTATTAGTATTCATTAGTATTAGGTGTGTTATTACCTTATTAGTACTGATGTGTATCTATTACCTTGGCATTCGTTCGGAGAGCAGAATAAGAATTTCATTGCTCAGGAAATGTTTCATTTCTTAACTGTGTACATGATAATACAACCTTTGAATCCTAAAGCTTTGGGACTCCAGCGAACCACAGTGAGAGCCAATATTCACAAATGGCGAAAACATGGAACAGTAGTGAACCTTCCCAGGAGTGGCCAGCTGACTAAAATTACCCCAAGAGTGCAGTGACGACCCACCCAAGAGGTCACAAAAGACCCCACAACAACATCCAAAAAACTGCAGGCCTCATTTACCTCAGTTAAGGTCAGAGTTCATGACTCCACCATAAGAAACAGACTGGGCAAAAATGGCCTGCATGGCAGAGTTCCAAGATGAAAACCACTGCTGAGCAAAAAGAACATAAAAGGCTTGTCTCAGTTTTGCCAGAAAACATCTTGATGATGCCCAACACTTTTGGGAAATACTCTGTGGACTGACAAGACAAAAGTTGAACTTTTTGGAAGGTGTGTGTCCCATTACATCCGGTGTAAAAGTAACACAGCATTTCAGAAAAGGAACATCATACCAACAGTAAAATATGGTGGTGGTAGTGTGATGGTGTGGGGCTGTTTTGCTGTTTCAGGACCTGGAAGACTTGCTGTGGTAAATGGAACCATGATTTCTGCTGTCTACCAAAAAATCCTGAAGGAGAATGTCCAGCCATCTATTTGTGACCTCAAGCTGAAGCGCACTTGGGTTCTACAGCAGGGCAATGATTCAAAACACACCAGCAAGTCCACCTCTGAATGGCTTAAGAAAAACAAAATGAAGACTTTGGAGTGGTTTAGTCAAAGTCCTGACCTGAATCCGATTGAAATGCTGTGGTATGACTTTAAAAAGGAAGTTCATGCTTGAAAACCCTTCAATGTGGCTGAAATGCAACAATTCTGCAAAGATGAGTGGGCCAAAATTCCTCTACAGTGCTGTAAAAGACTCATTGCCAATTATCACAAATGCTTGATTGCAGTTGTTGCTGTTAAGGGTGGCCCAACCAGTTATTAGGTTTAGGGGCAATCACTTTTTCACACAGGGCCATGTAGGTTTGGATTTTTTTCCCTTAATAATAAACACCTTCATTTAAAAACTGCATTTTGTGTTTTCTTGTGTTATCTTTGTCTAATATTTAAATTTGTTTGATGATCTGAAACATTTAAGTGTGACAAAAATACAAAAAAATGAGATATCAGGAAGGGGGCAAACACTTTTTCACACCACTGTACATGACAGACAGTTAGGGTGGCCAATAATAGAGTGGTGGGCACATATCAAGGCTAGTGATGATGTTTACCTTTTAGTGACATTTCCCATTTCTAGACATACAGGAAAATACCTGAAAGAGCTAAATTGGCTTCTTGGAGAAAAACAGATGAGATTAAAGGTCTGATGACACGATTCTGACTTCATCTAATTTTGCAACACATAATTTCAATATGACAAAATAGGTTGGTCTGTGCAGTTGTAAGTCAAACATCCTTTTTTCACACGAATATCCAATGTTTTCATGAGCGCCACGTCACCAATTGCATCAGTGGCTGGAAAACCCCCCGGCCATGTTGTAGCGTCAGTGACAGAACACAGCACTTGGCTGCCCATTGTACACGCAGGATGGAAGCGGTAGAAAACATTGACAATGGTTCCAGCACATGTAGTCTGGAATTGGTTTGTGTTGTCCAATCTTCAGACGATTATAGTTCAGAAGAATGGGATGATAATGAAGAATCTGGGGGCATCAGACCTTATAGGTTTGAGCCGTACCAAGCGGACATCGTGCCTAGCGAGTCAGACTCAGAGAGTGACAGTGGAGAGACACACGCGCCCGCCGCAGCAGCAGCAACAAACACATGGCAGGGGAACACCGAGTGTTATGCTTTTGTTACAGATATTGCAACAAATTATTTGTTCATAAATATAATTTATTTAAACCCGATTTTTCAATAAAATCATAGCAGTATATTCTCTGTGGCTCAGGCATCGGGTTTATTATGTATTATCTTTTGAGTTCTTGTTGTTTTCATGTTTTGTACATGTGAATAATGTGCCGTTTTGACCTACTTTCAGGTGGGCACTGTTCAAGATTCGCCGGTCCGATTACGCCCCCTCTCTCTTTAACAGTCAGCTGTTCATGTTTTGTGTGCATCATCTGCCTTGTTGTCAGCCAGCCAATATTGCCAACACTATCACGACGTGTTAGCCACTCCACGCAGCCATGGTTTTGTTGCGCCCTTGTAGCAATGTCAGCTCTTGGGCGCAACTGTGGTTAACATGTTTCTGCTCCATACGTTCACTGGATGATGTTGGCCCCGAACGCCTACTGTTTGTGTTTCTGTGTATTTTTGTAAGTCTTCACCTTTTGGGATCAGTCTTTATGTTCAATAAATGTGTTGTTGTGAATCCTGCACGTAAATCCATTCTTCCTTCCCCTCCTCGTGTGCTCTTAACGCAGGGCATGGAGAGGGAGGATGAAATAACGAGGATTTGTGTGCAGGGTTCACCACAGCACATTTAATACAGAAGGACAGGCAATTCCCAAAGAGGTGAAGACATACAAAAAACACAAACACACTTACTGATGGCGTTCGGGGGCCGGCATTGCCCAGCGAACGAATGATAGGGGTACGTGTTAGCCACAAGTGCGCCCCAGAGCCGACATCGCTTCAAGGATGCACGAGAACCACGGCGAACATGGAGTGACTAACACGTCGTGAGAGTGCTGAAAATACTGGCAGACTAACAGCACAGATGACAATACCATGGACCAGCAGTGCGTGACTGGCAAACGGCCACTAAGTACATGCACTGCTGGTGATGGTGTGATGAGAAGCACCTGCGCGAGGACCGGGAAAGATGATCAGCGGGAGTTTGAATCAGCTGGTGATAATGAGAGAGGGGATGTGGCTGGACTGGCGAGCATCAGCATGCGATCACAGAAAGTAGGTCAAAGCTGCACGTAAATCCATTAATCTTTCCCCTCCTCATGCGCTCCTCCTGTGTAAAAGTGCGCGAGGAGCGCATGAGGAGGCTTATGACAGTTGGAGCTGAAGCGTGTGATGTGGTCTTTCACGGCCTGCTGTTTATCTAAGCCTGCAACACAACGCAAAGGCACAGCCGTAAAATTAAAACAAGAAACCAGAGAAACTGGGAGCTACAAAGCTGCTGTCATTCCAGTCAACAACACCGGCATCTGTTCTGTCGCTTACGTCATGGTGGTGCCGCTCTTCATTTGGTGGGCCTCACCACAGTCCAGTCAGCGACTGTAGTTTTGTGATAACTAGTTTATGCAGAAGCGGTTGAAAATATTATGTTGATCATAGACAATGACTTTTGGGTTTACACAACATGCTAAAAAATGTCAAAATTGTGTCAGACCTTTAACGCTGTGTGGGGTTTTTTTAGAGAAGGGAGTGCTTTGATATTTTTTGATAATTATGTGATCAATTCATTTCTCAGTCAGTGGCTCTTTTAAATACAGTCTGTTAACCCTCAGCATATTTTATTGAAGTCAGTGGGGTTTGTTGAAAGAAAAAAGAAAAATGCTAACCCTTGACCCAGATCTCATCTGGACCAATAAAACAGACTAAAACAGTCCAGGTTTCAGTGGTTCATAACTATGATTTGCTTTGGCCTTGTTTTGAATTTTGATGTCTTGTAAAAGTTTGTGATAGGTTGGGGGGGGGGGGCGGTGCATGGTTACAGAGGAGTTGCCAAGCATGGCGATGGCATTCAGCTATTTTGAGAGAAGTGTCATTCACTACACCCATGGAGACCAGCGCCTTCTGCTCTACTTTACCCCACTAACCTGTTTGGACTGCAACTTGGATCAGGCACGTGATCTGCTGCTAAAATAAGAGCAACTGGGACTTTTGGCAAGCCTCTGTTGAATGCAACACACAGATTCAGAAATACTCCTCATCAGCAAGAACTGTTCTGAAGTCAGTTTGCTGCACAGGGGTGGGGGGGGGGTGTTGCCTGTTTGTTTGCTGATGTTGTAACAAACCACAAAGACTGAAATTTACTCTTCCACACAAACATAGGGGTAAAATTTGTGATTTTTGACTTCCTGTGCAGCAAGTTCATACTAGACCACAAGGTACTGTAACTAGTGGGTAGTACCCAGTTACATTAGTACCGTACTTAAGATACTTTTTTCCTCTTTAGTACATTTTTGAAGCAAAACCTGTACTTTTACTCAAGTACAATAATTTGCTCATATTCTGAGTTACTTTTAATTTTATTTGTGTAAACTGGTTAGTATTGTTCTTTGTTTAATCACTTTTTCTCCACAGGTTATAGAGACAAATTCTTCCCTACAATCTCTTCTCAGAATTATATTTTGATTGTGACATTGATTTTCCTTGTTTTGTTGCAGATCTACATTTTTACATGGAATATTTTGTGCCGGCATTTACTGTGTGTTTGAATAATTATCTCAAGTGAAACAGTTCAACATATTTATAAATTAGAAATGTGTTAATTAACATATAATGGATAAGAAATAATTATTTCTTATCCATTTTTATAATTTTCTTAAATATTGACGTGTGCTCCATGCAATTGTGTGTCTTGATGGTGAATCATGTAATTTATCCCTTGAGAAGGACTGGACTGGTAATCTTATACCACTTAATGACTTACTTTGAATTCCCTCTTTTCTGAAAGAAAGAAGTTTGCAGACTCCACCTCTGATTGGTTAAGACTGCTCTCACCCCCCCCCCCCCCACAGTAAGCCCCCTGTCATTTGTTTAGACAGTCTGATGTCACTTCCTGTCCTGCCTTCATGCACTCTCTGGCTGTGTCTCAATTCAGGTTCTGCGTCCTCCAAGTGCGCATTTGTAGGCCAGATACGTCACTATCTTGCGTCCAAGGCCGTCCCATTCCGTGGGCTCCTTCACATGCAGCCAACAAACGCAGCCTTCAAAACTCCGAAAACCAAGGATACATGAAGCGGATCCTTGTGGCCTTAGCATATCCCAGTATTCAGTGCATGACTCAGAATGGGATTTTTTTTTTTTTTCTCAGCTCAGGCAGAAGTGGAACGAAGTCAGAAATAGTTCAAAGTAAGTTTTTTTTTTTTTTCTTGAATTATACAGCGGTTTGAATATAAAAACACCAATAATCAAAACAACAGCAACAACTGATTAATTAAGCTCATGTTACGTGACATTATTTTTTTCTGATGTGCTGTATGCTTCGCTTAATGTATTAATTAAACATGTTGAACTGTTATTTTTTTCTGAAGTCAAACCTTTTTTTTCCATTAATGTCAGTGTATTAACTGATGTAATATAAAAATACAGTATGATGTGGTTGAAATAACTTGCTTTAAGATAATTTTTAAAGTCCCGTAGAGACATCAGGAAGTGGATGTTATTTATTTGCTTATGTGGTGCTGTAAAAAAAACACCTCCAGCTGGATTAGAATTCCGGCTGGGTCACAGTAAAGACCAAATTAAAAAATGGTACTTTCCACCTTCTAGCTTGATACTCAGCATTATAGAATGAGGAAAGGAAAGTTAACTCACAGAGCCACCAGAGGACTGACACCCCCCCCCCCCCACTGTAGCTTTCACTACTCAACCTGAATCTGTTTTTCAATAGATTTGACCAACCGCCCTCCCCCCTGTCTGCACAACAACCACTGCTGCCTCTAAGAAATCAAGTCCTGCTACCCACTCCCCACTCCACCGACACCCCCCCCACTCCCAACACACAGCCCCCCATCCTGACCCTGACCAAGACCCAGGTGAGGACGGAGCTGAGGAAGATCAAGGCGAGGAAGGCGTCGGGACCGGACGGCATCAGCGCAAAGCTCCTCAAGTCCTGTGCAGACCAGCTGTGTGGGATTGTGACGTATATCTTCAACATGAGCCTGAAACTGGGGAGGGTACCACAGCTGTGGAAAACATCTTGTGTGGTACCTGTACCAAAAACTTCCCACCCCAAAGACCTGAACAGCTTCAGACCGGTGGCCTTGACGTCCCACTTGATGAAGACCCTGGAGAGACTGCTCCTTGCTCATCTCCGCCCCCTGGTGGAACCAGCGATGGATCCACTCCAGTTCGCCTACCAGCATGGCATTGGGGTGGAGGATGCGGTGATCTTCCTCCTTCACCGTTCTCTGTCCCACCTGGAGAAGCCCGGGAATATGGTGAGGATCATGTTCTTTGACTTCTCCAGTGCTTTCAACACCATCCAACCGATGATCCTGAAGGACAAGCTGCTGCGCGCAGGGGTGGACCAGCACCTGTCATCATGGATCCTGGACTACCTCACGAACCGGCCTCAGTTTGTGAGAACCCGGGACTGTGTTTCCGACACGATCATCAGTAGCACGGGGGCCCCCCAGGGAACGGTGCTGGCTCCCTTCTTGTTCACTCTTTATACTGCGGACTTCTCACACAACACAACACATTGCCATCTACAGAAGTTCTCTGATGACTCTGCGATCGTTGGTCTCATCTCCAGCGGAGATGAAGCTGAGTACAGAGGGCTTATCCAGGACTTTGTGGACTGGTGCCATCGGAACTGCCTCCAGATCAACGCGAGGAAAACTAAGGAGCTGGTGGTGGACTGCCGCAGGCATGGGCAGCCCCTCACAGCACCAGTAAATATACAGGGAACAGACATCGAGATGGTGACATCCTACAAGTACCTGGGTATTCATCTGAACAATAAACTAGACTGGTCACACAATACTGACGCACTCTACAAGAAGGGACAGCGCAGGCTGTTCCTGCTGAGGAGACTCAGGTCTTTTGGTGTACAAGGGGCGCTGCTGAAGTCATTCTATGACACGGTGGTGGCATCAGCCATCACTTTTGGAGTGGTCTGCTGGGGCAGTGGCATTACTGCAGCCGATAGGAAGAGACTGAACAAACTGATTAAGAAAGCTAGCTCTGTCCTGGGGCAACGCCTTGATCCGATGGAGGAGATAGGAGAGAGAAGGACGGTGGCTAAACTGTCATCTCTGCTGGAGTCCGAGTTCCACCCTATGCAGGACATACTGGATGCACTGAGGAGCTCATTTAGCAGCAGACTACATCATCCCAGGTGCACAACCGAGAGGTTTCGTAGGTCCTTCCTACCAACGGCTGTCAGACTGTACAACCTAAGCAGGGCTGCTCGCAGAGATAGCAAAAAGACGTAACAAACTAATAGTTTTTTGAATGCAAAAGATGCAATAGACTTACACAATGGTCCTCTCCGGCATACAACTAGGAACATACCGGTCGCTATGGAGGGTGAGAATATGTATGGGCACATAATCATACCATGTAGGATAACTAAGTAGACTGTTATGCTGTTTCATCCCATCTAGCAACAATGCTCTGCACTGTGTGTGTTTATATATTTACATATTTATTCCATCTAGCTACAATGCTCAGCACTGGGTGTGTTTATATTTATATATCTATATATTTATTCCATCTAGCTACAATGCTCCGTACTGTGTTTTTATATATCTACATATTATTCCATCTAGCTACATTGCTCCGCACTGTGTGTGTTTATATACTTGCATATTTATTCCACCTAGCTGCAATGCTCTGTACTGTAGGTGTTTATATATTTACATATTTATTCCATCTAGCTACAATGCTCTGCACTGTGTTCATATATTCATATATTTATTCCATCCAGCTACAATGCTCTGCACTGTGTGTCTGTGTGTGTGTGTGTATATATATATTTTATAGTAATATGTACATATGTATATTAGCTGCTCTTGCTTGCTTGTTTTTTTTTCTTGCCTTCTGATTGTTGCTCTGAGTGTTGCTATCCCTGTGCTGTTGCAATCCTGGAATTTCCCCGTTGTGGGACTAATAAAGGCTTATCTTATCTTACTCACAGTAACTGTGTGGCCTAGGGTCAGTGAAACGGAGATAGGTGCCGCCCCATACCCCACATGCTGTGGAAGGGATTAACTTAACTTACCTACTGACTTTAACATGAGTTAAAGTCTTATTTTATCTGTCATGCTCCTCTGTGTCTGGTGAAGATTCTCCAGTGAAAGGTAAAGAGTTACAATAATAAAAAACGATAAAAATAAAGTTCTCTCTGTCAAAAATGTCAGCAACCCCCCCCCCCCCCCCAACTGACGCTGTCATGGTTGCTAGGCATCAGGGTCGTGCCTGGTCACGCAAGCATATGTCCTTCAAAGACTAGACCATCTCATTTAACAGCCATAAATCAGCTTTTAGATACAGCGTACTCGACCTTTGGACTATGAGGCTGCAGCACCTGGATTGAGACACAGCCTCTTTTCAAAGCAAACACTCTTCTTCTTCTCCTCTTCGTGTTTGCGCCTGAGCTCCTAGGTGTGTGAGCTACTGAGCCATGTAGGCCTCACTTTTTCTCACTTGAGGAGGCAGCCATTCCCTGGCCTTAATTTTTTCCTAGCAGTTCTGTATTTCTTTTAATGTACTTAATTTTTGGGCCAGACACTGGAGTCAGACTGTCTTGGCTTGTCCTTGCCACTGATAATACCTCTATCTGCCAAGAATGTGCCGCTAGTCCAGCAAAAGCTAGCGGTACTCAAATACTTTGCAAGCAGTTTCATGAAATGGTCAGTCAGAAAGCGACATCGCCCAGGTTAACAAGGTCAGGAGTTCCTGGCAGTGGAAAGTGAAGGATAGAGCTGCGTGGAGGAATATGATCAGACCTAAATGAAACGGTCATTGTCGCCCCCAACAGACTGCTATGATGATGATGATGATGATGATTGTTTAAGTTTCATCTTTGGTTCCTAAACTTATGCATTAAACCTACTTTTTCATCATTTTTGGATAATATTTGCATAAAGTTCTTCTGAGCTCCAACGAGCTGTGGACCTTTTAATAAAGACATCCAGCCATCATGGTGCATAGAGAGAAAACCCACTCTGCCTGACTCCACAAGCCTACAAGATGAGATGATAATGGCTGGTCTTGTTCTTCTATTCTATAGAACAGGGGTCACCAACTGGCAAACTCCGGTCCAGATCTGGATCCCAAGAGCCCTCCATCCAGACTCCAAAGGCTTTTGATACAATTTGGGTAAAAAGGGTGACTGTTTTATTTTGGTCAGGAAAAAAAACAGAAAAAAGTGGAACTGAACTGCTGCATCGGTAACCGCCGGGATAGATTATGGCACAAGCCCTTGGGCACTCTCCTGCTGCAGACTTCTCTCTTCACTGTCCCATGAACACCACTGTCGGCAGAGACTCTGTGGCTCCAACTGTTCCAGAGAGTATGCAGTGGGTTGCAAAATCTCGGTTTGCTGCAGGAGTTCCCCCCCCCCCCCCCCCCCACACACACGCATGTGTGCACACACACAAGGCCGGCAGCCAGGACATCCACCCCGGACCCACTTCATTTCAGGTCTATACCCTCAAAAAGAAGCGCTGTTGTGAAATTGAATGCATTTACCGGAGCACTTCTTCCTCTGTTCTGCCAAGAGTGGTCTGTGCTGGGATGCAGGGATGAGGTTGCTGACTACGGAGGCCTTCTTCGTAGCCTCTGATATCACGTAAAAGCTCAGTAAAAACTCTGTGTGTTACTGAACATGAAAAGTTCCACCTCCCCTCTCCCTGTAATCATGGAGTTACAGCTCCATCCATGCTGTAACAGAGTTGACTGTTGAGATTAAAAAAATGTTGGAGAAATGCTGTAGTATGTAATTATATTTTATGTCCATTTTTTTGTTGTCTTAGTTTGAAACAGTTTTTCTGCACTGAAAATATTGCATAGAGGTGTACTTTTTGTAAAATTTAGTTTTTTAGATATTAATCTTTTTTTAAATAATGCAATACAGTTTAGTTTGTGTTCTCCTGTAAAACATTTTTAGTATTTTAGTTGTAGATTTTAGAATTTTAGACCTATTTATTTGGAGTCGACAAACACATTTAATGTTTTCCTGTATTACAAAATTTTATATTACATTTTGTTTGAAATTGAACAAAGAATTCATTTTAATTTTTGTTTAAAAATTAATACAGAGCTAAAAGTAGCTAAAGCATGAGCTTAATAAAATAATGTGTGAAAGAAAGTTAAATGATATTGCCCTGTCCGTAGACAGCTGTGGTCTTCTGAAAGAATGTCCATGAAATGATGGCTGTTCTTAAAAGCACATTTTGAGATAAATTTATTCATGTGTCAGATTTCTCTTCCATTTCTTTTAATAAAAGTTATTGGAAGTAAAGTCATGGGTCATTGCACTTTGTTTTAAAGGACCAGGTTGTCACACAACGGAAGGGAAAAATCCTGAATAGAAAAAAACAATGCATCAAGATGCATTGAGAATGGTTTTAGAGTCAACTCGGAGTTCTGAATCATAATCGAATCATGAGGTGCCTAAAGATTCTCACACCTAGTTTGGACCTCGGTTAGGAAGGAGGACTGACTCATTGGACTTCTTGCAGTTTTAGTTGTTGATCCCTGGAATAGAAGAACAAGACCAGTTTTATCACTAAGAAAATGAAAGGAACTCGTTGGAGATATGAGATGATAATGGTATAGAAGAATCTTCTGGGACCAAATGTACTTTGGGCCCCATCCTTGGGACATGTGGTTGTACGAACCAAACTGGTCCAGACATCCCGCCAGCCAAATAGAACACCCTCCTTCTTCCTCCATCGGTAGACCTGGGGCAGATCATGATTAACCCTTTCTCCATCTCTCTGTCTGACCCAAAAAGGTGATGTCTTAAAATATTTTAAGCATCTATAGGCTGGTTGCATAATTATCTGAATCCACCAAATAGGGGCAGGCAATATGGCCTAAAAGTAATATCACGATATTTCTGCAAATTTTCACCATAACAATATTGTTCACAATATCACAAATGTTTTTTTTTTTGTTTTTTTTAATTTATAAAGAACAATGTCGCAGGCCAGCATTATTTACCTTCAACATCTTTTGGAAAAACAAAATAAAAACTCTGCTTTTTCTCCAGTTTATAAACAACAGCTCAGATTGACATTCAAATATTTTTTGTTCTGTATCAAATATTACAAGAACATAATATAAACCACATCATAAGTGCACTTACATAGTTGGGGTTTCATACTGAATAAGTTTACCTGCATGAGTAGTCTCCTTTGCACGTACATCTCCTGCGACTTTTTGCCTCTTGTTGCATTGAAGGGATGTCATTTTTTTTGGGGGGGGGGTGACTGAATACAATCAAGCTTAAGCAATTGTATGACTCCAGAACCTTCGGACATCAGAGTATTGCTGATGTGTTGTATGTGCGGAAAAACATGTGGGTAGATTATCTGCATTGTGGTTTGGAGACAGGGGTGCTGACAAAAAGACACGAGGTGAAGCTGGAGGTGGCAGATTGAAGATGTTAAGATTCTCATTGGAAGTGAGTAGGAGGGACAGGATTAGAAATGAGTATATCAGAGGGACAGCTCAGGTTGAACGGTTTGGAGACAAAGCAAGAGAGGCAAGGCTGAGATGGTTTGGACATGTGCAGAGGAGGGATAGTGGATATACTGGACAAATGATGTTGAACATAGAGCTGCCAGGCAGGAGGAAAAGAGGAAGACCACAGAGAAGATTCATGGATATAGTAAAGGAGGACATGGAGAGGGTTGGTGCTACAAAGGAAGATGCAAGGGATAGGGTGAGACGGAGGCAGATGATCCGCTGTGGCGACCCCTGAAGGGAGCAACCAAAAGAAGGAGAAGTAGAAGTGTTATTTGTCTTATGTGTTTTTCTTGAATGCTCTTGTGAATACATTTACCCTCTGCTTTATAATCTATAGTATTGCAAATAAATAGTGAATCATATCTGGTCGTGTCTGTGGATTTGTCATTAAGATGAGAAGTCATGATGTCAGTTCACAGTCAAGAACCCTGATCAAATGAAAGCAGTGTGTGTATGCACAATTTGAACCTGGCTCTCCAACATACCACATCCCTGTACACCAGACAGGTACAGAGAATATCTACCTCCATTTTAAATGATGACTCCCACCCTTTGCACTGCCATTTTCAGCTTCTTCTCTCCAGACGGAGGTTTGCTGTCCCAAAAAGAAAAAACCCAGCACTACAAAAACAGCTTTGTTCCTGCTGCTGTTAAAGAGTTGAACAAGATGTAACAATATATTGCACATAATTTAGTTACCTATTTATTAATTTTATTTTATATTTACTTATTTTTGTAGGTTTTTTATTCTGAACCTGACACCAGACAATCACCTTAACCACTACACCACACAACTGCTTTGGGTCACACGCTAACTCACTCACCATTCAGTTCAATTCAACTTTATTTATATAGTGCCATTTCACAACAACAGTAATCTCATAGCACTTTCAACTGTAGGGGAAACCCCCACTATTACAGAAAGACCCCAGCAATTAGGCAACCCCTGTGAGCAAGTGCTTGGTGACGGTGGAGAGGAAAAACTCCCTTTTAACAGGAAGAAACCTCCAGCAGAACCAGGCTAGAACCATCCATCCATCCATCTTCCCATCTTCTACCACTTTTCTGGGGATCCTGGTCACAGATGCAGCAGTTCAAGGAGAGAAACCCATACTTCCCTCTCCCCAGGCACCTGCTCCAGCTCTTCAAGGAGTACACAAAGGTGTTTGCAGGCCAGCTGGGAGACATTGTCTCTCCAGCATGTCCTGGGTCTGCCCAGGGGTCTTCTCCCAGTGAGACATGCCCAAAACACCTCAAGTGTGAGGTGTCCAGGAGGCAGCTTGATCAGTTACCCAAACCACCTGAACTGGCTCCTTTCACTGTGGAGGTGCAGCGGTTCTATCTGAGCCTCTCCTGGATGACTGAGCTCCTCAACCTATCTTTAAGGGTGAGTCCAGCAATCCTACAGAGAAAGCTCATTTCAGCCACTTGTATCCGTGATCTCATTCTTTCAGTCATTACCAAAAATTCATGACCATAGGTGAGGGTAGGAATGTACATTGACCGGTAAATTGACAGCTTTGCATTAGAGCTCAGCTCCTTCTTCACCACAACAGACCAGTACAACGTCCACATCACAGCAGATGCTGCTCCAATTCATCTGTCAATCTCCCACTCCATTCTCTCCTCATCCGTGAATAAGACCCCAAGATACTTTAACTCCTCACTTGGGGCAGGACAGTCCACCCTTTTTCAACTCAAACACTAGCAAAATGTTCTATTGACAAGCCACACAGCCTGACAGATATTTCATAAACATGAATTTTGGAACATAAAAAGAAGTACATGGAATTTTTTTGTTTTGCTGAAGAATACAGTTGTGTTTGTGAGTGTGAAGTGTCATCAAGTTTGGATCACTACATCAGAAGATATATCAGAAAATACAGGTCAAGGAAAAGCTGTACAAATTCACTGATCAAAAAAATCAAAACTGATTGACATTTTTGAATAATTTTTCAAAACTTTCCATTATCAATGTCTGTAGATGATCTCTGCTTAATTTCAAGCAATTTGGGTAAATGGGGTAGGAGGAGGCCATTTGGACTTCACTTGCACATTTTTGAAAATATGGTGCAGAAAACTTAATTTTTAGAGCATAAGACCCTGATTTTAAGCACCCTGATTTTTGGTCTTTTGAAAGAAGTGGGGAGAATTTCTGATCAGACTGTAAAATTTCATGTTTTTAGGCATTATTCTTTTTGCTCCCCACGCGCTTTTAGTGGAGAAAAAAATAATCAGAAAAAGAAGGAGAGGAATCAGAACAATTAAAATAGGTCTGCAGCAGAGTTCCTTTGAACCCTGGTATCAGCTGTCGGTCAATGGCCATCTTTTATTCAACATCAGTATGAGCCCCAAAATTTTGCAACTGGTACATCTCTACTCTGAAGGCTTCCCCACAGGAAAGCACATAATTGCAGTGAAGACCTCATAAAAGGTTGTGTGTTCATTCCTATCTGCCTGTGCTTTATATAAACTTTACAAGACTGTTACAATGGGGCAAAGTCAAAAAAGTTGTAGCTCTGAAGTTCAATTTTATTTCAGCTTATCTACTTAGTAAGTAAACAGCAGTGTAAAGTACACAGTCAGCTGATGTTGGCCAATCACAAACTTACACACACACACGATTTGTCCTGCAGGCCCTCATATGGAAACATCTAACCTTTCCCTGACCATTATTGTTTCCGTTGATTGACTTTGTGTTTTAAACACACAAATGTTTTCCATGTCTGCTTTTTAACAGCTGTAAATATTATTCAGCAGCAAGCAGCCCAGAGGCCATGGAGCTGACAGTCGATATAAGCTGGGGCCTGTCATAACAGCTTGAGAAGAAAAGTGTAATGATAAGACTGGGGTTGGGGAAGGGGGAAAATCACACACCTATATTTAACACAAAATTTCTTTTTCAACGACACAATACCAGTCAACTTGACAATAATAGGAAAATAATGTATGGCTACTCACCATTGTGCTGGTTTGTCTTTAGTTGTTTACAGCTGAAGGGTCTCACAGTGTGCCTATAATGAGATCTCTGTGAGGAACGTCCTCTCAGTGAGGGACACACAAACTTTTATAGCTGCTAAAGGAGAAGGAGGGGCCACCAACAGCTGAGACTGGGCCCTTCCACATTAAAATTAGACTTCCTGTTATAACCTTGTCATAATAAAAGCAAATCTAGTAATGGTGTAGCTAGAAATTGAACACAAGTCAAAATTGTGGGAGAAAACCAGAGAACCCAGAAGAAACCCATGAAGCATGGAGAGAACATGTAATTGGTATTAAGCTTAAGTTCAATCACAGACCCTCTTGCTGTGAGGCAGCAGTATTAACCACTGAAGCACCGTGCAATTTCTTTGTCAAAACTTTGTTGCAAATTTATGACCGTTTCCTCATAAGTTTGCAATGTTTTTCTTCATAAATGTATGACTTTTGTTGTAATAAATTCACTATAAACTTACAACTTATTTATATACTGTTTATACAACAGTTAGTTCCAACCAAGCGATTTGACTGGACAATAGGGATTCCAGGTGTTACTATATTCCATTATAATTGCACTCCAATGTTTCACTGGATATTTATCACTCCGGTTCAAAGGTGTTCATGTATCCGTTAATTAGTAATAGCAATTTTCTGTCAACTCTCAGTGAGAATTACAATACTGTGCTGGACACCTTACTTTCCACAGTGAGGCACTGTTTGAAAAGATTTCTTACCTAACCCGGAAGTCCCACCCATTTGAAAAAAAAAACTTCATTCAGTTTACAAAGTTTGCTCTTGTATAAACATCGTTAAGCTATTTCACATCTGTTTAAAAAACAATAGGCAGTGCTAGAGTTGAATTTATTATCTCGATGAGCAAACCACAATACCTTTGTGGTGATGGACTCTTTGTTTCATCTGAAAATGCAAAGAAAAAGTAAGCGAAATGTGCTGAAGCCAAATCACTAGCACGCTAACTAGCTACTGGCATTAGTTGTGTTTTGATCTTAGCTCTTCTGTGGTACTGACTCAACAGGTGACTGGTAGGTTTTATAAACACTTACTTTTGCACTTAACATTTGTTTACATGTGTGTTTACATTTGTTTGCATTTGTTTACATGGGGGGCAAGGAGCTCTGGAGGAGTAGTACCTTTCCTAGTGGCCCTAGTTGTGTCCCAGACTGGTCTCCCCAGACCAAGCGTAAAGTGAAGCAAACCCATCAGAACTCTACTTACATCTTAGGAGTCTGGGCAATTATGGCCAGCCCCAAGTAGCCACTAGCCTATCCTTGACAAAGACCATCCGTGCATGGTGAAGAGCCACATGACGCCCGAGGTACCCCTGTTAACATTGCAAAGCACGGTGGATCTAGGGGAGCATACCCCGAAAAAAAAAAACCCAATACGCTGTTAGAATCTATATACGTAGCACAATGAAGACGTCTTATTATTATAAACCATACTGCAATGTCTGTCACATAGGTGAACAAAGGATGCATCCCTCAGTAACTAGCTGGGCTGAGGTCAGAAAGTGTGCTACTGACTGTGACAGTTTGTCACTGTCCTCCAAAACATCGGGTACTAGAACTCATTACCAGACTAAAAAGACTGGTACCTTAAAAAAAAAAACAGTGATTCAACATAATAATATCCGCATCGGCACAACAAACATAAGAACCCTACAGGATGATCTGAAACTAGCCTCGTGTGTGAAGACCAGTGTAATCTAGGTCTGGACATTCTGGCAATGCAAGAAGTCAGACATACATCGACAGGAATGATGACATTCGATGATGAGTCCCTGAGAGGATGGTCACTTGTATGGAGTGGCCATAAACAGAAACATGAGCAGGGAGTAGGGATACTGCTTGTACCACATGTGAAACTAGAATGTTATCAGGAATATCTACCTGCCAGGATAATATTAACTACAGTGCATGTGAATGGGATGAGATTATGTATCTTAAATGCATACTCCCCGACTAATTCAACCAAGTCAAAATCTTCAAAATCTGCCTTCTATGAAGCCCTGAGTAAAAAAAGGAAGAGCTCGACAAAAATCCAAAGTTCAAACTTGTTACCCTTGATGATTTTTGGTATACTTGCTTTATTAATCCTTACTTTCCTTCCTCGGAAAGTAAGGAAATCAGGAGTATAGGGTGACACACTCGGTCACAACTCTGATAGAGTTGCAACTAATGATACTGAAGGTATGTTGGCATGGTGTTTGAAAAACCAAATGAGGATAATGAACAATATCTTTAGAACAAAAAGGATACATTGTGAGACATGGCGGTATTCTGGTGCTGATAAATGGAAACGAGTTGATTACATCTGCACAACAAGATGGGTATCCAGATTTGTTCGATCGTGCCGAGTGTTTGTTGGACCTTCAGTGTTGTTCGATACTGATCATAGGCTTTTGGTGATGAATATAAGATTGCCCTATTCAAAGAGAAGGCCTTGTGAGTTAAATCATAAATGTCAAGCATGCTCTGAAAAAGTACTACAGACCATCAGGTATTGAGAGATAGCCCACTACTGCAGCAGAAGTTAACAGAGAAGCTGGACAAGGAATTTGAAGGAATGGACCTTGAAGATTTGGATTAATTAAATAAACATATCATTATTACAGTTAAGAAATGTGCTGAGGATGTCTGTCCTAGGATATACTCAGATGTGAAGAAGAAAGAACTGTAGGAAGATTCATGAGATTCAAGAGATTCAAAGATTTTATTTGTGAAAACTACTATATGTACAGGACATACAGGAGAACTGAAATACTGTTTCGCTCTCTCTTCAGTGGTGTGCACAATATAAAAAAGGAATAAGGCTGGAAAAACAACAAGAAGCAGTCTATGTACAGTAATGCTACCTGTAGTGCAAATAGCAACAAAGCTAAAACCCAGACATCTCATAGTGCAAATAAAGATAAACGATAAAACCCAGCAATCCTATATACAGAAGAAGTAAAGCAGTAATACTCATAGTTGACAGTTTGATGCGGTAGTGTAGGTGCAGACAGTGACAGATTGGACTGCACATGATCAATATTGCGGTAACAGACAGCAGCAGGTATGACATTTGTGCAAATGGTTGCAGTAAAGTGCAGAGACATACAGCAGCAAATGTATTACTATTGGTGTGCCAGTCTTTCTGTGCCAACAGCTGAGGTAGTTATTGTGTAGGTGAGTGCGCTACGGTCTGGGGGGTGAACAGAGTTCAGGGTCCTCCCTGTTTAGCAGTCTTGTGGAATGGGCCCAGAGGCTCCAGTACCTTTTCCCTGAGGGCAGGGGGCTGAAGAGGGAGTGAGAGGGGTGGGAGGTGTCACCTGCAATGCTGATGGCTCTGCAGGTGAGGCGGGTGAGGCAGATATCCGAGACGGGGGGGGGGCAGAGGGGCACCGATGATCTTGCTGGCAATTTTCACTGTGCGTTGTTCCAGCAGGAGGCGGTGCAGGTTCCATACCACACCGTGATGCAGCTGGTGAGGATGCCCTTAATGGTGCTTCGGTAGAATGAGCACATGATGAGGGGTAAGACTTGTGTTCTCCTCAGATTGGGGAGGAAACAGAGGCTAGTTTGAACCTTCTTGGCCAGTGATGTGGTGTTGTTCGACCAGGAGAGGTCCTCAGAGTGCCCCAGGAACTTGGTGCTGCTCACCTTCTCCACAGGTGCTCCATCGGTGATCAGAGGGGGATGCTGTGTGTGTCCCCTCCTGAAGTCAACCACAATCTCCTTGGTTTTTCCCACGTTCATGAAAAGATTATGAGGTGAGGTGAGACCACTTGACCAGCTGGCTCACCTCATTTCTGTAGCTGGCCTCCTCATTGTTGGTGATGAGGCCCACCACCGCCGTGTCGTCCGCAAACTTGATGATGTGGTTGGTGGTGTAGGCTGGTACACAGTCATGGGTCAGCATGGTGAAAGGCAGCGGGCTGAGCACACACCCTTGTGGGGCCCCTGTGCTCAGTGTGATGGTCTTGGAGGTGTTGCTTCCAACTCACACATTCTGTGGCCTCCCTGTGAGAAAGACCAGCACCCGGTTACAGAGACAGGTTTTGAGTCCCAAGTGTCTGAGTTTTTGTGTTAGGTGCTGGGGGATGATTGTGTTGAATGCAGAACTGAAATCCAAGAACAGCATTCACACGTAGGAGTTCTTTGAGACCAGGTGGGTGAGGGCTGGATGGAGAACAGCAGAGATGGCATCTTCTGTGGATCTGTCTGACCTGTATGCAAACTGAGATGGGTCGTGGGAGGAAGGGAGGGGGGATGAACTTAATGTTCTGCATGACTAGCCCCTCGAAGCACTTCATTATGATGGGGGTCAGTGCTACGGGCCGGTAATCGTTGTAGCTGGATGGGATGGGTTTCTTTGGGACTGGTATTATGGTAGCAGTTTTGAAACACGTGGGGACAATAGCTTGACTCGGAAATTTTGAAGATGTCGGCCAGGACATTCTTGAGCTCCTCCGCACAGTCCTTCAGAATGTGGCCTGGTATGTTGTCTGGTCCAGCTGGCTTGTGTGGGTTGATGCTGGAGAGGGTCCTCTTCACACTTGGTGGATCCAGACTTATGGCCTGCTCATCTGGGGGAGGAGTGATCTTCTGTGCTGATGTGCTGTTTTGTGTTTCAAAGCTGCCAGGTCATTTAGGTTGTTAAGCAGTGTGATGTCATTTGCACAAGTCTGAGGTGGAGATTTGTAGTTGGTGAGGGTCTGTATGCCATGCCAGAGGGAACATGCATCTCTGGTGTTGCTGAAGTGTCAAGATATTTTCTTGCTGTATTGTCATTTTGCCTCCTAGCTGTTGTTAGTCCTGCAGTGTCGCCGGCCCTGAAGGCTGCGTCCTGAACTCTCAGGAACCTGTGAACCTCTGCTGTCATCCATGGCTTTTGGTTAGCATGAACAGTGATGTTGTTGCAGTAAGTGACATCATCAATGCATTTAACTATATATTGTACAACAACCTCAGTGTACTCCTCTATGTTTGTGTGTCCATTGTGAGTGGCTGCATGCTTGAAAGTGTCCCAGTGTGTAGTGCTGAAGCAGTCTTTCAGAGCATCTGAGGCCCCCTCTGGCCACACATGTACCTGCTTTTTTGTTGATTTGACTCTCTCGCAAATGGTACGTGATCTGTGGAAGTGCACCAATCAAGTGGAGGCTAGAAAGCTACAGAAATTCTTCAAGATTCGATGTAGGCAGTTAAAAAACGACTACTATAAGGAACTGGCTGCGAACATAAATTTTGCTGCTGAAGCAAGGGCAGCTGAAAAGGAATTTGGCGAAGAAGTTCAAGATAATGAAATCCAAATCTAAGCATGCAATCTCAAAATCCAAGCTCAAGCAACACTATGAAAAGCACTTTGAGCAGAGGGAGCTAGCTACTCCACCTGAGCTTGTAAACCTGTGTGACTTCTTACATCTCAGTGATGAGGCCGTATATATAGATGAAGAGGTACCAGATGAGGAGGTTCATGACGTTTTGAAAAGCTTTAAGAATGAGAGCACCAAATTGCTGATGCCTCAGTGCCAGAGCCTTGGTGGAGGTATGCATTCTCGGATCATCACCAAAATGTCATGATTTCCTCTTTAGCCCAAAGACCACCTCTGGTAAAAATTTCATCCAAATCCATCTAGTAGTTTTGGAGTATTCGTGCTAACACACTGTGAGAAGATAACAGCCTTGGTGGAAATATGCATACTGGGATCATTACCAAAATGTTATGGGTTCCTCTCTAGCCCAAGGACCACCTCTGGTAAATAGTTCATGCAAATCAATTCAGTAGTTTTGGAGAACATGTCTGCGCAGTTAAAATAATCTGCAGTTCACATGCCCATACTATTGGCAGCAGTGAAGAGCCACCAACCTGATTTGAACAGCTGCAATCCAAACACACAGAAGAGCATGGTGGCAGATGTTTTAAATGACAGAAGTGACGGAGGTATGTGAATACAATGACAATCAAGATGAATAGGAGCTTTTGCTGTTTAGTGGCAGAGGAAGAAAACAGACAGGCAAAAAGACAGACGTTTGTTCACCCAGTACTGGCGGATTGCTCAGTACTCTCCTCTGGTGGGAGTTTCCGGGAGCGTGCACAGTACTGTTCCATTGACAGTATAGGTGAGCTATTTTTGTGTTTATTTCAAAAACAAAGCACTATTTCAAAATTCTGGTAAATTAAAAGTCGAGAAAATATGGTGACACAATGATACAAGCCTTTAGTTCCACTTAATTTTGGCCAGGCAAGCTGAAACAGAGAGGCAGACAGAAGGACAGATACACACAGCCACAAACAGACACAATAACTGATTACCGTATGCCTCTGTTTCACCGAGGCATAACAACAAAAGTGCAGAAACGGATAAGCTAAACACCGACTATCTAACGTATAATGAGAGTAAATATCTAATTAATGTGATCCTATCTCTGATGGTATTGATATGAACACTTGTTAAGATCCCTGTCTCATGGCTTCATTCCAATATTATCTATTTATATAAGAAGGGAAAACTGAGTGTCACTGAGAACTATCGTGGTCTGTCCATTGGAGCAAATATGAGTTGTATTCTCACAAAAATCATCATAAACCGATTTAAGGAAGCGTACGAAACACACATTAGTGAAGCCCAATATGGTTTCCGCCAGTACTGATCAACAGCTGATGCAATGTTTATTTTGAAGTTGGTCACTTATAATGTTCGTCACTCCTGATTTCCTCTTTCAAATGCTGAGTATATGAACGGGCACAGCACAGCTCACATCGATATTATAAGCACTTTACATGAACACAGCAGCATCCATCAGTGGGATGAAGTCCAAGTTTGATGTTTGTATAGGATGCCACCAGGGAGGCAAAGAATCCCTTTTTCTGTCAACTGCTGTATTACTTTGACTTTGTGATAAAGTTGCAGCCAGTGAGATTAATAAGGCCTTCCCTGACGGATGGGGAATTAATCTTGAATACAACATACATTGCATCCGGAAAATATTCACAGTGCTTGACTTTTTCCACATTTTGTTATGTTACAGCCTTGTTCCTGGAGTGGTGGCCTAGATGATAGAGCATCCGCCCCACAACCAGGAGGTTGGGGGTTCAAGTCGCAGTCAGGTTATACCAAATACCATATGAAAATGGTACTTCCCACCTTCTAGCTTGGTGCACAGCGTAATAGAATGGGGAAAGGAGAAGTTGTTTGTGCCTTGCATGGCAGTGACCCCTCTGATTCTACATGTGATTAACATTGTAGATAGGAGAAATGTAATTTCGTTCTACTGCACATGATTGGCTGTATGGACTGAAAGACAACAGAGATGGCTTAATATTATTCCAAAATGGATTCAATGAAATTTTTTCCTCAAAATTCTACACACAATATCCCATAATGACAACATGAAAAAAGTTTTTTTTATATAGATTTTTGCAAATTTATTAAAAATAAAAAACTAAGAAATCACGAAGCTCAAAACTGAGCTCAGGTGCATCCTGTTTCCACTGATCATCCTTGAGATGTTTCTGCAGCTTAATTGGAGTCCACCTGTGGTAAATTCAGTTGATTGGACATGATTTGGAAAGGCACACACCTGTCTATATAAGATTCCACAGTTGACAGTGCACGTCAGAGCACAAACCAAGCATGAAGTCAAAGGAATTGTCTGTAGACCTCTGAGACAGGACTGTCTTGAGGCACAAATCTGGGGAAAGGTACAGAAAAATTTCTTCTTCTTTGAAGGTCCCAATGAGCACAGTGGCCTCCATCATCCGTAAATGGAAGAAGTTCTGAACCACCAGGACTCTTCCTAGAGCTTGCCGGCCGTCTAAACTGAGCGATCGGGGGAGAAGGGCCTTAGTCAGGGAGGTGACCAAGAACCCGTTTGTCACTCTGTCAGAGCTCCAGGGTTCCTCTGTGGAGAGAGGAGAACCTTCCAGAAGGACAGCCATCTCTGCAGCAATCCACCAGCCGGACAGAAAAGCACATGGCAGCCCACCTGGAGTTTGCCAAAAGGCACCTGAAGGACACTCAGACCAAGAGAAACAAAATTCTCTTGTCTGATGAGATGAACATTGTACTCTTTGGCTTGAATGCCTGGCATCATGTTTGGAGGAAACTAGGCACCGCTCATCACCAGGCCAAAACCATCCCTACAGTGAAGCATGATGGTTGCAACATCATGCTGTGGGGATGTTTTTCAGTGGCAGGAACTGGGAGACTAGTCAGAATAGAGGGAAAGATGAATGCAGCAATGTACAGAGACATCCTGGATGAAAACCTGCTCCAGAGCCCTCTTGACCTCAGACTGGGGTGACAGTTCATCTTTCAGCAGGAACACGACCCTAAGCACACAGCCAAGATAGCAAAGGAGTGGCTTCAGGACAACTCTGTGAATGTCCTTGAGTGGTCCAGCCAGAGCCCAGATTTGAATCCAACTGAAATCTCTGAAGAGATCTGAAAATGGTTGCGCACCGACACTTCCCATCCACCCTGATGGAGCTTGAGAGGTGCTGCAAAGAGGAATGGACGAAACGGGCCAAAGATAGGTGTGCCAAGCATGTGGCATCATATTCAAAAAGACTTGAGACTGTAATTGCTGCCAAAGGTGCATCAACAAAGTACTGAGCAAAGGCTGTGAATACTTATGTCCATGTGATTTCTTAGTTTTTTATTTTTGATAAATTTGCAAAAATCTCAAAAAAACCCCAAAACTTTTTCACGTTGTCATTATGGTGTATTGTGTGTAGAATTTTGAGGAAAAAATGAATTTAATCCCTTTTGGAATAAGGCTGTAACATAACAAAATGTGGAAAAAGTGAAGTGCTGTAAATACGTTCCGGACGTACTGTAGAGCTTTGTAAGTGAGAAGAAGTATTTTTAACTTAATCGTAGATTCTATGAGAAGCCAATGAAGGGAGACCAGAACCAGAGAGATATGAGCTCTCTTTCTCAAACCTGTTAACTCTAATAGCTGCAGCATTTTGGATCAACTGAAGTCTTTTTAGAGACATTTTAGGACAGCTTGATAATAAAGAAGTACAGTGATCCCTCACTTATCGCGGTTAATGGGTTCCAGAACCGACCGCGAAAAGTGAAAAACTGCGAAGTAGCGTCACCCCTAATGACATCATCCATAAATAAAACGTACGTTCATTCTCTCACTCTCTCTCTCATATGATACGTGTGTGTGTGTGTACGTGTACATACATACGTAGATGTAAACAAAGTGTACATAAATATGTTTTTAGAACTCTTTTATTCTTATAACAAGATACGTAACTCAAGATGAAAATGATTTACTGCACAGGTTAATGAGAGCTTTACTGCTCCTCAGGTGACGCCTCATCGTGAGGTGCTGGAGGCGCAGGATCATCGAGGGCAGCTTCCGATAGAGCTGAAGCTGCAGGAGGTGGCGTAGTGGCTCGACGGGAAGACTATTTCGCACAAAATGGCACAAGAGAACAGCAAAAAGTTCCACGCGGCGAGACTAAGTAACACGAGCGATAAAAAGCAATGAATGCGGTCTTCCTTCCCTTCATGGGCGCTCGGCAGGGAGAGGAGGTGGGTGAAACGTCTCGGCCAATCAGCTTGCGGGGTGAAACGTCTCGGCCAATCAGCTTGCGAGATTTCCGAGCAGAGCCAACACGAGAACAGCGAACAGAGAGTTGTGCTGCTCTCCGTGTTGACACCTGATGGTCTAATGTAGTCTCCCTGCCTTCTGCTAGCGCCCGCCCATTATTTCTCAATTTTGAATTTTTGATGAATATTTTTGAAAAATCCGCGACGCACTGAGGGCGCGAAAGGTGAAGCGCGAAGTAGTGAGGGATCACTGTACAACAATCTAATCTAGAACTAAAGGTGTGTTCACACCAAACGCGAACGGGTGGCGAAAATCCATACAAAGTGAATGGGAAGACGCGAGTACATGCAAATTTGCGTTGTCGTGTGTTTGCATCCACTAGCAAGCTAGCTGCTATTTAGCTAGCTGCTAGCTTTGAGATTCTTCTGTCACCATTGCAGAGTAAACTAGTTAGAAAATGAAACTCACTCACCGGGAGACAGGAGGACCAGGAACTCTTCAGCTGAATTGGGATTTTGGAGTCATTTACCCACGGTTTCCAGCCACGGACGTCCTAGCAAGTTACCAAGCTAGCAACATAAACACCCATCATCTGTAAAGTTTTGGAGGCTTGACACGAAATTTTCAGGTGAGCACCCGGTCGGATAATGTAAACCTAAGCATGACGTTATTTTGGGAATTTCCACAGCAAGTTGAACACAGCTGCAGAAGTTTTAAAGACAACTTCGCCTGTCTGCATCTCACTATTCATGTCTGTTGGCGTGTTTACATTGAGTTATAATGTAATCATGCCGCATGAAGAATTCGCCTGTTCGCGTTTGGTGTGAACGCACCTTAACAAAATATGGATCTTCATCAGCTGTAATGCGAGGGCCACTGGTTTGTAGCTATTCAGGTCCTTGGGGTAAGTGATGGGAATTACGGTTCTTTTAAAAGAGCCCATTCTTATGGCTTGGCTCACTCAAAACAGCCGGCTCTTTTGGCTCCCAAATACCTCCTCACATTTTTTGTTGCTTAAATTAGTTTATTACCAAAATAAGGTAAACTTATTTGTAAAATGAATTACTAATATGCAAAGCATATATCAAATGTTTATTATTTATATTGCTTATTATACTCAACAAAACAAACTTTAAAGTACAAAAACAACTGGTGTCATGAATTCCTGCCTTTCTGAGGCAGGAGAGACTGAAACCCAAAAGCAGGAGAATATTGTGGGCATTTATTTAAAAAAGTAATGTTACAGTCCAAAATAAACAAAACAGACAAATAGTACAAGGCAAACAGGGATGACTCCAGGACGCTCTACAGCTTGCTAGTGAGTACAACCTGTCACCACGGGTTGAGATGCCGTCTCGGCACTCAGCCCATGTTTTCCCTTTTCCCATTGAGCAGCGTCTCAGCAGGCTCCCAGCTGGCAGCATTACGGACGGCTGGGGCCAATTAGTCCTCATCAGCTGGGGCGCTGCCAATGAGGATAAATAGGAGCAGCCTCGATGACTCGGGGCTGCGACATAAACACATTGCTAAGCTGAAGCCCCTTCGTCTGGTGTCAGCTTATACTCCTCTTGCAGCATTCCTGTGTTTGTATCCCGCTGTGAGTATGTACGTCTTGTTACCCCCACGTCCGGTACGAGCTGCTTACCTCTGCGCTGTGCAACCTGTGAGTGTACCTCTGCATGAGTATCTGTGCTCTCCTCATCCCTTATCCCTTACCCAAAATAAACCATCACGACTCACTGGCTTGTCCCTGGCTCTGATTGCCCGGCTCCCTAGAGCCGGATATGACAGTATGTCGCAACCAGAAGAGTTGCCGGCGGCCGTGAGTCGCTGTGGAAATGTACCTTTCTGTCCGGGTGTCAGCGCTGCTAGCATGCCGTTTCCCAGGAGTCACTTCCGGCGCCAGGGCAACGAGCTGAGGTCCATCTCGGAGGCTGTCGACGGGACATTCTTCACCCTGCACGACGCCTCCAACGCGAGACGCTGGCATCCGGGCCGTGCTGAGGAACTCCTGGACTGTCACCCTCACTCTCTGTACCATCTGGAGGACAGTGCCAGGATAGACGCTGCAGGTACACAGCGAGAGAAGCTCCACGGGGTGGATGGAAATCCCGGCGGGGTGTCGAAGTGGGCGACGTCTTTCCCCGCTTCGGGGTCCCGTTCCTGCCGCCATTCCAGTCCGGGAGTTCGCGCCAACCAGAGGACTTCCCCCGACCTGCGCCACGTCACTCGGGATTCCCTTCAAGGAGCCGCAGCTGACAGCAGTTATGTCTGGGGTCGAGTGGCTGTCGCGAGCTCCACTGTGTTTCCTGACACCACCTTCAGGCATGTGGCGGCGGCAGTGAGGTTGATGGAGAGGACTTCAGGGCTACGAAGCTTTCCCGTGCTCGGCGCCTTCCTCGCCTCGATCTCCAATCTGGAGCGGCGAATCCTGGGTTTCCCCCTTGCTTCGTTCCCCGGGAATAGCCTCCATCACATCGCCGAGTCACCTCTGCACGAACCTCGTCCGGATCCAGTTCTGGGCCATCGTCAGGACAGTTCCTCCCACGCAGCTGTCACCTCTTCGCCTCGTCTGTGTGGAGATTCTACAGCCCCGTTCCCTGAGCCTCATTTCCCCGCTGTCATTCCTGGACATTCGGGCTGGCTCACCCCGGCTGTTTTCCCCTCCTCCTCGACGCGCTTTCTGACTGCTGTGTGTGCCTGGAATTCCGGCCTGGTGAGCTCTCTGCTGGAGACAACGCGAGCGATCCTCAGACGAACTCCCGGGGGGTCCTCCGTTATCGCCGGGCGGGGAGAGGAAGAAGCAGAATCCACTACAGCAGGCGATACTCAACCTCCAGGGGGCAGGCAAGTCATTGTTTTTTCACACCTGCTTAATGATTTGCTCTGTCACATCCCTGGAGGAGAAGTTCAGGGTTCGCAGCTCCCTGAACTCTCCCCACCTGCTGTAACCTGTATTCCTAATCCCGCATCCTCTGTGTCTCTCTCCACCGAGCGGTCCCCGGCTCCGGGTCAACGTGGTGGGATATGGAGAGGGCCTGTGGTTCCACCGCTACATTGCGGACGGAGGAGGGGGACTGACTGCTGCGTGGAGTCTACGCCGACGATTGAGCGTCCCCGGGTCTCCACGGAGGAGCGGTTCGGTCCAGCGGGACGAGATTCTTCTGGCTTCACGCCGAGTGGATCGTCGGCGGGGTCACCGGAGCCGGAGGAATCTCAAGCTGTGCTGACCATCGTGCTGGCTGCGGGGCCCGACGCGGCTAGATGGGAGCCTGACAACGACCTGACGACGGATCCTGGATCTTCGCAGTCCTGGACGGCGCCAGAACCCGAGATCAGGCGAGTGCTCTCCTTTCTTTTCTCTCTTTTTATCTTTGAGCACTTCAGCCTATCTCCAGGGGAGACGAGCAGGGTGCAGCCGCCCGCTGCATCTGAGCTCGTCTCGCCGGGTTCTGGCGCTGCCGGTGATCCTGATCCCGGTTCTGTTTTCTCTTCTAAGCCTTCTTCCAGGGTCACCGGCGAGGAGTTGCTGTTCCTCGTGGTGCTGGAGGGTCCGGGTTCAACGTTGGAGGTCGGTTCTGGTGCAGTGTCCAACGTGGGTTCGCCCGAGACCCAATTGGGGTCCAACGGGGGTTCGCCTGAGGCCCGATCGGGGTCCGACGTGGGTGCTGCCCCAGTATTGTCCAGGTCCGGTGAGGAGGTGGCTGCTTCCCTGCGGCCCCGCCGCCCTCGTCATCGGCTCTCCCCAGAGCCTCTTCCACCGGGATCCGCTCTGATCCTTCGCTCGTCTCAACGGTCCTGGTGGTTGAGTGATGCGGGTCGATGACCCGACCCACAGAACTTTCGGTTCGGTGATCTGGTTCCCCCCACTGGTCTGTGTTTCCCTCTGGGCAGCCTGGTTCGGCTGCCGGTGGACTGGATTCCTGGGATCTGGGTCCGGAGTTCGCCGTCCGAACAATTCTCTTTCCCTGATTCGCCAACAGGACGATGGGCGGGGAGATCTCCGGAGCCATCTCGGCTATTTGTGGACTCTGCCTGCCATGTTCCTCGGGTGTCCCTTTTTCTTTTATCTTTGTGAAGGTCACTCGGGTGTAATATTTTGTCCTGTTGGTGGATTCGTTTTTATAGTGCTGTGTTTTCCATCGCTCATGCTCAGCATTTTACTTTTTGTGCCATGTTTTTAGCCTCGTTTTTTCATTGTAGAGTTATGTTTTGTTTCCTTTCAGACCATGCTCTGCAGTTATCCATTTATTCCAGTCACTTTCATTTCTTTAGGTGGCTGTGGGTATTTATATATTCGTGTGTGTGGGTTTTTCTTTGCCTGCACTCAGTTTCTTTTTTATGCCCTGTTGGTTCATTATAGAGTCATGTGCCTTGTTTTCCGTAACACCATGCTCTGTAGTTGTCAATTTGTTCCAGTCACCTTCACTTTTCTTGGTGACTGTGTATGTACTTAGTGGCGCTGTGTATTGTGTTCCCCTTTATTTAACCTTGCTCAGCATTTTTACCCTGTACCTTTTTGGTGGTTTTTTTCCTTGCTCTGGGTCACGCATTGTTGGTACTCTCTGAGTAGTGTGTAACCGGCGTGCTGACCCAGTTCTTCTCCCCATTCAAACCTGGGTTGATTATTCCCTGTTTTGTTCAGTATTGTATTTGTTTTTTTTTCCCTGCCACCCTACATTGCCCCATTGGTGTTGTCCTTCCCTTGGCCTCTTCCCCTCCAATCCTGCCTCCCTTCCTCCCACCCTAGGTGTGGGGGGGGGGGGGGGGCTAGGATGTTCCTGGTCGTTCAGGAGCCCGACCTTGAGGGGGGGGGGGCTCTGTCACCACGGGTTGAGATGCCGTCTCGGCACTCAGCCCATGTTTTCCCTTTTCCCATTGAGCAGCGTCTCAGCAGGCTCCCAGCTGGCAGCATTACGGACGGCTGGGGCCAATTAGTCCTCATCAGCTGGGGCGCTGCCAATGAGGATAAATAGGAGCAGCCTCGATGACTCGGGGCTGCGACATAAACACATTGCTAAGCTGAAGCCCCTTCGTCTGGTGTCAGCTTATACTCCTCTTGCAGCATTCCTGTGTTTGTATCCCGCTGTGAGTATGTACGTCTTGTTACCCTCACGTCCGGTACGAGCTGCTTACCTCTGCGCTGTGCAACCTGTGAGTGTACCTCTGCATGAGTATCTGTGCTCTCCTCATCCCTTATCCCTTACCCAAAATAAACCATCACGACTCACTGGCTTGTCCCTGGCTCTGATTGCCCGGCTCCCTAGAGCCGGATATGACACAACCTAATGAAATGACCCAAGGCACTACTGGTGTAACAGATAGTGGGGGAAGCAAAAGAGAAAACCCAAGGCACTCCAGATGTAACTGGAAGTGGGGGGGAACAAAACAGTACTCACAGGGCTGGAGCGGTCCGAGTCAATCCCAGAACACAAAAGAGATAAAATGCTGAGGGCAAAATAGGAGACTGAGCAGATGACGATCCAATAATCTGGAAAACACAAGTGGGAACACAGAGCTTAAATAACACATGACATAATGACCAGAGTGATTGCCAGTGTGAGTGGGTGTGTGCAAGCTGAGTGAGTGAAGGTGTGCATGCATGTGTGCATGTGTGTGCGTGAGTGTGTGATTGGAATGAGTGGGTATGTGTTGAGCTGAGTGAGTGCAGGTGTGAGTGAGAGTGTGTGTGTATGTGTGCATGTGCGTGCTTGAGTGTGGGTGTATGGATCTGAGCAGGGAGAGGAACAGACAGTAACAAATTGGAATCATCTGTCAGCACCAGACAGGAGAGGAGGGGCCCAGAACCAAAATAACAACAGAACATGGCAGAACAAAGAAACACAATATGGAACTCAAAAGGTAACAGAAAACACAAATCATAAAGGAACAGAAAAAGGCCATGAAGCCGGGCTCTGGAGAATCCCAAGCCTGATTCATGGCAACTGGGGTCATAGCATTTTGCACAAATTGTCTCATAGAGCTCTGGGTTGTAGTTCTAGGTGGTTGTGGTAGTGTAGCTACTGGATGATGCTGTAGATAGAGCAGCAGCAACAGTTGAAGTAGACAAAGTGGCACTTTAACTGGGTAGCAGGTTCACTTGCTTTTCTTTTTTCTTCCAACTGCACTGATGGATGTAGGCTACTGTTCTAATGTGCCTGTGCAGGTTATCTGTAGGGCCTCCATGATATATTTTCACCTTGCACACACTATACTCTGCTTTTGTGTTATTAATGTAACTAAAATGCATCCAAATTTTCGTCTGCTTCCAGCCAGCATTTTACATCTGTAGGGGTTGTTCAAAAACATGCACGTTAGGTTAATTGGCATCAAACTGGGGATTCTAAATTGTCCTTAGGTATGACTGTGAGAGTGAATGGTTGTCTGTCTGTCTGTGTTGGCCCTGCGATGGACTGGCGATCTGTCCAGGATGTACCCTGCCTCTCGCCCAAAGATGCTGGGATAGGCTCCAGCACCCCCGCAACCCGAAAAGGATTAAGCGGAAGAAGATGGATGGATGGATGGATGGATGGATGGATGGATGGGTTGTTCTCTCTCGTCTCTCTTTCTCCTGTCTGTCCAGTGTGTGTGCAGGCTTCTGCAAGTAACGCCACCCCTCCCCCTCCTGCTCAATGAAGCCAATCATGTGTGGCTTGAGCAGTAAGAAATAGAGGGAAAAAAAACAAACAAAGTGTCTCTGGCTCACAGGCAGGATCTGGCTCTGGTCGGTCACTTCAAAGAGCTGGCTCTAAAGCCTTAATCAGGTTGCATTTCCCCTTTGGTCCACGTGTGCTTTGGATGAGTCCGGTGACCACGAGGCATTGTACGTACTCACTTTTTTCGTCTGGAAGGAAAAGCAGTTGACGTATGCGCACAATTATTTGTAGTTTCGCCCCAGCCCTATGGGTAGCGCAAATGGACTAACATACCAGTTTGTTCACCGGTTAGAGTGACATACATTTTTTTTGTAGCAACAGCAATGGTGTCGTTTCAAGGAAAAGGAGGAATTATCATTTTCCAGTGTTCTTCTCCACTCAAGCTGCTGCTGTTGTAAAAGGATTCATGTATGTTTATTCTTTTCTTCTGTGTCCTCGTTGTCTTCCCCGTCTACTTTGTTGTGATAGAAATGTATAGATAAGTTAGGATAGTAAATATTTTTACACAATGTGCTTGATCTAAATGTCAGTTAAAAGGTCTCACAGCTTACAGCATGCATAACAGGATGTGGGCTCCACACACACACACCCAACTGCTTACTGCAATAAAAGAATGCTTTCTGCATACATATAGGGGAATGTCTCTGGGTCATCAGAATTGATCATGAGGTTAGTGATGGGTTGCGAAATGAAAAGAAGACAGTTTGAGAATAACAGGAAGCATTTGACTGCAGCCAGCAAGCCACTGGAGGACAAAGGAGCATCTGATGAAGAAGCAAGGTTATAACCGGCTAAACAAGAAGATAGCCATTGTGTGAGGTTGCTGGGACCACCCCAGAACTAGCAGCCATATGTACCCTTTTCTATTCTTTTTGGGGGTCTTCATCTGCTTCTCTTCCAGTTGCACTGGGACGGAGACCCGTAGCTGTGTTACTCTCTGCATGATTCAATAAAGAGATAAGTTGAGGAATAGTTCATCTCATGTGATTTTTAATCCTCTGATGCATTTTTAAATGGTTCTGTGCTGTCTAATTTTGAACACACTGTTACAGAGAAAAGCCAAAAAACTACAACTTGGTGACCGCCAACGTGATTGACCAGTTGGCCCACTCCATTGACGGACATCAGAGGTGACCGGATGAAAAGCTTTCACCTGTCTATTGCAGATAATTCCGGGCCCATACTAACAAGGTGAGCAGGGAACCTTTTTCAAAAATCTCTGTAGGATTGTCTGCAATATGCAGTCGAAGCAAGTCTTTTTGTCACAATTACAGTTTTACCAGAAATCAAAAATTTGATAATTATAATTTTTAACAGATACTTGAGAATTTAATGTCATTTTTTGGAAAAACTAAGAACATGCAGAGAGTATTTAAAACTAAGAACATGCAGAGAGTATTTTAATTATCACATTTTAGGATAACATGAATGAGCCGTCTAGTCACAGGTATATTTTAGGGTCAGATCAATGAGCCGCCTTTTAAAGAGAAATAAGAAGTATCAATACAGAAAAAGAAGTACTATATATTACAAGAATCTCAATTTCAATCAACGAGTAATATATAAATAAAGTACTATATATTACAAGAATATTAATTTTCATCAACGATTGAATAATATATGAATGATAATAACTGGCATGTAAGGAACACATAGAAGTACTATATATTACAAGAACCTCAATTTTAATCAACGAGTGAATAGTATATATATATATATATATATATATATATATATATATATATACATATATATATACAGTATAAGTACTACATATTACAAGAATATCAATTTTAATCAACAATTGAGTAATATATGTAACATAAAGAATATAAGGAATATATGACACAAATACAAGAAGCTTAGAGTGTATCCGGAAAGTATTCACAGCGCTTCACTTTTTAAATATTTTGTGATGTTACAGCCTTATTCCAAAAGGGATTAAATTCATTTTTTCCCTCAACATTCTACACACAATACCCCATAATGACAATGTGAAAAAAGTATTTTTTTTTTTAGATTTTTGCAAATTTATTAAAAATAAAAAAACTAAGAAATCACATGGACATAAGTATTCACAGCCTTTGCTCAATACTTTGTTGATGCACCTTGGGCAGCAATTACAACCTCAAGTCTTTTTGAATATGATGCCAAAAGCTTGGCACACCTATCTTTGGGCAGTTTCAACTATTCCTCTTTACAGCACCTCTCAAGCTCCATCAGGTTGGATGGGAAGTGTCAGGGAAGAGTCCCAGTGGTTCTGAACTTCTTCCATTTATGGATGATGGAGGCCACTGTGCTCATTGAGACCTTCAAAGCAGAAGAAATTTTTCTGTACACTTCCGCAGACTTGTGCCTCAAGACAATCCTGTCTCGGAGGTCTACAGAAAATTCCTTTGACTTCATGCTTGGTTTGAGCTCTGACATGCACTGTCAACTGTGGGACCTTATATAGACAGGTGTGTGCTTTTCCAAATCATGTCCACTCAACTGAATTTACCACAGGCGGACTCCAATTAAACTGTGGAAATATCTCAAGGATTATCAGTGGAAACAGGATGCACCTGAGCTCAATTTTGAGCTTCATAGCAAAGGTTATGAATACTTACATGTGATTTCATAGTTTTTTGTTTTTAATAAATTTTCAAAAATCTCAAAAAAACTTTTTTCATGTCATTATGGGATATTTTCTGTAGAATTTTGAGGAACAAAATGAATTTAATCCCTTTTGGAATAAGGCTGTAACATAACAAAATGTGAAAAAAGTGAAGTATAAACAAATAGTGAGTAATTGTGTTGGCCAGTTTGTTCAAATTAGTTGGACTAATCTCTATAACACACTATCAATGGTTTTGGTACCGGATGCGGGCCAAGGTAAATAGTCTCTATTATAGAGTCAAACTAGTTAAAAGCCCATGTTATTGAGTGGCAGGGAAAGACACACACACAAATATACAACAAATTCTGCAGATATTGTGCATATTGTGTATGTTGACATTGTGTTGGTTCTGTAAATCTTGTGTGGATGGTTATCCCCTTATATCCCAATTTAAGACACGGAGAGTGGTGTAGGGTGAAAGAGACTAGCTCTGATTCCGAATCCCCATTTCTGCTTGTCTGGAATAAGGGGAAGTGTGTAGAGGAGCTGGAAATGATGAGGCGATTTTGTATTAAAAACAGAGTCTTTAATGAACAGCTCTTCTATCTTGTCTCATCTGGTGCAGAGCTTGGCAGAAGGCAAAGAGAAGGATTTCTGCCCAGCTCGCTGGTTAAATACAGGCACACATCAAAGACATGCATTACACAAGCTGACATCCCCCGTTATCTTAATCCCCCCATTGTTCTGTTATCTCCTCTCTTCGTCTTGGGAGGTGATGGGAATTCCTCTCCTCGCCTTGGGGGGCGAAGATGTCTAGTCCGTCTCCGCCGCCGCGTCCTGGGACGTCTTTGATCTTCACACGGCGGGTGAGATTCCTTTGTCCTTTCCGAGGTGTGAAGTTCCTTACATATGCTGTCACCAAACATTTCCACATGCTCTAACATATGTAGGTATGGGATATATGAGTAATATATACCACAGGCCCCCCAAACAACTAGGAAAGGACACAGAAAGATTCACAGTCTAGGGTAATTACTACGACATACTACGTGTTACAGCTGTTGCCACAGAAGAAACTTTCAAGCAGCCATGCTCCTAAGAGAGTTCAGTGGTAAACATAACAGCATAGTACAATCATAAGTCAGTCCTAAACTGTTGCAGCACAATTAGTGAATAATTGCGGAGTGGTTGGTATCAGTCCCTGTGCTGTCTGGGTTTTAATCTTCTCCCAAAACTGCTGTAGGTTGGTTTAGGCGTCCTGCTGGGACCTTCTTGTGAGGAATCTGCAGTGTGGGAAGGAGAGAGATTATTTGTTCCCTGCCTGGGGGCTGAGACTTTTCCCTTGGGGGGTCTACCTCGTCGAGGTGCTCGTGCCAACTGTGCAGGTTCGTCTCTCAACAAGAAGGCAGGTTTGAGTCTGTCAATGCTGACCGTTTCATTTCTATCCCCATAATCAAGCACAAAGTGTTTGTCACCATTTTCCAGCACTCTGTACGGGCCATTGTGTACTGGGCGTAACGTTGGTTTTAGAGCTTCATGCTTAACAAAAACAAACTCAGCGTTTTTTAAAGTTTGAGGAACAAAAACTCGTGGAAAGGAGTGATGAGCCGGACCGTGGAGAGAGTCCGGTCCGTTACTGCCTAAAAACCTTGGGACTGGGAGGTGCCCTGGTTCCGGGTTCTCCGGTAAAAATTCACCTGGGAGTCTGATAGGCTGAGCAAAGACTAATTCTGCAGGGGAAGCGTCTAAATCCTCTTTAGGTGCCGCACGCAACCCCAATAAAACCCAGGGAAGTTTATTTACCCAATTTGTGTCCGTTAATGAGGCTCTGAGGGCGGCCTTTAAGGACCTGTGAAAACGCTCGCATAACCCATTAGCCTGAGGGTAATAAGCGGTGGTGCGATGAATTGTTGCCCCTAAACTGTTGGACATGGCTGACCAGAGCTCTGAGACAAATTGAGGCCCCCTATCTGACGTGATGTCTGATGGGACGCCGAAACGTGCCACCCAATTTGTTAGAAAAACGCGAGCGACTTCCTCCGCTGTGGTTGCCGCTAGAGGGACTGCCTCTGGCCAGCGCGTGGTGCGGTCTATCATTGTTAGCAGGTGTGTGAAACCTTGGGAGGAAGGTAGTGGCCCCACGAGGTCGACATGAATGTGGTCGAACCTTCTAGCAGGGATTGGAAAAGGCTCCAGAGGGGCTTTTGTGTGTCTGTGTATTTTGGCGCGTTGACAAGGAATGCAAGTTTTTGCCCATTCTTTTACGTTTTTGCGCAGGCCTGGCCACACAAACTTTTCGGCGACCATTTTAACCGAGGCGCGCACACCTGGGTGCGCGAGGGAGTGAATTGCGTCGAAAATGTGGCGGCGGCAAGCAGCTGGTACTAACGGGCGAGGTCGGCCGGTTGAATCATCGCATATTAGGGGGGGCACGCCGTCGCGCAACCCTTTTTTCTCCAGCCTTAACCCTGTTGGTCCAGACAGGAGCGCGCGCACGTCCGCATCACTGTCTTGTTCTTCCGCCATGGCTGCATAATCTATCCCTTCATGGATAGGTGCTGCGTATGTGTCTGCGTTAGTGAAGAGTTCCGCTGCTGAGGCAGTGTAATCTGTCTCCTCGTGCTCTGGTGGTGCCACAGCGCGAGAGAGACAGTCCGCTACTACGTTAAGTTTGCCCGCTACATGTCGAATGTCTGTGGTGAACTCTGAAATCGCAGCTAGCTGTCTTTGTTGTCTGCCCGACCACGGTTCTGAAATTTTAGCCATAGCAAAAGTGAGCGGTTTATGGTCCACAAAAGCCGTGAAACTCCGCCCTTCTAACCAAAACTGGAAGTGGCGGATGGACAAATGGAGCGCTTGCAGCTCCCTGTCAAAAGTGCTGTATTTGCGTTCCGTCGGGTTTAGCGATTTGCTAAAGAATGCTAAAGGTTGCCAGACCCCGCTGACAAGTTGTTCTACAACTGCCCCTATGGCCAGGTCTGAAGCATCTGTGGTTAGAGCAATGCGGGCCGAGGGATCTGGGTGGACTAACATTGTGGCGTTAGCTAAGGCGTTTTTTACTTCCGCGAAAGCGCGTTCGCGCCCCGGGGTCCATTCGACCGCGTTGGAAGCTTTCTTTTTTCTGAGCGCGTCATACAGGGGCTGCATGAGCTGAGCTGCATGGGGGAGGAAACGGTTGTAAAAATTAACCATCCCCAAAAATTCCTGAAGCGATTTGACCGTTTGGGGCCGTGGAAAACCTTCTATCGCATGAACTTTGTCTGGAAGCGGAACTGCCCCTTTCGGAGAGACTCTATGTCCCAAAAAATCAATTTGCAATACGCCGAATTTGCATTTGGCTGGATTAATTATTAGTCCGTGCTCTTCTAGCCTCTGAAAAACGGTAGTGAGGTGCTGCTCGTGCTCTTCCTCGGATGAGCTGGCTACCAGCATGTCGTCGAGGTAGACGAAAACAAAGGGGAGGTCGCGTAGGACTGCGTCCATCATACGTTGAAAAGTTTGAGCAGCGCCTTTGAGGCCGAACGGCATTCGCAGGAATTCAAAAAGGCCGAAAGGGGTTATAACCGCTGTTTTAGGAATGTCTTCAGCTCGGACTGGGACTTGGTGATAACCGCGGACTAAGTCTATCTTTGAAAAAATGCGCGCACCCGCTAAATGCAGTGAAAAGTCCTGTATGTGAGGGATGGGGTAGCAGTCATACGCTGTAGCGTTGTTTAATCTGCGGTAATCTCCGCACGGTCTCCAAGAACCGTCGGATTTCAGAACCATGTGAAGTGGTGAAGCCCAAGGGCTCTTCGAGCGTCTAACAATGCCCAATTTTTCGAGAGCTGCAAACTCGTCCCTTGCTATGTTGAGCTTGGCCGCGTCTAAGCGGCGAGCTTTGGCAAAAACGGGAGGTCCCGTTGTTGGAATGAAGTGTTTAACCCCGTGTTTGGCTACAGTGGCTGAGAATTTGGGGGTTGTGAGTGCTGGAAATTGGGTGAGGAGTTGCTCAAACTTACCTCCTGCCGTGGTGACGTTGGCCTGCACAGGTGGTGGAGAGACTCGAGCTGAGCATGGAATAGAAGCAAAAGATAGTGCATTAACCAGGCGCCTATTTGCTAGATCCACTAATAACCCGTGTGCACACAGAAAATCTGCACCTAACAAGTTAAAACTCACCGCCGCTACAACAAATGTCCATCTGTAGCTGCGGCCGTGAATGAGGAGGTGCAGGCTCTTTTCCCCGAACGTGTCGATGTCAGAGCCGTTGGCTGCCACTGCTCCGTTGCCCCGGGTGCCCATGGCTCGATCTGCGTGGGAGGGCATGACGGAACTCAGCTGAGCTCCCGTGTCGATGAGGAACTGCTTGCCTGTGTGTCCATCCGTCACGTATAACACCTTATTTTTCTCGCCGAGAACCGCTGCTGTTAATGGCCCTCGGCTTTGGCGTTTCCCGACATCGTAAACTTGCAGGGGGAAACACATTTTCGGGCTTTCTTGGCGAAACGGTGGTGATAATAACAGACGTCATTCTGTTTGTTGCGCTTGGGCCGCGCCGCTGTCACCGTGGGTTGAGTCTGCTCCGTGGGTTGTGGCTCTCCAAGGCTCGGGGCGTCAGTTTTGAGGTCTGCGGATGCCGCTGTGGGTGTCAGTTCCTTGCAGGCGTTGACGAGCCGATAAGCCTCGTTGGCCAGTGTGCGGAAGTCCTGATGATTGTTGCACTTCATACTGGCGAGTGTCCCTCTCATGTGTGGTGGTAGCGTGCTGAGGAAAATAAATTGGAAGAGGAAATTATCATTGTCCTCCTCCTTGAGCTGCAGCAAATCCTCCATGAGGGTCTTTGGATTGCCCCCTCTGTGGCCGTAGACCGCCAGGATCTTCTCGGCTCTTTCCTCCACTGACGGGACGTAATTCGCCACGATGGTCGCCTTGAGTGTCTCATACTTGTCCCGGGCCGGTGGTCGCCGGATCAAGCTCCGCACACACCTCGAAGTGGCGAAGTCGAGTTTGGAGACGATATGGTAGAATTTAGTATCGTCTGCCGTGATGCCCGCCAGTATGAACTGGGCTTCAGCTTGTTGAAACCAAGAGGCCGGGTCTTCTCGCCAGAAATCTGGCAGTTTGACAGCGACGGCGTTCGTGCACATCATCACTGTTGTGCCCGCCGGGTGAGAGTGCCTTGCCTCGGCTCTCACGACGGTGCTGGAGCTCGGTTGAGCTCTCTCGGTACTCTCTGCCGGGGGAAACAGCTGTCCGCTTGTTCCCTCGTCTGCGTCGTCGCTGGCGTATGCCAGAGTCGCCACGGATGAGTCGCTTGAAGAACGCCTCCGGTCCATACTCGCGTCAAGGTCACCAGTGTAGAGTAGCTGGAAATGAAAAAAAACAGAGTCTTTAATGAACAGCTCTTCTATCTTGTCTCATCTGGTGCAGAGCTTGGCAGAAGGCAAAGAGAAGGATTTCTGCCCAGCTCGCTGGTTAAATACAGGCACACATCAAAGACATGCATTACACAAGCTGACATCCCCCGTTATCTTAATCCCCCCATTGTTCTGTTATCTCCTCTCTTCGTCTTGGGAGGTGATGGGAATTCCTCTCCTCGCCTTGGGGGGCGAAGGTGTCTAGTCCGTCTCCGTCGCCGCGTCCTGGGACGTCTTTGATCTTCACACGGCGGGTGAGATTCCTTTGTCCTTTCCGAGGTGTGAAGTTCCTTACATATGCTGTCACCAAACATTTCCACATGCTCTAACATATGTAGGTATGGAATATATGAGTAATATATACCACAAAGTGCATTTTTGTGGGTTGGAACTAAAGGCGAAAAAGCCCTGGCGAATTTAATTTTTTTGGTGTACAAGAAACAAAGGATTTTGTTTCCACTGGAATTCTGAGCTGTGTCTCCCCTGCCTGAATTCACTGGGAAGACAAGCAGAAGCCTGGTGAGGCCAGAAATCCAGAAAGGAATTCAGGATCTGGAGTTTGGACCCTAGGGATTGTAATTATCTATTAACTTTTTCTTCCCATAGTTTGTATAGAAAACCATATAACTATGGCATTGTCAAAACCATTTTTTAATGCAGAGGAAACAGCTAGAAAGGCAAGCAGATTAGGGAGACAGAAAAAAGGAAGTCAGACAGTTTCAACAGCGAGTGTAGGAAATGCAGGATCAGGGAGAAAAACATGCATCTGGAGTGAAGTTGTGTACATGGAAATCTGCTGTAAAGAACAGTGGCATTTTAATAGCATGCGTTAGAAAAATTTACTGGCCAAAGATATGAAAAAGGGAGGTAGTGTCACATTCTGAGCGCGGGGGGATTCCACCGGGCTCAGGGTGTCTACCGTTTTTCATTATTGTTCTGTGTTGTCATTTTTGAGTTGTCATTTATCCTATATTGTTTCTTAGGCTATTTATTTTCCCGTTTACTTTCATTTGTTTGTTTATTGTATTTTTTTAGTTGCCTGTCTCCATTGGTTGTCACATCATTATGTTTGTATTTTATTATGTTCTTTCTCTCGGGGGTTGACAGCTGTCAATATCCTTCTGGGGTTTTGCTCAGCATGAACGTGGCCCTGCCAGCTGTCAGCTCTGATGACTTCCTCATGATTCCCAGCTGGCCCAAATTATTATGTCATTGCTTTCTCCTGTCCATTCACAGACCTACACCGGTCTTTAATTATGTCAAGGGTTTTGATCCCTATATAAGGGGAGTTATGTTCATTTTCAAATTGCCGCTGTCTTGACTCTAAGTTACATTCCCCTCATCTCCACCAGAGCCCTGCCTCACTCTGGTGCACAATTTCTATAAGTTTTTCTCTCTCGTTTGTACTTTGTGTTAAGAGCACTTTGTTGCACTTTATGTTTGTTGCGTTTTGCAATAAATTTAACAAACTCACAATCCAGTGCATGGGTCTCACCCCTCTGCCCCAAAGGGCATTTATGACAGAAGACGCAGCCAGTAGAGACCCAACTGCTGTGAGTTTGCAGATTTTGTTTTTTCTTTTTTTTTGACTCACCTATTTTTTGGAGTTCGACATGTCCCCAGCTCGCCGGCGTCCAGTAACCAAGGGTAAACCGACAGTGGGTTCCCCGAGCGTGGAGGAAGAGTGGGCCGCCAAATTCATCCAGGGCTTTGTGGATGAAGCCCTGGCCTCCTGGAGTCCAAAAAAGATTTGGGAGAAGGTGGATTTGGCAACGGCCATCGTCGAAGCGCATCCTGGGTTATGGAGGCAAGCCCAGTTCGTTGACGTGTTGGCCACGCTCTCCGCGTTACAATAGTCCTTCCCTGGGCTGACGTGTGGGCCGCCTCCAGGGAATCCGGAGCCCACACAGAGACGCGCTTCACGGAAGATGCCCTGCCTCAGCTCCAGTGTGCCTGCTCCTGCTGCTTCAACTCCACAATGCCTGTCATTCAGCTCCGGACTGCTGGAGGAATACTCCCGCCTCTCGGACAGCAAATTCCCCCTCGCTGAGGCAGAAGCCTTCCTCAGAAGTGTGCACTTTGTGATTTTCGCGTCCATGTCAAGTCCACTGCGTAATCTCGCACCGAACATATAAATTGACGACAAGCCCAAAACGCAGTGTAAGTGACGTGTTTATTTACAATGGAATAATGTAAAAGAAAATGTCCAAATAACAGTTACTGATGAGAATGGGGAAGACAACCTGCTGCAAACCTTGTAGGCTTAGAAGAAGTGCCTAATGCGCTCCAAACAGTCAGTAGCAGAGGAAAAAGGCACAAAAATAAGGACTTACACATATGTTGGAATGGAAAGGCTCAAGGTAACAACACAATATGTCCAGGGGAAGAAAGCCAAACATCGATGAGTCAGGATGTCATTGCTGACTTAAGCTGCCACACTGGCTGAGCCCACTGCCTCCCAATAAGTACTCAATATACTAATGAAGGCAAGTGGACACAGTCATGTGGCGAGCAGGTGCATGAATGATTGGCAATGTGTGTGTACACTACCGTTCAAAAGTTTGGGGTCACCCAGACAATTATTTTGTGTTTTCCATGAAAAGTCACACTTATTTACCACCATGAGTTGTAAAATGAATAGAAAATATAGTCAAGACATTGACAAGGTTAGAAATAATGATTTGTATTTGAAATAATAATTTTTTCCAGATACTCAACCTGCTCAAAGGAAGGTCAGTTTTATAGCTTCTCTAACCAGCTAAACTGTTTTCAGCTGTGCTAACATGATTGCACAAGGGTTTTCTAATCATCCATTAGCCTTCTGACCCAATGAGCAAACACATTGTACCATTAGAACACTGGAGTGATAGTTGCTGGAAATGGGCCTCTATACACCTATGTAGATATTGCACCAAAAACCAGACATTTGCAGCTAGAATAGTCATTTACCACATTAGCAATGTATATTTGATATTAGAGTGTATTTCTGATTAGTTTAAAGTTATCTTCATTGAAAAAAACAGTGCTTTTCTTTCAAAAATAAGGAAATTTCTAAGCGACCCCAAACTTTTGAACGGTAGTGTATGTGCATGTGTGAGTGAGTGTGCGTGCATGAGTGTGTGAGTGTGTATGTGGTGATAAGATGCATCTAGTGAATGTCCGGTATGAGGAGGAGGCGTGGCTGTAGGACTGTCAGAGAGCAAGGCTCAATCTGCCAGCTGGAAAAAATAAGAAGTAATCAAAACCTACAGTCACAGGTCATGGATGGGGGTTGACGACCCCGAACATGACAGTGTACCCTCCTCAAGGGGTGGGTACCAGACACCCACCGTATCATCAAAAACAGAACACAAAGCCTGCTCCCCCCCCAGAAGGCCAACACACCAAACCAGGGCGGGAAGTGGGGGGGGGGACAGGTTAGGAAAACTTAATCAAGAAAAGAAAACCACCACAAAACAACACAAATAACATTCCCAACACCAGAACTAAACTAACCCACCCCACCTCCAAGAGTACCACAGTTCAGGGAGTCGACCAGAGTCCAAGGCCCAGCAGGCAGCCCGCAGAATGATGTCAGGCGGCCTGCTAGGGCACACGGGCCACTCGGCTAGGGAACCCAGTCTTTTGGGCGGCCTGCCCACACGATTAGACCACCAGGACGGGAAACCCCTGCGGTCACAGGTGGCAAGGAAAACAGGACCACAATGGTGCCCAGCAGAGGGAGAAGGAACACCTACAGAGCCTCTAGAAAGGAAGGGATGACCCTGGTGTCCCTAAACTGTCTGGTTGCATCCTCGGTGGTCCCGGCGTGGGACTGGGACTCCGTAGCACCCGCGGTGGACCCAGGCTGGGCCACGGCTGCATCAGCGGTGGTCCCGGCCTGGGACAACGTTGCACCTATGGTGGACCCCGACTGAGCCATGGCTGCACCCACGGGGGAGTCCGGCTGGACCCCTGCTGTACCCGCGGTGGGACCTGGCTGGGCCACTGCTGACCCCAACACCATCTTGACCATGGGCCAGCTGACCCATATGAGCACCCAAGCCAGGAGGCAATTGATCACGGGCACCCTGGACTGGTACTGGGTGCCCCCAACAACCACCTCAGCTGGAACCTCAGTGACCTCCGGTTGCGAACCTGGATCCACGGACTCGTCCGGCGATGGAGGACTCTCTCTGGCGACTCTGGAAAAGGATTCAGACAGAGAGGGGGAAGAGTCAGAGTCGGCGGCAGCGGCAAAGCCCGGCGAGGCAAGCTCAGTTGCAGCGTTTGGCTGCAGCTGGCTCTCCTCACCTAAAGCTAGGCAAAAATGCTCTATAATAGAAAAGAGAAAGACAAAAGAGAGCACTTGCCTGAGCTCAAGCTCTACCGCCGTCCAGGACTCCGGCGATCCGGGCGACGTCTTCCCAGGTTCGGCCTCCAAAAGGTTCTGCTCATGTGCTAACTCTGCTGTGGCGGCCTCCACAGCAGGCGTGATGGTCAATGCAGTCTTATCTTCCCCAGCTGCCATGATCCACGCTGGTGACTCCTCCGGCGTGGCGGCTGGGATCCAGTTCACCATTGCTGTGGGAGGACACCCCTCCCGGACCCCTGGCTCCTCCTGGTCCCGACTGCTCGGCTCTGGTTCCGGGAGGCAAACAAAGGAGAGTGGAGAGAGGGCTGGTGAACAGTTTTTAATAGCAGCAGGTGGGAAGAGCTCAGGGGACTGCTTTCCCTGAGCCTCCCTATCAGGAATCAGGCAAGACATTTCATTATTAAAGTGAGTCAAATGAAAAATCACTTGCCTGTTTTCCAGGATTATGATGTTGGTTGCTGCTGCTTGGACATCATCATCTGTCCATCCGGGAAAGGCGGTACTAGGCTCCTCTGTAGGACATATGGGAGCCGCCCTTGTTGCCACAAGAACGGGAGACCCCGGTGAGGAAAGCAAGCGCCCCTCTGCTGCCTGCGGATTAACCGAGGAAGACGACCTCACAGCCGATATGGAGGGAGATTCTGCAGATGGGACTGCTAGGGACTGGAGATGAAGATCCGCTGCGGGGGTAGCGGGACTTGGTGTAGAAGCAGGAGCAGTTAGCGGGGCTGAATTGTTCTTCTGGGATTCCGGGTGACGTCACCGATACTGACATGATTGTGGCCATCTTGGAGCGAGTGATGGAGGTGAAGGAATGATGGCCACCGGTGGAGAAGAGCGTTTCTGTTTGGGCTTCATCTGAAAAGTCCTTCTTTTCAGGTCAGGGAAAGCGTGCTCGAGAGCACAGACACCGGACAGCAGCTTGGAGTACTCGGGGTAATCCCAGAAGCCCCGGTGAGTCCCCAGGATCCGTATTACTCCATCGAGGCACGCCAAATGCTCTCCAGGCCCGATGGAGACATACGCGTCCTCCAGCAATTCCCAGATTCGCCAGGCTGCCCGCTGCTCCTCCCCACTGGGCTGTCCTGCTGCCCATCCACTAAAACCAGTGTGGGAACGGCTAAACCAGGACATCACGCTCTGAACAGGTTGGTGAAAAAACACAAAAAATTAGTAACGTGCTATTTACTGCTTGGGTTCTTTTGGTGGCAGCTTACTGTCATGTCCGCTGCGTAATCTCACAGCGAACATATAAATTGGCAACGAGCCCAAAACGCAGTGTAAGTGACGTGTTTATTTACAGTGAAAAAATGTAAAAGAAAATGTCCAAATAACAGTTACTGATGAGAATGGGGAAGACAACCCGCTGCAAACCTTGTAGGCTTAGAGGAAATGCCTAACGCGCTCTGAACAGTCAGGAGCAGAGGAAAAAGGCACAAAAATAAGGACTTACACATATGTTGGAGTGGAAAGGCTCAAGGTAACAACACAATATGTCCAGGGGAAGAAAGCCAAACATCGTGAGTCAGGATGTCCATTGCTGACTTAAGCTGCCACTGGCTGAGCCCACTGCCTCCCAATAAGTACTCAATATACTAATGAAGGCAAGTGGACACAGCCGTGTGGCGAGCAGGTGCGTGAATGATTGGCAATATGTGTGTATGTGCATGTGTGAGTGTGTGTGCATGCATGAGTGTGTGAGTGTGTATGTGATGATGAGATGCATCTGGTGAATGTCCGGTAAGAGGCGTGGCTGTAGGACTGTCAGAGAGCAAAGCTCAATCTGCCAGCTGGAAATAATAAGAAGTAATCAAAACCTAAAGCCACAGGTCATGGACGGGGTTAACGGCGCTGAACATGACAGTCCGGCTTAATTGTCAACTCCTCCCCTCTCCACAGCTGCTGTTCCCTGCTTCTCCCCAGCGCTCTCTTCTGCTGCCGAGAGGTCGACTGTGCTTTCTCCGGCTTGATCTGCCTCCGTGTCCACTGCCCTTCCACAATCCTCTGAAGAACCTTTTCACCACTGTAGCTACAGAGAGGGATGACACTGCACCCGCTGCAACAGGCAACATCGAACCCTGGGAAAGCAGGAAAGTGCCATTTCATTCCACTTCATTTTATGATATGCCTTGCCTGATTGCCAATAGTGAGACTCAAGGTTCGCAGTCCCCTGAGCCCTCACTGCCTGTTGCAGCTAATAATCTCTCACCTGCCCTCTCTGTGTCTCCTCCTATCACCCCCAAGTGTCCGCCATCCCCGGAACTGAGCCGCCTGATGATGGAGGAACCTGCGACTCTGGAGGACCTGGTTCCAGCCCCGCAGCCACGTTATGGACAGAGGGAGAACACTGAATCCAAGCTGACGCCTGCGCTGACCAAAGAAAGTCCCTGGGCTTCTGCTAAACAGGATGTAGCGCAAGGGACTGACCTCCTGTCACCACGCAGGGCGAGCTACCTGCATGGGCCACATCGCTGAGGGGTCCTAGGACTGCGCTGACCACCATGGCTGCTGCAGGGGCCGTCACAGCAGAATTGGAGCTTGATCTCCAGAGGGCCGGGCCTGAGGATCAGTGAGGATCGCTTGGATCAATGGAGTCCTGGACAGCAGTGGAGCTCGAGCTGTTTTGGCGAAATCTTGTCTGGCTCTTGGTGAGGAGAGCTGCACCTGAGCTCACCTCACCAGGCTCATCTGCTGTCGGTGACCCTGACCCTGTTTCTCTGCTTGTCCTGTCCGAATTTTTCCCAGGGTCACTGAGGAGATTCCACCTGTGCCAGATGTCTCTGTGGGTCCAGGCTTGCTGCCCAAAATCATCAGCTCCTCCCGCCGAGGTCGTTGCAAGCCCTCTGCCCCAGTCTGGGACCTTTATGGGTGCTGCTTCCCCTCCGGCTGTGGTTCTCGAGGGTGGTGCTTCCTTTTCTGCTGAGGTTGTCGCGGGTGCTCCGTCCCAGCCCGGGGTCTCCAAGGGTGCAGCTATGTCCCAGTCTGGGACCAATGCGGGCGCAGCTTTGCTCCAGCCCAGAGCCACCGCGGGTGCTGCTTCGCTCCAGCCCAGAGCCTCCGTGGGTGTGGCTGGCCAGTCCAAGGTTGTTGTGGTTTTCCCTCCAATAGAGGCCATCGTGGGCGCTCCGTCCCAGCCCGGGATCTCCAGGGGTGCAGCTTTGGCACAGTCCGGGTCCACTGAGAGTGCAGCTCCGCTCCAGCCCGGAGCCACTGTGGGTGCTGCTGTGCTCCAACCTGGGACCACTATGGGTGGTACCATGTCCCAGTCCGGGACCACTGAGGGTGCTGGTGGCCAGTCTGAAGGTGTCTTTGTTCCACCTCCTCTGCCAGATGCTGTTGTCATTCCCCCTCCTGTGCCAGATGCCGTTGTGGTTCCCCCTCCTGTTCCAGATGCCGTTGTGGTTCCCCCTCCTGTGTCAGACGCCGTCGTGGTTCCTCCTCCCGTGCCAGATGCCGTTGTGGTTCCCCATCCTCTGCCTGACGCCGTCATAGTTCCCCTTCCTCTGCCAGTCATCGCCGGGGTGCCGCATCCTCTGCCTGACGTCATCGGGGGTCCCCTTACCCCTCATCCTTCCTCACATCTCGTCATCCCAGTTGGGCGGTCGCTCCATGGACCTCCATCTCTGTGGTGGTGGCTTCAGAACTCTGGCCGACTGCCTGACAGATGTTGCCATCAGGTTGGGTGATTCGCATTCTCCAGCAGACCACCAGGACTCTTACCACCTTGCCGTCTGTCAGACTTTGGACTTTAGACAGCCACCAGAACTGCTTTGTCCTTTAGTCTAGGGAGGGCTAGGTGCCCAATTCTGTGTGGGTCCTGAGCGGGATTTTGCTTTTGTTGTTTCTCTTTAGCCAGGGCCTTGCTGGGAAGCTTTGCTGAGAGCTTTTTCTTGTTCCTTTTGGTTTGGTTCAGTCCCTCCATGCCTGAGTTCCCCCTCCTCCCACCGAGGGTGGGGTTGTTTTGTTAGCTGGGGTGGGATTTCTGTGTGGGGGGGTTTGCCTCTTTTGATATTACCCTGGGGTGTCTAGATTCCATCCCTTCGGGGGGGGGGGCTTTGTCACATTCTGAGCGTGGGGGGATTCCACGGGGCTCAGGGTTTCTACCGTTTTTCATTATTGTACTGTGTTATCATTTTTGAGTTGTCATTTATCCTATATTGTTTCTTAGGATGATTTATTTTCCTATTTACGTTCATTTTCAATTCAATTCAATTCAGCTTTATTTATAATGCGCCACATCACAACAAAAGCCGTCTCGTGGCACCACAGTGCAGATAAAAAAAATCACACAGTCACAGAAAGACCCAGCAATCAGACGATCCCCTATGAGCAAGCACTAGGCGACAGTGGAGAGGAAAAACTCCCATTTGGAAGGAAGAAACCTCTAGCACAGTGGTGTCAAACTCATTCCATGGAGGGCCAAGACCTTGCAGGTTTTACACTACCGTTCAAAAGTTTGGGGTCACCCAGACAATTATTTTGTGTTTTCCATGAAAAGTCACACTTATTTACCACCATGAGTTGTAAAATGAATGAAAAATATAGTCAAGACATTGACAAGGTTAGAAATAATGATTTGTATTTGAAATAATATTTTTTCCAGATACTCAACCTGCTCAAAGGAAGGTCAGTTTTATAGCTTCTCTGACCAGCTAAACTGTTTTCAGCTGTGCTAACATGATTGCACAAGGGTTTTCTAATCATCCATTAGCCTTCTGACGCAATGAGCAAACACATTGTACCATTAGAACACTGGAGTGATAGTTGCTGGAAATGGGCCTCTATACACCTATGTAGATATTACACCAAAAACCAGACATTTGCAGCTACAATAGTCATTTACCACATTAGCAATGTATATTAGATATTAGAGTGTATTTCTGATTAGTTTAAAGTTATCTTCATTGAAAAAAACAGTGCTTTTCTTTCAAAAATAAGGAAATTTCTAAGTGACCCCAAACTTTTGAATGGTAGTGTAGTTCCACCCAGTCTCTTCAGCAGGTGTTTTTACTGATCAGCAATCAGTGGGAAGAAATTCAGAGAAACTACCTGTTGAAGACACTGGGTGGAGGTAAAACCTGCAGGGTCTTGGCCCTCCATGGAATGAGTTTGACACCTGTGCTCTAGCAGAACCAGGCTCAGGGAGGGGCAGTCGTCTGCTGCGACTGGCTGGGGATGAGGGGATAGGGAGGATGGAAAGGACAGACATAAAGAACATAGCAGTAAGATGCCAAGTACAATATTGGAGATCAACTAGTATGGATCAGATAACAGTAGAACAAGAGTGGGGTTAAAAGACACAAATACCCTCCTTAAATGAAAGCTATATTAAAAAGGAAGGATTTTACCCTGTTCTTAAAGACAGAGATCGAGTCTAACTCCCGGACCCAGAGTGGTAACTGGTTCCAGAGAGAAGGGGCTTGGTAGCAGAAGGCTCTGCCTCCCACTGTACTTTTGGAGATTCTGGGCACCACAAGTAAGCCAGCATTTTGGGAGCGTAATGCTCTGTTAGGATGGTAAGGTAATATCAGATCTTTTATATATTGGGGGGCCAGATTGTTAAGAGCTTTGAAAGTAAGAAGAAGGATTTTAAACTTGATTCTGAATTCAATGGGAAGCCAATGGAGGGAGGACAGAACCGGGGAAATATGATCTCTTTTTCTAGAACCAGTTAAAACTCTAGCAGCAGCATTTTGAATCAACTGAAGACTTTTTAAAGATACTCTAGGACAACCAGATAATAGCGAATTACAATAATCTAATCGTGAACTGACAAAGGCGTGAATCAGTTTCTCAGCATCACCCAGAGACAAGATGCTCCTGATCTTAGCAATATTGCGCAGATGATATAAGGCGGTCCTAGAAACAGTTTTAATATGTGAATTAAAGGACAAATCCTGGTCAAAAATCACTCCAAGATTCCTCACACAACTGTTCAGAGTGAGAGTGGCACTGTAATTTCCCAGTTTGGGATCAATAAAATACATCTATCTAGTAAAAAATTACAAGTTATCCAAGCTTTGATGTCCTTAAGACAGGCATCTAGCTTGGCCAACTGATCACAATCATCGGGCTTCATTGACAGGTATAGTTGTGTGTCATCAGCGTAACAATGAAGCGTAACATTTCAGTTTGTTTATTGTATTTTTTAGTTGCCTGTCTCCATTGGTTGTCACATTGTTATGTTTGTATTTTATTATGTTCTTTCTCTCGGGGTTGACAGCTGTCAATGGCCTTCTGGGGCTTTGCTCAGTGTGGGCGTGGCCCTGCCAGCTGTCAGCGCCGATGACTTCCTCATGATTCCCAACTGGTCAGAATTATTATGTCATTGCTTTCTCCTGTCTGTTCAGAGACCCACACCGGTCTTTAATTATGTCAAGGGTTTTGATCCCTATATACTGTAAGGGGAGTTGTTAGCACTGCGACAGCATAGCAACTCACCCTTGGCCAGGGGATCCTGGGTTTGATTCCAACCCCCGACCAACAGTGATCTGTGTGGAGTTTGCATGTTCTCCCCATGTCTGCGTGGGTTTACTCCAGGATTTCTCCGGTTTCCTCCCACAAGCCAAAAACATGCAAGTTAGGTTAACTGGTATCAACCTGGGGATTCTAAATTGTCCTTAGGTATGAATGTGAGAGTGAATGGTTGTCTGTCTCTATGTGTTGGCCCTGCGATGGACTGGTGACCTATTCATGGTGTACCCTTCCTCTCACCCAAAGATGCTGAATTAGGCTCCAGCCCCCGCGACCCGAAAAGGATTAAGCGGAAGAAGATGGATGGATGGATAAGGGGAGTTATGTTCATTTTCAAATTCCTGCTGCCTTGACCCTAAGTTACATTTCCCTCCTCTCCACCAGAGCCCTGCCTCGCACCGGTGCACAGTTTCTGTAAGTTTTTCTCTTGTTTGTATTTTGTGTTAACAGCACTTTGTTGAACGTTGTGTTCGTTGTGTTTTGCAATAAATTTTACAAACTCACAGTCCAGCGCGTGGGTCTCGCCTCTCTGCTCCGAAGGGCATTTACGACAGGTAGAAGAAGTGCGTGCAGGAACACACACACACACACGCGAGTGAATAAAAAATTGTAGGAGACAAAGACGCTGAGGAGCGAGGGTGTTATTTAAAGCGGCAGGCACACAGCAGGGTAAGAGAAAAAAGTTATAAGTTAAAAGACACATACCACTCAAAACACCAAGTGAACAAACACAGATTGGAAAAAATTGAAAATTTACAAAAAAAAAAAAAAAAAAAAAGATAAAATAATGCGTAATTCAAGACTGATAACACCAAATTTATTGTCTAAGTTTTTTTTTAGTTGATTTAGGACAATTTTGATTTGCTGAATCCAAAAATCACATTGGTTTTGCTCAATCAGGTCAACGTTTTGAATTATGGCCACATGTTGTTTTATACATTTTTGTTTACATGTATGGGTATTTTTGCTTTATATGATGCAAAATTCTTTTTTGTCTTGAAATTCTCTGAATTTTGAACAATGATGACATAACATTCAATTTACATGTACTTGCCTTTATATATGCACAGTACTAAGTAAGTACTAAGTAAGTACAAGTTTTTACTTAGCACCTGATCGAGAGAAACGGATGTCATTTTCGGATTCAGTGGTGCAAAATTTTCTTAAATCAGTTGAAAAAACAGACAACTTACAAAAAAAATTATTTTTGTAACACTGTAATTGAAATAGAAGTCTATTTCTCAGTCAAGTAACAGGGAGAGCTGATGAGGAATTCTGACATCACAATATGTAAACAAATAAATAATTGAGAGAAAACATAATATAATTAACCCCTTGCACTCTGGTCAATTTCCCTAAAAACGCCTAAAAATAACGTACCCAAAGTAAATCAAAAGCTGTTCTTCAACCCTTTGCAGCATCTTCATGGGGCTGGTCTCATTTAAAAGAAAACACCTTGAATTTTTTGGCAAAACAGTCATAATCTCTCTAAGTGCTCCTGCCACTGAGTAACAGTCATCTAAACCTACTGAACTTGAAGAAAATAAATTTCGCCTGGGTGTTTTTTTTGGATACAAATGCTTGCAAATAACACACAGCTGTCAGATCCAGGCTGAAAAATGCAACAGAAATGTAGAACCAAGTGTTATCCAGCTGAGGTCAAAATTTTGTAACAATACCACAAAAAATGAGTATATTACACAGCTTTCTTCTCAGGTTTTTCCCAGGTGTTTTTGAACTGTGCCAAATTGTGCCAAATGGTACAGTTTGGAAAAATGTCTGTAACTTTTGAATGATTCAATATAGAAGCTTCATATTGGGCTCTAATGAAAGGTGACACTCAGGGCTGTGTGTGTGTGTGTGGGGGGGGTTGTTTATTCATTCATGAATGAATGAATGAACAAACAAGCCCCCACACACAAAGAAGCATGCCACGTAAAAAATGTGTGGCTTTTTTTTTACAAGAAAAAATAACCTACAGTGCACTAAAAATTATACTAAAATATCTGTAATGTAGATTACATTACAGATATTTTACAGATTACATTACAGATTACCCCCCCACCCCCCGCTACAGAGGATGGACATCGCCATCTGGTTTACTACGCACAGTTGTACTAAAATATCTGCAATAATATCTGCAATCCGCTACAGAAGAGTAGCGGGGGGGGGGGGGGCGTTCACGGTCCGGACGCGGCACACGGACCAGTCCGTCATGTTGCGATGACGCACAGTTGTAATTTACTGATGAGTCAAAAGTCATTTTGATTACAATTTTCAGGGATAAAGAATAATTTAGCTTATAATACTTACCTGTCCACAACAGCAGTGTCGCTGGCGAACTTCTCTTCCTCATTGTCAGACGAACATGACGCTGGTCCGCTTGTTACGACTCGTGGTTCTGGTCACACAACCCGGTCAAACCATGATTCCATTATTGCTGTTTTGCGCTTCCATGATTGCGGTTTTGGCGAACGATTTTTCAAAACAAATAAGAACAGTAGTAAGAAAAAAAGACTGGCGAACGCGTGTGTGTCACCCAGCGGCTTACACAAAACAGATTTTATGTACGGGACATACGCTTTCAATTGTCGAACTTCTCTGCTTCAATTGGCTCGTATTCGCAGCCGTTGGTAGGCGGGTCCTTCTTGCTAGGTTTTCAGTGACTGGTTCTTCAAGGTTTCAGAAACCCAATTCAAGGCTCTTATTAGTCGAATGAGAGGTCAATCAAATCTAAACCAATCAAAGCACTCCTTTGGCTTTCTGTTCGCGGCTGTGTCTGTAGTGGAAGAACGGAAATGCAGCTTTTTTTTTTTCAGTGCGCCCAGAGACGTGACCGCCTGCGGTATCCCGGAGTGCAAGAGGTTGATAAACAGATTAAATAGAATATAGCAAACTAGTAAAAAGAAACCACCTACACGGTCCAAAGGGTTCTGGACGTTCGCCGTTGGGGCTGGGGGCTCCAATATCTCGTCCACTGGAAGGGCTACGGACCAGAAGAAAGGTCATGGATCCCTAGTTCGAACTTCCATGATAAGGGGATGGTCCGGGCCTTTCACAAGGCACATCCCAACAACACCAATGGACCGCCAGGAGGCGCTCCTTGAGGCACCGTCATGGTCTGGTGAGTGCACTCTCCCCCTCCCGTCCTGCTCAACTTTCCCCTACTCTGCGGGTAACCATCTCAAATGCGTGATGAGACACACCTGCTACCTCTGACTTGCCAGCACTTAAATAGACCTTCTCTTCAACACTTCGGCGCTGGCTCGTTGGGTATACTACCTGTTTCAGCAGTAAGTTTTGTTTTTTTCTCTCATGAAAAACCCTTTAATCCTTTGTCTGTTCCTCCACAGGTTGGTACCTCTTTCGTGGCGCATCTTTGGGGTTGTTGTGCGTTCACCTGCCTCATCACCATCACCACACCGGCAACCATCTTCACCCGGTCAGACACCTCACCAAGCTCAACTTCTGCCTTCCAGCAGTTCCTCCTGGTTTGCTGTAAGTGCTGGGTTCCTCTGCCGGGCTCTCTTGTCCTCTCACGTGAGCGCTGTCCTACTTTTCTCTACTGAGTCTCACTCCTTATCTGACCTGCTCTCGTCTCTCCCTACAGGCTGGGTTTTCCTCTGGCGAGTGGTGGTTTTCGTTTATGAAGCTTTCCTTTTTGCATCAATAAAATCCAAGTCAGATCTGCCTCTCTCTGTCATAGTGTGTTTTCTCTGTTGTCACTTCCTGCACATGAGCTGTCAATCATTACCAATCATGACAGAATGAGCCAGCCACAGTGCAAGCTCAGCGGGAACGGCGTCAGAGAAACACTCCGCTTTAGATCATTTAGATGCCACAGAGAGGCAGGTGGTCACGCTTACACAGCAACTGCAAACTATTACACAGCAGCTGGGCATGGTCGCCGAACATTTGGCCCATTTGTCTTGTCCGGGTTCCATCCCTCCGCCTGTAGCCCCAGTTTCTCCCACCATGCGCCAAACCACCTCCGTTTTCTTACCTGCCCTGTACGTGGGGGAGGTGGGGAAATGTAAAGGGTTTTTGTGCCATGTTTGGCTGTATCTGGGCCAGGTCGGGGGAGGGGAGGGGGGGTTGTAGTCGGATGATACAGCGAAAATTCACTTTATGACCCTCCTGCTGTGAGATCGGGCCCTCAGCTGGGCCCAATCTATCCTTGACAGCCCCACTTATTCATTTGAGAGATTTGTGGTCAAATTCACTTGCGCTTTTTACCATTCAGAAAGTGAAGGGAACATCATGAGCCGATTAATGTCACTCCGTCAGGGGAGCTGGTCTGCTGCCGACTACTCTGTGTAGTTCCGGGTCATCGCGGCAGACTCTGGATGGAATGATGTTTTGCTACGCAGCATCTTCCTCCAGGGTTTAAACGAAAACCTCCGTGATGACCAAGCGGTTCATGCTGCTTCCTCCTCCTTGGATGGTCTAATTGATCAGGCTGTCAGTCTTGACAACCGATACTGTGAGTGCGCGAAGGAGCGCAAGGCCTCCTCCAACCTACCCAGTGCGTGCACACCCTCTTCGGCTTCTGACACAGATGGAGCCTGTATTTCTCTCATGTGAGTTCCTTAAAGCACACACTGCAGGAGTGCTAGCCGAAGCCAAAAAGATGCGGCCCGTCAGTCACCATGGGGGATCTGACGGGCGGGAAATCTGTTCATCCCCCTGGTAACTTCTCCATTTCAGCCCTCATTCAGTTGCCGGGGGTCGAGAGGAAGACTGTGGCTTTGATTGATTCTGGAGCGGAGCAGAACTTCATCTATGCACGCTTTGTGCGAGATGTAGGCATCCCCACGACTAAATTGTCCATGTCCCATAATGCTACCACATTGTCGGGCAAAAAAGTGGCCACCATTTCCGAAAAAACGGAGTCCACGTCCGTGTCCACTGGGAGACTATTTCGTTCTTTAGTCTCCTCTAAATCTGGTCACCCGGTGGTTCTTGGTTACCCGTGGCTCTGGAAGCATAATTTTATCATTAATTCGGTGAATAAGTCCATCTCGTCCTGGAGCCCGTATTGTTTGGCATCCTGTCTTAGCTCAGCCGAGTGTTCCCCTATGCTGTCCATCACTTCTGGGCTGGAGAGGGAGGCGATGGAGAGCTATATTAAAGATTCTCTGAACGCCGGCCTTATTTGGCCTTCATCGGCTTCTCTTGGGGCAGTATTCTTTTTTGTCGGAAAGAAGGACAGTTTGCTGCGCCTGTGCATTTATTATTGGAAACTCAATGCTATAACAGTTAAAGACAAATATCATCTGCCCCTGATAAACTCCGTGTTTGAGCTCCTTCAGCGCGCACGAGTATTTACTAAATTGGATCTGCGGAACGCTTATCATCTGGATCGCATTTGTGATGGGGACGAATGGAAGACGGCCTTCAAAACACACTTGGGACAATTTGAATATTTGGTGATGCCATTTGGGCTCACCAATACCCCCGCCGTCTTCCAACGTTTGATCAATGACGTCCTCCGCAATATGGTTAATCAACTTGTTTTCGTTTACCTCGACGACATTTTGATTTTTTCACGCACGCCAGAGGAACATGCAGTCCACGTCAGGGCCGTTTTACAACGGCTCCTGGAGAATCAGCTCTACGTTAAAGCTGAGAAGTTTGAGTTCTCCACCCATTCCACTTCATTCCTAGGCTTTGTCGTAGCTGAAGGGGAGCTGAGGGCCGACCCGTCCAAGGTAGAGGCTGTGCTAAATTGGCCTACACCCCACTCCCGCAAGGAGCTTCAACACTTCTTGGGGTTTGCAAATTTTTACTGCTGTTTCATTAGAAACTATAGTGGGGTAGCACAGCCTCTGACCCAGCTGACCTCGGTTAAAGTGCCCTTTAATTGGTCCGAGGCAGCTGAACTGGCCTTTCGGAAATTGAAGGGTCAGTTCCCCAACGCCCCTATCTGGGCCCAGGTCAACCCCCAGCTCCAGTTTATTCTAGAGATTGATGCTTCTGACTCAGGGGTGGGCGCTATCATATCGCAGTGCTCAGCTTCAGATCAGAAGCTCCATCCACTGTATTTCTCTTGGCGGCTCACGCCTGCCAACAGGAACTACAGCATAGGAGACAGTGAGCTCTTGGACATTAAATTGGCCCTTGAGGAGTAGAGACACTTGTTTGAGGGAGCGGCCAAGCCCGTAGTTGTGTGGACCGACCAGAGAAATTTAGAATATCTTCGGTTGGCCCACACGCTGAACGCCAGCAGGCCCGCTGGGCCGTATTTTTTGCTAAATTTAATCTTATCTTCACTTACAGGCCTGGCTCACATAATTTTAAACCAGACGCTCTCTCCCGTCAGTTTTGCCCCTCCCCTCCCCTCCCTCCCCCCCTTCCCCAACCCACTGTCCCACCCTCTTGCTTCCTTGGAGCTCTCACGTGGGACATTGAACGGAGGGTCTGGCAGGCTCAATCGCATATCGCGCTGTTCCCCGCGCTGCGCTGGGACTATCTGATCACGTGATGGTCCACCTCATCCCCACATACAGACAAAGACTGAAACTCACTAAACCTGTTGTGACCACCACAAAGAAATTGACCAGTGAAGCTGGAGATAAACTGAACACATGCATGGAAATAACTGACTGGGGCATGTTTAAAAGAGCCACACATGATCTTAATGAGTACACAGACACTGTGAACTCATATATCAACTTCTGTGAGGAGGACATTCTCCCATCGCGCACCAGGGTAAGATATTCTAATGACAAGCCCTGGTTCACAGCTAAGCTCAGACGGATCAGGAAGGAGAAGGAAGCAGCGTTGAAAAGTGGAGACAGGGACTGCTACAGAGAGGTCAAATATCGGTTTAACAGAGAGCTGAGGAAAGCTAAATCTGTGTATTCTGAGAAACTCCAGCAGCAGTTCACTGCTAATGACTCGGCTTCTGTGTGGAGAGGACTGAGGCAAATCACCAACTATCGGCCTTAGGCTTCTAAAGGTCAGGATGACAAAGCCCTTTGTCAAAGACTGTCCCAACATTATGCCCGTTTTGACACCTCGTCAGCTGTGTCCAACTCACCCACTTCACCCAGCTCCACCGCCTCCTCAGCCCCTAATTCATCAAAAGCGGTCCTCCCCTCCTTCTCCTCCTCCTCCCCCCCTCACCTTGTCATCAGTGAGCAGGACGTGCACAGACAGTTCTCCAGACTGAACCCGCGCAAGGCCCCCAGGCCGGACGGTGTGTCTCCCTCCACCCTGAGACACTGTGCGAAAGAGCTGGCTCCTGTCTTCACAGACATTTTTAACACCTCCCTTAAGCAATGTCACGTGCCGACCTGCCTCAAATCCTCCACCATCATCCCTGTCCCCAAGAAGCCACGGATTACTGGACTTAACGACTACAGACCTGTAGCGCTCACCTCTGTAGTCATGAAGTCCTTTGAGCGCCTGGTCCTGTCTCACCTCAAGTCCATCACCACACCCCTCCTAGACCCGCTGCAGTTTGCCTACCGTGCTAACAGGTCTGTGGACGACGCAGTCAACCTGGCCCTCCACTCCATCCTGCAGCACCTGGACTCCCCGGGAACCTACGCCAGGATTCTGTTTGTGGACTTCAGCTCCGCATTCAACACCATCCGCCCCGATCTGCTCCAGGACAAGCTGTCCCTGCTCAACGTGCCTGACTCCCTCTGCAGGTGGATCACCGACTTCCTGACGGACCGGAGACAGCATGTGCGGCTGGGGAAGTCTGTCTCTGACTCTGTTAGCATCAGCATTGGATCACCCCAGGGCTGTGTACTTTCCCCCCTACTCTTCTCCCTTTATACCAACTCCTGCACCTCCTCCCACCAGTCTGTTAAGCTGATTAAGTTTGCGGACGACACCACCCTCATGGGGCTCATCTCCAACGGCGACGAGTCCGCCTACAGGGAAGAGGTGGCCCAGCTGGTGTCCTGGTGCAGCCACAACAACCTGCAGCTGAATGCTCTGAAGACAGCGGAGATGATTGTGGACTTCAGGAAAGTCACATCCCCCCTGCCCCCCCTCACCATCACAGGCTCTCCCATCACCATTGCAGATTCCTTCCGCTTCTTGGGCATCACCATCACCCGGGACCTCAAATGGGAGCCAACCATCAGCTCCCTCATCAAAAAGGCCCAGCAGAGAATGTTCTTTCTGCGGCAGCTGAGGAAGCTCAAGCTACCCACCAAGATGTTAGTGCAGTTCTACACGGCCATCATCGAGTCCATCCTCACCTCCTCCATAACTGTGTGGTATGCAGGAGCCACTGCCAGGGACCCACTAAGGCTGCAGCGCGTCGTGCGCACTGCTGAGAAGGTGATAGGCTGCGAGCTCCCATCTCTCCAGGACCTGTACATCTCCAGGACCCGGAGGCATGCTGGCCGGATCATAGCCGATCCTTCACATCCTGGTCACGTGCTGTTTGCCCCCCTCCCCTCAGGTAGAAGACTTCGGTCCATTCGGACTAAAACTTCCCGGCACATGAACAGCTTTTTCCCCTCTGCCATCAGACTGCTGAACACTAAGTGACTTTTGACTCTCGTGCACTATGTACAGCAGCTCAACCAGACTCATGTCAATCATCACTGTTTTTCTGTTGCATTATTGACTGCACTATGTGGTACTTCACATTATCTGCTACATGCTAATTTTTTAAAACTGCCTTGACTAGTACTACTCATTATTACTAGTATTATTATTATTATTACTTATTATTACTTATTTTTCTACACTTATTGCACGTTTCTAGTCCTTTAGTTTTTTAGTTTATCCCTTTTTCTCATTATGTTTTTAATGTTGCAGCATGGCACCGAGACAAATTCCTAGTTTGTGTATTACATGAACAATGGCAATAAATCTGATTCTGATTCTGATTCTGATTCTGATTCCATGGAACCCATACCTGAAGGGGGCCCTGACGGTTGTCTGTTTGTCCCGGCCACTCTCTGCAGCGACATCATCAAGTGGGTCCACACCAGCTTTTTTGCATGCCATCCTGGGATCACTCGTGCTATCAACCTTATTCGTCGGGTGTTCTGGTGGCCCACTCTACAAACTGATGTCCGGGATTATGTCAACACCTGTCAAGTCTGCTGTCGCAATAAATCATACTCCTCGCCCCCTTCTGGCCTCCTCCATCCACTCCCCATCCCCTGCCGACCTTGGTCCCACATTGCCCTGGACTTTGTTACTGGACTTCCCCTCTTACAAGGTAACACTGTAATCCTCACCTGTGTGGATCGCTTCTCTAAGGTGATCCACCTGGTGCCCCTTCCCAAATAACCCTGTGCTTTATAAACGGCGAACCTCCTCACTAACCATGTCATCCGATTACATGACATTCCTGTGGACACTGTGTCTGACCAGGGTCCTCAATTCACCTCCCAAATCTGGAAAGCCTCCTGCCACTCCTTGGGCACCACTGTTAGCCTCACATCCGGGTACCATCCGCAGAGCAACGGGCAGGCTGAGCATGCCAACCAATCCATGGAGGCCACCCTTAGGTGTGTAGCAGCCTGCAACTCCAATTCATGGAGCACTCATCTGACCTGGGTGGAGTATTTGCACAACTCTGCCATTTCAACGGCCACTGAACTGACCCCATTTGAGGCATCTATGGGATACACCCCCCTCTCTCTTACTGATGGTGGAGAGGGACGTGGCAGTACCATCGGTGGGGATCCATGCATGCCGCTGTCCGGCTCTGGAGGGCCATTCGTGCTGCCCTCACCCGTTCAGCCGAACGCAACTGCCAGTACGTTGACCCCAGGCGTACCCCAGCTCCGAAGTATTCCACTGGGCAGCAGTTGTGGTTGTCAGTGGACCAAGTGCCATTAAAGACGAAGTCCAGAAAGCTCTCTCCTCGTTTCCAGGGCCCATTTCACATCTCTAGGGTTATCAACGACATCACAGTCCGCTTGAAACTCCTGCTCGTGATATGGATACACCCCACCTTCCATGTGTTGAAAATCAAGCCCCTCTCCACCAGCCCTCTCTGCCCTTCCCTGAAGCCACCTCCTCCCCCTTGGAAAATCGACGACCAAACCACCTACATGGTCCAGAGGATTCTGGACGTTCGCCATTGGGGCTGGGGGCTCCAATATCTTGTCCACTGGAAGGGCTACGGACCAGAAGAAAGGTCATGGATCCTTAGTTCAAACTTCCACAATAAGGGGATGGTCCGGGCCTTTCACAAGGCACATCCCAACAACCCCAGTGGACTGCCAGGAGGCGCTCCTTGAGCGGGGGCAGTGTCATGGTCTGGTGAGCGCACTTTTCCCCTCCTGTCCTGCACAAATTTCCCCTACTCCACGGGTAATCATCTCACCTGTGTGATGAGTTACACCTGTTACCTCTGACTCGCCAGTGCTTAAATAGACCTTCTCTTCAACACTTTGGCACTGGCTCTTTGGGTATACTGACTGTTTCAGCAGTAAGTTTTGTTTTTTCTCACGTGAAAAACCCTTTAATCCTTTGTCTACTCCTCCACAGGTTGCTACCTCTTTCGTGGTGTGTCTCCAGGGTTGTTGTGCGCTCATCTGCCTCATCACCATCACCACACCGGCAACTATCTTCACCCGGTCAGACACCTCACCCAGCTCAACTTCTGCCTTCCAGCAGTTCCTCTTGGTTTGCCATAAGTGCTGGGTTCCTCTGCCGGGCTCTCTTGTCTTCTCACGTGAGTGCTGTCCTACTTTTCCCTACTGAGTCTCACTCCTTATCTAACCTGCTCTCGTCTCTCCCTACAGGCTGGGTTTTCCTCTAGTGAGTGGCATTTTTCCTTTGCGAAGCTTTCCTTTTTGCATCAGTAAAATTCAAGTCAAATTTGCCTCTCTGTGTCATAGTGTGTTTTCTCTGTTGTCACTCCCTGCAAGTGAGCTGTCAATCATTACCAATCATGACTGGCTGTCAAACAGCTGACTCTGAGCCACATCATTTCATTAAGTAATACTCGTTGATTTTTAGATAACAGCTTACAGAATTAAAAAGAAACAAAATTAAAAACATAATACCAATAATAATGGATGACAGGAGCTGGAAAATTATATACAGATAAATTAATGAATAAATTGATGTATAAAAATAAATACAAAAACAATTGCAAACAATAATGATGAGTTGTCAGTGGTTCGGGTCATAATCATAATAATTATAATAATAAATAATAATATACAAGTAAGAACATTAATAATAATAATGATAAGAAGCGGCAATAGGAATTTTTTGATAATCGTGCTTGTCTTGTGGTGTTACATAAAATATTTTAGGAAACGACGAAAGAGAAAAATTATAACCTTTAAAACTTATGATTCTTCCCATAATTCATATTGCAAAAAAGAAAGGCAAGCTGAAGGATACAGAAAAAATAAGACAAGGGCTATGTGTTACATACCTAAATTGGCAGCACTGAGAGAAGGACAGGTAGTTGTAAGTGATATTGGAAAGGTATCTGATTAAGCAAAAAGAGGACAGTGAGAAACCACCTCAATATGATGATGTTGCCTCACGTCATTCAACAGCCCCTCCAGCTCAACAAATGCCTTGCCCTAGCCCATAGACGGAGTGTGTAAACATGCTCTCTAAATAAATGCCTCTCACAACATAAGTAGAGGATAATGGTGATGAGGTGAAAGCAGTGACAGGGATACTGCACATGAGACCAATGAGCAACCAGGAAAACACAGAAATGGCAGCCAAAAGGGTGCATCAAGAAATAAACGCATATACCCCTTTTGAGCCACTAAATGAACATGGGAATGAATTCAAATTGACTTCTAACTTGTTTTCAGCCTCAACACCAGTTAGGGCAGAGGAGAACCTAGAATTACAAACAAAGGAAATAGGGGGTGAAGGAGAAGATTTGCCAACCAGTAGTGAACTGATAAAACAGTACGGTCAAGCATTAAAGGATGTGAGCACTTTGGAAAAGAAAATTCAAGAACTGACCATGTCAGATGAACACTCAGAGAGACAATTAAGTGATTATAAGGACCCTAAAGACACAGTAAACAAACAAAAACCATGGAAATATGGTGATGATGGATCCACAATAGAAAATCTGACCGAAAAGGCACCTCAGCGCATGCATTTACAAGCAGGAGCCATACCAAAGGTAAATTAAAGCTGCAAGCAGCTGTAAGCGGACCTTTGCCCCCCACGCACCCGTGGAACCTGGCACCCGTCGGACCCAGCCGGCACGTAAAATTTCCCATTGTCACGGCATGCGCTGTGTGAATAATAAAGAAAACCGTTTGGCGCAGTACTTCCTGTGAGCAGCAGGTGGTGCTTTAAGTTTTGTCAACCATTTTTAAGCAGCATTGTGCGGGGTCAGACTACTATCCATCGTAGAAAATTTGGTGAAAATCGGATAAAGTTTGTCCAAGTTACAACTTTCCAGTGTTCCATGGTGAGGAGTCAACCTTCGCCATGTCGCTATGGCAACACTTCCCTGTTTTGTTTTTTTACTCTTTATTTAATATGGACATAACAAATTACATTAGTACAATCACAAGGAGAGACCAGATGTTTTGCATAGGTGTATATAGCACAAGTGCTAATTCTCAACACCAGTCCATAGGTGGCTTATATAGGTCATAAATTAGCCTATACATACAAAATTTACAAGCTAATTAAAATTACAAATACATTACAAAATATAAATAGAGCAAGAGATCCATAATCACAACAAACATAATAATTCAGACTAATATGTACACATACCGGAGTGGTGGCTCAGTTGGTAGAGCATCCGCCCCACACCCGGGAGGCAGGGGTTTAAATCCCGGCCGGGTCATACCAAAGACCATATAAAAATGGTGCTTTCTGCCTTCTAGCGTGGTGCTCCGCATAATGGAATGGGGAAAGTAAAGTTACACACAGAGCTACCAGAGGACTGACCCCCCGCTGTAGCTTTCACTACTTACAGTAGCTGTGTGGCCTAGGGTCAGAGAAACGGAGACAGGCGCCGCCCATATACACCTTCAGGTGTGAAGGGATTAACTAACTAACTAATATGTACACATTGCTGGTGGGATTTTAGCCAATCTTTAGCGCCTCTGTTGAAGAGGTTGGCATTTGTCTCCAATTTTAAGTGAGTTGGCAGAGAGTTCCATAAGTTTGCCCCTTTTATGGAGAAAGCAGACTGACCAAATGAAGTTCTAGACATGGTGACAATGCAGTCACCGTTGATGGAAGCTCGTGTGCTTGCTCTGCTCGAGCTCGAGAGTCTAGCCACCAAACCAGAAAAAGGAGGTGAAACAAGATTGTATAGACATTTAAAAGGAACTCCGATTATATTGGCATGTTAGCTCTATGTGCTTTATTTTGATGTTAGTAACATAACTATAATATAATTTTTTTGAAAATAATTCCCAGTTTTACATATTTTAAAAAACTTTATTACGATGTAAATCACCATTTTTGTTTACGTTGCAATGCATTCTGGGTAGTGACGTAGATTGGTTGTGCCCGGTAGCAGCAGCGGTCTGTAAACAGCCTTTTCAGTTCGAACCAGTGCGAAGCCAAAGCAATAAAGACAATGATGAAGACACACAAAGTGAAAATGGACTTGAGAATGAAGACAGCAGCCGCGAGGAAGCTGGAGCTGGTCATGTTGGATGGTGTTTTTGTGAGCATCTGTTACAAAGAGCTCCACTTCATTTCTGCCGCTGTCCATGCTACCTGATGCTATAAATGTATCTTGTTCAGTCACTTGTTAAAGTGGTGTAACAGGATGCATGCCTGCTTTACAGATCTGTCCTGCATCACAGCACATCAAAGCTTTGATGCCGTTTGCATTAAGCCGTCGTTTGTAGCCAGACACACCTGTGAGCTCTTTCATGAGCTGGGGGCGACGAAAATCCTCAAAATCCTCAGGGCTAAAGTGATGAGAGCACAGCTGCGGGTCTTTGGGAAGCTGGACTCTTCCAACCGCACCCTCCCACTTTTAATAATAATAATAATGCATCAGATTTATATAGCGCTTTATCATAGACACTCAAAGCGCACTCAAGCGTGCGCTCAAGCATTAAATTAAATCACCCTTATTGTCATTCAACTGTACAACCAATCATGTACAGTAGAATGAGATTGTGTTTTACCTATCTACTGTGTTAATCACACACACCCCAAGTGTAGAATCAGAGGGCCGCTGCCATGCAAGGCGCCGCCACAAATTTCCCTCCTCCATTCCATTATTGCTGAGCACCAAGCTGGACGGCAGGAAATTCCACTTTTATATGGTCTTCGGCATGACCCAGCCGGGATTTGAACCCCTGCCTCCCGGGTGTGGAGCGGATGCTCTACCAACTGAGCCACCAAGCGTGTGCTTTGAGCAATATAGTGCTTTATCATAGACACTCAAGCGTGCGCTCAAGCGTGCGCTCAAGCGTGCGCTCAAGCGTGCGCTCAAGCGCGCGCTCAAGCGTGCGCTTTGAGCGATATAGCGCTTGATCATAGACACTCAAAGAGTGACGGAAACGTGGCGGCCAATCCGCACCAAGGGCCTCTCCGGCCACCACCGAACATTTAAACATTTTTACACATTCATACCCAGTGTTATGGGCACTGGAGGCAATGCGGGTGAAGTGTCTTGCCCAAGGACACAACGGCAGGATATCTGGGGAGAGCGGGATTCGAACCACCAACCATCAGGTTATTAGACGACGTGCTCTACCTCGTGAGCCGCTGCCGCCCCACTTTTTCCTCCACTTTCCCTCTTTAGGAAAGCTATGGAGGCTCACCCCGCTCTCTTTATTTCCCTTTGATTGGAAATTACATCCAAAAGCCGCACAAGGTGGCATTTTCACTGACAAATGGCAGTAGTTCGGAGCGTCGCTTCTTGGCTTGTATAAGACAGAAAAAACGGCTGCAACCATTCTACGTCACTACCCAGAATGCATTGCGCACCTGAAAACATGGCGGCCGCCATGTATCGATCTACATTGTAAACAAAAACGATTTTTATAACTACAATAAATGTTTATATAGTTCCAACAATGTATTTTAATAGTGGAGGCCACTGTTTGTATTTTTAAATCTATAAGTCGTTATAATCGGAGTTCCTTTTAAAATCTGGCAGTTTAACCACTGAGCTACACACACTACAAATTGCAGTGATCAGCTGACGCTTTTGAGGATGACTGCAGATGTCGGTCTACACATGTCACAGTTAAAAACATCTCCTTCTTACCCGTCTGAATAAAGGAAACAAACTAATCTACGGCTGTGAGCAGGCTATTACGTTACCTGTATCCGGCACTAATTCCGGAGGACAGCGTGCCAAACAAAATGTTTTTACGTGCCTCCACCTCATTCAGCAGCATCTCTAACTCACAGTCCATGAAATTCCTTTAAATTCATTATTTTTGATCGCGGATACAGGAGAATCAAACGTGGTATCTATTTGCATACCTATTTGCATCGAATTGCATATTCAAATAGAGGCGTGTAAAGGGAGGAGTCCGGTATTTCCTCACCTGTGTTCAATTTCAGGTAGATCGGTATTTACAAAGGAAATGTGCTTGGATTCCTGTCTGTGGATGGTTTCATACATCTGGATTTTTTAAAAAAAAATTTTTTTGCTTACAGCATTTTCTTGATTTAAATGTATGTCATGTTTCAGTAGGAAATCCACGCAAGTCTTTGTACATGAGGCCCCAGGTCTTTCTGGATCTCTCCACGAGAGGTCTTTGGTGCTTGGATTACTCTTCTGATAATTCTTTTGACTCCTTTGACAGAAATCTTACGAGGAGCTCCTGGTTGTGGCCAGTTTTTGGTAAAATGATGTTCTTTCCACTTCCAAATGACGGCTCCAACAGTGCTCACTGCAACATTCAGCAGTTTAGAAATAATAAGTAATCAATGCCATCATGTTTTGCAACAATAAGGTTGCAACGGTCTAAAGAGAGCTCTTTGTTTTTACCCATCATGAGTTCTTTGTGGTGTGACAATCTGATATTCACAGACCTTTTAAAAGACTATTAGTCAGGACTTAACCAGCTGAAATGAATTTGCACTGATGGGCGATGGGATGACTTCCAAAACTCTGATGGATTTCTGTCACGTGCTCACCGTGCTCATGCTTTACGTTCATTTCTGATTATTTGCTGTATTTCCTCATTTCTGGGTTATTATTGACTTCATGTTGGTTTTGGATGTATCACGTGACTCGAGTTTGTCAGTTGCTTCAGTATGAAAGTTTTTGTTCTTAGCATTGCTACTTTGTTATTTATCCTAGACATCCATGATCATTTAGTTTTGTATTATTTAAATGATCCACTTGTTTTGACATTAGCCACCCTCACCTTTCCTCTAGTCTTCTTTTTGCAATTTTGATACTTGTATTATTTGCTTCTTTTGGATTTTGTCTTTATCTTGTTCTCACCTTAGGTCTCTTGTTGTATCATCCGGTTTGTTTCTCATTTTTTATGGTTTCATATTCTTAGCTAGCTTCTTGTGCCATATTCCTCTGTGTTTTTTGTTGTGATAGCACCATGTGCTCACTTCCTGCTGTCAAAATTTGTCCGCAGGCTTTGACAGCTGTTACCAGTTAAGTTTGAATACTCCTTGCTCTTGTACCCACACCTGTGTTCATTTGTGCTATTTGTGTTGTCCTATTTAAACACTGCTGTGCCGCTATTCGGCACAACGGCGTCTTCTCTATGCCAGCTGGGAATCCCCTGGCTTTCCTCTGTTTAAATCCTGTGTGTACCCCATGCTGTAATTCTCATCTCTAGACGGAGTCCCCGTCTTTGTATCCTGTTTCCTCCGGGTGCTCCGCATTTTCTTCGCCATTCCGTCACCTCTGCCTCCACGCTGTTTCCCCTTTAATCTGTCTTATCCTCCTAAGTTTTTGTGTCTGTTATATTTTGTGTTTTCGTTAATGTGCAAACTCACAGCCAGCGATTGGTGTCATCTGCCTGCCCTTAAAAGGGCATTTTATGACAGTACGCCGCTGCCAATCAAGACGCCAGAGGACTGTGAATTTGCTTTTTTCCCTTCTGGTTATTTTTTGTAAAGGTCCGTTTGTCCCGCTGAGATGTCAACGCACACGGACTACTCAGCTGTTGGATTGAACGAGGTACAGTGTTGGACTGTGAGGGTTTTGGAGGACATTCTTTCGGAGGCTCGTGCCTCCAGCACTCCTGAGGAAATCCAGGAATGTCTGGTTGGAGTGGCTCAGGTTCTGGAATCACACCCTCACCTGTGGGGCTGTGTGGAGCTCATGGGTCTCCTCGTCTCCATCACCGACTCACAGAACATGCTCCCTGGGCTGGGGAAAACCTCTCCCTCATCTGTACCTGTGCAGACATCCCCAGTCTCTCGCCGATGTTCAGCTGCATCCCGCCTGAGGAACTTTTCTGCCTCCCCAGCAGCTCTTCCCTCACCGTTTCGGAGAACTGCAGCAGCAGCAGCCTCCTCCTCACTTCAGAATTTTTTTTCATTGGCTGTCCCATCAGCCTCCTCCTCCTCATTTGCTGCTGCTGTCCCCTCCTTCTCCACGATGTCACCGTTTGCTACTGAAAATTCGGCCATCCCCAGGTCTGCAGGGCCGGCTCCTCCACTCTCCACTTCGGTGCTCTCGCCCGCTGCAGTAAACGAGAAGGAGTTATCTGGTTCTACAGCAGCAGCAACCACCAGGTCCCGGGAACTAAGGCAAGAATCTTTTCATTTTTTAACACCCAAAAATGAATTGTCTTATTCCCGGGGGGGGGGGGGGGGGGCTCAGCAGCAGTTACCAGCTTTAGCTGAGCCCTCACTGCCGGCTGCTGCAACTAAAACTTTAACCTTACCTGCTTCCGCTGGATGACGAGAGGGCCTGCGGCGCTGGAAGATCCTGTTCCAGCGCCGCAGCCACATCCTGGATGGGAGAGGAGTGCCTCCTGTGTCCCAGAGCCTGAGTTGACAATCAAGTGTCCCCTGGTTTCGGCATCGCAGGACTCAGCGCCAGTGGAGAGACGATCTCCAGTTTCAGCCACCACCTGTGGAGGTCCACCAGCGTTAGCCACTTCATTTGAGGTCCCATCGGTGTCAGCTACCACAACTGGGGTTCTGCCAGATGCACCCGCCATCATGCCTGCTGCAAACATTGCCGCAGCAGAGTCGCCAGAGTTCTGGATGGCAGTGGAGCTCAAGTCTAGGCAAGTACTCTGTTCTGCTTTTACACCTTAAGATCTAGAGAAATCTTGTCTAGCTTGTGGTAGAGAGAATCAGTTGCAGATGTCCTTTGGCTCTGAGCTCTCCTCGCCGGGCTTCACTGCTGCCAATAATAATTTTCTGGTGCTGGATTCGAGACGTCTCCACTGGAGTCCTGGACGGCGGTGGAGCTTGAGCTAAGGCAAGTTCTCTTTTTTGTCTTTATTTTAGTATTATAAGTTTGATCACTCCTTGCTCTTGTACCCACACCTGTGTTCATTTGTACAATTCCTGTTGTCCTATTTAAACACTGCTGTGCCGATTCTCAGCGCAGCGATGTCTTCTCTATGCCAGCTGAGAATCCCCCAGCTTTCCTCTGTTTAAATCCTGCATGTGCCCCATGCTGTAATTCTCATCCCTAGACGGAGTCCCCGTCTTTGTATCCTGTTTCCTCTGAGTGTTCCCCGTTTTCTCCGGCGTTCCGTCACCTCAGCCTCTGTGCTGTTTCCCCTGTAATCTGCCTTATCCTCCAATGTTTTTGTGTCTGTTATATTTTATGTTTCCGTCAACTGATGTTGTCTGCCTGCCCTTAAAAGGGCGTTTTATGACCGATTTAAGCTGGTTTCTTGGCTTTCTATGCCATTTTGCACCTCTTTTCTTTCATGTTTTCAATACTTATTCTCTGTGTTATTCCACTTTATTAAATATAACTTCTTTAGTGAGCACTGTTGCCATGATTTCTTTGTATGTATAGATGACTTGGGTTGTTACTGATATCTGGTGAAAATCTCAGGTCACTGTGCTGCCAAAATCTCAGGTCACCATCAGAAATATGTTGAAATATATATGAAATAAATACATATCATCCAATATATCATTGGAGTGGCCTAGACAAAGTCCTGACCTGAATCCGATTGAGATGCTGTGGCATGACCTTAAAAAGGCGATTAATGCTCGAAAACCCTCTAATGTGGCTGAATTACAACAATTCTGTAAAGATGAGTCAAGAGCAAAACGCTTGATTGCAGTTGTTGCTGCTAAGGGTGGCCCAACCAGTTATTAGGTTTAGGGGGCAATCACTTTTTCACACAGGGCCATGTAGGTTTGGATTTTGTTTTACCCTTAATAATAAACACCTTCATTTAAAAAATGCATTTTGTATTTACTTGTGTTATCTTTGTCTAATATTTAAATTTGTTTGATGATCTGAAACATTTAAGTGTGACAAACATACAAAAACATTAGAACTCAGGAAGGGGGCAAACACTTTTTCACACCGCTGTAGCTGACTGGTTATTACAAAAAAAAAAGATGTTTTATGAAACCTGATTTTCTCATCACAACTGAATGTCAGTGGAGGCAGTGGCAATGTAATTGTGGTCGACAATCTAAGCCACATCTGGGAATAGTGTTTTTTGAAATGTAATAAATTGAAATTTCAATATTATTTTTCATTTATTTCCAAAATGTAAATTATGAACAGCACATATCTAAATCAAGTCTGTGATCACAAACAAATTCATTATTCAGATGGAAATAATTATACTGCTTTAGCTTGTTTTAAAGCAGGGGTCTCAAACTCACGGCCCGCGACCAATTGAGGCCCGCAGGCCCCCTGTTTGTGGCCCCCTACTTGACACCAAAGTTTAGAGTTAGTGCGGCCTGCGCATTTTTCTTTTTTCACAACGTTTTTCACAAGCACCTTTTTGCCGAGCCGTTGCACGAGTCGTTGCCCTGGGCATTTTATTATTTTTTGTCACTTATGGGATACTATAGCTCAGACTCGTAATAGCTTCCGGTGGTGTTTGTTGACAACGCGACGTCACTTGGTTGAAACGTGATTCCGGAGTGACACAGAGTGGAAGAAAAATATATCCTGTAATGCATTTTTGTCACCCAGCCCCAGTCATGTCTTTCTCAAAACCTGCCGTGAAGAGAAAAGTTGGCGACGAGCACAGACAATTTCAGGAAAAGTGGGAGACGGAATATTTTTTTGTTGAGCACAGGGGCACCCCGACGTGTCTTATATGGACAGAGAAAGTTGCGATGCACAAGGAATACAACATCAGACGACATTACTCAACTAGACCTGCTGAGGAGTATGCAAAATACCAGGGAGATGAGAGAGTTGACCGGGTCACCAATCTTAAAACATGTCAACTGTGGCAACAAGATTTTTTTCAAAAAAGCAAGCAAAGAGAGTGATGCGGCAGTCGAAGCTAGCTACGTGGTGAGTGAGATGATTGCTAAGGCAGGAAAGCCATTCACAGACGGCGAGTTAATCAAAAAGTGCATGTTACAGGCTGCAAGTATAGCCTGTCCAGAAGAGAAGGGACAGTTTAGCAACATCAGCCTTTCAGCCAACACAGTGGCAGAACGCATTTCTGACCTGTCAGGTAATATATACGAACAACTGCGTGAGAAAGCCAAACATTTCAGTGCATACTCAGTCGCTCTTGATGAGAGCACAGACAACACTGATACTGCGCAGCTCGCAATATATGTCCGTGGTGTTGACGACAATTTTGAAGTGATGGAGGAGCTACTCAAAGTGATTCCAATGCATGGCCAGACCACCGCTCAGGAGATAGTCCGCCAGCTGTGTGATGCCATTGTGGATGCCGGTTTACCATGGAAGAGGTTTGCTGGAATAACAACCGGCGCGGCGCCTTCATTGAGAAGAGGAGAAATGGACCAGTGGCACTTGTTCAAAGAAAACTGGAAGAGGAGGGTGTGGAGAAGGCCATTGCTCTGCACTGCATTTTCCATCAGCAGACCCTTTGCAGCAAATGTTGAAGTCTGACAATGTGATGTCTGCCGTTGTGAAATACATCAACCATATCAGATCCAGGGACTTAAAGCACCGGCGGTTCTGCACCTTTTTGGAGGAAATAGAGTCAGCATATGAGGATGTGCTCTACTTCACTGAGGTGCGTTGGCTCAGCAGGGGAAACGTCTTGAAGAGGTTTTTTGAGTTGAGAGCAGAAGTGAAAGCCTTCATGAAGAGTGATGGAATGGCTGTTCCTGTGCTAAGTGATCCCAAATGGCTCATGGGCTTAGCTTTTCTTGTTGACATCACACAGGAGCTGAATGTACTGAACAAGAATTTACAAGGCCAGGGGCAGCTTGTCAGTGCTGCCTATGACAAGGTCAGAGCATTCTCCACAAAACTTGTGTTATGGAAAGCCCAGCTCTCTCAGACAAACCTCTCACTCATGGATGCGGGCACACCATTCAGTGGTGAGAAGTATGCTGATGCCACTGTAAAGCTACAGGAGGAATTTGATCACAGGTTTGCAGACTTCAAGACACACAGAGCCAATTTTCAAATTTTTTCTGATCCCTTCTCCTTCGATGTGCAAGATGCCCCTCCTGTGCTTCAAATGGAGCTAAGTGACCTTCAGTGCAATTCTGAACTCAAAGCCAAGTTCAGGGAGGTGAGTGGAAAAGCAGACAAGCTTGGACAATTTTTGAGAGAATTGCCCCCCACCTTTCCTGAGCTTTCCAGGATGTTCAAGCGGACCATGTGCCTTTTTGGGAGCACATATCTGCATGAAAAGCTCTTCTCCACCATGAACTTTCATAAGTCAAAGTACAGGTCCAAACTTTCTGATGAGCATCTTCAAGCCATACTGAGGGTCTCAACTGCTTCCTCCCTCAAGCCAAATGTGGCTCAGCTGTGTAAGAGGAGGCGCTGCCAGGTCTCTGGTAGCAAGGAGTAGATAAGAAAAGCCTGTGTTCTGAAGAATCGTTCATGTTCTGAACTGTTATTATCAAAGGTTGAAAAGATTGAATCGGTTGTGCTTTTTTTTTTTTGGAACACTTAAACCCTTTTTTTTGTGGAATGCTTGATGCGGCCCAGCCTCACCCAGACTCTACTTCCAGCGGCCCCCAGGTAAGTTGAGTTTGAGACCCCTGTTTTAAAGTATAGACATTTGCTAGTGTTTGCAAACGTTATCTTCATAGAGAACTGCTCCGCTGAAATGCGACTGCAGGTGTATTTTCACCTTGCTACACTTTGCAGGTTGAAATAAAGTTGCGCTGCAGAAGGGGTGATGAAGTTACTGCAGCAGGCTTCAGCTTTTCACATCAGGCATGGATCTTCCTTTCTGGACTGTTCTGTGCATCCGGGAGAACAAGGAAGCCTGATGAGTCTAAATAATCACATAATTTCACAAACATTGTTCATCTACATAATACTGTAGTAAAATACCTTTTTGGATCTGTATTAACCTCTTAGACTCTTATCCACCATCCATCTTATCTACCATGAGGAGAATGGCTGATAGCAAATAGTACAGTCAAGGAAAATCTCCTTGGTACAATATAGATAACATAGGATAATAATAAACAGGCTTCCTGACATGGATAAATGCAGTTAGTTTGGTAAACCTAGAAGTTAGCTTAGCAGTTCACAGCTTGATCTCTGAAAACTCTATGTAGATACAATAGATAAATATCCTATATTACAAACACGGGTGAAATAAAAACAAACAGGAGATAAGTGGATAATTCAAAGCTAACAGAAAATAAAACACTTACAAACAACTCTGTAAGTTTCGATTACAATGTCAGAGTTTGTGATTGTCTTGCTAAATAAATTAGCCGTCTTTAAGAGAGTGCTTCGTGAAATAAAGATTTTTTTTTAAGGGCTTCTTATATTAGGGATAGCTAACACTAAGTTCTATGTTCAAATCAAGACACTGTAAACGATATTAAAGTAAAACAAAACACTTAATTTACATTAAGTACTTACATCTCGATCACTGTCGACATCCGCTGTTATTGTCGCGGTCAGGGCTACGTCACTTCCGGTTAGTAACACATCGCCGCCATCTTAACTCGGTGAAAACAAACCTGTTACCAAGCCTTGTCTCTACATATGAAGATGTTTTTTCTTCTGCAAATGAAAAATATATATGTCTCAGAACCTTCACACAAATAATCACATATGCAACCTTCATATTTAGTAGCCACTAATTGAATTACAGACACTGTTTCTTATTTTTTTCTTGGAAATTCTGGAAATCAAATTAAACATCAGGGCAGCACAGGAGTAATTCTTAAAAGAAATAATTAAATGACCCAGGGATCTTGAAAATCATGAAAATATGGTATATTCTCAAGACCCTGAGTTTCAAGTATTCAACTATTGTTGTCAAATGCAAAGTTGGCCCAACAGGTCTTGTTAAGTAATTGAACAATTAAGGCCACGTGGTTGCCTTTGTCACCTCTTTCGTTAATGGCCTGCCCCTTTGTTGCACTATTTACTACAGTCTACAGTTAAATTAGTCAGGCTGACTGCACATAGAGAGGTCTGTATTGTTGGGTGAAAACGGAATCAGTCATGCATTTCCATAGACGAAATGTCCGTCTCTGTTTACAATACAGAGAGGCTTGTGTCTAGCATTTTCAAAACGTGACCCATCAAGTGGCAACTAATTAAACTAACACAATATCACTCAATTACCTGATACAGGACGTGGTGAGCTGAATACAATGCACTACGACGGGCTGGACAAGCTTGACTGGGTCACGGCAGCTGCCTGGGACTAGGTCACCACTTAAACTGTTTTCACCGAGTACGGCGTTGTCAAGTGGGTTGCTAACCGAAGTAGGCCAAATGCCCGGATGACCGACCGCGAGAATACTTGATAACGGAAGTCCCCCCAACTAGATGATGCTGTCGTGGAAACACGAGGAACCTGAACCTGCGGTCCTAAACCTGCAGCCTCCGGTTGTGCAGGAACCTCCATCTCGTAGATTTGGCTGTTGCTGCAGATATGAAGCTACGTGGTTTGACAACTAGAGGGCGGTGTCGCTCCATTTACTTAATGAGGCGAGTGTTATCAGGACTTCTTTTTTCCCCAGGTTTGACATACTCTGAATCTGTTCATCACACAGCCACACTGCTGCTGACGTAAAGGAAAACACACCAAATTTTGGGTTAAAAAATATTCAAAAGAAAACAAAACGTAGACATTACTTGCACTGGCAACTGGTTACTTTGGGCAATTGGTGATAAATAAAATGAATAGAAATGCTTGTATATTTTGTTTAAATGCTTTAAAGCTATGTTTTATATAGTGTTTTTTTGTATTTCTTCAACCCTCTCTTTCCTCTATCTTATTATTCGCTCTCTTTTAGAACTTTTGCTTTGCTTGTATCAACTTAAATTCTTTGCTTGAACCATAACACTAATGTCGCTGTTATTGCATTGTGCTTTTTTTGCTGCTTCAACTGCTTCTGAGAATCCAGTGTTCTGTTGCTCATCGGTGTCTCTGGAGCAAAGACCTGATAGTCCCTCTGAACTAAGGCAGAAACGGTAAGGATGATGTGCCAACATGCGAGGAGAAGATACACGCCTGTTCTCCCATCCGTCCTCATGGGGAACGTGAGGTTGTTCCAAAACAAGACAGACGAGTTAGCAGCTCTCGCTCAGCATGAGAGAGTCAACCGGGAGGTTAGCATCATGCTATTCATGGAGACCTGGCTAACCACGTGTAGCAATATTTAATTTATAATTATGACCAGGTATAAAGATTATTTAATTTAAACTTGGAAGGGTATGCAGGAATGGGAATTTACCTCTCAGTTCACCCATACACACCAGAAAACAATATCACTCGTTGGGGTACCAGCTCAATAAATGTGAGCAATTTATTAATTAATTCCACTTTATACCTATTTAATGAAGTAATCAGTCTCAAAATATTAATGAATTCGATACTGGGGCTTCGAAGACAGACTCAGAATGGAATAAATTCCCAAAAACTTCTCTCATTTTATAGATTTACTAAATGAACTCTGATTAAATGATCTTACATTCAAATAACTTGTAAACAGTGAAATTATCAACATTAACCATTGTGGAGAGTGTGGGAAATGAGGAGGCAGGTTTACAAGCAGACGAAGTTTATTAACACTCTCTCATCAGTCATACACATAAAAAACATGAAACAGCCAAGCACAGTTTCTCCTTATATCCCAACAGATCATCTCACATCTGCATGACATTTCACATCACACTGCATGACATCTAACAACACAATACATTCCCCTTGAACCCCCGTCTCCCTCTTTTTGCCAACTCCCCATGACGTCCCTGCCTATTGTCCTCTTATGTTTAACTACTGCATCCTGGCTGAGACACTGTCTGACTCACCCTAGTCTCCACAATATGCATTTTGTGTCTGCTACACCCCCCCCCCCCCAGACAGAGTTTCAGTCCCCATGTCTTTTGGGCTTCAGTCTCCTCCCATATCTGCTGTAACGGGGATCTCTGTGCCGGCGGGGGGCTGCTGGACGTGCGTCTGACTGCGGGTGGGCTATGGCGAGGGGGGGGGGGAATTTGCTTTGCCCGTGTGGCTGTCCTGGTGAATCGTTTGCCTGGGGAGTTCTCAGTGGGGGTCTTCCACGCCGAGGGGCCCGAGCCAGCAGCACTTGCTCGTCCGCCACTACAAAGGCGGGCTTAAGTCTGTCTATGCATATTTTCTCCCGACACCCCCCCAAGTCTAACAAAAAATGCTTGTCCCCTGTTTCCAGCACTCTGAACGGGCCATCATAGGGTGGGCACAATGGAGGGCGGTGGGCATTGTGTCTGACGAGCACGAACTCCACGTTCTTCAAGGTTTTTGGCACGAAAGCGCATGGAAAACAGTGGTGGGCTGGGCCGGGCTGCGTGCCCGTGTCTGCACTACGCTGCAAACACTGAGACGGGCAGTTGTCCGGCGCGGGTTATCTGGCAAAAATTCCCCGGGCAGCCGCAGTGGCTGAGAAAAAAACAGCTCAGCCAGGGAAGCCTCCAAATCCTCTTTTGGTGCAGAACACAACCCCAATAAAACCCACGGCAACTGGTCAACCCAATTTGCATCCGTCAACGAAGCCCTGAGTGCTGCTTTCAGTGACCTGTGAAAATGCTCGCATAACCCATTTGCTTGTGGATTGTACGCGGTTGTGCAGTGAATTGCAACACCCAGGCTGCGGGCCATCATGGACCAAAGTTCGGAAACAAACTGAGGGCCCCTACCAGATGTGATGTCCGACGGGATTCCAAAAAGCGCCACCCATGATGTCAAAAAGGCGCGCGCCACGTCCGCGGATGTGGTTGCCGCCAGCGGGATTGCTTCTGGCCAGCGTGTGGTGCAGTCCACCACTGTCAGAAGGTGCGTGCACCCCTGCGACGGCGGGAGGGGGCCCATGAGGTCCACATGAACATGGTCAAATCTTTTAGCTGGTATACTAAACGGCTCCAAAGGAGCCTTCGTGTGTCTGTGCACTTTGGCTCGTTGGCACGCTACGCAGGCTGCCGCCCACTCTTTCACTTGTTTGCACAGGCCTGGCCACACGAATTTTGCTCCCACCATTTTGACTGACGCGCGCACTCCTGGGTGTGCCAGAGCGTGAACTGACTCAAACACGTGGCGGCGCCACGCAACCGGGACCACCAGGCGCGGGCGTCCCATGGAGACGTCGCAGATTAGGGGGGGCTTGCCGTCTTGCAGTACTCTGCTCTCCAGCCTTAACCCTGTTGGTCCAGACTGGAGCGCGCGCATGTCCGTATCACTAATCTGCTCTGCGGCCATGGCTGTATAATCTATCCCTACGCAGACCGGGGCCACAACCGCGCGAGAGAGGCAATCCGCCACCACATTCAGTTTACCCGACACATGCTGAATATCGGTCGTAAACTCCGAGATCGCAGCCAGCTGTCTCTGCTGCCGACCCGACCATGGTTCCGAAACCTTGGCCATCGCGAACGTCAGCGGCTTGTGGTCCACGAACGCGGTGAAGCTGCGCCCTTCCAGCCAGAACTGGAAGTGGCGTATGGCCAGGTGGAGAGCCAGCAACTCCCTGTCAAACGCGTTGTATTTACGCTCACTGTCGCGCAAAGCCCTGCTGAAAAAAGCGAGCAGCTGCCAAGAACCGGCGACACGTTGCTCCACGACGGCCCCTACGGCCACGTCTGAGGCGTCGGTAGTGAGCGCTATCCGGGCCGCCGGGTCTGGGTGCGCCAACAGTGCGGCGTTTGCCAGGGCTGTTTTAACCTCAGAGAACGCCTGCTCTCGCTCCGGAGTCCATTCGACTCCATCTGCGGGTTTCCGTTTCTTGAGCGCGGCGTACAATGGCTGCATGAGTTGAGCTGCGCGGGGGAGGAAGCGGTTATAAAAGTTAACCATCCCCCAAAATTCCTGCAGTGCCCTGACCGTCTGAGGCCGGGGAAAGTTCGCCACGGCACGCATTTTGTCGGGCAAGGGTATCGCTCCCTCCGGTGATACGCGGTGCCCCAAAAAATCAATCCCCGTCACGCCGAACTGGCACTTGGCCAGGTTGATTATTAACCCGTGCTCCTCCAACCTCTGGAAAACCGTCCTGAGGTGGGTTACGTGTTCGTCTTTGGACGCACTGGCTACCAGGATATCATCCAGGTAGAAGAACACAAACGGGAGATCGCGCAGCACCGCGTCCATCATGCGCTGGAACATCTGTGCCGCTCCTTTTAATCTGAATGGCATGCGCAGAAACTCGAACAAGCCGAACGGAGTTATTACCGCTGTTTTGGGTATGTCCTCCGTGCGCACTGGGACCTGGTGGTAACCGCGGACCAGGTCTATTTTAGAAAAAATGCGTGCTCCAGCGAGGTGAATGGAAAAATCCTGGATGTGGGGAATCGGGTAGCGGTCGTGTGCTGTGGCGTTATTCAACCTGCGGAAATCCCCGCACGGTCGCCACAACCCCTCAGCCTTAGAGACCATGTGTAGCGGGGATGCCCATGGACTGTTTGATCGCCTGATGATGCCCAGCCTTTCCAGGTTGGCAAACTCCTCGCGCGCTATGGCCAGTTTAGCTGCGTCCAAGCGCCGAGGTCGTGCAAAAACGGGCGGCCCGGTGGTGGTGATAAAGTGCTCCACCCCATGTTAAGCGATGGCCGCTGAAAACGTCGGGACCGTGAGTACTGGGAACTGAGTGAACATTGTGTGGAACTTACCGCCTGGAGCTGTGACGTTGGCTTGTGTTACTGGCCTGGCCCCTCGAGCTGTACAGGGGAGAGAGTCAAAGGACAGTGCATTAACCAGGCGCCTGTTAGCAACATCAACTAGTAAACCATGCGCACACAGAAAATCAGCTCCCAGGATTGAGAACTTCAGTGCTGCTATGACAAAAGTCCACTCGTATGTACGGCCGTGTAGAGATAAAGCCAGTGTTCTCTCATCAAAGGTCTTAATGTCCGAGCCGTTTACTGCCACCAGCCCGGGGCCACTCGGTCCTGCCAGTCGGTTGGCGTAGGTCGGCAGGATGATGCTCTTCTGGGCTCTGGTGTCTACGAGGAAATGCCTCCCTGAGCGCGAGTCCGTCACGTAGAGCAGCTTGTTCTCTTCGCCGGCGGTCGCAGCTGCTACCGACTGCCGGCCTTGACATTTCCCGAGCGCTTGAATTGGCACGCATCTGCGTGCGTTCTCTCCCAAGCGGCGGTGGTAGAAGCAGAGCGCGTCTCTCTGGTGCTCCTGGGCCCCCGCTGCAGATACCGTCGGTGGCTCCTCGCCTCCTCTGGTCGTCTTGCTGGGTTCCGACGTCGCCGCATTGACTGTGGGCGCTCTGGTGGTGAGGATGATCCGGTCTGCCTCCTGGGCTAGCGCACGGTTGTCACGCATGGCCAGCAACGGCAAATTGGCCAGAACCGCTCTCGCCTCTGTTGGAAGGTTCCGGAGGAAAAGGTGGGCTAACAGAAAATACTCGTCGCCCGTGCCCATTAACGCCAACATCTTCTCCACCAGGTCGACAGCCGAACCGTCTCCTAACTCGGAACGCCTCAGGAGCCTCTCTGCTCTCTCACTGTCCGAGAGCGTGTAGCGCCGGGTCAGCGCAGCCTTGAGAGCTTCGTACCTGTTGTGGGCTGGGGGCTGGTCGAGCAGGCTCACTACCTGCTGAGCTGTGTGAGCGTCCAGCGCTGCAACACACGTAGTAAAACTTGGTGTCGTCTGCCGATATTCCCGGGAGGGCGAACTGGGCCTCGGTGTGGTGGAACCAAGAACACGGGTTGTGCTGCCAAAAGTCCGGTAGCTTGACTGAAACAGCGCACGCGTTGCTGGGGGTTCCCGTCCGGGCTGTCTCCGGGGTCCTTGCCTCGTGTTCCATCATTCGTCAAAGGGTCACCAGTGTGGAGAGTGTGGGAAATGAGGAGGCAGGTTTACGAGCAGACAAAGTTTATTAACACTCTCTCATCAGTCATACACTTAAAAAACATGAAACAGCCAAGCACAGCTTCGCCTTATATCCCAACAGATCATCTCACATCTGCATGACATTTAACATCACACTGCATGACATCTAACAACACAATACATTCCCCTTGAACCCCCGTCTCCCTCTTCTTGCCAACTCCCCATGACGTCCCTGCCTATTGTCCTCTTATGTTTAACCACTGCATCATGGCTGAGACGCTGTCTGACTCACCCTAGTCTCCACAATATGCATTTTGTGTCTGCTACACCATCACATTAAATTTGTAACTCAGGATAGAATAACAATGTGAGCATATCTATAAAACCATGGACTTTAGCATGAATTTGCAAGAGTTGAAATGAAAATTATGAATAATATTGAATGCAAATTTATGGAGAAACTTAACTAATTATATGAAAAATTCTAGATTACGCTTAAGAAAGTAAAAATGGAATTTTAATGAAAAGAGAATATTAATCCTTTTTAATTCTGCATCTGATCAGATTTTGAATTATTTCCAAACTTTGGACAAGTCATTCAGCAAATGGAAACGAAGAGATATGGCTCACATGAATCCGGTTTGAAGTCCTGTTGTTGAGGCTCTTCCTGAAGCTTTATTTGCAGATGGCACCAAAACCAGAATATCTTGCAAGCAGATATTCAGACAAAGTACAGCAGCTTTCAGAGTCTACAGTCACAAGATGAGATTTTGACTGTACCAATCACAGTTGGGTTGAGGTCCAGCAAATGTGGCGACGATGTTTTCTCTTCTCCGTGGGCCAGTGGGTTTTTCCAGAGTCCAAATAAATTCAGAAGTAATTCAGATCTGATCTACCAAAATTTATAGAAACAAGATAAAAACCTCAAGCCACAAAAATCTAAGTTACTCTGACATCATGGAGTTGGCTGAAATAGTTTCCAGAGTGAGATGAATGGTCAGTCAGTCCTTTGAAAAAAAAAAACAAAAAACACGGTGGATTTAAAGAAAGTTTTGAGGAGAAAAATAGAGAATACCTAGGAACGGGAATTTTTAACTCCAAATCAAGATTTGAGTTCAGAAAAGAAAGAATTAATTCCTAGACATTTAAAGAAAAACATTAAAATACACAAAAGTTTACACAAACACAATATTCCGTGTTCCCTGTAAAAACTGAACGGACAGAAACTCTGATACTGCTCTGCCCTGAAGGAGGGCGTCTCCCTCTTTATAACTTCAGACAACTTTCGCACCGTTAGGGTGACTGACATAAGCCCAAGATAATATTCTTCCTTCGTGGGTGGGTTTTATGAACTTTAGTCCAATGAACAAACAGTTTTTTGTCTGTAACTGTGATGATTCTCTCTGCCTGCCTAATTCTCCACAGCTGCGCGCACACCTGCTGTCTCTCATCACCGGGGCTATTTAGGCCGTGCTGTGCACAGATCAGCGTGGAGTCGTCTTACTCCTTGGTCTGATGAGACCGGCACTCGTCTTCATCCTCCTCAGAATCTTCTTCCTCGTAGTCTACATTCACCAAAGAATCTCGCCTCTCTTTGTCTTTCACCTGAAAGGGCTATGTCTCCACGACAAGTAAGCCATCCTCTCCTTCACTATTATTCTACGCTCTATCCCCTGTGCACAGGCGGAGATCCGTGGCAGCAGACCGAGCAGCACTACACTGCAACTGCACCACCATCCTCTCCATCCACAGCTGGGACAGTGGACGCTGTCTTCCTGGCCGGAGCCTTCGGAACTAACCGACACTAACTGTGTCTGTGTGTGTGTGTGTATATATATATTTTATAGTAATATGTACATATGTATATTAGCTGCTCTTGCTTGCTTGTTTTTTTTTTTCTTGCCTCTGAGTGTTGCTATCCCTGTGCTGTTGCAATCCTGGAATTTCCCCGTTGTGGGACTAATAAAGGCTTATCTTATCTTAACCTGAACCTGTTCACCATCTCATCGACAGTAAGCTCCACACATCACTGTACACTCCCTCCTGAGCCAGGCACTAATCCTCCTTGTCTTTGCTCATTCCTAGGGTTGCCAGGCTGCACGATGCTCTGCTCGTCCCGGTTGCACATCTACACATACACGCATGCACGCACACACTCAACACGTAATAAAGATAATTGAATCTACTTTTGAGTCTGTGTCTGCTCACTGGGTCCTAAAACCATATCAGTAACAAATAATAATATTGAGAGAACCATTGCTAAGCAGAGACTGGCAGATCCCCATCATATGACTCAAGGACCATTTTGGCAGCATTGTGTACTTTTTTGGACTTCTGCTCTTCCGTCTGAGTCACCTATTCAAGGGAGGAACTACTTTCACTCAGACTATCTCCCAATGCAACTTCTCCGCCAGTTTCTGCTGCTGATCTGAAGTTTTTTCAGTCGATCTTAGCTGTGGGAGCAGCGGCTATTGGCACTGGCCGGAAACGAAGGCGGCGTGGTAAACGTGCCGGTGCGCTAGTCAGGCTGAAGAAACGAGGATATCGCACGCCGCTCCCATCGATCCATCTGACCAATGTCCACTCTTTGGCGAACAAAATGGATGAACTGCTGCTCCTGACTCACAAAAACCTGGATTTTAGCAGATCTGGCGCCCTGTGTTTCACGGAGTCCTGGCTGAGTGAACACATCCCGGACAGCGCGGTCCACCTGGACGGATTCCAACTGTTTCGCGCTGATCGCAGCTGAGAATTCTCTGGAAAAACTAAAGGTTATGGAATCTGCTTCTACATAAACGAAGGTTGGTGTACTGATGTCACAGTGTTGAAGAAGTTTTGTAGCCCTAACCTAGAGTCACTGTTCATAAACTGTAAACCCTTTTATTCACCGCGAGAGTTCTCCTCGTTTATTCTGGTCGGAATTTATATCCCGCCTGCTGCTTGTACAACGGAGGCACTGCAGCACCTCGCTGACCAGATAGCAGAGGTGGAGGAAAAACATCCAGACTCTCTGCTTATCATTCTGGGTGATTTCAATAGAGCCAATCTCACAAATGAGCTTCCTAAATACAGACAGCATATTAAATGTCCCACCAGGGACACAAATACACTCGACCACTGTTACACAGTTTTAAGAAACACCTATCATGCCGTCCCCCGTGCAGCTCTGGGTTTTTCTGACCACTGTCTGCTCCATCTTATTCCAACATACAGACAGAAACTAAAAACTTCCAAGTCTGTTGTAAGGACTGTGAAGAAATGGACTGAGGAATCAAAGCTGGAGTTACAAGCCTGCTTTGACTGCACAGACCGGAGTGTTTTTGAAGATGCAGCCTCACTGACACTGTGACATCATACATCAGTTTTTGTGAGGACATGTGTGTGCAGACCAAGACCTTCTGCACATACAACAACAATAAACCCTGGTTCACTCCTAAACTAAAGCAGCTACATCAGACCAAGGAGGAGGCCTACAGGACTGGTGACTGGACTCTGTACAAGCGGGCCAGAAACATGCTGACGAAGGAGATCAGGCTTGCTAAGAGGAGCTACAGTGAGAAGTTACAACAAAACTTCTCAGCCAACAACTCTGCTTCTGTTTGGAGAGGGCTGCAGAATATCACCAACTACAGGAGACCATCCCCCCACCCTGTGGAAAACCTCCACCTGGCTAACGACCTAAACAGCTTTTACTGTAGGTTTGAAAAGAACCTACAGTTCTCACCTCCCACCCACACAAAAGGATTATCTGCAGCCCCAGGAACTCCATCCCTCCTCCACTCTGACCTCCCACCAGCACTAACGATCTGTGAAGAGGAGGTGCGCCGGGTCTTTCAGAGACAAAAGATCAAGAAGGCTGCAGGACCTGATGGTGTGTCTCCGTCCTGCCTGAGAGTCTGCTCCAACGAGTTGGCCCCCATCTTCACCCGGATCTTTAATAGATCACTGGAGCTGTGTGAAGTGCCTTCCTGCTTCAAACGCTCCATCATCATTCCAGTTCCCAAGAAACCCTCTGTTACAGGATTAAACGACTACAGACCTGTTGCCTTGACCTCTGTGGTCATGAAATCCTTGGAGAGATTGGTGCTGAACCACCTGAAGGTCGTCACAGGCCCCCTGATGGACCCACTGCAGTTTGCCTACCGGTCAAACAGGTCAGTGGATGATGCAGTGAATATGGGACTACACTACATCCTGCAACACCTCGACTCCCCAGGGACGTACGCCAGGATCCTGTTTGTCGACTTCAGCTCAGCGTTCAACACCATCATCCCAGGCATTCTTCATCAGAAACTCCTCCAGCTCAAGGTGCCCCCCTCCACCTGCCAGTGGATCTCCAGCTTTCTGACTGACAGGTGGCAACAGGTGAAGTTAGGGAGATTTACATCCAGCTCCCGAAAAATTAGTACTGGCGCCCCCCAAGGATGTGTCCTTTCCCCACTGCTCTTCTCCCTCTACTCCAACGACTGCACCTCAGAGGACCCTTCGGTGAAGCTCCTGAAGTTTGCGGACGACACCACAGTCATCGGTTTGATCCGAGATGGTGATGAGTCTGCATACAGGCGGGAGGTGGAGCAGCTGATCCTCTGGTGTGGCCAGCACCATCTTGAACTTAACCCAGCCAAAATGGTGGAGATGACTGTGGATTTCAGGCGACACCCTCCTTCATTCCCCCCACTCACCATCCTCAACAGCACAGTGTCCACTGTGGACTCATTCAAGTTTCTGGGTACCACAATCTCCCGGAACCTGAAGTGGTCCTTCCATATAGACACTGTCCGGAAAAAGGCCCAGCAGAGGTTGTTTTTTCTGCGTCAGCTCAAGAAGTTTGATTTGCCTCAGGAGCTGCTGGTTGTCTTCTACACCGCCATCATCCAATCTGTCCTCTGCTTTTCCATCACTGTCTGGTTTGGATCTGCCACTAAACAGGACAAGACCAGACTGCAACGGATCATTAAGTCTGCGGAGAGGCTCATTGATACCGACCTACCCTCCATTGAGAACTTATATCAGTCCATAACCAGGAAACGGGGGGGAAACATCTGTGCTGACCCGTCACACCCCGGCCACAAATTGTTTGAACTTCTATCTTCTGGTCGTCATTACAGATCACTGAAGGTCAAAACCACCCGTCACAGGAACAGTTTCTTTCCTCAAGCCATCACTCTGATGAACTCCTAACATTCACCTAGTTCTACCTGTTGCTGTACTCATGACTTTTCATCCATTCTTACATTGCACATAACTCTCACACTGCTTTTTACTTCATTCACATTATATCACTGAATCTGAGTTCACATTGAACTACTGTGTGACTGTATATTTTTTCATATATTTCTGCAAGTGTGGATAGTCTGAGTAAATAACTGCATATATTCCTGTATATATTTGCATCCTTTTATAGAAACGTGGACAGACTGTAATTTACTGTACATACTCTGTTGTCATTGAATCCTTATTTAAATCTTATTTAAATCCTCCACCTGAACAACGAGAGCAAGTTTTTAGCCAAAGTCAAATTCCTTGTATGTGTTGTGCATACTTGGCCAATAAAGCTGATTCTGATTCTGATTCTGATAAGAAACATCTTAATAACATTGAAAATTCATTAATATACTTATGCATAAAATCTAAGTTAGCTTCAGTGGGCATGCAACTTTATAACTAGTGCTTTTAAATTAGCATGCAAGAATAAACATTCATTTAAACATTTTAACATGCACATATTTAAAATCAAGGATTTAAAGGGCCTATATCATGCAAAATTGACTTTTTTGAGCTTTTAAGCATGTTATAATGTTAATTCCTCACCAAAAACACCCCCAAAGTGGTATTTTGCTCCATTCATGCATCTCTGAGTATTCCTCCTCAACCCTGCTCTCTGAGCTGCTGCTCTGCCCTGTCCCTGGTAATGACTGGGTCCCCACGTTCATACGTATTGTGGGTGAGCCGCCCACTCCAGGAAGTGCCTGTGCTGCCAGCACTGCCCCCAGGCTAACGCACACACCCACTTTCTCCGCGCAGCAAATGGAGCGGTGATCGGCAAAACTCTTTCACTTTAGCATTGACGCTGTGAAGTAGTTCCTCTCGCGCCTAATCTGCTCAGTGACAACAACTGTTTGCTTTTTTATGTAAGACAATGTCTTCTAAGTGGCGTAAATATGTCTTTGGCTGTGAGAGATTTAGGAGTTTGTTCAGCCTTCCTAAAGAAGAGCCTACTCGTCAGAAATGGTCAAAATAGACCAGAATGCAGAGGCTAAAATCATAATATTAAACGTGATTAAGCATACACTACATAAGAATAATATTATAGGCTAAAATAATAACAGGAGGCTAAAGAGTTCAACATGCTCATCCATCTTTTCTAAAGTTTACTGTAGATGTTGTTTTCGTGGGCAGAACCCAGTGACACGTTGCAGCAGCTGGCTCAGGGGTTACATCATGAAATGGGCGGCAGCCACAAGAAGGAGAGGCTGAGCCTCAGAGATCGAGGCATCTTACTTCCGGGCTCGCAAAAATAACTCATATTTCATAAGAACTTCATTCTCCAGTGTACCAAAGGTAATATACTATCACATACATGCATATAGTTTACTCTGAAAGGATTAAAATAGCATGATATAGGCCCTTTAATAAGCATTTCAAACCCATTATTGATTGTCCACAGAATATCAGAGTCCCACAGAGGCAGTGGTTCCAAGGTTGTCATAGCCAGGAGCGGCACTGGGGTTAAGCTCCCAGTGCTCAAAAAATGCTCCTTATGGCGTGCGTCTCGAAAAGCCTCTGACAACTTAAGTCCAACTCCTAGCCTGCCTGTGTGGTTTAGTCTCTAAGCCCGGCGGAACTGCGTTTTACTAATAGGAGAAGGGGAGAGGGCGGATCTCTGGCGCCTTAAAACCAGATGCTTCGGGTAGATGGTGGCTCGTCAACCTGGGAAGGTAGCCCATCTAGGGGAAGGTAAACCCTGATTTCAAACCTCCGCTGCCTTGCGGCATACCCGGTCACGGGAAAGGCTTCGGGAGTCAACCCTGAGGAAAAATCCGGAGTTGGAGCCCCTAAGGCAGTTCTATGTTGTGCTCAACATCATTCTGGCAGCTCCTGCAATGGCGCTGGTGCCAAACTGTAGCAGCCCTGCTGTTCCTTTGGATTCATCAGTGACGTAGAGAGGGGGGACATGCTGCATGGGCAACATCTTGTCCTCCATATCTTCCTGCCCAGGCTTGAATCCTACCAACGCCCAATGCTGGAAGGTAGAACACCAGATCACTGGAGAGGACACTCCAGCTTCGCCTTTGGCGTAGACAAAACACGGGGAATGACAGTTACCGGTTATAAGCCACCGCTCAATTGGCGTAGAGCGCGGCGCCAGGGGTTGTTCCCGACGGTGGGAGGGATCATCGGATCTCACTGGACAGCTACTGCCCGCCTCAAGCTGGGCAGCCCCCAGCCAATAAGGTGTTGTCCCGCCACAGCTTGCTTTCCTCAGTGGGTGCATGGGGATGAGGAGAAGTCCGAACAGCAGGCCGAGAACCTTCGCACCAGGCAAGACAATAAAACAAAAGAGACCAACTCTAAAACTGGGAACTTGGAACGTCCACACTGTGATGACAGGACTCGCTGCTAACCTCAAGGACATCAACGACACCAGGAAGACTGCCATCATCAATAATGAGTTGAAGAGACTGGGAGTGGATATCGTCACTCTCCAGGAAACACGGTTGGCTGATGCAGGCACACTGAGACAGAAGGACTACACGTTCTACTGGCAGGGAAAGGGCAGTGACGAACACAGGGAACACGGAGTGGGCTTCGCAGTGAAGAACACCTTGCTGAAGATGGTGGAACTGGGCAGCACTGGCTCTGCACGACTCCTCACCCTCCGCCTGAACACCACTCAAGGCCCAGTCACCCTCGTCAGTGTGTATGCCCCAACACTGACAGCCACACCAGAGGCAAAAGACGAGTTCTACGAGAATCTCGCAACAACTGTCAGGATCATCCCCAACTCTGAACAACTCATTCTCCTTGGAGACTTCAATGCCAGAGTGGGTGCTGACCACGACTCCTGGCCCTCCTGTCTTGGACCTTTTGGCGTGGGCAGAATGAACGACAACGGACAGCGGCTGCTCGAGTTTTGCACATATCACGATCTGTGCATCACAAACTTGTTCTTCAAGACCAAGCCCCAACACAAGGTTTCCTGGCAACATCCGCGCTCAAAGCACTGGCACCAGCTGGACTTGATCCTGACCAGGCGCACCTCACTGAAGAACGTGCTAATCACCCGTTCGTTCCAGAGTGCAGATTGCGACACAGACCATTCATTGGTGTGTTGCAAGGTCAAGCTGCAGCTAAAGAAATTCCATCGTGCTAGACAGCCTGGAAAGGCACGGATTGACACCAGCAAGATGGCTCAACCAGAACTTGTTGAGCAGTTTGCCTCCACCTTTGAGAAGGAACTTGGTGTACCACAAGAAGGAGAATCTGCAAAGCATAAGTGGGAAGAGCTGCGAAACACCATCCACCGCACAGCCTTGGCTACCTTTGGGAGGAAGACCTCGAAGTCACAGGACTGGTTTGATGCCAAGTTGACCGAGATGACCTCCATCATTGAAGCCAAGCGCTCAGCACTTGCTGAGTACAAGAAGTACCCAAACGAGAAGAATCTCCAGATTCTCAGGGCTGCGAGAAGCAAAGTTCAGCAGACTGCTCGGTGCTGTGCCAATGAGTACTGGACTCAGCTCAGCCAAGACATTCAAACCACTGCCATAACAGGGAACATCCGTAGTATGTACGATGGCATCAAGAAAGCACTTGGTCCGGCTCAAAGCAAGACGGCCCCCCTCAAATCCTCCACTGGGGAGATGATCACAGAAAAGAACAAGCAGATGGAGAGATGGGTGGAACACTACTCCGACCTCTACTCCAGACAGAACACCATGACATCGTCAGCCCTTGATGCCATCGACTGCCTGCCATCCATGGACGAACTTGACGCCGAGCCAACCATCGATGAACTCAGCAAGGCCATTGATAGCTTGGCCGCTGGCAAGGCACCCGGCAACGACGGCATACCCACTGACCTGATCAAGCACTGCAAGACCGCCCTACTGCTGCCATTGCATGACATCCTCTGCCAGTGCTGGAAGGAAGGTGCCGTACCACAGGACATGAGGGACGCCAAGATCATCACCCTCTACAAAAACAAAGGGGAGAGAAGCGACTGCAAAAACTACAGGGGCATCTCCCTCCTCAGCATTGTTGGCAAAGTCTACGCACGACTTGTTCTCGTTCGTCTACAGAAGCTTGCCGAACGTGTCTACCCCGAGTCTCAGTGTGGCTTCTGCGCTGAGCGATCGACAGTAGACATGATATTCTCCATCCGCCAACTCCAGGAGAAATGCAGAGAACAGAACATGCCCCTGTACGTCGCCTTCATCGACCTCACCAAAGCGTTCGATCTGGTCAGCAGAGAAGGCCTTTTCAAGATCCTGCCAAAGATAGGATGCCCACCAAAGTTGCAAAGCCTCATCGAATCGATTCACACCAACATGAAGGGGATAGTGCAGCACGATGGCAACGTCTCAGAGCCATTCAACATACGCAGTGGAGTGAAACAGGACTGTGCACTTGCGCCAACCCTCTTTGGGATTTTCTTTGCTATGCTCCTGAGGCATGCCTTCAGCACAGCAACAGAGGGAATCTACCTGCACACAAGATCTGACGGCAGGCTTTTCAACCTCGCCCGCCTGAAAGCCAGAACCAAAGTACGCGAGGCTCTAATCAGAGACATGCTGTTCGCAGACGACGCTGCAGTCGCAACCCACACACAGCAGGAGCTTCAGACCCTGATGGACCGCTTCTCCCAGGCATGCAAGGACTTCGGGCTTACCATCAGCCTGAAGAAGACTAACGTCTTGGCGCAAGGCACGGAAGCACCACCAACCATCACCATCGACGACTACGAGCTGGAGGTCGTGAATCAGTTCACGTACCTGGGGTCCACAATCAGCAACAACCTCTCCCTTGATACAGAGATCAACAAGAGGATTGGAAAATCAGCCTTCACACTCGCTCGCCTCACCACACGAGTGTGGGAGAATCCCAAACTCTCTGTCAAGACCAAGATGGCAGTGTACAACGCCTGCGTCATCAGCACACTGCTCTATGGGAGTGAGACGTGGACAACATACGCCCGGCAGGAAAAGAGACTGAACTCCTTCCACTTGCGCTGCATTCGCCACATCCTGGACATATCCTGGCAGGACAAAGTGCCCAACACAGAAGTTCTGTCCCGCGCCGGCCTTCCCTCCATGTTCACTCTACTCAGGCAGCGCAGGCTCCGCTGGCTAGGCCACGTTCACCGTATGGAGGATGGCAGAATCACCAAAGACGTCCTCTACGGAGAACTGGCAACTGGCAGGAGAGACGTTGGCCGCCCACAGCTGCGCTTTAGAGACGTCTGCAAGAGAGACATGAAGGCCCTGGAGATCAACACAGAGCGCTGGGAGGACCTTGCAATGGACCGCTCCAAATGGAGAGGCACCCTGACCAGACAGCTCAAGGCGGGTGAAGAGAGACTGACTGCTGCAGCAGATGAAAAAAGGACCCGCAGGAAGAACCGCCACAGACCCAGCAGCACGGAGACCACCCACAAGTGCGACCTGTGTGACAGGGACTGCCATTCACGCATCGGCCTGTTCAGCCACAGGCGGTGCTGTTCCAGCAGAGTAGACATTTAGGATTCTCTTCCATGGTCATCATAGACCGACGGAGGCCGACGACAGAGGCAGTGATCTTCAACAAATAGTGTCCTTAGAATTGTCCTGAGAAATGAAACTTGAAGAAAGAGAGTTAATTTCAGTTCATCAATGTACAGTCAAAAGTGAGCATCTACTCCAGAGACGTCCACCAGGGGTAGTGTCGAGCTGTGGATAATCCTAGGGCCATAGGAAATGCATTTAAAGTGTATGGGATGCTTGTTCTTTGTCACAGGGGGTTAGAAGATGTCAAACCATTTTATTAGCCATTAAAACGGTCTGGAGTAAGAGAGTTTCCAGTTTATTTATGATCTGAACTAATCCATTCCTTGCACGTGATGGAAGACTAATCTCTCGTACCTCTTTACAAAGGAATGTGTTCTCCACAGTGGTCCTGAGATGAAAAAACATTTCTTGGCTGGCCTTTTCCTGGGTGAAACAATGTCTTTAAGATGCAAAGTCTATTTTATTGATGAGCCAAAGCAAGATGATGCTACACACGCTAACCCCAGATGCTCTCGTTGGGCGAGATGGCTTTAAGCTGGTACGGGAAGATGGAACACTGGATAGTGGTAAGAGGAAAGTGTCAAAGATTATGTGGGCACAGGACTAAGACACAGGCAGAAATACAGTGCAGAAACAAAAGATTTATTAACAAAACTAAAACACAAATTAACGGCAATGTGAGGGCTGCAAAAGGAAACAAAGGGTTAACAAACCGACTTACATAACCAAACTTGACAAGAATATAAACTGACAGAATCTTACAGACAGGACTGACCAGAAGACATAAATGATGCCACGTCAGACAAGGGAAAGCACACACAATATATAGACAAAGTGAAGAATCAAGACAATACAACACAGGTGGGGAGAGCAATCATGATAAACAGCTGATACACGATGAGAGCAGAGAGGGCAGGATGGGTGGGGATGAACACACACAATCACACAAACATGAACAGAGGATCACAGAGGAAACATAACACAGACAATACTAAAGACAGAGACCTGGACCACAGTGACACAGACATAGAACATGACTGACCAAGAGTAACAATAAAAATAATAAACATGAACACTAAACATACATAACTTAAGAGGGAAACACAAAGTAGCAAAATTAACAAAGGCGAGGACATGGCTGAAGTCATGTCCTGAGAATAACAAAAGTGTAACATATGAACATAAGGGACATGAGCACAGCCATGTCAAACTCTGACAGTACCACCCCCCCCCCCCCAAGGGCTGGATACCAGACGGTTCAAGGATAACACCAAATAACAAAAAACCCTCCCATGGTGAATGGCGGGGGTCCAAGGTCAGGCGGGCCAAAACAAACTTCTCCCCCTACAGAGTCCAAAACCAAACACAGCCCCGGTAAGTGAAGTTCATGACCCCAGAGTTAAACAACAAATGGGTCAGATGGCCTTCCAGAGTCCCAGGGCCACCGGACCAGAGAGCAAGGTGGGTCACAGGGCCTATCCAAGTCCATGGGACCCCAGACCAGAGCACAGAGCAAGTCAGGTGGTCTCCAAGAGTCCCTAGACCACCGGACCGGAGAACAAAGCAGGTCAGGGGGCCTTACCCAGTTCGTGGGCCTCCAGGCCTCAGAACATGACCATTCAGGTGGTCTCCCAGAGTCCAAAGATCACCAAACCGGAGAGCAGAATGGGTCCAGAGATAACTGCAGGGACGCTTTAAACTCAGATGACAATGACATGGAACTTTTAAACTGAGGAGCTGAAAACAAAGAACCCTTAAACTCAGGAAATGATAACATGAAACCTTCAAACTCAAAAGATTACAATGTGACACTGAAAAATGCATAGCCATAATTTGTAAGTTGTTTTAACTACTTGAGGTTTTTTGTCACAGATCCGCACCATCTGCATTCACCCTCTGGTGGCAAAGATTTTTTTTCAAGAAAATATTCAGTTAGACATCACAAATTCCAAAGGCTGTAACTTGAAGCAGAAATTTGTAGGTGTGTTTTTATAATTTATTTGGTTGTTAAAATTGTTGTTAAAATGTGTGACATATAATTAATATGTCTATTTCTGCCTATTTCTATTACTATCTGGCTCTCTTGCCAATCTTTATGATCCAGCGTCACCTTTATTCCATCCGAACACGTAGATCGTCCAAATGTCTCCTGAGTCAGTGGACGGAGCCACTGTTTGAATTGAATTGAATTGAAAGGTTTTATTGTCAATACTACCATACGTGCAAGACATACAGGAGAATTGAAATTTGACTTGACATTGGGCGCGCTCTATAAGCGCATCCCAGAGCTGCGGCAGCCCGAAGGCGCCAGTCATACAATGGGGGTAAAGAGGGAAGGGGTAGGGGATGACACAGTAGGCAAGAGAAAAAAACATAGTTATCAGAATAGCGCTCAGTGAGCGAGATTATGATTACAAGAAAAAAAACCCTCAATGCACATTTAGCAGACAAACAATACACACGTTGACAAGAGCAAGTTGAGAGAGACAGTGTGAGTGTATGTGTGTCAGTATATGTGTATCAGTCATGTGATGTTTGTATGCAGTGTGTGTGTATCAGTTACTGGTGAACAGCAAAAATCCTCTCACAACAACGTTGGATGTTATGTCTTTAGTGTCTGAAACTTAGATAGCATGTCCTCAAGAGATCTAACTCTCAGTGCATGTCCGATGGTAATTTCTAAGCCAGTCACATGGCGCTGTCCTTGAGAGTTCAGATTACTGTACGCCAGGTTGTTTATGTTAGGGAGAAGAAGCCAAACTCCCTTGAGCGTTATCTTCCCAGGAAGAATGAATGAAGTCTTCAGGGCGCCAAATCAAGGTCAATAGGCACAGTTCACTTAGAGCAGTCCTTCTCAAATAGTGGGGCGCGCCCCCCTGGGGGGGCGCGATGCGATGCTGGGGGGGGCGCGTGTGACCCCGGGGAACAGGCTTTGCTTTTGCCGTGTAAAGTGTAATTGCACATCCACGGCAGCAGGTGGTGCAGTGGCGCTCTCATTGTCAAAGTCTGTGCAGGAGTTTAAAACTTTTTAAATTGCTGTCAACAAACCCCTCGAGAGACACCATGGAGAAATATTTAACAGTAACGAAAAGAAATGCGGAGAGAGACAGAGGTAAAGAGACAAACGAAAGTCTCCCAAAAGCTAAGACGAGGAAATATGACGAAGCTTATCTAGCGCTTGGCTTCACTGGGACTACGGTGAGAGACGAGGAGACCGGTGTGTTTACTGTCTGAAAGTGTTGGCAGCGGACAGCATGAAGCCAAATAAATTAAGACGTCACCTACAGACATTACATCCTCAACACGTTGATAAGCCGCTTGATTTCTTTCAGCGAAAACGTGCGGAGTACGGCCAACAATCATCCCACTTTGTGAACGCTACATCAGTAAACCAGCGAGCACTTTCAGCATCATTTAAAGTGGCGCACCAAATTGCGCAGTGCAAAAACCCCACACAATTGCAGAGGAGTTGATACTGCCTTTTTCTACCTTTTTCTTCAGACTAAAATGTTAAATATATTGGTACTCCTGTGTTAATGTTCCAGATCAATTTACATTTAATATTGTAGCGAACTCAATATGAGCACCCTACTTGGCTTGCCAAGTGATTTGACCCTATTGGCGACACAGGTAGCGTGCGGGACTCCGAAGCGGGAGGCGTGAGTTCGAATCTCCCGGTGGGACGTTGCCATGTCAAGCAGCACGTTACAATATTATTTATTGATTGAATTATTTTTCTCAGCATCAAATGGTTCAGTTGGTCAAAAATGTTTCTAGTTTAAATAAGGATTGACATATTTTTTATTTCAGGCACTCTGATGCACTTTAAGTTTTTTTTTTCTGTTTTAGACTATAACAGGGTTTCTGTGTGGCAAAATAAAGTTAATATTTGTTGAAAGTTGATTTATATTGCTTTTTTCTTTTGTTAATGTTAAAAAGGATACAATTTTAGGTATACTTATACAATTTTTATAGATAATGATCTTATTTATAGTCACTGCGGCGAGTTGGGGGGGCGCGAAATATTTTCTCTTTCCTAGGGGGGGCTTTGCAAAAAATAATTGAGAAGCACTGACTTAGAGCATAAAAATTTCACCTCTCATGCGATTCTGTGCATCACAATTTACAGGCTTTAGAATCATTCCCTGGAGAGCACTCAGCGACTCCAGATGTTATCCACCTACCGAAACATAGGTAACATGTCCAAGAGAGTCCATCTCTCTTCCGTGCATGCCAGATGGTAAATTCCATGTTAATCCCATTTGCCGCTATCAGTGCTCCCCCCAGCTGAACGAATTTGTTGAGGGAGCTACGCCGGGTCCGCATTTTGATTAGCTCATCCAACTATAATTTCGATACACCAGGAAAACTCCAGGGCCAAACAGAAAATCCTGTGATCATGCCAATCTTCAGTCGAAACACGAGTTCCAATTCTTGGGCTCCCCCCTGGCCCGATTCCTGTTAAAAAAGTGGTGTCAATAGCATTAAGCCACAATTCCAATTTCCATAATTTCCATTTGGGTCGATGCAGCAGAAGAAGAGCGAGACACAGACAGGACATCGCAAGCAGGGAGACAGTATCAGGGAGGAGGAGAGGAGAGGAGAGAAAAGCGTCTGCTCTCTCTGGAAGCCGGAAGAAGAATCTCTGGCAGGAGGCAGTATAACAGGGACCAGCTGTTAGCACTCAACCGGCCCATGATGCTAACGAAAAAACTCGACATACCGGGAGAATTAAGATGAAAACGGCGTGGGTGTCGTGCTGGAGTAAGACAGCGGGCAAGGAATATAAGGTACAGACCCGCCCTCTCATCTGTCATTATGGGGAATGTACGATCGATACTCGGAAAAACAGATGAGCTAGCGGCTATCTCCCGCTACGATAGCATATACCGGGAGTGTAGTCTGATGCTATTCACAGAGACGTGGCTAATAGGACTAGCAGCAGATGCTAACATTGAACTGGAGGGTTTTCACGTGATACGGGCAGACCGAACACCAGACAGTGGGAAGGCAAGGGGCGGTGGAGTGTTGATGTACGTCAATAACAACTGGTGCAGACCGGGACATATCACGGTTAAACAACAACACTGCAACAAACACATTGAGTTGCTAGCTGTTAGCATGCAGCCTACCTACCTCCCAAGGGAATACTCACACGTGATCTGCATTGTTATTTATGCAAATCCGACGGCGAACGCTGGGACAGTGCGTGACGTCATCCACTCAGTAAGTGGCAGGCTGTGGACAGAACACCCAGATGCTCTTCTCCTCATCTCAGGTGATTTCAACCATATTTCACTGTCTCCTATTCTACCCACGTTCACCCAGTATGTCACATGCCGCACTAGAGACAATAAAACACTGGACTTATTCTACGCAAACACTAAGGAGGCGTACACCTCATCACAACTCCCCCCACTCGGGAGATCGGATCACAACTTGGTTCATCTCCTGCCGGTATACAAACCCCTAGTGCGCAGGCAATCTCCGGTCATGCGCACAGTAAAGTTATGGTCTGAGGAGGCAATGGACGCTCTAAAGGACTGTTTTGAAACCACTGCCTGGGAGCAGCTCTGCGATCCACATGGTGAGGACATCGATGGCCTCACTCACACCATCACGGACTACATCAGCTTCTGTGTGGACAACACCGTACCCACCAAGACCATACGGTGTTGCTTGAACAACAAACCCTGGATCAACCCTGAGATAAAAACACTTCTGAGAGAGAAGAAGAGGATCTTCAGGTCGGGGAACAGGGAGATGCTGAAGCCTGTACAGAGGGAGCTGAGAAGGAAGATCAGAGAAGGCAAGGACAGCTTCAGGAAGAAGATGGAGGACAAGCTGCAACAGAGTGACATCGGTGGGGTCTGGAGAAACCTTAAAACCATCTCTGGGCTCCAGAATACCTCCTCCCAGGCCACGAGGGGCAGGGAGTGGGCGAACAATCTGAACCTGTTTTTTAATAGGTTTGACCAACCGCCTTCCCCCCCGACTGCACAACAACCACTGCTGCCTCTAAAGACATCGAGTCCTGCTGCCCACACCCCACTCCACCAACACCCCCCAACTCCCGAGGCTGATGATGGGGCCAACCTCAATGGGTCCAAAGCCAACAAGGAAGCGCTCCCTGTGAGAGACGTCTTCCTCCTCCCTCTGCTCGCCCACTCCCATGTCTGCTTCACCTGCTCCGAGACACCGCTCTTCCAGGTCTGCCTCCGCTCGTCCTCGGGTCGCAGCGGGACTGGACTGCCCAGAGGAGACCCTCCTGGGTCAGCAGCCTCCCGTTTCCCACTGCTGCCCAGTGAAACACCGCCGGAGGAATGCCTCCACCTTTCAGGCAGCAGGTTTCCCCTGCGCCGAGCCAGACAATCCCCGTGGCAGTTCCTCTCTCCTGTTCTTCTTTGCTGGCTGTACCGTCAGCCTCCTCCTCCTCCTTTGCTGCTGCAACTCCCATCACCTCGGCATTTCCTCCCACTGCTGAAGGTCTGGTTGCCTCATTCCCGGCTCTGCCCATCAACGTGTCTGCAGGGGAGACTCCTCTACTTTCCTCTGGGGGGCCCTCAGCCAATGAAGTCACGGAGAGGGCTGAAACTACACCAGCTACAGCAGAGAACATCGTGTCCTGGGAACTCAGGCAAGTGTTTTTTTTTTTTTTTTTCCATTCTCATTCACCAAAACATGAATTATCTTGCCTGATTCCCGGTGGTGAGGCTCAGACTATGCAGTCCTCTGAGTCCTCACCACCTGCTGCTGCTATCGACTGTTCACCTGCTCTCTCCATGTCTTCTCCTATGCCTCTTGAGTGTCCGCCGGTCCCAGGTTTGAGCTGCCAGATGATGAAGGACCCTGCGGCCCTGGAGTACCTGGTTCCAGCCCTGCAGCGATGGTCCGGATGGAGCGAGAGCGCTGCTATCGAGCTGAAGCCTCTGCCGACGATGGAGCGTCCCCTGGCCTCAGCAGAACAGGATCTAGTGCCAGCAGGGAGCCGACCTCCTGTGTCCACACCAGGTGAGCCACCTGCGTGGTCCACTTTGTTGGGGGTCCCGGGACTGCATCAGCCACCATGTCTGCTGCAGGGGCTACCGCAGCAGAGCCGAAGCTGGACCTCAAGAGGGCTTGGCCCCAGACGTCGCCGCCTGTATCAACGGAGTCCTGGACGGTGCTCGAGCTCGAGCTCAGGCAAGTGCTCTTCTTTGTTTTCACTGTCTCTGTGTTGGAGAGATCTTGCCTGGTTGGCACCTGAGCTCACCTTGCCGGGATCCACTGCTGCTGGTGACCCTGGCCCTTTCTCTTTGTCCCTCCTATCGGAGTCTGACCGATAGGTCAACTTTGCTGGAGGTCTCCGTGGGTCCAGCCTCACCACCTGAGAACTCCATGGGTCCTGCTTCTCCTGCTGAGGTTGTCGCGGGTGGTCCATCCCAGCACGGGACCTCCATGGGTTCTGTTTCCCCATCAGCTGAGGTCGTCGTGGGTGCTCCATCCCAGCCCGGGACCTCTGTGGGTGCAGCTCCCCACCCAGGTGAGTCTCTGTGGGTGTTGTGTCCCAGTTGGGAGCCATCGTGGGTACTGCGTCCCAGCCTCACACCTATGTGGGTGCTGCGCCCCAGCGTGGGTCCACCGTGGGTGTCACGCTCCAGCCCGGGGTCCATCGTTGGTGCAGCTCTGTCCCGGTCTGTGACCACCGTGGATGCAGCTATGCTCCCATCTGGAGCTACTGCAGGTGCAGCTACACTCCTGTCTGGAGCCACCGCGGGTGCAGCTACGTTCCTGTCTGGAGCCACTGTGGGTGCAGCTACGCTCCCGTCTGGAGCCACCATGGGTGCAGCTACACTCCCACCTGGAGCCACTGCGGGTGCAGCTACGATCTCGTCTGGAGCCACCGCGGGTGCTGCTATGCCCCAGCCTGGGGCCACTGTGGGTGCTGCCATGCCCCAGTCCAGGGTCACCGAGGGCATTACAGGCCAGTCCAGAGTTGCCATGGTCCCTCAATCCTCACCCAACTCCACAGCGGTCTCTTCTCTCCTCTGCCTGACATCTTGTGGTCCCCTCACTGCCTGACATTGTTGTGGCCCCTTCTCCTCTGCCTGACACTGTTGTTGGCCCCTCACCTTTGCCCAGGGCCGTTGTGGGTCCATCTCTTGCGTCCGAGGTCATCAGGGGTTCTCCTTTCCCTGTGGCCACCAGGGCTCCTGTTCCTGTCCCTGAGGTTCTTGCTGGCCGGTCATCTTTTCCATTCTGTTCTCCAATTATCCAACTTACTCCAACGTCATTCATCCCTGCTGGGCAGCTGCCTCCTTGACTTTCCCATCTGTTGAGGTGGCTGAGGGACTCCTGGAGACTGCCGGACAGACTGTGCCGCTGGGTTTAGTGGCCATTTTCCGTTAGGCCACCTGACTCTTTCCATTATGCAATCTGCAAGGTTTGGGACCTCATTCGACCACCTGAACTGTCCAGCTCTCCGGTCCAGGGGGCCTAGGTGCCTGGGTTTTGCCTGGTGTAGATCCTGAGCGGGGTTGCTGTTTTTTGTTCCCTTCTAGCCTGGGTTTTTCTGGGATGTGAATCATGGGTTTTTTTCTTAGTTTCTCTGGTTTGTTTCAGTCCCTCGGTGCCTGGGTCCCCCTCCTCCCGCCCGGGGTGGTGTTGTTGTTTTTTTTAATTTTTTGTAGGGTGGGTTTTCAATGTGGGTGGGTCCTTTTAAATTTTGATGTTACCCTGGGTGTCTGGAATCCACCTCTTCGGGAGGGGGGGGGGGCTCTGTCACGATCTGAGCATGGGGGATTTTGCCGTGCTTAGTCTCATTGCCTTTTTCCATTTTTGTATATTTGTTGCATTTTTGACTTCAAGTTCCTGTTATTTTACCCTTTGTTGGTTTTCACATACGGTGCATCCGGAAAGTATTCACAGCACTTCACTTTTTCCACATTTTGTTTTGTTACAGCCTTTTTCCAAAAGGGATTAAATTCATTTTTTCCCCCTCAAAATTCTACACACAATACACCATAATAACAAGATGAAGAAAGGTTGGGGTTTTTTTGAGATTTTTTTCAAATTTACTAAAAAAAAAAAAAGAATTCACATGTACATAAGTATTCACAGACTTTGCTCAATACTTTGTTGATGCACCTTTGGCAGCAATTAAAGCTTCAAGTCTTTTTGAATATGATGCCACAAGCTTGGAACATCTATCTTTGGGCAGTTTCGCCCATTCCTCTTTGCAGTACCTCTCAAGCTCCATCAGGTAAATGGGAAGCATCCATGTACAGCTATTTTCAGATCTCTCCAGAGATGTTCAATTGGATTCAATTCTGGGCTCTGGCTGGGCTGCTTAAAGACATTCACAGAGTTGTCCTGAAGCCACTCCTTTCATATCTTGGCTGTGTGCTTAGGGTCGTTGTCCTACTAAAAGATGAACCATCGCCCCAATCTGAGGTCAAGAGCGCTCTGGAGCAGGTTTTCATCCAGGATGTCTCTGTACATTGTTGCAATCATCTTTCCCTTTATCCTGACTGGTCTCCCAGTTCCTGCCACTGAAAAAACATCCCCACAGCATGATGCTGCCACCACCATTGGTGGGGTTATGAGCGGTGCCTGGTTTCCTCCAATCATGACGCCTGGCATTCACGCCAAAGAGTTCAATCTTTGTCTCATCAGACCAGAGAATTTTGTCTCTCATGGTCTAATAGTCCTTCAGGTGCCTTTTGACAAAGTCTAGACAGGCTGCCATGTGCCTTTTTCTAAGGAGTGGCTTCAATCTGGCCACTCTATCATACAGGCCTGATTGGTGGATTGCTGCAGAGACGGCTGTCCTTCTGGAAAGTCCCCCTCTCTCCACAGAGGAATGCTGGAACACTGACAGACTGACCATCGGGTTCTTGGTCACCTCCCTGACTAATGCCCTTCTCCCCTGATTGCTCAGTTTAGACGGCCGGCCAGCTCTAGGAAGAGTCCTAGTGGTTCCAAATTTCTTCCATTTACGAATGATGGAGGCCACATTGGGACATTCAAAGCAGCAGAAATTTTTCTGTACCCTTCTCCAGATTTGTGCCTGGACACAATCCTGTCTCGGAGGTCTACAGACAATTCCTTTGACTTCATGCTTGGTTTGAGCTCTGACATGCACTGTCAACCATGGGACCTTATATAGACAGGTGTGTGCCTTTCCAAATCATGTCCAATCAATTGAATTTACCACAGGTGGACTCCAATTAAGCTGTAGAAACTTCTTAAGGATCATCAGTGGGAACAGGATGCACCTGAGCTCAATTTGGAGCTTCATGGCAAAGGTTGTGAATACTTATGTACATGTGATTTCTTAGTCTTTTATTTTTAATAAATTTACAAAAATCTCAAATTTTTCCTTTCACATTGTCATTATGGGGTATTGTGTGTAAAATTTTGAGGGAAAAAATTATTTTAATCCATTTTGGAATAAGGCTGTAGAATAACGAGATGTGGAAAAAGTGAAGTGCTGTGGATACTTTCTGGATGCACTGTATCTTGTATTGTTTCCTAGCATGACTTATTTTCCCATTTCCGTTCATTGTAGTTTTGTTATTTATATATTTGGGTTTATTTATATTTTTCCTTCAGTCTTTGTCATCATTCTAGTTATTGCATTATATTTGTATTTTGCCACTTTCTTCTCTCTCTCTCCGGGGTTGCTGCTGTCAGTGGCACTTCCGGGTTTTTACCCTGGTTGTGGGTGGTCCCCCGTCAAGCTGTCAGCCCCTCTTCCTCTCCTCATGACTCACAGCTGATTGTAATCATTTTCACCTCCTGTCTGCTCATGTGATTCACACCTGATGGCACTTGTGATAATTGATTGGTTGCCTTATTTAAGAAGGGCCTGCTCATCTACTCTTTGTCAGAGTCTCATCTTCCTCATCCCATACCAACCTACTCCCGTCAGGACCCTCTTTTGTCCTGACATTTATTCCTGCGCTTATTTCACCATCATCTTGTTGTAAGTTTATTTTTGTGCACTTTATGGATTTTGTGTTCCCTTTAATAAATACCACAAACTGCAGTCCAGCGCTTGGGTCTGTCTCTCAGCCCCGAAGAGCTGAATCATGACACAGGTACTCTTTCATTCTGCATACCATATGTGTTGAAGTCATTTCTACATTATTCTTTGAAATATTAATCAAAGTTTAAGTCTGTTTTGTGGGTCAGATGATAATTAGATCCAGATGTCAAAGCTGGTAAATACTTTCAAAAAAAGGGAGAAAAAAAAGAAAAAAAGGGGGAAAAAAAACCCCAAGAGAAATAACAGGAAGAGTCAAAAAAAAAAAAAAACTTTTAAGCTCCCAAAAACTACTGCTGGTCTCCCAGGAAAATACATTTTCAAGGTGCACAAATGTGTTCTAAAAGAAGATGTCACAAATTAGTGATCATAGTTGGAAATGTTAACTATTGCAACAGAAAAACTCATTGAGAAAAGTTTGTGTAAAAAGGTTTTAAAAATTATCACAAAAGTGGCAGATTTATAGGGAAAAAAGTCCTTAAATTTTTGTTAAGAGGCTCTAAATTGCACTGTACTCTGTGCAAGGGCAATAAAAGCTTTCATATAACGATAACCTAAATAAGATTAATAATGAAGGGGTTTTTTTGTAAACTGTATGTTTTCTTGTAAATGTGCAGCTTTTTTCTTGTAAAATTGCAGTTTGTTTTCTTGTAAAATTATAACAATTCTTTTAAATGTATCACTTTTTCTCATGAATTTAAACCTTTTTTTTCTTGTGAATTTGTATCTTGCTTATGGTAAAGTTGTAACATTTTAATTGTAAAAATCATACTTTTCAAAGATTCAAAGATTTTTATTTGTCAATATTTCTATACATACAGAAGAACTGAAATGCCGTTTCTCTCTTTCTTAATTCAATTCAATTTATTTATATAGTGCCAAATCACAACACACGGTTATCTCAAGGCACTTTACAAAAGAGCGGGATTAGGCCACACTCTCAAATCTATAGTAACACACAGAGATCCCTAAGAGCAAACACTGTGGTGACACGGGCAAGGAAAAACTTTTTCTTTAACAGGCAGAAACCTCGAGCGGAACCATAGCTCATAGAGGACGGCCATCTGCCTCGACCGGCTGGGTTGAAGAGAAGAGGTAGAAAAGTAGGAGGCCTGGCAATAACTACAGATGTGGACAAAATTGTTGGTACCCCTCTGTTAATGAAAGAAAAACACACAATGGTAACAGAAATAACTTGAATCTGACAAAAGTGGTAATAAATAAAAATTCTATGAAAATTAACAATTGAAAATCAGACAATGCTTTTGAATTGTGGTTCAACAGAATTATTTTAAAAAACAAACTCAAGAAACAGGCCTGGACAAAAATGATGGTACCCTTAATATTTTGTTGCACAACCTTTTAAGGCAATCACTGCAATCAAACGATTTCTGTAACTGGCAATAAGACTTCTGCACCTCTCAGCAGGTATTTTGGCCCACTCCTCATGAGCAAACTGTTCCAGTTGTCTCAGATTTGAAGAGTGCCTTCTCCAGATGGCATGTTTCAGCTCCTTCCACAGATGTTCAATAGGATTTAGATCAGGGCTCATTGAAGGCCACTTTAGAATAGTCCAATGTTTCACTTTTAGCCATTCTTGGGTGTTTTTAGCTGCGTGTTTTGGGTCATTATCCTGTTGCAGGACCCATGACCTGACTGAGACCAAGCTGTCTGACATTGGGCAGCACATTTCTCTCTAGAATACCTTGATAGTCTTGAGATTTCATTGTACCCTGCACAGATTCAAAACACCCTGTGCCAGATGCAGCAAAGCAGCCCCACAACATAACAGAACCTCCTCCATGTTTCACAGTAGGGACAGTGTTCTTTTCTTGGTATGCTTTATTTTTGCGTCTGTGAACATAGAGCTGATGTGCCTTGCCAAAAAGTTCCAGTTTTGTCTCATCTGTCCATAGGACATTCTCCCAGAAGCTTTGCGGCTTGTCAACATGCAGTTTGGCAAATTCCAGTCTGGCTTTTTTATGATTTGTTTTCAACAGTGGTGTCCTCCTTGGTCGTTTCCCATGAAGTCCACTTTGGCTCAAACAACGACGGATGGTGCGATCTGTCACTGATGTACCTTGACCTTGGAGTTCACCATGAATGTCTTTAAAGGCTGTTCTGGGTCCTTTTGCTACCATTCGTATTATCCGTCTCCTCCTGCGGCCACGTCCAGGGAGGTTGGCTACAGTCCCGTGGATCTTAAATTTCTGAATAATATGTGCAACTGTAGTCACAGGAACATCAAGCTGCTTGGAGATGGTCTTATAGCCTTTACCTTTAACATGCTTGTCTATAATTTCCTTTCTAATCTCCTGAGACAACTCTCTCCTTTGCTTCTTCTGGTCCATGTTTAGTGTGATACACACCATGTCACCAAACAGCACAGTGACTACCGGTACTTGTCACCCTTTAAATAGGCCGACTGACTGATTACAAGTTTGTTGACACCTGTGATGTTAATTAGAGGACACATCTTGGTTGAACATGTCCCTATGGTCACATTATTTTCAATCTTTTCTAGGGGTACCATCATTTTTGTCCAGGCCTGTTTCATGAGTTTGTTTTTTAAAATAATTCTGTTGAACCACAATTCAAAAGCATTGTCTGATTTTCATTGGTTAATTTTCATAGAATTTTTATTTATTACCACTTTTGGCAGATTCAAGTTATTTCTGTGACCATTGTGGGTTTTTCTTTCATTAACAGAGGGGTACCAACAATTTTGTTCACGTCTGTATATTCAAGACAAACATAGTAAATACAAACGTGAACGTTCACAACCAGACCTGCCAGTATCAAGCCGAGTTAGGCTCCACATGTTGGTGAAGGCCTGGCAGCGGCAACATTTAGAGCAGATGAAACAGTTTTAACTATAGGCTTTATAAAACAGAAAGGATTTCAACACTCTTAAATAGAGAGTGTCTGCCTCCTGAACTGAACTGGGAAGATGGTTCCACAGGAGGGGAGCTTGATAACTGAAAGCTCTACCTCCCAGTCTACTTCTGGAGACCTTGGGGACCACAAATAGTTTGGAAGTTTGGGAGCACAAAGCTCTGGTTGGATGATGGGGAACTATGAGTTCTTGCAAGTAAGAAGGAGCCAGACCATTAAGGGCTTTATAAGATAGGAGTAAAATCTTGAATTCAATTCTATATTTTATTGGGAGCCGATGTAAAGAAGCTAAAACTGGAGTAATGTGAGCTCTTCTGCAGCTGCATTTTGAATGAGTTGGAAAATCTTTATAGACTTATTAGGACAACCTGATAAAAGTGAATTACACTAGTCTAGCTTAGAGGTGATAAAGGTGTGGACAAGTTTCTCTGCATCTTTTCGAGACAGAATGGACCTAATTTTAGAATTATTACGCACTGTGTATTAGTGGTGTGTCCAATATATACAGTAAGAAAAGAAGGAGTAAGGATGAAAAACAACAACAGCAGTCTATGTACAATAATGCTACCCGTAGTGCAAATGAAGAAAAAAGATAAAACTCAGCAATCCTATATACAGAAAAAGTGGAGCCATAATACCCGTAATTGCAAGTTCAGTGCGGTAGTGTAGGTGCAGACAGTGACAGACTGGACTGAACATGAGCAGTACTTCAATAACAGACAGACAGCAGCAGGTATGGCATTTGTGAAAATGGTTACAGTAAGCATCTTTGTGCACATTTTAACTTAATTCATATCCTCCCCCCCAATAACAAATAACAAATTGCTGTATATGTAGTTACAGTCAGAGTGAGAGGGTGTCCTTGTTTCAGGTTAGATCAGCAGCAACTCAAAATGTCTGTGCACGTCCCTGCTTGTCTTAATGCAATTTACCAACCTTCTTTTGAATGAATGAATGAATGAATCTTTATTTTGGATAGATTAAAAGTAAAGATTAAAAAGAAAAAAGAAACAGAATAATATAACAAAGGGTGGAAAAAAATCTAACAAGGTCAAATCAAACAATAACTCCTCTGATTATACAGTTCAACATAAGTTATCCGAAATGGGTGATGGCTGAAGCCGCAGCTTATATTGCCCACCCATATTCCATCCAAGAATTCAAAAGAAAAACAAAACAAGAGCGATTACAATTCAGATCAAATCACATTTTCCGTAATGGCAGTTTTCTTCTGGACGGTGATCCGGATCACCACCAAAATCTAATGATCTGTAGGATACCCCATTTCTGACAATCTCTGAAAATTTCATGAAAATCCGTCCATAACTTTTTGAGTTATCTTGCTAACAAACAAACAGACAGACAAACAGACAGACAAACCAACACCGATGAAAACATAACCTCCTTGGCGGAGGTAATAACTCCTCTGATTATACAGTTCAACATAAGTTATCCGAAATGGGTGATGGCTGAAGCCGCAGCTTACATTGCCCACCCATATTCCATCCAAGAATTCAAAAGAAAAACAAAACAAGAGCGATTACAATTCAGAGCATAGCTAAGACAAAACGTGACAAAAAACTAAGCAACAACACAACACAGACTGGATATGACAATCCTTATGTGATTTTACATGTCATCTTGCATATATGTTTGGAATATTTCTTCCTTTAGTTTTTGTTTAAACTGTTCAAGTGTTGTACATGATTTTAATTCAGGTCCAAAAGTGTTCCACAATCTGACTCATTGCACTGAAACACAGTGTTGCTTGGTGGTAGTTCTCACTGAAGGTTTTTGAAATATACATGTTCCTCTGAAATGATATTGTTTCTCCCTTATTTGGAACAACTTTTGGATATTTGCGGGCAGTGACAGATTCTTCACTTTAAACATTATTACTGCAGTTTTAAAGTCAACCAGATCTTTCAACTTGAGAGCTTTTAATTTAAGAAAAAATGGGTTTGTTGGTTCCCTGTAAACAGCTTTGTTTATTATTCCAATAGCTCTCTTCTGAAGCATAAAGACTGGATATATGTTTGTTTTGTATGTATTTCCCCATACTTCAGTGCAATATGTCATGTATGGGAGTATTAATGAATGATACAAAGTATATAATGTGGGTTGATTCAGCAAATATTTCACTCTGTGTAGTATTGCAATTGATTTAGATATTTTACCTTTAATGTAATTAATATGTGACTTCCAACACAGTTTATTATCAATTATTACTCCAAGAAATTTAGTTTTGGATACCCTTTCAATCTCTACACCATTTACACTGAGTTTAGATACTAAGTTGTTGTGATGGTTGTTAAAAACTATAAATTTTGTCTTACTTAAATTGAGCGTTAATTTGTTTGAATCAAACCACAGTTTAAGCTTTCCTAATTCCTTTCCGAGCGTATCCCAAAGTTGTTCCAAATTGCTTCCACTGCATAATAAATTAATGTCATCAGCAAACAATATTGAATCAATTTTTTCCAAAACTTTACATATATCATTTATATACATATTGAATAACAGTGGCCCCAAAACTGAACCCTGTGGGACTCCACAAGTAACCTTCAGTAACTGTGAGTTTTTGTCACCAACACATACATACTGATATCTATTCTTTAAGTAACTACATAACCAGGACAGTGCTCTACCCCCCAATACCACAATTTTGTAGTTTCTTTAATAATAAATTATGATTCACTGTATCAAATGCTTGTTTAAGATCCAGGAATACCCCAACTGAATACTCTTTATTTTCAATGGCAGTTGATATTTTTTCTATAAATTCCATTACAGCAAATGCAGTTGTCCTCTTGTGTCTGAACCCATATTGCTGCTCACACAATAAATTATTCTTCATTATGAAGTTGTCAATTCTCTCACAGAATATTTTTTCAAGTATCTTGGAAAATTGCGGCAATAGTGAAATTGGCCTATAGTTTGAAAATTCCCCTATGTCACCCGTCTTGTATATCAGAATTACTTTAGCTATTTTCATTGCATTGGGAAATATACCTGTTTGGAGAGACAGGTTACAAATATACATCAGTGGTTTCACGAAGCATTCAATAATAGTTTTGACTAAGAGCATGTTAATACCATCACAGTCCGTAGATGTTTTACTTTTAAACGATGTAACAATTTCAATGACCTCTCTCTCGGCTGTGTTCTTTATGAAAATGGAGTCTTTTATAGCAATGTTTTTGCTTATTGTATCACCTGTAGGTGCCGTAATGGGTATTTCTCGAGCCAAATTAGGACCAATGTTAACAAAAAAGTTATTAAATTCATCTGCAGGTGAGACTGCATTCACACTCTGAGTCGTTTTATTATTTTATATATATATTTTTTTTTTTGAAAGCTTGGTTGGGTAGCTTGTATTTCTGTTTTTATTTCCAAGAATATTGTTAAGTATTGTCCATGTATTTTTAATATTGTCTCTGTTTTTCCTCCAGTTCTTTACTGTAATAGTCTCTTTTACTACATCTTATTATATACAGTATGTTAACTTATTTTTGTATGTTTTATACCGCTGCTCTGCTTCTTTTGTCCTTTTCTTTATGTAGGAAAAAGTCAATTTTGGACAACCTCTAGTAAACCCCCAGAAAACAGTGTTGATTAGATGCTAATGGCTAATATAAATATTCCTAATAAATGTACCTAACAGACTGTGATTTAAATGTTAATGGTAAATGGGAGCATTTATAGGGAATGTTATTAAAGGACTGGATATGAACTGTTTAGATGTAAACTGTCAGTGAAAGCAGTAGCGTTTTTACGCCAGAGGTGGCGCTCAGTAGTGATATATGTTATGTATAGTTAGAGAACAAGAGAAGGAGAGTAGCGAATGTTCCAGAGAAAGAGTGATTAGAAAATGGTGTATAGCGATGTGCTGAGTAAATGTGTGCCGTGCCGTGTGTGCTGGAATAGTCAATAAAAGCCGCTGCAAAGTCTGACAGCTTGGCTTCCTCATCCTTCCTCCCCCCTTCGCCCTCCTGGGTGTAACAAAACTTGGTAGCAGAGGATGGTTCAGTCGTGTCTTAGACGGTGAGTGTGCAAATAAAAAAAAAAAAAGAGGCCGTAACGATGGAGCTGGAGCAGCTACAAGATAAGCTAAGCGAGGCCTTGGTGCTGTTACGGGCCGAACAGCTAAACGAGGTCTGTTTATTTGCCAAGATGAGCCCAGCCGAGCCGTCTAAGAAGTACATGCTGATACGACTGTTAATCGAGGAGGTGGAGAAAACCATTGAAAGCGAAGAGGAGGATGTAGCCCGCGAGTTTGTGCTAAAGCTAATAGCATGTGCTAACGGAGCTAAGCTAAGCGAAACGTTGACGCAGGTAGCGGCAGCGGCCGGCACGAGCCGGGAGACAGAGGCACTCACCAGTTTACAGAGCCAGTATGCCGCTTTGCATGAAAGTATCCTTGATTCAGCTAAAAGGGTTGAAGAGGAAATAATAAGGCTGACCGATGATGAGGCCGCGCTGCCACCGGGCCGCCATTTTGTGACACAGCCCGAGGCCGCGCAGCCACAGAGCCGCCATTTTGTGATACAGCCCGCGGTCCCCGCAGCGCCCCTACCACCAGAAGTGATCATTAAACGGGAGTTTAAGATAAATGGGCAGATAGGGGAGAGGGGCCAAAAAGACAAGTTGTCTTATTCCAATCTCACTCACAAGATCGATATGGGCTTAAAGAAAAAGCACAGTGAGGCTGAGATAATTGAGGCTGTTGTCAGAGCAGTGAGTCCTGGATTGAGTTTGCGTGCTATGCTGGAGATTAAGTCAGATCTCACCCTGCCACAGCTGCGCATAATCCTGAGGGGACATTATAAAGAAGATAGTTCCACTGACTTGTATCATCGTCTGATAAACCTCACACAAGACAGTAATGAGTCACCTCAGAACTTCCTGTTTCGTGCCATTGAGCTAAAGGAAAGACTTTTAGCAGCATCCAGAGAGCCTGGCACGGAAGAGCAGTTTAGTTCTGATCTTATTCAGAGGAAGTTTCTGAGGGCGGTGGAAACAGGACTGATCAGTGCTGATGTGAAGTATCAACTGAAACACTATTTGGAGGATCCTGCCATCACCGACGAGCTACTGATTTCAAAGACGAATGCAGCAGCCAGTCTTGAATGGGAACGGCACCAAAAATTTAAAAGGCACATAAAAGAACCAAAAGTTCGAGAATGCCGAGTGGAAAACCAAACCGGTCAGTATGCAACAGAGACAGAAGTGGATGGCCAAGAGCGCCCCCTACCATCGACAAAAGGTAAAATCCTTAAATCCCAAAGCACAGTGACCCGTACGGAATCTGAGCTCCTGGACATAGTCACGCAGCTGAAGAGTGACATGGAGGAGATCAAAAAGGCCATACATGAGTCTCCCCGAGCACCTCACGCTCAAAGAGTCAGGAGGACACGTGGCTGCAAGAGCTGTCAGTCCACCAGCAATGGCAATCAGTGCGACCACTGCTTCAGATGTGGAATCAGCGGCCACATGTCAAGGGAATGTCGGATAGGAAGGAGACTTGGAAGAAGAACAGGGCAAGTAGACACGGCGGCCAATACTGTCGCAACCACATCAGAACAAGCTAACACACAAGAACTGTATGAGCTAGTTACCGACAGTATTTGGAGGTTGGAAGCAAGGCTAGTAGCTAAGGCCAAGGCACCTCCTGAAGAAACGGTCCGTGTTAATCTACTGTCCCCTAATCGCCAATTACAGTTACTCAACTTGGTTGGAAAAAAAATATGTCATCACCTGCTTCCTCGATGACAAGGAGACACAAGCATTGTGGGACACAGGATCACAGGTCTGTTTAATGAATGACACCTGGAGACAGGAGCACCTGTCACACACCACCGTCAGAGACTTAGCCGAGTTGGTGGGTCCAAGTATTCTGAATGGGAGGGCAGTGAACCAGACACCGATTCCATTCTCAGGGTGGGTCGAAGTCACATTTAAGCTGCTGACAGTTAGTCGCCCACCGGTGGAACTCTTAGTTCCTGTGCTAGTGGTGAAGGAGGACGGAGTGGCAGAGCCGCCTATCATTGGGTTCAACGTGATTGACCATGTCTTGAAAATGGGCATTAAACCGCCTTGTGCCATCAGTGAAGCCGTCAGTGCAGCCTTCTCATTTGACTGTAAAAAAACAGAAGTATTTCTGAAAGTGATGCAAAGTGAGGAGGATAAGTTAGGAGAAGGAATGGTAAAAGTTGGCAGTGAGTTGGTTACCATCCCTGCTGGCCAAACCAAAGCAGTCAAAGGTTGTGTCAGAGCAGGCTCACTTCCAGACACACAAGACATCTTATTTGAGCCGAGTCAGTACACCCAGTTACCAGAGGGTTTGCAGATGCAAAGTGGGTTGGTGCAGTTATGGAAAGGGAGGCGATCGAAGTTCAAAATACCTATAACGAACAGTACGTCCTGTGATATCCAGCTGCCCGCTAAGACCATTTTGGGGGAAACGCAGAGAGTTAAAACTGCTTACCCGGCAGACATTAGACCCCCTGCTGTAAACCAAGCGACAGTCAACCCGACGACGAGTGAAACAGGAAGAAATAAAGAGACCGAGATGAACTGTGCTGTCAAAGAGACTATGGACATGTAGGACCCTCCAGTTCCCCTTGATCATCTCTCGCCCATACAGCAAGAGCAAGTAAAACAACTACTACGGGAGGAACGGCAAGCGTTTTCCCGTGATGAGTATGATGTAGGGACAATTCCCTCTTTACAGTTGAAGATCCGACTCAAGGATCCTACTCCTGTCAAAAGAACTTATGTTTCTGTTCCCAAACCACTTCATAAAGAAGTAAAGGAGTATTTAGAAGACCTGCTTAACAGGGGCTGGATCACCAAATCCAAGTCATCGTATTCCAGTCCAATCGTCTGTGTGCGAAAGAAAGATGGAGGTCTGCGTTTGTGTTGTAACTTCAGAGAGCTGAACAAGAAGTCTATTCGTGACAGACACCTGATTCCCCGCATACAAGATATGCTAAACAGTCTAAATGGGAGTGTGTGGTTTTCAGTCCTCGACCAAGGGAAGGCGTATCACCAGGGTTTCCTGGAAGAGTCAAGTAGGCCCCTTACTGCATTATCACTCCCTGGGGTTTGTTCGAGTGGGTAAGAATTCCATTTGGTTTGTCCTCAGCACCAGCAGCATTCCAAAGATCTATGGAGGAGTGCTTGTGGGGGTTGAGAGATGATATTTGTCTGCCTTACCTCGATGATAACCTTGTTCATTCACAGACTTTTGAAGATCACTTGCGCGACCTGAGAAGCGTCCTGCACCGCTATCGAAGCCATGGGGTGAAGCTGACTCCCCGGAAATGTGAGTTATTCAAGCAGCAGGTACGTTTCCTTGGTAAAATGGTAACAGGACAGGGTTACACCATGGACCCTGCGGACATTGCCCCAGTGCAGACACTCAAACAGCAGCAACCTTCCACTGTTGGAGAGCTAAGGAAATTGCTAGGTTTTATTTCATATTACCGCAGCTATATTCCAAACTTCTCTCGTATAGCAAAGCCTCTTTACGACCTTCTTGCTAACGACCATACAGATAAAGCAAAGAAAAACTCAAAGAAACATGTCAAAAAGAACGATGGTGGCCACTTACCCTCATCCCATGTGATCAGGTGGCGCCCAGCGCATCAAGCAGTAGTTTGTCAGCTTGTTGACTTTCTCACCCAACCCCCAGTGTTAGGTTACCCGAACTTTGAAGAACCCTTCATTGTACACTGTGACGCTTCACAGGAGGGGCTTGGAGCGGTGTTATACCAGCGACAACAAGACAAACTGGTGGTGATAGCGTATGGCTCCAGGACACTCAAATCCAGAGAAGAACTACCACCTTCATTCAGGGAAGCTGGAGTTTCTTGCCATGAAGTGGGCCATCTGTGAGAGGTTTCGGGATTATCTGTACTATTCTCCACCATTCACTGTCTATACGGACAATAATCCCCTAATGGATGTGCTCACCACCACAAAGTTAAATGCAACCACACAGAGGTGGGTAGCAGAACTAGCTGATTTCCAGTTTGTGATTAAGTATCGCCCTGGTAAAGCAAACCGAGATGCAGACAGACTTTCACGTATGCCTCTAGATATGGAGCAGTACATGAACAGATGTAGACAAGATGTTGATCCTGATGTAATGAATTGTGTGACACAGGCAGTCAAGGTAAAGTCACAAGAAAATGAACCATTGCTTTGCCCAGTCACCATTTCTACTCTCATTAGGGAAGTAGATCAAGAAGCCAGCTCTATAGCTGAAATATCAAAGACTGATCTAAAAAGAGCTCAAGAAGAAGACTCCGTGATTGGAGAGGTGTTGCGCTATGTGTTCTCAAAACAGTGGCCAAGAAGTGTAAAGCAGCACAACAGTAAAATTGCAGCTCTAGTCAGGCAAAAACACAAGCTGTACTTGGAAGATGATGGACTGCTTTACAGGAGAACGGCAACACATGACCAGCTACTTCTACCCCAAAAGTTTCACAAACTCGTGTTCAAAGAGCTCCACAAAAACATAGGCCATTTAGGGGTAGAGAGAGTGATGAACTTGATAAGAGAGCGTTTTTAATGGGCTCATATGCAAAAAGATGTGGAGCACTACATCACTAAAGTTTGCAGTTGTTTGAAGAACAAACGTCCCAATAAGATAACAAGGGCACCACTGACTAACATTGTCACCACGTACCCATTTGAATTAGTGTCAGTGGATTTCCTGCATTTGGAAAAGTGCAAAGGAGGATATGAGTATATCCTGGTTCTAATGGACCACTTCACTCGTTTTGCCCAGGCTTACCCATGTTGTAACAAAGCCGCCCACACCGCTGCTGAGAAGATCTTTGGAGATTTTGCCCTCAAGTTTGGCTTCCCCACACGACTCCATCATGATCAGGGAAGAGAGTTCCAGAATAAGCTTTTTGCAAAACTCCAAGAGTACAGTGGCGTGCAGGGGTCCCGAACAACGCCATACCATCCCCAAGGGAATGGGGGAATGGGCAGGTGGAACGATTCAATCGTACACTGTTGGCAATGCTCAGAAATTTGCCCGAAGCAGCCAAGGAAGATTGGAAGTCCTCTCTGGCAAAAGTGGTTCATGCCTATAATTGTACGCGTAGTGAGGCTACGGGGTACGCACCATATTTTCTGTTGTTTGGCCGTAGTCCAAAGTTGCCTACTGATCTAATGTTTGGCCTCACAACAAGAGAGCAGAGTGTTTCTCAGCAGGACTACGCTGAAAAGTGGAGAGCTAAAATGGCTGAAGCTTACAAACTCGCCTCTAAAACAGCAAACAAAGAAGGGATGAGAAGTAAAGCACTTTATGATAAAAAGGTTCACGGTGCTGAGTTACTCCCTGGATCCAGAGTATTGGTTCGAAACTTGACTGAAAAAGGTGGGCCAGGAAAAGTAAGATCATACTGGGAAGACAAGGTGTATGTCGTGACCCAAAAGAAGTACCCAGACAGTCCAGTATATGAAATCAGACCTGAAAATGGCAAGGGACGCACTCGGGTCATGCAAAGAAACCTTTTGCTACCCTGTGACTTTCTGTCCATGGAAACAGTGGAGCATGCCTCTAATCAAACAAGAGAAAGAGACTCTAAAAGACAAAGGCATGTGGACAGACAAAACAACACGGATGATGAAGATGACGAGAGTTGGAGTGCCATAATCGGATTAAGAGCTGGGAAGGATCAAAATCACCGTCCACTGAGAGCCGATGCACCGGAGTTCTACCCGCACAGTGACACTACTCCGGAGGATGAGGACCAGGACCCAGATGACGTCACGCAGGTGCAGCTGGCACCAGAGGTCAACAATCCGGTGGTCCCAGATCCAGCTGAGGCAGACCAGAACCAGGGTGATGAGGTGTTGGAGTCCAGTTCCAGTGACCAGGAGGGACCTGACGAGTTTCCTGCTAAAACGTATCCTTCAAGAATAAGAAAACAGCCATTGAGATTTACTTATGATAAGTTAGGCCAACCTTGCACTTCATATGTCTAGAACAAATGTGTAGAAGCTAAAGATAACCATTGTTCAGACATGAATGTTTTGAAAAGTAACTTGGTAGTTACTGTGATGGCTGATAAAAAAAGAAAAAAAGAAAAAACAATTAAAAAAAGAAAAAAAAGATTTTCAGTGTGTTACTAAGGCACAGGCATTACACAAAGGTTTATTTGGTAGGCTATGACTAGATTGAGTACCCTTACTCTCAGGAAAGATGCAGATACCCACCATGATGGATGGAGCGGTTGATGGTTATCGTGCACAAAGACCTCTTCTGCAAACGTATTGCATGGAATAGGAGATACATGCTGTACTATGGACTATTACCAGTTTGCATCTTTATGGACTTTAATGAACTCTGACTCCTGTTTAGTAATACCCTACTTACATGAGATACATGATTACCAAAAGTGGACTGAAAGAGGAAAAAAACAGTAGTTTTGAGAAAGGTGTAATGTCGGGACGACATTAAATTTTTGAGGGGTGAGTGTAGGAAAAAGTCAATTTTGGACAACCTCTAGTAAACCCCCAGAAAACAAGTGTTGATTAGATGCTAATGGCTAATATAAATATTCCTAATAAATGTACCTAATAGACTGTGATTTAAATGTTAATAGTAAATGGGAGCATTTATAGGGAATGTTATTAAAGGACTGGATATGAACTGTTTAGATGTAAACTGTCAGTGAAAGCAGTAGCGTCTTTACGCCAGAGGTGGCGCTCAGTAGTGATAAGACGCTGTATAGTGTTAGAGAACAAGAGAAGGAGAGTAGCGAATGTTCCAGAGAAAGAGTGAAAAGAAAATGGTGTATAGCGATGTGCTGTGTAAATGTGTGCCGTGCCGTGTGTGCTGGAAGAGTCAATAAAAGCCGCTGCAAAGTCTGACAGCTTGGCTTCCTCATCCTTCCTCCCCCCTTCGCCCTCCTGGGTGTAACATTTAGAAAAGCTTTATATAATAATTTTTTCCTTTTACACGCCTTTTGTAATCCTTTAGTTAACCATAGCTTGTTGACAAACTTATGTTTTAGCTTTTTCTCTACTAATGGACAATTTTTTTTTTCATAAAGAGTGGTTACAATGTTCATAAATGTGTCATAGGCTTCATTTACATCTGATACATAGACTTTTGTCTAGTCTTGCTTCAGCAAGTCTTCTTTAAAAGAACTGATTGCATTTTGTGATTTGTATCTGAAAGATTTTAAAGTTTTTTTTCTGTATTGGCCCCTGTGTGGCCATGGATAAGTGCAAAGACTGGCAAATGGTCACTTATATCATTTATCAATAATCCACTTTCTATTTTTCTTATCAATAATATTAACAAACAGGTTATCGATAAGTGTAGCAGTGTGAACTGTGATTCTACTGGGATGTGTTATTGTGGGATATAGACTCATACTGTACATAGAATTCAGGAACTCTGTAATTACATTTTGTTGAAATGGATTTAGTAAATCAATATTGAAATCTCCACAAATTACAACCATTTTCTTATTAGTAATATTATTGTACAGCTCGACTAATTTATCTCTGAATGTCTCAATGCAAGTTCCCGGCGTTCTATATATACAATTTATAATTAGATTTTTTGTTTTATCTTGATCAATCTCAACCGTAACACATTCCAGAATCCCTAGTAGTGCAAAGGACATTCCAGTTACAAGCTTACACCTATACAGGTCATCAATATACAGTGCAACACCACCACCCTTTTTTGAGATTTGTTAATATGAAACATTTGATATCCCTCTATTGCCATCAGAGGAGCCTGCTCTTCATTAAGTCAAATTTCAGAGACTACAATAGCTGTAAATTTTCTGTCTAGCTGTTTTAAATAGTCCTGAATCTGTGGAAAGTTTTTGTTAAGACTTCTGCTGTTGAAGTGTATTATTGATAGTTTACCATCTAGTTGCACTTGACTTTTGAATTGCTTTTCAGTGTAATATTCACAATGATTATGATTATTATTGAAAAAGTGGTTATCAGGATCAATATAATTATTCATCTCTTGTAGCTTATGTTCAGCATAATGGCATATTTTCAGAGTTTGAATTTCCTCACTCTGTGTCAAATGTCTTCCTCCAACTGGGGAAAACTGATGTCTACTCAAGTCAGTCATAAGTTTTTTGTTTGTTTGTTTTGTTGAGTTTTTTTTTTTTTAAAGTACATTTACATGGTATGTCACAAAAGAACTTCTTGCTGTGTGTGTGGATATGGATTATCATAGTCTCTTAATTTTCTTAATCAGTGTTCATCTATATTTATTTAAGTCAGTGAGATCTCTGATTATGATGGCCTTTGCTTCCTCAGGTGTTCCATTTAGTTTGATCCAAACTCTACAATTTCTTGTCCATGTTGCCTGTATCTTATTTTGTCTTTTCAGCATCCATGCTTGCCATGCTATTTCAGCATTAGTCTTTGTTAAATGTTCATTTAAGTAAACTTCGGTTCCCCGTAGCTTTCTGGCCTGCCTCAGTAGGTCATTCTTTACCCTTCTGTCCACAAAGTGCATCACAATTGATTTCTTTGTTTTATTATCTTTTCTGGGTAAAGTATGACAGGCTGAAATTGCATTCACTTCAACCTTTATATTTCTGTGTTCAAGGAACTGAAGCACCTGGTTTTCCAGGGAGACTGATTCACTCAGGGAAGCCTCCTCACCTCTCATTCCTGCTGTAACATTGGCATATGATTAGTATTTAATGTCTAGTCCACTTATAATTAGATCATCCATGCGAGAATATTGTTCAAGATCCTCGATGCGTCGCTCCAAGTCTGCAATTTTTTGTCTTTTTCCTTAATTGTTAATTTTAATTCTCGGACTTCTTCCATTAGCCCTAACAGTTTAAGCTGTTGACTAGCCACTTTGGTCAGTTGTTCTGACAAGAAGTTCAGAGATTTTTTGATTTCTTCCATTTCCTCCTTCTTTGGTGGTATTTTTACTGACCTGTTGATAGTAAAACAATCTCTGCTGGTGTTGCTGGTATCCGATCCGACCGACCTCGAATCCAGCTGGGGCCTCAGCTAGCTCTCTCCGCTGCTAGTCCCGCTGCATACCACCGCTGCAATTGAGCTCCTGTCCAGCCGGGGTGCCGGCAGCTCCTCCACTGAGCCCCGCTGTCCACCGCCGCTGTAGTTGAGCTCCGATCCTGCTCCTGTCCAGCTGGGGTCCCGGTAGTTCCCCCGCCACCTACTGCCGTCTTCCTCAGTAGTTCCTCCGCCGAGCCCTGCCGCTGTAACTGGGCTCTGATTCCGGCTCTTATCCAGCTGGGGCCCCGGCTGCTCCTCCACTGGTCCCCGTCTCCTACTGCCGCTGTACTTGAACTCCGATCCGGCTCCCGTCCAACTGTTGCCTCGGTTAGTGAGGGCATATGTAGGACAAGACAACATCAATCATATTTTTAATTATAGGAGGTGGTGGGTGGAGATTGTGGGGCAAATAATGGGCAAGGACCATCTCCCAAGCATCCACTAGATGAACTTTCAATCCTTTAAACACGGCTCTGAGCACCTTGTCACGCTGTAGAGTGAACCAGTCACTGATGATCAGTGTCTCAGAGAGACTTAGAGCTTTGGGGTTTGCAGTCCGGATGATGACCAGTGTACCTGGAGCCCTAGACATCAGCCTCTGAACTGCGCTGCGGATGCCCTGCAACCGACGGATGTAAACTTCAATGGGGTAAGTGCTGAAATGTGCCCAAATGCTAATAACGATGACAGTGTCGGGGCCTCCGATTATATGATCCAACTCATTGGCAATATACCGCAGCTCACTGACTGGCACAGGACTAAATCGGATAGGAGGCCCATGGCAGCGGTGTGTGACCAAGACATTATTTACATAGTCCAGGGCCATGTGAGGTCCAATCTTTCTTTGGCTGTGCAAGTCAAACGTCTTGAGATCTACAAGCATGAAAACATAAATTGCTATTTATCTACATTCAGTAAAATTTAACTATTGTCATAAAAGCCAGTGAGACAACTACCTGGTGATACTTTTCAAACCATTGCCTGATGGTGGAGTCTCCATGCAGGTGGAGCTTCTTTCCTTTCAGACACTGACTGATGGCTGAGGGTGTGTTGAACTGCTGAACTGTGGTTCCATCTAGTGCTCGTCAAACACCCTGGTAGTAATATCCAGAGGGTCCAGACTTCACAATGCTGCTCTTAATCTGTGCTTGACCTGAGAACAATGTTTATTATTATATACAGTAAGTGAACGCCATTTACCATTTACATTTCTTCCACCTGAAACTCAATGGCCTTAGCTTATTATCTGTGATAAACATATACAAATACACAAAATAATTGAGCACATGTTTCATATGATTTTGGGGTCAAATTGACTTACACACAGACAGGCAGGCAGACAGACAGAGATAATGTTACACTATTATACTCAAAGCACAAAGAAGCTGTTTGTCCTCACTTTCACACATTCTTTATCCTCTGTCAAGTGTCCACCTGCAAACCACCAGTCTGGAATGTTATTCCATAATGTTAAGGACCTGTGGACACCCTGCTTGACAATGTCTAGTGTCAATAGTCAAATCATGGAGTTGCTGATGTGATTGTAATGTACCTTTTTTTAAGAGGTTGTGGAAACATGTAGACACAGTGGACACAACTAATCACAGAACTGACCTTTCAGACATGATGATACTAGCACTTACAGGTGCATCTCAATAAATTAGAATGTCATTGAAAAGTTGATTTATTTCAGTAATTCAATTCATAAAATGAAATTCAGATATAGATTCATTACACAAAGAGTGAGATATTTCAAACGTTCATTATTAATTTTGCATTATTAACTTTTTGAGAAACTGAATTTGGGCTTTTCATGAGCTATAAGCTATAACCATCAAAATTAAAAGAAATAAACACTTGAAATATGTCACTCTGTGTGTAATGAATCTACATAATATGAGTTTCATTTTTTTTTAATAGAATTACTGAAATAAATTAACTTTTGGATGACATTCTAATTTATTGAAATGCACCTGTAAATGAAAAAAAATGTTTCTTATTTAGGGCAGCACGGTGGTGCAGTGGTTAGCACTGTTGCCTAACAGCTGGAAGGTTCCAGGTTCAAATCCCCAGGCTGGCAGGGGTAGGAACCTTTCTGTGTGGAGTCTGCATGTTCTCCCTGTGCTGTGTGGGTTTACTCCAGGGGCTCTGGTTTCCTCCCACAATCCAAAGACATGCATGTTAGGTTACTTAGTTGTTCTAAATTGTCCCTAGATATCAGAATCAGAATCAGCTTTATTGGCCAAGTATGCACAACACATACAAGGAATTTGACTTTGGCTTAAAACTTGCTCTCGTTGTTCAGGTGGAGGATTTAAATTAGGATTCAATGACAACAGAGTATGTACAGTAAATTACAGTCTGTCCACATTTCTATAAAAGGATGCAAATATATACAGGAATATATGCAGTTATTACTCAGACTATCCACACTTGCAGAAATATATGAAAAAATATACAGTCACACAGTATTTCAATGTGAACTCAGATTCAGTGATATAATGTGAATGAAGTAAAAAGCAGTGTGAGAGTTATGTGCAATGTAAGAATGGATGAAAAGTCATGAGTACAGCAACAGGTAGGACTAGGTGAATGTTAGGAGTTCATCAGAGTGATGGCTTGAGGAAAGAAACTGTTCCTGTGACGGGTGGTTTTGACCTTCAGTGATCTGTAACGATGACCAGAAGATAGAAGTTCAAACAGTTTGTGGCCGGGGTGTGACGGGTCAGCACAGATGTTTCCCGCCCGTTTCCTGGTTATGGACCGATATAAGTTCTCAATGGAGGGTAGGTCGGTACCAATGATCTTCTCCGCAGACTTAATGATCCGCTGCAGTCTGGTCTTGTCCTGTTTAGTGGCAGATCCAAACCAGACAGTGATTGAAAAGCAGAGGACAGATTGGATGATGGCGGTGTAGAAGACAACCAGCAGCTCCTGAGGCAAATCAAACTTCTTGAGCTGACGCAGAAAAAAACAACCTCTGCTGGGCCTTTTTCCAGACAGTGTCTATATGGGAGGACCACTTCAGGTTCCGGGAGACTGTGGTACCCAGAAACTTGAAGGAGTCCACAGTGGACACTGTGCTGTTGAGGATGGTGAGTGGGGGGAATGAAGGAGGGTGTTGCCTGAAATCCACAGTCATCTCCACCGTTTTGGCTGGGTTAAGTTCAAGATGGTATCAGTCTCCTATAGGCCCTTAGAATAGAGGGTTAGTACTAGTGAAGCGCTTTGAGTGGTCTTTGAGACTAGAAAAAGCGTTATATAAGTACAGGTCCTTATCCCTTAGTGCAGCTTAATATTAAAAATCTGCAGAATATTATATTTGAGAGTTTGTATGCATCCCTTGATGATCACCTTTAATTTTTGGCAAAATGGTTACGTTGGCGGGTCCTGCAGCTGGAAGAGAGACTCTCATGTTGACGCCTCTGGAACATAGAATACAAAAACATTGTTTAAATGGGACAGAGCAGTGTAAACTGAAAATGATATTGACCGATCTGATTACACAGTCCCTCCAGGATTTCATGGGATATTTTTATGATTGTTGCGGCCCAAAAAGCCTGAATTCGTGGGAGCTTTTTTTAAAAGTTGTGATAAAGGTCGCAATGTTTTTAGAGTGTTTTTTGCTCTAAAAGTTGTGGGAAGATTTACAAATTTTAAAGCAGACTTTTTTTTCCCAGTTTACTGCAGTGATATTCTATATAACAATACAAGAAAAGCACAGGATTGTCAAAAACTTCCTATTACAGTGATTCGTAAATTAAGCAGAAACTTCTGCTTTACAGAAAAAAAAATCTCTTGTGTATCAGCAAATACAAACATTAGCACAATATCCATTACAACAGCTAAACTGCACTGAATGCATGTTAAAGAGTAGAGATTTGGAAATTATTGGCAGCACCTTCATTTGAAAACTCCCTACAGTCCCCAACCACTCGGTACTGAGCAGAGAGGAAAAAATTATTTATTCTGTTGCTCTGTATTGTCTATAGGAGTCTGTGTTTTTCTGAAAAAAAAATTACAGGGAATATTCTCTCTTTCCTGGGCCTTCCTACCTGTCTGCCTGCTGCACGTCGGTCTTGACGCACATCTTTCATTTACTGGGTGGTGGGGGGGGGTGCTGTTTGTCCGTTCGTCCAGACTGGAGATCGATGGCTTAAAAACTCATTAACCAGATGTAGCAATGATTTTACCTCTAAAGATGTGTAAAATGTTAATAGCTTTATGGCCTTTCTCTTTGCGTGCACTCCCTCAACGCGGTGCTTTTGGGGCAGGCGGACGTTTTTCAACACAAACTCAGCGCTTCGTACACACGGTCAAGATGGAGACGTGGTGAGACGTCCACGGGCAGGCTGAGGGAGACGGAGGAAGGGATAGTGTTGGAAACCTCGCGGGTGAGTGTTTTTTTTTTTTAAATCATACACTGTTTGCTGTGTTCCGTTAATACTCCTGTAAACACGGAAGTGAATGCGGTGCAGTGATGCATTTGATTGGTTAGACCAACCGTTTTCGCACCAGTCAGAGACAAATTTGATTGGTGAAACTGTTGAAAGTTGACGAAGATTGGCCAAAATTGCGGGAAAGTTGTGGTGATTGGACAAAGTTGCAAGGACGTGCAATAGTTGCGCTGATTGTCTGATTTCACGTGAATTGGTGCGATCGCAACATTGCGAAATCCTGGAGGGACTGTTTATAACAGCCTGAAGAGACATACAGTCTCTACTTTACTTGGTAGACACCAAATAAATATTGAAAATATAGAGTGCTCTTTCTTTTATCGTTGATGTGATTCTGGGTGAGTGCTGCACATTCTGGGCCTGATTATGAGGATCAACAGTGTGTTTTTGCACTGCACTCCCTGCCTTTTGCCAGTGCTTTTGTTAGTTTCTGTCAGCTCATTGTCTGCATTTTGCACTCTGTGACCCGTCATCTAATTACCAATGGACAGTGTGCCAGCTTTGTGCTGGGAGGAGGAGGCTCATTTCAAAGAGGTGTGGCGGCATTGCAGTGTCAGTGCATCAGTATTCCTCTGGATTTACACTGACTCCAGATGCAGTCTGTTATGGCTGTGATCCGGACTGCAGCATATAGTTCTCATTCTTGTAAATTTTCTAATCCCCACCTGGTCCAGACCACTGCGGAACCGGATTTGGATTGCTAATGAAAATTAAAGAGTATTTTTGACGGATGCCGGATCATATCCACTAGGAAATGCCACGGTATTGCATGGTATTTAATAGCTGTTTGCTCATTAAAAATGATTTAAGGATTGTCTGCTATTTTCTGAGGTCTACTCCTCCACCACTGTCAGAAAAGGTAAAAACTTTGACATAACACACAAACACTTCATTGAATTAAAATTGACAGGCTACTTACGTATTATTTAGAGCAAAAAAATCCAGGTGGAGAGCAGCTACGTCACGAATCTTTGTTGTTATCACGTCATTGCAATCGGTTCATCTCGACCTCATTCAGGTCTTTCTCGAGATCTTGTGTTATTTTATATAATTCTCAAGCAATCTTGTATTTCAAACCCTGCTCTGAATCGTGCTGGATCAAAACACCAACAGAGTGGGTGGGGACTGCCGCAAGGCTCCGTCCGCACTGCATCTGCAACGAATTGCATCTGGAGTCAGTGCAAATCCAAGGTTATGGTGCATTTTTTTGACAATGCGCTTTAGATCAAGAAAAAAGAGGTCATTCATCAGAATTGCGGTGGGGTTGCGCCCTCCCCGGGGCCCTTCCAGCGCTCCGGGGGCTTGTGCCTACATCCTGGGGCGGAAGAGCCGGGGGTGGGGGGGGCAGGAGGTGGCCATCCCATCCTCTGGAGCCTGCGTGTGTGGATGTGCATGCATGCATGTGTGTGTGTGTGTGTGTGTGTGAGTATGGGTACGTAAGCCAAGTGTGTGGGTTTGCATGTATTTGTGTGGTATGTGTGGGTGTGGATATGGGTGTGTGCATGTATGTGTGAATGTGTGGGTACATGTGTTGTATGTAAATATGTGAGGGTGGGTGTAGGTGAACATATGTGATGGTATGTATGTGTGTCTACACATGACGGTGGGCGTGTGTGTGTGTGGGAGGCCAAGTACCTCCGGGTGGATGTGCGATTGTGGAGGATGTGTATGTGAGGGCAAGACCTCATTGGGTGGCGGGTGGTGGGGAGGGCCATCTAGTGGCTGGGGGGATAGCGGTTTGGCTTCCGCTCTCCCTGGCCGTCCTGCTGTTGTGTCCGGGGGGGAGGGGGTGGCGCTTTGCCCACGCTGCCTCCAGTGTCCGTGGTGCTGGGTATGGTGCGTGTGGGTGTTCAGTGGCGGTCAGGGAAGCCGTTGCCGTGGGTTGGTGGCTGCGTTTCCATCGGTTTGCCCCGAGGCAGCTGTGGCTGCAGGGGTAGCCTGTCACCGGTGAGGTCCGGCTGGGGGGGATGGTGGGTGGGCTCACAGGCGACACTTTGGGATGTTGCTTGAAATGTGGGTCGCCATATTATCATTAAATATGTTTGCGTACGCCCATAGAGGGTGTGTACAAGATGCGTGAGATTGAGTGTGAGTGTGGCTGCCCCATCGTGCCTGTGGTGCTGGAGAGTGCTGGGGTACGACATTAGCGGGTCCTGGGTTGCACAGCCTGGCACCCCTTGCCCTGGGATGGGATCTGGGGGCAGTGGGTGGCTTCCAGAGCCAGTTTGGGAGATGGCTTCTGGGTTCTCTCTGGGACACCCCCCAATTTTGAGTGGAACATACATCTTATTGGATACACTTAGGGTTTTGGGGTGGAGGTGTGCTGTACGGTGTCGGTGAAGAGGATCCCTCTGTCTACTATTGCAACGTGGGGCCGCCCTCACCTCAGTTTTAATTACACAGTAGACATTGAGGGCTTGTGGGGGGGAGCTCTGCTCCCCATAGCAATGAGTAGCAATGCCCTGTCACACTATCCCCCCCAATTTTAACTGCACTTTGGTAGTTCACACACCTGCACCCAATGACACCACAGAAATAACGCTCATCCATCACAATTCACGCATGGGGGTGGGGGGTCTTCCTCCACCCCTGCTTCCCTCCTTCTGACGGGGGCCTGGGGCCTGGCTGGTGATCTGGGTCCCGCCATGCTGCCGTCATCCCAAAGTGCTACCGCGAGTGAATAGGTGCGAGCAAGGGAGTGAGCAAGACAGAGTGAGTAAGCAAGTGAAAGCAAGTGAGTAAGTGAGAGTGGGGGAGGGATGAGCAGTGATGATGGTGGTGGGTCAGATTTGTATGGTGCTGTGCATGTCGGGTGGCATCTCTCAGCACTTGTGGTGGGTCCACTGGTCATTCGCTCCAGGCGGGTATTGGTGGTGGTGAGCTGCTTCTGTGGTCGCAGCGGCCCTGGGGTGGATTGGCGGGGATGTGGCCACTGGTCCGTGCCAGCGGTCTCCCCGACCGCTGTCGGGCCTTGGTGCACATTCGTGCCCACTGCATCTGCGCCATGGCTGCAACAAGTATTCAGGGTGAATAAGTGTTAGTAAGAGAGAGCACGAGTAAATATGAGTGAGTTGGAGCACGAATGAGAGTGTATATATGAGTGAGTGTGAGTGGAAGGAAGCATGTGTGAGTGCAAGAGACAGTGAGGATGAGTGGAGAGTGAATGAGTCCGAGTTTGGGAGTCCGAGTGCAAGATTGTGTGAAGGAGAATGTGGCTAGAGAAACTGAACTCAGCTTTCCAAAGACATGATAAACCACATTTATGTTTTAACAAGGGGGCAATCACTTTTTCACACAGGGCCAAGTAGGTTTGGATATTTTTCCCTTTAAAAATAAAGACCTTCATTTAAAAAATTGCATTTTGTGTTTACTTGTGTTATCTTTGTCTAATATTTCAATTTGTTTGATGATCTAAAACATTTAAGTGTGACAAACACAAAAAAATGAGAAATCAGGAAGGGGGCAAACACTTTTTTCACACCACTGTACATGTACAGTGTAGCGCCATTCATGTACTAGTACATGTACATGGCGGATTTATCTTTTCACTTGTTGATTCACTACACATGTACAGTACTAGTATATGTATTGACTATCAAGTTTTGGCAGTACCATGCACGAGTACTTGTATCCGCTCACTATGCAAATCCACTTGCAGTACAGTATGTAGTGCAGACTGCTACGCTGACTGCGCTTAACGCATGCATACATTATACAGTGCATGTGTACATGACCTCTGCAAGTAGTACCGTGTTGTGCAGTACGCGCCTGATTTTGACCTCTCTTGCACGAGTTATTGCTATGCTGCTTCTTATTGAGAGAAAAAGCAGTACACTGACAAGTCAATTATGTCTTCCAAATCACGAATCGTTCAGTTTGGATTCACCGATCATGAGGAGTACGAGGAGAAAGGGAGAAGGAAACAAGGAGAAATGCAAATTTTGCAAAGCACTTTGGAATTGGCCTCTGAAATAACGTGGTGACTCGTACTCGGAACGTGGTGACCTGGACTTGGTCTTGGCCTCAGAATGCGGTGACTCGGACTCGGTCTTGGCCTGGGAATGTGGTGACTAGACTACAGCACTGTTGAGGACCATTAATTAATCTCCTCTGTTGAATGCAAAATTGTTTTAACTAAAAAAAATCTGTTGGGATACTCTCATTTTGAATTATCCTGTTAAAAGAATGACAATGAATGACAAAAAAACTGTAAAAACATTTGACTGTCCACATTTTAAAAGCTCCTTGCTCTTAAATGCATTTTCACCTTGTGAAAAAGGCCGCATTGTCATCAGCACAAAACGTATTTATCCTCCCATTTATGGTAAATGCTGTTATATTAATATTAAGCCTTTGATCTTGTGCCCCTGTTTATTAGAGGGAATGAGAGTAAAGGCAGTGATTAGTATATTTCATGGTTACACCTCCCACACACCTCTGAATAATTACAAGCATTAGGACAGCTGCTTCACACTTCTTACCCGGCGGAAAATTTGATTTTGCGTTGCTGTAATAAGGAAATGAACTTGGATACTCCCATAAACAAACAGCATGCCTCAAACAACTGATTATGGACTGTGTTGCAGTAATATGGCCCTCTATTTTGTATTGTTATGGATGTGCTCTCTGCTGCTTCCTCCACTTCTGCTTGCAGGAACCCTGAGAGAGTTAATTGGCCACACCTGGAAGATTTGGTCCACCTGTGATTGATGAGTTCTTATGGCAAAAAAAGTACCCCTACCTTCCAGACCATTGAGATTGTACTTGTGCGGTAACTTCTGCCTCAGCTTTTCTGACTTTATTTGTGGATAGGATGATTACCTCAATTGTGGCTCAGGACTCAACTGTTTGTTCTTTTCCGGAAAATAATTTCCTAAGACATGACGTTTCATTGCTGCAGCCTTTTTCCAACGTTGAGGATGGAGAAATCAAAGCTTTCTGAAATACTGAGCCACATCAACAATTTGCCCTGTAAAGGTAGTATCTTACTGGGCCCACAGCTAGAGATAAAAAAAAGCTGACTACAAATATGGGAATTAGTGACAATTTTCCCTCGGAATCACACTGAACTGGCACATTTACATGTTCCATGAATATTGCGAATGTCACACTAAGTCCTGGTGAATCCAAAAATCCCCAGGGCTCTCATGAGTTAAGGATTGCACAGCTTTCATACTGAAAGATGGCGTACTCTGAAAAGTACAGTACATGCGCACAGCAATTTCCCGATGTAAAACTGTTCGCATGCCAGATTCTTCGCTCCTTTTCTTCATACATCCCACATCACTGTGAAAACCAGTGCACATGCACAATCTCTTTACTCTGCTTTGCTTCTTCCCACTATGACCAGTGTTGGGAGTACGTTACTGTCACGCCACTACATTTGCAGTGATGTGCTGTGTAATTAAATTACTGTTTAAAAACTCAGTAAGGCATTACAGTTACTGAAATTTGATCAGATGTGTTACTCATTTCTCATTTTATTAATAAGGATAGATATTTTAGTGTAAATAAATGAATATACACTTTATTCCTGAGGCCGCTGCTGAAACGATTATTGGGGAAACTTCTGGTTTGGGGATGAAGTAGCGTTAAATCAGTCAGCACGTGTGGAGTAGAGGGGCATTAAAAATAGCGTTTTGAAAAGTTTTTCAAATTTGTTTTAATGTATAGTCCACATACGTGTTTTGCAGTCAAGTGGCAGCTAATTTCAGCACTTGTAGTTTTTGCAGATTTGAATGTTTTTGCATAGTTCTTGTACTTGTTGCTGCAGTTCATGGTTGTGTCATAGACTATAAATGGAGGCTCCTCACATACAAGCACAGCTAAATCTGTGGCTTCTACAGCAATGCGTAGATCATGCACCAAAAACTAAAAAGGACTGTGGTGTGATCGGTGGTGCAGACACAGGACAGACACAAGAGCATCAGGTATTTTCACTTGTATGAACGTCACAGATCCAACATTTATGTGTCATATATGTCACCAGATGGAAGGCTGCGTGAAGTAAAATCCATCCCTCCATCCATCTTCTACCGCTTAATCCTTTTCATGTTGCAGGGGGCTGGAGCCTATCCAAGCATCTTGGGGCGAGAGGCAGGGAACACCCTGGACAGATTGCCAGTCCATTGCAGGGTATGAAGTAAAACAATAAATAAAAAATAGTACCAGTTGGCTTCCTCAGGCTTAACAATTTAAGAAAGATATCAACTTGTTTTGTTTTTTTTTTGCATTGGTTGCACTGCACTAGAACAACATGGACTTGATCTTAGCAGTTTCAGCATGCATTAATTTCAAATTATCACAAAATATACACTACCGTTCAAAAGTTTGGGGTCACCCAGACAATTATTTTGTGTTTTCCATGAAAAGTCACACTTATTTACCACCATGAGTTGTAAAATGAATAGAAAATATAGTCAAGACATTGACAAGGTTAGAAATAATGATTTGTATTTGAAATAATAATTTTTCCAGATACTCAACCTGCTCAAAGGAAGGTCAGTTTTATAGCTTCTCTAACCAGCTAAACTGTTTTCAGCTGTGCTAACATGATTGCACAAGGGTTTTCTAATCATCCATTAGCCTTCTGACCCAATGAGCAAACACACTGTACCGTTAGAACACTGGAGTGATAGTTGCTGGAAAAGGGCCTCTATACACCTATGTAGATATTGCACCAAAAACCAGACATTTGCAGCTAGAATAGTCATTTACCACATTAGCAATGTATATTAGATATTAGAGTGTATTTCTGATTAGTTTAAAGTTATCTTCGTTGAAAAAAACAGTGCTTTTCTTTCAAAAATAAGGAAATTTCTAAGTGACCCCAAACTTTTGAACGGTAGTGTAGATCAATAACATTTTGAACAACTGTCAGAAAAGGTGTTATGTTAAATAACAAGGGTTTTAATGTATGACAGCAGCATGAGCATTTTAATTTTGGGGCAAAACAAACAGCTGCAGCTGTCTGTATTTACCCCGACATTAAAACACCCAAGCATGTGTTGTGGTTCTTTGTGGCTGTGACTAGAGTCTACGTCCACTCTAAGGTAAATTTGATGATGTTCAACATGTTTTAACAAAATGCAACTGACTTTATTGCGGTGGAGATCTTGATATATCTCAGAGCTTTTATTTGTTTACATCGTTAGCATTTTAGCAGCGGAGATAACTAACGGAGCTACTGTCTACAAGGCCACTTTTTAAGGTCATCTTCCCATCCCTCCATAGTTATGGGAAGTGGTATGATTATATTACTCTTTTTGAGGTGTAAAAGGCCGTGTTCCCGCATTTTTTCCCCACATAATGTAATCCAATAATTAAAATATCTTGGTATGTGTGCAAGATGATTTAAGTATGCATTTAAAAGCAACGTGAAAGTTACTTTTCCAAGTAACTAATTACTTATGCAGTAATTGGTAAAGTAACTCAATTACTTATAAAAAGAAGTAATTAGTAACTGTAATTAGTCACTATTTTTTTAGTAACTTGCCCAACACTATTAATGACTATGTAAATGACTAAAAATGCCCCTTCTGTCACTTTTCTGTCAAACAATGATGATCCTCCGAGACATTCAACATAAAAAACTAATAACTTCATGGTGTGTGATCCTGAGGTGTTGATAATGGAGGTGGAAGTGAGAAAAAATTAGTGGTGTTGGATGACTCAAATTTTTAATCGCAATTAATCTTTTGGAATGTTGAGTTAATCACGATTAATAATGCGCTAATCACATGTTTTTCCATTCAGATACAGTGTACCTTAAGTTGGTAATTTTTCAAGTTTCTCATACTGTTATAAACATGGGAGTGGACAAATATGTTTGTTTTCTTCACCTGCAAGTTTATTAAAGCACTCATCATATCCAAAATTACAAAAGCTATCAATAATATTCTCCCGAAGATTCTCAGAAGTACTACTGCATGTGCAAACAACAGAATGGCAGGCCTCAGTAATGTCACTGAACAACAACCAGCAAGAGGCCACAAAAGGAGCGTGCTCTTTCTCCCATAGCAAACATCCACAGCTTTTAAGCAGCTCAACACAAAATAATTGACCTCGTGTGTCACAACAGACACAATTTCCCTTTTAGCAGAAAAATTGTAAAAACATAAACCACTACGTATCTCGGCTGTGACGCCACCCACCACGTCACAAAAACAGGGTGTGGGAGTGTGCGGACATTATGAACACAGCTTGAGAATAAGGCTGTAGAATAACAAGATGTGGAAAAAGTGAAGTGCTGTGGATACTTTCTGGATGCACTGTATCTTGTATTGTTTCTTAGTGTGACTTATTTTCATGTTTACGTTCATTGTAGTTTTGTTATTTATATATTTGGGTTTACTTGTATTTTTCCTTCAGTCTTTGTCATCATTCTAGTTATTGCATTATATTTGTATTTTGCCAGTTTCTTCTCTCTCTGACTGTCCAGGGTTGCTGCTGTCAGTGGCACTTCCAGGTTTTTACCCTGGTTGTGGGTGGTGCCCCTGTCAAGCTGTTAGCCCCGTCTCCACTCCTCATGACTCACAGCTGATTGCAATCATTTTCACCTTCTGTCTGCTCATGTGATTCACACCTGATGGCACTTGTGATAATTGATTGGTTGTCTTATTTAAGAAGGGCCTGCTCATCTACTCTTTGTCAGAGTCTCATCTTCCTCATCCCGTACCAACCTACTCCCGTCAGGACCCTCTTTTGTCCTGACGTTTATTCCCGTGCTTATTCCACCATCATCTTGTTGTAAGTTTATTTTTGTGCACTTTATGGATTTTGTGTTCCCTTTAATAAATACCACAAACTGCAGTCCAGCGCTTGGGCCTCTCTCTCTGCCCCGAAGGAGTGAATCATGACACAGGTACTCTTTCATTCTGCATACCATATGTGTTGAAGTCATTTCTATATTATTCTTTGAAATATTAATCAAAGTTTAAGTCTGTTTTGTGGGTCAGAGGATCATTAGATCCAGATGTCAAAACTGAGAAATACTTTTGAAAAAAGGGTGAAAAAAGAAAAGAAAAAAAGAAGAAAAAACAAGAGAAATGACAGGAAGAGCCAAAAAAACCTTTTAAGCTCCCAAAAACTACTGCTGGTCTCCCAGGAAAATACATTTTTAAGGTGCACAAATGTGGTTCCGAGGTTCCGAGGGAGTCTGGAGACATGGAGTCTGAATGGGCCATGTTCTCCACCTCTGTTGTTGAAGCGGCGGCCCAGAGATGCGGCCGCAAGGTGGTCGGTGCATCTCGTGGTGGCAACCCCCGAACCAAGTGGTGGACACCAGTGGTGAGGGAGGCCATTAAGCTTAAGAAGGAGTCCTATCAAGCTTGGTTGGCTTGTGGGACTCTCGAAGCAGCTGAGGTGTACCGGCAGGCCAAGCGGAGTGCAGCTCGGGTGGTTGCTGAAGCAAAAACCCGGGTATGGGAGGAGTTCGGTGAGGCCATGGTACAAGACTTTCGGTCGGCCTCGAAGAGATTCTGGCAAACTGTCCGGCGGCTCAGGAGGGGAAAGCAGCTCCCCGTCAACACTGTGTATGGTGCGGATGGGACACTTCTGACTTCCACTGGGGATATCGTCGGGCAGTGGAAGGAATACTTCGAGGATCTCCTCAATCCCACTGATACGCCTTCCACAGAGGAAGCAGGGTTTAGGGACGAGGAGGATGACTCGCCTATCACAGGGGCTGAGGTCGCCAAGGTGGTTAAAAATCTCCTTGGTGGCCGGTCCCCGGGGGTGGACGAGATTCGCCCTGAGTACCTCAAGGCCCTGGATGTTGTTGGGCTGTCATGGTTGACACGCCTCTGCAACACTGCGTGGAGGTTGGGGGCAGTGCCTTTGGCATGGCAAACCGGGGTGGTGGTGCCTCTCTTCAAAAAAAAAGGGGACCGGAGGGTGTGCTCCAACTTTAGAGGGATCACACTCCTCAGCCTCCCTGGGAAGGTCTATGCCAAGGTACTGGAGAGGAGAGTCCGGGCGTTGGTCAAACCTCGGATTCAGGAGGAGCAATGTGGTTTTCGTCCTGGCCGTGGCACATCGGACCAGCTCTTTACCCTCTCGAGAATTCTTGAGGGTTCATGGGAGTTTGCCCAAACAGTTTACATGTGTTTTGTGGACTTGGAGAAGGCATTTGACCGCGTCCCTCGTGGATTTTTGTGGGGGGTGCTTCGGGAGTATGGGGTATTGGGCTTGTTGTTACGAGCTATTCGGTCTCTGTACGACCGTTGTGAGAGTTTGGTTCGTACTGCCAACACTCGGTCGGATTCATTCCCAGTGAGAGTTGGACTCCGCCAGGGCTGCCCTTTGTCATTGATCCTGTTCATAATTTTTATGGACAGGATTTCTAGGCGCAGCCAGGGAATAGAGGGTGTCATGCTTGGTGACCACAGGATCTCATCTCTGTTGTTTGCAGATGATGTTGTCCTGTTGGCTTCATCCAGCAATGACCTACAGCACTTGCTGGGACGGTTTGTCGCTGAGTGTGAAGCGGCTGGGATGAGAATCAGCACCTCCAAGTCCGAGTCCATGGTCCTCAGCCGGAAAAAGGTGGATTGTCCTCTCTGGGTTGGGGACAGGCTCCTGCCCCAAGTGAAGGAGTTTAAGTATCTTGGGGTCTTGTTCACGAGTGAGGGGAAAATGGAGTGAGAGAGAAAATGGAGCGAGAGATCGACAGACGGATTGGAGCAGCATCTGCAGTGATGCGGACGTTGTACCGATCTGTTGTGGTGAAGAGGGAGCTGAGTTCTAAGGCAAAGCTGTCGATTTACCAGTCAATCTACGTTCCTACTCTCACCTATGGTCACGAGCTTTGGGTAATGACCGAAAGAACGAGATCACGGATACAAGCGGCTGAAATGAGCTTTCTCCGTAGGATTGCTGGACTCACCCTCAGAGATAGGGTGAAGAGCTCAGTCATCCGGGAGAGGCTCAGAGTAGAACCGCTGCTCCTCCACATTGAAAGGAGTCAGTTGAGGTGGTATGGGCATTAGGATGCCTCCTGGACGCCTCCCACTTGAGGTGTTTCAGGCACGTCCCACTGGGAGGAGACCCCGGGCCAGACCCAGGACTCGGTGGAGAGACTATGTCTCCCAGCTGGTCTGGGAACGCCTTGGTATCCTCTCTGAAGAGCTGGAGCAGGTGGTGGGGGAGAAGGAAGTCTGGGCTTCTCTGCTTGAACTGCTGCCTCCGCGACCCGGACCTCTGGAAAAGCGGTAGAAGATGGATGGATGGATGGATGGAAGGTGCACAAATGTGTTCTAAGAAGAAAATGTCACAAATTAGTGATCATAGTTGGAAATGTTAACTATTGCAACAGAAAAAGTCATTGAGAAAATTTTGTGTAAAAAAAGGTTTTAAAAATTATCACAAAAGTGGCAGATTTATAGGGAAAAAAGTCCTTAAATTTTTGTTAAGAGGCTCTAAATTGCACTGTACTCTGTGCAAGGGCAATAAAAGCTTTCATATAACGATAACCTAAACAAGATTAATGAGGGTTTTTTTTGTAAATTAAGATAAGATAAGATAAGATAAGATAAGCCTTTATTAGTCCCACAACGGGGAAATTCCAGGATTGCAACAGCACAGGGATAGCAACACTCAGAGCAACAATCAGAAGGCAAGAAAAAACAAGCAAGCAAGAGCAGCTAATATACATATGTACATATTACTATAAAATATATATGTACACACACACACACCCAGACACACAGTGCAGAGCATTGTAGCTGGATGGAATAAATATATGAATATATGAACACACAGTGCAGAGCATTGTAGCTAGATGGAATAAATATGTAAATATATAAACACCCACAGTATGGAGCATTGCAGCTAGGTGGAATAAATATGCAAGTATATAAACACACACAGTGCGGAGCAATGTAGCTAGATGGAATAATATGTAGATATATAAAAACACAGTGCGGAGCATTGTAGCTAGATGGAATAAATATATAGATATATAAACACACACAGTGCAGAGCATTGTTGCTAGGTGGGATGAAACAGCATAACCGTCTATTTAGTTATCCTACATGGTATGATTATGTGCCCATACATATTCTCACCCTCCATAGCGACCGGTATGTTCCTAGTTGTATGCCGGAGAGGACCATTGTGTAAATTGTATGTTTTCTTGTAAATGTGCAGCTTTTTTCTTGTAAAATTGCCATTTTTTTCTTGTAAAATATAACAATTCTGTTAAATGCATCACTTTCTCATGAATTTAAACTTTTCTTCTTGTGAATTTGTATCTTGCTTATGGTAAATTTGTAACATTTTAATTGTAAAAATCATACTTTTCAAAGATTCAAAGATTTTTATTTGTCAATACTTCTATACATACAGAAGAATTGAAATGCAGTTTCTCTTTCTTAATTCAATTCAATTTATTTATATAGTGCCAAATCACAACACACGGTTATCTCAAGGCACTTTACAAAAGAGCAGGATTAGGCCACACTCTCAAATCTATAGTAACACACAGAGACCCCTAAGAGCAAACAGTGTGGCGACACGGGCAAGGAAAAACTTTTCTTTAACAGGCAGAAACCTCGAGCGGAACCACAGCTCATAGAGGACGGCCATCTGCCTCGAGCGGCTAGGTTGAAAAGAAGAGGTAGAAAAGTAGGAGGCCTGGCAATAGCTGTATTCAAGACAAACATAGTAAATACAAACATGAACATTCACAACCAGATGTGCCAGTATCAAGCCGAGTTAGGCTCCACATGTGGGTGAAGGCCTGGCAGCGGCAACATTTAGAGCAGATGAAACAGTTTTAACTATAGGCTTTATCAAAGAGAAAGGATTTCAACACTCTTAAATAGAGAGTGTCTGCCTCCTGAAATGAACTGGGAAGATGGTTCCACAGGAGGGGAGCTTGATAACTGAAAGCTCTACCTCCCAGTCTACTTCTGGAGACCTTGAGGACCACAAATAGTTTGAAAGTTTGGGAGCGCAAAGCTCTGGTTGGATGATAGGGAACTATGTGTCATGGTTCATGTGCTGAGTCTGTCAGCACTCGGGCTGTGCGGTAGTCTCCGTTCTCTCCTCTGGCGCGGTTCTAGACGTTTATTTTGACAGCGTCTCAGCAGGGCTTCCGGCTGTCAGTCGAGCCCCGCTGAACAACCTGTTTCTAATCAGCTGATGACCCTTCATCAGCTGATCAATCAATTCCTCCCTATTTAAGGGAGCAGCTCTGTTTGCTCAGGGCTGCGACCTGCACAGACGTTCCAACGTTTCCTTCCCAGTCTGGCTTCCCTAACCCTGAGGTCAGTTCCCACAGCGTTCAGGTTTCGCCCTCGCTGTGCATATGTAGGTGTTTGTATTTATTTGTGTTTGCCCCACGAGGCTTGTTATTTTGTCATTGTGTATCTTTATTTAATAAATGTACAAACCTACGGCTGCCTATAGCATCTCACTGATGGCTCGTGAGAGCCATCCATGTCACTATGAGTTCTTGCAAGTAAGAAGGAGCCAGACCATTAAGGGCTTTAGTTAGTTAAGTTAGGAGTAAAATCTTGAATTCAATTCTATATTTTATTGGGAGCCGATATAAAGAAGCTAAAACTGGAGTAATGTGAGCTCTTCTTCCTGTTCTCATAAGGCCACGTGCAACTGCATTTTGAATGAGTTGGAAAATCTTTATAGACTTATTAGTACAACCTGATAAAAGTGAATTACACTAGCCTAGCTTAGATGTGATAAAGGTGTGGACAAGTTTCTCTGCATCTTTTTGAGACAGGATGGGCCTAATTTTAGAAATATTACGCACTGTATTAGTGGTGTGTCCAATATATAAGAAAAGAAGGAGTAAGGATGAAAAACAACAACAGCAGTCTATGTACAATAATGCTACCCGTAGTGCAAATGAAGATAAAAGATAAAACCCAGCAATCCTATATACAGAAAAAGTGGAGCTATAATACCCGTAATTGCAAGTTCAGTGCGGTAGTATAGGTGCAGACAGTGACAGATTGGACTGCACATGAGCAGTATTTCAATAACAGACAGACAGCAGCAGGTATGGCATTTGTGAAAATGGTTACAGTAAGCATCTTTGTTTGTGCACATTTTAAATTAATTCATATCCCCCCAATAACAAATAACAAATTGCTGTATATGTAGTTACAGTCAGAGTGAGAGGGTGTCCTTGTTTCAAGTTAGATCAGCAGCAACTCAAAATGTCTGTGCACGTCCCTGCTTGTCTTAATGTAATTTACCAACCTTCTGAGGGCATATGTAGGACAAGACAACATCAATCATATTTTTAATTATAGGAGGTGGTGGGTGGAGGTTGTGGGGCAAATAATGGGCAAGGACCATCTCCCAAGCATCCACTAGATGAACTTTCACTCCTTTAAATACGGCTCTGAGCACCTTGTCACGCTGTAGAGCGAACCAGTCACTAACGAGCAGTGTCTCAGAGAGACTTAGCGCTTTGGGGTTTGCAGTCCGGATGATGACCAGTGTACCTGGAGCCCTAGACATCAGCCTCTGAACTGCGCTGCGGATGCCCTGCAACCGACGGATGTAAACTTCAATGGGGTAAGTGCTGAAATGTGCCCAAATGCTAATAACGATGACAGTGTCGGGGCCTCCGATTATATGATCCAACTCATTGGCAATATACCGCAGCTCACTGACTGGCACAGGACTAAATCGGATAGGAGGCCCATGGCAGCGGTATGTGACCAAGACATTATTTACATAGTCCAGGGCCATGTGAGGTCCAATCTTCCTGTGGCTGTGCAAGTCAAACGTCTTGAGATCTACAAGCATGAAAACATAAATTGTTATTTATCTTCATTCAGTAAAATTTAGTTATTGTCATAAAAGCCAGTGAGACAACTACCTGGTGATACTTCGGTGAGGTGTTCAAACCATTGCCTGATGGTGGAGTCTCCATGCAGGTGGAGCTTCTTTCCTTTCAGACACTGACTGATGGCTGAGGATGTGTTGAACTGCTGAACTGTGGTTCCATCTAGTGCTCGCCAAACACCCTGGTAGTAATATCCAGAGGGTCCAGACTTCACAATGCTGCTCTTAATCTGTGCTTGACCTGAGAACAATGTTTATTACTATATACAGTAAGTGAACACCATTTACCATTTACATTTCTTCCACCTGAAACTCAATGGCCTTAGCTTATTATCTGTGATAAACATGTACAAATACACAAAATAATTGAGCACACGTTTCATATGATTTTGGGGTCAAATTGACTTACACACAGACAGGCAGGCAGACAGACAGAGATAATGTTACACTATTATACTCAAAGCACAAAGAAGCTGTTTGTCCTCACTTTCACACATTCTTTATCCTCTGTCAAGTGTCCACCTGCAAACCACCAGTTTGGAATGTTATTCCATAATGTTAAGGACCTGTGGACACCCTGCTTGACAATGTCTAGTGTCAATAGTCAAATCATGGAGTTGCTGATGTGATTGTAATGTACCTTTTTTTTAAGAGGTTGTGGAAACGTGGAAACATGTAGACACAGTGGACACAACTAATCACAGAACTGAGCTTTCAGACATGATGATACTAGCACTTACAGGTGCATCTCAATAAATTAGAATGTCATTGAAAAGTTGATTTATTTCAGTAATTCAATTCAAAAAATGAAATTCATATATGTAGATTCATTACAAAAAGAGTGAGATATTTCAAGCGTTCACTATTAATTTTGCATTATTAACTTTTTGAGAAACTGAATTTGGGCTTTTCATGAGCTATAAGCTATAACCATCAAAATTAAAAGAAATAAACACTTGAAATATATCACTCTGTGTGTAATGAATCTACATAATATGAGTTTCATTTTTTTTGAATAGAATTACTGAAATAATTCAACTTTTGGATGACATTCTAATTTATTGAAATGCACCTGTAGATGTAAAAAATGTTTCTTATTTAGGGCAGCACGGTGGTGCAGTGGTTAGCACTGTTGCCAAACAGCTGGAAGGTTCCAGGTTCAAATCCCCAGGCTGGCAAGGGTAGGAACCTTTCTGTGTGGAGTCTGCATGTTCTGCCTGTGCTGCATGGATTTACTCCAGGGGCTCTGGTTTCCTCCCACAATCCAAAGACATGCATGTTAGGTTAATTAGTTGTTCTAAATTGTCCCTAGATATCAGTCTCCTATAGGCCCTTAGAATAGAGGGTTAGTACTAGTGAAGCGCTTTGAGTGGTCTTTGAGACTAGAAAAAGCGTTATATAAGTACAGGTCCTTATCCCTTGTGCAGCTTAATATTAAAAATCTGCAGAATATTATATTTGAGAGTTTGTATGCATCCCTTGATGATCACCTTTAATTTTTGGCAAAATGGTTACGTTGGCGGGTCCTGCAGCTGGAAGAGAGACTCTCATGTTGACGCCTCTGGAACATAGAATACAAAAACATTGTTTAAATGGGACAGAGCAGTGTAAACTGAAAATGATATTGACTGATCTGATTACACAGTCCCTCCAGGATTTCATGGGATGTTTTAATGATTGTTGCAGCCCAAAAAGCCTGAATTCGTGGGAGCTTTTTTAAAATGTTGTGATAAAGGTCGCAATGTTTTTAGAGTGTTTTTTGCTATAAAAGTTGTGGGAAGAATTACAAATTTTAAAGCAGACGTTTTTGTTTTTTTTTCCCCAGTTTACTGCAGTGATATTCTATATAACAATACAAGAAAAGCACAGGATTGTAAAAAACTTCCAATTACAGTGATTTGTAAATTAAGCAGAAACTTCTGCTTTACAGAAAAAAAAAAACTCTTGTGTATCAGCAAATACAAACATTAGCACAATATCCATTACAACAGCTAAATTGCACTGAATGCATGTTAAAGAGTACAGATTTGGAAATTATTGGCAGCACCTTCATTTGAAAACTCCCTACGGTCCCCAACCACTTGGTACTGAGCAGAGAGGAAAAAATTATTTATTCTGTTGCTCTGTATTGTCTATAGGAGTCTGTGTTTTTCTGAAAAAAAAATTACAGGGAATATTCTCTCTTTCCTGGGCCTTCCTACCTGTCTGCCTGCTGCACGTCCGTCTTGACACACATCTTTCATTTACTGGGGGGGAGGGGGCCGTTTGTCCGTTCGTCCAGACTGAAGATCGATGGCTTAAAAACTCATTAACCAGATGTAGCAATGATTTTACCTCTAAAGATGTGTAAAATGTTAATAGCTTTATGGCCTTTCTCTTTGCGCGCACTCCCTCAACGCGGTGCTTTTGGGGCAGGCGGACGTTTTTCAACACAAACTCAGCGCTTTGTACACACGGTCAAGATGGAGATGTGGTGAGACGTCCACGGGCAGGCTGAGGGAGACGGAGGAAGGGATCGTGTTGCAAACCTCGCGGTTGAGTGTTTGTTTGTTTTGTTTTTTTTTTAAATCATACACTGTTTGCTGTGTTCCGTTAATACTCCTGTAAACACGGAAGTGAATGCGGTGCAGTGATGCATTTGATTGGTTAAACTGACCATTTTCACACCAGTCAGAGACAAATTTGATTGGTGAAACTGCTGGAAGTTGACGAAGATTGGCCAAAATTGCGGGAAAGTTGCGGTGATTGGACAAAGTTGCAAGGACGTGCAATAGTTGCGCTGATTGTCTGATTTCACGTGAATTGGTGCGATCGCAACATTGCAAAATCCTGGAGGGACTGTTTATAACAGACTGAAGAGACATACAGTCTCTACTTTACTTGGTAGACACCAAATAAATATTGAAAATATAGAGTGCTCTTGCTTTTATCATTGATGTGATTCTGGGTGAGTGCTGCACATTCTGGGCCTGATTATGAGGATCAACAGTGTGTTTTTGCGCTGCACTCCCTGCCTTTTGCCAGTGCTTTTGTTAGTTTCTGTCAGCTCATTGTCTGCATTTTGCACTCTGTGACCCGTCATCTAATTACCAATGGACAGTGTGCCAGCTTTGTGCTGGGAGGAGGAGGCTCATTTCAAAGAGGTGTGGCGGCATTGCAGTGTCAGTGCATCAGTATTCCTCTGGATTTACACTGACTCTGGATGCAGTCTGTTATGGCTGTGATCCGGACTGCAGCATATAGTTCTCATTCTTGTAAATTTTCTAATCCCCACCTGGTCCAGACCACTGCGGAACCGGATTTGGATTGCTAATGAAAATTAAAGAGTATTTTTGACGGATGCCGGATCATATCCACTAGGAAATGCCAAGGTATTGCATGGTATTTAATAGCTGTTTGCTCATTAAAAATGATTTAAGGATTGTCTGCTATTTTCTGAGGTCTACTCCTCCACCACTGTCAGAAAAGGTAAAAACTTTGACATAACATACAAACACTTCATTGAATTAAAATTGACAGGCTACTTACGTATTATTTAGAGCAAAAAAATCCAGGTGGAGAGCAGCTACGTCACGAATCCTTGTTGTTATCACGTCATAGCAATCAGTTCATCTCGGTCTCATTCAGGTCTTTCTCGAGATCTTGTGTTATTTTATATAATTCTCACACAATCTTGTATTTCAAACCCTGCTCTGAATCGTGCTGGATCAAAACACCAACAGAGTGGGTGGGGACTGCCGCAAGGCTCCGTCCGCACTGCATCTGCAACGAATTGCATCTGGAGTCAGTGCAAATCCAAGGTTATGGTGCATTTTTTTGACAATGCGCTTTAGATCAAGAAAAAAGAGGTCATTCATCAGAATTGCGGTGGGGTCGCGCCCTCCCCGGGGCCCTTCCAGCGCTCCGGGGGCTTGTGCCTACATCCTGGGGCGGAAGAGCCTGGGGGGGGGGGGGGGGTGGAGGAGGTGGCCATCCCATCCTCTGGAGCCTGCGTGTGTGGATGTGCATGCTTGTATGTGTGTGTGTGTGGGAGTGTGGGTACGTAAGCCAAGTGTGTGGGTTTGCATGTATTTGTGTGGTATGTGTGGGTGTGGATATGGGTGTGTGCATGTATGTGTGAATGTGTGGGTACATGTGTTGTATGTAAATATGTGAGGGTGGGTGTAGGTGAACATATGTGATGGTATGTATGTGTGTCTACACATGACGGTGGGCGTGTGTGTGTGTGGGGGGCCAAGTACCTCCGGGTGGACGTGCGATTGTGGAGGATGTGTATGTGAGGGCAAGACCTCATTGGGTGGCGGGTGGTGGGGCGGGCCATCTAGTGGCAGGGGGGGGATAGCGGTTTGGCTTCCGCTCTCCCTGGCCATCCTGCCGTTGTGTCTGGGGCGGGGGGGCTTTGCTCATGCTGCCTCCAGTGTCCGTGGTGCTGGGTATGGTGCGTGTGGGTGTTCAGTGGCGGTCAGGGAAGCCGTTGCCGTGGGTTGGTGGCTGCGTTTCCATCGGTTTGCCCCGAGGCAGCTGTGGCTGCAGGGGTAGCCTGTCACCGGTGAGGTCCGGCTGGGGGGGGGATGGTGGGTGGGCTCACAGGGAGCACTGTGGGATGTCGCTTGACATGTGGGTCGCCATATTATTATTATACAGTATATGTTTGCGTACGCCCATAGAGGGTGTGTACAAGATGCGTGAGATTGAGTGTGAGTGTGGCTGCCCCATCGTGCCTGTGGTGCTGGAGAGTGCTGGGGTACGACATTAGCGGGTCCTGGGTTGCACAGCCTGGCACCCCTTGCCCTGGGATGGGATCTGGGGGCAGTGGGTGGCTTCCAGAGCCAGTTTGGGAGATGGCTTCTGGGGGTGACGGGTTCTCTCTCTGGGACCCCCCCCCCTCCAAATTTGAGTGGAACATACATCTTATTGGATACACTTAGGGTTTTGGGGTGGAGGTGTGCTGTACGGTGTCGGTGAAGAGGATCCCTCTGTCTACTACTGCGCCGTGGGGCCGCCCTCACCTCAGTTTTAATTGCACAGTAGACATTGAGGGCCTGGGGGGGGGGGGGAGCTCTGCTCCCCATAGCAGTGAGTAGCAATGCCCTGTCACACTATTCCCCCCAATTTTAACTGCACTTTGGTAGTTCACACACCTGCACCCAATGACACCACAGAAATAACGCTCACCCATCACAATTCACGCATGGGGGTGGGGGGTCTTCCTCCACCCCTGCTTCCCTCCTTCTGACGGGGGCGTGGGGCCTGGCTGGTGACCTGGGTCCCGCCATGCTGCCGTCATCCCAAAGTGCTACTGCGAGTGAATAGGTGCGAGCAAGGGAGTGAGCAAGACAGAGTGAGTAAGCAAGTGAAAGCAAGTGAGTAAGTGAGAGTGGGGGAGGGATGAGCAGTGATGATGGTGGTGGGTCAGATTTATTTGTATGGTGCTGTGCTTGTCGGGTGGCATCTCTCAGCACTTGTGGTGGATCCACTGGCGGGCATTGGTGGTGGTGAGCTGCTTCTGTGGTCGCAGCGGCCCTGGGGTGGATTGGCGGGGATGTGGCCACTGGTCCGTGCCAGCGGTCTCCCCGACCGCTGTCGGGCCTTGGTGCACATTCGTGCCCACTGCATCTGCGCCATGGCTGCAACAAGTATTCAGGGTGAATAAGTGTTAGTAAGAGAGAGCACGAGTAAATATGAGTGAGTTGGAGCACGAATGAGAGTGTATATATGAGTGAGCGTGAGTGGAAGGAAGCATGTGTGAGTGCAAGAGACGGTGAGGATGAGTGGGAAAGGGGGTGAAACTGAACAAGTATGGGAGTGGGTGAGAGTGAGTGAGTCCGAGTTTGGGAGTACGAGTGCAAGATTGTGAGGAGGAGAATGTGGATAGAGAAACTGAACTCAGCTTTCCAAAGGTGTGATAAACCACATTTAATTTATGTTTTAACAGGGGGACAATGACTTTTTCCACACAGGGCCAAGTAGGTTTGGATATTTTTCCCTTTAAAAATAAAGACCTTCTTTTAAAAATTGCATTTTGTGTTTACTTGTGTTATCTTTGTCTAATATTTCAATTTGTTTGATGATCTAAAACATTTAAGTGTGACAAACACAAAAAAAAGAGAAATCAGGAAGGGGGCAAAGACTTTTTCACACCACTGTACATGTACAGTGTAGCGCCATTCATGTACTAGTACATGTACATGGCGAATTTATCTTTTCACTTGTTGATTCACTACACATGTACAGTACTAGTATATGTACTGACTATCAAGTTTTGGCAGTACCATGCACGAGTACTTGTATCCGCTCACTATGCAAATCCACTTGCAGTACAGTATGTAGTGCAGACTGCTACGCTGACTGCGCTTAACGCATGCATACATTACACAGTGCATGTGTACATGACCTCTGCAAGTAGTACCGTGTTGTGCAGTACGCGTCTGATTTTGACCTCTCTTGCACGAGTTATTGCTATGCTGCTTCTTATTGAGAGAAAAAGCAGTACACTGACAAGTCAATTATGTCTTCCAAATCACGAATCGTTCAGTTTGGATTCACCGATCATGAGGAGTACGAGGAGAAAGGGAGAAGGCAACAAGGCAAAATGCAAATTTTGCAAAGCACTTTGGAATTGGCCTCTGAAATAATGTGGTGACTTGTACTCGGAACGTGGTGACTTGGACTCGGCCTCAGAATGTGGTGACTCGGACTCGGTCTTGGCCTGGGAATGTGATGACTAGACTACAACACTGTTGAGGACCATTAATTAATCTCCTCTGTTGAATGCAAAATTGTTTTATTTTAACTAAAAACATTTGATTGTCCATATTTTAAAAGCTCCTTGCTCTTAAATGCATTTTCACCTTGTGAAAAAGGCCGCATTGTCATCAGCACAAAACTTATTTATCCTCCCGTTTATGGTAAATGCTGTTATATTAATATTAAGCCTTTGATCTTGTGCCCATGTTTATTAACCACTTGCACTCCGGGCAATTTTCCTAAAAATGCCAAAAAATAACGTGCCCAAACTAAATTGAAAGCTGTTCTTCAACCCTTTGCAGCATCTTCATGGGGTTGGTCTCATTTAAAAGAAAACAATTTGAATTTTTGGGCAAAAAAAACATGATCTCTCTACGTGCTCCGGCCACTGAGTTACAGTCATCTAAACATACTGAACTTGAAGAAAAAAAAATTGAACACGGTGTTTTTTTGGATACAAATGCTTGCAAATAACACACAGCTGTCCGATTCGGCTGGAAAATGCAACAGAAATGTAGAACCAAGTGTTATCCAGCTGAGATCCAAATTTGGTAACAATACCACAAAAAATGAATATTTTACACAGCTTTGTTCTCAGGCTGTTCCCAGGCGTTTTGGAACTGTGCCAAATGGCACAGTTTGGAAAAACGTCTGTAACTTTTGAATAATTCAATGTAGAAGCTTCATTTTAGGCTCAAAGGAAAGGTCACACTCAGGGCTGTGTCTGTGTGTGTGTGTGTGGGGGGGGGCGGTTGTCCCCCCCCCGCTACCAAGGACAGAGTTCTGCCCTCGCTACATGACGGATTACACTCGTTGCATGTTTCCACAGCAACGCTGTCACAGCGGCTTCCCCCCCCTCGCTACTGTGTGTGTGTGTGGGGGGGGTTGTCCCCCCCCTCGCTCGCTACAGAGGATGGACTTCGGCCATCGCTACACAACGGATTAGCCTCATGTGGTGATGTGGGACAGCAGTGCAATCATCGCGGCTCCCCCCCCCTCGCTGCAGAAGAATAGCGGGGGTGGGGGGGCGTTCACAGCCTGTACACTGCGAGCAACCCCTTGTACCGCGGCGCACGAACTTCAGACTTCTTGAACCGCACAGCTGTAATTTACCGATCGGTCAAAAGTCATTTTGGATTACAATTTTCAGGGATAGAGAATAATTTAGCTTATAACACCTTACCTCTTCACAGCAGAGTCTTAGCGAACTTCTCTTCCTCATTGTCAGACGAACGCGACGCTGGTCCGCTCTGGTTCTGGTCTCGAGACTCGATCAAAACATAATTCCATTATTGCGGTTTTGTGCTTCCATGATTGCGGTTTTTGGCGAACGATTTTTCAAAACAAATAACAGTAGTAATTAAAAAAAGACTGGCGAAGGCGTGTGTGTCACTCAGCCTTCGTGGTCAGCCTCCGTCGGTCTATAATGACCATGGAAGAAAACATAACGTCTACTCTGCTGGAACCAATACAAAATAAGCACCACCTGTAGCCGAACATGCCGATCCACGAATGGCACTCCCTGTCACACAGGTTGCATTTGTGGATGGTCTCCATGCTGCTGGGTCTGTGGGGCTCTTCCTGTGTCCTTTTTTGATCCGCTCCAGCAGCCAGTCTTCACCCAGCCTTAAAAAAAAACAGCTCACGAACTTCTCTGCTTCAATTGGCTCACTGCATTCAAAGCGTTGGGAGGCGGGTCCTCCTTCCTAGGTTTTCTTTCATTGGCTCTTCATGGTTTCAGAAACCCAATTCAAAGCTCTTATTAGTCGAATGAGAGGTCAATCAGATGAACTAATCTGTTCTGTGTCTGCAGCATTTTTTTCCCAGTGGCGCTTGGAGGCCAGCACCATCTCCATCTGCACAATCATCAGTATATCATGCGTTATGCGTCCGAGCGCGCACGAGTGCGCTCTTGTGCGCCCTCATGCGTCCTAGGACGCAGAGACTTGCCCGCCCGCGGAACAACGGAGTGCAAGTGGTTAAAGGGAATGAGAGTAAAAGCAGTGATTAGTATATTTCATGGTTACACCTCCCACACACCTCTGAATAATTACAAGCATTAGGACAGCTGCTTCACACTTCTTACCCGGCGGAAAATTTGATTTTGAGTTGCTGTAATAAGGAAATGAACTTGGATACTCCCATAAACAAACAGCATGCCTCAAACAACTGATTATGGACTGTGTTGCAGTAATATGGCCCTCTATTTTGTATTGTTATGGATGTGCTCTCTGCTGCTTCCTCCACTTCTGCTTGCAGGAACCCTGAGAGAGTTAATTGGCCACACCTGGAAGATTTGGTCCACCTGTGATTGATGAGTTCTTATGGCAAAAAAAGTACCCCTACCTTCCAGACCATTGAGATTGTACTTGTGCGGTAACTTCTGCCTCAGCTTTTCTGACTTTATTTGTGGATAGGATGAATACCTCAATTGTGGCTCAGGACTCATCTGTTTGTTCTTTTCTGGAAAATAATTTCCTAAGACATGACGTTTCATTGCTGCAGCCTTTTTCCAACGTTGAGGATGGAGAAATCATAGCTTTCTGAAATACTGAGCCACATCAACAATTTGCCCTGTAAAGGTAGTATCTTACTGGGCCCACAGCTAGAGATAAAATAAAGCTGACTACAAATATGGGAATTAGTGACAATTTTCCCTCGGAATCACACTGAACTGGCACATTTACATGTTCCATGAATATTGCGAATGTCACACTAAGTCCTGGTGAATCCAAAAATCCCCAGGGCTCTCATGAGTTAAGGATTGCACAGCTTTCATACTGAAAGATGGCGTACTCTGAAAAGTACAGTACATGCGCACAGCAATTTCCCGATGTAAAACTGTTCGCATGCCAGATTCTTCGCTCCTTTTCTTCATACATCCCACATCACTGTGAAAACCAGTGCACATGCACAATCTCTTTACTCCGCTTTGCTTCTTCCCACTATGACTAGTGTTGGGAGTACGTTACTGTCACGCCACTACATTTGCAGTGATGTGCTGTGTAATTAAATTACTGTTTAAAAACTCAGTAAGGCATTACAGTTGCTGAAATTTGATCAGATGTGTTACTCATTTCTCATTTTATTAATAAGGATAGATATTTTAGTGTAAATAAATGAATATACACTTTATTCCTGAGGCCGCTGTTGAAACGATTATTGGGGAAACTTCTGGTTTGGGGATGAAGTAGCGTTAAATCAGTCAGCACGTGTGGAGTAGAGGGGCATTAAAAATAGCGTTTTGAAAAGTTTTTCAAATTTGTTTTAATGTATAGTCCACATACGTGTTTTGCAGTCAAGTGGCAGCTAATTTCAGCACTTGTAGTTTTTGCATATTTGAATGTTTTTGCATAGTTCTTGTACTTGTTGCTGCAGTTCATGGTTGTGTCATAGACTATAAATGGAGGCTCCTCACATACAAGCACAGCTAAATCTGTGGCTTCTACAGCAATGCGTAGATCATGCACCGAAAACTAAAAAGGACTGTTGGTGTGATCGGTGGTGCAGACACAGGACAGACACAAGAGCATCAGGTATTTTCACTTGTATGAACGTCACAGATCCGACATTTATGTGTCATATATGTCACCAGATGGAAGGCTGCATGAAGTAAAGTCCATCTCTCCATCCATCTTCTACCGCTTAATCCTTTTCATGTTGCAGGGGGCTGGAGCCTATCCAAGCATCTTGGGGCGAGAGGCAGGGAACACCCTGGACAGATCGCCAGTCCATTGCAGGGTATGAAGTAAAACAATAAATAAAAAATAGTACCAGCTGGCTTCCTCAGGCTTAAAGCGTACCTGTGGTGGTCGTCTAAACGCATTCAACTTGAAAACATTAGGCAAAGTATTCGTTATTTGGTTAAATAATTATTGCCAGCCATATACCACCAGAGAAATATGCAAATACGACCGCAGGCATGGCCAGCCAATGAAAACTCTGCGCGCAGCCATGACACATGCGGATGTGACGTCATTACGTTGCTACTGAAAAGTCAATACTCCGTCTGTATGAGCGACTAGGGTGCTGTTGTGAGTGTTTTTATTCTATTATGGCTGAATTGTCGGACTCTGAGGAAGAATTCGTCCAACATGGCTACAGGTTTGAGCCAGAAAGGTCTTCTGAGGGTGAAAGTGACGAAGTGGTCCTCACACACAACGCAATTTCGTCTGAAAGGATTCGTCTGTGCCCTGTTCCAAGATTGCGCAATCACTTTTCCGCTACGATCTTCTGACAAGGTGAGCTGGGTTTGGGTACACAAAAGAAGTGTTTATCTTTGTTTTTCGCTTATTATTGAGACATCCAAAGGCTTTACATTCCGCCATGTTGCGATATCCATATCGCATTGTATGTTTTTGTTGTTAAAAGAGCGCCGAGTGTCTGCTGCTCTGTAGAATCATCTGCAGTCTGGCGGCCGTTACGACCTCAGATCAGACGAGACGACCCGCTGAATTTAAGCATTTATTTATTTATTTTCTACTCGTTTTAGTTCTGCATTTAATATGAACCCTGAGTTTGAAATAAACGTTTGAATTTGAATTTGAATATCCTGAAAGCCACTGCTCATCTGGGCACTCCAGGCTCAGCCAATATTGATCCAGATCGCGGTGCCAACGATATTACGTCACAGGAAGCGTCCTGGCAGGCCATGTAGCCGCTAGTATGGCTGCACCCATGTTTTGCTGACATAGCTGAACCAGCACATCAGCAATGGATTTATATCACATTGCTTTGAACTTGAACTTAAACTTGAACTAGAACGTGAGACAGGGGCTCAATATAATATCTTTTTTTTTCACGACCACCACAGGTACGCTTTAACAATTTAAGAAAGATATCAACTTGTTGTTTTTTTTTTTGCACTGGTTGCACTGCACTGGAACAATATGGACTTGATCTTAGCAGCTTCAGCATGCATTAATTTTTAAATTATCACAAAATATAGATCAATAACATTTTGAAGAATTGTCAGAAAATGTGTTATGTTAAATAACAAGGGTTTTAATGTATGACAGCAGCATGAGCATTTTAATTTTGGGGCAAAACAAACAGCTGCAGCTGTCTGTATTTACCCCGACATTAAAACACCCAAGCATGTGTTGTGGTTCTTTGTGGCTGTGACTAGAGTCTACGTCCACTCTAAGGTAAATTTGATGATGTTCAACATGTTTTAACAAAATGCAACTGACTTTATTGCGGTGGAGATCTTGATATATCTCAGAGCTTTTATTTGTTTACAGCGTTAGCATTTTAGCAGCGGAGATAACTAACGGAGCTACTGTCTGCAAGGCCACTTTTTAAGGTCATCTTCCCATCCCTCCACAGTTGTGGGAAGTGGTATGATTATATTACTCTTTTTGAGGTGTAAAAGGCCGTGTTCCCGCATCTTTTCCCCACATAATGTAATCCAATAATTAACCCCTTGACACCTGTTGTCGCGAATTTGCATCAAACCACTTCCGCTCCAAATGCAACCAAAATACCGTCTGTATTCCTCCACTTCCGGTTGGAGCACTTCCAACACATACCTAGGAACCTTTTGCAAGCATTAGTTTCTCGTAGGAACGGTCAGAGACGGAGCACCATCCATTTCCTGATTGCTAGGGTTAGGGTTAGGGTTAGGGTTATAGTTTGGCAGTCATGAGAGCTGAAAATACTTAAAATAACTTTGTTGCATAAATAAAAGATTCTTCATACTTGAGATGGGAACAGGTGCTTTTTTACCATTTTTTTTTTTACCATAGATGCCTGTTTTCGCTAATTTGCATCATACCTAAAATTATATCTATTTTATGTGCTATAGTCAAATTAACTTTCTCAACTTAATTTAGCATCTACTTGAAAGCAAAAACACAAGTGAAATTTTTTTTTCATAATTGGAAATAAATTCAGGCGTTAAGGGGTTAAATTATATTGGTATGTGTGCAAGATGATTTAAGTATGCATTTAAAAGTAATGAGAAAGTTACTTTTCCAAGTAACTAATTACTTTAATTATGCAGTAATTGGTAAAGTAACTCAATCGCTTTTAAAAAGAAGTAACTAGTAACTATAATTAGTCACTATTTTTTTAGTAACTTGCCCAACACTACTAATGACTATGTAAATGACTAAAAATGCCCTTTCTGTCACTCTTCTGTCAAACAATGATTGTCAATCCTGCGAGACATTCAACATAAAAAACTAATAACTTCATGGTGTGTGATCCTGAGGTGTTGATAATGGAGGTGGAAGTGAGAAAAAATTAGTGGTGTTGGATGACTCAAATTTTTAATCGCAATTAATCTTTTGGAATGTTGAGTTAATCACGATTAATAATGCGCTAATCACATGTTTTTCCATTCAGATACAGTGTACCTTAAGTTGGTAATTTTTCAAGTTTCTCATACTGTTACTGTATAAACATGGGAGTGGACAAATATGTTTGCTTTCTTCACCTGCAAGTTTATTAAAGCACTCAACATATCCAAAATGACAAAAGCTATCAGTAATATTCTCCAGAAGATTCTCAAAAGTACTACTGCATGTGCAAACAACCGAATGGCAGGCCTCAGTAATGTCACTGAACAACAACCGGCAAGCAGCCACAAAAGGAGCGTGCTCTTTCTCCCATAGAAAACATCCACCACTTTTAAGCAGCTCAACACAAAATAATGGACCTTGTGTGTCACAACAGACACAATTTCCCTTTTAGTAGAAAAATTGTAAAAACATAAATAACTACGTATCTCGGCTGTGACGTCACCCACCACGCCGCAAAAACAGGTTGTGGGAGTGTGCGGACATTACGAACACAGCTTGAGAATTTTAGACTGCTGGCCCCTCAAAATAACTCAACACACAGCCATTAATGTCTAAACCACTGGCAACAAAAGTGAGTACACCCCTAAGTGAAAATGTCTAAATTGTGCCCTAAGTGTCACTATTTTGTGTGGTCACCATTATTTTCCAGCACTTCCTTAACTATCTTGGGCATGAAGTTCACTTGAGCTTCACAGGTTGCACTGAAATCCTCTTCCACTCCTCCATGATGACATCAGGTTCAGGTTCAGGTTACTTTATTTGTACCCGTAGGTAGATTTGTTTTGCAGTCTGGTGACATCCGTATTTACAAGCCACAAATTACATTCAACATAGACACAAACACAGGCACACATGAAATTGACTGTGAACATGATAAAAATACTCAAGGCTCCATCAATCAGGGTATAAAAAGACAAAGAGATGAGAGAAAAACCAGAGGTAAGAGAGAAGAGTCATATTAAAAGTTATAAACTAGTCAAAGAGGTTAAAAACTCAAAGGTCTAAAACTCAAAAAAATATTTAGAACCCAAGTAACATCCTACAAAAATAAGTAAATATAAAATGGAGTTAATAGGTACCTAAATTATGTGCAATATATTGTTACAGCTTGTTCAACTCTTTGACAGCAGCAGGAATAAAGCTGTTTTTGTAGCGCTAGGTTCTACTTTTTGGGACAGCAAACCTCCGTCTTGAGGGAAGAAGCTGAAAGTTGCAGTGCAAAGGGTGGGAGTCATCATTTAAAATGGAGGTAGCCATCCTCTGTACTTGTCTGGTGTACAGGGATGTCGGGCTCAGCTGTGACTCACCAAGAAAACGACTGGACCATCTAACTACCTGATCCAAGGATTTCCTCTGTTTCAGTTTTATCTGACCAAATCGTGACACTAAAGAAAAGGATAAAACAGATTCAATAAAAGCCCGATAAAACATTGTCATTATGGTTCGGTCAATTTGGAAGTGTGCAAGTTTTCTCAAGCAATGCAAATGTTGCGGACCCTTTTTGCACACCCTTTCACAGGTCTCCTCAAACTTTAAATTACTATCAATAATCGTTCCCAAGATATTTGTAGGATTGTACACATTCGGTGGTCTGGCCTTTTAGTACGGTGACTTTGTGCCTGGGAGTTTTCCTCCTAAAGTCAATAATCATGTCTTTAGTTTTTGTCGTATTCAGCTGCAGGTAGGAATCCTCACACCAGTGAACAAAATCATCAACTACTGGGCCGTGGCCACTCTCACCATCCTGGAGGAGACTGACAATAACTGAATCATCAGCATACTTTATGATATGTCTGTTGTCATGTCTGCTCCGACACATGTTTGTGTACAGGATGAAGAGTAGTGGTGACAACACACACCCCTGAGGAGAGCCAGTAGAAGAGCACTTTAGGTCAGACAATGTACCATTGACCCTTACTCTCTGCGTCCTGTTGGTTAAGAAATCCAGAATCCAACCCACCAGATTATTGCTCAAATCAAATTGTTGCAGGAGCCTTTCAGCTAACATATGAAGTTGGATTGTATTAAAGGCGGAGGAAAAGTCCACAAATAAAAGCCTGGCGTGTGTCCCATTAAAATCCAGATGTTTAAAAAGCATGTTAAACAGAGTGAGTGGCATCCTCCACTCCTCTGTGAGGCCTATAGGCAAACTGCAGAGGATCCAATGCATGCTCAGTCTGCTTTAGGACCTCACATCTGACCAGTTTTTCAAAAATTTTCATTAAAATTGAAGTCAAAGCAACTGGTCTAAAGTCGTTTACTGTTTTAGGACAGCTGGATTTTGGAACGGGAACAACCACGGCTTCTTTCCAGATCTTAGGCACATGTTGTGTCTGTAAGGACTTATTGAAAATGTAATGAAATATAGGACTCAGTTCATGTGCACAGGACTTTACCAAGCGCCCACATATATTATCAGGGCCCTGACTTTTGTTCACTTTTACAGCACAGAACTCCCTTTTAACATCCTGCACCTCAATATTAAAGTGCTGATTGTCTTTGAGTTTCTGTTTCAAATCTTGGGTTTCAGTGCTAAAATCAAAGGAGTCAAAACGACCATAAAAACAATTAACAGCATTAGCCAGCTCTGTGTCTGAATTAAAACCATCTAAAAACACACGATTACTGCGCTCTGTGCTCTGAAGGCCTGCAATAGTTTTCATACTGGCCCAGGCTGAACATAAGGGCCTTTTCCACTAGCACGCTTTAGCGCGACATGAGACGGCTCAGCACGCTTTGTACGCTTTTCCACAAGCCCCAACACGGTTTAACAGCCGCGATTCTCAGCCCCGCTGCAGGGCAGGGTACAGCAGTGCTGAGCTGTGCCGTGTTGTGACGTTAACAGACTGGTCGCCGCTGATTGGTCAGGTCGTAACCGGCGCTGATTGGTCAGGTTGTAACCGCCCCTCTCCTCCTCCTCATCTACCAAATCTTCACGACCTTCTCAATAAAGTTTTTGAAAAAAAAAAAAAAAAAAAAAGAATCTTCACGACCGCCTTTACTCAGCACGCAACCACTGTTGGCGGTTCCTTTTCAGTGTATTGCTGTGCTATTTTCATTTATTCTCTATCAAAAATGGCTTCGCGTAATAAGGGTGTTCCATGGACCAGTAAGGAGCTGCAGTGTCTGCTCACTGCATTGTCAGACGAACGTATTCAGCGCGAGTTAGACGGAGCCGCCCGGAATGAAAAAAATATACCGGGAGGTCTCGACATCGGAGTCCTTTAACGGTGAGTTTTAATTTTTTTTATTGTGCGTTTTTTCGCAAATATATTCGGTAAGACGCTCAGTTTATTTATGCAATAAAAAAGCTGTTCATTTGTGGATGATCGCTGCTTTATTGCAGCACACTGCGGACTAAAGCTTTTATTGTAATTATTCATGTGAACAATACGCTGAAATAAGCTTATGTATTCTTGTTAAAAACTATTGTCTTTTCTGTATATATTGCATTTTCGTGCTGTATTTTATTGTGTGCATTTTCCTTGTAGAATCATCCCACGCGTCCGCCGCGACAGCCCGTCCGGATTAATTCAACCGAGCCTTCCTGAACCAGAGCTGGCAGAGACGCCTTCATTCTACCGAGCCTCAGCACTCAGTGGTCGGCGTGTATAAAATGTCGATTAACCTTCATGTTGTGTTGCAAAGTTTTTTTTTATTTTAATATTTTGAATATAATAAAATGGAATTGTTTTGGAAAGTGTGGTTTGTCTGTTATAACACTGAATTATAAAACAGTATAATTACATAGAAATTCCATTGCCTAGTCTGATCAAAATGATGCTGAGGGTCAACCATTGTAAAGGTAATGTAATTTTTAACCAGACCAAAAAAGAAATCTTTTTGTAAGCTTTCTGTTCTTTTTATTGAAATATCATAAAAAATTAGCACCAAGTCAAAGGTACAAGTATATGTAAATTGAATGTTCTATCGGCATTCCAAATTCAGAGATTTACAATACTTTAGAAGGAGTGTAGCATCATCTAAACGGAAAATAATAATACTGTTGTTCCAAACGTTGACCTGAAGGTGAAAAACATGAATTTTTTTAATTCAGTACATCCAAAATGCCCTAGGATGTGGTGTTGGACAGTGTGCCACCGTCTCATTATTTAATACGAATAAAAACAAGTTTCAGCTTATTATTTCTAGGTCATTTGGCAGTTAATTCAAAACAAAAGTGACTTGTGTTGTTGCAGCTTAATTATGAGATAAAATTAATTGTGAGATAAAACCACAGAGCGAGCAAGTCAATAATCCTTGGATCCTCCATTTTTTGTCTCGTGTAAATAAGGACTCAGTCCGGTGCGTAACATCACGGGAGTGTGGCCCCGCCTCACTGAGAATCTGCTGCTGCCCCGCTTCTAAAACCTCCTAACACAAACCATCACAGCACAAGCACAACACCGTGCTAATGGAGACAGAAGCATTCCGAGCCGTACTGAAGTGAATCGAGCCGTACCGAGGTGTGCTGGGCTAGTGGAAAACAGGCTCAAGTTTCTTTGCTGCCATCTTGCTTTCCAGTTCTGATTTATAATTCTGTTTTGCTCTTAAAATTTTGGATTTCAGCTCTTTTGTGGCAACTTGTAGCTCAGAAACAGACCCCTGTTTAAAGGCAAGTGCTTTCCTCTGTAAGCAGGATTTAACTGATTTTGTAACCCATGGTTTGTTGTTGGGATATATTTTGACACGTTTACGTGGAACGATCTTATTTTTACAGAAAGCCATGTATGAGCATGTGACGTCCACCAAAGACTCCAAATCATCCCCGCAGGCCAGTGTGAACATCTCCCAGTCTGTACAGTCAAAGCATTCCTGGAGGCTGTGCACTGAATCCTCTGTCCACACATCAGTGTCTCTCGTCTCCACCTTGCCTCTTCTGAGAGCAGTTTTATATGTGGGCAGCAAATGTACACAGTTGTGATCTGAGGATCCTAAAGCAGGAAGGGGGAGTGATTTATAGGCCCTCTCTATGGATCCACAGCACAGATCCAATGCCTTTTTTAGCCTGGTTGGGCAGGAGACATACTGATAAAAGTTTTTAAGTGGCTTCTTTAAAGAAACATGGTTAAAATCCCCAAGAATGAAGTTTGGCGCCTCTGGAGAAATTGATTGCAGCTGCTGGATCACATCAAAGTTTATGCTGCAGACGGAGTCAGCATCTGCCCTCGGATGAATGTACACAATTGTGATGAAAAGTTGGGGGAACTCGCGAGGCAAATAAAAGGGGCGTAGTGACACAGACAGCAGCTCCACATTGGGTGTACAGATGTGCTCTCTGACTGTGACAGATGTGCAGTACTGCTTATTAATGTATAAACATACGCCACCCCCCTGACGTTTCCCCGTTACCTCTTCCTGCCGATCCGAGCGCAGCGGGGCTCCAAAGCCGTCAATCCACAGGTCTGCATCTCGGTCATGCGCAGTAAGCCAAGATTCGGTGAAGGCCATGACACAGCAGTTCTTAAAGTCCTTCTGGTAGCGTACATTCCCTTGAATTTCATCCACCTTGTTTCTCAGAGACTGTACATTCCCAAAAATCATAGAAGGAACAGGAATGTTACCAAACTGACGTCTTCTCAGGCGCGATTTCACTCCTCCACGTTTTCCGCGTTTTTTTTCTTCCGTCTCTCTTTTCACCGCTGTGTCCATGAATGTCTCTCAAAATAAAGTCCGGCAGTTGCGGCTTAGGCTCAATCACAGCCGCTGCATCAACTGTGTTTAAATGCAGCAACATGTCCCTGGAATAATGTATTCTGCCTGCCATGGTGCTGAACGCGTTTACCTCAGAGACAAAGAGCCGGAGGAGAATTAGCAGCAGTGCGAAAAAGGGGAAGTAGTCCATGTTGATGGAACCAGGGAGCTCTTCACCATACAGTCCACAAACATTCAGGACAGAAACGACACAGAGAATATCGTAAAAACACATTAAAGTGCATAAAACAAAACACACAGACGACAGACTTTTTCACCAGCTGCCGGTCGCTGCGTGCGCATGCGCCCAGTCCATCATGCGCCCATCATGGTGTTAGAGACCTTGCGCTCCTCCACCTTTCTTTTGAGGATGCCCCACAGATGCTCAATAGGGTTTAGGCCTGGAGACATACTTGGCCAGTCCATCACCTTTACCCTCAGTTTCTTTAGCAAGGCAGTGGTCGTCTTGGAGGTGTGTTTGGATGGTTATTATGTTGGAATATTGCCCTGCGGCCCAATTTCCGAAGGGAGGGGCTCATGCTCTGCTTCATTTTGTCACAGTACATGCTGGCATTCATGGTTCCCTCAATAAAATGTAGCTCTCCAGTGCCGGCAGCACTCATACTGGCCCAAATCATGGCAGTCCCACCACCATGCTTGACTGTAGACAAGATACACTTGCCTTTGCACTGTTCACCTGGTTGCTGCCACACACACTTGACACCATTTGAATCAAATAAGTTTATCTTGGTCTTATCAGACCACAGGACATGGTTCCAGTAATACATGTCCTTAGTCTGCTTGTCTTCAGCAAACTGTGGGCTTTCTTGTGCATCATCTTTAAAAGGGGCTTCCTTCTGGGATGACAGCCATAAAGACCATTTTGATGCAGTGTGCGGCATATGGTCTGAGCACTGACAGGCTGACCCCCCAGCCCCCCCCCCCCTGCACACACACACACACCTTCAACCTGCAGCGATGCTGGCAGCACTCATACGTCTATTTTCAAAAGACAACCTCTGGATATGACGCTGAGCACGTGCACTCAACTTCTTTGGTCGACCATGGCAAGGCCTGTTCTGTGTAGGGGTAGGTTCAAAAGATCAATATATCGATATGGATCGATACATGTTTGACTGAGCCGATATCGATCCACAAAATCCGCGGATCGATCTTTTAATATTAATATGTTTTAATATAATATTTTTACGTTTGTGAACGTCTGCTGAGTATAATCGGGTCGAAACCGGGTCAGTGAGCCAGGAACAACGGCCAAGAACCATAAACAACCGACACGCTAACGGAGCTAGCAAGCTAACGGATATGCTAGTTCTTCTTCTGTGGTGTTAAAACGGTTCTCATCCGGCAAGAGTTCCCTGCCGCGCGTGCTCTTTCGTGTTTACACGAGCGGAGATAATAACGTGCGTCTCTTAATGTAGCAACAAAATTCACCGTAAAGATTGTCCTCAACAGCTTCTGAATATTTTTCATAAATAAAACTTCTGTGTTCCCTGCGGCGCGTGCACACGTCTTTTGTGTTTACATGACGCAGAGTTAATAACGTGCATCTCTTAATTTAGCAACAAAAGTCACCATAAAGACTGTCCTCAACAGTTTCTTAATATTTTTCATAAAGCGGGGATAAACGGACTTTTACTCCATGCAGCGCTGTGTTGGAACATCAAGTTGACGACTGATAAAGGGAAAATGCGCGGAGACTGAAACCCGTGAAGCAGAGACTTGGAGCTGCTGAGACTGTAAGTATACTTGTTTCTTTTAACGTTTGTGTCGTCAATTAATAATTTATCTGGCATGATGATGGTTTCTTTTACAAACTATGGACACAGAGAGAACTGTTGGTTAAGCGCTGTGAATAAATGCAGAATTAAGGTATATTTTTATGAGATTATGGACTTCTGCCACTTAAGCAATGTGAAGAGAATAAATCACAATAAAATTAATTAAGGCTGCAGTACAACAAGCTATTTTTACTCAGTAGAACTAAATTGAAATGAACAAACCTTCTCAGGAAATGAACTGAAACCCTTTTCCAACATTGAAAGTTAATTTGTAGTTAAAATATAACCCCCCCCCCCCAAATTATTAAACCCTACTGTGGTGTGGCGATCTAAAAATATGAATGTTATTTTTACTGTGAAATCTGTTCTTTTTATCTGCCTTCAGATGTGTGAAGACTGGAAGCTTCATCCTCACTGAGACCTTCTGAAGGTCAGAGGTCGTCAGTGGAGGAACCATCCCTGCTTCATGTGGATTTCAGCACAGAAGAAGACCTTCAAATTCAAGATTCAAGGAGGTGCTGCCATCATTTTCTCCACACTAACATGCATTCAATGCAATTTAGTTGTTGTAATGACAAATTCTTTTATTTCTTTTTTAAAGTTCTCAGCAAGAACACAATATTGGTCTTTTTTTTTTTTTTTACAATTTTACTGAGCATTTAATTCTAAATAAATCACTGTTTAACAAGAAATTTTTGGCAATCCTGTACTTTTCTTGTGGTGTTACATACAATAGCATCACTGTAAACTATGGCAAAAGCGGCTGCTTTAAAATCTGTACTTCCTCACACAACTTTGAGTGCAAAAAAACTCTAAAAGTGCCATAACTTTTTGGAAAAGCTCCCACAAATCCAGGCTTTTTGGGCCACAACAATCACAAAAACAGCTGACAAAATCCTGGAGGGACTGAAATACAGTGAGATTATGAATGCATGGTTCATGCATTGAATTGGTTTACTTACTCTGGGGGTGAACTTGACACGACACACCCTTTGCACTAAAGAAAGCACCTGTGAGCACTTTATGAAATGATAAGTTAAATAATAAAAAGTGCATTATTGTAACTGATTTTGGGTCAGTTCTATATGTGATAATTTATGTATTAACAAAGTTAGAAGATTCTTGGTACAATTTGCAGCATTAGGTCTCGAAGATTTTTGTTTCATGGGAAGTAAAATGGCTATTAAAATGGTAATTCCCCAGATCGAATCGGGATTGAATCGGAATCGAATCGATTCAGAATCTCAAGAATCGGAATCGAATCGATTCTGGAAATTAGGGATCGTTCCCAGCCCTAGTTCTGTGTGGAACCTGTCCTGTTAAACTGCTGTATTGTCTTGGCCACCATGCTGCAGCTCAGTTTCAAGGTGTTGGCAATCTTCTTATAGCCTAGGCAATCTTTATGTAGAGCAACAATTCTTTTTTTTGAGATCCTCAGAGAGTTCTTTGCTATGAGGTGCCATGTTGAACTTCCAGTGACCAGTATGAGACAGCGTGAGAGCGATAATACTAAATTTAACACACCTTCTCCCCATTCACACCTGAGACCTTGTAACACTAATGAGTCACATGACACCGGGGAGGAAAAACGGCTAATAAGGCACAGTTTGGACATTTTCACTAGTGGTGTACTCACTTTTGTTGGTTTGGAGGAGTGCAAGGTCTCTAACACCATGATGTCATCATGGAGGAGTGGAAAAGGATTCCAGTGGCAACCTGTGAAGCTCTAGTGAACTCCATGCCCAAGACAGTCAAGGAAGTGCTGGAAAATAATGGTGGCCACACAAAATATTGACACTTTGGGCACAATTTGGACATTTTCACTTAGGGGTGTACTCACTTTTGTTGCCAGTGGTTTAGACATTAATGACTGTGTGTTGAGTTATTTTGAGGGGACAGCAAATTTACATTTTTATACAAGCTGTACAATGACTACTTTATATTGTATCAAAATGTCATATCTTCAGTGTTGTCCCATGAAAAGATACTAGAAAAGCACTTGGAGAGCGCAGACCTCCGCCAAGCGCCACAGTTCCCCCCATACAGTGTTTGTGTGTATGTTTTCAGATTCCTTGACCATGAAAACATATGACTTGCAATTGGATTCACAATGATAGGATTAATGGTTGAGAAGTTATTCACGAAAATCGCATTGTTCGTAATGGCGGTTTAGCGCCACAGTTCCCCCCATACAGTGTTTGTGTGTACGTTTTCAGATTCCTTGACCATGAAAGCATATGACAAGCAATTGGATTCACAATGATAGGATTAGTGGTTCATTAGTTATTGACGAAAATGGCATTTTCCGTAATGGCGGTTTTCTTCTCGACGGTGATCCGGATCACCACCAAAATGTAATCATTTGTAGGATCCCCCATTTCTGACAATCTGTGAAAATTTCATGAAAATCCGTGCATAACTTTTTGAGTTATCTTGCTAACAAACAAACAAAAAATTCCTGGATCCAGACAGTGATCCGGATCACCATCAAAATCTAATCATCTGTAGGATACCCCATTTCTGACAATCTGTGAAAATTTCATGAAAATCCGTCCATAACTGTTTGAGTTATCTTGCTAACAAACAAACAGACAAACAAACAAACAAACCAACCAACGCCGATGATCACATAACCTCCCCTTTGGCGGAGGTAATAATAAAATATTTACAAAAATGTGAGGGACGTACTCACTTTTGTGAAATACTGTATATCAAAGAAGGGATCCTATGTTAACATGTAACTTGGCCCGTTGACTTGAAAATTATACTGACTGTCATTTGCATTGACTATTTAGGAAAATCAGGGACAAGTATCACTTGCATAATAATTTGGAATGCGGTGTAAAATAAGAAAATAAAGTAATCACACACCACTGAATACCACTCCAATCTTACAGCTGAATTTACAGTAGTTACAAACCAAATCTGCCAGTGTCAGAATCCAAATTACGCATGATAACCAGGCGGAACACACAGAGCTGCACAATATAAAAACCTTTTATTTCCAGATTGTAATCTTCAAACTGAGATATTTAACAATGGAAACCTCTCACTCTGAGACAGCTGCATGTACGCAAAATGTATCAGATGCAGCGGATCCCTGCGGTTCACCTGCAGGGATGCCTGTCGCTGCCTCACAGCACATATTGCACTGGAGCTGGTGCATTTTGCCAACTACTGTTCCTCCCACAAGTGATGGATCTGTGCACGTTGCCTTGTAAGTCAACCATATAGTCTTGTCATAAAAAAAACTCCGGCAGGCAAGAATGATGGACTGAATAGCACAGGCAGGACTTAGGTGCAAGAAGATTATTAACAGACACAAAACAAGGGCGGCACAAGGGCTGAGAACTAAACAAACTATGAAGACAAAAAACTCACTCACAGGGAACACGCAGATGATGAGGATACCAGAGGGAAAACACGACAATGACATCACACTGAATAGAGACTCAGACAGACATATATAGGGCAACAGGTAATCAACAAACATGGGACAGGTGGAGACAATCAAGGGCTAAATGGTAACACATGAGGGAAACTGCCTAGAGACACAGGAAACATGAGGGACTGGGAACAATAGGTAAACAAGTACACACAGAGGATGGACACACTACATCACGTCAGACCAGGTTCAGGTTCAGGTTCCTTTATTTGTACCCGTAGGTAGATTTGTTTTGCAGTTGGTGACATCCATATTTACAAGCCACTAATTACATTCAACATAGACACAAACACAGGCACACATCTTACAAAATAGGTAAATATAAAATATGTACAATATAATTTTTATAGCTTGTTCAACTCTTTGACAGCAGCAGGGACAAAGCTGTTTTTGTAGCGCTGGGTTCTACTTTTTGGGACAGCAAACCTCCGTCTGGAGGGAAGAAGCTGAAAGTTGCAGTGCAAAGGGTGGGAGTCATCATTTAAAATCGAGTCGGCCATCCTCTGTACTTGTCTGGTGTACAGGGATGTCAGGCTCAGCTGTGACTCACCAAGCAAACGACTGGACCATCTGACTACCTGATCCAAGGATTTCCTCTGTTTCAGTTTTATCTGACCAAACCATGACATTAAAGAAAAGGATAAAACAGATTCAATAAAAGCCCGATAGAACATAGTCATTATGGTTCGGTCAATTTGGAAGCGTGCAAGTTTCCTCAAACAATGCAAATTTTGCTGACCCTTTTTGCACACCCTTTCACAGTTCACCTCAAAGTTCAATCCACTATCAATAATTGTCCCAAGATATTTGTACGATTGTACACATTCGGTTGGTCTGGCCTTTTAGTATGGTGACTTTGTGCCTGGGAGTTTTCCTCCTAAAGTCAATAATCATATCTTTCGTTTTTGTTGTATTCAGCTGCAGGTAGGAATCCTCACACCAGTGAACAAAGTCATCAACTACTGGGCCGTGGCCACTCTCACCATCCTGGAGGAGACTGACAATGACTGAGTCATCAGCATACTTTATAATGTGTCTGTTGTCATGTCTGCTCCGACACATGTTTGTGTACAGGATGAAGAGTAGTGGTGACAACACACACCCCTGAGGAGAGCCAGTAGAAGAGCACTTTAGGTCAGACAATGTGCCATTGATCCTTACTCTCTGCGTCCTGTTGGTTAAGAAATCCAGAATCCAACCCACCAGATTATTGCTTAAATCAAATTGTTGCAGGAGCCTTTCAACTAAAATATGAGGTTGGATTGTATTAAAGGCAGAAGAAAAGTCCACAAATAAAAGCCTGGCATGTGTCCCATTAAAATCCAGATGTTTAAAAAGCATGTCAAACAGAGTGACAGTGGCATCCTCCACTCCTCTGTGAGGCCTATAGGCAAACTGCAGAGGATCCAATGCATGTTCAGTCTACCTTAGGACCTCACGTCTGACCAGTTTTTCAAAAATTTTCATTAAAATTGAAGTCAAAGCAACTGGTCTAAAGTCGTTTACCGTTTTAGGACAGCTGGATTTTGGAACGGGAACAACCACGGCTTCTTTCCAGATCTTAGGCACATGTTGTGTCTGTAAGGACTTATTGAAAATATAATGAAATATAGGACTCAGTTCATGTGCACAGGACTTTACCAGGCGTCCACATATATTATCAGGGCCCTGACTTTTGTTCACTTTTACAGCGCGGAACTCCCTTTTAACATCCTGCATCTCAATATTAAAGTGCTGATTGTCTTTGAGTTTCTGTTTCAAATCTTGGATTTCTGTGCTAAAATCAAAGGAGTCAAAACGACCATAAAAACAATTAAGAGCATTAGCCAGCTCTGTGTCTGAACTAAAACCATCTAAAAACACACGATTACTGCGCTCTGTGCTCTGAAGGCCTGCAATAGTTTTCATACTGGCCCAGGCCGAGCCAAGTTTATTTGCTGCCATCTTGCTTTCCAACTCTGATTTATAATTCTGTTTTGCTCTTAAAATTTCAGCCTTCGGATGAATGTACACAGTTGTGATGAAAAGTTGGGGAAACTCGCGAGGCAAATAAAAGGGGCGTAGTGACACAGACAGCAGCTCCACATGGGGTGTACAGATGCGCTCTCTGACCGTGACAGATGTGCAGTACTGCTTATTAATGTATAAACATACTCCGCCCCCCTGACGCTTCCCAGTTACCTCTTCCTGCCGATCCGAGCGCAGCGGAGCTCCAAAGCCGTCAATCCACAGGTCTGCATCTCGATCATGCGCAGTAAGCCAAGATTCAGTGAAAGCCATGACGCAGCAGTTCTTAAAATCCTTCTGGTAACGTACATTGCCTTGAATTTCCTCCACCTTGTTTCTCACAGACTGTGCATTCCCAAAAATGATCGAAGGAAGAGGAATGTTACCAAACTGACGTCTCCTAAGGCGCAATTTCACACCTCCACGTCTTCCACGCTTCCTCCTGCCGCTTCTTTTTTCACCGCTGTGTCCGTCTCTCAAAATAAAGTCCGGCAGCTGAAATTTGGGCGCAATCAGAGACTCTGCACCAGCTGTGTTAAAGCGCAGCAACACGTCCCTGGAATATTGTATTCTGCCCGCTATTCTGCTCGTCATGGAGCCGAACGCGTTTACCTCAGAGACAAAGAGCCACAGCACAGATAGCAGCAGTGCGAGATATGAGAGGAAATCCATGTTGCAGATACCAGGGAGCTGTTCGCCATATATTCCACAAACGCTCCAGGGCAGAAACGACACAGAGGATTTTCTAAAAACGTAAAAAAGTACAAAAAACACACACACGCACACACGCACTATATCACCAAGCTGCTGGTCGCTGCGTGCGCATGCGCCCAAAAAAGGACCAGGGACCAGGGACCAGGGGAAACACAGAAAGACAGGGAAAAAAATATTGAACTCCAAAATGAAACAACAAGAGCAGACATGGTCTCAAACCACGTCCGGAACATGACAGGGCCCTCCCCTTTCAAAGGCAGATTCCAGATGCCATCCATCCATTTATCTATCTTCTACCGCTTAATCCTTTTCGGGTCGCAGGGGGGCTGGAGCCTATCTCAGCATCTTTGGGCGAGAGGCAGGGTACACCCTGGACAGATTGCCAGTGGATTCCAGATGCCCTCAAAGAAAAAACAAATGACTCCAAAAAGGGCAAGTGGAAGGGAACAAAGGACAGGAGGGAATGAGTCAATACAAAACACAAAACAGTTTATCGGGTGGTCAACCAGAGTCCAGGGACCACCATGTGGGAAAGCACGACATGTCAGGGGGCTGACCAGAGTCCAAGGACCCCAGACCAGAGAATAGGGTGGGTGGGAGGGCCAACTGGAGTCCCTGGGCCACCAGACCGAAGAGTAGGATAGGTCAGGGGGGCGCAAAGAGTCTATGGGCCCCTGGACCAAAGAACACGGCAAGTCTGGTGGCCATCCAGAGTCCAAGAACCACCAGATGGAGGAACACGGTGCGTCGGGTGGCCCCCCCATAAGCCACTAGACAGAGGAACATGTCACCGCTGGAGCGTTGAGCTCAGGTGACAGCAGCAGGGAAGCTTTGAACTCCAGCAACTGTGGCTGAGGGGCACCAACCACAGAGAGCGATAACATCGACCTCAGACAGCGAAGGCTGGCAAGCAGATTGCTCAGACGACGAAGGTGGAATGGACTGCTCAAATGATGAAGGTGGAGCGGACTGCTCAGATGAAGAAGGCTGGCGAATGGTGAGCCCAGATGATGATGGAGGCTGGTGAGCGGCATGCTCGGGAACCTGGATTTCCTGGAATGTAGCCACCTCAGATGGGGAGGAAGAAACATAGGTTGGTGTAGGGTCACCATAATTGTCAGCAGCAGAAACTGGTGGAGGGGTCCAAGAGGCAGATGGGAACTGCACTGGGGTCCCCCTGGCAGGTGCAAGGCTGGGATTTTCTAAAATGGTTGCTAAAAATGAAAGGAACTCCTGTTCTACTGCTGCTGAGATAACAGTCTCCAGCAAAGCAGCTGCTGGTAGCATGATGACCTTGTTAAATGCTGGTGGAGCAGACGTGAAGACCTCTGGAGATGCTGGCGGAACAGCGGATGAGGCGACCTCTGGAGATATTGGTGGAACAGCGGATGAGGTGGTCTGAAGCTAAGCAGAGGGTGAGGTGAACTGAGGCCGAGCAGTAGATGAGGAAGACTGGAAGACTGCAGCCAGTGCTGACGGCATACAAAACTGGAGCACAGGCACTGATGGTGTAGAGCAGGGGTGTCAAACTCATTCCATGGAGGGCCAAGACCCTGCAGGTTTTACCTCCACCCAGTGTCTTCAACAGGAGATTTCACTGAATTTCCCCTCACTGATTGCTGATCAATGAAAACACCTGCTGAAGACACTGGGTGGAGGTAAAACCTGCAGGGTCTCGGCCCTCCATGGAATGAGTTTGACACCCCTGGTGTAGAGGCAAGACGAGGAGCAGCAGTAGACATGAACCCAAGACGAGGAGCTTACAAGGAAGCTCAAAACAAAAATCCAAACCTACATGGCCCTGTGTGAAAAAGTGATTGCCCCCTACACCTAATAACTGGTTGGGCCACCGTTAGCAGCAACAACTGCAATCAAGTGTTTGCGATAACTGGCAACAAGACTTTTACAGCACTGCCGAGGAATTTTGGCCCACTCATCTTTGCAGAATTGTTGTAATTCAGCCACAATGGAGGGCTTTCAAGCATGAACCACCTTTATAAGGTCATGCCACAGCATCTCAATCAGATTCAGGTCAGGACTTTGACTAGGCCATTGAAAAGTCTTCATTTTGTTTTTATTAAGCCATTCAGAGGTGGACTTGCTGGTGTGTTTTGGATCACTGTCCTGCTGCAGAACCCAAGTACACTTCAGCTTTAGGTCACAAACAGATGGCCGGACATTCTCCTTCAGGATTTTTTGGTAGGCAGCAGAAGTCATGGTTCCATTTACCACAGCAAGTTATCTAGGTCCTGAAGCAGCAAAACACTCCCAGACCATTACACTACCACCACCATATTTTAATGTTGGTTTGATGTTCCTTTTCTGAAGTGCTGTGTTACTTATACGCCAGATGTAATGGGACACACACCTTCCAAAAAGTTCAACTTTTGTCTCATCAGCCCACAAGGTATTTTTCCAAAAGTCTTGGGGAACGTCAAGATGTTTTCTGGCAAAACTGAGACGAGCCTTTATGTTCTTTTTGCTCAGCAGTGGTTTTTGTCTTAGAACTCTGCCATGCAGGCCATTTTTGCCCAGTCTCTTTCTTATGGTGGAGTCATGAACACTGACCTTAACTGAGGCAAGTGAGGCCTGCAGTTCTTTTGATGTTGTTGTGGGGTCTTTTGTGACTTCTTGGATGAGTCGTTGCTGCGCTCTTGGGGTAATTTTGGTCGGCCAGCCACTCCTGGGAAGGTTCAACACTGTTCCATGTTTTTGCCATTTGTGGATAATGGCTCTCATTGTGGATCGTTGGAGTTGCAAAGCTTTAGAAATGGCTTTATAACCTTTTCCAGACTGATAGATCTCAATTGCTTTGTTTCTCATTTGTTCCGGAATTTCTCTGAATCGCAGCATACGGTCTAGCTTTTGAGTATCTTTTGGTCTAGTTCACTTTGTCAGGCAGGTCCTATTTAAGTGATTTCTTGATTGAGAACAGGTGTGGCAGTAATCAGGCCTGGGTGTGGCTAGAGAAATTTAACTCAGCTTTCCAAAGATGCGATAAACCACAGTTAATTTATGTTTTAATGGGGGGGGGGGGTCACTTTTTCACACAAGGCCATGAAGGTTTGGATTTTTTTTACACTTTATAATAAACACCTTTATTTTAAAACTGGATTTTGTGTTTACTTGTGTTATCTTTGTCTAATATTTAAATTTGTTTGATGATCTGAAACATTTAAGTGTGACAAACATACAAAAAATGAGAAATCAGGAAGAGGGCAAACACTTTTTCACACCACTGTATAGGGTAACAGGTAATCAACAAACTTGGGACAGGTGGAGACAATCAAGGGCTAAATGGTAACACATGAGGGAAACTGGCTTGAGACATGGGAAACACAAACGACTGGGAACAATAGGTAAACAAGTACACACAGAGGATGGACACACTACATCACACCAGACCAAGGACCAGGGATAACACAGAAAAAAAGGGAAAAACATATTGAACTCCAAAATGAAACAAAAAGTGTGGACATGGTCTCAAACCATATCCAGAACATAAGTCTCTGGCAAATTTTATTATCTTAAATGTCAATTTACAGAAATGGGATCCAGTTTTCAGTGGTGCTGGCTGGTCCAGAGTTGGGCAGATTATGTGAGGGAAGTTATTCACTGGTGTTTCACTGCACTCAATTAGCCGAGTAATAGAGATAAATCACGTATTAATAATCATGTCTTTTACAGACTAATTCATAGACAGATCATTTTAACTGAAGTGGAAAAGTTAATTTAACACATTCCGTGAGTTTCAGCTGTTTTGTAGTTTAACAGACCCACCTGACAGTCAAACAGACTGTTCCTTGTCCATCCTTGTTCATTTATTTAGTCCTCTAAAAATAAGCACATTAATAGCTAATAAGTCTGTGATGAAAACAACCCCACCCCTTCCCCGTGTGCCGCACATAACATTGGAACACACTGGCATACATGCTCCATGTTCATTCATTCATCCCCCTAAAAAAAAAAATCATACGTTAATGCCTAATCCAACCTTACCTCCAGACTTACCTCCAATGGTAAGTCGGCAATTAAAATGAGAGTGTGAAAGAAATAAAAAGAAACTAGTGTGTGATCATCATATAATTAAAATGACTGCAATTATGACTATTACAAGATCCCAGTGCATGCCGTTTCCTGAGCTCCAGAGCTGCGCAATGTCAAAACACGCAACTGAAATATCCTTAAACAATGTGCTTCTGACGATAGACCTCCTTTTTCCTCATCAAAAGCGGATTTTCATGGAATGCACTCCAATAGTAATGCACATTAGATTGCCGCCACACCTCTTTGAAAAGAGGTGCCTCCTCTGAGTGGATAGCAGGCACACTGTCTACTGGTAACTTGATGGCATGACGCAAGGTGTAAAAAACAGACAATGCGCTGATAGAAACTAATAAAAACACTGGCACAGCAGAAAATCTGTCTGAAAAGTGTGCAGATGACTGTCAAAACAGGGCCCTTTATGTTTACTTTATCTGTATATTGTAAAACTTAATGTATTGCCTGTAATATCTCCTTGAGTATATTGTAGTATATTGTAAAGACACTGACCCCTGAAAGAGCTTCTCCTCATTGGTCTTAAGGGTTTTTTGTTTGTAGCCTCCTGTTGCATGGTTGATCCTTGCATCGCAGCTCAGCTTCTTTGGCCTGTAGCAGAACCAGGACTCACTTGTATGGAGGTCAGTGTAATTGCACACAGGCTGCTTGGTCAGATCCAAGCATACATTGCAGGTGGTGGTTTCAGTAATTTTTCCTGAGCGGAAGTCACTTTTGAAGAAAATCCTGTCATGGTGTTCGATGGTCAGCTTGCGTAACACTGTGATTGCCTCACTGGGGTGAACCAGAATTACCTGAAAAGACAAACAAGCTGATATTTCCAAGTGAACCAAAGACTTGAAATCTGGTTCATCACATAAAAACAAACAAACAAAAAAATCTGAATAGTCTGAATAAATCAGATGGTACTTATGGAAGTGAAAAACATAACAGGGTCTGGTGCTTAACTTTTCAGATGGCTGTTATAATCCCCATTTCTACACTTTAAGTACTGTATATCCAAAGACATAGTTTACTGTTAAGGTGCATTCAGACCAAACGTGAATGGGTGGCGTGAATCCATACAAAGTGAATGGAAAGAGGCGAGTACATGCAAAATTGCTCATTCACGCGTTCGCATCCGAGGTAATATGCTAGCTTTGAGATTCTGCCATCACTGGAGTAGAAGTATCACCATTGCAGAGTAAACTAGTTTGAAAATGAGACTCATTCACCTGGAGACAGGAGGACCAGGAGCTCTTCAGCTAAATCAGGATTTCAGAGTTATTTTCCCACAGTTCCCTGCTACGGACGTGCTTGCAAGCTAGCAACGGAAACATCATCATACAAAGTTTTGGGGACAGGGACAACTTTTTCAGATGAGCCCTCCATCGGATAATGTAAACGTAAAACATGACATTATTTTGGGGATTTCCACAGTAGGCTGAACACTGCTGCAGAAGTAACGAAGGCAACTTTGCTTGTTTGCATCTACTCAGATGCTGAATTCATGTTTATACGTGCATTTACATTGAGTTATAACGTAATCGTGCTGCCCGAAAAATTCGCCCATTCACGTTTGGTGTGAACGCACCTTTACTTTCATACAAGTGAAAGTATGCAAGGTTTAAACATTACCTCAACCTGTGCACTTCCTTCCCAGAGTAAAGAGAACACAGTGGAGTAGCTGCCATTGAGATGATCCACCACCTGCCCTGCCACACCTGCATTAAGTTTAGGGTTGTGGAGCCGGGCAAGCAAGAGGTCTCCCCCAGACTTCTTAGGGTGCCCCTGGAAATCATAGATTTTAATCATTACCTCCAGCTGATCCCCAATATACCACTGCCCCCCTTTTCTCCCTGGGAGGATAGTGAAGGTACTGTGGGTTGGATCGCTGGTCTGGTTCAGGGAAAGAGGAGATGGTAAAGTTGGAGTTTCAGGCCAAGCTATGGACTTGAGCAAGTGGCTCGCCTCAAGAGCCTCCTTGGGCAACAGTGGCTGGAAGTTGCAGAAGGTGTGGTTCCTGTAAGGGTCATTGGGAACCACTGGGATGATGAAGGTGGAGGTCCATTTATTCTGAAACTAAGAAAGAGGAGGAGAGGTGAAAACAGAGGACTAAAGGTTTTCCTACTCCACAAGTAGCATATTATGATCTGTTCATAAAGGTAGGGTTGCCATCTCACCCACTTGTGGGTGAATTCTGATTTTAATGAAAGATGCACTGCCGGGGATATTAATCTACTTAAAAACAAATCTACATATTGTAATCTAAAATGGTAACATGACCTTTTTTCCACAAAAAAAAAAACTTGCATGGTCTTACAATTGCTTGTGAAAATCTTTTCCCTTTTCCTCCTCCTTCAAATGGCATGATCTTCTAATTAGACCCAACAAAATCCCACATTTGAGGACCCTGATATGTCGCCTCTCCTCCAGGACCACAGCACAGAAGTATACAAGCAGGCAAATTTGACCAGAAAATGATAGTATTGAAGATCTAATGTTTGAAAAATTACAATGCAATGCTTCCGTGACTGTGGTGGGTCCAGACAACGATTCAGCACATGCGTAGCACACAAGCACTATGGTAAAGTGGCACGGCACACACACCAGCTGTCACCGCGGTCCTCTGCCAGGACACACGCTAAATACAGCTGCCCAAAAGCTCACTACGAGTCCCCACTGGTGCTTCCATCCAGATAATACAGTATCTCACAAAAGTGAGTACACCCCTCACATTTTTGGAAATATTATACCTTTTCATGGGACAACACTGAAAATATGACACTTTGAAACAATGTAGTCAGGGTACAGCTTGTATAACTGTAAATTTGCTGTCCCCTCAAAATAACTCAACACACAGCAATTAATGTCTAAACCGCTGACAACAAAAGTGAGTACACCCCTAAGTGAAAATGTCCAAATTGTGCCCAAAGTGCCAATATTTTGTGTGGCCACCATTATTTTCAAGCACTGTCTTAACTCTCTTGGGCATGGAGTTAACGATAGCTTCACAGGTTGCACTGGAATCCTCTTCCACTCCTCCATGACGACATCACGGTGTTAGAGACCTTGCAGTCCTCCACCTTCTGTTTGAAGATGCCCCACAGATGCTCAGTAGGGTTGAGGTCTGGAGACATGCTTGGTCAGTCCATCACCTTTACCCTCAGTTTCTTTAGCAAGGCAGTGGTTGTCTTGGAGGTGTGTTTGGTGTCGTTATCATGTTGGAATACTGCCCTGCAGCCCAGTTTGCGAAGGGAGGGAATCATGCTCTGCTTCAGTATGTCACAGTACATGCTGGCATTCATGTTTCCCTCAGTGAACTGTAGCTCCTCAGTGCCGGCAGCCCTTATGCAGCTCCAAACCATGACACTCCCACCACCATGACTGACTGTAGGCAAGACACACTTGTCTTTGTACTCCTCACCTGGTTGCCGCAACACACGCTTGACACCATCTGAATCAAATAAGTTTATCTCGGTCTCGTCAGACGACAGGACATGGTTCCAGTAATCCATGTCCTTAGTCTGCTTGTCTTCAGCAAACTGTTTGCGGGCTTTCTTGTGCATCATCTTTAAAAGGGGCTTCCTTCTGAGAAGACAGCCATGCAGACCAATTTGATGCAGTGTGCGGTGTGTGGTCTGAGCACTGACAGGCTGACCCCCCCAACCCTTCAACCTCTGCAGCAATGCTGGAAGTACTCATACTGTAGAGAGAGGAATGATCAGGCGAGGCGGTAGCTGGAGCAGAGCAGACTTTATTAATCTCTCTCTAACATCAACAAGAACAAGAAGCCTAAACCAGGTCGCGGGCACCTCTCTTTTTATACCATACAACTCACCTGGCGACCTGGGGTGTTTGCATTAACATGCATACATTTACCATAACAATTCCCTTTGTCACTGTTTGCATTAACACACATAGATCTACAATGACAATTCCCTTTGTCACCCAGCCTGTCGGCGCATTATTATGGAGACTGGGGGAGAATGCATATTATCATGTGAAAACCATAGACTGCCTTGCATATCCGTTTCTCAGCTCTTACGCATCTCCTCCTGCCGTGCCATTCAGTCTGAGTAGAGAACGTACTGACTGGGCCCCCCACACCGCCCCCCGCAGAAACTCAGACTGGGCCTTAACCCTCATGTCCTGGTTCAGGTTCAGGTTTAGGTTACTTTATTTGTATCCGTAGGTTGATTTGTTTTGCAGTCTGGTGACATCCATATTTACAAGCCACAAATTACATTCAACATAGACGCAAACACAGGCAAACATCAAGCTGACTATAAACACGATAAAAATACTCAAGGCTCCATCAATCAGGGTATAAAAAGACAAAGAGATGGTAGAAAAACCAGAGGTAAGAGAGAAGGGTCATATTAAAAGTTAAAAACTAGTCAAAGAGGTTAAAAACTCAAAGGTCTAAAACCCAATAAAATATTTAGAACCCAAGTAACATCCTACAAAAATAAGTAAATATAAAATGGAGTTAATAAATAGGTACCTAAATTATGTGCAATATATTGTTACAGCTTGTTCAACTCTCTGACAGCAGCAGGAACAAAGCTGTTTTTGTAGCGCTGGATTTTACTTTTTGGGACAGCAAACCTCCGTCTTGAGGAAAGAAGCTGAAAGTGGCAGTGCAAAGAGTGGAAGTCATCATTTAAAATGGAGGTAGCCATCCTCTGTACTTGTCTGGTGTACAGGGATGTCGGGCTCAGCTGTGACTCACCAAGCAAACGACTGGACCATCTAACTACCTGATCCAAGGATTTCCTCTGTTTCAGTTTTATCTGACCAAACCATGACACTAAAGAAAAGGATAAAACAGATTCATTAAAAGCCCGATAAAACATTGTCATTATGGTTTGGTCAATTTGGAAGTGTGCAAGTTTTCTCAAGCAATGCAAATGTTGCTGACCCTTTTTGCACACCCTTTCACAGTTCTCTTCAAACTTTAAATTACTATCAATAATCGTCCCAAGATAATTGTAGGATTGTACACATTCGGTGGTCTGACCTTTTAGTACGGTGACTTTGTGCCTGGGAGTTTTCCTCCTAAAGTCAATAATCATGTCTTTAGTTTTTGTCATATTCAGCTGCAGGTAGGAATCTTCACACCAGTGAACAAAATCATCAACTACTGGGCCGTGGCCACTCTCACTATCCTGGAGGAGACTGACAATAATTGAGTCATCAGCATACTTTATAATGTGTCTGTTGTCATGTCTGCTCCGACACATGTTTGTGTACAAGATGAAGAGTAGTGGTGACAACACACACCCCTGAGGAGAGCCAGTAAAAGAGCACTTTAGGTCAGACAATGTACCATTGACCCTTACTCTCTGCGTCCTGTTGGTTAAGAAATCCAGAATCCAACCCACCAGATTATTGCTCAAATCAAATTGTTGCAGGAGCCCTTCAGCTAAGATATGAGGTTGGATTGTATTAAAGGTGGAGGAAAAGTCCACAAATAAAAGCCTGGCGTGTGTCCCATTAAAATCCAGATGTTTAAAAAGCATGTTAAACAGAGTGAGTGGCATCCTCCACTCCTCTGTGAGGCCTATAGGCAAACTGCAGAGGATCCAATGCATGCTCAGTCTGCTTTAGGACCTCACATCTGACCAGTTTTTCAAAAATTTTCATTAAAATTGAAGTCAAAGCAACTGGTCTAAAGTCGTTTACTGTTTTAGGACAGCTGGATTTTGGAACGGGAACAACCACGGCTTCTTTCCAGATCTTAGGCACATGTTGTGTCTGTAAGGACTTATTGAAAATGTAATGAAATATAGGACTCAGTTCATGTGCACAGGACTTTACCAAGCGCCCACATATATTATCAGGGCCCTGACTTTTGTTCACTTTTACAGCGCAGAACTCCCTTTTAACATCCTGCACCTCAATATTAAAGTGCTGATTGTCTTTGAGTTTCTGTTTCAAATCTTGGGTTTCTGTGCTAAAATCAAAGGAGTCAAAACAACCATAAAAACAATTAAGAACATTAGCCAGCTCTGTGTCTGAATTAAAACCATCTAAAAACACACGATTACTGCACTCTGTACTCTGAAGGCCTGCAATAGTTTTCATACTGGCTCAGGCTGAACCAAGTTTCTTTGTTGCCATCTTGCTTTCCAATTCTTATTTATAGTTCTGTTTTGCTCTTAAAATTTCAGACTTCAGCTCTTTTGTGGCAACCTGTAGCTCAGAAACAGACCCCTGTTTAAAGGCAAGTGCTTTCCTCTGTAAGCAGGATTTAACTGATTTTGTAACCCATGGTTTGTTGTTGGGATATATTTTGACACGTTTACGTGGAACGATCTTATTTTTACAGAAAGCCATGTATGAGCATGTGATGTCCACCAAAGAGTCCAAATCATCCCCGCAGACCAGTGTGAACATCTCCCAGTCTGTACAGTTAAAGCATTCCTGGAGGCTGTGCACTGAATCCTCTGTCCACACATCAATGTCTCTCGTCTCAACCTTGCCTCTTCTGAGAGCAGTTTTATATGTGGGCAGCAAATGTACACAGTTGTGATCTGAGGATCCTACAGGAGGAAGGGGGAGCGATTTATAGGCCCTCTCTATGGATCCATAGCACAGATCCAATGTCTTTTTTCGCCTGGTTGGGCAGGAAACATACTGATACAAGTTTTTAAAGAAACATGGTTAAAATCCCCAAGAATGAAGTTTGGCGCCTCTGGAGAAATTGATTGCAGCCGCTGGATCACATCAAAGATGGTGCTGGAGGCGGAGTCAGCGTCTGCCCTCGGGTGAATGTACACAGTTGTGATGAAAAGCTGGGGGAACTCGCGAGGCAAATAAAAGGGGTGTAGCGATACGGACAGCAGCTCCACATCGGGTGTACAGATGCGCTCTCTGACCGTGACAGATGTGCAGTACTGCTTATTAATGTATAAACATACGCCGCCCCCCTGACGTTTCCCCATTACCTCTTCCTGCTGATCCGAGCGCAGTGGGGCTCCAAAGCCGTCAATCCACAGGTCTGCGTCTCGGTCATGCGCATTAAGCCAAGACTCGGTGAAAGCCATGACACAGCAGTTCTTAAAGTCCTTCTGGTAGTGTACATTCCCTTGAATTTCATCCACCTTGTTTCTCAGAGATTGTACATTCCCAAAAATCATAGAAGGAAGAGGAATGTTACCAAACTGACGTCTTCTCAGGCGCAATTTCATGGCTCCACGCTTTCCGCGTTTCCTTCTCCCGTCTCTCTTTACACCGCTGTGTCCGTCTCTCAAAATAAAGTCCGGCAGTTGCGGCTTAGGCTCAATCACAGCCACTGCATCAACCATGTTTAAATGCAGCAACATGTCCCTGGAATAATGTATTCTGCCCGCCATGATGCCGGTCGCGTTTACCTCAGAGACAAAGAGCCGGAGGATAAGTAGCAGCAGTGCAAAAAAGGGGAGGAAGTCCATACTGATGGAACCAGGGAGCTCTTCACCATACAGTCCACAAACATTCCAGGACAGAAACGACACAGAGAATTTCGTAAAAACACATTAAAGTGCATAAAACAAGACACACACAGACGACGGACTTTTTCACCAGCTGCCGGTTGCTGCGTGCACATGCGCCCAAAGGGGCGCATGTCCTGTCCATGTCATGTCCTGTCCTGTCCTGTCCATGTCATGTCCTGTGGGCTTCAGCCGCCGTCTGTAGCGGCTGTAACGGGGGGTCAGCGGCTCCGAGGTGCTGCTGTGCCGGTGGGGCGCTCCTGGACGTCTGTCTGTGGGGGGACATTGCGGGGGGTGGGTGGAACACCTTCAGCATGCCATTGTGACTGAGCTGACGAGTCATTTACCTGGGGCATTCTCAGTGGGGGTCGTCCGCGCCGAGGAGCTCGGGCCAACACCACCTGCTTGTTTGCTAAAACGAAGGTGGGCTTAAGCCTGTCAATACAGATTGTTTCCCTGCATCCCCCCAAGTCTAACACAAAATGTTTCTCCCCAGGTTCCAGCACTCTGAACGGGCCGTCATCGGGCGGGCGCAACGGGGTCCGGTGGGCATCGCGCCTGACAAACACGAACGACGCATCCTTGAAGGTCCTTGGCATGAAAGTGTGGGGAAAACAGTGGTGGGCCGGGCCCCTGCGCTATGTAGTGAAGGCGGGGATGAATCGGTGTTCGGCGCGGGGTTGTCCGGCAAAAATTTTCCGGGGAGCCGCAGCGGCTGGGAAAAAAACAGCTCTGCTGTGCAGGCCGCCAAATCCTCCTTCGGTGCTGAACGCAACCCTAATAGAACCCACGGCAACCAGTCCACCCAATTTGCATCCGTAAGCGAAGCCCTGAGTGCTGCTTTAAATGACCTATGGAAACGCTCACATAACCCATTGGCCTGGGCGTTGTACGCGGTTGTGCGATGAATTGTGACACCCAGGCTCTGGGCCATTGTGGACCAGAGGTCGGAAATGAACTATGGGCCCCGGTCGGACATGATATCCGAAGGGGCACCAAAACGTGCCACCCATGTCATCAAAAAAGCGTGTGCAACTTCTGCAGACGCGGTGGAAGCTAGCGGGACCGCCTCAGGCTGGTGCGTGGTGCGGTCCACCACTGTCAGGAGGTGCATGACCCCCTGCGATGGTGGGAGGGGGCCCACAAGGTCCAAGTGAACGTGGTCGAACCTCTTAGCCGGGACATGGAACGGCTCAAGGGGGGCCTTTGTGTGCCTTTGCACCTTGGCTCGTTAGCATGCTATCCAGGCTGCAGCCCATTCTTTCACCTGTTTGCGCAGGCTCGGCAAGACGAACTTTGCTCCCACCATTTTGACTGACACGCACACTCCTGGGTGCGCCAGGGAGTGAACCGATTCAAAAATGTGGCAGCGCCAAGCGCGTGGGACCACCGGGCGCGGGCGGCCTGTGGAGACGTCACAGATTGGGGGGGGGGCCGTCTTGCACTACTCTGCTCTACAGCCTTAACCCTGTTGGTCCAGACTGGAGCGCACAAACGTCCACATTACTGATCTACTCGGCGGCCATGGCCGTGTAATCTATCCCTACGTAGATTGGGGCCACTAATGTGCGTGAGAGGCAGTCTGCCACCATGTTGAATTTACCAGCCACATGCTGAATGTCGGCCGTAAACTCCAAGATCGCGGCCAGCTGTCTCTACTGCCGGGCCGACCATGGTTCCGAAACCTTGGCCATAGCGTACGTTAGCGGCTTGTGGTCCACAAACAGTGAAGGTGCGCCCTTCCAGCCAGAACTGGAAGTGGTGTATGGCCAGGTGGAGAGCCAGTAACTCCCTGTCGAATGCACTGTATTTATGCTCATTATTGCGCAAAGACCTGCTATAAAAAGGTGAGCGGCTGCCAAGAACCAGCAACGCACTGCTCCACGAAGGCCCCTATGGCCACATCCGATGCGTCGTAGTGAGCGTTATGCGAGCCGCCAGGTCCGGGTGCACCAGTAGTGCGGCCTTCGCTAGAGCTGTTTTGACTCGGAAAATGCCTGATCTCGCTCAGGAGTCCAATCGACTCTGTCCGCCAGTTTCTGTTTCTTAAGCGCGGTGTACAACGGCTGCATGAGCTGGGCTGTGCGGGGGAGGAAACGGTTGTAGAAGTTAACCATCCCCAAAAACTCCTGCAGCACCCTGACCGTCTGAGGCCGGGGAAAATCTGCCACGGCGCACACTTTGTCCGGTAAGGGTATCACGCCCTCTGGTCAGATGCGGTGGCCCAAAAAAACGATTTCCGTCACCCCGAACTGGCACTTCGCCAGGATGATTATTAACCTGTGCTCCTCCAACCTCGGGAAAACTGTCCTGAGGTGGGCTACGTGTTCGTCCTCGGATGCGCTGGCTACCAGGATGTCGTCCAGGTAGACGAACACAAACGGCAGATCATGCAGCACCGCATCCATCATGCATTGGAATGTCTGCGCCATGCCTTTTAAGCCAAAAGGCATGCGTAAGAACTCAAAAAGACCAAACGGGGTTATTATGACCGTTTTGGGTATGTCCTCTGCGTGCACCAGGACCTGGTGGTAACCGCGGACCACATCTATCTTTGAAAAAATGCGTGCCCCGGTGAGGTGGACGGAAAAATCCTGAATATGGGGGATTGGGTAGCGATCGTGCACTGTGGAGTTGTTTAATCTGCGGAAATCTCTGCATGGTCGCCACGATCCCTCGGCTTTAGGCACCATTTGTAGCGGGGATGCCCATGGGCTGTTTGAGCGCCTGATGATGCCCAACCTTTCCAAGTTGGCAAACTCCTTGCGCGCAATGGCCAGTTTAGCTGCGTCCAGGCGTCGAGGTCGTGCGAAAACGGGCGGGCCCGTGGTGGTAATTAAGTGCTCCACCCCGTGTTTTGTGACTACCGCCGAAAACGTCGGAACTGTGAGTGCTGCGAACTGGGTGAGTAGTGTGTGGAACTTACCCCCTGGAGCTGTGACGGTGGCTAGTGCTGTGGACCCGGCTCCTCTAGCTGTACAGGGCAGAGAATCAAAAGACATTGCGTTAATCAGGGGTCTGTTAGCCACATCGACTAATAGTCCGTGTGCACACAAAAAATCAGGGCCAAAAATGGGGAAGTTACATGCCACTATGACGAATGTCCATTGGTATGTACAGCCGTGCAAGGATATAGTCAGTGTCCTCTCACCAAAAGTCTTAATGTCTGAGCCGTTTTCGGCCGCCAGCTTGGGGCTGCTACTACCTGCCAGCCGGTCTGCGTAGGACGGCAGGATGAGGCTCTTTTGGGAGCCGGAGTCCATAAGGAACCGTCTCGCCGAGCGTGAGTCTGTCACATAGAGCAGCTTGTTTGTGTCACCGGTGGTTGCAGCTGCTACCGACTGTCGGCCCTGGCGGTTCCCGAGCGCTTGAATTGGCACGGTGGCATGCATTGGCGTGTGTCTTCTCCAAAACGGCGGTGGTAGAAGCAGAGCGTGTCTCTCCGCTGCGGCCACCGACGTTGGCTCCTTGTCTCCGCTAGCCATCTCGCTGGGTTCCGACGCCGCTGCGTTCACAGTGAAGACTCTGGTGGCGAGGATAATCTGATCTGCCTCTTGTGCTAGCACCCGGTAATTGCGCGTGGCCAGCAGCGGCAAATTGGCAAGGACTGCTCTGGCCGCTGTCGGGAGGTTTCGGAGGAAAAGGTGGACAAAGAGGAAATGCCCGTCATCTGTGCCCATCAATGTCAACATCTTCTCCATTAATTTGACCGCCGACCCATCTCCCATCTCGGAGCGTGTCAGGAACCTTTCCGCTCTCACAGTCCGAGAGCGTGTAGTGCCGGGTCAGCGCTGTTTTGAAAGCGTCGAATTTGTCGTGGGCTGGGGGCTGTTGGAGCAGGCTCGCCACCTGCTGTGATGTGCGTACGTCCAGTGCTGTAACCACGTAGTAGTATTTGGTGTCATCCGCTGTCACTCCCCGGAGCGCGAACTGGGCCTCGGTGTGGAGGAACCAAGACTTCGGGTTATGTAGCCAAATGTCTGGGAGTTTGACCGAAACGGCGCACGCGGTGCTGGTGCCTCCAGTCCGGGTTGTCTCCGGGATATTTGTCTCCAGTTCCATTGTGCATCAAGGGTCACCAGTGTAGAGAGAGGAATGATCAGGTGAGGCGGTAGCTGGAGCAGAGCAGACTTTATTAATCTCTTTCTAACATCAACAAGAACAAGAAGCCTAAACCAGGTCACGGGCACCTCTCTTTTTATACCATACAACTCGCCCGGCGACCTGGGGTGTTTGCATTAACATGCATACATTTACCATGACAATTTCCTTTGTCACTGTTTGCATTAACACACATACATCTACAATGAGAATTCCCTTTGTCACCCAGCCTGTCGGTGCATTATTATGCAGACTGGAGGAGAATGCATATTATCATGCGAAAACCATAGACTGCCTTGCATATCCGTTTCTCAGCTCTTACGCATCTCCTCCTGCCGTGCCATTCAGTCTGAGTAGAGAACGTACTGACTGGGTCCCCCACAATACATCTATTTTCAAAAGACAACCTCAAGATATGATGCTGAGCACGTGCACTCAGCTTCTTTGGTCGACTATGGTGAGGTCTGTTCTGATTGGAACCTGTCCTGTTAAACCGCTATAAGGTCTTGGCCACCGTGCTGGAGCTCAGTTTCAGGGTGTTGGAAATCTTCTTATAGCCTAGGTCATCTTTATGCACAGCAACAATTCTTTTTTTCAGATCCTCAGAGAGTTCTCTGCCATGAGGTGCCATGTTGAACTTCCAGTGACCAGTATGACAGAGTGTGAGAGCAATAACACCAAACTTAACACACCTGCTACCCATTCCCACCTGAGACCTTGTAACACTAAGGAGTCACATGACGCCGGGGAGGGGAAATGGCTAATTGGGCACAATTGGGACATTTTCATTAGGGGTGTATTCACTTTTGTTGCCAGCGGTTTAGACATTAATGGCTGTGTTGTTATTTTGAGGGGACAGCAAATTTATGCTTATACAAGCTGTACACCTACTACTTTATATTGTATCAAAGTGTCATATCTTCAGTGTTGTCCCATGAAAAGATATAATAAAATATTTACAAAAATGTGAGGGGTGTACTCACTTTTGTGAGATACTGTATCTAAAACTTCAAAAGTTAACACCACCATGGCTGTTTAGAGGAACAACCCTATGGAACACAGTGGAGGGAAAGCCAGAGCTGCTGGAACTTCTCTCAGCAATCATTAAACAAGACTACTCATTCATTCCGTGTACAATCATCCCTGCACGATCTTAACACACCCCAAAAAACCACCACTACCAAGTCTTTTTGTTTCAAATGTGCAATTCACTATAACTACCCAGAGGACTATACAGGACTGCAATCCAACAATCTCAGAGGAGGCTATTAAGCTATCAGGCCACGCTACACACCAGGTCGACAGGGCGAGCAACTCCAGTATAATACTGTTATGATTACAGCTGTTTACATACCACCTCAAGCTGACACAGCTACAGCCCTGGGCTATCTGCTAACTACCATCAGCAAGCAACAGGGTGCCCATCCATATGAGAAGTTTTGTAATAGCTGGTGATTTTAACCAGGCTAACCTGAAGGCTGTGTGTCATGATCAGGCAGGTGTGCCTTCCCCTCCCTTCCTGCTTCTGTTTTCCCGGCTCTGGAGCTCATCAGCACACCTGCGTGACTGCACACCTGCTGCCTCCTGATTCACCAGCTTATTCAAGGGCCAGAGTGTTAAGAGCTCCCCGCTGGATCGTTTGATTTGTGCCGCCTCACAATGGTTGTTTTTGTTGTGTAAAAAATTAATTATTCACAGTTATCGCACCTTCTCTTCTTCTCCAATCAGGTTTGCTGCTGCCTCCAGTGTTGCATCTCCAGAGCTGTGTTTGTACGCTCGCCTGGGTCATCTCTCCTTCCAGACAACGGCTTCTCCATCCCAGTTCTTCAGCCCTTCCTCCTCTTGTCCTGCAGCCTCCAGGCCCCTTCACTTTTCCTACACTAGAGTTCACTGCTGGGCTCTCTGCCAGTGTCGCAAGACCCATTACCTCAGTTGTCATTCTCCCGTGTGCCATTCCCATCACTAATCATTCCTCTTCTCTCTTTCATCCTAGGCTGCATGTGGCTCCAGCGTGCAGTTGTTTTCCTGTATATAGTTTGGTGTCTTGGTTGCGAGTTTCATTAATTGTGGTGTGTGCATTTATTCCTTAAAGTAGCATGTTGCATATAGGGTTTTGGGATTTTTCATTAAAGTGGTGTAACTTTTCATGTTCCTTTGAGTGTTCTTCTGAAGTGGTTGCCCAGCATTTAAGCCTCCTCAAAAACATTAAATCATGACACTGTGATCCTCCACTTTTACCAGCATGTTCAGTGTCCTAAGAGGGGAGGCAACATTCTTGACCATGTATACAGTAATATCAAGTATCAAGCATGGATTTAAAGTAGTACCTCGCCCCCATTTGGGACAGTCAGACTTTAGCACCTTGGGGGAGCCAGATTATTTAGCATCTCAGACAAGAGACAGTGGATAAACATGGGAGAACAATGCTCAGGAGGTTCCTGGCGAGATAGCAGGAAGGAGTCAAGGACGTAGGGGGTTGAATGCAGTGTGATGCAAATGTCATGTTGTGTGTGGAGAAATGCCATGGAACTTAAGAGGAGAGTGCCTGCTGAAATATTCAGTCTGTTCTGTGCTGTCTTGGGTCACCAGTGTGGAACTGGTGACCCAAGACATATTATGGAACACGAGGCAAGATCCACGGAGCCGGCCCGGTCAGGAAGCTACAGCGAGGCGGCAGCCATCCCACAGACAGCCCGGACTGGAACCTCCAGCTACGCGTGTGTGGTTTCAGTCAAGCTACCGGATTTCTGGCAGCACAACCCGCGCTCTTGGTTCCACCTCACCAAGGCCCAGTTCGCCCTCCGGGGAGTAACGGCAGACGACACCGGATTCTACCATGTGGTCGCAGCGCTGGACGCCCGCACAGATCAGCAGGTAGCGAGCCTGCTCGATCAGCCACCAGCCAGCAGCAAATATGAGGCGCTCAAGCCTGCGCTCATCCAGCGCTACACGCTCTCGGACTGTGAGAGAGCGGAGAGGCTCCTGACGCGGACTGAGTTAGGAGATGGTTCGGCCGTAGACCTGATGGAGAAGATGCTGGCGTTAATGGGCACGGACGACGGGCACTTTCTGTTTGCCCACCTCTTCCTCCGGAACCTTCCGACTGTGGCGAGAGCGGTTCTGGCCAATTCGCCGTTGCTGGCCACGCGCGACTACCGTGCGCTAGCCCAGGAGGCAGACCAGATCATCCTCACCACCAGGGCGATTACAGTCAACGCGGCAGCGGCGAAGCCCAGCGAGACGACCAGAGGAGGCACGGAGCCACCGACGGTAGCAGCAGCGGGGGCCAAGGAGCGCCAGAGAGACACGCTCTACTTCTACCACCGCCACTTCGGAGAGAATGCACGCAGATGTGCGCCACCGTGCCAATTCAAGCACTCGGGAAAATGCCGAGGCCGGTGGTCGGTAGCAGCTGCGACCCTCGGTGAAGAGAACAAGCTGCTCTATTTGACGGATGCGCACTCGGGGAGGCGTTTCCTTGTGGACACCGGAGCCCAGAAGAGTTTCATCCTGCCAACCTACGCTGACCGGCTGGCAGGACCTAGCAGCCCCGGGATGTTGGCAGCAAACGGCTCGGATATTAAGACCTTTGGTGAGAGGACTCTGCTCTTATCTCTACACAGCCGTACATATGAGTGGACTTTTGTCATAGCAGCACTGAATTACCATATCCTGGGGGCTGATTTTCTGTGTGCACATGGTTTACTGGTTGATGTTGCTAACAGGCGCCTGGCTAATGCACTGTCCTTTGACTCTCTCCCCTGTATAGCTCAAGTGACCCAGCCAAAAGCACAAGCCAACGTCACAGCTACAGGCGGTAAGTTCCACACACTGCTCACTCAGTTCCCAGCACTCACGGTCCCGACATTTTCCACGGCCATTGCTAAACATGGGGTGGAGCACTTTATCACCACCACCGGGCCGCCCATTTTTGAAAGACCTCGGCGCTTGGACGCAGCTAAACTGGCCATAGCACGCGAGGAGTTCGCCAACCTGGAAAGGTTGGGCATCATCAGGCGCTCGAACAGCCCATGGGCATCCCCGCTACACATGGTCCCTAAGGCTGAGGGCTTGCGGCGACCATGCGGGGATTTCCGCAGGTTGAACAATGCCACAGCGCACGACCGCTACCCAATTCCCCACATACAGGATTTTTCCGTTCACCTTGCCGGAGCGCGCATTTTTTCCAAAATAGACCTGGTCCGCGGTTACCACCAAGTCCCAGTGCATGCTGAGGACATACCCAAAACAGCGGTAATAACTCCGTTCGGTCTATTCGAGTTCCTGCGCATGCCATTCGGATTAAAAGGAGCGGCACAGACGTTCCAGCGCATGATGGATGCAGTGCTGCGCGATCTCCCGTTCGTGTTCGTCTACCTGGACGATATCCTGGTAGCCAGTGCGTCTGAAGACGAACACGAAACCCACTTCACGACGGTTTTCCGGAGGTTGGAGGAGCACGGGTTAATAATCAACCCGGTGAAATTCCAGTTCGGCGTGACGGAGATTGATTTTTTGGGGCACCGTGTCTCTCCGGAAGGAGCGATCCCGCTGCCTGACAAAGGGCGTGCCGTGGCGGATTTTCCCCGGCCTCAGACGGTCAGGGCGCTGCAGGAATTTTTGAGGATAGTGAACTTTTATAACCGTTTCCTTCCCCGCGCAGCACAGCTCATGCAACCATTGTATGCCGCGCTCAAGAAACAGAAACCCGCGGATAGGGTCGAATGGACCCCGGAGCGAGAGCGGGCGTTCTCGGAAGTTAAAGCAGCCCTGGCAAACGCTGCACTGCTGGCGCATCCGGACCCGGCGGCCCACATAGCGCTCACCACTGACGCTTCAGACGTGGCCATAGGGGCTGTCATGGAGCAGCGCGTCGCCGGGGCTTGGCAGCCGCTCGCCTTTTTCAGCAGAACTTTGCGCGACAGCGAACATAAATACAGCGCTTTCGACAGAGAGTTGCTGGCTCTCCACCTGGCCATACGCCACTTCCAGTTCTGGCTGGAAGGGCGCAGCTTCACCGCGTTCGTGGACCACAAGCCGCTAACATTCGCGATGGCCAAGGCTTCAGAACCGTGGTCGGACCGGCAGCAGAGACAGCTGGCCGCGATCTCGGAGTTTACTACCGATATTCAACAGGTGTCGGGTAAACTGAATGTGGTGGCGGACTGCCTCTTGCACGCCGTGGTGACCCCGGTCTGCGTGGGGATAGATTACGCAGCCATGGCCGCGGAGCAGATTAGCGATGCAGACGTGCGCGCGCTCCAGTCTGGACCAACAGGGTTAAGGCTGGAGAGCAGGGTGCTGCAAGATGGCGTCCCCCCCAATCTGCGATGTTTCCACGGGTCGCCCGCGTCCGGTGGTCGCGGTTGCGTGGCGCCGCCGTGTGTTTGAGTCGGTTCACCCTCTGGCGCACCCAGGAGTGCGCGCATCGGTCAAAATGGTGGGAGAGAAGTTTGTGTGGCCGAGCCTACGGAAACAAGTGAAAGAGTGGGCTGCAGCCTGCGTGGCGTGCCAACGAGCCAAGGTACACAGACACACGAAGGCTCCCTTGGAGCCGTTTCGTATCCCAGCTAAGAGGTTCGACCATGTTCACGTGCACCTCGTGGGCCCCCTCCCGCCATCACAGGGGTGCACGCACCTACTGACAGTGGTGGACCACACCACGCGCTGGCCAGAAGCAGTCCCGCTGGCGACAACCACACCCGCAGACATAGCGCACGCTTTTTTAACAGCATGGGTGGCGCGTTTTGGAGTCCCGTCGGACATTACGTCGGACAGGGGCCCTCAATTTGTTTCCGAACTCTGGTCCGCGATGGCCCGCAGCCTGGGTGTTACAATTCACCGCACAACCGCGTACAGCCCACAGGCCAATGGGTTATTCGAGCGTTTTCATAGATCACTGAAAGCAGCACTCAGGGCTTCATTGACGGATGCAAATTGGGTAGACAGGCTGCCATGGGTTTTATTGGGGTTGCGCTCTGCGCCGAAAGAGGATCTGGAAGCTTCCCTGGCAGAGCTCATTTTTGCGCAACCCCTATGGCTGCCCGGGGAATTTCTGCCAGATAATCCCGCGCGGGGCAGCTGCCCGTCTCAGCTTTTGCAGCGTAGCGAAAACACAGGCACGCTGCCGGACCCTGCCCACCACAGTTTTCCGCGTGTTTTCGTGCCTAAAACTTTGAAGAGCGCGGCGTTCGTGTTTGTCAGACACGACGCCTACCGCCCTCCATTGCGCCCACCCTATGATGGACCGTTCAGAGTGTTGGAAACAGGGGATGAGCATTTTTTGCTAGACTTGGGGGGTAGGCGGGAAAAAATTGGCATAGACAGATGCAAACCCGCTTTCGTTGTGGTGGACGAGCAAGTGCTGTTGGCTAGGGCCCCTCGGCATGGAAGACCCCCACGGAGAGCTCCCCAGGGAAACGATTCACCAGAGCAGCCACACGGACAGACTGAAGTGCCCCCCCCCCAGTCACAGCCCACCCGCAGTCAGACACACTCCCAGCAGCCCCCCACCGGCACAGCAGCGCCACGGAGGCGGTAAACCCCAGTTACAGCAGATACGGGAGGAGATGGAAGCCAAAACAGCATGTGGACTGTTATTCTATTGTTCTATCTAAGATGCTGGGGGGGGGGAGTTTAGCACCTTGGGGGAGCCAGATTATTTAGCATCTCAGACAAGAGACAGTGGATAAACATGGGAGAACAATGCTCAGGAGGTTCCTGGCGAGATAGCAGGAAGGAGTCAAGGACGTAGGGGGTTGAATGCAGTGTGATGCAAATGTCGTGTGTGGAGAAATGCCATGAAACTTAAGAGGAGAGTGCCTGCTGAAATGTTCAGTCTGTTCTGTGCTAGAGAGATGTGAAGTATGTAATAAACTGTGTGCCATGAGCCCGACTCTTATTTCACACACTCCACAAGACCACATCTCTCTGTTTCTTTATTCAGTATACAGAACACTCATCAGCTGAGTGAAACCAGCTTACTAGAGAGATTCGAGTGTGAGCGAAGGGAGCCTCTGAACAGCTTCAGGACTGTTTTGATCTTACTGACTGGTCCATACTATGGATGAGCGCTTACAACTTTTTCCAAGTCTGATACCGATACTCTGACTTTTGAGTATTGGCCGATACTAATCCAAGCCCAATACCATCTCTCTTATTTAAAACAACAAAAGTACAGAAAATACTTTGGTAATGACTGGTTGCATTTTACACACATATAAAAACATAAATCTAAAATTGAAAAAATATATAACAAACTTGATTCAGTTCAACAACGCTGTTGCTTTTTTTATTTTAAACTTTGTAATATTGGCCGGATTTCACTGGCCAGCACTATATAAACATGCATTCTGAAGTTTTAAGTGCAAGTTTATGCAAAACTTTAAAGTGTCTTCATTCCTGTTGTTTTCCAGTTCCTGTCTGCAATTTCGTTTGTTTAGTTTCACTTTTAACGTCTTCCAGCTTCCGAGCTGGAAAAGCAGCAGCTGCTGATGCGTGACACACTTCCTTCTGCATGGTTCTTGACAGAATTTGGCATACTCCTTTACCGTGATACTTTTGCAAGTGTTTTATCAAGTTGATAGGAAGGCTCCAGTGACACTCATTGCTTCTGCTTACAGAAGCCGCGTGCAGCGTGGCTGACAACATGATTGCATCTTCATTTTAACATTATTAATGTATCGGATCGCTAAATTACTTGCCTTAATTCCCAGGGTGTGGTGGTTACTGCTGCTGTGCCAAACGAAGCTCCTCCGGGGACTGCGGAGGCCATTTGGCGAGTAGGCAGAGACCTTGGCTCATGGAGAGATGGGCGAGGCTCCAGAGTCAGGGGACACTCTGTCATCGGCTCAAACTCCGCTCCACCTGGTGAACCCTCCTCCAGCTGCTGCATAAATTCTGGAAGAAGCCACCGTTTATATTGCAGTAACAGCTCCCTCTCCACTACCAAGACCCACTAATGCTCCTCCAGCTCCTCCGCAGTGGGACCATCAAGAGGCGTGAGGAAGATGTACCCGATCAGGCAGGCTGTGGGCTCTTCCAGCGTTGGAGGGATCGCTGATGATGTGGGCCATTGCTTAGGAGATGAAGGCGGGGCTGCTGCTGGAGAGGGGTGAGAGGCTGAGGACCTCCGTGCCCGGGACCGTTTCCTCGTTGATGCAGGCAAGGATGTAGGAGGGGTTTTCCCCAGCCCATGAAGCATGAATGGTGGGTTTGTAATGGAGAGGAGTTAAGTCTGTGAGCTCCGGATGGCTCCACAGGCTGGGGCATGCCTCATACTTGCGCTGCTCTATGCGCTGCTCTATGCTCTATGAAAGCCTCATAGCAAGTCTTAAATAAGAACAGGGAAAATGATAGAATGGCTGACACATATGGATGACATGAGTGGAAGTAATTGAGATAACTGATGACAGCTGTCACAGCCCGTGAACCAGTCTGATAGGCGGAAGTGACCAGACTGTCAAAATAAAGAACAACCCATAATGAAAAGAAATCAAGGACCTATACATGAGCAGAAATGCACCAAGGAAGGAACTGGGGAAAACTACTAATACACGGCTAATGCTGAATATAAAACTGTCAAGAACTGGGTTGGATTTTTCCCAACCTAGCTCCATGGCATTGCAGCTGCTCATTCTCCAGTGTTTTCCTGCATTTATTGTTCAGACCGCTCTTTGAGAGCCTCTGGGGTTTGCCCGGCTCTCTGCCTGCTTACAGCCACGCCTCCCCCTCCTGCCAGTACTTGCCAGCTGTTTGTCATTATCTCCTTGTATCACTACTCGGCACACTCCACACACACACACGCGCACACTTACACATGCAGCCGTCTCCACTCAACACACAGTCATACCTTCACTCACGCACTCACACCGGCAATCACTCTGGTCATTAGGCTCTGTATTATTTAAGCTCTGTGTCCCCAGTTGTGCTTGCCGGATTATTGTACTACTCTGTGTTTGTTCTGTGTTGTGCATAACTAGATGCCCTGCCTGTTGTTCTGCACCGCGTCACTCTGCATGACGTTTGTATTTTTTCAGCTGCTTGGTTTCTGTTTTGCTGGGATTATTGCTTGGACTGACTCGGACTGCTCCAGCCTTGTGAGTACTGTTTGCTTCGCCCCTGCTCACCAGTTACGCCTGGAAGCACTTGTGCTCTCTCGTTCGTTCCCCCACAATCAGTTTCGTCTGTCTGCGCCTGACAGATTCCCTCTATTTCCTGTGCTACTCATCTGTTTATTTGGACTGTTATATCACATTCTGTCAATAAATACACACAACATATTCCTGCACGTGGGTTTTTGTCCTTCCTGCCTCAAATAGGCAGGAAATTCACGACAGAATAATCTGGCCAGTGAAAACCCAGCGGAGGTGTTGTGTGTGTGCTATTTTTTTTTTTTTGTGCTTTGTCCACCCACCTGTTTGAGGAGCCGTCATGCTTCTAGCAGGTGGAGCAATCAGGAGGAGGATGAAGTGGAGCTGGGAGGATTTGAAACTCTTCGCTGTAATTGAAGATTTGGCAGCCAGCGCATGGAGCTATACCTCTCGGAGAGACGAGATGGATTGTTGGGGTGGTGTAGCCAACCTGATGGAGTTGAGACCAGACGTATGCCTCCATCCCCGGATGATTGCGCTCTCACTCCCTCCACTACTGCCTCTGCCTCCAGCCACCTCCTCACCGTGTCTAGCGAGGCTGAAGCCTGCACGAAGGAGATCTCGGCGTGAGAAGCCCAGCCTTGTCTCCAGCATGTCAGATCCTGCTCTGCCAGCCTCGCCCACTCCACGGCACTGAAACCCAGCTACGGACTGTTGGAAGAACTCCTCCGTTCCTCAGCCTTCCGACTCCTGTTCGCCACATCCGGGAGGAGCTCTGATAGCTCTAGCCCCCTGGGATTCTTTGCCGACTGCTGGGAACGTAGCCAAACCTCCCTTGGTCCCGCCCGCCATCCCGTTTGCAGGGGCGGCTCCCTCAGGTTTTTCTAAGGGGCCCAAGCATACTGCAGACTTAAAGATTGAGGAAGCTGGGCATGCTGCAGTGGGAACCGTCAAACCCGGGATTAACAGGCAAGTGTTTTTTCATTAATTTCACTTATCTGATAAATTACCTTGCCTGGCTCCCGGGAGTGAGGCCCAGTTCATGCAGTCCGCTGGGTCCTCAACACCGGTTGCAGCAGTGAATAGCTCAAGTAGGTTCATTTTGTTTTCTTTTAATTATTTACCTTTTGTTATTAAAGACAAAAATAGAAAAGGAGATGTTTTTACCTTCTTTATATGTTTCGACTGTTCACTGCAGCCTTCGTCAGAAGTCTCAGCTGATTGCTGTGAGATGTCATTTAATTAGCTGACTTTCGTAGGCAGGGCCAGCCCAGCAGACCTGTCGGATCCACCGAGCAGTGAATAACCCACCTACCCTCTCCATTTCTCCTTCTTTCACCTCTGAGTATCCATCGGCCCTGGAGCTCAATCTTTGGATGAAGGAGGAGTGTGCGGTGCTAGGGGAATCCACCCCAGTCCCGCAGAGCTTTTTTGGACAGAGGGAGGGCGCAGAGACCGACCTGAAGCCTGTGCCAACAGAGGAGCGTCCCCTGGCTTCAGTGTCCTGAGGCCCCATGCAACATGGAACTCCACTTCCAGAATCCATGCCGTGAGAGTCACCAGCGTTGGAGTCTTCACTGAAGCAAACCAGGACTGCCACTACCATCATGCCTGCTGCGGAGGTCGCTGCAGCCGAGCCAGCACCCGAGCCATCGTCTCCAGCCGGATTGATGGAGTCCTGGATGGCGGTGGAGCTTGAGTTCAGGCGAGCGGTCTCTTGTTTTTCTCTACTCTGCTTTGGAGAAATCTTGCCTGGCTTGTGGTGGGGAGAGTCAGGTGCAGCCACCCACTGCACCTGATCTCGCCCTGCCAGGCTCTGCTGCTGCCGACGATCCTGGCCATCCTTCTCTGTTTCTGCTATCCGAGCCTTCTTTCAGGGTCGCCGAAGATGTTCCAGCGCACCCGGAGGTCTCTGTGGTTCCGGCATCATCACCGGAGGTTGCTGAGGGTCCTGCTGTCCCCGCTGTGATGACCAACATGGTTCCACCCCCATCATCCTCGCCTGGTACCCCAGTGGTGAACTGCCTCCTCGGTCTGGTGCTCGCTTTTGTCAATTAGCTACCCGAGGAAGAAGTGTTGACTCAGCTGGGGTCCACCGCGGGTGCAACGATAGCCCAGCTGGGGTCCACTGCGGGTGCAATGATGGCTTACTCAGGGTCCACCACAGGTGCAACCGAGCTCCAGCCAGGAGCCACCGCGGGTGCAGCTAAGTCCCGGACCAGGACCCCTGTGGGTGAAATGAAGCTCGAGCCTGGAGCCACAACAGATGCAGCTATGTCACGGGGGGAGAGGTCGTTCCTCCCTCGTCACTGTCTGACGACGTCGGGGTGCCACTTCTTTGGCTTCCCCTTCCTGTTCTGGATTTTCCCGTGGGGAGGCTGCCTCTCAGGCCACCTCTTTTGAGCTGGTGGCTGAAGAACTCAGGCCATACACCCGGTGAACTGTGCCATTGGGGTAGGTGGCCAAGTTTCCCTGGTTGGCCACCTGACTCATTCTTCCGGGCTGTCCGACTGGTCGGGACATTGACAGGCCGGTCTCGTCTCGCCACCCTGTGGGCCTGGGATTTTGGTCAGCCCCTTGAACTTTTGAACTCCTTGGTCTTGGGGGGGGGGGGCGTGTCCTAGGTTTTGGGGGGGTTGGGAGGTTAACTGTGTTTTATTGTATGGTATTTTGTGCCATTTTGCTTGCTGAATCCCTCCTGACCTGTTTCCCCCCACCTCCTGCCCTGGTTAGTTGTGGTAGTTTCTCGGACGGGGGGGTGAGTGGTTTTTTTTCGTTCTTTTGATGGTACGGTGGGTGTCTGGTACCCACCCCTTGGGGGGGGGGCTGTGTCATGGACTGGGTTGGATTTTTCCCCAACTCTGCTCCATGGCATTGCGGCTGCTCATTCTCCAGTGTTTTTCAGCATTTATTGTTCAGGCAGTTCTTTGAGAGCCTCTGGGGTTTGCCCGGCTCTCTGCCTGCTTACAGCCACGCCTCCCCGTCCTGCCAGTACTTGCCAGCTGTTTGTCATTATCTCCTTGATCACTACTTGGCCCACTCCACACACACTTACACACGCAGCTGTCTCTACTCAACACACAGTCATACTTTCACTCACGCAATCACATCGGCAATCACTCTGGTCATTAGGCTCTGTGCTATTTAAGCTCTGTGTGCCCATTTGTGCTCGCCGGATTATTGTACTACTCTGTGTTTGCTCTGCGTTGTGCATGACTAGATGCCCTGCCTGTTGTTCTGCACCGCATCACTCTGCATGACGTTTGTATTTTTTCAGCTGCTTGGTTTCTGTTTCGCTGGAATTATTGCTTGGACTGATTCGGACTGCTCCAGCCTTGTGAGTACTGTTTGCTTTGTTCCTGCTCACCAGTTATGCCTGGAAGCACTTGGGCTCTCTCGTTTGTTCCCCCGCAATCAATTTCGTCTGTCTGTGCCTTGGGACTATTTTTCCCTATTTTGTACTCACCTGAGTTCTGTAGAGCGTCCTGGAGAAATTCCCTGTATTTCCTGTGCTACTCATCTGTTTATTTGGACTGTTATATCACATTCTGTCAATAAGTACACACAACATACTCCTGCACATGGGTTTTTGTCCTTCCTGCCTCAAATAGGCAGGAAATTGACAACAAAAACAGAAGGTCAACATACAAGGACAACTGTAAACAGAAGGATAAATACAAGATAATACAGAAATAAGTAAAACCCCAACTAGGATAAAATAACAAAAAACTAAGACAGAAACAAAAAGACACTCAGATAAAGAAATACAGAATAACCCTGAAAAGAAGAAAATGCAAAACACAATAGCAACCAACTGAAGTGTTGGTTCCTATGCTCCACTTCATGACAACATTTGAATATTCCTGAAAACATTGCCTTATTAATGTAAGAGCAATTTGACATTGGTTAATGCAGTCTCATTCATTCATCTTCTCCCGCTTAATCCTTTTCGGGTCGTGGAGGGGCTGGAGCCTATCCCAGCATCTTTGGGCGAGAGGCAGGATCCACCCTGGACAGATCGCCAGTCCATCGCAGGGCCAACACAGAGAAACAGACAACCATTCACTCTCACAGTCATACCTAAGGACAATTTAGAATCCCCAGTTTTGATGCCAATTAACCTAACTTGCGTGTTTTGGGCATGTGGGAGGAAACCGGAGAAATCCCGGAGTAAACCCACGCAGACACAGGGAGAACATGCAAACTCCACACAGATCACTGTTGGTCAGGGGCTGGGATTGAACCCAGGATCCCCTGGCCAAGGGTAAGTTGCTGTGCTGCCGCAGTGCTAACCACTGTGCCACCGGTTAATGCAGCCTATTTATTATTATTTTTATTACATTCTATCTTTTACATTTAAAAAGGTATAAGCAGCTACAGCAGGATCATATTACCACATACATCATTCACCACATTACTTCTGTCTTCATCTCATTTCTATTCTCTGGGGCATGAGGGGGGTTTCGGTCTTTTTAACATATTATATTAATGTATTCTAGTCTGTTATTTCACCGGGTCAGAAAGAGTCCAAATGAAACGGGGAGAGAGTGGGCTTATTTTAAACTATTATTATTTCATGAGTTTTATCATACTGATTATATGCTGGCCTACCTGTCTGACGTTTCCCAAGACACTTCTGCAGGTAAATGACCGCTGAATCAGACCTCCCGTCTCTCTCGCTTTCTCTCAGTATACCCACGTTAGAAATCTACATTGCACAGACCAACTCCTGTCCTGGGCTGTTAACGGATTTTTTTTCTTTCGGTTGATTGAACAAATCATGCTGGAGCAGCCACAATGGAAGGAAAATAAACCTCTGGACACTTCGGATGTCAGCAACGCCATTTCAAGCAGAAGTAAATGTAATGAAGTAAAACTTTTCCCTGAAGCGGTGTTGTTGACATGCAGCAAAAAATTTGGGCAGATTATTCGCATTGCTGCACCGTTTTTTTTTTGTTTTTTTTTTAAAGATGGCAGCAGTTTGAAGTGGCCTTAAAACTAAATTACTTCCTCACAACTAGACGCAGATGTTCCAAGCATGGAGCACTGCTTCCCATGCCATATTTGTTTTGCTGTTTCTATGGTAATACGTAACTTCTGTTGGCAGCGTAATAGACCCCGTAACGAATATTGCATAATTCATTTTTACACCGGTATCAAAATTTATAATGGTGTTATTGTGAACGATACAATATGGCACACCCCTACCTACAAGGGTGCATGCTCATCCCGCTGCTTTTCACCCTGCTGACTCATGACTGTGTACCAGCCTACAACACCAACCACATCAAGTTTGTGGACAACACGATGGTGGTGGGCCTCATCACCAACAATGAGGAGGCCAACTACAGAAATGAGGTGAGCCAACTGGTCTAGTGGTATAAAGACAGTAATCTCTTCCTGAATGTGGGAAAAGCCAAAGAGATTGTGGTAGACTTCAGGATGGGACACACACAGCATTCCCTTCTGATCATTGATGGACAGCTGTGGAAAGGGTGTGCAGCACCACGTTCTTGAGGGTACACATCTCTGAGGACCTCTCCTGGTCCAAAAATACTACATCACTGGCCAAGAAGGCTCAAATGCACCTCCATTTCCTCCACAAACTGAGGAGAGCATGAGTCCCACCCCCATCAGATCACAGCATGGTCCTGTTTTCACCCCAAGTACATTCTCCTTGTGCACAGGCAGTCTGCTTATACACAGACTGTGAGGAGGTGGAAACAGGAGGCTGCTGATGCACTACAGGACTGCTTCGAGACGATGGACTGGGACGTACTCTGTGAACCACATGGGGTGGACATAGACAATATGACTGACTGCATCACAGAATACATCAAATTCTGTAAAAACACAACCATGCAAGCTCAGAACTTGCGCTGTTTCCCCAACAACAAACTATGGATCACCAGTGACCTGAAAGCACTTCTGAACAAGAAGAACAGGGCTTTAAGGTCTGGAGACAGGGAGGGACTGAGGAGAGTGCAGCGTGAACTGAGAGAGATGCTAAGGAGGTGTAAAGACAATTACAGGAAGAAGTTGGAGGATAAACTCCAGCAAAACAATACTAAGGATGTATGGCCAGGAATGAAACACATAGCTGGGTGTAAGGAAAGAGACAGACAGACATCAAAGAGCCTTGAGAGAGGTGATGAGCTGAATCCATTTTTTAATAGGTTCAACTCACCGTCTGTCACTCCCACAACACAGCCAGACCCCCACACACCCCTCCCGCCTCCCCCTCATGTGCAGTACCTTTCTCTATCTCCCCCCTCACCCCTCTCTCCCTCCCCTGGGGACACCAGCCCCAGCCCCAACCCTCACATGACTGTGACTACAGACCAGGTTAAGAAGCAGCTGGAGAGACTCCATCAGTGGAAGGCTGCGGGTCCTGATGGCATCTCCGCCAGGATCTTGAGGACCTGTGGCAACCAGCTAGTTCCGGTACTGAAACACCTGTACAACCTGAGCCTGAGTCTGGAAAGAGTACCCATGCTGTGGACGTCCTGCCTGGTACCTGTCCCCAAGAAGTCATCTCCATCTGACCTGAATGACTATCAACCAGTTACCCTCACATGTGATGAAGGTCCTGGAAAGACTGGTCCTAGCCCACCTGAGGCTGCAGGTGAAGACGTGGTTCTGCAGTTTGCGTATCAGCCCCATTTAGGAGTCAACCAACAGGAGCCTAATTTCCACCGTTAACCTGTTGGTTAACAGAACTGGTGGTGGTCGTTGTTAAACTGGGCGTTGACCGATCCGGTACAAAAGTCTCATTCGTCAAGAGCCGCATGTTTGATTTGGCAAAGGTCTTCCTGACACACCCCTCCCCCTTTACCCGGTCTTTGGACCGGCACTAGAAGTTCACTGGCTTGTGCACACCCTGTGGCTGGGTTTTTATAATACTATCATTTTATTTATTATAACTTTTAACAAGTTCCATTTTTACACTGCAAAAAACGAAAAAAAAAACAAAAAAAACATCTTATATCAAGGATATAATTCTTGTTTTTTGCCTAAGATTTTCTTTCTTGTCATGCAGTTTTCTGTTAGAAAATTTTACGTGTTTTCAGATATTTTTTTATGTTTTAAACAATTTATTTGGTTTTAAGTAGGGCTGTGCGATATGACGATATACATCAGAAGACGATATAAAAACGTCTATCGTTTCATAGAATACTCTATCGTTTATATCATGATTTAAAATGCACATACTCCCATTTATTCAGTAAAGCTCCTTACCACTACAGTGGTACCTCTACTTACGAAATTAATTCGTTCCGGAAGTATTCTCGTAATGTGAAAATTCCGTAAGTAGAGGCGTGTTTTACATGTAAATGCCGTAATCCGTTCCAAGCCCCCCAAAATTCGGGCATAAATTTTTTATAAATCATAAAAACGCATCAAAACATGTAACAAATACATGTTACAATTAGATTACTGCACAATAAACATAAAATGAGAGTTTAAAATGAGAGAAAGAATAATAAAAGAGGATAATAAAAGAGAAAGAATAAAAATTATGTTCATTTACCTTTTAACTGCTATCGTCGTCGACGTCGTCACCTTTTGCCTTCTTTGGTTCATGTTCTGATCCAAGGACGTTTGCTTTTGTCGGCTTGTAAGTGCTTCCTTTTGTTTTAATACCGTGCTGATCGTTGATGTATTATGGCCATATTCTTTGGCGAGATCAACCAAACGCATCCCCTTTTCATACCTTTCGATTATCTCCTTCTTTGTTTGTATGGACAAAAAAACTCTCTTCTTCTTTTCTCCTTTTCCACTTATCTCCGTCACTTTCTTGGGGCCCATAGCGAATAAATGTTAATTCTGTACTGTACACGCACGTAAAACTTTCACCTTGTTCTTAATAAAGTTTTGGAAAAAAAAACAAAACAAAACAAAACTTCGTGGCCAATGGGATACCAGGAAGATGCTAGGCGATAGCCAATGGCAGAGCAGCTACAGGTATGTTTACGTTCGGTAAACTACGGGAGCTGCGAGGAGCGCGTACTTTTTTGCCTTTCGTATCCTGAAATTTCGTTCGTAACAAGAGGCAATATTTTCCCGTTGAGGCGTGTCGTAACCTGAAAATTCCGTATGTAGAGACGTTCGTAAGTAGAGGTGCCACTGTACTTATCAGTGCCCGGTCTGTCCCTTGCAGTGCGCGACTGCACGCAGCAGAACAGGTGGGTGGCTAGGCTTCAGTCCGGTGGTTGTTGCTAATGCCAACTCCAATCTACCGGTTAAGACAGCTGCTCATCCTGTTTGCCAGGGATGTGGGACTGTTTTCCATCATGCTGCGTTGTTTGTTAACCTCGTTTTAATAGGGGATAAGAAGCATTAACACCATGTGTAATTAAAAAATGCTAAATGGCGATGCCAAGTTGTGCTAACTGGAAACTGTAGCAGTCTGTTTTTTAGTTTTGTCTGAAATTTTTTTTTATTAAAGCTGCAAAAGTGCATGATGGTGGCATATACATGCAAAATAAATAATAAATAAATTATAACGGGTAGGAGGAGCAAGCTCCAACCCCTCTCCAGGAGACTGGTTCTGGAACTGGAGCTGTGTGTTGAGGTGAGGTGAGTTGAAGCGACAAGCAGGGGTGGGTATTCTTGTATCCCCCTACCTTGCAGCCTCTATATTGGAGTTTTCCCTGGTGGAAGAAAGGGTTATTTCTCTGCGCCTTTGGGTTGGGAAATAGGTCCTGACCATCATTTGTGCCTATGAACCAAATGATGGATCAGAAAACCCACCCTTTTTGGAGTCTCTGACAGGGGTGCTGGAGAGTGTTCCTCTTGGAGACTCCATTGTCCTACTGGGGGACTTCAATGCGCATGTGGGCAGTGACAGTGAAACCTGGAAGGGGGTGATTGGGAGGAACGGACTGCCCGATCTGAACCCGAGTGGTGTTCAGTTATTGGACTTCTGTGCTAACCACAGTTTGTCCATAACGAACACCATGTTCAAGCATAAAGGTGTCCATATGTGCACCTGGCACAGGACACCCTAGGTTGCAGGTCGATGATCAATTTTGTTATCGTGTCATCAGACCTGCGACCGTATGTCTTGAACACTCGGCTAAAGGGAGGTGCAGAGCTGTCAACTGATCACCACCTGGTGGTGAGTTAGATCCAATGGCAGGGGAGGATGCCATTCAGACCTGGTGTACCCAAACGTATAGTGAGGGTGTGCTGGGAATGTCTGGCTGAGGCCCCTGTCTGGGAGGTCTTCAACTCCCACCTCTGGAAGAACTTCATCCACATTCCAAGGGAGTCTGGAGACATGGAGTTTGAATGGGCAATGTTCTCCACCTCCATTGTTAGATCTGCAGCCGCAAGGTCATCGGGGCATCTTGTGGTGGCAAACCCGGAACCAAGTGGTGGACACCAGTGGTGAGGGGGGCCAATAAGCTGAAGAAGGAGTTCTATCAAGCTTGGTTGACTTGTGGGACTCTCGAAGCAGCTGAGGTGCACCGGCAGGCCAAGCGGAGTGCAGCTCGGGTGGTTGCTGAAACAAAAACTTGGGTGTCGGAGGAGTTCGGTGAGGCCACAGAACAAGACTTTTGGTCGGCCTCAAAGAGATTCTGGCAAACTGTCCGGCGGCTCAGGAGGGGGAAGCAGCTCTCTGTCGACACTGTGTATGGTGCGGATGGGGCACTGTTGATTTTGACGATATCGTCGGGCAGTGGAAGGAATACTTCGAGGATCTCCTCAATCCCACTTATACGCCTTCCAGAGAGGAAGCAGGGCTTGTGGACAAGGGGGACGACTTGCCCATCACAGGGGCTGAGGTTGCCAAGGTGGCTAAAAATCTCTTTGGTGGCCGGGCCCCGGGGGTGGACAAGATTCACTCTGAGTACCTCAAGGCCCTGGATGTTGTAGGGCTGCCATGGTTGACACACCTCTGCAACATTGCGTGGAGGTTGGGGGCAGTATCTTTGGCATTGCAAATCGGCGTGGTGGTTCCACTCTTCAAAAAGGGGACTGGAGGGTGTGCTCAGACTTTAGAGGGATCACACTCCTCAGCCTTCCAAGGAAGGTCTATGCCAAGGTACTGGAGAGGAGAGTCCAGCCGTTGGACTTGGAGAAGGCATTCAACCGCATCCCTTGTGGTTTTTTGTGGGGGGTGCTTTGGGAGTATGGGGTATTGGGCTTGTTGTTATGAGCTATTCGGTCTCTGTACGACCATTGTGAGAATTTTGTTTGTATTGCCAACACTCAATCGGACTCATTCCCAGTGAGAGTTGGACTCCAACAGGGCTGCCTTTTGTCACGATCCTATTCATAATTTTTATGCACAGGATTTCTAGGTGCAGCAAGGGAACGGAGGGTGTCATGTTTGGTGACCACAGGATCTCATCTCTCTTGTTTGCAGATGATGTTGTCCTGCTGGCTTTATCCAGCAATGACCTACAGTTCTTACTGGGACGGTTTGCTGCTGAGTGTGAAGTGGCCGGGATGAGAATCAGCACCTCCAAATCCAAATCCAAATCCATGGTTCTCAGCCGGAAAAAGGTGGATTGTCCTCTCCGGGTTGGGGACAAGCTCTTGCCCCAAGTGGAGGAGTTTAAGCATCTTGGGGTCTTATTCATGAGTGAGGGGAGAATGGAGCGAGAGATTGATAGATGGATTGGAGCAGCATCTGCAGTGATGTGGACGTTGTACCGGTCTGTTGTAGTGAAGAGGGAGCTGAGCTCTAAGGCAAAACTGTCGATTTACTGGTCAATCTACATTCCTACTCTCACCTATGGTCATGAGCTTTGGGTAATGACCGAAATAACGAGATCGTGGATACAAGCAGCTGAAATGAGCTTTCTTCGTAGGATCGCTGGACTCACCCTCAGAGATAGGGTGAGGAGCTCAGTCATCCGGGAGAGGCTCAGAGTAGAACTGCTGCTCCTCCAAACTGAAAGAAGCCAGTTGAGGTGGTATGGGCATCTGATTAGGATGCCTCCTGGATGCCTCCCACTTGAGGTGTTTCAGGCATGTCCCTCTGGGAGGAGACCCCAGGGCAGACCCGGGACTCGCTGGAGAGACAATGTCTCCCAGCTGGTCTGGGAGCGCCTTTGTATCCTCTCTGAAGAGCTGGAGCAGGTGGCTGGGGAGAGGGAAGTCTGGGCTTCTCTGCTTGAACTGCTGCCTCCGCGACCCAGACCTCCGGAAAAGTGGTAGAAGATCAATGGATGGACAGGAGGAGCAAGTTGGCTCTTAATGTAATTTGTTTGATTTCTAATAATTTTAATTAGTCAAGTAACAATAATGAATAAAGTCATCACATGTATTTTATTACATTACCTTTTGTGTCTTTGATTTTCAGATCATGACCAATCTGAAATATTTTTAGTAAGAAGCAAACAGGTAAAAACAGGCCAAAATGGCATCTTCAGGCTGTGGATCTACACATAAATTTTAATTGATTTAAACGAATGAGGTAATTTATATCTGTAGATGGTAGCGATGGGTAATTTTCTCATTTTCAGACATTTTTTTAATGTTATGTATTTGTTTTTTGTTTTTTTGTTTTTTGTTATTCTCCTCTGGCTCAGAAAATATTTAGCTCATTGATGTTTACTTTTTATTCATATGTGATTTAGAAGAAAAACCTGAAATTTATGAGAATCAGGTCTTAAATGCAGATTAAAAACTTTTATAACAACACTGCAAAATTATGAGGGGAAAAGGTGCATGTAGAAGTTTTTAAAAAAGAGATGGTCCTTTTAATGTGATTATCTAAACTGTAGAATTTACAGAAAATGTATATCAAGATATATATCATTATCATGATATAAGATGACTTATATTGCGATATGAATTTTTTTTTCCATTTTGCACAGCCCTAGTTAGTAAGCCCTAGTAAGTAAAAAATTTCTGCCAATGGAGCAAGAAAATTTTACTTGTCAAACTGCTTTAAAAAAAAGTATAATTTTGCCAGGAAAATTTTACTTGTTTTAAGCAGTTTGATAAGTAAAATTTTATTGCTCTATTGTGCAACACACACTTTGCTGTGTAACTCGTATTTATACCTTGTGACATGTCAAAAGGAATTAATGATTGATCAGCACGAGTAACTCAATTGGACCAGTAGGTTCGGCTGCTGAAGCACAGTGGAACATTTAAACAAGACTCAGAAACAGGATTGTAAAGTTGAATAATTGCCAGCTTTAGTAAAAAAAAACAAAATGTGAAAGCAAAGTAAAACAAAAAACATTTACAGTTGGAAATCATACCATTCATCAAATGAATGTTTACCACTAAATCAACAAATGGTACCTTTCTCAGTTTCAGATTTAACTTCAAGTTTTAATTTTAATTTGGGGTGTACCCTTTTACCTGAATTGTGTAATTTTATCAATTTCAAAGTGTGTACTTTGCTTATAAACACTCAGTTCACAGGTAAAAATCTATATCAATTCCAGTACAAGCACCAGTCATTTAGGGAAAGTTCCCTGCACTTCAGCACCAAAATACAATTTTAGGAATGAAATTATAATGGGTTGAATCAAGTCCAAAATATTAGAAAAGTCAAAACAATAAGAAAAAGTCCACAGTTCCCGGGATATTAAAACAAAATAAAATGTCTGTGTCCAAAGTCCAAAGAAAAAAAGTGCTAATGTGAGTGTGATGGTTGGGGGAAAAGAACTATGGCTATGGGCTAAGTGTGAAGGCGTCTGCTGACACCGAGCCTACCACACTGAGGAGTGCAGCAGATTTTATCCTGCGTCCATGAAGTATCTTGTTTACTGTAGTCAAGTTTATTTGTGTAGCACATTTTGTGTACAATACAATTCAAAGTGCTTTACATAAAGACATTAAAGCATTAAAGCAAATTGTAACAGGAATACAGGAGCACACATGAGGGAATGGGTATGGCTACGGAAACGTGAGGAGCTGGAGACAATAGCGAAAACAATATGCACACCAGACCATAATAAAAACACTGAGGACAGACAAGGGATGACATGGCATTACTAAAGACAGGGGGAAAACAAAGGAGACCACAACTATAATAATGCAAATAATAATGAATAGAACCAACCAAATTAACAAGAGACTGGGGAAAACAGGATGACAACAGAGAAACCAGGGGAACATAAAAGGCAGTAATAATAATAATAGTAATCACAGAGAAACAAAATGAACAAAAGGCCTGCAGATTTGGATGTAATCCCCACCCCCTTTAAGGGTTGGAATCCAGACATCCCTAAAATAAAACATGGGAACACCAGGACGGGCGGGAAGATGGGGCAAGGCATGGTGGGGTAAAACAAGAACACAAACAAGGAGGAAAAAAATGTCCATCAGGTGGTCGGCCAAGGTCCCATGACCACCAGCAGGAGCATGATGCATCTGGTGGCCTACCAATGTTCATGGCCCACCAGGCGGAGGAACAGAGCTTGTTGGGTGGCCTACCACAGTCCATGGGCCACCAGACGGATGAACATAGCACATCGGGTGGCCTGCCACAGTCCATAAAACACTTAACAGAAGAACACGGTACCGTAGAAGCGTTAAGCTCAGGAGCCTTTAACATGGGCGATAGCATAGGAGCCTCTTGCACAGTGGACAACACAGAAGCATCACACTCAGGAGATAATGACATGGAAACTTTACCCTCAGAAACTAACATCTGGAGAAGACAAAGAACCTTTAACCTCAGGAGATAATGACAACGTATAACTTTTAAACTCAGGAGATGACATGGGAGCTTCTTGCTCTGGAGAAAACAACATAGGAATTTTAAACTCAGGAGACAACAATGGAACCTTTTGCTTCAGAGAACACAAAGGAGGTTTTTGCTCTGGAGACAACAACATAGAATCTTTGAGCTCAGCTGATGGTAACAGTAGAGCTTTTTGCACAGAAAATATATAAAAGTTGTTTGCTCTGTAGATAACAGCACAGATGTTTTTTTGCCCTAGAGATAACAATATAGAAGCTCTTTGCTCTGGGGACAGTACCTGAGGGGCCTTCAGCACAGGGGCTAACTGCAGCTGAGGAGTGGTGACCCCAGGTGGCAAAGGTGGAACGGACTGCTCGGACGGACCAGGTGAAACATGCAGCACAGGCGATAGTGGAGAATGCAGCTCGGATGGTGGTGGAGTGTGCAGCTCAGACGGTGGTTGAGCGTGCACCTTGAAGACAGCTGGAGCTGTGGCATGCACCTTGGAGACAGCTGGAGCAGCGGTGTGCACCTCGGAGACAGCTGGAGCAGCGGCGTGCACCTGGAAGACAGCTGTAGCTGTAGTGTGTAACCTTGGAGACAACTGTAGCTGTGGCATGCACCTCAAAGACAGCTGGAGCTGTAGTGTGCACCTCGGAGACAGCTGAAGCTGTGGCGTGCACCTCAGAGACAGCTGGAGCGTGCACCTCAGAGACAGCTGGAGCTGGAGCGTGCACCTTGGGGGAGCTGGAGCTGGGATGTGCACCTCAGGGTCAGCTGGAGCAGTACTGTGCAACTCAGAGACTGCCGGAGCTGATGCATGCACCTCGGGGAAAAACAGAGAGACCAGGTGGGTGACAGCACACACACGAGGGTGACAGCAGAAGCTGGAGGTTGGGGCTCTGAAGCAGAAGGGGGCTGCTGCTGAGACCCCTCACCCGAAACAAGGCAAGACATCTCACTAGGTAGTAACGAGAAACAAGTATGTACTGGCCTGTTCCCCTGCTCTGCTGTTGCTGATGGAAATGGAGCAGGAGTAGGGGCCGTGGCTGCTGGTGGGGCAATCGAAGCAGTCTGAGGAGTTGCAGCGGGTGTGGGCACCAGCATGGAAAATGTGGGAGCCAGAGTAACAACTGTCCTGGATGCGGCACTGCAGCTGCCGTAGGAGCCGGTGTGGCTGGGCTCTGCGGGACTGAAGCGGAATGTGGCGGTGGGCACACTGAGACAAACAAAAGGAGCAGCACGGGGGATGGAAAAATAACTCAGAAGTTGGAGACTAAAATAAACTTACAGGTAACTTGGGATGCAGGAGAACACAGGCTAATCACAGAGAGAGACAACGGGGAATCAACGACGAAGCCAGACAGAGCACAAGCACAAAATAATATAAATAGGAAGACCACTGATTACAAATGCCAGATACATGGGAGCAATCAAGGGCTAAACAGGGGTACACATGAGAGAATGGCTATGGATATGGAAACATGAGGAGCTGGAGACAATAGGGACACAAATATGCACACCAGACCATAATAAAGACACTGAGGACAGACAAGGGATGATACGACATGACTAAAAAATGGGAGAAAACACAGGAAACCATAACTATAATAATAATGAATAAAGAACCAAAATCACAAGAGACCTGGGAAAACAGGATGACAACAGAGAAACCAGGGGAACATAAAAGGCAGTAATAATAATAATAATAATAATAATAGTAATCACAGTGAAAAAAAAATGGGTGTGTCAAATTCTGACACAGACCAAAGACAAGAATTATATAATTGATTTAAGATTTTTGTGGAGTTAGATTTCATTTTTTGCAGTGTACTATGTGCCTTGATTTTCCTTCTATATATTTATATTTTCAATGACAATTCATTCATTCATTAAAAAGTATTTTACTTTGCTGTGTTGCCCTGGAGCAAAACTGTCAGATGACCCCATCTCATTACGTCTCCTTTCTCCTCTTGTCTTTAACGTGCAGTAGCTGTCTGTCCAAAAAAGTTTGAAGAAACAAATCAACATATGAAGCATATATGTAAATATATCCAGGCTTATCTGGATATTTGTAGAACATTTTCTCTCGAGCACATTACCTGTTTGACACAAGGCTTTGACATTTACTGTACATAAAATTGTACTATTAGTAGTAGGTTACCGTATCAGGTACATTAAAGTCTAATGGTAGCTAGCGCTACAGTATCTCACAAAAGTGAGTACACCCCTCACATTTTTGTAAATATTTTATTATATCTTTTCATGGGACAACACTGAAGATATGACACTTTGATACAATGTAGTCGGTGTACAGCTTGTATAACTGTAAATTTGCTGTCCCCTCAAAATAACAACACACAGCCATTAATGTCTAAATCGCTGGCAACAAAAGTGAGTACATCCCTAAGTGAAAATGTCCAAATTGTGCCCAGTTAGCCATTTTCCCCTCCCCGGTGTCATGTGACTCATCAGTGTTATAAGGTCTCAGGTGTGAATGGGGAGCAGGTGTGTTAAATTTGGCTTTATCACTCTCACACTCTCTCATACTGGTCACTGGAAGTTCAACATGGCACCTCATAGCAAAGAACTCTCTGAGGATCTGAAAAAAAGAATTATTGCTCTACATAAAGATGGCCTAGGCTATAAGAAGATTGCCAACACCTGGAAACTGAGCTTCAGCACGGTGGCCAAGACCATACAGTGATTTTACAGGACAGGTTCCACTCAGAACAGGCCTTGCCATGGTCGACCAAAGAAGTTGAGTGCACGTGCTCAGTGTCATATCCAGAGGTTGTCTTTTGAAAATAGACGTATGAGTGCTGCCAGCATTGCTGCAGAGGTTGAAGGTGTGGGGGGTCATCCTGTCAGTGCTCAGACCATACGCCGCATGCTGCATCAAATTGGTCTGCATGGCTGTCGCCCCAGAAGGAAGCCCCTTTTAAAGATGATGCACAAGAAAGCCCACAAACAGTTTGCTGAAGACAAGCAGATGAAGGACATGAATTACTGGAACCATGTCCTGTGGTCTGATGAGACCAAGATAAACTTATTTGGTTCAGATAGTGTCAAGCCTGTGTGGCGGCAACAAGGTGAGAAGTGCAAAGACAAGTGTGTCTTCCCTACAATCAAGCATGGTGGTGGGAGTGTCATGGTTTGGGGCTGCATGAGTGCTGCCAGCACTGGAGAGCTACAGTCCATTGAGGGAATCATGAATGCCAACATGTACTGTGACATACTGAAGCAGAGCATGAGCCCTTCTTTCAGAAACTGGGCCACAGGGCAGTATTCCAACATGATAACGATCCCAAACACACCTCCAAGACGACCACTGCCTTGCTAAAGAAACTGAGGGTAAAGGTGATGGACTGGTCAAGCATGTCTCCAGACCTAAACCCTATTGAGAATCTGTGGGGCATCCTCAAATGGAATGTGGAGGAGGGCAAGGTCTCTCACATCCACAAGTTCCGTGATGTGGCATCTGAGGTGGCCCAACAGGTCCACCTCAGATGTCATTGCCGTAGCACTCCATTATTCTCTCTCCCACCTGGAAGATAAAGACTCCTACTTTAGGATGCTCTTTGTTGACTACAGCTCCGCCTTCAACATGGTCAACCCCACAAACTCACTGACAAACTGTCTTCACTTGGTCTGCACCCCACCCTCTGTGACTGGCTACTGGACTTTCTAACTGGCAGGCCCCAATCTGCCAGGATGGGTAACAGGACCTCTGCCAGCATCATCACAAACACAGGTGTCCCCCAGGGTTGTGCTCTCAGCCCCATCCTCTACAGCCTTTTCACTCATGACTGTGTTGCCTCCCACAAAGACATCATCCTAAAGTTTGCGGATGACACAGCAGTGATAGGACGCATCACTGGTGATAACGAAGCATCCTACAGGAGGGAGGTGGACAACCTGGTGTCATGGTGTGAGGACAACAATCTCACCCTCAACACGGACAAGACAAAGGAAATGATAGTGGGCATGAGGAAAGGGAGGAGGAGACCCCATTGGCCACTATTTATCCGGAAGCTTGAGGTGGAGAGGGTGAGCAGCTTTAAATACCTAGGCATCCACATCAGCGAGGACCTTCAGTGGACACACAACACCATGGAGCTGGTCAAGAGAGCTCAACAGCGACTGTACTTTTTAAAAAAAATATTAATACAGTAGATGCCTCTCAGATGATGCTGTTACCAAATTTATGCAGATTGTTTCCTCTATGCCATGTGTCAACGCAACGGAAATAAGCTATAGACAGCTTGCTCCTTCTGTAATTGATAACATGGTGGATAGTGTTACAGCTTCTCTGCATCAGACTCTAGACTTGGTGGCCCCCTTAAAAAAGAAAAAGTCTAATCAGAGATTTCTAACTCCTTGGTTCAACACAGAAACTCGTAGCTTAAAACAGAAGACTCGTCAATTAGAAAGAAAATTGGCGCTCCACTAATTTAGATGAAATCTATTTAGCTTGGAGAAATCATCTTTTAATTTATAAAAAAATCTCTTAGAAAAGCTAGAACGAGTTATTACTCTGCATTAATAGAAGAGAACAAGAATAATCCCAGGTTTCTTTTCAGTACTGTAGCCAGGTTGACAAAGAGTCAGGACTCTGTCAATCCTAGCATTCCCCTAGAGCTTACTAGTCAGGACTTTATGAACTTTTTCAATAATAAAATTTCATCCATCAGAGATAAAATCAATCAGATTCTTCCCACAGTTAACTTAAATACTGTAACTACTACAACTCCTTCTATTGATGCCTGTCTTGATGAGTTTACTCCAATCGACCTTTGTGAGTTAGACAAAATAGTTTCCTCATCCAAACCTTCAACTTGTCTTTTAGACCCTATTCCTACCAGGTTATTTAAAGAAGTCTTCCCACTTATTGGTAGCTTTATTCTTCATATAATCAATTCTTCTTTAACTTTAGGCCATGTACCGCGGGCTTTTAAAACGGCTGTAATTAAACCCTTACTCAAAAAGCCAATGCTAGATCCAGGAGCTTTATCTAACTATAGACCAATCTCTAATCTCCCTTTCATTTCAAAAATCTTAGAAAGAGTTGTTGCTACACAATTATTTGACCCCCTGCAGGGAAATGGTTTACTTGAAGAGTTTCAATCTGGGTTTAGAATCCATCATAGTACTGAAACAGCCTTAGCGAAGGTCACTAACGACCTCCTCATCGCATCTGATAATGGACTGGTTTCTGTACTTGTCCTTTTAGACCTTAGTGCAGCTTTTGATACTATCGATCATAATATTCTACTTGATAGATTAGAACACTATGTTGGACTTAATGGAACTTCGTTGCAGTGGTTTAGATCTTCCAGTTTGTTCATGTAAATAATGAGTTTTCTTTCAACTCAAAGCTTAGTCATGGAGTTCCACAGGGATCTGTGCTAGGCCCTACCCTTTTTAGTTTATATATGCTTCCGTTAGGCAACATTATTAGAAAGCACTGTATACATTTTCATTGTTATGCAGATGACACACAATTATACCTGTCAATGAAGCCAGATGATAGTAATCAATTAGCCAAGTTAGAAGCCTGTCTTAAGGAAATCAAAGCTTGGATGACTTGTAACTTCCTGCTATTAAATTCAGATAAGACTGAAGTCATTCTTGTTGGTCCAAAAAACCTTAGAAATTCCTTTCCAAATCAAACTTTCAGTTTGGATGCGGTTACTCTTTCTCTTAATAGCTCTGTGAGGAACCTTGGAATTATTTTTGATCAGGATCTGTCCTTCAATTCACATATTAAATTTGTTTCTAAGACTGCCTTCTATCATTTGCGTAATATTGCCAAGATTAGGAACATCTTGTCTCAGAGTGATGCTGAGAAACTGATCCACGCTTTTGTTAGCTCGAGATTAGATTATTGTAATTCTTTATTATCAGGCTGTCCTAAAACATCTTTAAAAAGTCTTCAGCTGATCCAAAATGCTGCAGCAAGAGTTTTAACAGGTACTAGAAAGAGAGATCATATCTCTCCGGTTCTGGCCTCCCTTCATTGGCTTCCCATAGAGTTTAGAATTAAATTTAAAATCCTTCTTCTTACTTACAAAGCTCTAAACAATCAGGCTCCTTTTTATTTAAAAGATCTGATACTACCGTATTATCCTAACAGAGCACTATGCTCCCAAAATGCAGGATTACTTGTCATACCTAGAATCTCCAAAAGTACAATGGGAGGCACAGCCTTCAGTTATCAAGCTCCTCTCCTGTGGAACCAGCTGCCAATCTGGTTTGGGAGTCAGACTCGATCTCTGTTTTTAAGAATAGGGCTAAAACCTACCTTTTTGATATAGCCTACAATTAGGGAGGGATCATGTGTTTCTGAACCCTCCCTTAGTTATGCTGCTAATAGGTTTAGTCAGCCGGGGGACCTCCAGTAATGCACTGGGCCTCACTCCTTTCCTCACTCTCAATGAAATATTTTTTTTTGCTGGTCATTAACATTTGTTTGTTCTCTCCCATAGATTGAGTCCCCATCGTGCTGTTTGCTCTCTACATGTCTGTTCTTTTCTTCTTCTCTATCCCCTCACCCCCCAGCCAGTCGCAGCAGATGACTGCCCCTCCCTGAGCCTGGTTCTGCTGGAGGTTTCTTCCTGTTAAAAGGGAGTTTTTCCTCTCCACTGTCGCCAAGTGCTTGCTCACAGGGGATCGCCTGATTGCTGGGGTCTTTCTGCAACTGTGGGGGTTCCCCCTACAGTTGATAGTGCTATGAGATGACTGTTGTTGTGAAATGGCGCTATATAAATAAAGTTGAATTGAATTGAACTTTCTGAGGAGCCTGAAGAAGTTCGGCATGTCTTCTAGGATCCTCAACAATTTCTACAGCTGCATCATCGAGAGCATCCTGACTAACGACATCACTGCGTGGTACGGAAACACCACTGCCCTAGAGTGCAAACGCCTGCAGAGAGTGGTGAAGACTGCAGAAAAGATCATCAGAACTCCACTCCCCTCTCTGCAGAGCATCTACCACCGCAAAGTCCAAAACAGAGCTGACGCCATCCTCCAGGACCCCACCCATCCCCAACACAGACTGTTCACACTTCTACCCTCAGGCCAGAGGTACAGAAGTGCGAAATGCCAGACAACCAGACTGAAAAACTCCTTTTTTCCCCTCTGCCATCAGACTCATGAACAGACAACAACTCCCAAAACTCTGTAACACAGCTTTGCATATAGGAACTCACACACCGGCTGCTAAATTTGCACACTGCTCACCTGTACAGTAGATATAGTATCACCTGTTTGATGTCCATATCATCTCTGCTGTTACTTATCAATAATTTGTAATTATACACTACTTGTTGCACAATGCTCATTTGCACACTGTACATAAGTCTATTCCATCTCAGGTTCACATCAGGTTGCACACTGCTCATTTGCACACTGTACATAGGTTCATGCCATCTCAGGTTCACTTTTTTTTTTTTTTTTTTTTTTTAGATTTAGTATACTTTATTGATCCCCAGAGGGGAAATTGAGGGCATCCACCACCTGGATGGATGAAGCAGCCACGATACGGCGCTATCCCTTAACCATTCACACACACACTCACACCTAGGGCCACTTTAGAGTCTCCAATTAACCTAACCTGCATGTTTTTGGCATGTGGGAGGAAACCGGAGAAATCCCAGAGTAAACCCACGCAAACACGGAGAGAACATGCAAACTCCACACAGATCACTGTTGGTCGGGGGCTGGAATCGAACCCACGATCCCACGATCCCCACAATCCCCCGGCCAAGGGTAAACTGTGCTGCCGTAGTGCTAACCACTGCGCCATCGTGCAGCCCCGTGCAGCCCACATCATCTCTGATATCAATATACCACTATCACTTTAGTCATCCGGTGACTTTCATTTTCAGTCCTCTACTGCCTAATTGTGTGTTGGTGTATGTGTCTTAGCATCCATCAGTACTAGGATTGAGTTACTGTGTTAGTGTGTCATGACCTATTAGAATTGTTGTTTCTGTACCTTTAACTTGGCATTCATTCAGACAGCAAAGAATTTCATTGCTCAGGAAATGTAGCATTTCTTAACTGTGCCCATGATAATAAAGCCTTTGAATCCTAATCTTTGAATGTCAACATGGAGGAGTGGAAGAGGATTCCAGTGGCAACCTGTGAAGCTCTAGTGAACTCCATGCCCAAGAGAGTTAAGGCAGAGCCGGAAAATAATGGTGGCCACACAAAATATTGATACTTTGGGCACAATTAGGAAATTTTCACTTCGGGGCGTACTCACTTTTGTTGCCAGCAGTTTAGACATTAATTGCTGTGTGTTGAGTTATTATGAGGGGACAACAAATTTACACAGTTATCCAAGCTGTACACTGACTACTTTACATTGTATCAAAGTGTCATATCTTTAGTGTTGTCCCATGAAAACATATAATAAAATATTTTAATAAAATGTGAGGGGGGTACTCACTTTTGTGAGATACTGTATATTGCACAAACAGAATAAATCTTGTGATAAAATACAGCCTTACCAGTTGAAAAACATGGCCACTTGTATGCACGGTGACCCAGGATAATGGTTGCAACAGCATTGGTCCTTAAAAGAAATTTGATGGTGTCACGACTCGCCGCTCATCAGCGGCGCCAGCTGTGCGCACACCTGCGCCTTGTCAGTGGCGAGGGATTTAAGCCGCCTTGCCCTGTGCTTCGGTCTGAAGCCGTCTGATCCCATCGGCTACTCTTGCTGCAAGGAACCCCCTTCGTCAAAGCAAGATAAGACGTAAGCATCCCTTACCTTTTCCTCCCAGCATTCTCCCCTGTGCACAGGTGGATTTCCTGGCGGCGGACAACGCTCCCTTGCCACCATCTCCTCGCTGCTGCTTCAGGCGCTCCAGGTCGCTGTCTACCGGGCTACGCCCTTGCTTAACGCCAGCCACCTGCCCAGACCAAGTAAGCCAGCTGTCACTATCATAATCTCCTGTTTTGGTGTGGTGCCCGTTACCCTTCTCCCTCTGCTTCTCCCATAGGGTTGTCCGGCTGAACGGCTTCCTGCCCCCGTGCCTGACGCAGATGCCACCACCAATACATCCACATATCACAGACACGCAGCCACACACACACTTGTTGTTTAATAAACTGTTAAACCTATTCTGAGCCTGCGTGTGTGTCTCCTGAGCCGTGCATTATGTCAGTACGGCTTCAGCAGAGTGGCTCGGCGGACAGCGGGCTCACACGCCGTCTCACCACGTTCGAGGCTCAAATAGATTTGATAGTTTATCAGCAACAGGTGATGCTGAATCAATTAGTTAAGATCACTCACCGGTTAGATCGCCTGGACCTCCCGCAGCCGTTCCCCCCGGCTCGTCAGGGAGGTGCAGCTCCTGCCGCTCCGGTGGCCGGTCAGACTGATCCTGGGTCGCCAACCTGGCTCACACCCATTCCGACCCCCGCCCGCTTTAGCGGACAGCTCGGCGGAGCGCGGGGGTTCATCATGCAGTGTGAGTCGGTGTTCTCCCGCGTCCCTGGGGATTTTCCCTCAGACCATAGCCGAATTGGCTATATGGGAAACCTCCTGGAGGGGCGGGCACTCACCTGGGCTTACGCCGTCATGGCGAAGCCCAGCTATGCCAACCTCTCCTACGGCCAATTCGTGCAACAGTTCCTCGACGTGTTTGACCATAGTCGTCGGGATAGTGTGTTAGTTGATCGCCTTCTCTGCCTCCAACAGGGAGGTCGGTCAGCTGCAGACTACTCGATCGACTTCGGGGTCATCGCGGAGGAGGTAGGCTGGGATGAGCCCTCGCTCTGCGGCATCTTCCTCCGCAGTCTGAACTCTGGTCTGAGGGATGAGTTGGCTGGTCGCGATATTCCGGGGAGGTTTTCGGAGCTGATATCACTAGCGATTAGTTTGGATAACAGGCTTCGCGAGCGGTCTTCAGAGCGGAAGTCTGCTTCTCGCTCGTGGGGAGGCCCGTCTTGCCTGTCCCAAGCTCGCCCCCTGGCGTCGCCACCGCCAGACTCCTCCGAGAAGTCGGAGGCGAAGGCGGTGGTCCGGTCAAAGCTCCATCTAGCGGAGAAACAACGCCGCCGGGAGTTGGGCCTCTGCATGTATTGCGGAGGCAGTCAACACCCTGTGGAGCATTGTCCAGAGAAGCCGGTTAAGGGTCCGCGAATCACTGTAGGGGGCCTTGCAGATTCTAACCGGTCGAGTCCCCTCATGAATTTGACGCTGCCCATCCGATTCTGCCATAATCCCACAGGGCACCTCACGCACGCACTGGTGGATTCAGGCGCGGAGGGTAGCTTCATTTCACAAAGCCTGGCAACCCGATTGGGCATCCGTTGCCACCCTCTCGAGTCTCCTCTCGCCCTAGTAAATCTCTCCTGTGTCTCCCTGGGAAAAGTAACACACCGGACGACCCCTGTCCCAGTAATCATCTCAGGAAATCACCGGGAGGATATCACCTTCTACGTCCTACAATCTTCAGTAACACCTGTGATTCTTGGATACCCATGGCTCCGCCTCCATAATCCTGTCTTGGACTGGAGGACCGGCAGGGTGTCCGCTTGGCGCTCATTCTGCATGGGCACCTGCCTCCAATCTGCTGCCTGCGCCCCGTCCTCTCCTCTCTCTCCCAAGGACGCCGCGCCTCCGGATCTCACCCTGGTGCCCTCGGAGTTCCATGACCTGGGCATGGTCTTCAGCAAATCCAAAGCGATGTCCCTTCCTCCACACCGGCCCTACGACTGCGCTATTAACATCCGCCAGGGGGCACCCTTACCCTCGGGACGTCTCTACAGCCTGTCAGCACCGGAGAAGGAGGCAATGAACACTTATTTGAAGGAGTCGCTGAGTGCTGGAATCATCCGCCCCTCATCATCTCCATTAGGCGCAGGGTTCTTCTTCGTGGGCAAGAATGACGGCTCCCTTCGTCCTTGTATTGACTACCGCGCCCTCAATGACATCACGGAGAAGGACCGCTACACCTTGCCCCTAATGGACACCGCCTTCCACTCCCTCCAGGGGGCGACTTGGTTCACTAAGCTGGATCTTCGCAGCGCATACCACCTCGTCCGGATCCGGGAGGGAGACGAGTGGAAGACAGCCTTCCGTACCCCGAATGGTCATTTTGAATACCTGGTTATGCCGTTCGGGTTAACCAACGCTCCAGCCGTCTTTCAGCGCTTTATTAATGACGTCCTCCAGGATTTCATCGGCCTGTTTGTGTTCGTCTACCTGGATGATATCCTCATCTTCTCCAGATCCAGGGACGAGCACCGGGTCCATGTGAGGCGGGTCCTTCAGAGGCTGCTGGAGAATAGGTTATATGTTAAAGCGGAGAAATGTGAATTCTACGCCAAGACTACGTCCTTCCTGGGGTTCGTCATCTCTCACGACCAGGTGCTCCCGGACCCAGCGAAGGTTAAAGCGGTGGTAGAGTGGCCCACTCCTACATCTAGGAAGCAGGTACAACAGTTTATTGGGTTTGCCAATTTCTACCGCTGCTTCGTCCCAAATTTTGGAGCCATCGTCGGTCCCCTGACCTGCCTCACCTCCCCTAAGAACCCGTTCCGGTGGACTGAAGAGGCCGCAGCTGCTTTCCAGGCGCTGAAGGAGGAGTTTTCCTCCTCCCGGGTTCTCAGCCAAGTCGACCCCACGCTGCAATGCATCGTTGAGGTGGACGCTTCAGACACGGGGGTGGGGGCGGTGTTGTCCCAGCGGTCACCTGTCAACGGGTCCAAACGGCCCTGCGCCTTCTTCTCTCGGCGCTTGTCCCCGGCGGAACGTAATTACGACGTGGGGGACAGAGAGCTCCTCGCCATCAAGCTCGCGCTTCAGGAGTGGCGTCACTGGCTGGAGGGGGCTGCCCTGCCGTTTGTGGTACTTACCGATCACAAGAACTTGGAATATTTAAGATCTGCCAAACGTCTGAATGCCCGCCAGGCGCGTTGATCCTTGTTCTTTGCCAGGTTTCGCTTTAACATCACCTTCAGGCCTGGCTCCAAAAACGGCCTGCCCGACGCCCTCTCTAGGCAATTTGCCCCTGAGGCGTCAGAAGACGCTGTCCACACCATCTTGCCCAGGTCGTGCGTTGTGGGGGCCGTCTCGTGGGACATCGAGAGCAAGATCCGGAAGGCGCAGGAATTGGAACCGGACCCTGGCGGCGGACCGGAGGGGAGGCTTTTTGTGCCGTCCACTGTCCGGGGGGAGGTTATCCACTGGCTTCATACAGCTCACCTGCCATCCTGGGTCCTCTCGGATGATCGACCTCCTCCAACGCTCCTTCTGGTGGCCGGGTCTGCGGAGGGACGCCGCCCGCTACGCCCGGGCCTGCCCCATCTGTGCCACCAGCAAATCAGGTAACGCTCCCCCCGTGGGCCTGCTCCAGCCCCTGCCCGTCCCTGGTAGGCCCTGGTCGCATATCGCCCTAGACTTTGTCACCGGTCTCCCTGTCTCCAACACCTTCGACATAGTCCTGACCATCGTTGATCGTTTCTCCAAGGCTGCTCACTTCATGCCATTACGGGGGCTCCCTTCTTCCTTGGAGACGGCAGACCTCCTCATCCAGCATGTGGTCAGGCTGCACGGGATTCTGGTAGACGTGGTTTCGGACCGAGGCCCCTAGTTTGCCTCGGACGTCTGGAGGTCTTTCTGCAACGCCCTGGGAGCCAAGGTAAGCCTCTCCTCCGGCCATCACCCCCAATCCAACGAGCAGTGTGAGCGGACCAATCAGGAGCTGGAGGCTGCGCTCCGCTGCGTCACTGCATCCAAGCCTGCATCCTGGAGCACACACCTCGCCTGGGTGGAATACGCTCATAACACCGCCCGCTCTTCTGCTACCGGGATGTCCCCATTCAAGGCATCCCTGGGCTACGATCCTCCTCTGTTCCCTACGCAGGAGAGCGAGTTGACTGTCCCCTCAGTCCGGGCGCACCTCAGGCGGTGCCGCTCCATTTGGTCTTCGGCGCGCAGCGCACTTTTACGCACGGCGGAGCGCAACAAGTCCACGGTGGACCGGCACAGGAGACCTGCCCCTGCCTATCAGGTAGGCCAACGAGTCTACGTGTCCACTCAGGACGTCGTTTTAAAGAGTGAGAGGAGAAAGCTGGCACAACGTTTCATGGGCCCATACCTCATCACCAAGATTATCAACCTGGTGGCTGTGCGTGTGGCTATTCCCCCCTCCCTCCGCATCCATCCCACCTTCCACGTCTCCAAGGTGAAACTGCCGGTCTCCGACCCCCTCTGCCCTCCCCCTGCAGTGCAGCCCGCACCCCGGATGATAGATGGACATCTGGCCTGGCCAGTCTCTACCATCCTGGACTCCCGGCGCCGGGGTCGCTGGTTGCAATACTTAGTGGATTGGGAGGGCTACAGACCTGAATGGAGGCAATGGGTGCCCTCATCGTTTGTGTTGGATCCGTCCCTCATCGTTGAGTTCCACCGAGCGCACCCGGAGAAACCATCGCCAGGAGGCGCTGCTAGAGGGGGGAGGGGGAGTACTGTCACAACTCGCCGCTCATCAGCGGCGCCAGCTGTGCGCACACCTGCGCCTTGTCAGTGGCGAGGGATTTAAGCCGCCTTGCCCTGGGCTTCGGCCTGAAGCCGTCTGATCCCATCGGCTACTCTTGCTGCAAGGAACCCCCTTCGTCAAAGCAAGATAAGACATAAGCATCCCTTACCTTTTCCTCCCAGCATTCTCCCCTGTGCACAGGTGGATTTCCTGGCGGTGGACAACGCTCCCTTGCCACCATCTCCTCGCTGCTGCTTCAGGCGCTCCAGGTCGCTGTCTACCGGGCTACGCCCTTGCTTAATGCCAGCCACCTGCCCAGACCAAGTAAGCCAGCTGTCACTATCATAATCTCCTGTTTTGGTGTGGTGCCCGTTACCCTTCTCCCTCTGCTTCTCCCATAGGGTTGTCCGGCTGAACGGCTTCCTGCCCCCGTGCCTGACGCAGACGCCACCACCAATACATCCACATATCACAGACACGCAGCCACACACACACTTGTTGTTTAATAAACTGTTAAACCTATTCTGAGCCTGCGTGTGTGTCTCCTGAGCCGTGCATTATGTCAGATGGTAAAACTCATCTTAATTTTGGTTATTTTTTTAAAGCAGCTGTCCAAAAATGCTAAATGGCACTGGAGGCTAAGTTGACTCTTTAGTTCTGCCCTCTTCTTCCGAGGCCATGACCAGTGCTTAGTCCTGACTGGTTCCCTGTTATTGTGAGATCACAAAAACGCTCCATCTAAACTTCCCTTTTTCCGAGGGTAGGAACTTAACTGAACTTTAACAGCAGAGAAACACAGACATGACATGTAAGAGCTATTTAGCATCTGGCATAAAAATCCTTGCCAAATCAAATGTATGCAGACCCATGATCAGCAGTGGTGGCCCCAAACAGGGAGCAGCCGAAAGGTGTGTGTGGGTTAGGATTTTTGTGACATGTGGTCTGCAAGTCCACCTGTACATGAGTTCTCCTTTTCCACAGAATCTTGGGCTAAAAATCTGCCTGAAATGCCTCCTTTGGATTTGCTGTTTTCTTCTGTTAAGTTTGATTAACAGTTAGATGTCCATTTTTCATGTATTCCATCCATTCCTGCTAGACACCTGTTTTCACCTGCTAGACACCTGTGCTCTTATCTGCAGCATCTCTGTGTGTGAGAGAGCACAAAGGGGAGGAGGTGAATTCACACCCCACTTGCCCCACTCAGCCAAGTGTCTGTGTGTGTAGAAGCACGGGATGGGGGGGGGGGGAGGTTGTAAAAAAAAAAAAAAAAAACAAACGCTCAAGCTGCCACACTCCACAGACTTTTTTTTTTTTAAAGCATGCTGAAGTTGAAGAAGCATGATCATATGCTGAATTAATTAAAATAGGCCTTAAAGGACGGATTGCGAAATCCGATCCCTCTTTTGTTAATTCAACTTGTTGGCGAGTTTTCCTGGCAAGGTAATTGAATTAACCATTGTTTAAGAGTACTCTTGTATGGGTGGAAAAAAACGGATTATTTTGAGACTTGTCAAATTTTGTCAATAGAATTAACTAAGGCTTAACTTACCAACTGCTAAATTCTTAAGCTTAAGTCTTTGTTCATAAGAGTTTCCACCTCTATAAAAACGTGGATGGTGCCCTAGCGAGGAATTGAGTGTGATGAAAGTAAATCTTCATTCCGACTCAGATTTATATTTACATTAATACGTGTACCAACACTAAATCACTTATAAAAACCCTTAATTTCACTACACTAACAATGACCTTGTTTACATGTACACAAATAAACCGGTTATGATTAGATTTCTGGAATTATTTGATTATTCAAGTGGCTATGTAAACAGAATAACCCAATAAAGGCCATGTAACTGGGGTTCACCATACAAACAATCAGTTTATTCAGTGCATGCAAGCACAACAAATCTGATTGCCAGTATTGTTTATTCCCAGTAATTGGTTTATTGTGATCATGAAACCAGGGTCACTGTCCTCAAACAGGGCACCCTCTCAGAGAAATTACAAAAAAAGGAGGATGCTGTGGACTGAGGCTCATTAGCATTTAAAGCAGTATGCCATAAAACCGACTGATTTGAGAAGGGATCCTTCTCTTTGTGTAAAATGGTACTGAAATAATTAATTTGTGCAGTGTGTTGACCCAAGCATGTAACAGACATTTCAATTACACGTCTAGCAGCTGTGTTAATATGTGAAGAAAAAAATGCATAATAGAAGCTCTTTAATGAAGGATTTAAGTCTTTTGAATGGTAATAAGATTAGAAAATCGCTGCATGCATATAGTCATGTGAAAAAATTAGGACACCCCATTAAATATTCAGTTCTTTATTCAGAAATGTTCATCTATTAATTTCTACCCTTGTTTTTGTTTTTATTTGCATTTCTAACATTTACTTTAGCCATTGTAAGTGGGACTGAATGTGGGGGTGTCCTAAAAAAGATGGGGGGTTGTCATGGGTCTGGGCGCAGTGTTTCCACAGAGCCCAGACTCTTAATTTATTTCTGAGTACTCTATGTCTGCTATTATAATTCTGTCTGTTTCTGTATATACTTTGGTTTGTTGACACGAGTGTCCTCCTATTCTCCAGACAGGGATGACTTTTCACCTGCTGCAGCAGATAACATCACACACCGGGAAAACAGGCATGTTTCATTTTGTTCTATTTCAGTTTATGATGATATGCCTTGCCTGATTCCCGGTGGAGAGACTCAGGGTGTGCAGTCCCCTGAGCTCTCTCCACCTGCTGCAATTAATAAATCCTCACCTGCCCTCTCCGTGTCTCCTTCTGTTGCCCCCGAGTGTCCGCCAGCCCCGGAACTGAGCCACTGGATGATGGAGGAGCCTGTGGAGGACCCAATTCCAGTGCCAGTGGTGAGCCGAACCCCAGCTGCCACGTTGGATGAGTCACCAGCGTGGGTCACACCGCCTGGGTACACCAAGACTGCAACCACCATCATGCCTGCTGCGGAGGCCCCCACAGCAGAGTTAATAACAGAGCTGGACCTCCGAGAGACTGGGCCCAAGACGTCGTCATCATCTGGATTGACAGAGTCCCAGACGGCATTGGAGCTCGAGCTCAGGCAAGTGCTCTCCCTTGTTTTTCTTTTACCTGTTCTGGAGGAATCTTGCCTGGCTCTTGGTGAGGACAGTCGGGTGCAGGCATCAGCTGCACCCGAGCTCACCTCACCGGGCTCTGCCGCTGCTGGTGACCCTGACCCTGTCTCTTTGTCTGTACCATCTGATCTTTCTCCCAGGGTCACCAAGGTGGTTCAAGGGTTCAAGCACTACCTGATGACTCCGTTGGTCCAGGCTCGTCATCCGAGGTCGCCATGGGTCCAGCTTCCCCCGTTGTGGAGGTCATTGCAGGTGCTCTGCCCCAGCCAGAGACTACCGAGGGTGCAACTTGGCCTCTGCCCGAGACCATCATCTGGGTCCCTCCTCCTCGGTCGGGGGTCCTCGTGGGTGCTGCATCCCGGTCGGGGGCCCATCATGGGTGCTGCGCCCCAGCATAAATCCAACATGGGTACTGCATTCCAGTATGGGCCCACCATGGGCGCTATGCCCCAGCCCGGGGTCCACCGAGGGTGCAGCGTAGGCCCAGTCCGAGCCCACTGGGGGTGCAGCCATGCTCCAGCCCGGAGCCACCACGGGTGCTGCAATGTTCCAGCCTGGAGCCACCACAGGTGCTGCAATGCTCCAGCCCGGAGCCACCGCGAGTGCTGCAATGCTCCAGCCCGGAGCCACCGCGGGTGCAACCGTTTCTCAGCCCAGGACCACCAAGGTCGTCGAGGTCTCCCCACCTCTGCCTGACGCTGTTGTGGGTCCTCTTCCACCACCAGACACCATCGTGGCCCCCCCCTTCGGCCCTTTTTCCCCTCATCGGGCCTCCCCATGGGGGAGCCACCTCCTGGGTCACCCCTCTGGTCTTGGTGACTGAAGAACTCTGGCCGGCCACCCGGTAGACTGAGCCGCTGGGTTGGGTGGTCCATATTATCCGGCAGGCCACCCAACTCACACCACCTTGCAGTCTTTCTGGCCTGGGACTTCGGCCGGCCACCCAAACAGCTGAGTTCTTTGGCCTAGGGGCCCAGGGGCTTGGTGTAGCATGGGTGCGGGTCCTGAGTGGGCTCAATTCCCCCCCACCACCCCAAAACGTTTCCCCCACCTCCCTCCCGGGGTGGTTTTTTGCTGTACCTTTTTCTCTTGGGGAGGGGGGGGTCTTTTTGGGTGTTACCTGGGGATGTCTGGATTCCACCCCTTAAAGATGGGGCTCTTTCATGAGTCTGGGCACAATGTTTCCACAGAGCCCAGACTCTTAATTTATTTCTGAGTATTCTATGTCTGTTATTATTATTTTGTCTGTTTCTGTATATATTTTGTTTTTTTGACACGAGTGTCCTCATCTTCTCCAGACACTCCCACCAGCTGCTCACTGTCTGCTCCCCAGCCATCTCAACTGTGAGCAGTTGTGTAATTAGGTCACCTGCTCATTCAGCTGCCCGCACCTGCCTCTCATTTGTCTACTATTTAAGGACTGTCAGTATATTCTCTCACTGCGACAGTCTTGTTGGGATTTGAATGGACTTTATTCCTCCATGCTATCTCCTCATCTCCTCCTGAGCAATTCCAGCTCTGGAGTGGCTCTTTCTGTAAGTCACCCTTGTTTATATTTTTGTATTGTCTGCACAGTTTTGGAATTTTTGTTACTAAATGTCACTACTGCAGTTCAGTGCCTGGGTCTGCCTTTCTGCCCCAGAGGGGCCATTCATGACAGAGGTGTCCTAATTTATTCCTCACCATTTGTTTAGAATTACATTTTACAGAAAATTTGAAAAAAGAAGTCTTTAATTCATTTTTAATTGTCTAGTTGTATTACATGAATCTCCCAGTATTTTTAACACTGATATTAAAAATCCATATGTCCAAATATATTAAAAAGGAACACACACAGGCTTCTACAGGGTGTTCTAATTTTTTCACATGACTGTAGGTCCACTGATTTAAGCATTAAATTTAAATGAAGCAGCGCAAATCACTAATAGTTGCTTAAATTCTACTGCATAACTTATTTGGGACATCACCTGTTATCCTGATCATAATGCATTGACATTTATGACTTTTGGGATGCTGTATAGCTCTATCATTTAATACAAAAAACTGCTACTGACAGCCAAACAGTGCTACACTGTGAAGAAAAAGGAACTAAAATGGCACACTGCTGCCAACTTCAACAAAGATCTTTTCAGTAATATTTAACAGTAATAATAAACAGAATTCACACTCACCTCCACATGAGAGGAGATCACTTTCAGCCTGTCCATGCTGAACAGCATGTACAGTATGGCCAACACAGTGAAGAAGAAGAATAAACTGAAGGAGCAAGTGCACTTCTTTAGACTTCTGAAATAACTGCAGCTCATGATAGGTGATCAGTCAATCTGCCAAAGGATAAAATGGGTTAGGGGATAACGACTTGTACTTATGTATATAGCACTTTTTTTCCCCAAGTCACAAAGACCACTCAAAGTGCTCAACTCGTAGTTAAACTAATCCTCTATTCTAAGAGCATATCAGAGACGGATACCTAAGGACAATTTAGAGTCACTAAGACAATTTAGAGTCACCAGTTAACCTAACATGCATATCTTTAGATTGTGGGAGGAAACCAGAGCCCCCAGAGTAAACCGATACAGTGTCATGAGGCTGAGGGCAGTGCTCCACTGTGCTCATGCTCTCAATTTACTTCTGATTATTTCCTGTATTTTCCCAGAGTTGTGTGTTTATTTTACTACATATTGGGTTAGGATGTGTTTTGAGTTGCCAGTTGTTTCTGCTTATGTATTATTGTTCTTATTATTATTATGTCAGTTTCTGTAGGCATCTTTTTCCTTCTAGTTCTTAGCCTTCATATTAAGTTTCTTTGTGACATGAGCTCCCCACCTCTTCCTCCAGTCACCCCTACTTTGGTATCTTCCTGTATTTGTTGGTCAGTCTATTTCCTATCATTGGTTCAAGTGCAGGTCGTCTCAGCTGACACCTGTCTGTTAATTAGGTCAACCTTCCCGCTAATGTGACCCACACCTGTGGTCATTTGTTATGATTGGTTTCATGCTCTATTTAAACACCACTGTTTCTCTCATTTATTGTCAGAGTCTAACCTATCCTCTTGCATCAGAACCCTTTCCCCGTTCTGATGTGTATTCCTGTGCTCATCCTGCCAACTCCTTTACCATCTCAATTGTAAGTTTACTTTGTGCACTGTTTGGACTTTCTGTTTTCCTTATTAAATATCACAAGCTACAGTTCAGCGCTTGGATGTCCCTTTTTGCCACGGAGGGGCGATTCATGACATACAGCACAGGGAGAACATGCAAACTCCACACAGAAAAGTTCCTGTCCCAACCAAACTTGGGATTTAAACCTGGAACTTTCTAGCTGTGAGGCAACAGTGCTAACCACTAACCACCATGCTGCCCAAAAACAAAGTGGTAACAATTAACAGGCTACAGAATAATAACACAGGACAAAATGGTGTGAAAATCTTTTTACACAAATTCTACTTGCAGGAAATTTGCATAAATTGATCAACTGATTTTTGAAGAGAATCATTCTATCTCCAATTGTCTTTAGCATTTCTGAGCAGTTGGATCAAACAACCAGGTTTTGGCTTGATGCCTGCTTCTGATATTATGCATGTTTTATACCTGATCAATGATAATGCTGATGCCAAGAAGTACAAATGACATGACGGTCAATACCTCGAAAAAAAACCCCACTTGACTCAGTAAGGTGACTCTCCCATCTCAGAAAGAGTAGACACTAGGGCTGGGAACCATCACTAATTTCCAGAATCGATTTGATTCCGATTCTTGAGGTTCTGAATTGATTCAATTCTGATTCGATTAAATCCAATCCTGATTCAATCAGGGAAATTATCATTTTAACTGTTATTTTACTTGCAAGGAAAGCAAAATCTTTGAGACCTAATGCTGCAGATTATACAAGGGAAACTCTAACTTTGTCAATACATAAATTTGGGCAGTGGTAGCCTAATGGTTAGGGATGCGGAGGGTTGTGTGTTCGATCCCTGGACTGGCAGGACTAGATGGGGGGTGGGGGGGGTTCAAAAGATCAATACAACGATCTGGATCGATCCATGTTTGACTGAGCTGATATCGATCCACAAAATCCAAGGATCGATCTTTTAATACAATGCTTTTACATCTGTGAACGTCTGCTGAGTCTGATTGGATTGAAACCCGGTCAGTGAGACAGGAACAAGGGTGACAAATCAGAAACACCCAGAGCGCTAATGGAGCTAACAAGCTATCAGAGATGCTGGTTCTTCTTCTGTGGTGTTAAAACAGTTCTCATCCAGCAAGAGTTCCCTGCAGCGCGTGTGCACATCTTTACTTCCGTGTTTACATGAGTGGAGTTGTTAATGTGCGTGTCTCTTAATTTATCAACAAAAGTCATCATAAAGACTATCCTCAAAAGCTTCTGAATATTTTTCATAAAGCAGGTATAAACGGTTTTGTACTTCGTGCAGCACTGTGTTGGAACATAAAGTTGACGATTAATAAACACTTCCAACGGAAAATGCATGAAGACTGGCTGAAACTCAAGACCTTCTGAAGAGAAGAGGTTGTCAGTGGAGGACCATCCCTGCTTCATGTGGATTTCAGCACAGAAGAAGACCTCAAATTTTTCAGGAGTCTTAGTTTTCAAATTCAAGATAGAAGAAGATGCTGCCATAATTTTCTCCATACTCGAACATGCATTCAGTGCAATTTAGTTGTTGTAATGACTAATTCTTTTATTTCTTTTTTTTTAAGTTCTCAGCAAGACTACAGTGTTGGCCATTTTTTGTCAACTTTACTGAACATTTAATTCTACATAAATCACTGTTTAACAGGGAATTTTTGGCAATCCTGTGCTTTTCTTGTGGTGTAAAATAGAATACCATCACTGTAAACTATGGAAAAAGCAGCTACTTTAAAATCTCTACTTTATCATACAACTTTTAGTGCAAAAAAACTCTAAAAATGTCACAGCTTTTTTGGAAAAGCTCCCACAAATTCAGGCTTTTTGGGCCACAACAATCACAAAAACAGCCAACAAAATCCTGGAGGAACTGAAATACAATGAGAATATGTCCACATGCTTCATGTATTGAATTTGTTTACTTATTCTGGGTTGTTAACTTGACACTACACACCCTTTGCATGAAAGAAAGCACTTGTGAGCACTTTGTGAAATCATAAGTGAAATAATAAAAAGTGCATTATTGTAACTGATTTTGGGTCAGTTCTTTATGTGATAATTTATGTATAAACAAAGTTAGAGTATTCTTGGTACAATTTGCAGCATTAGGTTTCAAAGATTTTTTTTCCCCCAGCAAGTAAAATGGTTATTAAAATGGTAACTTTAAAGATCGAATCGGGACCAGATCAGATTGAATCAGAATTGAATTGATTCAGAATCTCAAGAATTGGAATTGAATCGATTCTGGAAATTAGGGATCATTCCCAGCCTTAGTGAGACAGATAACATAGCAGTGTTTGCCCCACCCTACTTAACCACTTGCACTCCGTTGTTCCGCGGGCGGGCAAGTCTCTGCGTTCTAGGGCGCACGAGGGCGCACGACCTCGTGCGCGCTTGGACGCATGATGGTGGTGATGGTGATGTAGTGGCGTCCAAGCGCCACTAAAAAAAAAAACTGCAGAGACAGCCGCGAACAGATTAGTTCATCTGATTGACCTCTCATTCGACTAATAAGAGCCTTGAATTGGGTTTCTGAAACCTTGAAGAGCCAATGAATGAAAATCTAGGAAGGAGGACCCGCCTACTGTGAACGCAGGAGCCAAATGAAGCACAGAAATTCAGGCTGGGTGAAGAGAGATTTACTGTTGCAACAGATGAAAACAAAGGACGCTGGACGAATCTACTACAGACCCCGCAGCATGGAGACCACCCACAAGTGGGACCTGCACTCATTCCAGCAGAATAGACGTTTAGGATTCTCTTCCGTCATCATAGACCGACGGAGGCCGACGACAAAGGTCGTAAATCATTCACCAAAACCGCAATAATGGAATTATGTTTTGATCGGGATCCACGAGCCGAGCAGCGTCGCGTTCGTCTTACAATGGGGAAGAGAAGTTCGCCACGACTCTGCTGCTGTGAAGAGGTAAGGTGTTATAAGCTAAATTATTATTTCTCCCTGAAAACTGTAATCCAAAAATGACTTTTGACCGATCGGTAAATTACAACTGTACTGCGCACGAAGTACGAAGTGCGTGCGCCGCGATAAACGGTTCATTTGCCGTGTTCGGACCGTGAACGCCCCCCCCCCCCCGCGCTGCAGAAGAGGAGCGGGGGGGGGGCGTTCACGGTCCGAATGCCCCCGGTCTACGGGGGGGAAGCATATGAATCTATTCCTTCATGTAGCGATGGCCGTCTTCTGCAGCGAGGGGGGGGGGGACAACCCCCCCCCCCCACACACACACACAGTAGCGAGTGGGGGGGGCGCTGTGAAAACATGCAAGGAGTGTAATCCATCATGTGGCAAGGGCCGAACTCCCGTCTTTTTTAGCGGGGGGGGGGGGTCCCCCCACACACACACACAGACACAGCCCTGAATGTGACCTTTCATTAGAGCCCAAAATGAAGATTCTACATTGAATTATTCAAAAGTTACAGATGTTTTTCCAAACTGTGCCATTTGGCACAGTTCCAAAACACCTGGGAACAGCCTGAGAACAAAGCTGTGTAAAATATTCATTTTTTGTGGTATTGTTACCAAATTTGGATCTCAGCTTGATAACACTTGGTTCTACATTTCTGTTGCATTTTCCAGCCGGATCGGACAGCTGTGTGTTATTTGTAAGCATTTGTATCCAAAAAAACACTGTGTCCAAATTTATTTTCTTCAAGTTCAGTATGTTTAGATGACTGTAACTCAGTGGCCAGAGCACGTAGAGAGATTATGGTTTTTTTTTGCCAAAAAATTCAAAGTGTTTTCTTTTAAATGAGACCAACCCCATGAAGATGCTGCAAAGGGTTGAATAACAGCTTTCGATTTACTTTGGGCACGTTATTTTATGGCATTTTTAGGAAAATTGCCCGGAGTGCAAGTGGTTAACCCCACTGTGGTGGCCTTGAGCAAGGCCCTTTACCCCAACTACTCCAGTGGAGCTGTTCAGTGGCCACAGGTCAGTCTGTGGTTGTACAGGACAGCTTCCTGATGTGAATGTGTAACTGTGTGACTCGAAACAGGGTGTCCTTGAAAAAGAGAGGTTTCCTCTCAGTGGAACTACCCTGTAATAAATAAAGGTTAAATAACAAAAAAAAAATATCACTTAAAGACCGGACCCAAAATCAGTTACAATAATGCACTTTTTCTCATTTAAAAGTGCTTTCTTTGTCAAGGGCTTGCGCCCAGGCTTGACATAAACAACATTCAATCACAGAGCAAGAGTTGAACATAATTTATTAACCCCCAAATAAAGCAGCTTGAAGCCGTAAATAATATTACACACAACTACTGGATTCAACGAGATACAGTGTGTGATGTGTGTCCCGCTATAACGATTCGTGACTGTTGACGAAAGACACCATACCGTTGAGGAGCTGCATTCCTTAAATAACAGGTGGAAAAAAATGAACATATTTGCAAACCCTTGTGTATGCTCAGTATTATGTCCACAAACCTGGCACAAAAGGAGACGGACGAGAGGTTGCATTGGAACTGTGCTTTACTGAAGAACTGGTTGCAATATAGCAGGTGCCACACTGTGTGGGGTCGTCCGGGCAAGAGAGCCCCAAATGGCAGACGCCAGAAGGCGGCGTCATCACACTGCACTTCACAATAAAACCCCGATCCTACCCCCCTTACAAAACACATCAAATCAAAAACCAACCAAATTTGGCATACAAAACCCCCAACAAACACACTAAAATAATAATAAGAACAGTGAACACAAAATCATAACGAACACTAAAACTAGGACTGGTAGGTAGACTGCCACACAACTCACACGGCAAAGTGGTTTATTCTGCCACTTTCTAATGATGGACCAGCTGTGCTCCTACCTAAAGAGTCATCTGTCTCTTCTTTACTGTCTCCCATGGTAAGGGAGGGTCTACTGGGGGGCCCTGCAGCAGCCCCGCAGCGGACATACCCCTGGATGCGGCAGGCCCCAGGACAAGGGCTGATCTCCACAACACAGGAGCCCAGATCCCAAACCTCCTTCAATGAATCCTGTGTAGCCCCATCACCCTGAGCATCCACCTGGACACGCTGCAGCTGGTTTGTGTGTCGGATCGAGCCATCCGTCAGCCCGAAACATGCCGCTGCCAAGTTCACCATAATCCTTAGCGGCACCCGATGTTTCACCGGCTGCAATCCGGCCCGTTGTCACCCCAGTCTCTCCTCGGCACAAACCAGAACCCAGTCTATGACCTAGAGCAGTACCTTTCTTGGTTTGATGTGCTGCTGTATTCTCAGCAGCTCCACATCCTTCTCCTGTCTTGTGCCATTGTAACACTGCGGCAGCACAGCAGCCATCGCCGTTACAGCGGACCCCTCATCCGTCGTCGGCCGAAACTCAACTTGGGCGCCAAAGATGTCCGATGCCTCCCTGGTGACACTTGTCAGAATGGACCTTCCACTTGCTAACTCAGTCGTTCCCACTACAGCTGGCCAAGCGCTGTCACTGGAGTTGTCCGGTTCCTCCACTGAGCAACTCTCCTGAGAGCAAGAAACGTGTTCTTCGGTTTCGGCACCACCCGTGGGTACCTCATCCCACACCATGACATCATCTGCCGGGTTCAGTGAGCTCCAACGTCCACACCCAGACCACTTAAATACAGCACTGTTCCTAATGGCAAAACCCAGTTCGTAGAACAGGTCATACCCCATGATGTTGTCACCATGCGCCGTTACTTGGAACGAGAAGTCGTGCACTGCTTCGGCACTATAGCGAGCAGTCAACTCCACTGTCCTGACATTGCATAGTCTACCACCACCGTATCCATACAGCGGCACTGGGTTCTTCCTGATCCTGTGATGGGGGAAAAACTTTCACCGTGGCCCAATTTAGCATCAACCGCACTGCCACCATGTCGAATATTAATGGCAAAGCTACACCGTCAAATTCCACTGTAGAAGGAAAGCCCATTGGCATTGGCGCTCACCGAGTGGATGGTCATCGTAGGCAAGCGGGCTGGCTTACTTGGCGGGCTCCACGGCGCTGAAGACCGGCACATCCTGGCAAAATGATTCATACGCCCACATTTGCTGCACCGCTTCTCTCTTACCGGGCATGCTTACACTTTAACCTGGTGCAAAGGGGACCCACAACCCCCCACAGACGGGGTCCTTCGGAGCAGCTCTACGGCTCACCACATTTGCCTTGTAGCATCCGCTATGCTTCCTTCGTCCTCCGAGTCCACTGCATTCACCAACATCATTCCTTCCAGCGTCTTCTGCGACTGGTGCCAATTTAGCTCAAAAGCTAGCTTATCTGCGACCTCCAAATGAATAGCTAGCTCAACTGCCCTAGCTAGCATTAAGTCATTAGGCACCGTTAGCAACCTAACCCACAGCACAGCACTACACGTGTGCTCGGCCAATTGGTCCTGCACCATCTCGTCCTTGAACGGCCCAAAGCGGCACACACTAGCTAACTGTCTTAGGTCAGCGACAAACTGTTGAATTGGCTCACCAATTCCTTGGCATCTCTGGCTAAACCGAATTCGTCGTACCGTCACGCTTTCCGGTGTGGTGAAGTGGTTAGCCATTATCTCCACGATGTCCTTGTATGAATCTGTCGCACCGACCGTCCGTAGAATCCTCTGGCCTTTGATGCCAAGGTTGTGGACAAGCAGTGCTTGCATTCTCACCTTATCCAGCTTCCCTAGATCTAACGCTGTGATGTAGTTTTCAAAAGCCTACAATCAACGGGGCCATGGGAGTGGTGGCTCCCCGGGAAGCTCCAGGAAAGGCCGCACTGGTGTTACGCATGCCTCTATGCGCTGATCCTCAGTCGCCAAATGTTATGTCCACAAACCTTGCACAAAAGGAGACAGACGAGAGGTTGCACTGGAACTGTGCTTTATTGAAGAACTGGTTGCAAGACAGCAGGTGCTACATTGTGTGGGTCGTCCAGGCAAGAGAGCCCCAAATGGTGGATGCCCGTTCTTATAGGGCGGTGTGATGATGCAACCAGAAGGCGGCATCATCACATCGCACTTCCCAATAAAACCCCAATCATACACTCAGCAAATAAACAAAACCAAATAGGCAACGGAAAAGGGGACTGAGAACACTGGGTGGGCTGAAACCAAGGTACAATAGTGACTCAAACAAAGTCCAAGGCCCAAAACCTAACCAAAAATGGGTCGGGAGGTCTACCCAAGTCTGTGGACCACCGGACCGAAAAACTCGATGAGTCAGGGGGTCTACCCAAGTCCTACCCAAGTCCATGGATTCTCGAAACAGACTGCAGGGCTTATCTGGAGGCCTACCACTGTTCCTTGGCCACAAGGAACAGTGATCCCTGGGACTTGAGAAGGTGGGGGTCAAATGACCTCTTGGACATCGGGTGAAGATCCCATGACCTCTTAGACATCGGCAGGTGGGGGTCCCATGACCTCTTGGACATTGGAGGGTGGAGGTCCCATGACCTCTTGGATGACGGCTGGAGTGTTGTCCTCCTGTGACTTCTTCCCTTACTCAGCCACCTCGAAAGGGAAAGAAAGGCAGGAGGTGAGTGAGGCATCACCACAATCACCAGGAGCTAGGCAAGACTTAACTAATATTGATATGAAAAAAGGTAAAGAAAAGAACTTGCCTGAGCTCCCAGTCCACAGCTACCGGGGCGACCACCTCCGGACAAGCCGCAGGAACCACAGCATGCATCTTGGGCAGAACAGGAACAGCTGAAACTGTGGCGTGTGCTTCAGGGACAGCAGGAGCTGTTGTATGTACCTCGGGGAAGGCTGGAGCTGTTGTGTGCACACTGGGGATGGCTGGAGCTGTTGTGCACACCTCGGGGACGGCTGGAGCTGTTACGTGCAGGCCGCGAGCAGCTGGAGCTGGTACTAGAGCAGGTAGGCACCGAGGAGCAGGCACTGGGCCTGAGAGGCACCATGGAGCAGGTACTGGGGCTGAGAGGCGCCGCAGAGCAGGTACTGGGGCTGAGAGGTGCTGTGGAGCAGGCACCAGGGCTGAGAGGCGCTGCGGAGTGGGCACTGGAGCTAAGAGGCGCCGTGGAGCAGGTATTGGGGCTGGATGGCGCTGTGGATTAAGTACTAGAGCTGCTGGACCATCTGACTCCAACTGGGCCCAACCCAGCAGGGACATATGTTCCGGTATGAGCCACGGCTTATAGTCCAACATAAGTTCCTCCCGAGCTAGCACAGCCTACCAACGCTTCTTCTGTTCCTCCTTGTCATCCTCACACAGGGGTTCCAAAGCTGCAGCCCCAATCTGGCAAACCTCGGCATCCTGTGGCATCTATGTGGAGGCAACTGCTGTTGGTGGGCCCTCCAGAACAGTAGACTCTTCCCAGACAATCCGGTTTCCTCCCAGTATTGGCAAACTCTCAGAAAAAACACAAACAGGTGGGGAAGAAGCAGATCAGGATGGACGAATGGAAGCAGCAGCAGAAATAACAAACAGGACAAGACCTCTCAGTTAATGGTGTTAAAAAATGAAAAGGTACTTGCCTCTGTTCCTGCTCTGCTCCCGCAGATTATCCAGAGATCTCCCTCTGAGTGGCTCCGGAGATCGTCTGGTTGGGAGCTGCAGGTGAAGAGGTGGAGCGATGAGAGGAGCGGCACCTCCTCGTATTGTCCTTCCACCCAGGGCCCCCGAACACCAGCCTGATGCCAAGGAACTCTCTCCGCTGGAGAGAGAATTGGCGGTTGAACGGCTGGCAGCGGCAAGGAGGAAAACACTGGCACCAAAGGAAGTGCAGGAAGCACAAGTCTCTTCACCCGGGGGTGGGAGTACAAACTTGGTCTGGCACTCATCAAGTTTGTTACTCCTCCCCAGCAATGCCCTGTGTCCTCCGGGGATGAGCTGCTCTGAGCGGTGGCAACCAAATCCTCCATCGCGGCCACCACCTCTCGCTCATTGCGGCTCGACTTCCTTCTCCTCCTTCCAAACTTGCTCGCTGAATTCATGATTTGCAACATCTTTCTGTCAAGGGCTTGTGCCCGGGCTGGGCAAAAACAGGATTCAATCGCAGAGCAGGAGTTGAACATAATTTATTAACCCCAAAATAAAGAAGCTCGAAGCCGTAAATAATATTACACACAACTACCAGATTCAACAGGATACAGTGTATGTGTGTGTCACACCACAATGGTACGTGACTGTTGACTAAAGATGCTGCACCCAGGTGAGGAGCTGTGTCCCATAAATAACAGGTGGAAAAAATTAACATAATTACAGGCCGGTATGTGTGCTCAGCAAATAAACAATTAAATAGGCAATGGAAAAGGAAACTGAGAGCACTGTCAACAATAAGGGCAAGCCCGAAACAGAAAATCATGACAGGAAAAAACACGAAGATGACAACTCAGGATAATAATAAACACAAGGATAACTGAAGGATGAGCCTGGTCCTCTGACCAAACTCAGACCCTGACATTCTTGAGTGCAAAGGGTGTGTAGTGTCAAGTTAACAACCCAGAGTAAGTAAACAAATTCAATACATGAAGCATGTATACATACTCTCATTGTATTTCAGTCCCTCCAGCATTTTTTTCGGCTGTTTTTGTGATTGTTGTCGCCCAAAAAGCCTGAACTTGTGAGAGCTTTTCCAAAGAGTTGAGACATTTTTAGAGGTTTTTTTGCATTGAAAAGTTGTGTGAGGGAGTAGAGATTTTAAAGTAGCTGCTTTTTCCATAGTTTACACTCAGTGATGCTATTCTATGTAACACCACAAAAAAAAAAACAGGATTACAAAAAAATTACTGTTAAATAGGGATTTATTTAGAATTAAATGCTCAGAAAAGTTGTCAAAAAATGGCCAACATTGTATTCTTGCTGAGAACTTAAATAAAAAAAAAATGAAATAACAGAATTAGCCATTACAACAGCTAAATTGCACTGAATGCATGTTAGTGTATGGACAAAATTACGGCAGCACCTTTGTGAATCTTAAATTTGAAAACTAAGACCCCTGAAATTTTGAGGTCTTCTTCTGTGCTGAAATCCACAACGAAGCAGGGATGGCTCCTCCACTGACAGCCTCTTCCCTTCAGAACACCTCAGTGCAGAATGGATCTTGGAGTGGAAACCCAGTCTTCACAGATCTGAAGGGGAGATGAAAAGAATACATTTCAAAGCAAAATTAATCATATTTTTAGATCCCCACACCACGGCAGAGTTTAATAATTTAGTTTCTTTTATTTTTTTGTCATTCATATTTTAACTACAAATTAACTTTTAATTACTGAAAGGGGTTTCAATTCATTTCGCTGAAGATTTGTTCATTTCAGTTTAGTTCTATTGAGTAAAAATAGCTCGCTGTACTGCAGCCTTTATTAATTCTGTCATTTTCATTTTATTGTGATTTATTGTTACCTTCAAATCTCTCACTTAAGCGCTAGAAGTCCATAGTCTCATAAAATATACCTTTATTCTGCATTTATTCACAGCGCCTCATGGATTGTCACCTTATCGTGGTGGGGGTTTTGCATGCCCAAGTGATCCCAGGAGCTATGTTGTCCGGGGCAATTTGCCCCGGACAGCAGTCACCCAAGATAAGAGATAAGATAAGATAAGATAAGCCTTTATTAGTCCCACAATGGGGAAATTCCAGGATTGCAACAGCATAGGGACAGCAACACTCAGAGCAACAATCAGAAGGCAAGAAAAAACAACATCTAGTAAACATATGTCCATATTACTATAAATGTATATATATAGACACACAGTGCAGAGCATTATGGCTGGTGAATGTGCAGCAGAAAGTCTAAGCTCTCTCTCCGCGGATGCAGCGGGCCAGCTGGAAGTCTTTGGGCATGATGGTGACCCCCTTAGCGAAGAAGAGACCACCAGGTGGGTCTCGCTGGTCTCCTGCAGAGCCATGACGGCGAAACTCAGGAAACGCAGGACGGTCTTGAAGTCCTGAGCGATCTCCCTCACCAGGCGCTGGACGGGCAGCTTACGGATGAGCAGCTCCGTGGATTTCTGGTAGCGACGGATCTCTCTCAGAGCCACGGACCTGTGACGGCGAGGCCTCTTCACTCTGCCGGTGGCCAGAGCACCTCTCCGAGCAGCCCTGTGGCTAGCTGTCTCCTGGGGGGCTTCTTCCTCCAGTAGATTTTACGGGCGGTCTGCTTGGTTCTTGCCATCGCTCTTTATTATTCTGTCTTATATTTCTTTCACGCCACCTAAACTCCAGCCCGGCACCCGCTTCGTTTTCGCTACAGCTCCCGGTATGTCGAGTTTCCCATTAGCACCGGGCGGCGGCCAAGTGCTAGCTAGCACTAGCTCCTCCCCGCTGTAACGTCTCCCGCTGCAAACCGTGGCTCCGTCCGCCGACCCGGGAGACCCCCGGGGCGATCCGTGCGTCCGTGATATATATACAGAGTGAAAGGTGTAGAAAGAAGAAGGAAGATAAAAAAAAAAAAGGCTGTTGCAACAGGCAGCCGACTCGTGTGGCGCCGCCGGTCCGGCGGAACCGGAACCGGAATTTATAGATAAACAGATAAACTGATAAACAGATAAATTTATAGATAAACAGATAAACTGTTCCTGGGTGAAACTGGCTTTTGGGACATGGAATGTCACCTGTCTGGTGAGGAAGGAGCCTCCGCTGGTGCATGAGGCTGAGATACCAGCTAGATATAGCCGGCCTCACCTCAACACAGAGCTCTGGTTCCAGAACAAGTCTCCTGGAGGGGGGCTGGAGTTGGGCCTACTCTGGAGTTGCTCCAGGTGAGAGGTGATGAGCAGGGGTGGGTATTCTTGTATCCCCCTACCTTGCTGCCTCTATACTGGAGTTTTCCCCAGCGGATGAAAGGGATGTTTCCTTGTGCCTTCGGGTTGGGAAACAGGTCCTGACAATCATTTATGCCTACGCACCAAATGATGGTTCAGCGTGCCCACCCTTTTTGGAGTCTCTGACTGGGGTCCTGGGGAGTGCTCCTCTTGGAGACTCCATTGTCCTACTGGGGGACTTCAATGCGCATGTAAACAATCACAGTGAAACCTGGAGGGGGGTGATTGGGAGGAACGGCCTGCCCAATCTGAACCCGAGTGGTGTTCAGTTATTGGATTTCTGTGCTAACCATAGCTTGTCCATAATGAACATCATGTTCAAGCATAAGTGTCCATATGTGCACCTGGCACCAGGACTCCCTCGGTCGCAGGTCAATGATAGATTTTGTAATTGTATCATCACACCTGTGACCGTATGTCTTGGACACTCGCGTAAAGAGAGGTGCAGAGCTGTCAACTAATTACCATCCGATGGCAGGAGAGGATGCCATTCAGACCTGGTAGACCCAAACGTATAGTGAGGGTGTGCTGGGAGCATCTGACTAAGGCCTCTGTCCGGGAGATCTTCAACTCCCACCTCTGGAAGAACTTCAACCACATTCTGAGGGAGTCTGGAGACATGGAGTCTGAATGGGCCATGTTCTCCACCTCCATTGATGAAGCAGCCACCTGGAGCTGTGGCCGCAAGGTCGTCTGTGAATCTTGTGGTGGCAACCCCCAAACCAAGTGGTGGACACCAGTGGTGAGGGAGGTCATTAAGCTGAAGAAGGAGTCTTATTGAGCTTGGTTGGCTTGTGGGACCCCTGAAGCAGCTGAGGTGTACCGGCAGGCCAAGCGGAGTACAGCTCGGGTGGTTGCTGAAGCAAAAACTCGGGTGTGGGAGGAGTTCGGTGAGGCCATGGAACAAGACTTTCGGTCGGCCTCAAAGAGATTCTGACAAACTGTCCAGCGGCTCAGTAGGGGGAAGCAGCAACCTGTCCACACTGTGTATGGTGCGGATATGGTGCTGCTGACTTCGACTGGGGATATCGTCGGGCGGTGGAAGGAATACTTCGAGGATCTCCTCAATCCCACTGATACGCCTTCCACAGAGGAAGCAGGGCTTGTGGACGAGGGGGATGACTCGCCCATCACAGGGACTGAGGTTGCTGAGGTAGTTTAAACTCCTTGGTGGCTGGGCCCCGGGGGTGGACGAGATTCGCCCTGAGTACCTCAAGGCCCTGGATGTTGTAGGGCTGTCATGGTTGACATGCCCCTGCAACACTTACTGGAGGTTGGAGACCGTGCCTTTAGCATGGCAGACCGGGGTGGTGGTTCCTCTCTTCAAAAAAGGGGACTGGAGGGTGTGCTCCAAATTTAGAGGGATCACACTCCTCAGCCTCCCTGGGAAGGTCTATGCCAAAGTACTGGAGAGGAGACTCCGGCCATTGGTCAAACCTCAGATTTAGAAAGAGCAATGTGGTTTTCATCCTGGCCGTGGCACATCAGACCAACTCTTTACCCTCTCGAGAAACCTTGAGTGTTCGTGGGAATTTGGCCAACCATCTTACATGTGTTTTGTTGACTTGGAGAAGGCATTTGATCACAACCCTCGTGTTTTTTTGTGGGGGGTGCTTTGGGAGTATGGGGTACCGGGCTTGTTGTTACAAGCTAACCGGTCTCTATACGACCGTTGTGAGAGTTTGGTTCGTATTGCCAACACTCGGTCAGACTCATTCCAAGTGAGAACTGGACTCTGCCAGGGCTGCTTTTTGTCACCTTTGTATCCTGTTCATAATTTTAATGGACAGGATTTCTAGGCGCAGCCAGGAAACGGAGGGTGTCATGCTTGGTGACCACAGGATCTCATCTCTGTTGTTTGCAGATGATGGTGTCCTGTTGGCTTCATCCAGCAATGACCTACAGGTCTTACTGGGGTGGTTTGCTGCTGAGTGTGAAGCGGCTGAGATGAAAATCAGCACCTCCAAGTCCGAGTCCATGGTCCTCAGCCAGAAAAGGGTGGATTGTCCTCTCTGGGTTGGGGACAGCCTCCTATCCCAAGTGGAGGAATTTAAGTATCTCGGGGTCTTATTCATGAGTGAGGGGGGAAAGGAGTGAGAGATTGACAGATGGATCAGAGCAGCATCTGCAGTTATGCGGATGTTGTACCGGTGCGTTGTGGTGAAGAGGGAGCTAAGGTTTAAGGCAAAGCTGTCGATTTACTGGTCAATCTACATTCCCACCCTCACCTATGGTCACGAGCTTTGGTCAATGAGCGAAAGAATGATATTGCGGATACAAGCGGCTGAAATGAGCTTTCTTTGTAGGATTGCTGGACTCACCCTTAGAGATAGGGTGAGGAGCTTAGTCATCCATCAGAGGCTCAGAGTAGAGCCACTGCTGCTCCTCCACATTGTAAGGAGGCAGTTGAGATGGTATGGTCATGCATCCTGGACACCTCCCACTGGGAGGAGACCCCAGGGCAGACCCAGGTCACGCTGGAGAGACTACTTCTCCCAGTTTGTCTGGGAATGCCTTGGTATCCTCTCTGAAGAGCTGGAGTAGGTGGCTGGGGAGAGGGAAGTTTGGGTTTCTCTGCTTGAACTGCTGCGTCCACGACCCGGACCTCTGGAAAAGTGGTCGAAGATGGATAGATGGATGGCTTAGTCAACCGTTAACTACTGTATCCATAGTTTGTAAAGGAAAACACCATCATGCTGGATGAATTAATTTAAGACACAAATGTGAAAACAAACAAATGATATTTTACTTACAATCTCAGCAGCTCCAAGTCTCCATCTCTGTTCATGAGTTTCAGCCAGCCTCCGTGTATTTCATCGACTTTACACTACCGTTCAAAAGTTTGGGGTCACTTAGAAATGTCCTTATTTTTAAAAGAAAAGCACTGTTTTTTTCAATGAAGATAACTTTAAACTAATCAGAAATACACTCTATACATTGCTAATGTGGTAAATGACTATTCTAGCTGCAAATGTCTGGTTTTTGGTGCAATATCTACATAGGTGTATAGAGGCCCATTTCCAGCAACTATCACTCCAGTGTTCTAATGGTACAATGTGTTTGCTCATTGCGTCAGAATTCTCCAGATTACCTCAACAAATTAACAGCTAGAATGCCAAAGGTCTGCAATGCTGTAATTGCTGCAAATGGAGGATTCTTTGAGAAAAGCAAAGTTTGAAGGAAAAAATTATTATTTCAAGTACAAATCATTATTTCTAACCTTGTCAATGTCTTGACTATATTTTCTATTCATTTTACAACTCATGGTGGTAAATAAAAGCGTGACTTTTCATGGAAAACACAAAATTGTCTGGGTGACCCCAAACTTTTGAACGGTAGTGTATGTTCCAACACAGCACTGCATGTAGTACAAAACGGTTTATCCCCGCTTTATGAAAAATATTCAGAAGCGGTTAAGGACAGTCTTTACGGCGACTTTTGTTGATAAATTAAGAGATCCACACATCAACAACTCCGCTCATGTAAACAAGCAAGTAAAGACTTGTGCATGCACCACTGGGAACTCTTGCCGGCTCAGAACCGTTTTAACACCACAGAAGAACAACCAGCATCTCCATTAGCTTGTTACCTGTTAGCTCCATTAGTGCCCTAGGTATTTCTGATTCTTTGCCTATGTCCCTTGCTCACTGACCTGGTTTCGACCCGATCAGACTCAGCAGACGTTCACAGATGTAAAAGCATTATATTAAAAGATCGATCCCCAGATTTTTGATATCGGCTCAGTCAAACATGGATTGATCCAGATCGTTGAATCGATCTTTTAAACCCACCGCTAGTAGACACTGTAAAATAAGAATAGGAAGATAAGATAAGATAAGCCTTTATTAGTCCCACAACGGGGAAATTCCAGGATTGCAACAGCACAGGGATAGCAACACTCAGAGCAACAATCAGAAGGCAAGAAAAAAAACAAGCAAGCAAGAGCAGCTAATAAACATATGTACGTATTACTATAAATATATATATATACACACACACACAGACACACAGTGCAGAGCATTGTAGCTGGATGGAATAAATATATGAATATATGAACACACAGTGCAGAGCATTGTAGCTAGATGGAATAAATATGTAAATATATAAACACCCACAGTACGGAGCATTGCAGCTAGGTGGAATAAATATGCAAGTATATAAACACACACAGTGCGGAGCAATGTAGCTAGATGGAATAATATGTAGATATATAAATATATAAACACCCACAGTACGGAGCATTGTAGCTAGATGGAATAAATATGCAAATATATAAACACACACAGTGCAGAGCATTGTTGCTAGATGGAATGAAACAGCATAACCGTCTACTTAGTTATCCTACATGGTATGATTATGTGCCCATACATATTCTCACCCTCCATAGCGACCGGTATGTTCCTAGTTGTATGCCGGAGAGGACCATTGTGTAAGTCTATTGCATCTTTTGCATTCAAAAAACTATTAGTTTGTTACGTCTTTTTGCTATCTCTGCGAGCAGCCCTGCTTAGGTTGTACAGTCTGACAGCCGTTGGTAGGAAGGACCTACGAAACCTCTCGGTTGTGCACCTGGGATGATGTAGTCTGCTGCTAAATGAGCTCCTCAGTGCATTCAGTATGTCCTGCATAGGGTGGAACTCGGACTCCAGCAGAGATGACAGTTTAGCCACCGTCCTTCTCTCTCCTATCTCCTCCATCGGATCAAGGCGCTGCCCCAGGACAGAGCTAGCTTTCTTAATCAGTTTGTTCAGTCTCTTCCTATCGGCTGCAGTAATGCCACTGCCCCAGCAGACCACTCCAAAAGTGATGGCTGATGCCACCACCGTGTCATAGAATGACTTCAGCAGCGCCCCTTGTACACCAAAAGACCTGAGTCTCCTCAGCAGGAACAGCCTGCGCTGTCCCTTCTTGTAGAGTGCATCAGTATTGTGTGACCAGTCTAGTTTATTGTTCAGATGAATACCCAGGTACTTATAGGATGTCACCATCTCGATGTCTGTTCCCTGTATATTTACTGGTACTGTGAGGGGCTGCCCATGCCTGCGGCAGTCCACCACCAGCTCCTTAGTTTTCCTCGCGTTGATCTGGAGGCAGTTCCGATGGCACCAGTCCACGAAGTCCTGGATAAGCCCTCTGTACTCAGCTTCATCTCCATTGGAGATGAGGCCAACGATCGCAGAGTCATCAGAGAACTTCTGTAGATGGCAGTGTGTTGTGTTGTGTGAGAAGTCCGCAGTATAAAGAGTGAACAGGAAGGGAGCCAGCACCGTTCCCTGGGGGGCCCCCGTGCTACTGATGATCGTGTCGGACACACAGTCCCGGGTTCTCACAAACTGAGGCCGGTTCGTGAGGTAGTCCAGGATCCATGATGACAGGTGCTGGTCCACCCCTGCGCGCAGCAGCTTGTCCTTCAGGATCATCGGTTGGATGGTGTTGAAAGCACTGGAGAAGTCAAAGAACATGATCCTCACCATATTCCCAGGCTTCTCCAGGTGGGACAGAGAACGGTGAAGGAGGAAGATCACCGCATCCTCCACCCCAATGCCATGCTGGTAGGCGAACTGGAGTGGATCCATCGCTGGTTCCACCAGGGGGCGGAGGTGAGCAAGGAGCAGTCTCTCCAGGGTCTTCATCAAGTGGGACGTCAAGGCCACCGGTCTGTAGCTGCTCAGGTCTTTGGGGTGGGAAGTTTTTGGTACAGGTACCACACAAGATGTTTTCCACAGCTGTGGTACCCTCCCCAGTTTCAGGCTCATGTTGAAGATATACGTCACAATCCCACACAGCTGGTCTGCACAGGACTTGAGGAGCTTTGCGCTGATGCCGTCCGGTCCCGGCGCCTTCCTCGCCTTGATCTTCCTCAGCTCCGTCCTCACCTGGGTCCTGGTCAGGGTCAGGATGGGGGGCTGTGTGTTGGGAGTGGGGGGGTGTTGGTAGAGTGGGGAGTGGGCAGCAGGACTTGATTTCTTTAGAGGCAGCAGTGGTTGTTGTGCAGTCAGGGGGGAGGGCGGTTGGTCAAATCTATTGAAAAACAGATTCAGGTTGTTCGCCCACTCCCTGCCCCCTGTGGCCTGGGGGGAGGTATTCTGGAGCCCCGAGATGGTTTTGAGGTTTCTCCAGACCCCGCTGATGTCGCTCTGTTGCAGCTTGTCCTCCATCTTCTTCCTGAAGCTGTCCTTGCCTTCTCTGATCTTTCTCCTCAGCTCCCTCTGTACGGACTTCAGCATCTCCCTGTTCCCTGACCTGAAGATCCTCTTCTTCTCTCTCAGAAGTGTTTTTATCTCAGGGTTGATCCAGGGTTTGTTGTTTGAGTGACGCCGTATGGTCTTGGTGGGAACGGATTTGTCCACACAGAAGCTGAGGTAGCCCGTGAAGGTGTGAATGAGGCCATCGATGTCCTCACCATGTGGATCGCAGAGCTGCTTCCAGGCGGTGGCTTCAAAACAGCCCTTTAGGGTGTCCATTGTCTCCTCAGACCATAACTCCACAGTGTGCATGGCCGGAGGTTGTCTGTGCACTAGGGGTTTGTACACCGGCCGGAGATGAACCAAGTTGTGATCCGATCTCCCGAGTGGGGGTAGTTGTGATGAGGTGTACGCCTCCTTAGTGTTTGCGTAGAATAAATCCAGTGTTTTATTGTCTCTAGTGTGGCATGTGACATACTGGGTGAACGTGGGTAGAATGGGAGACAGTGAAACATGGTTGAAATCGCCTGAGATGAGGAGAAGAGCATCTGGGTGTTCTGTCTGCAGCCTGCTGGTTACTGAATGGATGACGTCACGTGCTGTCCCAGCGTTCGCCGTCGGATTTGCATAAACAACAATGCAGATCACGTGTGAGTGTTCTCTCGGGAGATATGTAGGCCTCATGCTAACAGCTAGCAACTCAATGTCTTTGCTGCAGTGTCGTTGTTTAACAGTGATATGTCCCGGTCTGCACCAGTTGTTGTTAACATACATGATCACTCCACCGCCCCTAGCCTTGCCACTGTCTGGTGTTCGGTCAGCTCGTATCATGTGAAAACCCTCCAGCTCAATGTTAGCATCTGCTGCTAGTTCAGTTAGCCACGTCTCAGTAAACAAAAGGAGAGAGCACTCCCGGTATGTGCTATCATAACGGGAGATAGCCGCTAGCTCATCTAACTTTCCCAGTATCGACCGTACATTTCCCATGACAACAGATGGAAGGGAGGGTCTGTACCTTATATTTTTTGTCCTCCGCCTTACTCCAGCCCGGCAGCCGCGGCGTTTTCGCCTCAGTTCTCTCGGTATGTCGAGTTTTTCCAATGGGACCGGGTGGCGGTTGAATGCTAGCAGCTGTTCTCTGCTGTATCGTATCCTGCTATAGACAGTGGCTCCGTCCACCGGCTCAGGAGACATTTAGGACGATCTGTGTGTCCGTGATATAAGTGGGGTGAAAAAAAAAGACGGATCAAAAGAGAGAGGAAGGGAAAAAGACTCGGAATCGAGCCGCTGTTGCAAAAGGCAGCCGACTCGTGTGGCGCCGAGAAAAAAAAAAAAAAAAAAAAAAAAAAAAAAAAAAAAAGATGGGATGGCCTCTATGCTAAGCTAGCACAGATCCTTAATTAATCACGCCATTCAACCATCTACCTATTGAATGGGCAATTGCTGGCTAACAAGTGGATCAGTCAAGTCAATTCAAAGTTTATTTCCATAGCACATTTACAAACAACCTCAGTTGAGTTAAAGTGCTGTACAAATATGGAAAAAAAAACATATAATCACTGGACAGTCATACAAGTAACCTAAAAATAATCAAATACCACCATAAAACACCATGTGTTTATATATCTACATATTATTCCATCTAGCTACAATGCTCCGCACTGTGTGTGTTTATATATTTACATATTTATTCCACCTAGCTGCAATGCTCCGTACTGTGGGTGTTTATATATCTACATATTTATTCCATCTAGCTACAATGCTCCGCACTGTGTTTATATACTCATATATTTATTCCATCCAGCTACAATGCTCTGCACTGTGTGTCTGTGTATATATATATATTTATAGTAATATGTACATATGTATATTAGCTGGTCTTGTTTTTTTTTTGTTGTTTTTTTCTTGCCTTCTGATTGTTGCTCTGAGTGTTGCTATCCCTGTGCTGTTGCAATCCTGGAATTTCCCCATTGTGGGACTAATAAAGGCTTATCTTATCTTAAAAACATAAAGTCAATAAGATAAGAGAATTGAAAACGCTGGAAGAGGAAACCCAAACAGAAGCACTTAACTTCACTTAACTTCCGGTTCCTGTAAGGTGAGGACGCACAGGTAAAGGCTCCCAGTTCGTTTCTTGCTTAAAACTCAGTTTAGAGCTAGCGTTTTGAGCTGTTTTTTTTTTTTTTTGTTACTACCGCTGGAGAATAAACCTGCTCGTGCGAATAAAGAGAAATTGCCAGTCTCATAACTTCATATTGTAGTGGCTGGTGAAGCAATCAGGCCCCTCATGCTCAGGCAGAACAAAGGGATTTCTCCCACGTGTTTTTTTTTTTTTTTTTTTTTTGTTTCTTACGATCACAATCAATGATCATCGGCTGGGATCATGGGTCCCAAGAAAGCTCAGCAGACTGAGGAGGTGGACGAAATTAAAAGGGCGCTGGACTTCTTGGCAGAAGAAATTTCTGCTGTTAAGCTGCAGCAAAGAAACATCCTGGACCTGGTCGAGGAGGTGAAAGTGCTGCGGATCCAGAATGCTGAGAAGGAAAAGAGGGTGGCGTATCTGGAGAGCAGAGTGTCGGAACTGGAGCAGAACACCCGGGTGAACGACGTGATCATCACGGGGCTCCACATTAAACCCCAATCATACGTGCGAGCGGTGGCCGCAGACAGCGGAGGGAGGCTCGGTGAGCTGGAAGACGAATCCACGGAGCAACAAGTGGCGGCCTTCATGCAGTCCAAAGGAATTCAGCTGGACTGTAATACCATAGAGACCTGCCACCCTCTGCCCAGGAAAAACGGCAACAAACCGGCTGTGATCATGAGGTTTGTCAACAGAAAACACAAGACTGCACTGTTGAAACAAGGTAGGAAACTGAAAGGAACGAACATTTACATAAACGAGCACCTCACAAAAGAAAACGCAGAAATAGCCAGAAAAGCAACATACATGAGAAAGCAGAAAAAGATTAAACAGATCACCTGAAGAAGCCAAGGTCATTAACATCCGTAATATTATGGAACTGGACAAATATCAATGAATATTATGAACTGGAGTCACAGAAACAACAGACAATTGTAGGACACTGAAGGATTATACTCATCTGCTACAAGACATTTAACAACATGAAACAAAAGATCAACAAACAGGAACAACAGGAACTGAAAGTTTTTGAATACACAGATCACAACCCACAGGACGTAGAATATGACATAGACCCTGATAATAATTTATTTAGCTCCATCAATAATAACTGTAGTTACTACACGGATGAACAGTTTAACACAATGGTCACATCTGATTTCAATATTTCTATGATCCACTTCAACAGCAGAAGTCTCTATGCCAACTTTAATAACATTAAAGATTATTTACATCAGTTTAAAGAGCCATTCAATATTGTGGCAATATCAGAGACGTGGCTCAGTGAAGAGAAAGGAGTGGATTTTACCATGGATGGCTATGAATTAAATCAGTGTTTTTCAACCTTTTTCGAGCCAAGGCACATTTCTTTCATTGAAAAAATCCAGCGGCACACCACCAGCTGAAAATGTGAAAAAAAGCTTATATTAACAATATACAGTAAGTGTTATATTGTTAATATAAGCGTTTTTTAACATTGAAGAATGATGTTATATTATAACGTCTTGAATAGGAATCAAATAAACACAAAGAAAAAAGTATTTTATAATCTTTCATATTTATACTCACTCAGTGTGAAACCTGGGCCTGTTTGGATGAACACAGAGCTGATATCCTGGCAGGAATCGATGAAAGACACACACGAAGCTCTTCCTCCACAGCTCTCAGTCTTTCTCTGTTTTTAGTCTTTACAGCAGTCAGGCTTGAAAAGCTCACCTCACACAGATATGTTGTGGAAAATGGGAGCAATGTCAAAATAGCTTTGTTGGCCAGCATGGGGAACTCCTTGGCAGCTGCCAACCAAAAACTGTCCAAAGGTAGATCAGCAAAGCTTAGCTTGAGACCACGATCTTGTCCCAGTTCAGTTAGTTCCTCCTGCTCCTGTAAAGTCATGTCCTTTCCAACAGCTGATGCTGAGCTGAATGGGTCCCTAACCCAGTCAAGGCACTCCGTGGAGGCTGAAGAGAAATAAAATGACATCTTCTCCTCAAGAGTTTTCAAATGTTTAACTATTATCTCACACAGTGCAGCAGTATTAACATCTTGCCATTTATACACTTTCATTTACACACTTTCGATGTCTGCAGACATCACATCAATACGTCTGGAAATTGTGTTATCTGAGAGAGGGACTTTGGCTATTTCTTTAGCCGCTTCGGGTCCGAACATCTCATTTACTATGGCTTTGCAGGCGGGAAGTATTAATTGCTCTGCCACAGTGTGGGACTTTTTTGATTTAGCCACAAGTTCAGCGACGTGGTAGCTAGCTTTAAGGGCTCTCTCGTTTACCTTTGCGGTTTTTCTAATGAAATTTGCTTGTTTCTCCGTGTGTTCACGCAGGCGAACAAAATACTCCACATTTTTGTTTTGAAGTGAAGGGTGCTTCGTTTGGAGATGGCGTTTAAGCTTACTTGGGACCATAGCACTGTTGGAGAGCTTTTCACCACATACCAAGCACAACGGAGTTGGTGCTGTTGCATCTCCGGTAAAAGTAAATCCAAATGAAAGATAGCTTTCGTTGTATTGCCTCGCGCCAGAAACTTTGCTGGACGTCACCATCTTTGCTTTCTTTTGACCTCCACTCATACTAGGGCCTTCATCTGGGTCCGGATTTTGTCCAGGGTCCAGTTCAGAGTCAGCATTTTTCCTCTTCAAAAACTTATCCATCACTTTCACCGTCGTCCTGCTATCCACAATGCCACCGTCAACGCCACCTGTCGCTGCATCCATGCGTCACTAATTCGCTTGTCTCCAAGCACAAGGCAATTAGCTACCTGCTGCTGCTGCCACCTACTGGTATGGAAGAGTACTACATGATTACTCTGCCAGGCGCGAGACCGCACAGGCACACAAATTGGATAATTTCCCACCGCGGCACAGTGGTTGAAAAACACTGGTCTACTTAGTTATCCTACATAGTATGAATATGTACCCATACATATTGTCACCCTCCATAGCGACTGATGTTGTCCTAGTTGTATACTGGGGGGACCATTTGTGTAAGTCTGTTGCGTCTTTTGCATTCAATGCTATTATGTCGTCATGTTTTTTTTTTTATTTTTTTTTTTACTATCTCTGTGAGCAGCCCTGCTTAGATTATAAAGTCTGACAGCCGTAGGTAGGAAGGACCTGCGAAACCTCTTGGTCGCGCACCTAGGATGATGTAGTCTACTGCTAAATGAGCTCTTCAGTGCATTCAGTATGTCCTGCATAGGGTGGGACTCTGACTCCAGCAGAGGTGACAGTTTAGCCATTATATAATTAATTAAATTATAATTAATTATATAATCTTTGTACCTTTTAATTAAATATCACAACACATTTTATTAATTATTCAAAGACTCTGTTCTGCAGAGTGGAGTTTCCATTCAGGGAAGGTGAGAAGTGGTGATCCGTTGTCTAATGGACCATATGGTTGAGGAATCAACTGGGTTGATAAAGGACCTTGAGGTTAGTATTCTAGTTTAAATCATAGTTTTGGGGATTTTGACATTTTAATGTTTAACACATGACCAGACATTTTCATGTAATCATGGATAAGGATTTTAAATGGGTTTCGGGAAGGCGAAGGTCATATGAAGGTTTATTTTTTCCTTTTAATTGTGCAATAGAACAAAGATGAAACAAAACAGAATATACAATACAAACCTTTAAGCAAATCTGCAATCATTATTTAGGACAACTTTGTTCTTGTTAATGACAAAAGAGGACAAAACACTTCTAATTATATAAGCAAATATATATCTTAAGCAAATATATATATATCTTCACTTCCGGTGCCACACGAACCGGCTGCCTTTTTGCAACAGCGACTCAATTCTGAGTTTTTCTTCCTCTAACTTTCTGATCCGGCGACAACTTTCTGATCCGGCGACACCTTATACATCACGGACACACAGATCGCCCCAAATGTCTCCCGAGCCAGTGGACGGAGCCACTGTTTATAGCAGGAGACGGTACAACAGGGACCAGCTGTTAGCACTTAACCGCCACTCGGTGCTAACGAAAAAACTCGACATACCGAGAGAAATAAGACGGAAACGACGTGGGTGTCGTGCTGGTGTAAGACGGCGGGCAAGGAATATAAGGTACAGATCCACCCTCCCATCCGTTGTTACGGAGAATGTACGATCGATACTAGGAAAGGCAAATGAGCTAGCGACTATCTCCCGCTACGATAGCATATACCGGGAGTGCTGCCTTATGCTATTCACTGAGACGTGGCTATCAGAACTAGCAGCAGATGCTAACATTGAACTGGAGGGTTTCCACGCAATACGGGCAGACCGAACACCAGACAGTGGGAAGGCAAGGGGCGGGGGAGTGATAATGTATGTTAATAACAACTGGTGCAGACCGGGACATATCACGGTTAAACAACAACACTGCAACAAGGACATGGAGTTGCTAGCTGTTAGCATACGGCCTACCTATCCCCCGAGAGAATACTCACACGTGATCTGCATTGTTATTTATGCAAATCCTACAGTGAATGCCGGGACAGCGCGTGACGTCATCCACTCAGTAACTGGCAGGCTGCAGACAGAACACCCAGATGCTCTTCTCCTCATCTCAGGCGACTTCAACCATGTTTCACTGTCTCCCATTCTACCCACGTTCACCCAGTATGTCACATGCCACACTAGAGACAATAAAACACTGGACTTATTCTACGCAAACACTAAGGAAGCGTACACCTCATCACCACTCCCCCCACTCGGGAGATCGGATCACAACTTGGTTCATCTCCGGCCGGTGTACAAACCCCTAGTGCACAGACAACCTCCGGTCATGCGCACATTGAAGTTATGGTCTGAGGAGGCAATGGACGCTCTAAAGGACTGTTTTGAAACCACTGCCTGGGAGCAGCTCTGCGAGCCACATGGTGAGGACATCGATGGCCTCACTCACACCATCACGGACTACATCAGCTTCTGTGTGGACAACACCGTTCCCACCAAGACCATACGGTGTTGCTCGAACAACAAACCCTGGATCAACCCTGAGATAAAAACACTTCTGAGAGAGAAGAAGAGGATCTTCAGGTTGGGGAACAGGGAGATGCTGAAGTCTGTACAGAGGGAGCTGAGGAGGAAGATCAGAGAAGGCAAGGACAGCTTCAGGAAGAAGATGGAGGACAAGCTGCAACAGAGCGACATCGGTGGGGTCTGGAGAAACCTTAAAACCATCTCTGGGCTCCAGAATACCTCCCCCCAGGCCACGGGGGGCAGGGAGTGGGCGAACAATCTGAACCTGTTTTTTTAATAGGTTTGACCAACCGCCCTCCCCCCAACTGCACAACAACCACTGCTGCCTCTGAAGACATCGAGTCCTGCTGCCCACACCCCACTCCACCATCACCCCTCCACTCCCAACACACAGCCCCCCAACATGACCCTCACTAAGACCCAGTTGAGGACGGAGCTGAGGAAAATCAAGGCGAGGAAGGCGTCGGGACCGGACAGCATCAGCGCAAAGCTCCTCAAGTCCTGTGCAGACCAGCTGTGTGGGATTGTGGAGCACATCTTCAACCTGAGCCTGAAGCTGGGGAGGGTACCACAGTTGTGGAAAACATCTTGTGTGGTACCTGTACCAAAGATTTCCCACCCCAAAGATCTGAACAGCTACAGACCAGTGGCCCTGACGTCCCACATGATGAAGACCCTGGAGAGACTGCTCCTTGCTCGCCTCCGCCCCCTGGTGGGACCAGCGATGGATCCACTCCAGTTCGCCTACCAGCATGGCATTGGGGTGGAGGATGCGGTGATCTTCCTCCTTCACCGTTCTCTGTCCCACCTGCAGAAGCCCGGGAATGCGGTGAGGATCATGTTCTTTGACTTCTCCAATGCTTTCAACACCATCCAACCGATGATCCTGAAGGACAAACTGCTGTGCGCAGGGGTGGACCAGCACCAGTCATCATGGATCCTGGACTACCTCACTAACCGGCCACAGTTTGTGAGAACCCGGGACTGTGTGTCCGACACGATCATCGGTAGCATGGGGGCCCCCCAGGGAACGGTTTTGGCTCCCTTCCTGTTCACCCTTTATACTGCGGACTTCTCACACAACACAACACACTGCCATCTACAGAAGTTCTCTGACGGCTCTGCGATCGTTGGCCTCATCGCCAGCAGAGATGAAGCTGAGTACAGAGGACTTATCCAGGACTTCGTGGACTGGTGCCATCGGAACTGCCTCCAGATCAACGTGAGGAAAATTAAGGAGCTGGTGGTGGACTGCCGCAGGCAAGGACAACCCCTCACAGCACCAGTAAATATACAGGGAACAGACATCGAGATGGTGACATCCTACAAGTACCTGGGTGTTCATCTGAACAATAAACTAGACTGGTTACACAATACTGACGCACTCTATGAGAAGGGACAGCGCAGGCTGTTCCTACTGAGGAGACTCAGGTCTTTTTGGTGTACAAGGGGTGCTCTTGAAGACATTCTACAACACGGTGGTGGCACCAGCCATCACTTTTGGAGTGGTCTGCTGGGGCAGTAGCGTTACAGCAGCCGATAGGAAGAGACTGAACAAACTGATCAAGAAAGCTAGCTCTGTCCTGGGACAATGCCTTGACCCAGTGGAGGAGATGGGAGAGAGAAGGATGGTGGCTAAACTGTCATCTCTGCTGGAGTCCAAGTCCCACCCTATGCAGGACATACTGAACGCAATGAGGAGCTCATTTAGCGGCAGACTACATCATCCTAGGTGCACAACCGAGAGGTTTTGCAGGTCTTTCCTACCTACGGCTGTCAGACTGTATAACCTAAGCAGGGCTGCTTGCTGAGATAGCAAAAAAACGTGACAACCTAATAGTAGTGAATGCAAAAGATGCAATAGACTTACACAATGGTCCCCTCTGGTATACAACTAGGAAAATACCGGTCGCTACGGAGGGTGACAATATGTATGGGTACATAATCATACCATGTAGGATAACTAAGTAGACGGTTATGCTGTTCATTCCATCTAGCTACAATGCTCCGCACTGTGTGTGTTTATATATTTATTCCATCTAACTACAATGCTCCGCACTGTGTGTGTTTATATATTTATATATTTATTCAATCTAGCTACAATGCTCCGCACTGTGTATGTTTATATATTTATTCCATCTACCTACAATGCTCCGCACTGTGTGTTTATATATTTATATATTTATATGTACATATGTATACTTGTTGCTCTTGTTTTTTCTTGTCTTCTGATTGTTGCTCTGAGTGTTGCTGTCCCTGTGCTGTTGCAATCCTGGAATTTCCCCATTGTGGGACTAATAAAGGCTTATCTTATCTTAAATGAGAAGAAAACTAAATTCAATTCAATTCAATTCAAGTTTATATAGCGTCATTTCACAACAACAGTCATCTCATAGCACTTTCAACTGTAGAGGAAACCCCCACAATTGTAGAAAGACCACAGCAATCAGGCAAAAGCACTTGGCGACGGTGGAGAGAAAAACTCCCTTTTAACAGAAAGAAATCTCCAGCAGAACCAGGCTCAGGGAGGGGCAGTCATCTGCTGTGACTGGCTGGGGGGTGAGGAGATAGAGAAGATGAAAAGAACAGACAGGTAGAGCAGCAAACAGCACAATGGGGACTCAGTCTATGGGAGAGAACAAACAGATGTTAGTGACCAGCAAAAATATTTCATTGAGAGTGAAGAAAGGAGTGAAGCCCAGTGCATCGTTGGAGGTCTCCTGGCTGTCTAAACCAATTAGCAGCATAACTAACGGAGGGTTCAGGGGCACCTGATCCCACCCTAACTATAGGCTATAGGAAGGTTTTAACCCTATTCTTAAAAACAGAGATCAAGTCTGACTCCCAAATCCAGATTGGCAGCTGGTTCCAAAGGAGAGGCGCTTAAAATTTGTGTTTATGTTTGCAAGTTTGGACAGGGGTTCTATATGTATGGCTATAAAGGTAGACAACCTGTAGAAACTAGTAAGATAAAGTGGAACAGAGAAAGCATGTGTCATGGAGGAGTCATGATGTTCCTAAAATCTACTCAGTGATGAAGCAAACATGACATTGATACTTGCATGTGTAAGATTAAAAGATGACATCACTAAAACCAGGCTTAGTCCAGAGGGGTATTGCATAAAAGTAGAATTAAGAAAACCAGGATAAGTGAAAAATCGTGACTTGACATAGTTGGACCTGTTTATCTGGCTTAGTCAGTTGCACCATTATTGAGCCAGGATGAGAAGAGAAAGCTATGTCAAGCCAGGTGTTGATAGCTGGGATAAGTGCACGTTCACGGCATCTTGCATCGGCCCTTGCACTCCGGTCAATTTTCCTAAAATTGCCAAAAAATAATGTGCCCAAAGTAAATCGAAAGCTGTTCTTCAACCCTTTGCAGCATCTTCATGGGGTTGGTCTCATTTAAAAGAAAACACTTTGAATTTTTTGGCAAAACAGTCATAATCTCTCTAAGTGCTCCGGCCACTGAGTTACAGTCATCTAAACATAGTGAACTTGAAGAAAATAAATTTGGCCTGGGTGTTTTTTTTGGATACAAATGCTTGCAAATAACACACAGCTTAAGATCCGGGCTGGAAAATGCAACAGAAATGTAGAACCAAGTGTTATCCAGCTGAGGTCCAAATTTTGTAACAATACCACAAAAAATGAATATATTACACAGCTTTTTACTCAGGTAGTTCCCAGGCGTTTTTGAACTATGCCATATTGTGCCAAATGGCACAGTTTGGAAAAACGTCTGTAACTTTTGAATGATTCAATGTAGAAGCTTCATTTTGGGCTCTAATGAAAGGTCACATTCAGGGCTGTGTCTGTGTGTGTGTGGGGGGGGGGGTGCCCCCCCCTCGCTACAGAGGACGGAGATCGGCCCTCGCTACATGACGGATTACACTCAGATGTGGCATGTTTCCACAGCAGCACAGTCACCGCGGCTTCCCCCCCCCTTGCTACTGTGTGTGTGTGGGGGGGGGGTTGTCCCCCCCCTTCCCTCGCTACAGAGGATGAAGATCGGCCATCGCTACATGACGGATTACACTCGGATGTGGCATGTTTCCACAGCAGCGCAGTCACCGCGGCTCCCCCACCCCCCGCTACAGAATAGTTGTGGCGGGGGGGGGCGTTCACGGTCCGGAGGCGTGCGCCGCACAGTTGTATTTTACTGATCGGTCAAAAGTCATTTTGGATTACAATTTTCAGGGATAAATAATAATTTAGCTTATAACACCTTACCTCTTCACAGCAGCAGAGTCCTGGCGAACTTCTCTTCCTCACTGTCAAGACGAACGCGACGCTGGTCCGCTCGTGGTTCTGGTCTCGCGACCCGATCAAAACATAATTCCATTATTGCGGTTTTGTGCTTCCATGATTGCGGTTTTTGGCGAACGATTTTTCAAAACAAATAACAGTGGTAATTAAAAAAAGACTGGCAAAGGCGTGTGTGTCACTCAGCCTTCGTCGTCAGCCTCCGTCGGTCTATGACCATGGAAGAAATCATAACGTCTACTCTGCTGGAACCAAAACAAAATAAGCACCGCCTGTGGCCGAACATGCCGGTGCGCGAATGGCACTCCCTGTCACACAGGTTGCATTTGTGGATGGTCTCCGTGCTGCTGGGTCTGTGGGGTTCTTCCTGCGTGTCCTTTTTTGATCCGCTGCAGCAGCCAGTCTTCACCCAGCCTTAAAAAAAAACAGCTTGCGAACTTCTCTGCTTCAATTGGCTCACTGCATTCACAGCGTTGGGAGGCGGGTCCTTCTGGCTAGGTTTTCAGTCATTGGTTCTTCAAGGTTTCAGAAACCCAATTCAAGGCTCTTATTAGTCGAATGAGAGGTCAATCAGATGAACTAATCTGTTCGCGGCTGTGTCTGTAGCTTTTATTTTCAGTGTGCGCTTGGACGCCATCACCACCTACATCACCACCATCAGGATCTCCATCATGCGTCCGAGAGTGCACGAGGGCGCTCTCGTGCGCCCTCGTGCGCTCTAGGACACAGAGACTTGCCCGTCCACGGTACAACGGCGTGCAAGAGGTTAAATAGACCACACGGTTGATCACAGAATCACTGATCCTACTGCAGATAAGACAGTAGACAAACACGAGCAGCAGATTTTTCACCAGCAGAACAGCAACTTCTCATGGAAACCTATGAGAAGGTGAAGCTATAATGTCTAAAAAAAAGGAAAAATGGCTGCTCTAAATAAAGAAAAAGAGAAATATTGTAGCATCTGGGAAATGCAACAGTAAAAGCTGATGGGAAATATTTAATGTCTAAAAGTGAGCATGTTCTCTTTAAGCAAATTGTGAAAACAAGTTAAATGGTAAGTTACTGTGCTAAAGTTTCTTGGTTGAGATTTTTTTTGTTGCAGTTTTTATGTCAGCACCATCAGTGTGAACACTGTTTTGGGGAGAACATCCCCCCCTTTGTTTTACTACTGAAAAGAGAGAATAAAGTAAGGTTAAGACAGATTGTATTTGTACTTTACTTTATACTTTATTGATCCCCAGAGGCGAAATTGACGGCATCCACCTGGTTGGACGAAGCAGCTACGGTACAGCGCTATCCCTTCACCATTCACACACACATTCACACCTAGGGCCACTTTAGAGTTTCCAATTAACCTAACCTGCGTGTTTTTGGCCTGTGGGAGGAAACCGGAGAACTCCCGCAGTAAACCCATGCAAACACAGGGAGAACATACAAACTCCACACAGATCACTGTTGGTCAGGGGCTGGGATCAAACCAGGGATCCCATGGCCAAGGGTGAGTTGCTGTGCTGCCACAGTGCTAACCACTGCCCCACCGCACCGCCCTGTTTGATGCTGTTTGGCCTCCCTCGGCTGTCCCTCTTGGGGCGGATGCCTGGCTCTCCTGGGGCTTGTTGGCCTCGGGACATTTGTGCTCTGTGGGGGTTGGTGGCATTGTCCTGCTTGCTCGGGGTTTCCGAGGGGGGTGTGTGTGCTATGACCGGCCACCCTCTTCGTATGTTTCCTGACAAACCACTCACAAGCCCACACTTAATTTGCGCACGCTCTCATACACATGCACACGTATGCACACACACACATACAGTTCAGCCCAGAAATATTTGGATAGTGACACAATCTTCATGATTTGGGCTCTGCATGCCACCACATCGGATTTGAAATGAAACAACTACAACGGAAGTTGTAGTTGTGCAGACTTTACGTGCACTTTACGTGCACTTTAGGTGCAGACTTTACGGTTTAATTCAAGGGGTTGAACAAAAATATATGATTAAACATGTAGGAATTGTAGCTATTTTTATACAAACGCTCCTCATTTCAGGGGCTCAAAAGTAATTGGACAAATAAACATAACCCTAAGTAAATTTTACTTTTCAATATTTTGTTGAGAATCCTTTGCAGGCAATGACTGCCTTAAGTCTGGAACCCATGTACATCACCAAACGCTGGGTTTCCTCCTTTGTGATGCTTTGCCAGGCCTTTACTGCAGCTGTCTTCAGTTGTTGCTTGTTTGTGGGTTTTTCTGCCTTAAGTTTTGTCTTGAGCAAGTGAAATTCATGCTCGATTGGGTTGCGATCTGGTGATTGACTCGGCCATTGCAGAATATTCCATTTCGTTACTTTAAAAAACTCCTGGGTTACTTTTGCAGTATGTTTTGGATCATTGGTGAAGCGCCGTCCAATCAACTTTGCTGCATTTGGCTGAATCTGAGCAGAAAGTATATCCCTATACACTTCAGAATTCATCCAGCTGCTTCTGTCTTTTGTCACATCATCAACAAACACAAGTGACCCAGTGCCATTGGAAGCATCACACTGCCTCCACCATGTTTTACAGAAGATTGGATCATGAGCTGTTCCAATTCTTCTCCAAACTTTCTTTTTCCCATCATTCTGGTACAGGTTGATCTTAGTCTCATCTGTCCAAAGAATGCTGTTCCAGAACTGGGCTGGCTTCTTCAGGTGTTTTTTGGCAAAGTCAATTCTGGCCTTTCTATTTTTGAGGCTGATTCATGGTTTGCACCTTGTGGTAAATCCTTTGTATTTACTCTCATGAAGTCTTCTCTTTATGGTAGACTTAGATACTGATACACCTACTTCCTGGAGAGTGTTCTTCACTTGCGTGGATGTTGTGAAGGGGTTGTTCTTCACCATGGAAAGGATTCTGTGATCATCCACCACTGTTGTCTTCCGTGGACGTCCAGGCCTTTTTGAGTTCCCAAGCTCACCAGTGCACTCTTTTTTTTCTCAGAATGTACCAAACTGTTGATGTGGCCACTCCTAACATTTCTGCTATCTCTCTGATGGATTTCTTCTTTTTTTTTTTTCAGCCTCAGGATGGTCTGTTTCACCTCCATTGAGAGCTCCTTTGACCGCATGTTGTGTGTTCACAGCAACAGCTTCCAAATGCAAACGCCACACCTGGAATCAACTCCAGACCTTTTAACTGCTTAACTGATGACAGGTTAACGAGGGAAGAACCCATGCAGTCTTATTTTTTTTTTTGCAGCCTTTTGAGTCAATTGTCCAATTACTTTTGGTCCCTTGAAAAAGAGGCGGCTACATATTAAAGAGCTGTAATTCCTAAACCCTTGCTCCAATTTGGATGTGAATACTCTCAAATTACAGCTGAGAGTCTGCACTTTAAGCCCATATTGATTTTATAATTGTATCCTGAATAGGTTTTCGTAAACAGCTAAAATAACAAAACTTGTGTCACTGTCCAAATATTTTTGGGCCTAACTGTATGCCTCTCCTTTAACAGGTGCAGATACCAGACTCGTGTGAGACCTCTTCAGTGGAAGAAACAGTCTGTCTTCTGTTTGTTTCAGTTGTTAGTTGGTTTGACTTCTTTGACTCCCCCCCCCATCGGGTCCTTTATAGGTGAAACAATTTAAATAAAGTATTGTTTTTATAGGAGGGGTTTATAACAATATACAGTACATACTGTATGTGCTGTATAAAGCTCCTTTTGGCAAAGTAAATCTGTTTAGCACAATAAGAGAAGCAGATTTCTGTTCTGCTCAACCGGCTGCCCGACAGGACAAGGGGAGAAAAAAAGATGGATGCTGTTTTAGTATTTTCATATTAAAGTTGTAATTTTTTTAATCTGTCCTTCATAAAGAACATCATCATCATCATAGCAGTCTGTCGGGGGCAACAATGACTGTTTCATTTAGGTCTGATCAAATGTGTCCAAAAAAGGATGTGGCATATGCACTGACTGACATTTCCTTACCTGCAGTGTAAGCAGGTAACGTAAATGTAAATTTGAATTAAGGTAAGGTAAATGTAAGCATTTGCATTACCTGCAAATGCAATATGATGGGGGAGGCATATCTGCCAGAGTCAAGTGCACATCTGCAGATGAAGAGACTGCTGATTGCCGTTTGCTGTTTTTTTTAAGGACAGTGCAAGTTAAACAACAATATCAATGTAAACTTGCCAGATTGTAGCCAGTGGCTAATTTCCATCTGTTTTCCAAGGGTTCAGTCACTCTTGCCTTTCCCTGCATGCAGTATGAAGCCTTACCACACCTGTTTGCTAAGCGACTCTTTATTATTGCTCCCATTTCCAGTGGGTTAAAACCACCATAAATGCTTTCATATCTCTACTGCTTTTTTTTTCCCGCACTTAAAGTACTTTAATAAGCTCGTGTTTCTCTCGGACACCAATGCTGGAAAACCACTCTGTCAACTGGAACACTCACGTCGACAAGGCGTTTCTGAACTCTGCATGGATGACGGTCACACGCATTGTTTGTGTGCGCACTTGCGGACCATCATTCCTTCATATTTTTTCTTAAATCTATATTTCCTTGGCGTGGCCTGGGCCACTCGGAGGTTGGTTCTGGGCCACTAATTGAATAGGCCTGCAGAAGAGCATGTAATGACAGTGAAAAGCACTGATTTCTCATAGCATTGACCCCTGCACTGACAAATAAGTCACTAGGATTAATCTTAGTCCGATTCTTAGCCTGCTCTGGACCAGGTGAGCTCCAGAGAATAAATATCCATAGCGGCTTGGCTGGGCTTAATTTATCCTACTTTTATGCATGCAAGTCAAGTATCGATAAACCCAGAATTACCTGAAAATCCTGGCTTAATCCCTTATCTTGGTTATATGTCATAACCCTCAGGTCAGATGTTTGCATCCACAATAACACGTAGCTTATATGAATAATCATTTCTATAGTTTCTTCAGCCTAGTTGCTGCACAAAAACACTTTTATGGTAGTGACAACCCCAGGAGAGGAAAAAGCATGACGAGATAGCACTGAAAGGTTGCTTTTTAATTACTGTATGTCTCACTATTGTATTATGTGGCTTAAACTGAGTTCTTCCTCTTCTTCTTTTAGATTTGATTGGCAGTTGGCACCCAGCTTACAGGTGCATTACCACCACTGACTTGATTATCATCACTCCACATTCCCGCACAAGGAGCTCTCACAAGGAACGCCAAACAACTCTATGTGTGAAAAATTATCCGTCCTTGGACTGTGTCCTCAACGGCGTTGAGCAGCTGGCCAGTCACCTGTTGTTGCACTGGCTCTTCCGGTGTCCGATATCAGCAATCGAGGGGAACACTGACCTCAGAGGGCTTGGGGGTATTGGAAGAGCCTGTTGCTATCTGGTTGGACTGACATATGCCCTTGACCTGAAGTACCCCAAAAACCTCAAATACACCTTTCAGGTCTTGCAGAAAGTTCCACCGGAGCTGGATCCTGGAACACTGTCAAATAAGGTTCAGAGACTGAAAAACTACTTGCACATGTTGTTGAGCAAGACGCTGCTGGGAGGTTTTCCCATTTGCAAGTTTGTTTGTTATAATGTTTAATTGATTGATGGTAACTTGCATAAGTTTAGTTGAGGCCAAAAATGTTTATAGAAATTCAGAAATTATCATGATTGTGATTTATTTTTTTGGTTTAAAGTGACTTTTGTCTGTGGTTCTTAAAGAAGTCTAAGTTGGAGCTTGGGAAGAATAAGAACAGCATTACAGCTGTGTTAACCCCTTGAACTCTGAATTCCGCGGGCGGTCACGTCTCTGCATCTTAGTGCGTCTCAGTGCGCACTGGAAAAAAAAAAGCTGTATTTCCGGTCTTCCAGTACAGACAGCCTTGTTACAACCTGAGAAAAAAGCTGTGTAATATATTCATTTTTTGTGGTATTTTTACAAAATTTTATCTGAGCTTGAAAACACTTGGTTCTACATTTCTGTTGTGTTTTCCAGCCAGTATCTGACAGCTGTATGTTATTTGCAAGCATTTGTATCTAAAAAAAAAAAAACACCCAGGCGAACTTTCTTGTTACTCAGTGGCAGGAGCATTTAGAGAGATTATGACTGTTTTGCCAAAAAATTCAGTGTTTTCTTTTAAATGAGACTAACCCCATGAAGTTGCTGCAAAGGGTTGAAGAACAGCTTTTGATTTACTTTGGGCATGTTGTTTTTAGGCGTTTTTAGGGAAGTTGAACAGAGTTCAACAGGTTAAACACTGCATTTTCAGATTTTTGTTTATTCAGCTAACTAGCTGGCGGCAGTGGCTCAGGAGGTAGAGCAGGTAGTCCAATAAACGGATGGTTGGCGGTTCGAATCCCGCTCCCCCCAGATTGTGTCCCTGGGCAATACACTTTATCCACCTTGCCTCCAGTGTCCATAACACTGGGTATGAATGTGCATAATTGTTCTGTGGTGGCCGGAGAGGCCGTTGGTGGGGACTGGCAGCCATGTTTCCGTCAGCCTGCCCCAGGGCAGCTGTGGCTACAATAGTAGCTTGCCCCTACCATTGTCTGTCTGGAGTGAATGAATAATGTATCTATTTGTAAAAGCGTCTGAGTGTTTATGATAAAGCGCTACATAAATCTGATGCATTATCACTCTATATATAATTCAAGAAATCTCTGTGCCTCTGTCTGTGTGTCATGACAAAGATCATAGGACTGCCTATGATGTTCCTATGATGCCTACATGATGTCCTATGATGTTCCTATGTATAAGGAGTTCTGAACAACTCGTGTGAAAAAATTATCCGTACTTAGACTGCATCACTCACGATCAAAGTACTCGCTATGACATCATCAAAGATCATAGGACTTGCTATGACACCATCAAAGATCAAAGGCAGGCATCACCGAATGAGTGCTGACGTGCTTGCTTACACCTGCTTTCTATGGGCATGCACAGGTAGGCACTAGTAATAATAATAAACATGATCACTAGAAATACATGACTTAAGAGGAAAACACAGAGAAGCATACTAACAAAGGGCGAGGACGTGGCTGAATAGTGATTTACAACATGATCCATCTCGGCCGCACCTCGGACACAGTCCAAGGACGGATAATTTTTTCATACATAAGGAGTTGTTCAGAACTCCTTATACAAAGATATAAAGTGATGATAATCAAGTCAGTGGCGGTAATGCACCTGTAGGCTGGTTGCCAACCACCAAACAAATCTAAAAGAAGAAGAACGCATGTCCTGAGAATAACAGAAAGATCACATAAAGTGAGGACATTAGCACAGCCATGTCTAAACCCTTACAATGCCAATATTAGCAAAATTAGAGTTAAATCCATAACATCACTGTTGCAACAGTAACAAATTGTTTAAAAGTTGTTTTATTAAACAACTACAGACAAAAAGTGCCATCATTAATGGTTTGCTAAAGCTGTACACTGGCTAGTTAGCTGAATAAACAAAAATATGAAGACAGAAAAAACCCAAGAGATCACAGCTAAAGACAAGACATTAATAACTAGTGCCTACCTGTGCATGCCTGAAAAGATCATAGGACTGCCTATGATGTTCCTATGATGTCTACATGATGTCCTATGATGTTCCTTCGTATAAGGAGTTCTGAACAAAAAAAAATTGAAAAAATTATCCATCCTTGGACTGCATCACTCACGATCATGGGACTTGCTACGACATCATCAAAGAGCTTTGTACTCACTATGACATCTTCAAAGATCATAAGACTCACTATGACATCAAAGATCAAAGGCAGTCATCACTCATGATCATAGGACTTGCTATGACATCATCAAAGATCATAGGACTCGCTATGCCATCATCAAAGATCAAACACAGGCATCACTCACGATCATAGGACTCGCTATGACATCAGAGATCATAGGACTCACTACGACATCATCAAAGATCAAATGCAGGGATCATAGGACTTGCTATGCCATCAAAGATCATAGGACTCAGTATGACATCAAAGACAAAGGCAGTCATCACTCACGATCATAGGACTCACTATGACATCATCAAATTTCATAGGCCTCGCTATGACGCCATCAAAGATCAAAGGCAGGCATCACTGAGTGAGTGCTGACGTGCTTGCTTACACCCTTGCTTACACCTGCTTTCTACGGGCATGCACAGGTAGGCACTAGTTATTATTAATGTCTTGTCTTTAGCTGTGATCTCTTGGGTTTTGTCTGTCTTCATATTTTTGTTTATTCAGCTAACTAGCCAGTGTACAGCTTTAACAAACCAATGCCAGTATTTTAGTATTTAGCAAACCAATGCCAGTATTTTGCTAATACTGGCATGGTAAGGGTTTAGACATGGCTGTGCTCATGTCCTCACTTTATGTGATCTTTCTGATATTCTCAGGACATGTGTTCAGCCCTGTCATCGCCCTCTGTAAGTATGCTTCTCTGTGTTTTCCTCTTAAGTCATGTATTTCTAGTGATCATAGTTATTATTATTATTATTACTAGTGCCTACCTGTGCATGCCCGTAGAAAGCAGGTTTAAGCAAGGGTGTAAGCAAGCACGTCAGCATTCATTCAGTGATGCCTGCCTTTGATCTGTGATGGTGTCATAGCGAGTCCTATGATCTTTGATGTAATAGCAAATCCTATGATCGTGAGTGATGGTCTATATGACATCATACAGACATCATGTTATGATCTTTTAGCGAGTTCTATGGTCATGACACACAGACAGACACACAGAGATTTCTTGAATTATAGAGTGATTTGCCAGTTAAGTTCAAAGTCTGTGTTCACCATGGTCCTGGTCCTGTCTCTCCCGGCCCTCTGTTCATGTCCCATGTGTTACTATTTTGCTCCTTTTGCACCAGCTCCTCTTGTTTTCATTACCACTAGCCACTACCCTTTCTGTCTGTACAGCCTCACCCTTCCTGTTTGGTAGCTGCTCCCCTGTTGTCTCCTAATTAGTCCCAGCTGTCCTATCTTTAGTCAATTATCTGTTCTCACCTGTCCTGTGTCTGCTAATTATTCCCCTGTCTATACATTGTGTGTGCCTTTCTTTGTCAGATGTGTCATCATTAATGTCTTCATGTCCGTCTTGTTAGTAACTCATGTCTATTATCCCAGTCTAGTCTAACTTAGCCAGTCGTACTGTTTGCCTTTTGTTGCCATTTGCAGCCCACGCGCTGTCATTTGTATTTAAGTCTTTATTAGTGATGGGTCCGGCAACACCGATGCGTCGAGCTCATAGAGCGAAACCCTGTGTCGGTGCGTGTCAGTGCGTATTGCTTTAAGAAAGTCACGTGACCGATACAGTACCTGTATCGGTCACGTGACGCTAGCGCGTCGAAACACTGACGGGCCAGCGTTTATAAGGAAGCGCATCTGTCAACGGGATGCATTTGCCCAAAGACTCTCGTATGTGTTGCGGACGGTCCTTGTGCAAATTTATCACAAATTATGGAGCACGAGCAGCCTCAAGGAAAAAGAAAGGTTTCCGCCGTGTGGGACCATTTTGATCTGATATCGGAAAATAAGGTATTTAAAAATAGTATTTTTAAAATACTATTTTCTTTGTTTTAATTTCCTTGTTGTTTCATCCTGTTCCTCTCAGAGTTTCCACTTGATCTATCTGAATTCAAATTCATTTGAAAGTGACTCTTAGTTTACTCTTCATATTTTCTGCAGGCTAAATGTCGCATTTGTTCGACAGAGCTGTCGTATTTAAACATGAGCACCTCCTCAATGCTGAGACATTATAGGGCCAGCAGGCATGAAAATGAAGTCCCGGATACACCCAGGATAGACTCAGGTATACAGCCCTTCTACTACTTACTCTCAGTTGCTTTATTGATAATTAATTCCTATTAATTTATTCTTTACTTCATTTTAAACCATCAAGCTTCCAGGTAGCAGATCCTGGATGAGGCTCTGCTGAATTTCATCGTGAAGGACTGCCAGCCCCTCAGCATTGTGGAGAGTGAAGGGTTCAGGAAACTGGTTCAGGCCCTTCAGACCTCATATGTTTTGCCAACCAGAAAGGTTTGTGGAAATTATCTAAAGTAGTAGTTGATATATCCAATTTATTTAATCTTTAATTTAAATATATGGATTTGCTTTTGGTTTGACTTGGTGTAATTTTCAGACCATCAAACAAATGGTGGCCAAAAAGTACAAGGAGGAACGGGAACGAGTGAAAAAGGAAGTACAGCAAGCTGTGGCAGTGAGTATAACAGCTGACATGTGAACATGGAGGCGTACTTGGCTCTTACCTGTCACTACATTAATGAGAATTTGCAGTTGTGTACGTCTGTGTTGGGAGTGCAATACTTTCCACAAAGTCACACTGCTGACAATTTGGCCCAAGTCAAAAGGGGCATGATGGAGGACTGGGCCATAACCTATAAAGTAAAGTGTTTTGTGACCGACGCAGCACCAAACATGATTGCATCCACTAGACAGCTCCAAATTCGGCACTCAATTTGCATTGCACATAGTCTCAATTTAGACGGGACCATCTTCACAACAGCTGTCTGCACCCACTTCAGCCATGTTATTCAGCATTATTTGTTTGTTGTTTGGAAATCATGTACTAAAATACCAGTTTGTTGTTTTTTAGATAATCTTTGGCAACATTTCAACATCGAAGTGGGCAGGCAGACCAAAAGTGCCACAGCTGATGCCATCCAGGAGGTGCAGAGATACCTGGCAGAAGGCAATATTGCCAGGTCCCAGGATCCTTTGAGATACTGGGACAACCAAAAGACCATCTATCCAAACCTCTTTCAGCTTTCCTTACAATTTCTCTGCACTCCAGCCTCATCTGTGCCGTGTGAGCGGGTGTTTTCTACAGCTGGAGAAGTTGTATCAAAAAAGCGTAACAGACTCAATTTCAAAACGTTGGAAAAGCTTTTTTGTTTTTAATAAAAATTTGTAAAAAAAAAAAAAAAATCTCAGTCCACAAGCATCTTCATTCACAACACATTCACTTAGATTTTCACGTTATGATACATGTTCACATTATTTATTGACTGTATCTAAAAAATCAACGATATTTGAAATTAAAATGAAGATATGTAGCGCCCATAATGGTAACATTATGTAGCTCACATATTTCACTGCAGAGACCCAAGCATAGAAGGACTTTAAGCTTGCGGTGTGTATTGACATCATGCCTCAGATGGACAATGAGTCTGGACCACCTGCGGACTTGGGAAGAAGTCAGAGGATCTGGAGCAAGAGCCTGAAAGGACTGTCTGACCTCCTGGGGTCAGACAGAAGAGCAAAGAGGACTTTGAAGTGACTGAGTGTAAATGGAAGGATTTGACTTGATTGTGTGATTCTGTGTTTGATGTGTGGGTATAAATATATGTGGGTTTACCACAGCTCTTCCTCTTTTTTCCTGACTGAGAGAGAGAGAGAGCTGGGGAGTTGAGATGAATAAACCATACTGAGAAATTATCCAGTCTCATCATTTCATGATCCCCACATTGGTGACCAAGACGTACGATGCCGGGAGAACGTTACCCTGATCCAGATTCACCGGAGACCGACCGCACGAGCACAGGCTCGATTAAGCTCCCCGAGTTCTGGCAAGACAACCCGCACTCATGGTTCCAACACGCGGAATCGTGGTTCGTGCTTGGGGGAATATCAGCAGATGACACCAAGTTTCATAATGTCATCGCAAGACTCGACAGCCGCACAGCTCGATGTGTGCGGAGCCTGGTGCAGCAGCCGCCCGCTGCTGGCAAGTAGGACGCGCTGAAAGCCGCCCTCATCGAGAGTTTTGTGCCATCAGCCGAGGTGAGGGCCAGGCAGCTTCTGGACCTGCGCGACAGAGGAGGACGCAGAACGACCGACCTCATGGAGGACATGCTGCAGCTGATCGGGACAGACAACGATGCGTTTCTGTTCAAACGCATCTTCTTGAGGACCCTCCCAGCACACATGAGAGGTACCCTGTTTGGCATGAGGTGTGTGAACCAGCAAGACTTCCGCGCGCTGGCCAGGGAAGCGCAGCGGCTCCTCGACGCCTGCGACGAGCAGGAGACTTCCGTGGCAGCAGCAGACCTCAGCGCGGCAGCCGGAGGCAGTGAGTAGCCGGGGGCAGCAGGAGCAACCCCAGGGACGACGGCAGCGGCGCGGTCCCGAGGCAGAGGAGGGGACGGCCTCTGTTTTTACCATCGACGCTTCGCTGAGAAGGCGCACAGATGCATCCCGCCGTGCAGTTTCAAGAAACAGGGAAACGCCCGGACCAGGGGTCGTTAGCAGCTTCGACTCTCGGTGAACAGAACAAGCTGCTTTATCTAACAGACGCGGGCTCCGGGCGGCAAGTCCTCGTGGACGCCGGAGCCCAGAGGAGTTTTATCACCGCGACCTATGCGGATCGTGTGGTGGGGCCCCGCGGAGATGGAGCGACGGCGGCGAACGGCTCGTCGATCAAAACGTTCGGGGAAAGAACTCTACGCCTGTCTTTGCACGGCCGCACCTATGAATGGACCTTCATAGTAGCGGCGGTGAGTTTCAACATGTTAGGCGCTGACTTTTTGTGCTCACATGGCTTGTTAGTGGATCTGGTTAATAGACGCCTAGTAAATGCACTCTCCTTTTGTTCTATCCCTTGTGCAGCTCGAGTGTCCCCGCCGCCAGTACAGACCAACGTCGCTACAGCAGGTGGTAAGTTTCACACTCTTCTAACCCAGTTCCCAGCACTCACAGTTCCCACGTTTTCAGCTAAGGCTGCGAAGCACGGGGTGGAACACTTTATCACCACAAGTGGCCCACCAGTTTTTGCGAAAGCTCGGCACTTGGATGCAGCTAAGCTCTCCACTGCGCGCGAGGAGTTCGCCAATCTGGAAAGGTTGGGCATAATTCGCCGCTCGAAGAGCGCTTGGGCCTCCCCCCTGCATATGGTGCCTAAGGCTGATGGCTCGTGGAGACCTTGTGGTGATTACCGCAGGTTAAGCAATGCCACAGCGCAGGACCGCTACCCAATTCCGCATATCCAGGATTTTTCAATGCACTTAGCGAAGGCGCGCATTTTTTCTAAAATAGACCTGGTCCGCGGTTATCATCAGGTCCCGGTTCGACCTGAGGACATTCCCAAAACAGCGGTAATAACCCCATTCGGGCTTTTTGAATTTTTACGCATGCCTTTTGGCCTTAAAGGCGCCGTGCAAACTTTCCAACGAATGATGGATGCCGTGTTGCGCGACCTCCCTTTCGTTTTTGTCTACTTGGACGATATTTCAGTCACCAGTGCCTCCGAGGAGGAACACGAAAAACACCTCACCACGGTTTTTCAGCGGTTGGGAGCGCACGGGTTGATAATCAACCTGGCCAAGTGCCATTTTGGCGTAGCGCAAATCGATTTTTTAGGACACCGCGTCTCCCCAGAGGGAGCAATCCCTCTGCCGGCCAAAGTACACGCAGTGGCGGAGTTTCCCCAGCCACAAACGATCAAAGCGTTGCAAGAGTTTTTAGGAATGGTAAATTTTTATAACCGTTTCATACCCCACGCAGCGCAGCTTATGCAACCGTTATACGCCGCGCTTAAAAAGCAGAAGCCTCCAATGCGATCGAGTGGTCCCCAGAGCGGGAGCGCGCATTCACAGAGGTTAAAAAAGCACTGGCAGATGCAGAACTGCTGGCTCACCCAGACCCATCAGCCCGCATAGCGCTAACCACCGACGCGTCAGATGTGGCAATAGGGGCCGTTGTAGAGCAGCAAGTCGCCGGGGTTTGGCAACCGCTTGCTTTTTTCAGCAGGTCCTTGCGCGATGCTGAGCGGAAATACAGCGCGTTTGACAGGGAGCTGCTAGCGCTCCACCTGGCCATTCACCATTTCCAGTTCTGGCTGGAGGGGCGACGTTTCACCGCGTTTGTCGACCACAAACCGCTCACTTTTGCAATGTCCAAAATTTCAGAACCGTGGTCAGGACAGCAGCACAGACAGCTGGCCGCAATTTCGGAATTTACCACCGATATTCAGCACGTAGCCGGTAAACTCAACGTAGTAGCGGACTGTCTCTCAGGCGCGGTAACAGCGCCTGTCCGCGCGGAAGCGGCCTGTACTACCGCAGACGCGGGGCGGGGTAACAGCGCAGACGCGCACGCGGCCCCTGTTCACGTGGGGATAGATTATGCAGCCATGGCAGCAGAGCAGAGCAGAGACGCAGACGTGCGCGCGCTCCTGTCTGGACCAACAGGGTTAAGGCTGGAGAGCAAAAGTTTACAAACCGGTTCACCCCCTCTAATCCGCGACATATCCACCGGGCGACTGCGCCCGGTGGTACCGGCCGCGTGGCGCCGTCGCGTTTTTGACGCGGTGCACTCCCTGGCGCACCCGGGAGTACGCGCTTCGGTGAAAATAGTAGCGGAGAAGTTTGTTTGGCCAAGCCTGCGCAAGCACGTGAAAGAGTGGGTGAAAGCCTGCATGGCTTGCCAGCGGGCCAAAGTCCACAGGCACACGAAGGCCCCTTTAGAACCGTTCCACATTCCGGCTGAGAGATTCGATCATGTGCACATAGACCTAGTGGGCCCCCTGCCGCCGTCACAAGGGTTCACACATCTCTTGACAATGGTGGACCGAACCACACGTTGGCCGGAAGTGGTCCCGTTAACGTCGACCACAGCGGCAGAGGTGGCTCGCGCTTTTTTAACAGCCTGGGTAGCGCGGTTCGGGGTTCCGTCGGCTATTACGTCCGATAGGGGACCTCAATTTGTGTCGGAGCTGTGGTCAGCAATGGCCAGCGGCTTAGGAGCCGCAGTCCACGGCACTACCGCTTATCACCCCCAGGCCAACGGTTTATGCGAGCGTTTTCACAGGTCTTTGAAGGCAGCCCTCAGAGCGTCGCTCACGGATGCAGATTGGGTAAACAAACTACCACGGGTTTTATTGGGGTTGCGTTCGGCACCCAAAGAGGACTTAGATGCCTCATCCGCAGAATTGGTTTTTGTGCAACCTCTCAGGCTGCCCGGCGAGTTCCTACCAGCCCATGCGGCACCAGGGCGCCCCCGGTGCGGGGACCTCTGATTGGCACGGGAGCAGAAATGCTCCCAGGCCCCGCTCATCACACTTTTCCACGTGTTTTCGTTTCCAAGGCTCTACAAAACGCTGAATTTGTTTTTGTCAGGCACGACGCTCAGCGACACAGTCTCCGCCCACCATATGACGGTCCATTTCGAGTGCTGGAAACCGGGGAAAAATATTTTGTGCTAGATTTGGGGGGCAGGAAAGAAACAATCAGTATTGATAGATTAAAGCCTGCCTTTGTGTTGCATGACGAATTTGTACGACTGGCGAGGACGCCTCGACGCGGCAGACCACCCAGGGAATGGCCCCTGGAGCCCCTGCAGGGGACAAATAACCTTTCTCCCCCTCATTCCACAGATTCGCCGCAGGACGGCACAACACAGACTGTGAAACCTGCGTACAGCAAGTTTGGGAGGAGGTTGAAGCCCAGACTACAGGCAGAGTGATGTGTATTTCGTTCAAACTGTGTAGGCCGTGCTGTAAATTCCGCATGTGGGGGGTGACATATGCTGTATTGCCATTAAGATACGGTTATCGGGTGTGTCCATTCTTTGGCGTTTGGGGGGGAGTGATGTAGCGCCCATAATGGTAACATTATGTAGCTCACATATTTCACTGCAGAGACCCAAGCATAGAAGGACTTTAAGCTTGCGGTGTGTATTGACATCACGCCTCAGATGGACAATGAGTCTGGACCACCTGCGGACTTGAGAAGAAGTCAGAGGATCTGGAGCGAGAGCCTGAAAGGACTGTCTGACCTCCTGGGGTCAGACAGAAGAGCAAAGAGGACTTTGAAGTGATTGAGTGTAAATGGAAGGATTTGACTTGATTGTGTGATTCTGTGTTTGATGTGTGGGTATAAATGTATGTGGGTTTACCGCAGCTCTTCCTCTTTTTTCCTGACAGAGAGAGAGAGCTGGGGAGTTGAGATGAATAAACCATACTGAGAAATTATCCAGTCTCATCATTTCATGATCCCCACAGATATAAAATAATACAATATAAAATACAATGACTTAAATTATATACTGCTCAAAAAAATAAAGGGAACACTAAACATCCTAGATTTGAATGAAATATTCTTATTAAATACTTTGTTCTTTACATAGTTGAATGTGCTGACAACAAAATCACACAACAGCATGTGAAACTGATTGTCAATCATTGTTGCTTCCTAAGTGGACAGTTTGAGGGACAGTGTTCCCATTATTTTTTTGGAGCAGTATATTATTGTATATACTAGGTCATCAAATCAGTGTCAGTTGAGTCTGTCAACTAGGTTGCCTGTAGGGATTTTTAAGGTCCAGCAGGTGTCAGTATTCAGTGACACAGTATCAACACAGTTTTGCAATGTGTCGAAACGCATCATGACGCCTCATGGACCCATCACTAGTTAAATCATTGTTTCTGCACCTTATCTCTGCCTGCATCTGAGTCCTGTCCCTTCACCACCACACCTGCTCATCAGAAGTAGATTCCTGACAGGCATGGTTATGTCACTGTTAATAAATGTTACAAAAGGTTACTGTGTATTGTTTTTTTAAAATCTGATTTCATTGAGATATTGGCTCAAGGTGCTACTAAGGGTAAATACTGTTTAAAAAATGAAGTGCAAAAAATTTATTTGGATAATTAAGTGTCAAGAATGAGTTAAAGTCGGGTGAAAGCACTTAGCAGATGTAGTAGATTTGTTTGGTTTAAACTACCTTCATTTTCAGTTACATCTACACAATTTATTTAATAGTGTTCACTTAGGGTTTCTACTGCACTAATCAGAATTTAATAATATCTACTCAGTTTTATTTGATATTGTACTAAATGCAATTTGTAAGATTGTTGTTCCCCAAAAGATTTGGATAGAATATTGATAGACTGTACATGGAGAAAAAAAGCCACATTACCTCAGAAAAGACATTATTAAGAAAAGCAAAAACCTTGGTTGTTGAAATGCAATTTTTCTGTTTGTCTGCACAAAGTACGTCTGCTTACTCCGCCATCTTGGATCTCCCCCGACCTTCCCGCCACATTGTGGGGTTGGGGGTTTGTTTGTGACAGCCGCTGCAGAGGTGTTGTTTGGGGCTGGGGAAAATAGGTGACCCTGTTGATGCCTGTCCAAAATTATGCAAATAAAATATTTGACAAATGCTCATGTTGTCATTATTTATGTTTGTTTTTCATACAGTTGTTACTCAGGGAGATTTGTGAAATTGTTGTAGCGAAAATATAGCAAAAATGTCACAGCAGCCTGTCACATTTTAATCAGGGCAAACCCCGATTAAAATGTGACAGCGATGGGATGGGCTCATTCGTATTATATTTTATTTCACAATTATTTTTTACAATAAGGTGTGCACCTGCAAGACTTAAATATATGCCATGACAAAGGGAGGAGTATGACAAAGTTAGGTTTACTTCCAACATTATGGGGAGAAGTGTTTCACATCGTTGCATGTTGATGTAAAATTATGGTTGGACAAAACAAAAAATATTCTGTAGTTCAAGATGCTGTATAGCTCACGCAAAAAGCACGTTTTGCAAGTCAGTTAAACCAGAATCAACGTAGGTTCAGGTACAGTGCTAGTAGTAGTTTTATTATTGGTGATTAAGGCTTTTTTTTAATATTAAACTTTTAGTAATATGTGGATTAAATGCCTTAGATATATTTGTATGAGTCACATCGGTATGAGAAACAAACGATGGGAAAGAAACAATGACAACACGAGCATTTGTCAAATATTAACCTTGACATAATTTTCGGACAATCATCAGCACACCCACTTATATTTCCCACCTGTAGCAGCTGTTATCACAAGTTAATCTGAATGAATGAATGAATGAATGAATCTTTATTTTGGATAGATTAAAAGTAGAGATTAAAAAGAAACAGAATAATATAACAAAGGGGGAAAGAAAATCCAACAAGGTCAAATTAGACAACTAGAAAAGCACTCGGAGAGCGCAGACCTCCGCCAAGCGCCACAGTTCCCCCCATACAGTGTTTGTGTGTACGTTTTCAGATTCCTTGACCATGAAAACATATGACTAGCAATTGGATTGACAATGATAGGATTAGTGGTTCAGTAGTTATTCACGAAAATCACATTTTCCGTAATGGCGGTTTTCTTCTGGACGGTGATCCGGATCACCACCAAAATCTAATCATCTGTAGGATACCCCATTTCTGACAATCTCTGAAAATTTCATGAAAATCCGTCCATAACTTTTTGAGTTATCTTGCTAACAAACAAACAGACAGACAAACAGACAGACAGACAAACCAACACTGATGAAAACATAACCTCCTTGGCGGAGGTAATAACTCCTCTGATTATACAGTTCAACATAAGTTATCCGAAATGGGTGATGGCTGAAGCCGCAGCTTACGTATATTGCCCACCCATATTCCATCCAAGAATTCAAAAGGAAAACAAAACAAGAGCGATTACAATTCAGAACAAAGCTAAGACAAAATGTGACAAAAAACTAAGCAACAACACAACGCAAACTGGATATAACAATCCTTATGTGATTTTACATGTCATCTTGTATATATGTTTGGAGTATTTCTTCCTTTAGTTTTTGTTTAAATTGTCCAAGCGTTGTACATGATTTTAATTCAGGTCCAAAATTGTTCCATAATCTGACTCCTTGCACTGAAACACAGTGTTGCTTGGTGGTAGTTCTCACTGAAGGTTTTTGAAATATACATGTTCCTCTGAAATGATATTGTTTCTCCCTTATTTGGAACAACTTTTGGATATTTGCGGGCAGTGATAGATTCTTCACTTTAAACATTATTACTGCAGTTTTAAAGTCAACCAGATCTTTTAACTTGAGAGCTTTTAATTTAAGAAAAAGTGGGTTTGTTGGTTCCCTGTAAGCAGCTTTGTTTATTATTCTAATAGCTCTCTTCTGAAGCATAAAGGCTGGATATATGTTTGTTTTATATGTATTTCCCCATACTTCAGTACAATATGTCATGTATGGGAGTATTAATGAATGATAAAAAGTATATAGTGTGGGTTGATTCAGCAAATATTTCACTCTGTGTAGTATTGCAATTGATTTGGATATTTTACCTTTAATATAATTAATATGTGATTTCCAACACAGTTTATTATCAATTATTACTCCAAGAAATTTAGTTTCGGATACCATTTCAATCTCTACACCATTTACACTGAGTTTAGATACTAATGTGGGTAACCCCCACAACATACTGGGACAAGCAGAGCGCTCAGCTGGAGCAATTGGCAGAACAATGGCTGATATCAATAGGCAGCCTCTCTTTGTCTAGTTCAGGCGCCAGCCTGCTGTTATGTATGACTTCCTGCTCTGTACTCAAATGCAAATGTCCCATGCCTTCCTGCAGTTTCTTTGATGATAACATGCCTTTCATGTATTGTCTGTAACTGGGTATTTAAGTGACTGAATATCATATGCTCACTCTCTCTCTCACTGCTCATCTGACTGCACGCATTCCCTATCTGTTGGAGAGCCTCCGGGCTCGCTCCGGCGCGCATGCACGGCGCTGGAGTGAGTTCTCGTGATGGCGTTATGATTAATAAAATCCCTTAAAAACTCTCAGTTCGCCGCTTATTATTTCATGCCGCCACACTAAGTTGTTGTGATGGTTGTTAAAAACTATAAATTTTGTCTTACTTAAATTGAGCGTTAATTTGTTTGAATCAAACCACATTATAAGCTTTCCTAATTCCTTTCCGAGTGTATCCAAAAGTTGTTCCAAATTACTTCCACTGCATAATAGATTAGTGTCATCGGCAAACAATATTAAATCCATTTTTTCTGAAACTTTACATATATCATTTATATATATATTGAATAACAATGGTCCCAAAACTGAACCCTGTGGGACTCCACAAGTAACCTTCAGTAACTGTGAGTTTTTGTTACCAACACATACATACTGATATCTATTCTTTAAGTAACTACATAACCAGGACAGTGCTACCCCCCTAATACCACAATTTTGTACTTTCTTTAATAATAAATTATGATCCACTGTATCAAATGCTTTTTTAAGATCCAGGAATACCCCAACTGAATACTCTTTATTTTCAATGGCAGTTGATATTTTTTCTATAAATTCCATTAGAGCAAATGCAGTTGTCCTCTTGTGTCTGAACCCATATTGCTGCTCACACAATAAATTATTCTTCAGTATGAAGTTGTCAATTCTCTCATAGAATATTTTTTCAAGTATCTTGGAAAATTGCGGCAATAGTGAAATTGGTCTATAGTTTGAAAGTTCCCCTCTGTCACCCGTCTTGTATATTGGAATTACTTTTGCTATTTTCATTGCATTGGGAAATATACCTGTTTGGAGAGACAGGTTACAGATATACGTCAGTGGTTTCACTAAGAATTCAATAATAGTTTTGACTAAGAGCATGTCAATACCATCACAGTTTGTAGATGTTTTACTTATAAACGATTTAACAATTTCAATGACCTCTCTCTCGTCTGTGTTCTTTATGAAAATGGAGTCTTTTACAGCAGTGTTTTTGCTTATTATTGTAACGTGCTGCTCGACATGGCGACGTCCCACCGGGAGATTCGAACTCACGCCTCCCGCTCCGGAGTCCCGCACCCTACCTGTGTCGCCAATAGGGTCAACCCACTTGGCAAGCCAAGTAGGGTGCTCATATTGAGTTCGCTACACTACTCCCCTCTGGTTCTCGACATCGTCCCGATGTCAGCGCCCCATTACTGCTTTGGGCAGGAGATCCCACTTCTGACACCAGTGTAACGTGCTGCTCGACATGGCGACGTCCCACCGGGAGATTCGAACTCACGCCTCCCGCTCCGGAGTCCCGCACCCTACCTGTGTCGCCAATAGGGTCAACCCACTTGGCAAGCCAAGTAGGGTGCTCATATTGAGTTCGCTACATTATTAATCTAACGGCAGCAACGAAACACAAACCAGCAAAACTGATATGAATACAACTCACTGAGGCGTTCTGGGTGGAAAAACTGACACACCAGCCACTTCACAGTGGAAGAACGGCCATTTATTCCAAGATTACGTGAAAGAGATGTTTTAATAGCGCAACACAAGCGCATCTGTTCAGCCTCCCCAGTGAATCCATCGCCAGTTAAACCGACACACCGTCTGTCATTATTGTGACAGATTAAATTAACTTCAAAGCTGCAACAAACAACCGTGCGCACACGAGAAAAGCAAGAACAAGTATCTACAACAAATTTTGTCCTACCTTTGCTGTTTTGTCGTTATAAATCACATTTGAGAGGCAACACACAGGACCCAGCTGGAGCCGTTTGTAGCGGAGACTGAACCCACAGGATGCCTCACCAAATCGCACTGCTGAAGTCATTCAAAGTTGGTCAGCCCTCGAAGGCCCCCTACTGGCCTGAGGCTGTAAGCATTTATCTGCCGCACAGCACCTCTGCCTATTTTTTATTTTATTAATTTAAAAAAAAAAAGAGGACTTGCCGCTGCCCCCCTCCCAACAGGGGGTGCCCTAGGCAAAGGCCTAGGTCACCTATGCCCTGGGCCTGCCCTGATATAGTATAAAGCACATTTGTGCTGCAAGGTTTACATAACATTCTTCCTCTTGCATTTTTGTATGCATACACTATTTTTGGGGAATTTATGTTAATAAATTTGTCTGTGGTGTAACCTGATCGTGGATCCATCTCTTCTCCGTGCGCTGCGTAAAAGCGCACAGAAACGCGACAGTGTGTGCTCATGAGCGTAATTTCACCAATGTTTGGACTGATTTCTGATTTTTCAAAACGTCAGTAAAAGTTGGTCCAAACGTTATAGTGTGAACCCAGCTAAACAGAGTATGGTGGAATTCCAGTCAAAGAACAATATACATACCTGGCCATTACAATTTGTAAAGATACACAGCAACGGTGTAATCTCAACTTCATACCAGTTATAGAAAAAAACTAAAAAGAAGTTAAAACTCGTGGCTCATGAGGGAAATCTCTATTTATGGGTGGGTATTGTTATCCAAATCTGAAGGCATCTCAAGATCTGTTTACCTTTCTTTAACACTTTTTGTTCCCCAAAAGATTTGGATAGAATATTGATAGACTGTACATGGAGAAAAAAAAAGCCACATTACCTCAGAAAAGACATTATGAAGAAAAGCAAAAACCTTGGTTGTCTTGAAGTCTTGGACTACAGCACCTTTAACAATGCCTTTAAAATAAAATGGATGATACAGTTTTTGAAAAACCTGATGGTATGTGGCATGCATTCCCTGCATATTTATTTAATTAAGTAGGGGGTCTTGACTTTTTGTTGAAATGTAATTTTTCTGTTTGGAAAATCCCCATTGAGATGGTATGTTTTCATAGACAAGCATACAAGCATGATTTTAGTCCTCATAGATACTTTATTTGGAATAATAAAGATATAGTAATTAAAAAAATCTATATTTTAATGGCAGCTGGTTGAGAATGGGATTCTGTTAATAGGCCAACTTTTAAACAAGGATGGTGTTCTGTTAAATTACCACGAATTCATAAACAAATTTGGTTTGTCTGTCACATCCAAAGAATTCACGACAGTTCAAAACGCAATTCCTGGGACCACTTTATAGTTGTTAAAACATTGTGATTTTCAACTTAGAGTTCAATGTAGCTCTGAAGTTTTATTGAAGATGTTAACATTAAAAGCAAAAAGTGCAATAACAGGCACGTCAGAAATACTTTAATTGAAAAGGCAACTCCTGATGCAAAGTTTTACTGGATGTCTAAGTTTAGTGAATTAAACTGGAAAAAAGTCTGTATGATTTCATACAAGTTTTGCATCAGTAATAAAATCAAAGAGGTATCATTCAAAATCTTACAAAGAATTTATCCAGTTGAAGAGGTCTTGGTGGAAATGTTTAAAACTGATATTGACACTGCCTGTGAATTCTGTAAATTGGAAAAAGAAACTTTATTTCACTTATTTTTTCATTGCACACAAATTTGTTTTGGATGAACATACAGTGCATCCGGAAAGTACTCATAGCGCTTCATTTTTTCCACATTTTGTTATGTTACAGCCTTATTCCAAAATGATTTTAATTCATTTTTCCCCTCAAAATTCTACACACAATACCCCATAATGACAATGTGAAAAAAAAGTTTTGTTGGTTTTTTTTTGAGATTTTTGCAAATTTCTTAAAAATAAAAAAACTAAGAAATCACAAGTACGTGAGTATTCACAGCCTTTGCCATGAAGCTCAAAACTGAGCTCAGGTGCATCCTGTTTCCACTGATCATCCTTGAGATGTTTCTACGGCTTAATTGGAGTCCACCTGTAGTAAATTCAGTTGACTGGACATGATTTGGAAAGACACACACCTGTCTATTGAGTTTTTGCATATGACGTCAGGGGGCGTGCCGCACTGGCCCGTTAGAGTGTGCCGCCATATTGGATGGCAGGAAACAACAGCAGCAGCAGGGTGAAACAAACCACATAGCTCACATGTACCTACAAACTCGGCAAAATGGTGTTCTCCTGTTGTTCCCCCTGATAAGGGGTTAAGCGGGGAATTAAATGGCCGGTGTGAAATGCAAAAAAAAAAAAAAAAAAGTTGGATTTTTGAATAATTACCTTCACTGACGTAATCTCTCGCTTTCTCATAACGGGCTGCACGGTGGAGCAGTGGTTTAGCACTGTGGCAGCACAGTTTACCTTCGGCCGGGGGATCGCGGGGATCATGAGACCGTGGGCTCGATCCCAGCCCCCGACCAACAGTGAGCTGTGTGGAGTTTGCATGTTCTCCCCGTGTTGCGTGGGTTTACTCCGGGGTTTCTCCGGTTTCCTCCCGCATACCAAAAACATGTAGGTTTAGGGTGCTCGCGCACGCAGCGGCCGGTGGCTTGACACCAGACTGCAAACCAAATCTACCTACAGGTACAAATAAGTAACAAAAAAAAAAAAAAAAAAAAACTTTCTGAGTTGGGTCTGGTTTGGGGGCGCCTCTCTGCTTGCTACAAAGGACAATGCACACATTTCTCCCATTGTCATTGGGAGAAAACTATTGTAAATGTGCATAAAATCAGGTACGTTTTAACGCGGCGCGCCGTGGAGAGCCTTTAAAAAAAAAAAAACACGCAGCGCGCTTCACTCACCTCCGAGTCCGAGGAGCTGCTGTTGTTTTCCGACTCGTTCACCAGCGAGGACTTCACATCATCCAGATCCCTTTCCGCTGACACGTTTTCCGATATCTTTTCCTCCTGCTCCCCTTCGTCTTTGAAAGATATCATCTCATCGTTTGCCCCCAAATCATCCCCGCTGAGCAGATTACTGGCAGTCATTGTTCTGCTAATTGCTCCAGCTGTGCACTCTGCTTGTCCGTGGGGGTTACCCCACACCCGCCACCTCCGTTCAACTGAGGCATTTCGGCACACCAGAGGAGCGCACGGGAGCAAGATTAAAAACACTTGTCTGCTGTTATGACTGCTGACAATGACTCCACTGAATCTGACACAGACATTGCAGACACAGTGTCAGAGGCCACAGTGTCAGTTGTTGAAGAGGATGATAGGGATGTTATTATGTCAGACTGTGACTGTGTGTTCTCCTCACTCATTCTGAACAAACTCAAACAGTACAAGTTACGCCTGGGTTGTCACAGTGCAACTGCTGTTCTTGCCATCCAAGATGGCGGCACCTACGGCGTGTTTATGTTTACCCCCGCGAGTCACGTGAATTTTACGAGCCTACGCAAAAACTCTATATAAGGTCCCACAGTTGACAGTGCATGTCAGAGCACAAACCAAGCATGAAGCCAAAGGAATATGTAGACTTCTAAGACAGGATTTTCTCCAGGCACAAATCTAGGGAAGAATACAAAAAAAATTTCTGCTGTTTTGAAAGTCCCAATGAGCACAGTGGCCTCCATCATCTGTAAATGGAAGAAGTTCGGAACAACCAGGACTCTTCCTAGAGCTGGCCAGCCGTCTAAACTGAGCAATCAGGGGAGAAGGGGAGAGAGGTTTACCTTCTAGAAGGACAACCATCTCTGCAGCAATTCACCACCGAGGCCTGTATAGTAGAGTGGCCAGACGGAAGCCACTGCTTAGTAAAAGGCACATGGCAGCCCACCTGGAGTTTGCCAAAAGGCACCTGAAGGACTCTCAGACCATGAGAAACAAAATTCCCTGGTCTGATGAGAGAAAGATTGAACTCTTTTGGCGTGAATGCCAGGCGTCACGTTTGGAGGAAACCAAGCAGTGTTATGATAGTGTTATGTCTTAACCCTCCTGTTGTCCTCGGGTCAAAATGACCCGCTACTGTGTTAAAAACCAAAAAAAATCCCCCTAAACAATATTTTTTCAACTTAAAATTTTATGACTTTTCCTAGATTGACCCCAACATTAGGATAAGTGAATTGTTGCCTTTATTCACATTTCCATGTAAGCTGTACAAAAAAAGTTACAAAGGTCGTCTTCGGGTCAAAATGACCCGACAGTCAAACTGAGTTGAAATCATGGTCACTGAGTTATTTACACACCACAGAATGTGAGAATGTTTTCGTTCTGTCTCAGATCAATCAGTAGCAGACGTAAACAACACAATAGCAGACGTAAACAAGACAAGACAGGTGGCCTTCTCGTGGACTGCAGTGCCTTTGATCGGTCTCAGATCAATCAGTAGCAGACGTAAACAAGACAAGACAGGTGGATTTCCAGAGGTTATAAAGGTGCTGCAGATGACAGTACCCCAAATTCTCTCTGTGCTGAAGCCATGAGTGCGCGTTATACCATCGAACAGGCTATAGAGCTGATTTTTTCAGATGTCCAGCAAGACAACTCTGATTCAGAAGAGGAAGTGGAGGATGTATCAGAAAAAGAAGATAGGGAGGAATACAACCCAGAGCATGATGAATCATCTTCAGAAGAAGAAGAAAACCCTGCAGCTGAAAGAGAGACTTTCCTTTCAAAAAAACAGCAAAATAACATGGTCCTCGGCAGCATATGACCAACACGGCAGGGAGGCAGAACAAAATGTCAAAGATGACCCCAGGACCCACAAGGTATGCCGTTTCTCATGCCCATGACATTGTCTCTACATTCTACCTGTTCATCACACCAGCAATACAAAAAATAATCCTGGAGATGACAAATCTGGAGGGTTTTCGCAAATATGGAGACAGCTGGAAAAAGATGGATGAGACTGACCTGCAGGCCTACTTAGGGCTGCTAATCTTAGCAGGTGTATACAGGTCCTGAAGTGAGGCTGCATCTAGTCGTCCTATGATGATCAGGCAGAGATCATAGGCATCCTATGATGTCCTATAAACGTGGCAGACACGCACACACACAGACACAAAGAAATTTCTTGCTTTAAAATTCAATTAAGCTGCTTATATTGGGGGTTTAGTGAAGACGGGTCATTTTGACCCGGAGGATATGGGGTGTATACAGAATATGAGGACAACAGGAGGGTTAATAATGGAAGACATGAGCCATGTTGTACCGAGCAATGAACTGACCTTTATTAAGATGAACACAGAATATACATACCAGCCGTAGCCCGCCTGATGTCACCACACTGACTGCCTGGCATTGGCTATGGCAAGCCCCAAGGGCCAAATCCCTGTATCACCCCCCCACCCTTACAAAACATGAAAGGCACTGAAAGGGTTATGAAAAGTTAGAGTGCCAAAATAATAATTCTGTAGGTAATCTCCCATTATGCTGTACACATATTCTATACATATTCTGTTTACATACTTATGAACAAATGTGTTAAACCTGATAAACAGGAATTAGGCAGAGCTATAGAGCCCTCTTTCTACTCTCTCTCTCTCTCCTTTCCTTTAGTCAAGTGTAATACTTCAGTTACACACCCAAACCAACACCCACACATACACTGTTGATCGTACATTCTAGAAGACAGTGACGTGAACAGAGGATGGCCTGTTCACATCAGAGTTAAATTGGCCAATCAGATAGTCACGTACAAGCCCATCCTATCGTACGGAGTTGGTCTAACCAACCCAGGAAGATGAATGTAGTTGCACCCGGAAGTCGTGGTCAGTCTGGCAATGCTCCAGACAGGGCTGCGTCACGCTGCACCCAGTGCTGCTTGCTTTGCATGTGACTTCTAAATAAATGTTATATTGTGGAGAGTGCAAATAAACGGAGGCAGACTTATGCAGCAGATGACTTTATTCACTCTCACATCAGTCATACACAGAAAAAGCATATATCAATAAACCAGGGTCTCTCCTTCTATATCATCTGCCCATTTCACATCTGCATGACATCTCGCATCACAATACATTCAACCCTTCTCCCCCCACTGGTTCTTCCTGCTACCTCACCATAATCTCTCTCATCTACATACCTATTGTCCTTCTCTGTTTACCCTCTGCATCCAGTCTGAGATGATTAACCCAGTCTCTCTACACGGTCCCCCTCAGAATCTCAGACCGAGTTTCAGTCCTCACGTCCTTTTTGCTTCAGTCTCCTCCCATATCTGCTGTAACGGGGGTTTTCCGCCTCCGTGGTGCTGTTGTGCCGGCAGGGGGCTCCTGGGGGTGTGTCTGCCTGCGGGTGGGCAATGGCGAGGGGGGGGAAACCTTCGACTTGCCTGTCTGGCTGCTCTGATGAATCATTTACCTGGGGAGTTCTCATTGGGGGTTTTCCACGCCGAGGGGCCCGAGCTAACATCACTTGCTCGTTCGCCACCACAAAGGCAGGCTTAAGTCTGTCTATACATATTTTCTCCCAACGATCCCCCAAGTCTAACAAAAAATGTTTGTCCCTGGGCACTCTGAACGGGCCATCGTAGGGTGGGCGCAAGGGAGGGCGGTGGGCATCATGCCTGACAAACATGAACGCCGCATTCTTCAAAGTTTTTGGCACAAAAGCGCGTGGAAAACAGTGGTGGGCCGGGCCCGGCAGCGTGCCTGTGTCTGTGCTATGCTGCAAACGCTGAGATGGACAGTTGTCCAGCGCGGGATTATCTGGCAAAAATTCCCCGGGCAGCCGCAGTGGCTGAGAAAAAAAAAGCTCCGCCGGGGAAGCCTCCAAATCCTCTTTTGGTGCGGAACGCAACCCCAATAAAACCCACGGCAACCGGTCTACCCAATTTGCATCCATTCAGCAAAGCCCTGAGCGCTGCTTTCAGTGATCTATGGAAACGCTCGCATGACCCATTGGCCTGTGGGTTGTACGCGGCTGTGCGATGAATTGCAACACCCAGGCTACGGGCCATCGTGGACCAGAGGTCGGAAACAAACTGAGGGCCTCTATCGGACGTGATGTCCGACGGGATGCCAAAATGTTCCACCCATGTCATCAAAAAAGCGCACGCCATGTCCACGGACGTGGTTGCCGAAAGCGGGACTGCTTCTGGCCAGCGTGTGGTGCGGTCCACCACTGTCAGAAGGTGCGTGCACCCCTGCGATGGCGGGTGGGGGCCCACGAGGTCCACATGAACATGGTCAAACCTCTTAGCCGGTATACGAAACGGCTCCAAAGGAGCTTTCGTGCATCTGTGTACTTTGGCTCGTTGGCACGCTACGCAGGCTGCAGCCCACTCTTTCACTGGTTTGCGCAGGCCTGGCCATACAAACTTTGCTCCCACCATTTTGACTGACGCGCGCACTCCTGGGTGCGCCAGAGTGTGAACTGACTCAAACACTCGGCAGCACCAAGCAACTGGGACCACTGGGCGCGGGCGTCCCATGGAGACGTCACAGATTAGGGGGGGCTGCAGTCTTGCAGTACTCTGCTCTCAAGCCTTAACCCTGTTGGTCCAGACTGGAGCACGCACACATCCGTATCACCAATCTGCTCTGCGGCCATGGCTGTATAATCTATCCCCACACAGACCGGGGCCACTACTGTGCGCGAGAGGCAGTCCGCCACCACATTCAGTTTACCCGACATATGCTGAATATCGGTCGTAAACTCCGAGATCGCGGCCGGCTGTCTCGGCTGCCGGCCCGACCATGGTTCCGAAACCTTGGCCATCGCGAACGTTAGCGGCTTGTGGTCCACGAACGCGGTGAAGCTGCGCCCTTCCAGCCAGAACTGGAAGTGGCGTATGGCCAGGTGGAGAGCCAGCAACTCTTTGTCGAACGCGCTGTATTTACGCTCACTGTCGCGCAAAGCCCTGCTGAAAAAAGTGAGCGGCTGCCAAGAACCGGCAACACGTTGCTGCACGACGGCCCCTATGGCCACATCCAAGGCGTCGGTAGTGAGCGCTATCCGGGCCGCCGGGTCCGGGTGCGCCAACAGTGCGGCGTTTACCAGGGCTGTTTTAACCTCAGAGAACACCTGCTCCCGCTCCGGAGTCCATTCGACTCTGTCTGCGGGTTTCCATTTCTTGAGTGTGGCGTACAATGACTGCATGAGCTGAGCTGTGCAGGGGAGGAACCGGTTAAAAAAGCGCCCTGACCCGTCTGAGGCCGGGGAAAATTCGCCACGGCGCGCACCTTGTCGGGCAAGGGTATTGCTCCCTCCGGTGAGACGTGGTGCCCCAAAAAATAAATCTGTGTCACGCCGAACTGGCATTTCGCCGGGTTGATTATTAACCCATGCTCCTCCAACCTCCAGAAAACCATCCTGAGGTGGGCTACGTGCTCGTCCTCGGACGCACTGGCCACCAGGATGTCATCCAGGTAGACGAACACATACAGCAGATCGCGCAACACCGCATCCATCATGAGTTGGAATGTCTGTGCTGCGCCTTTTAATCCAAAGGGCATGCGTAAAAACTCAAACAAGCCAAACAGAGTTATTACTGCTGTTTTGGGCATGTCCTCCGCATGCACCGGGACCTGGTGGTAACCACGGACCAGGTCTATTTTAGAAAAAATGCGTGCCCCGGCGAGGTGAACGGAAAAATCCTGAATATGGGGAATCGGGTAGCGGTCGTGCGCTGTGGCGTTATTCAACCTGCGGAAATCTCTGCACGGTCGCCATGATCCCTTGGCCTTAGGGACCATGTGTAGCAGGGATGCCCATGGGCTGTTTGAGCGCCTGATGATGCCCAACCTTTCCAAGTTGGCAAACTCCTCACGCTCTATGGCCAGTTTAGCTGCGTCCAGGTGCCGAGGTTGTGCGAAAACGGGCGGCCCATTGGTGGTGATAAAGTGTTCCACCCCGTGTTTAGTGCTGGGCGCTGAAAACGTCGGGACCGTGAGTGCTGGGAACTGAGTGAGCAGTGTGTGGAACTTACCGCCTGGAGCTGTGACGTTGGCTTGTGTTATTGGCCCGGCCCCTCGAGCTGTACAGGGGAGAGAATCAAAAGACATTGCATTAACCAGGCGTCTGTTAGCAACATCGACTAGCAACCCATGTGCACACAGAAAATCAGCTCCCAGGATTGGGAAACTCAATGCCGCTATGACAAAAGTCCACTCGTACATACGGCCGTATAGGGATAAAGTCAGTGTCCTCTCACCAAAAGTCTTAATGTCCGAGCCGTTTACGGCTACCAGCTGGGGGCCGCTAGCTCTCGCTAGCCGGTCGGCGTAGGACGGCAGGATGAGGCTTTTTTGGGAGCCGGTGTCTACGAGGAACCGTCTCCCCGAGTGCGAGTCCATCACATAGAGCAGCTTGTTTTCTTCACCAGCGGTCGCAGCTGCTACTGACTGCCGGCCTTGGCGTTTCCCGAACGCTTGAATTGGCACGATGGCACACATCTGCGTGCGTTCTCTCCAAAGCAGCGGTGGTAGAAGCAGAGCGTGACTCTCTGGCGCTTCCTGGCCCCCGCTGCCGCTACCGTCGCTGGCTCCTCGCCTCCGCTGGTCGTCTCGCTGGGTTCCGACGCCGCTGCGTTCACTGTGAGGGCTCTGGCAGTGAGGATGATCTGATCTGCCTCCTGGGCTAGCGCCCAGTAGTCACGCGCGACCAGCAACAGCGAATTGGCAAGAACCGCTCTCGCCTCTGTTGGGAGGTTCCAGAGGAAAAGGTGGGCAAACAGAAAATGCCTGTCGTCCATGCCCATCAATGCCAACATCTTCTCCATCAGTTTGACCGCCGGCCCATCTCCTAACTCGGAGCGCCTCAGGAGCCTCTCTGCTCTCTCACAGTCTGAGAGCGTGTAGCGCCGGGTCAGCGCGGCCTTGAGAGCCCCGTATTTGTCGTGGGCTGGAGGCTGTTGGAGCAGGCTTGCTACTTGCTGAGACGTGCGAGCGTCCAGCGCTGCAACCACATAGTAATATCTGGTGTTGTCTACCGTTATTCCCCGGAGGGCGAACTGAGCCTCGGTGTGGTGGAACCAAGACCGCGGGTCGTGCAGCCAAAAGTCTGGTAGTTTGACCGAAACAGCGCACACGTTGCTAGGAGTTCCCGTCCGGGCCATCTCTGGGATGCTTGCCGTGTTGCTGGGGCTTCCCGTCCAGGCCGACTCCGGGGTTCTTGCCTCGTGTTCCATAATTCGTCAAGGGGTCACCAGTGTGGAGAGTGTAAATAACAGAGGCAGATTTATGCAGCAGACGACTTTATTCACTCTCACATCAGTCATACACAGTAAAAGCATATCTCAATACACCAGGGGTTCTCCTTTTATATCAACCGCCCATCTCACATCTGCATGACATCTCGCATCACAATACATTCATCCCTTCTCCCCCAACTCCTTCTTCCTGCTACCTCACCATAATCTCTCTCATCTCCATGCCTATTGTCCTTCTCTGTTTACCCTCTGCATCCAGTCTGAGATGATTAACCCAGCCTCTACACCACACTAAATTAACTTCAAAGCTGCAACAAACAACCGTGCACACACAGACACACACAAGAAAAGCAAGAACAAGCATCTACAACAAATTTTGTCCTACCTTTGCTGTTTTGTCGTTATAAATCACATTTGAGAGGCAACACACAGGACCCAGTTGGAGCTGTTTGTTGCAGAGACTGAATCCACAGGATGCCTCACCAAATTGCACTGCTGAAGTGATTCAAAGTTGGTCAGCTCTCGAAGGCCCCCTACTGGCCTTAGGCTGTAAGCATTTATCTGCTGCACAGCACATCTGCCTATTTTTTATTTTATTAATTTAAAAAAAATTGAGGACTTGCAGCTGCCCCCCTCCCAACAGGGGGTGCCCTAGGCAAAGGCTTAGGTCACCTATGCCCTGGGCCTGCCCTGATATAGTATAAAGCACATTTGTGCTGCTAGGTTTACATAGCAACATGGATCTACGAGGGGGAACTGAAATTGGGATGGTTCAAAAGATCGATCCAACTATTTGAATCAATCCATGTTTGACTCAACCAGTATCGATCCACAAAATCCATGGTTTGATCTATTAATATCACAATTTTACAGTCTGTGTGTGGAGGAACAAATAAGTTCAGGCGAGATGCTAGGAGCTGGAAGGTTTCAGTTTTATTTCCTCCATCATGAGACACACTGTAGCGCTGTGCGCTGTGCTGTGTGTGCTGTGTGTGCTGTGTGTGTGTGCGTCCTGTGTGTGCATGTCTGTGGCATGTATAGTAAGCTCTTTTATACAGACAAGAGAGAATGCATGGCACATTTGCATATTGATATACATATCAGTTAATACATATCAATTGCGTGATTTACTGGGCCCGGACTTCCTCTCCTTAATCCAGGGATGTATAACAATAGCCATTGTTCTGATTGTCTCCTAGGGGCTCTCTGTCCGTATGCAAATTGTTCTGCTTCCTGCTGCCTAGCTGAGTGTGAAGACTGAATGTCCATGCAGATTGTGGTGGGTCACCACAGGGCTCCCCCCCCCAGAACACTCAGCAGGGGGTGTGACACCCCCCCCCCCGTTTGGCTCCAGCTCCGGTAGAACTGTTGGAGGGCATGTCAGTCCGTGAGGGGGAGGGGGAGGGGTGGAAAGGGCAGTGTGCTCCGCTCCAAGTTCCAGCACGTTGAACGGCCGTGGATTGTGGGAGCACGGGCTGGTGCGCAGTCGTGCGTAATGGAACAAGACGGCAATCGGCCAGCTTGAGTGAGGTGCTGGAAAAGCTCTGTGCAGGAGGAGGGGGAGGGGTGTGGGAGTAAGCGAGTGCCGGCCCGGGACGTCAAAGGTGTCTGGGCCGTGCAAAAATTGTGTGTGGATCCAAAATGGTGAGGGACTTTCCCGTTAAGCCTGGTGGAGATCCACAGCGGCTGTGAAAAAAAATTATACCTCTGACTCTTTCGCGGCTCGATCCAGCGAGGATGTGGGGAAGATGAGCGGCCAAATTCCCCGAGGATGCGTAGCGGCTGTGAAACAACTGCAGCTGTGTGAGGCTGTTTGGCTTTAGGTGTGGGAGCAGCCCTAAAGTCATCGGGGAAAGCAATCGGCAAAATTCCCATTGTGCGCCATGGCTGAGAAACCCATACAACGTCCTGTGTGCGGGCTGCACGTCTGCTCCAGGTGCTTGAGCAGCCCTGAAGGTTCCGAGGGTGGCGATCGGCCGTTTTTCTCGGGCATGTGCAGCGGCGGAGGACGATGTATCAGTCTGTGGAGCCAGTTTTGCCCATGCCTGGTGCGTGCTTGGCGCAGTGACCACATAACTGGCAGTTGCGCTATCCTCGTAATCCTGCGGTGAGCGTGCGGTGCTTCAGTGCGTGGGAGGTCCGCTGTCCGGAGTTTAGTCAGAGTCGGGGAGCTCGGTGGAAATCAGCGCAGTCGGCGTCGATGATTGTCCCTGTTCAGGCTGCTTCCTTCGTTCGCTTGTGTCGTTCATGGTGCATTTTGGTCCCCATCCAAATACTAACCAAAATAGACCCTGCTTGGCTTACAAGATCAGGGGTGTCTGGGGATACTCAGAACCCAGGGTATGGCTGGCAATAAAAAGACGCAACACAGAGAGAAATTTGTAAAATGTACTTTTAGTCAAATAGTGCTTTTTAAATGTAAAGCACAATTGAGAACTTAATTTATATATTGAGAACTTAATCTATATTTGCACCCTTCCCCCAATAACAAATAACAAATTGCTGTATATGTAGTTACAGTCAGAGTGAGAGGGTGCCCTTGTTTCAGGTTAGATCAGCAGCAATTCACAATGTCTGTGCACGTCCCTGCTTGTCTTAATGTAATTTACCAACCTTCTGAGGGCATATGTAGGACAAGACAACATCAATCATATTTTTAATAACAGGAGTTGGTGGGTGGAGGTTGTGGGGCAAATAATGGGCAAGGACCATCTCCCAAGCATCCACTAGATGAACTTTCAATCCTTTAAATACGGCTCTGAGCACCTTGTCACGCTGTAGAGCGAACCAGTCACTGATGAGCAGTGTCTCAGAGAGACTTAGAGCTTTGGGGTTTGCAGTCCGGATGATGACCAGTGTACCTGGAGCCCTAGACATCAGCCTCTGAACTGCGCTGCGGATGCCCTGCAACCGACGGATGTAAACTTCAATGGGGTAAGTGCTGAAATGTGCCCAAATGCTAATAACGATGACAGTGTCGGGGCCTCCATTTATATGATCCAACTCATTGGCAATATACCGCAGCTCACTGACTGGCACAGGACTAAATCGGATAGGAGGCCCATGGCAGCAGTATGTGACCAAGATATTATTTACATAGTCCAGGGCCATGTGAGGTCCAATCTTTTTTTTGCTGTGCAAGTCAAACGTCTTGAGATCTACAAGCATGAAAACATAAATTGTTATTTATCTTCATTCAGTAAAATTTAACTGTTGTCATAAAAGCCAGTGAGACAACTACCTGGTGATACTTCGGTGAGGTGTTCAAACCATTGCCTGATGGTGGAGTCTCCATGCAGGTGGAGCTTCTTTCCTTTCAGACACTGACTGATGGCTGAGGATGTGTTGAACTGCTGAACTGTGGTTCCATCTAGTGCTCGCCAAACACCCTGGTAGTAATATCCAGAGGGTCCAGACTTCACAATGCTGCTCTTAATCTGTGCTTGACCTGAGAACAATGTTTATTATTAAATAATGCATTTATACTTGATGAAATTCTCCTTTAAAAAGAAAACTCTTAGCCTGGCATTCATGTACTGCCATCCTGTCAAAGAATATTTTCAACGATATAATATACGTAGCACTAAAGAGCCATTGTTAATTAGCAGCTCATAAGTTGTGTAGTATCTTCTACTGTTAGTTTTAAAGCAATATTATCTAAGATTTTCACTTTAAAGTGACACACCAGTGAACATCAAAATTTTTTTAACATGTCTGTGACATGTTCTTTATGACTTACAAGACATATCAAGAGCAAAATCACTCTCATGTGTCACGTCTGTGTTTTTCTGCTTTGAAAGCTCAGTTAAGCAACTCCCCTTGGAAACAGGCAAGTTTAGATGGAGCATTTCTGTAATGCCATGATAGCAGCCAAACCAATCTGGACTAAGCACTGGCTGTTCAAATTTGCTAGCTTGCAGATGTCATGGTTTTCGCCCCGGTGGGGCAGAGAGCTGGACTCATATGTGAAGCGAGTGTTTAACATGATTTAATTAACACACAAAATAAAGCAGCAGGGGAGTTGCAATACAAAACAGGATACAGGCTTGACAAGCAAAACTTCGGGTCAGATCAGATCAGGCAGAACAGAACAGAGGTGTGTAGATTCAGGTCAAAATGATTAATGATGCAGCACCCTGGTGAGGGGCTGCAACCCTTAAATAACAGGTGGACAATTTAACAGAACACAAAACAGCTGTGAGTAACTAAGAACACAACAATGCAGGAAAGGACCAGACCAGGGAGGAAAATAAACACATTAAATCCAAACCCAAGATAGAACCTCATAAACAGAATGACAAACAGGACCAAAATAATAGTGAATACAGAAAACCAGAAAATAAACTCAAAGCAAGGATGAGGGTTGGAGACCATGGCCTGGTGACAAGAAATATAAATTACAACAGAAGGATTCTTCTTCTTCTTCTTCTTCTTCTTCTTTTAGATCTGATTGGTGGTTGGCAACCAGATGGCTCCAACCCACATCCTGACAGTACCCCCCTCTTAAGGGGCAGCTTCTAGACAACCCAAGGTAACACCAAACACAAAAAACCCCTAAAGAACCCCCTAGGGCGGGTGGTGGGGGTTCAAGGCCAGGAGGGTCAACCCCCCCCCCCCCACACACACACACACAGACTCCAAAGTCAAAAATCCCTCCAGTTATTAAGTCCATGACCCCAAAGTCCAGACAAAACAGGTCAGGTGGTCTACTCCAATCCAAGGACCACTGGACAAAAAAACAGATAGATCTAGCAGCCTCTCAGAATTCCAGAGCCACCAGATCGTGGGACAAAATAGTTCAGGTGGTCTACCTGAATCCACCAGACCCCAAATCAAAGCACAAGGTGGGTCGGGTAGCCTGTCAAAATCCCAGGGCCACAAGATCTGAAAACCAGGCAGTTCAGGTGGTCTTCCTGAGTCCCTGGACCCCCAGATCAGAGCACGGAGCAGGTCCAGAGATAACTGTAGGAGCACTTTAACCCCAGGTTAAAATGACATAGAATTTTCAGACAGGGGAGCTGATAACAAAGAACCCATAAACTCAAGAGATGATAACATGAAAACTTTAAATTCAGGAGATGACACCATGGAAACTCTAAATTCTGGAGACGTCATAGATGTCCTAATCACAGGAGCTTAAGGTTCTGAAGGCAACACGGGGGCTGTTTGCTCAGAAACCGACACAGGAGTTCTTTGCTCAGAAGCTAACACCGAGGCATCACACTAAGGGGACAATGACATGAAAGCTACACCCTCAAAAACGTCAACTTCAGGAGATGACAACATAGACAGTTTAACCTCTGGAGATGACAAAATAGACAGTTTTACCTCTGGAGATGACAACATAGACCATTTAACCTCTGGAGATGACAATATAGACAGTTTAAAGTTTGGAGATGACGACATAGGCAGTTTAACCTCTGGAAATGGCAACATGGTTAGTTTAACCTCTGGAAATGACAACACAGACAGTGTAATCTCTGGAGATGACAACACAGAAACCTCAAACTCAAGACACATCATTGATGCCGTAATCTCAGAAGGAAACTCAGGAGATGTCATAGATGCCCTAACCACAGAAGGAAACACAGGAGCTATAAGCTTAGAAAGCCACACAAGAGCTATCTGCTCTGAAGCCAACACAGGAGCTCTCTGCTGTGAAGCTAACACAGGAGCTCTCAGCTCTAAAGCTAACATATAAATTCTCTGCTCTAAAGCTAACACAGAAGCTCTCTGCTCTAAAGCTAACACAGGAGCATAATACTCAGGGGAAAGTGACATGAAAACTTTACTCCCAGAAACTTCAACCTCAGAGGGCAGATCAGGTTAGCGACTCACTGTTTAACTCATTAAATTATCTGAATCATGAATGGAGGGAGCTGGGCAGATGTGCAACAGAACAAACCAGGGGTGAATTTGTATGGTATGCAAGTATGAGTGTTTGTGTGTCTGCGGTCAATGACAAGGTTCCTCCGTTACATCATCCCCCGCCGCACGAAGGTTGGTGACGTATGGCAACCTGGAAAGAAAATCTGCTACTACATTGGCTTTTTCAGACCGATGCCGGATAGTAAACTTGAAAGACTGCAGCAACAGGTACTAATGGGTAAGGCAACTGTTTTGATCTTTCATACTATTAATCCATGTGAGAGCTCAATGATCAGGGTCAAGGTCAAACTCTTGTCCCAGCAAGTAGTAATGTAGGCTTTCCAAGGCCCACTTAATGGCCAAACCCTCTTTTTCCACTGCAGAATACTGGGTTTCCCATGGCTAGAGCTTACAGCTCAAATAGAGAATTGGGTGTTCGTTTCTCGGGTCCCCTTGTGCTAAAACTGCTCCGAGGCCCACTGCCGAGGCATCCAGAAATCTTCTGTTGAAATCTGGACTCTTGAGGACAGGGAAAGAACACAAGTGGGTTGTCAGGGTGTTGAAAGCTGTTTTGCACTCATCGGACCATGTAACAGGATTCTTCTGGTCTTTGCAAGTCAAGGCGGTAAGTGGAGCTGCAATAATCGAAAACTGCGGTATGAACCATCTGTACCAGCCAATCAACCCCAAGAAGGATCATACCTCTTAGTCTGTGGTTAAGGACAGTTCTGAATGGTCTCCACTTCATGCACTTCTCTACATTCAAACTGCTACCCAAGGAATTGAGTCTCCTGTTGTGCCCACTCACACTTGGAGGGGTTAAGCATCAGGCCAGCCCTCTGAATCTTTCCCAAGACTGAGGAATGACGTTGGACATGCTCATCCCAGGTGTTACTGAACATTACCACATCATCCAAGTAAGCGGCACTGGAGTGGTCACAGCCTTGGAGCACTCTGTCCATCAATCTCTGGAAGGAGGCTGGAGCTCCATGTAGCCCAAAGGGCATCATGGTAAACTGGAAAAGCCTCGCTGGGGTTCGAAACTCTGTATATGGTTGACTTGACTCCTCCAGTGATATTTGTCAGTAACATTTACAAAATCAAGGGTAGTGATGAACATGGCAGTCCCCACCTTCTCTAATATGTCTTCAACCCTTGGCATTGGGTCAGCATCAAACTCCAAGACTGCATTCAGCTTCCTAAAATCAAAATGTATTTTTGTATTGTGGGACCACATGTGTATCACTTTAAGCTTCACATCTCAGAGAGAACAAAGAACTGGGCCTCCTGTGAGATAACAGGAGGATGTGAAAATTTAGTCTTTGGTATGCAAGAGACGGCCTTGGGGGATTTCCTGGTCTCCCAGAGACTATGAGGAGGATGTTATAGGATTTAAGGAAAGATGTATTGTTACTTGTGATTAAATGCAATGTGACTGTGAGCTTTGAAGGTCCTGGATATATAAAGGACGAATGTCTGTGTTTTTCCCTCTTTCTGTTTTGCTGATGTTGGAAGATGTGAATAAACCTGACTCGTGAGATAAACTCTGCCTCGTCATTTTCACATCTCCACAGTATATGTATTTTGTATATTTTATTAATCTCCAAAGAGAAATTCAGGGCATCCACCTTGATGGATGAGGCAGCCACAGTACAGCGCCAATCCCTTCACCATTCGCACACACATTAACACTTAGGGCCACTTTAGAGTCTCTAATTAACCTAATTTGCATGTTTTTGGCCTGTGGAAGCAAACCGGAGTACCCGGGGTAAACCCACGCAGAAATGGGGAGAACATGCAAACTCCACACAGAAGGGTCACCGATGGTCAGAGGGTGGGATCAAACCCATGATGGTCAGGGGTGGAATCAATCCTGTGACCTTCTTACTGTGGTACCACAGTGCAAACCACTGTTCCACTGAGCTCCCGGAGGGAGCCATCTTTCTTGAATACAATGACAACTGGGCTACATCACTCTGAGTTGGAAGGCTCAGTCACTCCAAGTCTTAACATCTCCGCTAGCTCCTGCTTCAGTTTTCCCACCAGCTGTTGGGGAACCCTGTTGGGATGTCGATGAATTGGTCGCTTATCCTTAAGACAAATGACATGCTCTATGAGTGAATTCTTCCCTGGGCTGACAGAAAACAAAGATGGCACCTCTTTAAAAACCCGGTGAAGCTGTGCTGGTCTGGTTCCAGATGTGACAGCAAAGGTATCCCTGCTGTAGTAAGGGATTCCAGTCCAATCTCCACTTCCTCCTCATGGTCTACCTTCCTTGCAAGCAGAACCTGCCCTGGCTCTTAGCGGTCCTTCCACTCTTTCAACAGGTTTACATGGTACATCTGCTTTAGCTTCTTCTTCTTCCCAGAATGGTAGACCGACCAGCCCCATTTTATGGGTAATGAGGTACAGGCTTTGCCACTTTGCTAAGAATTTACTACTGGATGAATGCAAAAGCCGTAGGACTTTTTGTCCAGGCTTGAACCCACAATGCCAAGCCTGTTGGTCATACCAAGTCTTTTGGCAATGCTTAGACTCATGCAAGTTGATCTTTGCCTCCTCCTGGTACCTTTTCAGCCAATCCCTCACCTCCAGTACAAAGTGAACCACTCCTCTGTCACTTTGATTTGTTGATGGGGCCTCCCACTCCTTCCTGAGCAGTGCCAATGGACAGTGCACATCCCAACAATATAGCAGCTTGAATGGGGAGAAGCCTGTTGATGTCTGGGGTACTTCACGGTAAGCAAAGAGTAGAAAAGGTAACCATTGATCCCAATCCTTGTGAGTGTCATCCACAAACTTCTGTAGCATCTTCTTCAATGTCTGATTGAAACATTCAACAAGACTATCAGTCTGTGGATGGTACGGTATAGTCTTGATGGCTGAGCTGCCCAGTTGCTTGTGGAAAAGCTGCATCAGTTTGGAGGTGAAGTTAGTCCCCTGCTCTGTCAGGATTTCATTTGGTATCCCCACTCTTGAGAAATAGTTGTACAAGCGCAGACAGAACAGCAAGGGCAGTAACTGTACGCAAGGGAAAAGCCTCTGGAAACCGAGTGGCATAGTAACACACAACCCAAATGAATTGATGTCTACCTTTGCTCTTCACCAGGGGCCCCAAAATATCCATAGCGATCCTATGGAATGGGATTAAAATGATGGGAAGTGGTTGCAGAAAAGCTCAGTCAGGTCTATAAGTGATGCATATTTTTTGGACATATAGGACATATGCCACAACATTTCTGAATATCAGTGTACATAGAGGGCCAATAAAAACGTGAACTAATGCGTAGGAACGGTTTTGGCGGCCAAGGTGTCCAGACCATGGGATTGTGTGTGTCAGGTGCATGGCCAGTGATCTACAACTAGAAGGGACTACCAGATGTTTGTGGTCATTGTCGTTAATATAAAAGACATCTTTCTCAACAAAAAACCTCTCTCCCCACACAGTTCTTCTTTGTCCCCTCAACCACCTTAGCAAACAAATGTGTCAAGGTTTCATCTTCCCTCTGTAACAGAAATATTTTCAGGTATTGTCCACATTTCACTCAAACTCTGTTTCAGGTTCAACTGCCGTTAGATGCTTCTCAAAGCAAAGTTGTTGCGGGACTTTTTGGGGCCTTTCGTGCCACCCTCAGACAGACTACTATGAAAGTCTAAGAGTTGTTGAACACAAGGATTCTCTTTGCTTGGATCAACAGTGCCGTCCTCACACAAACCATGGTTAGGGTTTGGGAGTGGTTGGCCCCCAGCCTTTGCCCGGACCCGTGTAATGACTGGATAAGAAATGTTTACATCAACCTCCTCCTTCCCCACAACATTGTTTTCCTGCAGCACGTACATACAGTAAATACAGGCAAGTCCCAGGATAAGACAACTGCAATCAGCAGATTCTCAGCCACACCAACAGTTAATAGATATGGTTGCTCATCACTGGAAACAGTCAAATCAGCTGTTTGTTAAAGGTGCATATCCCCATAATTGCACGAAATGTCCTCTTGTCTTCTATAATCAACCAGGCTGACAGGTACAAGGTCCTTCTTAACTAGAGACATAAAGCTACCAATATCCAACAGAGCAGTAACCTGCCGACCATTAACAGTCACAGTTTTATAGCACTGTAGCCTCTTTTCCCCAGACTCCCCCTCAGGTCATGATGCATAGCAAGCACCGGCAAGTTTAGTTTTATGCATAGGACAAACAGAAGTTTTATTGTCATGACTCCCCGTGCGCTGCGTAAACGTGCATGGGGAGAAATGACGAGGATTTACGCGCAGGGTTACACCACAACACATTTATTAACGTAATGACAAACAGTTCCCAAAAACGTGGCTGGAACACTGCAGCCCCCGCGGTGGCTCCCAGCTGGAGCTCCACAGCACCCGCGGTGGACTTCGGCTGGAGCCATGTAGCACCCGTGGTGGACTCTAGCTGGAGCCATGTAGTACCCGTGGTGGACTCTAGCTGGAACCATGTAGCACCCGTGTTGGACTCTGGCTGGAGCCATGTAGCACCTGCGGTGGAGGCCGGTTAGGCCCCTGCTGCCCCATGGCGAGCGGGCCAACCCGCAGGAGCACCAGACTGGGGAGGCAGTTGATGGAGGGAGCCCTAACGACCCTGGCAGGAGGTGCTGGAGCAGCAGCGTCCTCCTCCAGATGGACCGGACCATCGGAAACCTCCGGCGGCGACACCCCCTCTCCGGCGACCATAAATGAAGGCTCGGAGACAGCAGGAAAAGAGAGGTTGTCAGGGTCACCGGCAGAGGCAGAGCCCAGCGAGGCAAGTTCAGATGCAGCCAAGGGCTGCACCTGACTCTCCTCCCCAAGAGCCAGGAAAGCTCTCTCGAGTACAGACATAAGTAATACAAGGGACAGAACTTGCCTGAGCTGGAGCTTCACTGCCGTCCAGGACTCCATCGAACTTGACGATGATAGCCCGGGTCCAGCCTCGAGGAGGTCCATCTCTGGCTCCCACTCTGCTGCAGCAGCCTCCACAGCAGACGAGATGGTCATTGCAGTCCTTTCATTCCCCTGCAGTGGAAAAGAGAGGTTGTCAGGGTCGCCGGCAGAGGCGGAGCCTGGCGAGGTGAGTTCTTTCATTCCCCTGCAGCGGCTCCAATGCTGGGGATTCCACCAGCGTGGCTGCAGGGAAACACCTCTGCGCGAGCCCCTGGGCAGGATCATCCAGGGCCCTAAACTCCCCCAACGTCTGGCAGCTCAGTTCCGGGTCCGACGGACACTCAGCGATAAAGAGAGGAAACAGAAGAAATTGAGGGTGAGCTAACAACTGCAGCTGGAGGAGAGGACCCAGCGGACTGCTGAGGCTGGGCCTCTCCCTCGGGAGACAGACAAGGTCCTTCATGATTTGATTGAATGGAATCAAAAAACACTTGTCTGTTCTCCTGGAGTTCGTTGTTTACGGCTGCAGCAGGCTGATTGTCGTCCCACTCCGTCGAAGGTGGAGGAGACGTCTCCCTGGTGACGGAGGTGGGTGTTCCCGAGGCGGCCCTGTCAGACCTTGCAGCAGCTGGAGGGATGATGGCAGCTGACGGAGGAGAAGGCTTCTCCTGGCACTTCCACGAGGGCGACGCTGTCCCTGGTTAACTGGAGCTGGCTTGGTGAGAGTGGAGAGTGGAGTTCTGGCGGAAGACAGTTTCAGCGATGTTCCAGGAGTGTCATCCCCTCAGCTCGAGCCCGGTCTTCTTCAGGAACCTCCTTTTCCCCTCGCCGTACTCACGTTGTAGCGCTGCCAGCTGGGATATCCTCTCAGCACCCTCGGGGTGCTCAGAGAGCTGAGGGCATCGCCGAACCTTTGCCTCTGCCAGCTTAATGTACCACATGACGTCCTTCGAGGTGGAATACTCGCTTGCGGAGGATATGAGGCCGTCGATATTCATGAAGGCACAGCAGCATTCCCATCCCAAGGTCATCGGGTAACTCCGACCCATCGACATCTTCAAACTAGGTGAGTCAAAAACACAGTTCGAAAAAGAAAAAGTGATGTGCTGGTGTAACAGCTAAATCCTTTTTCCTGGCTGGGTCATTCTGTCATGACTCCCTGTGCACTTTTACGCAGTGGACGGAGAGGGGAGAAATGACGAGGACTTTCGTGCATGGTTACACCACAACACATTTATTAACGTAATAGCAAACAGTTCCCAAAAACGTGAAGACGTACAAAAATATGAAGAATATTATATTATATTATAATATATATATATATATATATATATATATATATATATATATATACAAATACTGTTGGTATTGTGATCTTACTTACAGTTTGATCATAACTTTGTAGTAAACAACAACTAGACCGTTAGCCTGGGGGCGGTGCTGGTAGCACAGGCACTTCCTGGAGTGGGCGGCTCACCCACGTTCATACGTATGAACATGGGGACCCAATCATTATCAGGGACAGGGCGGAGCAGCAGCTCAGAGAGCAGGGTTGAGGAGGAATTCTCAGAGATGCGTGAATGGAGCAAAATACCACTTTGGGGGTGTTTTTCGTGAGGAATTAACATTATAACATGCTTAAAAGCTCAAAAAAGTCGATTTTGCATGATATAGGCCCTTTAAAAAAGCATTTGATACAGTGGATCATAAATTATTGTTAAAGAAACTACAAAATTATGGTATTGGGGGGTAGCACTGTCCTGGTTATGTAGTTACTTAAAGAACAGTTATCAGTATGTATGTTTTAAACATCTGGATTTTAATGGGACACACGCCAGGCTTTTATTTATGGACTTTTCCTCCGCCTTTAATACAATCCAACCTCATATTTTAGTTGAAAGGCTCCTGCAACAATTTGATTTGAGCAATAATCTGGTGGGTTGGATTCTGGATTTCTTAACCAACAGGACGCAGAGAGTAAGGGTCAATGGTACATTGTCTGACCAAAAGTGCTCTTCTACTGGCTCTCCTCAGGGGTGTGTGTTGTCACCACTACTCTTCATCCTGTACACAAACATGTGTCGGAGCAGACATGACAACAGACACATTATAAAGTATGCTGATGATTCAGTTATTGTCAGTCTCCCCCAGGATGGTGAGAGTGGCCACGGCCCAGTAGTTGATGATTTTGTTCACTGGTGTGGGGATTCCTACTTGCAGCTGAATACGACAAAAACTAAAGATATGATTATTGACTTTAGGAGGAAAACTCCCAGGCACAAAGTCACCGTACTAAAAGGTCAGACCACTGAACGTGTACAATCCTACAAATATCTTGGGACGATTATTGATAGTAATTTAAACTTTGAAGAGAACTGTGAAAGGGTGTGTAAAAAGGGTCAGCAACATTTGCATTGTTCGAGGAAACTTGCACGCTTCCAAACTGATCGAACCATAATGACAATGTTTTATCGGGCTTTTATTGAATCTGTTTTATCCTTTTCTTTAGTGTCATGGCTTGGTCAGATAAAACTGAAACAGAGGAAATCCTTGGATCAGGTAGTTAGATGGTCCAGTCGTTTGCTTGGTGAGTCACAGCTGAGCCCGACATCCCTGTACACCAGACAGGTACAGAGGATTGCTACCTCCATTTTAAAAGATGACTCCCACCCTTTGCACTGCAACTTTCAGCTTCTTCCCTCAAGACAGAGGTTTGCTGTCCCAAAAAGTAAAACCCAGCGCTACAAAAACAGCTTTGTTCCCGCTGCTGTCAAAGAGTTGAACAAGTTGAAACAATATATTGCACATAATTTAGGTACCTATTTATTAACTCCATTTTATATTTACTTATTTGTGTAGGATTTTATTTGGGTTCTAAATCTTTTATTGGGTTTTGGGGTCATTGTTATTTAATATGTGTATAAATGATACATGTAAAGTTTCGGAAAAAATGGATTTAATATTGCTTGCAGATGACACTAATTTATTATGCAGTGGAAGCAATTTGGAACAACTTTTGGATGCACTCGGAAAGGAATTAGGAAAGCTTAAACTGGTTTGATTCAAACAAATTAATGCTCAATTTAAATAAGACAAAATTTATAAGTGTTAACAACCATCACAACAACTCAGTATCTAAACTCAGTGTAAATGGTGTAGAGATTGAAAGGGTATCCAAATCCGAAAGTAATAACTGATAATAAACTGTGTTGGAAGTCACATATTAATTATATTAAAGGTAAAATATCCAAATCAATTGCAATACTACACAGAGTGAAATATTTGCTGAATCAACCCACACTATACACTTTGTATCATTCATTAATACTCCCATACATGACATATTGTACTGAAGTATGGGGAAATACATATAAAACAAACATATATCCAGTCTTTATGCTTCAGAAGAGAGCTATTAGAATAATAAACAAAGCTGCTTACAGGGAACCAACAAACCCACTTTTTCTTAAATTAAAAGCTCTCAAGTTGAAAGATCTGGTTGATTTTAAAACTGCAGTAATAATGTTTAAAGTGAAGAATCTATCACTGCCCGCAAATATCCAAAAGTTGTTCCAAATAAGGGAGAAACAATATCATTTCAGAGGAACATGCATATTTCAAAAACCTTCAGTGAGAACTACCATCAAGCAACACTGTGTCTCTGTGCAAGGAGTGAGACTGTGGAACGCTTTTGGACCTGAATTAAAATAATGTACAATGCTTGGACAATTTAAACAAAAACTAAAGGAAGAAATACTCCAAACAAAACGACATGTAAAATCACATAAGGATTATCATATCCAGTCTGTGTTGTGCTGTTGCTTAGTTTTGTTTTGTCACGTTTTGCCTTAGCTTTGTTCTGATTTGCAATCACTTTTATTTTATTTTATTTTTGAATTCTTAGATGGAACGTGGGTGGGCAATATAAGCTGTGGCTTCAGCCATCACCCATTTCGGATAACTTATGTTGAACTGTATAATCCGAGGCGTTATTGTTTAATTTGACCTTGTTGGATTTTTTTTCCCCCTTGTTATATTATTCTGTTCCTTTCTTTTAATCTAATCTATCCGAAATAAAGATTCATTCATTCATTCAAAACGCTTTATTGTGAATAGCACCATGGCAGATCCAGGAGGTAGATTTATAATATTAAAAATCTTAGTTCAAAATCGAGATCTATGTATTGCAAGCATTTATGGCCCAAACGTTGATGACCCATTCTATTTTCATACTTTCTTCACGTCTCTTTCTGAGCACATGGACCCCACACTCATAATAGGAGGAGACTTGAACCTGGCATTAAACCCTGCAACTGACAGGCTCAGTACATCAGGGAATTATTGAAAATGGCAGGCTACTGACTCTCAAACAATACATAAATGATTTTGGTCTTTGCGATGAATGGCATTCTCTTCACCCAGCTCTTAGGGAATACACTTTTTTCACCAGTGCATAATTCATATTCCCATTTAGACTTTTTTTTTAGCCAGTAACTCCATTGTGAGGGATATCACGGGCACTGAAATTTGCTCAAATCAAGCTATCAGCAATCAGCATCCAGTATCTCTTACGCTGGTAAATAAAAAAGCCACAAGGAAATTTAGGAAATGGAAATTAAATACATCACTACCCAAAGGCAAATACTTTATTAATAACTTTAATAAAGAGTGGGAATCATATCTGGACTATAATGGTGTGGCAGGAATATCACCGTGTGTTCTCTGGGAAGCAGCAAAAGTGGTCATGCGAGGAAAAATAATCTCTTACTGTTTGTATGAGAATAAAAAAAGAAAAAGCATGGGTACTGGAGTTAGAACAGAAAATTAAATCACTGGAGATGACCTGTGCCATTTCTCCAAAGGAGCAGGCACTTAACAATCTGAGAAAATTGAAGTTGGAACTGAAATAAATTACAAACAAAAGGACACAGTTTTAAATACAAAGACTGCATCTTGTGAAGTTTGAACACAGTAATAAATTGGGGAGATATCTTTCTAACCAGCTTAGATTGAATAAAGAAAAAAAAAACTATTCACTCTATTAAAGATACAACTGGAATTATCACCCATGAGCCTGAAGAAATAAATAACTCCTTTAGAAAGTTTTATGAAAACCTCTGTTTATCTCAGATTAAGCCATCTGACTCAGAGGCAAATTAATTCCTGGACAATCTTAATTTACCACAATTAAATAATAAACAGATTACAGCTCTGGATGCACCTCTTCTAATGACCTAACTCCAGGGGGCACTGAAGCACATCCCAAAAAACAAAGCTCCAGGACCAGATTGTTTTCCAGTAGAATTCTGTAAAGAATTCTGGCCTGTGATGGCACCTACCTTCATTAGAATGGTGAACCAAATTAAAGAAGATAAAGTAATCCCTCGTAAAATGAACATGGCTAGCATTATCCTGCTCATTAAACCCGAAAAGGAACATACACTTCCATCCAGCTACCGTCCCATCTCACTTATGAATGTCAATCTTAAACTAATTTGCAAAGCTCTCGCCAAAAGACTGGAAAGGATAATTCCATTTATTATATACCTAGATCAAACAGATTTCATTAAGGTTAGGCACTCAGCTAATAATACACACACTATTTAATTTATTAGACTACTGTAAGATTAATAACTTAGAAACCACAATTTTATCTCTGGATGCAAAGAAAGTCTTTGACCGTGTTAATTGGAAATTTCTTTTTATGGTGTTAAACAAGTTTAGGTTTGCTTCATCTTTTATAAACTGGATTAAAACACTATATAGCTGTCCAACTGCATCTGTCCAAACAAATGGTCAAACATCTCAAAGCTTTAATCTCCAGAGAGGCACCAGGAAGGGTTGTCCACTCTCTCCCTCACGTTTTACCATCTTTTTCGAACCATTAGCAGCAGCCATACAAGAAAATGTTGATATTAAATGTATCCAAACCGGAGAAAAAGAACACAAGATAAGTCTTTATGCTGATAACACAGGGTTACAAAAATATTTTTTTTGTAAGTTCTCTGTGTTTTTTCAACTGATTTAAGACAATTTTGCCCCGCCGAATCCAAAAATGACATCCGTTTCTCTCGATCAGGCGCTAAGTAAAAACCTGTACTTACTTAGTACTGTGTATGTACTTACCTTTATATAAAGGTAAGTACATGTAAATTGAATGTTATGTCATCATTGTTCAAAATTCAGAGAATTTCAAGACATAAAAAAGAATTTTGCATCATATTAAGCAAAAATACATGTAAACAAAAGCATATAAAACATGTGGCCATAATTCAAAAAAATTGACCTGATTGAGCAAAACCAATGTGATTTTTGGATTCAGCACATCAAAATTGTCCTAAATCAGTTAAAAAAATTAGACAGTAAATTTGGTGTTGACCAGTGTAATGTATTGATTTTCCTTGAAAACTCACAAAGATCTCTTCTTCAGAAAGTGGCACTCATTGATAAATTTTCATCACTATCAGACTACTCTATTAACTCAGGTAAATCAACAGTCTTACCTATAAATTGTAATTTTTCAAATATATTCACCATCCCAATACAATCAGGTTATATTAAATATTGAGGAACAGATTTTCCCCCCAGACTCTCAGAGGCACTGCGACTAAATCACATTCCCCTTCTAAAAACAATACAAGACGACCTTGAGCGTTGCAGGACATTACCTATATCACTAATGGGAAGAGTCACTATTGTTAAAATGACGGGCCTTCCTAAAATCACCTAGGTATTTTCAATGATTCCTACCCGACCATCTATGGCCTAGGTTAAGTCTCTTGACTCAAATATAAGTAAATTTTTATGGAAGGATAAACCAATACTGATCATCTTAAAAACTCTTCAAAAAGCAAAAGAGTGTGGATGTCATGGCGGCCGCTGGGCCGTCATCAGCCCCGGCTGCGCACACACCTGCTTCCAATTCTCAGCAGGCCATAAAAGCCAGATCCACTGACGGCTCAGCACGGAGTCGTCTGTCATCAACAAAACGCAACGCTCCATGCCCTCAACCTCGAATCAAAGCTCCTGCGCTTCAAGCCTCGTCACGTAAGCCACATTCATCCTTACCTTGTCAAAGTATTCTCCCCTGTGCACAGGTGGACCTCCCTGGCGGCGGACCTATCTCCCGAAGCAGCGGGGCTTCACCTCCTCATCCTCGGAACCTCTCCACCTCATCACGACGCCAAATCTCCCGCTCACCTTACAACATTCGCTCCTGGAGCCAGCAAGAGTCTCCAGGCGACACCTGCAAGTAAGCAGCAGTCATTGTTACACCTCTCAGCTGCGAACAGTATTAACACCTGTGCTTTGTGTGTTCCTAGGGTTGCCAGGTCGCAGCGGGACTCGCTCAGCTCCAGCACTCCTCCAGTATAACACTCACCCTCACATTCACACACCAACACAACACTTTGAGTTAATAAATAATTGTTAACTGTCCTACTCGTGTCTGTCGTCTGTCTCCTGGGTCAAGCATCATGTCAGTACGACTCCATCAAGACGACCCAGCAGACAGCGCACTGACGTGCCGTCTTAACACTCTTAGCGCCCGAGTAGACTTAATTGCCCATCAACAGACAGTTACATTAAATCAATTAACTCAGATTAATAGCCGGCTGGATCGCCTGGAGGGTCACCAGGCGTTTCCCCCGGTCGCCGGGGCACCACCTGCCACCGCTAACCCTCCTGCTAGTCAGGCACATCAGCCTCCCTTACCTCGCCTTACCCCCGTGCCTACCCCCGCTCGCTTCAGCGGAAAACTTGGGGAGGCGTGGGGTTTTTTGCTCCAGTGCAAGACGGTTTTTCACCATGTCCCGGGAGAGTTTCCCTCTGAGTGTGGATGTCATGGCGGCCGCTGGGCCGTCATCAGCCCCGGCTGCGCACACACCTGCTTCCAATTCTCAGCAGGCCATAAAAGCCAGATCCACTGACGGCTCAGCACGGAGTCGTCTGTCATCAACAAAACGCAACGCTCCATGCCCTCAACCTCGAATCAAAGCTCCTGCGCTTCAAGCCTCGTCACGTAAGCCACATTCATCCTTACCTTGTCAAAGTATTCTCCCCTGTGCACAGGTGGACCTCCCTGGCGGCGGACCTATCTCCCGAAGCAGCGGGGCTTCACCTCCTCATCCTCGGAACCTCTCCACCTCATCACGACGCCAAATCTCCCGCTCACCTTACAACATTCGCTCCTGGAGCCAGCAAGAGTCTCCAGGCGACACCTGCAAGTAAGCAGCAGTCATTGTTACACCTCTCAGCTGCGAACAGTATTAACACCTGTGCTTTGTGTGTTCCTAGGGTTGCCAGGTCGCAGCGGGACTCGCTCAGCTCCAGCACTCCTCCAGTATAACACTCACCCTCACATTCACACACCAACACAACACTTTGAGTTAATAAATAATTGTTAACTGTCCTACTCGTGTCTGTCGTCTGTCTCCTGGGTCAAGCATCATGTCAGTACGACTCCATCAAGACGACCCAGCAGACAGCGCACTGACGTGCCGTCTTAACACTCTTAGCGCCCGAGTAGACTTAATTGCCCATCAACAGACAGTTACATTAAATCAATTAACTCAGATTAATAGCCGGCTGGATCGCCTGGAGGGTCACCAGGCGTTTCCCCCGGTCGCCGGGGCACCACCTGCCACCGCTAACCCTCCTGCTAGTCAGGCACATCAGCCTCCCTTACCTCGCCTTACCCCCGTGCCTACCCCCGCTCGCTTCAGCGGAAAACTTGGGGAGGCGTGGGGTTTTTTGCTCCAGTGCAAGACGGTTTTTCACCATGTCCCGGGAGAGTTTCCCTCTGACCACAGCAAGATCAGGTATATTTCCAACCTACTCGAGGGTAGAGCGCTAGCTTGGGCGTATGCGGTTATGGCTAAGCCCAGTTATGCCACCTTAACCTACCAACAATTTGTAGCCGATTTTACTGAGGTTTATGATCACACCGATAGGGATGCGGTGTCAACTGACCGCTTGTTAAACCTTTGGCAGGGCAGTAGATCTGCAGCCGATTTCACCGTGGACTTCCGGGTGTTAGCTGCAGAGGTGGGGTGGGGGGATCCTTCACTTTGTAGCATTTTTGTCCGTAGTCTTAGCTCAGAGCTAAGGGACGAGCTAGCGACACGGGACAAGCCAGATTGTTTAAGCGAATTGATCTCCCTCACTATTAGTTTAGATAATAGACTGAAGGAGCGGGAAGCCGAGGGAAGGGCTGCTGGTCGCTCGGTCAAGCCACGCCCTCGCTCCTCTCGTTCACCCTTGTTGGCCCTGCCTCCGTCGGAGGAACTTCTGGGGCAGGAGGAGATGATTATTGGGCGATCGGGAGTTTCGGCGGCTGAGAGACAGCGCCGGAGGGATTTTGGGCTGTGTTTCTACTGTGGTAGTGAGTCCCACGAGGTAGCTGAGTACACTAATCGGGTAAAAGGGAAGGTCCGTGGGTCACAGTAGGGGGACTCATGGACGCAGATCAGTCAAAACCCCTCACCAGTTGTCTCGTTCCCATCAGACTTATTTACAAACACAGAGAACATACCACTCATGCCCTCATTGACTCTGGAGCTGAGCAAAGCTTTATTTCAGGAGACCTGGCAACCCGTTTGGGCCTCAGCTATCAACCCCTTCGTCCTCCTGTCAATCTCATCACCCTGTCAAAGGCCCCGCTAACTGGTGTCTCCCACCAGATGGCCCCCTTGTCGGTGATTGTTTTAGGGAACCATCGGGAGGATATTTGGTTTCTGGTGCTGCCCACCTCCACCTCTCCTGTTATCCTGGGGTACCCATGGCTACGGTTACATAACCCCACATTCGACTGGCAGGCAGGAAATATCACCGCTTGAAGCTCCTTCTGCCTCAGTGCCTGCCTCCAGTCTGCAGCGTGTGCTCCCTCTGTGTCAATGACTCCTCCCACGTCATCGCCCCCGGACCCGTCCAAGGTACCAGAGATCTACCATGATCTGGGAGCTGTGTTTAGCAAGTCACGGGTGCTGTCCCTTCCTCCCCACCGCCCTTATGACTGCACGATCAATCTCCGTGCTGGGGCCCCGCTCCCGGCTAGCTGGTTATACAGTCTCTCAGCCCCGGAGCGAGAAGCCATGGACACTTATATTAAGGAGTCCCTCAGCTACGGAATCATCTGACCATCTTTATCTGCGGTGGGGGCTGGATTCTTCTTCGTGAGGAAGAAGGATGGCTCTCTGCGTCCCTGCTATTGATTTCCGGGGGCTCAACAATATAACTATCAAGGACAAGTACACGCTGCCCCTGATGAACTCGGCCTTCGACTCTCTCCGGGGGGCGTTATGGTTCACTAAACTGGACCTTCGTAACGCCTATCACCTGGTGCGAATCAAGGAGGGCGATGAGTGGAAGACGGGCTTCCGGACCCCAAGCGGCCACTTTGAATACCAAGTGATGCTGTTTGGGTTAACCAATGCGCCGGCCGTCTTCCAGCGCCTAATTAACAACATCCTCCGAGATTTCCTGAACTCCTTCATGTTTGTATACCTGGATGACATCCTTATCTTTTCGCGGACGTTGGAAGAGCACCAGGTGCACGTCAGACGGGTCCTTCAGCGCCTCCTGGAGAACCAGTTATTTGTCAAGGCTGAGAAGTGTGAATTTCAAACCAGGTCGACGTCATTCTTGGGGTTTGTGATAGCACATAATCAGGTGCTCCCTGACCCGGCCAAGGTGAAGGCGGTAGTGGACTGGCCCACCCCCACTTCCAGGAAACAGTTGCAGGGGTTTTTGGGTTTCGCCAACTTCTACCGTCGTTTTGTGCCCAATTTTGGGATTATTGCCTGGCCCCTGACCAGCCTCACATCCCCCAAGATCCCCTTCTGTTGGAGTGAGGAGGCTGCTGCGGCGTTCGAAAAGTTGAAGGAGTAGTTCGTCTCATCCCGCGTCTTGACCCAGGTGGACCTGGACCTTCAGTGCCTGGTGGAGGTCGACGCCTCGGATTCTGGAGTCGGGGTGGTCCTTTCACAACATTCACCTGAGGATGGAGTGATTCATCCATGTGCCTTCTTCTCTTGCCGCCTGCAACCCGCCGAGAGGAATTACAGTATTGGCGACAGGGAGCTGTTGGCGGTCAAGCTCGTCCTAGAGGAGTGGAGGCACTGGCTGGAGGGGGCTGCCCAGCCGTTTGTCGTCTGGACAGACCATAAGAACCTAGAATATCTCCGGACGGCCAAACGGCTGAACTTCCGCCAGGCCCGCTGGTCCCTTTTATTTGGACGTTTCGATTTCACAATCACTTATCGACCTGGGAGCAAGAACGTGAAGCCGGACACCCTCTCCAGGCAGTTCGAGGCGGAGACGTCCGAAGATCATCCTGTGTTGTGGGGGCCCTCATGTGGGAAATCTGGGATAGAGTCAGGAGGGCTCAGGAGGGTGAGCCCGACCTGGGGGGGGGGGGGGGTCCCCCGGGCCGAGAGTGTTCGTTCCCACCTCTGCCAGGAGTGAGGTTATCCAGTGGGCCCATGCCTCCAAGCTGGCGTGCCACCCTGGGATCACCCGTACCATCGCCTTGCTCCAGAGAGCCTTTTGGTGGCCAGGGTTGAGGAAGGATGTCACCAGCTACGTCCAGGCCTGCGCCCAGTGCGCCACCGGGAAATCTTCATTTTCCCCTCCGGCGGGTCTTCTCCATCCCCTGCCGGTCCCTTCCCGCCCCTGGTCTCATGTGTCTTTGGACTTCGTGACGGGCCTGCCCCGTTCTGACCACTTCACCTCGGTCCTGGCCATAGTGGACCGCTTCTCCAAGGCAGCCCATTTTGTGCCCCTCCGTGGGCTGCCTTCGCCTCGGGAGACGGCTGATCTCCTGGTGCAGCATGTGGTCTGCCTTCATGGCATCCCTTCAGATATTCTTTCAGATCGGGGCCCTCAGTCTGTCTCCCAGGTCTGGAAGGCGTTTTGCATGGTATTGGGGGCCACGGCGAGTCTCTCCTCGGGATATCATCCACAGAGCAATGACCAGTGTGAGCGAGCTAATCAGGAGCTGGAGGCTGCGCTCCGTTGTGTTATATCTTCATGCTCTTCTTCCTGGAGTGCGTTCTTGCCTTGGATTGAGTACGCACATAACTCCACGGTGTCATCAGCAACTGGTATGTCTCCATTTAAGTCATCGTTGGGGTATGATCCACCGCTGTTTCCGGAGGAGGAGAAGGAGGTGGCTGTCCCCTCTGTGCAGGCTCATGCTAGGTGCTGTCGCCGGATTTGGACCCTCACCCGCAGAGCCCTACTCAGAACCACAACATTCAGGTAGCCAACCAGCCAACAGCGCAACATTCAGGTAGCCAACCGTCATAGGAGACCGGCCCCGGATTATAAGGTGGGTCAACAGGTCTGGCTTTCCACAAAGAATATTAATGTACTGGCCGAAAAACACAAATTAACCAAGCATTTTATCGGTCCCTTTGTTATCTCTCGTATTGTCAACCCAGTGGCTGTGCGCCTAGCTCTCCCCCCTTCCTTGCGCATCTTCACCACTTTTCATGTCTCCCAGGTGAAGCCCTACATCTCTGACCCCCTGTGCCCGCCCCCCACGACGTCCACCCCTCCGAGGTTGATCGATGGCCACTCGGCTTGGGGGGTCACTGCCATCTTGGATGTCCGCAGGCGGGGCCAGGGTCTTCAGTACCTGGTGGACTGGGAGGGATTCGGTCCTGAACACCATTTCTGGATTCACCCGGCGTTGATCCTCGACAAATAGCTCATCCGCGACTTCCATCGGGCGCATCCAGGTAGGATGGGGCAGGTGCCTGGAGGCACCTCTAGAGGGGGGAGTACTGTCATGGCGGCCACTGGGCCGTCATCAGCCCCGGCTGCGCACACACCTGCTTCCAATTCCCAGCAGGCCATAAAAGCCAGATCCACTGACAGCTCAGCACGGAGTTGTCTGTCATCAACACTACGCAACGCTCCATGCCCTCGACCTTGAATCAAAGCTCCTGTGCTTCAAGCCTCGTCACGTAAGCCACATTCATCCTTACCTTGTCAAAGTATTCTCCCATGTGCACAGGTGGACCTCCCTGGCGGCGGACCTATCCCCCAAAGCAGCGGGGCTTCACCTCCTCCTCCTCGGAACCTCTCTACCTTATCACGATGCCAAATCTCCCGCTCACCTTACAACACTCGCTCCTGGAGCCAGCAAGAGTCTCCAGGCGACACCTGCAAGTAAGCAGCAGTCATTGTTACACCTCTCAGCTGCAAACAGTATTAACACCTGTGCTTTGTGTGTTCCTAGGGTTGCCAGGTCGCAGCGGGACTCACTCAGCTCCAGCACTCCTCCAGTATCACACTCACCCTCATATTCACACACCAACACAACACTTTGAGTTAATAAATAATTGTTAACTGTCCTACTCGTGTCTGTCGTCTGTCTCCTGGGTCAAGCATCATGTCAGTGGAGGTTTAGATTTTCCATTTTTTTTAATTACTTCTTAGCCAATAAACTGCATTGTTTTTAAATGGACAAAATCAACACCACAAGGAAACCAATGGTTAGATGCTGAACAGGCTCTCTGTGGGTCGCTAAAAATCTCTGACTTACCTTTCATGAGTCCCTGTATCAAATGCCATGACTGTTTTAAAAGCACTGACATTTGTTCCTCTCTGACAGCCTGGTGGAAATTTTTAAAAATAAAAGGGTCGTCACTTGTCCCTTGCAAACTCACGCCCATTTGGAATAATCCTGATATCCTGCAACATGAGAAGACATTAAATTTTTCACTATGGTATGAGAAAGGAATACAAAACTTAGAACACCTTATTCGAGGTGGAAATTTTATCCAATTTCAGGAAATAGTGTCATAGTATGACATCAGTGATAAAAAGTTTCTTTAACACCAACAGCTTAAATCCATAATAAAAGCAAGATTAAATCTTTGTCAGACAGATTTAGAGGTACCAGTTAAGGTGACAGAGGTTCTAAATCTTCGTTCCCCTAAATTGATATCGAAAATACACGGACTGTTATCAAAACTGGATGAGTCAGTATGTCTTGTAAAATCAAAATGGGAGACAGACCTATCAATCAATAAAGATGAAAGCTTTTGGACACAAATACTGTATGTTTAAATACTTTTAAGATGAGTAAAAGCTCTAATTTACAACTCATACAGTACAAAGTTCTAGAAAGAACTCATTACACAGGACAAAGGATTTTCAAAATGGGCCTGAGTCACACAAATATCTGCTCCTACTGCACCAGCAACACCCCAGATAGTTATATGCATGCTATGTGGTCCTGTGCACCGGTCCAAAAGTTCTGGCAGAAGACATGTGAGGACTTGTCAGCATGGCTTGGGTAGCGTATCCCACCCTCACCCACACTGCATATTAGGTGATTTAAGTGAAATAAATATAGAGGCAAGGATGTCACACATGGTTCTCACTGCCTTATGCATCGCAAAAAAAACTATCTTCATGAACTGGAAATCAAGAAATAATTTATGCACAACCCACTATAATAACCTATTATCAGATTATATTAGCCTGGAGAGAATGTCTGCCTCCTCAAATAACCAATTGGCTGAATTCAATTCTCTCTGGTCCCTGTTTATTAATTCTATAACCTGAGGGGTGGCGGGTGGTGGCTCACTTTCCTTGATGCCTCTGGCAGCTGGCTGCACCCTGACCATGAGGGGTTTCTGTGACCCACTGGAGCTGGTGTCCGGGGAGCCTGTTCCGGGGTGGCTGTGTGTCTGGCCTGGGGGGTTGGTGGGGGCGGGGGCTGCGGGACGGGCCAAGGGGGTGGGCCATGGCCCCAGGTTGGCTGGCCTTGCCTCCCGGGTGGGGCTGGGTCTGGGCCCCTGGTGCTGGAAAGGTGGGGGCATTCCCACTCTGGTTTGGGGTTGGGTGTGCGCTGGTGGTGCAGGCTGGGCCGGCGCATCCTTGCGCTTATTTTGCGCACGCTGTCATATGCACACACACAAATGTCTCCCCTTCAACAGGTGTGGATACCAGACGCATGCTGAGACCTCTTCGGTAAAAGAAGCAGCCTGTCTTCTGTTTGTTTTAGTTGTTGGTTTGTCTGTCTTTTTTGTCTGTTCCTCTCCCTTTTCTTTCCCCCTCCCCACACTTCCTTTCCTCATTCCCCATCATGTCGGGTCCTTCGTGGGTAAAATAATTTAACTAAAGTAATAAAAGTTATTAAAAGAGAAGTTTACAGCAATATACAGTACATAGATAGGTACTGTATAAAGCTCCTTTCGGCAAAGTAAATCTGTTTTGGCATAATAAGGGTAGCAGATTTCTATTCTGCTGGTTTGTTTTGTTTTAAGTAACCACATGTGTGAGTAGGAACCTCTTTATAACTACACGTTCCATTACACGCACATATCAGTCCAGGCAGAGTTAAACTGATGATGTTTATCATCAATTTTATGTTTCAGAGTTGACAGTGACATGTTTTAAGGTGCCTTCACACCAAACGTAAACGGGCAAATTTTTTGCACGGCGCGATTACATTATAACTCAATATAAATACGCAAATAGACATGAATTCACCATCTGTGTTGCAGACAGGTGAAGTTGCCTTTTTAACTTCTGCAGCTGTGTTCAACCTGCAGCTGAAATCCCCCAAATAACATCATGCTTAGGTTTACATTATCTGATGGGGGGGCTCACCTGAAAAAGCTGTCCCTACCTCCAAAACTTCACAAGATGATAGGTGTTTACGTTGCTAGCCTGCTAGGCTCATGAACACGTCTGTGACAGGAGTCCGTGGGAAAATAATGACATCCCGATTCAGCTGAAGAACTCCCAGTCCTTCTTTCTCCAGGTGGGTGTCAGTCTCAATTTCAAACTAGTTTACTCTCCAATGTTGATACTTTTACTCCGATGACAGCAAAATCTCAAAGCTAGCGCTATCCCTCGGACACAAATGCACAATTTTGCGAGTGCTCGCCTCTTTCCATTGACTTTGTATGCATCTGCACTGCCCGTTCGCATTTGGTCTAGGCTTGGTATCTTGCCACTAGCAACGTTAGCCACAGTCATAGAGGCCAGACTTCAAAACAAATGCGCTGCATTGAGGGTTGACGGTAGCTAGGCTCCACGGACTGTTGCATTTCCAGTCTGTAGTAATTAATGGCTTTCTGCAATTCTGTGAAATGTGTTGGCCTTTGCTTCTGTGGCCGGACCAAAGACTGGGCCTGGTCCACTCGGAGGTTGGTTCTGGGCCACTATTTGAATAGGTCTGCCTTAGAGTCTCTAAGAGTACTGTGAAGCGTAGGGTTTTCAGTTATCAGGCTTCTTTCTTATGGAACCAATTACCAGCTTGGGTCCGTGAGACAGACACTCTCTCCACCTTTAAGAGAAAACTGACAAAGTCTTTTGATTAGACTTCCCACATGTTATAGTCATATGTCCTATTATTATCTACTATGTCTGTTGTTATATTATTAGTTGTATGTGTAGTGTACAGGCATCGACTCATCAAGGCCCAACTATGCATGCGCTTGATTGTGTATATACTGTACACTATGTGACAAGCTGGTTAACTAGAAGGTGACAGTGCATTTTAATTAAACACTTCACATGTTTAGATTGGATTTTGCATGTTATAGTTATGAATTTTACTATTACTAAATACGATGTCAACTGCTATACTGCTGGTTCGTGTGCATAGTGTTTGAGCAATCCATCAAAAGACCCAGCACATGCAGGTGTCATTCACAGGTTCATTTAGAGATGCATTGTTAAATGGCTAAATATTTGATAAGAGAGATAAAAAAAAACAAAAAAACAAACAAAAACACTATAGCTACACAGTGCTATCTGGGCTAACAAAAAAAAATCCTCAAGGGATGCTGCACACATAATTTAATAATAAAATAAGTCATCTAACAACTGGGAGTAAGATATACTGTATGTTTAGTGTGATTTGCATGTTCTTTAGAGCCTACACTGTGGGATTTGGAATAGGTAATTGTTTATTAACTTGAGTAAACAATACACTAGCTGCACAATATGGCAACTGGATTCCATAGGCCTTTGGACTATATCTCTTTTACATAACCTTTCCAGTTAAAAGAGGGAGGGTGAAAGGATTCAATTGGAGGGCAATAGAAATGTGGCAGCAAGACCAACAGTGTGTAGAGAAGAGTCAAAGAATCAAAATGAGAGGGAGGGGTAGTCAGCTCTCAGCAATGACTGGCAGCGTTCCGTCACTGCTAATAAGTTAAATTGTTGACATTTTAATTAAAAACTGCAACAAATGTATTTTTCCACCCACTAAATATAATCTTTCTGGTTCCTCCTGCTTGGCTGTCTCTGTTGTAGCATCATCTCACTTTGGCTCAGCAACAATTATTCTTCTGCTTAAAGACATTTTGTTTCATCCAGGAGTGGATTTTCTTCCCCCAGGCTACAGCTGAAATCCCCTTTCTTTTGTTAAAACCAGCCTAAGGAATTTCCCCAATGTCCGGCTTTGCTTTTACTGCCCCCATAAACATGCTACAGACCTGGCCTAAACATGGATCTACAGCTCAATAAAATTTCCTTAAACTCTGAAATGCTGGATTTAACCAGTGAATTTTAAAGTACATTATTACACACTCAATTCTAAACCTTCTTCTTTTCAGAACTATGAAAAGAAAATGGACTCTGATGTTTTAATGTGGAAAATCAATAATATGTGTGAAATGCATTAATCTGTGATTTTATATACGTATATATATGCATGTTAAAATTGTTTAAATGAATGTTTATTCCTGCATGTTGATTTAGAAGCACTGCTTATAATTTATACTAATCACTAAAGTTATCTTAGTTTAATACATAAGGGGAAAAATTAACTTCCAGTATGTATCAAAGTTTTGCCTCTAAAACCATGTGACTCCAGCAGCCAATCTCGGCATGACAGCAATTCTTCTGCCCAGAGCTCCAGACAATAGACTGTTTGTTCATTGGATGGAAAGTTCATTGGGCCTCCCACGAAGGACTCTCATTGGCTGAGATCCCGGAAGCCCGCGAAGCTCAACGGAACTTATAAATAACAGAGGAACCCCTGCTTCATCCTCTTTTCGGCTGCTCTCTTTTCCTCTTTCCGGCTCCCCTTTTCACCGATCGTCTCTCTCTATTGTCTACACACAGCAAGGAAGAACAAAGGACCGTCTGAACAAAGACTCGACCACGTGTCACTTTTCTGAACACAGAGCAGATAACTCGTAATTCGTTTATGTAACTGTATTTTTAATGCCTTTTTCTTTTTCTCTTAAATACCTAGGAATTCCTATTTCTTTGAGCTCAATTCTTAATCGGAGTTAAACTCCAATTTTTACTTATCTCTTTTTCTTTGTTAAACTTTCTGTAAAACCACTGTTTGTTTAATTTTAATGTAAACTTTAATCTTGACTTTATTTTTATATTTTTCTTGACCAAGCACCCACCAGAAGCTATTATTTTATCTAAAGTCCGAAAGTTTTTTTTTCTCTTCTAATTTGAAATCTGATCAGATATCTTTAATTATTCCCAAAGACCTGCAGCGCTTGTCTACCAGGAAGAAAAGACGCAGCTCTCCACATCACGCGCAGGCTGAGGAATCAGCGTGCTTCTGCAGCATCTTAACCATCGAGATCCAACTTACGATCTCATGAATATCATTAATCGTCAAGAGAATATTTGCGGGACAAATATTCTGGGTTTTGCCCCTGAACAACACTTCAAAACTTCATGAGGATGACGCCAGAACCGTCATCACCGAGGATCACGTGAGCTGCAAACTTTCATTCATCTGCTAAATTAAACATCTGAGGTTCGGTAATAATTTGTGTATCTAATCAGATGCAAATTAAGAAGCCCTTAACATAACTCTTCATTAAAATTCCGTTTTTATTTTCTTAAGATCAATCAAGGACTTTTCATATAATTAGTAAACTTTCTCCATAAGTTTGCGTTGTTTCAATAATTTGTTAATTCAAACTGATAGAAATTGGTTTCTCAAGTTAACCCTGGTTCCGAAAATATTGACATTGTTAATCTATCATTTACAAGATTGATTTTATGATTAATGAAATTACTGCAATGTCTGTTAATCATTTCATTTAATAAATATTTGAAAATGAGAGAAGTCGTTGAGAATTTATTTCATTCTGAGTCTGTTCAAGCACAGGTATCGAATTCACGGAAAATTTTTGAGACTGATTATTGATTAATTTGAGTGATTAAACAGGTATAAAGTGAAATTAAAGATTAAGTTGCTTCTTAAAGATAGAAGCTGGTGCCCCTTACGAGTGCTATTAACTTTTCTGATGTATATGAAATGAGATTTGATCTCAGATTCCAATACATCAATATAAATTAAATAATTCATACCTGATCATATTATTATTTATTAATATTCCATCTATTTCCCCCTATACTGTGTTGGGGAGACCTGAGCTCCAGGTAGGAGAAGCAACAAAAATCTCAACATAGTTTTTTCAGTTCACTGTCTAAAGCATTAATAGTAACTATAACCCAAATTTTAATAAATTGCATACACATTTAACCCTTGTATGGTATTTGGGTCAAATTGACCTGTTTCAAATTGTTACAAGAAAAATGGTACGTGTGCATTTCTTCCACCAGAAACTCAAAGGCTTTAGCTTATTTTCTGTGATAAACATGCACAAACATGCAAAAATGACTGAGCACACATGCTATTTTTCCTCACACATTTACATCTTTCATATGATTTTTGGGTCAAATTGACTTGCACACTGATGCACACATGCATGCATGAATACACACACACATATGCACACAACCACCCACCCACCCACACACACACACACACACACACACACACACACACACACACACACACACACACACACACACACACACAATGTTGCATCATTATACTCTAAGCATAAAGCTGTTTTTTCTCTATTTCCCACACTCTTTATCCTCTGTCAAGTGTCCACCTGCAAACCACCAGTTTGGAATGTTATTCCGTAATGTTAAGGACCTGTGGACACCCTGCTTGACTTTGTCTAGTTACAATAGTCAAATCATGGAGTTGGTGATGTGATTGTAATGTACCTTTTTTTAAGAGGTTGTGGAAACATGTAGACAATGTGGACACAACTAATCACAGAACTGAGCTTTCAGACATGATGATGCTAGCACTTACAGGTGCATCTCAATAAATCAGAATGTCATCGAAAAGTTGATTTCATTCAATTTAAAAAATGAAACTCATATATAGATTCATTACACAAAGAGTGATATATTTCAAGTGTTTATTATTAATTTTGCATTATTAATTTTTTGAGAAACGGAATTTGGACTTTTCATGAGCTATAAGCTATAACTGTCATAAGCCTCCCCGGGTGCTTTTACGTAGCGCACGGAGGAGGGGAAGGATGAATGGATTTACACGCAGGTTACACCACAAGCACATTTATTAAGCAGAAAACACTGACAGTTCCAAAACTGAGACAAACAAAAACCCACAGTACAAAAACACACAACTGCTCAGGATTATTTGGGAGTCCTTGGGACGCACTACAGTCTTAAGTTGAGAACCACCGGGGAAAAGCACACAGTTATTACTCATACAGCTGGGGCAGTCCGAATTAGTCCAAACGTGGCCTGGCAATACAAACAGCAGATCCGGAGAATCACGCCTCTCTGGGTGATGCAGTACCGAGGCAGTGGCAGGGCATCTGGCCGTGAGGGCGGACAATTTCAACGAGGGGAATGGCGACGGTGAAGCTCCAAACACTTGCATGCGAACACACACCTTCATGAAACAATGCACACACAAGACGATGCACAATGGTCCAGCAATGCTTGACTGGCAAAGGCCGCCTAAGTACAAGCACTGCTGGACAACAGATAGGGTGCACGTGGGCGAGGCACGGGAAAGACAATTACTGGAATGGAATCAGCTGGCTGTCGAGAGAGAGGGGGGCATGGTCGGACCGGCAAGTGTTAGACAACGCCCACACGAATGTAGGTCAAAGAGGCTGCCTAATAGCCGCCGGCCAGAGCAGTGGCTACAGGCATGGAAAATAAAGGAACAAAGACATAAAAACAACAAGAACTCAAATGATAACACAATACATAAATAACCCGATACCTGAGCCACAGAGAACGATCAGAACTGAGCCTAAAGGACAACACTGGCTCGGTTTGTGACAATAACCATCAAAATGAAAGGAAATAAACACTTGAAATATATCACTCTGTGTGTAATGAATCTACATAATGAGTTTCATTTTTGAATAGCATTACTGAAATAAATCAACTTTTTGAAGACATTCTAAATTATTAAGATGCACCTGTAAATGTACAAAATGTTTCTTATTTAGTGCAACTTAATATTAAAAATCTGCATAATATTATATTTGAGAGTTCGTATGTATCACTTGATGATCACCTTTAATTTTTGGCAAAATGGTTACGCTGGTGGGTCCTGCAGCTGGAAGAGAGACTCTCATGTTGACGCTTCTGGGACATAGAATACAAGAACATTGTTTAAATGAGAGAGAGAGCAGTGTAAAATGATATTGATTATTCAGATTATAACAGCCTGAAGAGACATATACAGTCTCTACTTGACTTGGTAGATACCAAATAAATATTGAAAATACAGAGTGCTCTTGCTTTTATCATTGATGTGATTCTGGGTGAGTGCTGCACATTCTGGGCCTGATTATGAGGATCAACAGTGTGTTAACCGCGCTCCCTAACCGCGCTCCCTGCCTTTTGCCAGTGCTTTTGTTTGTTTCTGTCAGCTCATTGTCCGTGTTTTACACTCTGTGTCACACCATCTAATTATCAATAGGCAGTGCGCCGGCTTTGCACTGGGAGGAGGAGACTCATTTCAAAGAGGAGCGCAGTGTCAGTGCATCGGTATTATGGTGCATTTTTTGATCATGAGCTTTTCTAACAGGAAAAATGAGGTCTGTCATCAGAAGTGCATTGTATAATGCTATTTCAGCAGCATGTTTTGAAATTGCACAGCTCCTACTGACAGGAGCATATCAGCAAACAGCATGCGCTGGAATTTTCTGTTTTAATGGATAGAGTTTTAACAGTTATAATCTAATCACCTGTCATTTTAATAATAATAATAACAATAGTAATAATAATAATAATAATAATAATAATAATAACAATAGATTAGATTTATACGATGCATTACATGTCAAGTGACATCTCAAATGCTTACAGTGAGTCCATTACTCACTGACTCCAGACAGTCAGTAGTAAGCTACTACTGCAGCCACAGCTGCGCTGGGGCAGACTAATGGAAATGTGGCTACCAATCCACGCCAGCGGCCTCTCCAACCACTACCAAACATTTATACACATTCATACCCAGTGTATCATCATCAATATGATGATACACTTAATAGTTTTTTATTTCATCCACATTTTAATTTTAATTACAGACTTAACCACTGGAGTCTACAGATTAGATTCAAGATTCCAAAGATTCAAAGATTTTTATTTGTCAATACTTCTATATGTACAGGACATACAGGAGAATTGAAATGCTGTTTCTTTCTCTCTTAGTGGTGTGTGCAATATATAAGAAAAGAAGGAATGACAATGAGAAACAACAGCAGTCTATGTACAGTAATGCTACCTGTAGTGCGAATAAAGATAAACAATAAAACCTAGCAATCCTATATACAGAAAAAGAGGAGCCGTAATACCCATAATTGCAAGTTCAATACGGTGGTGTAGGTGCAGACAATGACAGATTGGACTGCACATGATCAATATTTCAATAACAAACAGACAGCAGCAGGTATAGCATTTGTGCAAATGTTGCAGTAAGGTGCAGAGACATACAGCATCAGATGTGTTACTGTTAGGCATAAATGTGTTAATTTTTTAGAGGAATGAATGAACAGGGAGCTTGTGTGTGTGAGGGAGGTGGTGTGGGACACGGTAAGTCTGAAGATTTTAAACTGCAAACCTCTTCATAATATATTATATTCTGTCTCCTAATTTGTCATGTGTGTCATCATATTTCATTTGTGCTCGCGTGTCCCGATTAATGAAAAACATACTCAGCTGTTATTTTCTGTTAACCTTCTTCACCATGCAGGAACTGGAAGACTTGGCCATAATTATGCACGGATGAGAGCTGCAGGCTGCAATTCAGAGATTATGCCAGTCTTTCTCTTTGCCCATGATTTTGACAGAGTTGTAGAAATTTCCTTCAGTTATATTATCATTCATTTGAACTTGTCTTATAAACCGAGAAAGACGAGCTGCTCATCTCATTGATGTCATATTCAGCTGAGCGCGTGTCCCCTCCGTCCTGTTTCCCCAGCTCCACAGGTAATTACTGCACCTGCGTGAGTAGACGTACCTGCTGTCTCCTCCTCGCCAGCGCTTATAAGAACCATAAAGTGGAAGCTTCAGTGCTGGCTCGTTGGGTATACTGCCTTGGCAAACATACAAGTGTATTTGTGTAAGAGAATAGTTCTCGTTATTAATCTTCTCTCTGTTCCCTTTCTTCCAGGTTGCTGCCATCTGAAGCGGTGCGTCTCCGGGGATTGTTGTGCACTCACCTGCCCCATCATCTTCACCCCTGCTACAGCTGCTGATCTCCAGCCGGTCAGACTACCCTGCTCACTCCCTTTCTTCTCCCCACCAGCGTCATCCTGCTGGTTCGTCTATTCTCGCTGGGGTTTTCTGTCGGGCTCTCTGCTCAGCTCACGTAAGTGGCCAGTTTGTGTTTTCCACCTCCCTGTCTCCCTTCTCCCATTAACAGCTCTCGTCTCTCCCCACAGGCCAAGTCGTCCTCTGGCGAGTGGCGTTTTCCCTAGCTGTACGTCTCTTTTTGAAATTTAATAAACTGTTTAAACGTGCTTCAACATGTCATGAGTTCTTTTCTCTGGTGTTGCATTCTGCTCGTGGGCTGATCATTCACTAAACATGACAGAACGAGCCAGCCAGGACGCAAGCTCAGCGAGTGCAGCATCAGCAGAACACTCCGCTCTCCACCGCCTTGATGCCACTGAGAAGCAGGTGGCCGTGCTCACGCAACAGCTGCAAACAATTACGCAGCAGCTGGGCACGGTCACTGAACATTTGGCTCACATGTTTCACTCGGGTTCCTCTGTTTCACCTGTAGCCCTTGTTTCTTCAACCATATGCCATACTACTTCCGTTCCCTTGCTTGCCCCATATGCAGGAGAGGTGGGGAAATGTAAGGACTTTCTTTGTCACATACAGCTACACCTGGGCCAGGTGGGGCGGGAGTACCTGGATGAGACTTCCAAAATCCATTTTTGACCCTCCTACTTCGGGACTGGGGTCTTAGTTGGGCTCAGTCAGTTCTCGACAGTCCGGGGGGGGGGGTGTGTCCAGATTACACCTTTGATCAATTTGGGACCAAATTCACCCGCACTTTTGACTATACGGAGAGTGAGGGCAACATAATGAGCCGCCTGTTGTCTCTCCGCCAGGGAGGTCAGTCTGTTGCCAACTACTACTACTACTGGAGTTTCAGGTTGAAGCGGCCAGCTCTAGATGGAACGACGTTGCATTATGCAGTGCCTTCCTCCATGGTTTAAACTCCCACCTCCGTGAGGAGCTGGTGGTTTACACTGTTCCCTCATCTCTGGACGGTCTTATTAATCAGGCAGTTGGTTTGGACAACCGGTACCGCGAGCACGCAAAGGAGCGCAAATCCTCCTCTCGCCCACCCATCGCATGTGTGCCCATCCCGGCTACTGACGCGGGGGGGGGCAATCTCTCCTCCGAACTGGTGCTCGGCCGGTCTTGGCTGACTCCAGAAGAGCACCAGTGGCAGAGGAAGGCCGGCACGTGCATGTACTGTGGCTCTTTAAAACACAGATTGGACGACTGCCCCCTGAAGCCAAAAGACGTGGGTCAGTAGCCGTGGGGAGTCTGACGGGCGGGACTCATCTTCATCCACCTGGTAATTTCTCTATTTCGGCTCTAATTCAATTGCTGGGGGTCAAGAGGAGGGTTATGGCTTTACTTGATTCAGGGGCGGAGCAGAATTTCGTCTCCTCCCAACTCGTTCGTGAGATTGGTATTCCCACTTTCAAATTGCCCATTGTCACCACCTTATCGGGCCAAAGAATCACGTCAGTCTCGGAACGCATGGCGCCAATATCAGTCCTTCTTTCTGGGAACCACCGCGAGGAATTATCATTCCTCATTTTTCCAAATTCATCCTCTGTGGTAGTTCTGGGTTACCCCTGACTCCAGAGGCATAATCCCATCATAAACTGGGCACAAAACTCCGTCTCTTTCAGGAGCCCATGTTGTTTGGCATCATGTTTAAGTTTGGCCGAGTGTTCACCATCTCTGCCCATTTCCTCCCCTCCGGCCGAGCCGCCGGACCTCACCCTCGTACCCGAGGTCTACCATGACCTTGGGGAGGTCTTTAGCAAGCCAAGAACACTTTCTCTTTCACCTCACCATTCTTATGACTGTGCTATAGATCTCCTCCCGGGTGCGCGGCTGCCATCCAGCTGGCTCTACAGCATTTCTGGTCTGGAGAGAGAGGCAATGGAGAGATACATTAAAAACTCTTTGAATGACGGCTTTACTTGGCCCTCCTCAGCTCCTCTTGGGGCAGGTTTCTTTTTTGTCGGAAAGAAGGACGGATCTCTGCATCCATGCATTGATTATCAAGAACTGAATGCGATTACTGTTAAAGATAAATATCCTCTGCCTCTGATAAACTCCGCATTTGAGCTCCTTCAGCGTGCACAGGTGTTTTCTAAACTCGATTTGCACAATGCACATCATTTGATCCTTATTCACCAGGAGGGCGAATGGAAGATGGCCTTTGAAGCTCATATCATATGAGTATTTAGTTATGCCCTTTGGGCTCAAAAATGTTCCTGCTGTCTTCCAGCACCTCATTAATGATGTCCTCCGCAATATGGTGAACCAATTTGTTTTCATCTATCTCGACGACATTCTCATTTTTTCCTGCATGCCAGAGGAACACAAGGTTCATGTTCGAGCTGTGTTACAATGGCTCCTGGAGAACCAACTTTATGTGAAAGCAGAAAAGTGTGAGTTCTCCACCCGCTCCACCTCCTTCCTGGGGTTTATTGTGACAGAGGGCAAACTGAGAGACGACCCTGTCAAGGTGAAGGCTGTGCTAGATTGGCCTACACCCCACTCCCGCAAGGAGCTTCAGTGCTTCTTGGAATTTGCAAACTTTTATCGCAGGTTCATCAGGAACTATAGTGGGGTAGCACAACCTCTTACACAGCTGACCTCCATTAAGGAACCCTTCCGCTGGTCCGAGGCTGCAGAACAGGCTTTTTCCAAATTAAAGAGCCTGTTCTCTAAAACTCCAATCTTGGCTCAGGTCGACCCTCAGCTCCAGTTCACCCTGGAGGTGGACGCTTCTGACTCGGGGGTGGGCGCTGTCCTCTTGCAGAGCTCAACCTCCAACCAGAAGCTCCACCCATGTGCGTTTTTCTTTCGGCGGCTCATGCCTGCCAAGAGGAATTACAACATAGGGGATTGAGAGCTCCTTGCCATTAAGTTGGCTTTGGAGGAGTGGAGACATTGGCTGGAGGGAGCGGTCCATCCCATAGTCGTGTGGACTGACCATAAGAATTTAGAGTACATCCAGTCGCCCCGCCAACTAAACACCAGGCAGGCCCGTTGGGCCCTATTTTTTCTCAGGTTCAATTTCACCATCACATACCGGCCTGGCTCACGAAACATAAAACCGGACACTCTCTGCCGCCAGTTTAGCTCCAACCATGCAGCCCCCCCTCCCCCCGCCCCTCTCCCAGCCTATTATTTCACCTTCTTGCTTCCTTGGAGCCCTTACCTGGGACATTGAACAGATGGTCTGACAGGCCCAGTCTCTAGAGCCCGAACCAGCAGGGTGTCCGAGGGTCTGTTTGTGCCTGCAGCCCTCCGCAGTGTTGTCATCCAGTGGAGTTAAACCAGCCACTTCGCATGACATCCTGGGATCGTCCGTACCATAGACCTGGTCCGACGAGTGTTCTAGTGGCCCACCCTGTGGAGGGATGTGCAGGACTAGGTCAAGGCGTGCCAGACCTGTGCTTGCAACAAATTTAACTCTTCACCACCTGCCGGTCTGTTGCATCCATTACCTCCCTCCCCCTCATGGTAAAACTGTTATTCTCACTATTGTTGACAGATTTTCCAAAGCAATCAACCTGGTTCCTCTCCCCAAACTACCTTCAGCCACCGAAACCGCCGACCTCATCACTACCCATGTCATACACCTTCATGGCATCCCTATGGACATCGTGTCTGACTGGGGTCCACAATTCACTTCCCAAGTTTGGAGGTCTTTCTGCCGGACTCTTGGAACTTCTGTCAGCCTCACATCAGGTCACCACCCTCAGAGCAACGGGCAGGCTGAGCATACCAACCAGTCCCTGGAAGCCACCCTCAGATGCGTAGCCGCTGAGATTCCCTCAACCTGGAGCATGCACCTGACTTGGGTGGAGTACGCCCATAACTCTGCCATTTCCGCTGCCACAGGACTGACCCCATTTGAGGCCTCAATGGGGTACCTCCCCCCGGTTACCCATGGTGGAGAGGGAGGTTGCAGTGTCTTCCGTGGGGGCTCACGCACGCCACTGCCGCCGACTCTGGAGGTCCACCCGAGCCGCCCTTCTCCACTCAAGGAATGCCACGGCCGGTACGCCAATCGGAAGCGGACCCCAGCTCAGAAGTATGTGGTCAGGCAGCACTTGTGGTTACTAGCGGACAAAATACCTCTCAAGATTGATTTCCAGGAAACTTCCACCCCGCTTCATGGGACCATATACCATCAGCAAGGTCATCAACGACGCTTCTGTCCGCCTACAGCTCCCGCGGACTCTCTGGGTGCACCAGATTTTCCATGTCTCCCACATTAAATCCCTCTCCGCCAGTCCTCTCTGTTCCCCCCCCCCCCCCCCAAGACACCTCCTCTGCCTCAGACTCTCGACAATCAGACCACCTACATCATCCAAAGGATTCTGGAAGGTTGCCGTCGGGGCCGAGGCCTACAGTATCTTGTCCACTGGGAAGGCTACGGCCCGGAAGAAAGGTCATGGATTCCAAAATTGTATTTTCACAACAAAGGGATGGTCCAGGCCTTCCACCAAGCCCATCTGGACAAGCCCAGTGGATTGCCAGGAGGTGCTCCTTGGGGGAGGGGGGCACTGTCATATTCAGCTGAGCACGCCCCCTCCATCCTGTTTCCCCAGCTCCGCAGGTAATTACTGCACCTGCATGAGTAGATGCACCTGCTGTCTCCTCCTCGCCAGTGCTTATAACAACCATCAAGCGGAAGCTTCAGCGCTGGCTCGTTGGGTATACTGCCTTGACAAACAACAAACAAGTATATTTGTGTAAGAGAAGAGTCCTCATTATTAATCTCCTCTCTGTTCCCTTTTTTCCAGGTTGCTGCCAGCTGAAGCGGTGCGTCTCTGGGGATTTTTGTGCACTTACCTGCCCCATCATCCTCACCCCCACTGCAGCTGCCGATCTCCAGCTGGTCAGACTTCCCGGCTCACTCCCTTTCTTCTCCCCGCCAGAGTCATCCTGCTGGTTAGTCTATTCTCACTGGGGTTTTCTGTCGGGCTCTCTGCTCAGCTCACGTAAGTGGCCAATTTGTGTTTTCCACCTCCCTGTCTCCCTTCTCCCATTAACAGCTCTCGTCTCTCCCCACAGGTGAAGTCTTCCTCTGGTGAGTGACATTTTCTCCAGCTGTGCTTCTCTTTTATGAAATTTAATAAACTGTTTAAACGTGCTTCTCAGTATCGTGAGTTCTTTTCTCTGGTGTTGCATTCTGCTCATGGGCTGATTGGTCACTAAACATGACAGTTGAGGACCAGTAATTAATCTCCTCTACTGAATGCAAAATTGTTGTTTTAACTAAAAAAAAATCTGTCGAGATACTCTCATTTTGAGTTATTCTGTTAAAATAATGACAGTGAAAAACTGTATAAACTGAGATCATTAAATAGCCTAATGATGAATGTTTTGTACACAACTGCTGGCTCTTCTCTGGCCGGGGGTCCTGCTGCGGTCTGGTAGTTACAGTAAATTTAAAAGAGGACTGAATGTACAATAAAAGTTATGTTTTGAAAATTCTGTAAAAATCCAGTCAAATATACATACTGTATGTGACCCGTGCTGGCAAAATGAGTCAGAATGCATACAGGCTGTTTACGAGCTACAGGCACTATAAGTCATAAATCATGATTCTTTCTTTGTTTGCTGGCAGCAACTCCTGGGAAAACCCCCGTCAGTGCCTGGTATCATTGAAAAACTTGGAACTCCTACTTTCTAAAAATACACATTGAATTCCAGAAGACGTAACTCAGGACAAATTGGATGCGAGTTTTCAAACCAGCCAAGACATAAACAAAATCGGCTTGTTGCTGGTCAGTTTTTGCCCAATTCCTACAAATTATATATCATTTTGAAGATCTTTCAATACAGAATGTGAAAATAACCTTACCTCTCTTACCCTTCTCTTTTACCTCTGTTTTCTCCCTCATCTCTTTGTCTTTTTATACCCTGATTGATGGAGCCTTGAGTATTTTTATCATGTTTATAGTCAGCTTCATGTGTGCCTGTGTTTGTGTCTATGTTGAATGTAATTAGTGGCTTGTAAATATGGATGTCACCAGACTGCAAAACAAATCTACCTACGGGTACAAATAAAGTAACCTGAACCTGAACCTGAACCTCAGTTTTGAAAATTTCCTCATCATGACTCATTTGACCAGCACGGGGTCACATACGTATGTTCTTCATAATATAATTTTTGGGATTTTCAAATTATTTTTAGGTGAACCCAAGCAGGTACTGAATCACATTTGTGCAACACTTCCACTTCAGATGTTTGACACAGAGTCTTACGGTGTGACCCAAGCATATCACTAGTTCACAATTGCTGCCTGCACTCCCCCAGTCATTTGCCTTCCGGCTTGCTTTTCCCTGCTCACCTGGAAACTTCCCCTTTCCCCAACAGGACCTTTCTGGACCTTTCTCACTTGCAGTCTCCTTGGAAACTTTCAAACTTCTCTGGTAACGTGAAAACTTTTTACCTTCATTCTTAAATGAAAATAACTTGGCAAAATACTCTCTGGCCTCTCCTCTTCTTCCTCCTAGGAAAGGGTCATCTCACTTGTTTGTGTTCCTGGCCTCAGAAAGTCCTGTGGTCACGTGAATTTACAAATAAAAACAAACACTTGTTTGAAACCTACCTGCCTCACTGTATTTGTACCTTTGGCTCTTTAGTAAACCATGACAACCATTTAGCTAACTCCATTAAAGTGTTGCTCTATAAAAATTTAAAAGTCATGTAGGAGTGAAGTCTAAAGGTTGTATTTTGAAGACTTTACAGTGGATATGAAAAGTCGACACACCCCTGTTCAAATGTCAGGTTTTTGTGATGTAAAAAAATGAGACCAAGATAAATCATTTCAAAACTTTTTCCACCATTAATGTGACCTATAACCTGTACAACCCTATTGAAAAACAAACTGAAATCTTTTAAGGGGAAAAATTAAAAATAAAAATCTTACAATAACCTGTTTTTTTTAATCCAAGTGTCTTTATTTATTTTTCAACATATTGAACATTACACATGTTTGAACAACATGGCAAGCACACAACATTTCAACACACACACCCTTTTAACATACATGAATACCCAAATAAAGTGATAAACGATATGTAAGACTAAAAAAAAAATCAACAACAGAGAGAGGGAAAAAAGGAAAAAGAGCACACATTAAAACATTCAAAGAGTATATACAATTACTTGGGACATTTGGATTAAAATGTTAAATAAAACCTAAGTCAAGAAACTACAGTAACTGTTCTCCAGGTGAACTGCAGATGGCCACTTTATTGATCAACATCAGGTGATTGGATGACATGGGACAGGTCAGCTCTTTCTAAATATTGAATAAAGGGACCCCATTTACTGTCAAATGTTGATGGTCTGTTCTTAATAGAGTAGGTGATCTTTTCCAAGGGCAAAGTTGTAGTCAGCTCATAAAGCCACCCGCCTATAGTTGGCCTGTTCACCTCCTTCCATGTTAAAGCAATAACCCTTTTAGCCAACAACAAGCTCAATTCCAGGAATATCTTTTGTGTCCTCCTTATCTTATAAGTTATGGGGTATATATTCAGTATAAAAAGTTTGGGATCCAAAGGTATTTGGATATTTAATATTTACTGTATGTGTTGGTTCACTTCCACTCAGAACATTTGGATTTGAGAACACTGCCACAGACAATGAAAGAGTGTCCCTTTGTCATTTCCACATTTTATACAGACATCTGGGATGGCACTGTTGAATTTATGCAGTTTTTCTGGGGTCAGGTACATGCGCATTAACCAGTTATACTGTAAAAGTTTAAGGCATGTGTTAACTGTCTGAGATTGGGCCTTGGCACTTGCTGTCTCCCACTCCTCAGTGGTGATGTCCTGCAGATCATCTCTGCAGGCCTGAAGCTGTCCAACTGATGATTCAGAGGACTCATCAACCAGACGTTTATATATTTTAGAGATTAGGCCCTTCCCCTTACTGTTCTTCATCATCATCTCCTCTAATTTTCTCAAGGGTGGAACAGATAAGGATTTTTGTTGTGTTCTGACAAAATTTCTCACTTGTAAAAATTTATATAAGTGGCTAGGGGCTATATTGTATTTGGTAACCCTTGTTGGCAAAGATTTTAAACCCTTCATTCTGTCTACCAGGAGAAAAACGATCATTTCCCAATATTGGGCTGAAGAGTGAGAGAGAGAGAGCCCGCTTCTCCAAAGTATTTTCTAACTTGGTGCCAAGAATACAATGAATGTATTCATTTTGAGAATGTTTATTTTTCCCGATTAATGATATTGCTAAGGGGGCCCATCTATCTAGTGAGGTTGAGACCTCCTGCATAACTGGTCTATAACTGACTTCTGCTATGTCCTTTAGCAATGGTACAATTTGAATATCTATATAGATGAAACATTTAACAACATTAAATTGAGCAATTACTGTAGATGGGTTTTCTCTTTCTTTTGGGTTTAACAGCATGATTGATGTTTTAGATTTATTAATCTTAAAACCTGAAATTTTGCCATATTCTCCTATCACCGCTAAAAGAGCAGGGATAGATTGGTCTACATTTTTTAAAAAGATGATTACATCATCTGCATACAAAGCTAAGTGGTGCTCTTGTTGTCCTCGAGTTATTCCTGATATCCTATCATGTGACCTTACTGCGATTGCACATGGCTCAATTGCAAAAATGAACAACAATGGGGACAGTGGATCCCCCTGTCTGCACCCACAATTTATTTGAATAGTTTTTGAAATATTATTATTGGTAAGGATTTCTGCATATGGTTCTTTATAGAGTAATCTTATCCAGTTACAGAAAGTCTCTCCCAGACCAAAATGTCTAAGATCTTCAAACAGATAGGTCCATTCGACTCTGTCAAAGGCTTTTTCGGCATCTAAAGATAATAAAGAGGTATCTTGCGCTCCCTCCTCATTATATATCACATTTAGAAATCTTCTGACGTTATGAAATCCTTGCCGACCACGGAAAAAGCAATTCTGGTCTTCCCCAATTATTTTTGTCATTATGTCTTTGATTCTTCCAGCTAAAACTTTTGAAAGTATTTTAAAATCAACATTTAAAAGACTAGTTGGCCTAAGATTTTTGTATTTATTCTTTGGTTTTCCCATTTTGAGAATTTAAGTAATTAATGCTCCTCTCAGAGAAATGGGTAGATTCCATTTTGGAAGGATTCTTTAAACATTTCTAAAAGAGGATAAACTTTAGCACCTTGAAAGAGCCAGATTATGTAGCATCTCAGACAGGAGACAGTGGATAAACATGGGAGAACAATACTCAGGAGCTTCCTGGCGAGATAGCAGGAAGGAGTCAGGGACGTAGGGGGTTGAATGCAGTGTGATGCAAATGTCATGTTGTGTGTGGAGAGATGCCATGAAACTTAAGAGGAGAGTGCCTGCTGAAGAGTTCAGTCTGTTCTTTGCTTGTGAGATGTGAGTGTGTAATAAATCGTCTGAAATGATTCTGCCTCCTCATTTACACACTCCACACTGGTGACCCAAGACGTATTATGGAACACGAGGCAAGATCCCCGGAGCCGGCCCGGTCAGGAAGCTACAGCGAGGCGGCAGCCATCCCACAGACAGCCTGGACTGGAACCTCCAGCCACGCGTGTGCAGTTTCAGTCAAGCTACCGGATTTCTGGCAGCACAGCCCGCGCTCTTGGTTCCACCTCACCGAGGCCCAGTTCGCCCTCCGGGGAGTAACGGCAGACGACACCAGATTCTACCATGCGGTCACAGCGCTGGACGCCCGCACAGCTCAGCAGGTAGCGAGCCTGCTCGATCAGCCACCAGCCAGCAGCAAATATGAGGCGCTCAAGGCTGCGCTCATCCAGTGCTATATGCTCTCGGACTGTGAGAGAGCGGAGAGGCTCCTGATGCGGACCGAGTTAGGAGATGGTTTGGTCGTAGACCTGATGGAGAAGATACTGGCGTTAATGGGCACGGACGACGGACACTTTCTGTTTGCCCACCTCTTCCTCCAGAACCTTCCGACAGTGGCGAGAGCGGTTCTGGCCAATTCGCCGTCGCTGGCCGCGCGCAACTACCATGCGCTAGCCCAGGAGGCAGACCGGATCATCCTCACAACCAGGGCGATCACAGTCAACGCGGCAGTGGCGGAGCCCAGTGAGATGACCAGAGGAGGCGAGGAGCCACCGACGGTAGCAACAGTGGGGGCCAAGGAGCACCAGAGAGACACGTTCGGTTTCTATCACCGCCGCTTCAAAGAGAAGGCACACAGATGTGTGCCCCCGTGCCAATTCAAGCGCTCGGGAAACGCCAAGGCCGGGGGTCGGTAGCAGCTGCGACCCTCGGTGAAGAGAACAAGCTGCTCTACTTGACGGACGCACGCTCGGGGAGGCGTTTCCTCGTGGACACCAGAGCCCAGAAAAGTTTCATCCTGCCGACCTACGCTGACTGGCTGGCAGGATCTAGCGGCCCCGTGATGTTGGCAGCAAACGGCTCGGATATTAAGACCTTTGGTGAGAGGACTCTGCTCTTATCTCTACACGGCCGTACATATGAGTGGACTTTTGTCGTAGCAGCACTGAATGACCATATCCTGGGGGCTGATTTTCTGTGTGCACATGGTTTACTGGTTGATGTTGCTAACAGGCGCCTGGTCTTTTGACTCTCTCCCCTGTATAGCTCGAGTGACCCGGCCAACAGCACAAGCCAACGTCACAGCTACAGGCGGTAAGTTCCACACACTGCTCACTCTGTTCCCAGCACTCACAGTCCCGACGTTTTCCGCGGCCATCGCTAAACACGGGGTGGAGCACTTTATCACCACCACCGGGCCGCCCGTTTTTGCAAGACCTCGGCGCTTGGACGCAGCTAAACTGGCCATAGCGCGCGAGGAGTTTGCCCACCTGGAAAGGTTGGGCATCATCAGGCGTTCGAACAGCCCATGGGCATCCCCGCTACACATGGTACCTAAGGCTGAGGGATCGTGGCGACCGTGTGAGGATTTCCGCAGGTTGAACAACGCCACAGTGCCCGACCGCTACCCAATTCCCCACATACAGGATTTTTCCGTTCACCTTGCCGGAGCACGCATTTTTTCCAAAATAGACCTGGTCCGCGGTTACCACCAAGTCCCAGTGCACGCTGAGGACATACCCAAAACAGCGGTAATAACTCAGTTCGGTCTATTTGAGTTCCTGGGCATGCCATTCGGGTTAAAAGGAGCAGCACAGACATTCCAGCGCATGATGGATGCAGTGTTGCGCGATCTCCCGTTCGTGTTTGTATACCTGGACGATATCCTGGTAGCCAGTGCGTCCGAAGACGAACACGAAACCCACCTCAGGATGGTTTTCCGGAGGTTGGAGGAGCACGGGTTAATAATTAACCCGGCGAAATGCCAGTTCGGCATGGCGGAGATTGATTTTTTGGGGCACCGCGTCTGTCCGGAAGGAGCGATCCCGCTGCCCGACAAGGTGCGCGCCGTGGCGGATTTTCCCTGGCCTCAGACGGTCAGGGCGCTGCAGGAATTTTTGGGGATGGTGAACTTTTATAACCGTTTCCTTCCCCGCGCGGCGCAGCTCATGCAACCATTGTACGCCGCACTCAAGAAACAGAAACCCGTGGATAGGGTCGAATGGACCCCGGAGCGAGAGCGGGCATTCTCGGAAGTTAAAACAGCCCTGGCAAACGCCGCACTGCTGGCGCATCCGGACCCGGCGGCCTGCATAGCTTTCACCACCGACGCTTCAGACGTGGCCATAGAGGCTGTCGTGGAGCAGCACATTGCCGGGGCTTGGCAGCCGCTGGCCTTTTTCAGCAGAACTTTGCGTGACAGCGAACATAAATACAACACGTTCGACAGAGAGTTGCTGGCTCTCCACCTGGCCATACGCCACTTCCAGTTCTGGCTGGAAGGGTGCAGCTTCACCGCGTTCGTGGACCACAAGCCGCTAACATTCACGATGGCCAAGGTTTCAGAACTGTGGTCGGGCCGGCAGCAGAGACAGCTGGCCGCGATCTCAGAGTTTACTACCAATATTCAACATGTGTCGGGTAAACTGAATGTGGTGGCGGACTGCCTCTCACGCGCCATGGTGGCCCCGGTCTGCGTGGGGATAGATTACGCAGCCATGGCCGCGGAGCAGATTACCAATGCAGACGTGCGTGTGCTCCACTCTGGACCAACAGGGTTAAGGCTGGAGAGCAAGGTGCTGCAAGATGGCGGCCCCCCCCAATCTGCGATGTCTCCACGGGTCGCCCACGTCCGGTGGTCCCGGTCGTGTGGCGCCGCCACGTGGCGCCACCGCGTGTTTGAGTCGGTTCACACTCTGGCACACCCAGGAGTGCGCGCGTCGGTCAAAATGGTGGGAGAGAAGTTTGTGTGGCCGAGCCTACGCAAACAAGTGAAAGAGTGGGCTGCAGCCTGCGTGGTGTGCCAACGAGCCAAGGTACACAGACACACGAAGGCTCCATTGGAGCCGTTTCGTATTCCGGCTAAGAGGTTCGACCATGTTCACGTGGACCTTATGGACCCCTCTCACCATCACAGGGGTACACGCACCTCCTGACAGTGGTGGACCCCACCATGCGCTGGCCAGAAGCTGTCCCGCTGGCGGCAACCACGTCCACAGACGTAGCGCGCGCTTTTTTAACAGCATGGGTGGCGCGTTTTGGAGTCCCGTCGGACATTACGTCTGACAGGGGTCCGCAATTTTTTTCCGAACTCTGGTCCGCAATGGCCCGCAGCCTGGGTGTTACAATTCACCGTACAACCGCGTACAACCCACAGGCCAATGGGTTATGCGAGCGTTTTCATAGATCACTGAAAGCAGCACTCAGGGCTTCATTGACGGATGCAAATTGGGTAGACAGGCTGCCGTGGGTTTTATTGGGGTTGCGCTCCGCGCCAAAAGAGGATCTGGAAGCTTCCCCGGCAGAGCTCGTTTTTGCACAGCCACTATGGCTGCCCAGGGAATTTCTGCCAGATAATCCCGCACCGGGCAGCTCCCCGTCTCAGCTTTTGCAGCGTAGCGCAAACACAGGCACACTGCCGGGCCCTGCCCACCACAGTTTTCCACATGTTTTCGTGCCTAAAACCTTGAAGAGCACGGAGTTCGTGTTTGTCAGACACGATGCCCACCGCCCTCCATTGCGCCCACCCTATGATGGACCGTTCAGAGTGTTGGAAACAGGGGATAAGCATTTTTTGCTAGACTTGGGGGGTAGGAAGGAAAAAATTGGCATAGACAGACTCAAACCCGCTTTCGTTGTGGCGGACGAGCAAGCGCTGTTGGCTAGGGCCACTCGGCGTGGAAGACCCCCACGGAGGGCTCCCCAGGGAAACGATTCACCAGAGCAGCCACACGGACAGACCGAAGTGGCCACCCCCCTAGTCACAGCCCACCCGCAGTCAGACACACTCCCAGCTGCCCCCCACCGGCACAGCAGCGCCACAGAGGCGGTAAACCCCAGTTACAGCAGATATGGGAGGAGAGGGAAGCCCAAGCAGCATATGGACTGATATTCTATTGTTCTATCACAGCATGTGGACTGTTATTCTATTGTTCTATCTAAGATGTTGGGGGGGGGGGGAGTTTAGCACCTTGAAAGAGCCAGATTATGTAGCATCTCAGACAGGAGACAGTGGATAAACATGGGAGAACAATACTCAGGAGCTTCCTGGCGAGATAGCAGGAAGGAGTCAGGGACGTAGGGGGTTGAATGCAGTGTGATGCAAATGTCATGTTGTGTGTGGAGAGATGCCATGAAACGTAAGAGGAGAGTGCCTGTTGAAGAGTTCAGTCTGTTCTTTGCTTGTGAGATGTGAGTGTGTAATAAATCGTCTGAAATGATTCTGCCTCCTCATTTACACACTCCACAAAACCAATCTTTTTAAAATTTCTTATAAATTTCAATTGGCAGACCATCTGGCCCTGGCATTTTCCCTGTTTTAATACTATCAATTGCAGCAGCTATTTCTTCTGCAGTTACATCCTTTTCCAAATTAGCTTTTAATGGTTCTGGTACTTTAGGTATATTTATTCTATTTAAAAAAGACTTTTACTCCAAATGATCAAGCCTAATTTCCGAGCTATAGAGCTTCTCATAAAATTCTTTAAATGTTCAATTAATTTTAATTGGGTCTACAATATTTTCGCCTTTATGCTAAAGGGAGGTAATAGACTTTTCGTTTTGCAGTTGCTTAATATGCCAGACCAATACTTTCCCAGATTTTTCTCCCCAATCATAAAATGTTTGCTTAAGTTGCAGTAGACTAGCCAATGCTTTTGATGCAGATAGCTCATTGTATTGTGCTCTTAGCTGCAGAAGGTTTTGATGAACTTCTGGGTTGCTAGATAAGAAGTATTCCTCTTCAAGGGCTTTTATCCTCAACACTAGATTATTAGCTGTCTGAAATGTCTGTTTTCTTTGGAGCTGGTAATACTGATTATTTGGCCCCTAAGGAAGGCCTTAAAGGCTTCCCATCTTATACCTGCTGAAGCTTTGTTTGTGTTTGTCTCAAAATAGAGTTGAATTTGGTTGTCTAGAAAAGCAACAAAGCCAGGGTCAGCTAATCATTTTAGTTTACAACGCCAAATATTGCTATCTCTCATCAATTTTGAGTCTTGATATACAAAGGAATTTGGTGCATGATCCAAAATTAGGATGGCATCATTAATACAATCCTTAATTTTATGCCGACACCGAGAAGAGGTCTATTCTTGAGTAGGATTGTTAAGTGCTGGAATAACATGAAAACTGTGATCCGTTAGGATTCACTTCCCTCCAAATACTGTATCTATAAGATTCATGTCTTTCATAAAGTAATGTATCATTGAACGAGAGTGGGAGTGTGTATGGTCAGCTCCAGTGAGTCAATCCCTTACTGGATCTAATGTACAATTAAAATCCCCTGCAACAATGCAGTTACCAGTAAGGGTAGACAGAGTGAAGAATAAATTGTGGAAGAAATTGAGGTGATCGCTATTTTGTGCATAAATATTTGCCAAAATAATTTGCTCCTGAAGGAGACTTCCCTGAATAATGAGATATCAGCCAAATTTATGCTTGGTTACTTCCTTAACCTGTAATGGTATAGATTCATGGACCAATATAATGACTCCTCTAGCTTGAGAGTTAAATGGTGCTGAAAAAACATTGCCTCTCCAACTCCTTTCTACTTTCTTAATATCTCTGTTCATTAGGTGTGTTTCTTGGAGAAATACAATATTAGAATGCATTGATTTAATCTTATTCATGACCTGTTTGACCTTTTTAAGTTTTTGTAGCCCTCTGCAGTTCCATGATGTGATTTTTATTTTTATATCCCTGGATATTTTATATGAAAGCCATCAAGTTTCCCAGTGCTTTTAAAACTATGTAACAGACCACACAAAAGACAGAAAAGGATCAAAATACACATAAGACATGACCCATAACCCATTCAGGCTCTATCACCTGAATATTCCCCTCCCTATATTTCTAAAGCTTCCAAGTGGCTGCTAACTACCCTTAAAATGAAAAGGTACCTCTGAACTATCAAAAGTCTAATTAACCTTCAACTCCTCTGCTACTAATCAGCCGTATCAATTTAAAATAGATTTCTAAAATTCTAACTCCACTATTATGAAGGAAAAAAAAAAAGAAAAAGGGTTGATTTCCAAAGTAGTTTAGTTGCTTTTCTAACATAAGGGGTATTCTTTTTTAGCCAAAATGACCACAATTAATACCACACTAAGCATAAAGGAAAAGCATTTGATAACCCAAACAGTAGCCTCCATTATCCATATTTTGTAATCCAGGTTCTATGATCATGGGACATAAAAAGATGCCATTTTGAATATAGTTTGTTAATGCCACGTATGGCAAAGAAAACTAAACATATTTTTTTTTAATAAACAAAATAACCATCAGGCTTTCTTTATTGTAAATCCTAAAAAAAAAAGGTCCCTTTAACACACTTGGCTGATTTCAACAGAAAATATATTTATAACCTTTTAGATATATATCACGTAAGCAGGAAACAAACATTTTTACCAAATCAGCTGTTTTTTTCCCGACTTCGTCTCCCGCTGCATTTACGAGGAGTCATTCGCTCCGGTGTCTGACCTGATCCACTTGAAGTCCTTGGCCTCGCTGTGGTTGTTGAAGATGCGAGGTTGATCTTTATATGTGAAGAGCAGTCGGGCAGGAGGGATGATGCCGTAACAAAGCCCCATGGAGTGCAGCTGTCGTCTGGCCTTATCAAATTCCTTCTGCTTCTTGTGAACTCCTGGTGCCACGTCCTGGTAAAACCTCACCGGCTGGTTCTTGTAAAGCACCTCTCGTTTTTGCTTGGCAGTCCTCACCATGGCTTCTTTATCTTTGTAGTTTAAAAACTTCATGATGAGCGTTCTGGGTGAAGATCTACTCTGTGTTTTTGGCCTGATTCTGTGTGCTCTCTCCAGTATTAGCGGTGTGTACAACGGCGCCATCTCCAAAGCATCCGGGAGCCAGCTCTCCAGAAAGGCACACACGTCTGCACCCTCTGCTCCCTCTGGGAGGTTCACCAATCTCAAATTGGAGTGTCTTGACCTCATCTCTAAATCAAGCAGCTTTTCCTCCATGTCTTTATTTCTGTTCTCCAGTACTTAGACTTTAGTTTGGAGGGCTGCCAAGTCATCTTCAGCCGCTGAAATCCTTCCTTCTTCTTCCATGACGTGCTGTGTGCAGTCCACGATGTCTTGTCTCACGTCTTGAGTAGCAGTCAAAATGCCATCAAATCTAGTTGAAAACTCAGTTTTCATACCATTAATAGCTGCCAGAATAACTGCCTGTGTAGGACCAAACACTTCAGTCATCGTTGTGTCCTCTGGGTCAAAGGCAGTGCTAGCTTGTTCACCACTAGCAGCACATGTGTTAGCCAAAGCGTCGAAGGTGCTACTCCGAGTAAAGTTCGACAATTTTGACTGCAATGCTTTACAACGTCCTTGGCTGTTTGCTTTGAGAAAGAGGCATTCCCCAAGTGTATCTTCCAAAGGGAGGGCCTATCTGTCTTCCCAGATACATTTTAGAACAGGATTTAGCTGAAAATGTAGCAGAACAGTTCAAAGCATGTCTACTCAGGTTAACGCCATCTTGGAGCCCCCCTACAATAGCCTGGTTGTATAAATATGCACACCCTTAAACTAATACTTTGTTGCAGCACCTTTGTCTTTTATTACAGCACTCAGTCTTTTTGGGTAGGGGTCTATCAGTGTGGCACATCTTGATGTGGCAATATTTGCCCACTCTTCTTTGCAAAAATGCTCCAAATCTGTCAGATTGCGAGGGCATGTCCTGTGCACAGCCTTCTTCAGATCACCCCACAGATGTTCAATTAGATTAAGGTCTGGACTCTGACTGGGCCTTTCCAAAACCTTAATCTTCTTCTGGTGAAGCCATTCTTTTGTTGATTTGGGTGTGTGCTTTGGGTCACTGTCATGCTGAAAGATGAAGTTCCTCTTCATCTTCAGCTTTCTAGGAGAAGCCTGAAGGTTTTCTGCCAACACTGACTGGTATTTGGAATTGCTCATAATTCCCTCCACATTGACTAAGGCCCCAGTTCCAGCTGAAGAAAAACAGCCCCAAAGCATGATGCTGCCACCACCATGCATATCAATCACCATAAAAGGACTAGTTGTTGCAATCCCTAAAATCGGCACCTCAGTTAACTGGTTTCAACCAACTCGGCCCCCAACCACTATGTCTTCCTGGTTGGGGTTGATTACCACATGGCGCAACCAATGCGACACACCATCAGTTGTGCACCCCAGGCTCACTGGGTGTTTCGGCCTTTTATCACAAGACACCCTCGCCCAAGGCTTGCCCACCACAGGCTGATCAAGCCAGGGTGTATGTCACATGGAGGTTCCATGTGGTCATTTGACAGCCCATACTGTGTCCTTCCTCTTCAGCCATAGCCAGTGACTCCTTTTCTCAGCAACACTGGCAAGCTCTTTGATAGTTCTCTGTTGGTCTAGCCCTCTGATTCCCATCTCCTTCAGTAGCCTTGTGGTGGAACTGGCTACAAAGCCCCTGCTGCCAATCTCACAGGGTGTACCTTTACATTCCAGCCCCACCTCCTCTGCTTCAGCTGCTAGGTTTGTATATCGCAGCCTTTTCCTTTCAAAAGCCTCATCGATGGATTTCTCCCAAGGGATTGTCAGCTCAGCAATGAAAACGCATTGGCAGTTTTTTGACAACAGCACCAGGTCTGGGCGCAGGTTGGTCACTACAATTTCAGATGGGAAGGTTAGTCTCTGGCTTAGATCAACCTGCATTTCCCAGTCCCGGGCTGTGTCAAGTGGACATGAGTCTGCTGATACTGGGTTGGCCCACTGTTTCCCTGTGTTTATGACTTCCCTCATAAAGGATATCAATCACAGTAAAGTATTCTGGGCCTTTAGAGGCATGGCATTGATAGCTACTCGCCTTCTCTCAATTTCAGCAGCCAAGCACTTCAGCACTTGATTATGTAGCTAGGTGTATCTCTCTTGTGTTAGACTAGTCATACAACCCACTAGAATGTGTTTGAGGGTTGCTGGTGCAGCACTTTGGGGACAGGCCGGATCCTCTCCAAACCAAAGATGAAAGTTGGTTGGAGAGTGCAGGACATCATACGTGGTTCTGACGACAAAACTCAGGCGATTGAACTCCATGCTCCACAGCTCACTCCATGTGATCCTCCTCCTCTCCATGCCCTCCTACTTCATCCAGTGGCCTTGCTTGACTTGTGACACAGCTGTAGCACATCTGGCTGTTTCTTTCTTGTGGCATACCTCCTCAACCACCAGGTGCCGGCATTCAAATGGAGTAGCTTTTTTGCCATATGGGTGTTGTTACTCCCAAGCCAAGACCCTCTTTGCCATGTTGGACTTGCCCTACTATATCCCAGTGCCTTAAGGTGGATTTTTCCTCTGCAACTGCTGCACCTGGCTTCCATTTCCTTCCTGTTACTAGGGTGGGAGTGGCACCTCTAAAAAAATGGATCCTGGGATTCTGTTAGGGTTATTTCCAACCTTGATTTAGCACATTTGTACTCCTCCACCAGGCTTGAAATTGGCAGAGAGAGGACTCCATTCCTACACAAGTCTATGCTGCTGAAACATCTTGGAAGTCCAAGCCACTTCCTCACCTGGGTGTTCACCAATCTATCCAGTCGATTAGCACGGGATAGGGTGACCTCATAGATGGAGGTAGGTCACTTAAGACGGGGCAGCAGTCCAAACTGGAAGCACCAAAGCTTCAATTTCCCTGGGAGAGCACTGCTGTTGATTTGCTTGAGGTCACTGACAGTATCCTGCCTCAGTTGTTCATTGATATGAAACCTCATGTTGACGAGCTGACCTTTAACAATGGAGATATTGCGGGACTTACTAGGCTTGAACTGCATTTGTGCCCATTTGATGTTTTGCTGGAATTTATAAGGAGACGTTTGGTACATTCATTTGTTGTTGTTATTGTTGCCATGTTGTCCATATACGCCCTGGTTGGAGGAAGGTGCAAACCACTCCTCAAACGTTCTCCTCCAACCACCCATCAAGAAGCTTGAATTATAAGCTCCATTAACTTACATCACTGTAGGTATGGTGTTCTTTTGGTGATGAGCAGTGTTATGTTTGTGCCACATATACCTTTTGGAAGTATGGCCAAAAAGTTCAACCTTGGTTTCATCGGACCATAACACATTTTCCCATATGCGTTTGGGAGATTTCAAATGTGTTTTTGCAAAATGTAGCCAGGCTTGGATGTTTTTCTTCATAAAATAAAGATTCCGTCCTTGCCAGCCTAGATGGGAGATTGTTGTTGCATGTGCTAAACAGCCAGTACTTGCCAGAAATTCCTGCAGCTCTTTCAGTGTTGCTGGTGGCCTCTTGGCAGCCTCCCTGACCAGTTTTCTTCTAGTCTTTTCATCAATTTTGGAGGGATGTAAAGTTCTTGGTAATGTCACTATTGTGCCATATTTTCTCCACTTGACGATGACTGTCTTCACTGTGCTCCATGGAATATTTAATGCATTGGATATTCTTTTGTACCCTTCTCCTGACTAATACCATTGAACAATGAGATCCTTCTTATGCTTCGGAACCTCTCTGTGGTCCATGGCTTGTGCTGTAAAATGTGACTACAAAAATGTCAGGAAAAGCCTACAAGAACAGCTGAACTTTATTCGGGGTTAATCAGAGGTACTTTAAATGGTGGCAGGTGTGTGCTGACTCCCATTTAACATGAGTTTGAATGTGATTGTTTAATTCTAAACACTCTCCAGTTATAACAGGGCGTGTACGTATATTTATGTGAACAGGCTGTTGTAAGGTTTTTATTTTTCCCCTTAAAAGATTTCAGTATGTTTTTCAATTGGGTTGCACAGGTAATAGGTCAGATTAATGGTGGAAAAAGTTTTGAAATGATTTATCTTGGTCTCATTTTTTTGCATCACAAAAACCTGGCATTTGAACAGGGATGTGAAGACGTTTTATATCCACTGTATGGTTACATTGTCTGTATATTTTAAAACTTAATGTACTGCCTGTAATATCCCCATCAGTATATTGCAGTTATAAAGACACTGACCGCTGAAAGAGCTTCTCCTCATTGGTCTTAAGGGTTTTTTTTTTTGTAGCCTCCTGTTGCATGGTTGATCCTTGCATCACAGCTCAGCTTCTTTGGCTTGTAGCAGAACCAGGACTCACTTGTATAGAGGTCAGTGTAATTGCACACAGGCTGCTTAGTCAGATCCATACATACATTGCAGGTGGTGGTTTCAGTAATATTTGCTGAGCGGAAGGCACTTTTGAAGAAAATCCTGTCATGGTGTTCAATGGTAAGCTTGTGTAACACTGTGATTGCCTCACTGGGGTGAACCAGAATTACCTGAAAAAAACAAAGAAGCTGATATTTCCAACTGAACAAAAGATTTAAAATTCTGGTTCATCACAGAAAAATCTCAAGAGTTTGAATAAATCAGATGATATTTACAGTGCATCCGGAAAGTATTCACAGCGCTTCACTTTTTCCACATTTTATGTTACAGCCTTCTTCCAAAATGGATTAAATTCATTTTTTCCTCAAAATTCTACACAGCATAATAATAATGCCAATGTGAAAAGTTGTTTTTTTTTTTTTGAATTTTTGCAAATTTATTAAAAATAAAAAACTAAGAAATCACATGTATGTAAGTATTCATAGCCTTTGCCATGAAGCTCACATTTGGGTTCAGGTGCATCCTGTTTCCACTGATCATCCTTGAGATGTTTCTACAGCTTAACTGGAGTCCACCTGTGGTAAATTCAGTTGATTGGACATGATTTGGAAAGTACACACCAGTCTATATAAGGTTCCACAGTTGACAGTGCATGCCAGAGCACAAACCAAGCATGAAGTCAAAGGAATTGTCTGTAGACCGAGACAGGAACAGAAATCTGGGGAAGGGTACAGAATAATTTCTGCTGCTTTAAAGGTCCCAATGAGCACAGTGGCCTCCATCATCAGTAAATGGAAGAAGTTCGGAAGCACCAGGACTCTTCCTACAACTGGCCAGCCGTCTAAATTGAGCGATTGGGGGAGAAGGGCCTTAAGGTGCCTTCACACCAAACACAAATGGATGAATTTTTTGTGCAGTACTATTACATTATAACTCAATGTAAACACACGGATACGCATGAATTCACCGTCTGAGTGAGATGCAGACAGGCAAAGTTGCCTTTATAACTTCTGCAGCAGTGTTCAACCTACCGTGGAAATCCCCAAAATAACGTTGTGCATTAGTTTACATTATCTGACGGGGGCTCTGTTGTATATGGAAATTGGCCTTTGGGGTTTGCTGTAGCTCTGCCAGGGCGGGGAACGGGATGATGTCAGGCGGGCTACGGTGGGGAGTATAAATAGTAATGTGCACCAAATAAAGTTCAGATGTATGTTTGCCCAGACACTCTCTGCCTGCTTTATTTCTTGACATAACATTTGGCGACGAAGAAAATTATGGGTGCGTGCGTTGTGGAACTGCCTCCGTTCCTGCAGAACGAAGATGCACCGGCTAGTGCATCTTCTTCCGGCTTTCAAAGAGAGCAGACGCATTTCTTCCCCTCTCCTCACTCCTCTCCCCTCTTCACTATCCCAGCTTCCTGTGTCCTGTCTATGTTTGCTCTTCTTCTGGCTGAATCTCGATCCAAATGGAAAATTATGGAATTGATGAGCGGGCTTTAATACTATTGATACCATTTTACAAAAATTCGGGCCAGGGGGAGCCCCAATGGAGAGATTCATGGATCAATAGGAACTCATGTGTCTGCGTGATTCGACTGAAGATGTGGAAAACATCTACCTGTTTTGGCTTCATGATCACAGGATTTTCTGCTGATTGGCTCTGGAGTTTTCCTGGTGTATCGAAAATTTAACTGGAAGAGTTAATCAAAATGCGGACCTGGCGTAGCTGCTTCTTCAACAATTCGACCAGCTGGGGAGAGCACTGATAGCGGCAAATGACTAACATGGAATTTACCATCTGGCATGCACTGTAGAGAGATGGACTCTGCCGGACATGTTTATCTATGTTTGGAAGGGGAAACATCTGGAGTCGCTTGGTGCTCTCCAGGGAATGATTTTAAAGCCTATGTAATTTAAATTGTGATGCTCAGAATCGCATGAGAGAGGAAATTTCTGCTCTAAGTGAACTGTGTTCATTTGGCCTTGATTCGGCGCCCTTGCATTCATTCCTCCAGGAGAGAGAAGATAAGGCAGAAGATGTCACGCCGCGCCATTCATCAGCGGCGCCACCTGCTCACGCACCTGACAATCATCAGCGGCGAGGGATAAAGGCCGTCTCGCCCGGAGGCTCAGCCTGAAGCCGTCAGACTTCGTCCCTCACCGTTGTGAGCATACTTCTCTTCAGCATCACCTTTTTGGTAAGAAGATCGCTTACCTCTCTTCTTCAGTCTTCTCCCCTGTGCACAGGTGGATTCCCCAGCGGCGGACATCTCCACTCCATCGCCCAATCCTCGCTGCTGTACGGAGCTCTCCAGGTGGCTGTCTTCCGGGCTTCGCCCCCTTGTTGTGCCAGCTGTCCTGACCCACCAAGTAAGTCCTTCTCTCGCCATAAATCCCTCCTGTGTTGGTGTATGCCCGTCACCCTCTCCCTGTGCTCTCTCCATAGGGTTGCTCGGCTGTACGGTCACCTGCCTCTGTGCCTGGAGCAGACACCATCACCAACACATTTACATCCCGCAGACACGCACTCATTCACTCCTGCTGTTAATAAACTCTTTGAACTACTCTAAACCTGTGTGTGTGCGTCTCCTGAGCCGTGCGTTATGTCAGAAGAGAGTTTAACCAAAACAACTGCTGCTGTACAATAATCTGAACTCTCCAAGGACAGCGTTGTCATGGGACTAACATGGAATTTTACCATCTGGCATGAAGAGAGATAAACTCTGAGGACATGCTTATCTATGTTTAGAATACATGAATATAACATCTAGCCGTTGCCTAGGAGATGATTTTTGTTGTGCTCCAGTAACTGATACATTCACACTGCACTCACACTGATATCACATGACTGATATACACACACTGTCTCTCTCTTTTGCTTTGTTTTTGTGTGGATTTGTATTGTCTGCTAATTGTGCAACTAGAGGTTTTTTTTCTATGTAATCACAATCTTGCTCATTCAACGAGCTTTATTTTGATAAACTATGTTTTTTCTCTCTGTCCAATGTGTCATCCCTTCCCCTCTTCCTCTCTTACCCCCCACTGTTTTGATGAGGCGCCTTGCATGGCTGCCGTGTCATTGGGAAGCGCTTATCGAGCGCGCCAATGTCAAGTCAAATTCCTCGTATGTTTTTAACATGCTTGGCAATAAAGCTTTTCTGATTCTGATTCTGATTCTGATTCTATCCCTTGGGCACGGTGGAAAAACCTGTTTCAGGTTTTTTTGACAGCAGCTGGCTTTGACGAGGATTCCGACAACAAGCGGAGGAACCTGTTATTTCATCATCTGGGCGCAGAGGGACAACGCCTGTTCCTCATTCTGTGTGGCGATGACTCACTGGAGGAGTCATTGTCGAAGATGGACGATCTGTTTCGGGACGGTGCCACGGTCACAGAAAGGAGGTGCAGGTTTTTTAACTGTGTGCAGCAAACCGGTGAGTCCATTTTATCTTTTCTAATGGGACTGCGTGATTTGGCAGGAGAGTGCAAGTTTGGGCCGCTAATGGACGAGCTAGTCCGTGATAGACTGGCGCATGGCACAACTAGTGAGTGGCTAGGAGCCACGCTGCAGGTGACTCGACAGACTTTTTCTCTGATTGAAGTGGTGGACTTGATTAAGCTAAGGGAGTCTGCGGCCCTGCTGGGGCTGGGAGCGATCATGGGTGAGGCACCAGAGGACCGGGCCTTGGCACCACAGGTGTCGGCTAATGGGCTAGCTAGGCCTCGGGGCCGCTTGAAAAAGAAAAAGAGAGAAGAAGATGAAGCTGAGAAAACAGCCCATGGCACGTCATAAGACCCATGTTTGGTTCGCAGATCAAGTTGGCGAGGACCCGTGTGATGCTGGCCACATGTGTGTGGCGCAAGTGGGAAGAGGGCGCCTAAAATGGTACATGGTGCAGCTGGATGGCGTCGAGGTGTCTCTGATGCTGGACTCGGGCGCTGGCAGGTCTATTTTGAGCCGGGCAACGTTGAACAGGTTATTCCCGGATAAGGTTATTAATCCAGGAGCCATAAGGATGTTTGGTTATGGCCACGCCAAGATCGACATGGTTGGCACAGTCGAGTTTGATGTGGTGTGCGGACAGCAGAGGGCGCCGAAACTCGTTTTCCTGGTGGCACAGCATGGAACGGACCTGCTTGCAATTGACCTACTGGGACAGTTGGGGTTTTCCATTTGGGACCCCCAGGACTCGGTGGTGCTGACGGCGTTCTCGGACTGGCAACTCCGTTGGCCGGCGCTGTTCATTAGCTTTGGTTGGATTGAGACACCGCCCGTTGGTGAACGAGTCAGTGACACCCAGGATCCAACCGCTTCGGCACTTACCGCTGGCGTTGCGTGATGGTGTGTCAGCGGAGCTATCAAGGCTGTTGGATGCAGGGATCATTGAGAAGGTGGATGCATTACCTTGGATCTTGAACCTGGTGGTGGCGAAGAAGAAGGATGGAGGGATCAGGCCATGCATCAACCTGCGCATAGTAAATAAGACGATTGTTCCAGATAAATACCCCCTCCCGACCATGGAGGAGCTCAAGGCGATGTTCAGCGGGTCCAGGGTGTTCACCAAGCTAGACCTTTGGCAGGGGTATCTGCAGGTACCGCTACATCCGGATAGCAGGAACCTGACGGCATTTGTGACCCATATGGGGGTCTTTAGGTATACCCGAATGGTGTTCGGGTTGAGCTCCGCCCCCAGCTGTTTCCAAAAAGTGATGACCATGATGCTGGCGGGGCTAAAAGGGGTTGTAGCTTACCTGGATGACATCGTGGTGCACGGTGCAATGAACAAGATACATGATGAGAGACTGGAGAAGGTGTTGAGATGGATGCAGGAGCACGGGGTCACACTCAATGGTGGCAAATGCCTCTTTGCAGTGGAGGCGATCAATTTTGTGGGATTCCGGCTGACGGGCAAGGGTCTACGACCACTACATTCCACCGTGGAGGCGGTGCTTCGCATCCCAGAGCCCACCATGCCCGCACACATTTCATCTTTTCTCGCTATGGTGAATTTCTACGGCCAGTTTATCCCGCACTACTTGGAGACGATCAGGGCCCTGAAGGCTCTGCTGAAGCAGGATGCGCTGTGGGAGTGAACCCCGGCATGCTCAGCGGCTATTTTGAAGCTGAAGCAGCAGCTCACATCTCCACCGGTGCTGGCGCATTTTAACCCTGAGTTGGAGACAGTGGTGACCTGCGATGCATCTGGGACCGCGTTAGGTGCGATTATGTCCTAAATACAGGCTGGAGTGGAAAGGTCGGTGGCATTTGCTTCCAGGTCCATCTTGCCAGTGGAGCAGAAGTACGCAGTGGGTGAGAGGGAGGTGCTGGCCTGTATCTGGGTGTGCGAGAGGTGGCACATATACCTCTACGTACGCCGCTTCACCCTGAGGACGGCCCACCAGGCACTCACCACGCTGCTGGAGACATCAGGATCAGGACATAGGCCGCTAAGGCTCCATAGGTGGTCGTAGCATCTAAGGGCTTATGACTTTTCCACTAAATTTACCCCGGGCAGAGGGAGCATCGTGGCAGATCTTCTCTCATGAGCTACAGTGGACGTGTCAGAAGTGGTCAAGGATGACATTAGCGCTGCTGAGGAAGAACTGGTGAACACCCTGTGTGGATCTCTTCAGGGTGTGGTCTCCCCGCAAGATCTCAAGGATGAGTCAGAACGGGACCCGGTTAAGGTACAGTTGGCGCTCGGCGATTCGTGAGAGTTGGCCAGCAAAGGTGCCGAACGAGCTAGCCCCTTTTCACTGTTTCCGGGAAGATCTGAGCTGTTAGAATGAGGTTTGCGTGGCCAGGGGCCAAGCCCTGATCCCTGCTGCATTGAGGGCACGGGTCCAGGACATGTTGCATGATGGTCATTTGGGAGTGGTGTGGGTGAAGCAGAGGAGTTGGAGGTCGGTCTGGTGGCCTGGCATTGATGGTGATATTGAGGCCATTGTTAAGAACTGCGTGCCGTGTTTGGAGAGAGGAAAGACAGGCAGACCTCCACCGCCACCACTCCAGCCTGTTGAGTTTCCTGGGGGGGGGGGCATGGAAGCATGTTGAACTAGACATTTGTGGTGAATTTCATATGGTGCCATACAACAGTCGATTTCTGGTATTGGCGTATGATCTGTTCTCCAAGTGGCCGGAGGTGCTGCCCACAGGCTCGGTGATGACGGAGGTGGTCATGGGATTGCTGTCATCCTTATTTGCATGGTGGGGATCCCCGGACAGCAACACAGTGGACAATGGGCCCCAGTTTGTGTCGGGAGCTTTCAAGGACTTTTTGACCAGGAAAGGGGTGAAACACATTAGGACAATGTTCTGTCACCCCCAAGCCAAAGGAGGGGTCAAGATATTTAACAAGACCTTGAAGAATGGGCTGAGAGCTCATCTGGCTGATGGGTTCTTGTTCCCGGAGGCACTCCAGAACACACTGCTCCACTACAGGGCATCGGTCCACGTGACGACGGGGTGTTCCACAGCAAAGCTCATGTTGGTGCGGGAACTGTCACTGCCAGTTAATCGATTGGAGCCGCTGAGGTTAGTGCCCCGGATGGGCGATGTGGCACTGAGGAGAAGAGTCACGGACCAGCAGCGGAGGATGAAGGGACGGTTTGATAGGAAGCACCGGGTGAGGAGCCACGGCCTGAAGGAGAGGGATCGGGTGTGGATTAGGCACCCTGTCAGGGCCCACAAACTTCAGCCTTTGTGGACAGGACCACGGGAGATTAGGAGTCGGCGGGGCCCTGACACATTTGAACTGGATGACGGATCCAAGTGGTACGCCAGCAGGTTGAGGCGTGCAACACCTGGCAGGGGTTTGGACGCTGTCAGAGATTTTGACAGGTTTTTAGACTGGTTGGCCACGCCAGGTGTGGACTCACAGGCCGTCCCAACGGTGTCTGTGGCAGAGTCCCCTGTGGGGGACGCCAGGCTAGAGTACGTCAGAGGCCTGCTTATTTGGAGGACTACGTAGCAAGAACTGTTATGGACAGTTTCAGTAAGGCATATTGGTAGCACACCCACTGATGGACTTGTATATATGTATATAGGACGATTTTGTTTTGTGTGATTTGGTGTTGTGATGTTAAAAAAAATAATATTTTGTTGTTCACTGTGTTATAGTTTGACTTTGTCGTGGGGGGGGGGGTGTTGTATATGGAAATTGGCCTTTGGGGTTTGCCGTAGCTCTGCTGGGGCGGGGAACAGGGTGATGTCAGGCAGGCTACGGCGGGGAGTATAAATAGTAATGTGCGCCAAATAAAGTTCAGATGTATGTTCGCCCAGACACTCTCTGCCTGCTTTATTTCTCGACATAACAGGCTCGTCTGAACAAGTTGTTCCTGTCTCCAAAACTTTACAAGATGATAGGTGTTTCCATTGCTAGCTTGCTAGCCTTGTTAGGACATCCGTGGCAGGATTCCATGGCTAAATAACTCCAACATCCCGATGCAACTGAGGAGCTCCCGGCCCTTCTGTCTCCAGGTGAGTGGCAGTCTCATTTTCAAATTAGTTTACTCTCAAGTGTTGATACTTTTACTCCAGTGATGGCAGAATCTCAAAGCTAGCGATATTCCCTCAGACATGAACGCGCGAACGTGCGATTTCGTGTGTGCTCGCTGTTATGTCCACAAACCTGGAATGAAGACGGACGAGGATGCTGTGCTCGAACTGAACTTCATTACAAAAAGTCTGAGTAGTAAAGCATGTGTACAGTTAGTAGTCTCAACATATACACACCTGCACTCTAGCTGTAACCCTCATGAACAACCTGAAGTAAGATGGCGGACCGCCCAATATATATTTGTGTTGACGTCAGCCGCAGGACAGGTTCCACTCCAAATTTCCTAACTGTTCATACACCACATTCTCCCCTTCCTCTTGCAATATAATCAGAACATATTCTAATCAATAATCAGTCAACTGGTTAGACAGATAGCCCTCCCCAATTTGGTATATTAATAAATCCACATTATCAACATTTTATCCAAACACACACTTTAACATTATTATTTATTCAGAACATTCAACATGTCACTTCTTTTTTTTTTTTTTTTTAAACAGGACCTTTGAGCAGAACTTATAACTAGGGTCTGCGGGTAGACCACTGCTGTACCCAACACGGCTGGGTGGTTTATTCTGCCACCTTTTTAGCCGTGCTCCTACCTTAACAGTTTTTTTTTTCAGTCTTCCATGGGGAAAGCAGTTTTGCTGCAGGGGCCTTGCAGCCGGACCGTGGTGGACACATCCCAGGAACTGTTGGGCCCCTGGGGCCAGGGCAAATCTTCATGACGCAGTGGCCCGGGTCCCACACCGCAGCCACTGACTCCCGTGAAGCCTCGCCATCTGGAGCAGCCACCTGGACACGCCATAGTTGGTTTGAATGCCGAACCGAACTGTCTGTCAGCTGACAGCATGCTGATCCCGGTTTCACCACGATCCTCAACAGTGGCCGTTGTCTCGTCGGCTGTGGCCCAGTCAGTCGTCGTCCCGGTCTCTTGCCAGTGCGAACCCAAACCCAGTCCATGACTTGGAGCGGTGCCTTGCTCAATTTCCTGTGTCGTTGTGATCCTGGTGGCACTGCATGCTCATCTGGTTTGGGACCTCCGCCGTGCTGTGGCAGTTCTGTAGTTACCGTGACTGTTGTCGACCCTTCACCCTTTGTCATCATTGCTGTTTCTGTAGGCTGAGGCTGGTCGTGGGTACGGAAGGTGTCCGGTGTCTCTCCTGTGTTGTTCATTGTAGCGGACTCTTCACCCGTCGACTTGGTTGTAACCTGCACAGCCTGATGCTGAGTGTGGGTACGGAAGCAGTCCGGTTCCTCCTGTCTCCCGTCTGATGTGCTCTGTTGCGCCACGTCATGAGCAGTGTCTGTGCCCAGTTGTTGATGTTGTGTCTCGGGATTTTCTGCGTGCACGGGCTCCCTCTCCTGCAGCTCCGGCCAAGCAAGGAACGGAAGTGATTCTGGCTGCCACCCCCTCCCTTATCAGCTCTCCTCCTGAGTGCGCGGGGCGGATGGTTTGGTGTTGGTGCCGCTTTGAATTACCTTGTCCCACACCACGTTGTCATCGTCGTCGAGGTCTGTCGTTCCCCAGTTGCCGCACCTGGACCATTCAAACCCAGTGCTGTCCCGGATAGCGAAGCCCAGTCTGTAGAAGAGGTCATATCCCATAATGTTCTCACCGTGCACAGCCACTTGGAACGTGAAGTCATACACAGTCTTGTAGTTGACCATCAGCTTCACTGTCCCTACATTCCAAAGTCGGTGACCGCCATAACAATACAGCTCCATGGTGTTCTTCTTAATTTTGTGGTTGAGGAAAAATTTCTTCACCGTGGCCCAGTTTAACACCGACCTAACCGCCGCCGTGACGAGCATTAGCGGTACAGCCACGCCGTCTAATTCAACCATGTTGTATGAATAAGCATTGATGTCAGTGTTATGTACGGTGGCGCAGTGGTTAGCACTGCGGCAGCACAGTTTACCCTTGGCCGGGGGATTGTGGGGATCGTGGGATCGTGGGTTCGATCCCAGCCCCCGACCAACAGTGATCTGTGTGGAGTTTGCATGTTCTCCCCGTGTTGCGTGGGTTTACTCCGGGATTTCTCCGGTTTCCTCCCACATGCCAAAAACATGCATGTTAGGTTAATTGGCCGTTCTAAATTGTCCCTAGATATCTGTTTCCTATAGGCCCTTAGAATAGAGGGTTAGTATTAATGAAAGTGCTTTGAGTGGTCTTTGTGACTAGAAAAGCGCTATATAAGTGCAGGTTAGTTAGTTAGTTAGTTAGTTAGTTATGTATGGAAAATACCTGGGCGAAGGATGAGGCAAGATGAGTTGGTGAACACAGCTTTATTGGTTGAACTGGTATGGCAGTTACACAGCAGGCACCTGACAAAGGGCACCGGTCAAAGAGACCACAACATGGTCGCCCCTGCCTTGTATAGGACAGTGCAGTGACGTGACGGGAAGTGCACGTCACCTCACTGTACTTCACAATAAAGTGCCATTTATTATATACAACATTTCCTCCCCCCTTTAGAAAAGTCCAAAACCACACGCACAATTGAACCCCCCCCCCATTGGGGACCTGAATCACACAGTAAAATAACAAAAACTCATGTTCTAAATTGGCCTGACACACTCACTCAAAACAACCTAGAAGATAGGTTGCATGGCATGGTGGATTATTCTGCCACCCATATCTAAAGAAAAAATCCTTTATCAAGCTAAAATTACTTGCCGTGTTCCTAAACTAAAATACAGACTGTCACGACTCGCCGTTCATCAGCGGCGCCAGCTGCGCGCACACCTGCGCCTCGTCAGCGGCGAGGTATTTAACTCACTCTGCCCTGGGCTTTGGCCTGAAGCCGTCTGCTCTCATTGGCATCTCTTGCTGCAAGGAACCCCCTTCTCCAAGCAAGGAAATCTGAGTAAGCATCCCTTTCCTCTTTTCTCCCAGTCTTCTCCCCTGTGCACAGGTGGATTCCCCGGCGGCGGACCTCGTCTCCTCGCCGCTGCCTCCCCGCTGCTGCTACAGGTGCTCCAGGTTGCTGTCTCCCGGGCTACGCCCTTGTTAACGCCAGCCACCAGCCCAAACCAAGTAAGCCAGCAAACTGTCTTAGTCTTCTGTATTGGTGTGGTGCCCGTTACCCTTCTCCCTCTGCTTCCTCCCTTAGGGTTGTCCGGCTGAACGGCTTCCTGCCCCCGTGCCTGACGCAGACGCCCACCACCAATACATTCTTATCCCACAGACACGCAGCCACGCACTCTTGTTGTTCAATAAAGCTATTAAATCCATCCTGAGCCTGCGTGTGTGTCTCCTGAGCCGTGCGTTATGTCACAGACACTCAAAATAACCCCATACCATAACACGCATGCAAAACATAAGAACTATAAACAACCATTTTTACAGCACAGTCACTTGGGTGGGAGAGGTAGAACTGGCATGGGGGGCCCACAGCAGCCCCTCAGCAAGTGCACTCCTGGAAGCAAACCCCTCAGACGATGGCTGATCTTCTGGACGATGGAGCCCAACTCCTTCACCACCAACACCGACTCCTGTGGCCAAGTACCGGAGTCATCTGGGGCTAGCAACCTGGTATCACTCGCCAATGCAGGTGCCTCGCCACCACGCTTGGTACCCCCCTCTACCATGTCCCAAGCCCCGGCACTGAGACCCTCCTGCACTGAACCTGAGTCAAACTGGTCCTGCTTGACAACTGTGGTGTCCATTAGCTCTTTGTACCATTCACTTCCAGTGTCCGTCAGGGGTGGGCGGGGTGATTTCTCCCTTGGATTCTCTGGGTAAGACAAACGGCACACCCTGGCGTAGTGATTCAAGTGTCCATATCTACTACAACGTTTTCCTCTTGCCAGACATTTCTTCGGTTTACAGCGGTGCGTCACAGACCCACAACCCCTGCAATGGGAGAATCCTTGGGCAAACCTTTGGCTGGCAGCATTAATTTCCCAATAATCTTTGTCCAAACTATCCTCGCTATCAGGGTCCGCAACATTAGCTGAGGCAAGCGGCTCTGGTGGCTTCTGTGGCTGGCGCCAATTTAGCTCCACAGCTAGCTTATCAATGGCTTCCAACCGGAGAGCTAGCTCAACTGCTTCAGCTAAGATCAGAGAAGGCAGGGACAGCTTCAGGAAGAAGATGGAGGACAAGCTGCAACAGAGCGACATCAGCGGGGTCTGGAGAAACCTCAAAACCATCTCGGGGCTCCAGAATACCTCCCCCCAGGCCACGGGGGGCAGGGAGTGGGCGAACAACCTGAATCTGTTTTTCAATAGATTTGACCAACCGCCCTCCCCCCTGACTGCACAACAACCACTGCTGCCTCTAAGAAATCAAGTCCTGCTGCCCACTCCCCACTCCACCGACACCCCCCCCCACTCCCAACACACAGCCCCCCATCCTGACCCTGACCAAGACCCAGGTGAGGACGGAGCTGAGGAAGATCAAGGCGAGGAAGGCGTCGGGACCGGACGGCATCAGCGCAAAGCTCCTCAAGTCCTGTGCAGACCAGCTGTGTGGGATTGTGACGTATATCTTCAACATGAGCCTGAAACTGGGGAGGGTACCACAGCTGTGGAAAACATCTTGTGTGGTACCTGTACCAAAAACTTCCCACCCCAAAGACCTGAACAGCTACAGACCGGTGGCCTTGACGTCCCACTTGATGAAGACCCTGGAGAGACTGCTCCTTGCTCATCTCCGCCCCCTGGTGGAACCAGCGATGGATCCACTCCAGTTCGCCTACCAGCATGGCATTGGGGTGGAGGATGCGGTGATCTTCCTCCTTCACCGTTCTCTGTCCCACCTGGAGAAGCCCGGGAATATGGTGAGGATCATGTTCTTTGACTTCTCCAGTGCTTTCAACACCATTCAACCGATGATCCTGAAGGACAAGCTGCTGCGCGCAGGGGTGGACCAGCACCTGTCATCATGGATCCTGGACTACCTCACGAACCGGCCTCAGTTTGTGAGAACCCGGGACTGTGTTTCCGACACGATCATCAGTAGCACGGGGGCCCCCCAGGGAACGGTGCTGGCTCCCTTCCTGTTCACTCTTTATACTGCGGACTTCTCACACAACACAACACATTGCCATCTACAGAAGTTCTCTGATGACTCTGCGATCGTTGGTCTCATCTCCAATGGAGATGAAGCTGAGTACAGAGGACTTATCCAGGACTTTGTGGACTGGTGCCATCGGAACTGCCTCCAGATCAACGCGAGGAAAACTAAGGAGCTGGTGGTGGACTGCCGCAGGCATGGGCAGCCCCTCACAGCACCAGTAAATATACAGGGAACAGACATCAAGATGGTGACGTCCTATAAGTACCTGGGTATTCATCTGAACAATAAACTAGACTGGTCACACAATACTGACGCACTCTACAAGAAGGGACAGCGCAGGCTGTTCCTGCTGAGGAGACTCAGGTCTTTTGGTGTACAAGGGGCGCTGCTGAAGTCATTCTATGACACGGTGGTGGCATCAGCCATCACTTTTGGAGTGGTCTGCTGGGGCAGTGGCATTACTGCAGCCGATAGGAAGAGACTGAACAAACTGATTAAGAAAGCTAGCTCTGTCCTGGGGCAGCGCCTTGATCCGATGGAGGAGATAGGAGAGAGAAGGACGGTGGCTAAACTGTCATCTCTGCTGGAGTCCGAGTTCCACCCTATGCAGGACATACTGGATGCACTGAGGAGCTCATTTAGCAGCAGACTACATCATCCCAGGTGCACAACCGAGAGGTTTCGTAGGTCCTTCCTACCCACGGCTGTCAGACTGTACAACCTAAGCAGGGCTGCTCGCAGAGATAGCAAAAAGACGTAACAAACTAATAGTTTTTTTGAATGCAAAAGATGCAATAGACTTACACAATGGTCCTCTCCGGCATACAACTAGGAACATACCGGTCGCTATGGAGGGTGAGAATATGTATGGGCACATAATCATACCATGTAGGATAACTAAATAGACGGTTATGCTGTTTCATCCCACCTAGCGACAATGCTCTGCACTGTGTGTGTTTATATATTTACATATTTATTCCATCTAGCTACAATGCTCAGCACTGTGTTTTTATATATCTACATATTATTCCATCTAGCTACATTGCTCCGCACTGTGTGTGTTTATATACTTGCATATTTATTCCACCTAGCTGCAATGCTCCGTACTGTGGGTGTTTATATATTTACATATTTATTCCATCTAGCTACAATGCTCTGCACTGTGTTCATATATTCATATATTTATTCCATCCAGCTACAATGCTCTGCACTGTGTGTCTGTGTGTGTGTGTGTGTGTATATACTGTATATATTTTATAGTAATATGTACATATGTATATTAGCTGCTCTTGCTTGCTTGTTTTTTTTCTTGCCTTCTGATTGTTGCTCTGAGTGTTGCTATCGCTGTGCTGTTGCAATCCTGGAATTTCCCCGTTGTGGGACTAATAAAGGCTTATCTTATCTTATCTTATCTTAACATCAAGTCATTAGGTGCCACTAATAGCCTAGCACGCAGCTCACCATTGCACGTGTGCTCTGTTAGTTGGTTGCGTATCATCTCATCTTCAAGCGGTCCAAAACGACACTCTCTAGCTAGCTGCTTCAAGTCAATGACATACTGGTGGATTGACTCAGCTACCCGCTGGCATCTCCAGCGAAAGCGAATTCTCCAAATAGTCACGCTGTCTGGGGTGGAGAAACATTTAGCTAGCAGCTCCAAAACTTCCTCATACGAGTCCGCTGTGCCGAGCGTCCGTAGGACCCCCTGGCCTTCAATACCCAGGTTGTGAATAAGAAGCGCCCTCACCTTTTCGAGCTTCCCGAGGTCCAGTGCCATAATGTACATTTGCTAGGCTTCCAGCCAAAGCAGCCATAGAACCGGTGGTTCACCCGGGACCTCGAGGAAGGAATGGAGTGGTGTAATGCACGCCTCCATACGTTAATCCTCAGTCGCCAGATGTTATGTATGGAAAATACCTGGGTGAAGGATGAGGCAAGATGAGTTGGCAACCACAGCTTTATTGGTTGAACTGGTATGGCGGTTACACGGCAGGCACCTGGTGAAGGGCACCGGTCAAAGAGACCACAACATGGTTGCCCCTGCCTTATATAGGGCAGTGTGGTGACGTGATGGGAAGTGCATGTCACCACACTGCACTTCACAATAAAGTACCATTTATTATATGCAACAGTTAGAGCTTACCACATGAATGGTGGTTCCTGGCAGGCGGCTTGGCTTACTTGGCGGGCTCCACAGCACCAGCCACCAGCACACTCTGGCAAAATGGTTTAAGTGTCCATACTTGTTATAACGTTGTCCTCTTGTCGGGCGAAAACATGCTCTGTCCTGGTGCATCAGGGACCCACAGCTACCACAGACGGAGCCTTTCGGAGTGGTCCTTTGGTTAACAGCATTCGTCTCGTACTCTTTGGCTATGTCTTTACAATCCTCTGTGCCCACTACGTACATTAGCTAGCATTGTCTGTCCAGGTAGCTTCTGTAATTGGTGCCCACCTAGCTCTGTTGCTAACTTCTCTGCTGACTCAAGCTGGAATGCTAGCTCCATTGTGCTAGCTAGCATCATGTCATTTGGTGCCATTAGCATCTTAGCTCTTAGCCTCGGGTTACACATGTGCTCAGCTAACTGGTCCCACACCATCTTGTCTTCTAACAGTCCAAAGCGGCACATGCTAGCCAAATGTCAGGTCGGCGACAAATTGTTGTGTGGACTCACCAATTCTCTGTCGCCGTTGACAGAATTGAATTTGTCGTGCTATCACGTTGTCCGGTGTAGCAAAATAGCTAGCAAGCAGTGCAACAGCATCCACATATGACTCCGTCGGACCCAGCAAGTGGAAAATCCTCTGACCTTCTATGCCGAGGTTGTGGACAAGGAGTGCTCATTTCCTTACTTTATCCAGTTTTCCCAGGTCCAATGCCACAATGTAGGTCTCAAACGCGTACAGCCATCATGGCCATAGGACAGTTGGTTCACCCGGGGACTCGAGGAAAGGCTGTAGTGGTTTCAAGCATGCTTCCATGGTTTGATATTCTCATCGCCAAATGTTATGTCCACGAACCTGGAATGAAGACGGACGAGGCTGTTGTGCTCAAACTGAGCTTTATTACAAAAAGACTGAGTAGTAAAGCACATGCACACTTAGTTGTCTCAACATATGCACACCTGCACTCAAGCTGTAACCTTCATGAACAACCTGCAGTGAGATGGCGGACCACCCAATATATATTAGTGGTGACGTCAGCCACAGGCCGCTTTCTACTTCAAATGTCCTAAATGTTCATACACCACACTCGCCTCTTTCCATTGACTTTGTATGGATTTGTGCCACCCATTCACGTTTGGTGTGAAGGCACCTTTAGTCAGGAAGGTGAGTAAGAACCCGATGGTCACTCTGTCAGAGCTCCAGCATTTCTCTGTGGAGAGAGGAGAACCTTCAAGAAGGATAACCGTCTCTGCAGCAATACACCAATCAGGCTTGTATGGTAGAGTGGATAGACAGAAGCCACTGCTTAGTAAAAGGCACATGGCAGCCCGCCTGGAGGTTGCCAAAAGATACCTAAAGACTCTCAGACTATGAGAAACAAAATTCTCTAGTCTCATGAGACAAAGACTGAACTCTTTGGCATGAATGCCAGGCATCATGTTTGGAGAAAACAAGGCACCTCTCATCACCAGCCAAAACCATCTCTACAGTGAACAACGGTGGTGGCAGCATCATGCTGTGGGGATGTTTTTCAGCGGCAGGAACTGGGAGACTAGTCAGGATAGAGGGAAAGATGAATGCAGCAATGTACAGAGACATCCTGGATGAAAACCTGCTCCAGAGTGCTCTTGACCTCAGACTAGGGTGATGGTTCATCTTTCAGCAGGACAACAACCCTAAGCACAAAGCCAAGATAAACCAAGAGTGGCTTCAGGACAACTCTGAATGTCCTTGAGTCGCCCAGCCAGAGCACAGACTTGAATCCAATTGAACATCTCTGGAGAGATCTGAAAATGACTTCCCATCCAACCTGATGGAGCTTGAGAGGTGCTGCAAAGAGGAATGGGCGAAACTGCCCAAAGATAGGCAACCAGCTTACAGGTGCATTACCGCCACGTACTTAACTCTATATCATCACTCTAATGGTATCTAAATCCATTTTGGAGCAAGGCTGTAACATAAAATATGGAAAAAGTGAAGTGCTTTGAAAACTTTCCAGATGCACTGTATGGAAGTGAAAAACATAACAGGGTCTGGTGTTTAACTTTTCAACTGACTGTTATCATCCACATTTCTACACTTACAGTATATCCAAACATGTAGTTTACTGTTACTTTCATAATTGCCAGACACATAAACCACCTCAACAAAAACATACATAGGACTTCAGAATTTATTAGTATTTATGATCATCATCATTGTGCTGGATAAAATGTGAACTATTTAACTTAATATTTATATTGTCAAAAAACTATTGATCAAATAACACATACAGTACAATCATATTTAGCATGCAAGATTTAAACATTACCTCAACCTGTGCACTTCCTTCCCAGAGTAAAGAGAACACAGTGGAGTAGCTGCCATTGAGATGATCCACCACCTGCCCTGCCACACCTGCATTAAGTTTAGGGGTGTGGAGCCGGGCAAGTAAGAGGTCTCCCCAGACTTCTTAGGGTGCCCCTGAAAATCGTACATTTTAATCATTACCTCTAGCTGATCCCCAATATACCAGTGCCCCCCTTTTCTCCCTGGGAGGATAGTGAAGGTACTGTGGGTTGGATCGCTGGTCTGGTTCAGGGAAAGAGGAGATGGTAAAGTTGGAGTTTCAGGCCAAGCTATGGACTTGAGCAAGAGGCTCGCCTCAAGAGCCTCCTTGGGCAACAGTGGCTGGAAGTTGCAGAAGGTGTGGTTCCTGTAAGGGTCAGTGGGAACCACTGGGATGATGAAAGTGGAGTTCCATTTATCCTGAAACTGAGAAAGACAAGGAGAGGTGAAAACAGAGGACTAAAGGTTTTCCTACTTTACAAGTAGCATATTATGATCTGTTCATAAAGGTGAGGTTGCCATCTCACCCACTTGTGGGTGAATCCTGATTTTAATGAAAGATGCACTGCAGTGGATATTAATCTACTTAAAAACAAATCTACATACTGTAATCTAAAATGGTGACTTATGATCTTTTTTTTTCACAAAGAAACCTTGCATGGTCTTACAATTGCTTGTGAAAATCTTTTCCCTTTTCCCCTTTCTTCAAATTCCAGGATCTATGAATATTCTAATTAAGCCCAACCATATCTCACCCTTGAGGCGCTTGATATTCCGCCTCTCCTCCAGGACCACAGCACAGAAGTCTACAAGCTGGCAAATTTGACCAGAACCTTGAACCGCTGGCTGTCTGTGTGGTGTCCTGCAAATGACGTGGGCTACATTGACAATTGGAGCTCTTTTTGGGGAAAACCTGGTCTTATGAGACGAGACAGCATTCATCCCACTTTGGATGGTGCTTCTCATTTATCTAACAATCTGGCATCTTTTTTATCCAAATTTCCAAAACCCTGACTACTCAGAGTTGGGACCAGGAAGCAGAGTCGCAGTCTTACACGCCTCTCTGCAGCTCCTCTTCATCCACCACCCCTCAGCTTAGCCCCTGTCATCCCCATCAGAGAATCGTTGTCTGCTCCCTCCAAAGTAAATAAAAATATAATGTATAAGCATCCCAAAGTGATAAAGCAAAATATTGGTAAAACTCAAATTAAACATAAAGCCTCTAAACTGAATGATTTGGCCTCTGTTCCTCCTCATAATTTAAAAATTAAATGTGGTTTATTAAATATTAGGTCTCTAACTCCCAAGTCTCTGTTAGTCCATGATCTGTTAATTGATCATCAGATTGCTTTAATTTCCCTTAGAGAGACTTGGTTAGGGCAAGAGGATTATGTTGGTTTAAATGAATCACCTCCCTCTGGTTATTTAAACTGTCAAAATCCCAGAAGTTCTGGTCGTGGAGGAGGAGTAGCAACAATTTACCGTTCCAAATTACTAGTTAATGTAAAGCAAAAAACGTGTTATAATTCCTTTGAGGGCCTGGTCCTCAGTATTGGGCACTTTAGCAATTTTAGGTTAAACCCAATTTTATTTGCCATAGTTTATCGTCCCCCATCAACCTACTCAGAATTTTTATCCGAATTTGCTGATTTCTTAGCTGATTTAGTGCTGAAATCTGATAGAATAATTATAGTAGGGGACTTTAATATACATGTGGATGTAGATAGTGACTGCCTTAATGTGGCTTTTAATTCAATATTAGACTCAACTGGGTTTTCTCAGAAAGTAGGAAATTCTACTCATTACCTCCACCATACATTGGACCTTGTTCTGACATATGGCATAGAAATAGAAAATCTTGTAGTGTCTCCTCATAACCCTGTACTGTCAGACCATTGTCTGTTAACCTTTGATTTTACTATTTCTGACTATTTGGCTCCTAAAGAAAAATATTATTACAGTAGATGCCTCTCAGATGATGCTGTTTCCAAATTCATGCAGATTGTTTCCTCTATGCCATGTGTCAACACAACAGAAATAAGCTATAGACAGCTTGCTCCTTCTGTAATTGATAACATGGTGGATAGTGTTTCAGCTTCTCTGCATCAGGCTCTAGACTTGGTGCCCCCCTTAAAAAAGAAAAGGCTAATCAGAGATTTCTAACTCCTTGGTTCAACACTGTATACATTTTCATTGTTATGCAGATGACACACAATTATACCTGTCAGTGAAGCCAGATGATAGTAATCAATTAGCCAAGTTAGAAGCCTGTCTTAAGGAAATCAAAGCTTGGATGACTTGTAATTTCCTGCTATTAAATTCAGATAAGACTGAAGTCATTCTTGTTGGTCAAAAAAAACTTAGAAATTCCTTTCCAAATCAAACTTTCAGTTTGGATGTGGTTACTCTTTCTCTTAATAGCTCTGTGAGGAACCTTGGAGTTATTTTTGATCAGGATTTGTCCTTCAATTCACATATTAAATTTGTTTCTAAGACTGCCTTCTATCATTTGCGTAATATTGCCAAGATTAGGATCATCTTGTCTCAGAGTGATGCTGAGAAGCTGATCCATGCTTTTGTTAGCTCGAGATTAGATTATTGTAATTCTTTATTATCAGGCTGTCCTAAAACATCTTTAAAAAGTCTTCAGCTGATCCAAAATGCTGCAGCAAGAGTTTTAACAGGTACTAGAAAGAGAGATCATATCTCTCCGGTTCTGGCCTCCCTTCATTGGCTTCCCATAGAATTTAGAATTAAGTTTAAAATCCTTCTTCTTACTTACAAAGCTCTAAACAATCAGGCTCCTTTTTATTTAAAAGATCTGATACTACCGTATTATCCTAACAGAGCACTACGCTCCCAAAATGCAGGATTACTTGTAATACCTAGAATCTCCAAAAGTACAATGGGAGGCAGAGCCTTCAGTTATCAAGCTCCTCTCCTGTGGAATCAGCTGCCAATCTGGATTCGGGAGTCAGACTCGATCTCTGTTTTTAAGAATAGGGCTAAAACCTACCTTTTTGATATAGTCTACAATTAGGGAGGGACCATGTGTTTCTGAACCCTCCCTTAGTTATGCTGCTAATAGGTTTAGTCAGCCAGGGGACCTCCAGTAATGCACTGGGCCTCACTCCTTTCCTCACTCTCTATGAAATATTTTTTTTTGCTGGTCATTAACATTTGTTTGTTCTCTCTCATAGATTGAGTCCCCATCGTGCTGTTTGCTCTCTACATGTCTGTTCTTTTCTTCTTCTCTATCCCCTCACCCCCCAGCCAGTCGCAGCAGATGACTGCCCCTCCCTGAGCCTGATTCTGCTGGAGGTTTCTTCCTGTTAAAAAGGAGTTTTTCCTCTCCACCGTCGCCAAGTGCTTGCTCACAGGGGATCGCCTGATTGCTGGGGTCTTTCTGCAACTGTGGGGGTCCCCCCCTACAGTTGATAGTGCTATGAGATGACTGTTGTTGTGAAATGGCGCTATATAAATAAAGTTGAATTGAATTGAATTGAACCAGAAAACAATAGTACTGAAGACCTAATCTGAAAAATTACAATGCAATGCTGCCGTGACAGTGGAGGGTCCAGCCAACCATTCAGCACATGCGTAGCACACAAGCAGTACAGCAAAGTGGCACAACACACACACCAGCTGTCACCATGGTCCTCTGCAAGGACACTAGCTACATAAAGACACCCAAAAGCTCAATGCGAGTCCCCACTGGTGCTTGCACCCCTATAATATCTAAAACTTCAAAAGTTAACACCACGATGACTGTTTAGAGTACGGGTATCAAACTCATTCCCTGGAGGGCCAAGACCCTGCAGGTTTTACCTCCACCCAGTGTCTTCAACACGTGATTTTAACTGAATTTCTTCCCATTGATTGCTGATCAGTGAAAGCACCTGCTGAAGACACTGGGTGGAAGTAAAACATGCAGGGTCTTGGCCTTCCATGGAATGAGTTTGACACCCCTGGCTTAGAGGAACAACCCTATGGAACACAGTGGAGGGACAGCCAGAGCTTCTGGAACTCCTCTCAGGAATCATTAAACAAGATTATGTGTACCTTCATTATGTGTACAGGCACCCCTGCACAATCACAACACATGCCAAAAGACCACCACCGCCAAGTCTTTTTGTTTCAAATGTACAATTACTCCCGAGCAAGATGGATGAGTTACAATTCACTATAACTACCCAGAGGAATATACAGGATTTCAATCCAACAATCTCAGAGGATATTAGGCTGCATTGACTGGTCCATATTCAAGGACAATGACACTGACACCTACACCTCCACTCTGCTTTTTATATAAAAAGAGCTGCATTGACATTGCCACTACCACTAGACAGATTCATATCTATCCCAACAAGTCATGGATGACGAAGAACATCTGACTCCTGCTTAAGGCCCGCAACATGGCTTTCAGGTCTGGTGAGGCACAGCAGTACAGTGTAGAATCAGAATCAGAATCAGATTTATTGCCATTGTTCATGTAATACACAAACTAGGAATTTGTCTCGGTGCCATGCTGCAACATTAAAAACATAATGAGAAAAAGGGATAAACTAAAAAACTAAAGGACTAGAAACGTGCAATAAGTGTAGAAAAATAAGTAATAATAATAATAATACTAGTAATAATGAGTAGTACTAGTCAAGGCAGTTTTAAAAAATTAGCATGTAGCAGATAATGTGAAGTACCACATAGTGCAGTCAATAATGCAACAGAAAAACAGTGATGATTGACATGAGTCTGGTTGAGCTGCTGTACACAGTGCACGAGAGTCAAAAGTCACTTAGTGTTCAGCAGTCTGATGGCAGAGGGGAAAAAGCTGTTCATGTGCCGGGAGGTTTTAGTCCAAATGGACCGAAGCCTTCTACCTGAGGGGAGGGGGGCAAACAGCACGTGACCAGGATGTGAAGGATCGGCTATGATCCGGCCTGCACGCCTCCGGGTCCTGGAGATGTACAGGTCCTGGAGAGATGGGAGCTCGCAGCCTATCACCTTCTCAGCAGTGCGCACGACGCGCTGCAGCCTTAGTCTGTCCCTGGCAGTGGCTCCTGCATACCACACAGTTATGGAGGAGGTGAGGATGGACTCGATGATGGCCGTGTAGAACTGCACTAACATCTTGGTGGGTAGCTTGAGCTTCCTCAGCTGCCGCAGAAAGAACATTCTCTGCTGGGCCTTTTTGATGAGGGAGCTGATGGTTGGCTCCCATTTGAGGTCTCGGGTGATGGTGGTGCCCAAGAAGCGGAAGGAATCTGCAATGGTGATGGGAGAGCCTGTGATGGTGAGGGGGGGCAGGGGGGATGTGACTTTCCTGAAGTCCACAATCATCTCCGCTGTCTTCAGAGCATTCAGCTGCAGGTTGTTGTGGCTGCACCAGGACACCAGCTGGGCCACCTCTTCCCTGTAGGCAGACTCGTCGCCGTTGGAGATGAGCCCCATGAGGGTGGTGTCGTCCGCAAACTTAATCAGCTTAACAGACTGGTGGGAGGAGGTGCAGGAGTTGGTATAAAGGGAGAAGAGTAGGGGGGAAAGTACACAGCCCTGGGGTGATCCAATGCTGATGCTAACAGAGTCTGAGACAGACTTCCCCAGCCGCACATGCTGTCTCCGGTCCGTCAGGAAGTCGGTGATCCACCTGCAGAGGGAGTCAGGCACGTTGAGCAGGGACAGCTTGTCCTGGAGCAAATCGGGGCGGATGGTGTTGAATGCGGAGCTGAAGTCCACAAACAGAATCCTGGCGTAGGTTCCCGGGGAGTCCAGGTGCTGCAGGATGGAGTGGAGGGCCAGGTTGACTGCGTCGTCCACAGACCTGTTAGCACGGTAGGCAAACTGCAGCGGGTCTAGGAGGGGTGTGGTGATGGACTTGAGGTGAGACAGGACCAGGCGCTCAAAGGACTTCATGACTACAGAGGTGAGCGCTACAGGTCTGTAGTCATTAAGTCCAGTGATCCGTGGCTTCTTGGGGACAGGGATGATGGTGGAGGATTTGAGGCAGGACGGCACGTGGCATAACTTAAGGGAGGTGTTAAAAATGTCTGTGAATACAGGAGCCAGCTGTTTCGCACAGAGTCTCAGGGTGGAGGGAGACACGCCGTCTGGGCCGAGGGCCTTGCGCGGGTTCAGTCTGGAAAACTGTTTGAGCACATCCTGCTCACTGATGATAAGGGGAGGGGGGGAGGAGGGGGGGGTGCCTTAAATGAAGTAGGGAATGTGGAGGCTGTGGAGCTGGAGGGAGGGGGGGAGTTGGACACAGATGACGAGGTGTCAAAACGGGCGTAATGTTGGGACAGTCTTTGACAAAGGGCTTTGTCATCCTGACCTTTAGAAGCCTGAGGCCGATAGTTGGTGATTTGCCTCAGTCCTCTCCACACAGAAGCCGAGTCATTAGCAGTGAACTGCTGCTGGAGTTTCTCAGAATACACAGATTTAGCTCTCCTCAGCTCTCTGTTAAACCGATATTTGACCTCTCTGTAGCAGTCCCTGTCTCCACTTTTCAACGCTGCTTCCTTCTCCTTCCTGATCCGTCTGAGCTTAGCTGTGAACCAAGGCTTGTCATTAGAATATCTTACCCTGGTGCGCGATGGGAGAATGTCCTCCTCACAGAAGTTGATATATGAGTTCACAGTGTCTGTGTACTCATTAAGATCATGTGTGGCTCTTTTAAACATGCCCCAGTCAGTTATTTCCATCCATGTGTTCAGTTTCTCTCCAGCTTCACTGGTCAATTTCTTTGTGGTGGTCACAACAGGTTTAGTGAGTTTCAGTCTTTGTTTGTATGTGGGGATGAGGTGAACCATCACGTGATCAGATAGTCCCAGCGCAGCACGGGGAACAGCGCGATATGCGTCCTTTACTAAAGTATAACAGTGATCTAGCGTGTTATTTCCTCTGGTTGGACATTTAATACACTGTTTGTAGCGGGGGAGCTCGTGACTCAGATTGCTCTGGTTAAAATCGCCCACCACGATAACCAGGGAGTCTGGAAAATTCCGCTCCGTAAGTTGGATGTGATCTGCGAGCACGCGCTGAGCTTCGCGCGTGTCCGCGTCGGGGGGGGCGTACACAGCGACGAGGATGAATGAGGCAAACTCCCGCGGGGAATAAAATGGCTTGCAGTTAATGAAAAGAAATTCCAGGGCGGGAGAACAGTGTTTGGAAATCACCGTTACATCAGAGCACCAGCTGTTGTTAATATAGAAGCAGACTCCTCCTCCAATAGACTTACCGGACAGCTCTGTGACGCGGTCAGCACGAATCAGCTGAAATCCCTCGAGGCTGATTGCGCAATCTGGAATGTTCTCATTAAGCCAGGTCTCAGAGAAGCAGATGACAGACGAGGAAGCGAGGTCCTTGAAACGCATCAGCAGTCTTAATTCTTCTACCTTGTTCAGGAGAGAATTGGCATTGGATAGAAATATGCCAGGCAAGGCTGTTCGCGTGCCTCTTTTTCGTAGTCAGGTTGTGTCCAACCTGCTCCATGGCTCGTGGCTGTATTTTCCCCTGAACGTTGTTTCCTTAATTTTCAGCTGGCAGTGCTTTAGGAGCCGTTGGGTCCTTGGCTCCCTGCCAGCCTACAGCCACGTCCCCCTCTCCTGCCAGCACCTGCCAGCTGATTGTCATTATCATTTGTCTGCCACTCTGTTCATTCACGCACACACACACTTATATGCACACACACACACACTCATTCTCACTCACATGTTCAGACATTCACTCACACACCTGCTTCAGCCACACACCTGCATCCACTTGTCATCATTAGCACACTATGTATTTATGTCTGTGAGTTTGAGTGTGGTGATGTTAGTCAGTGTTGGATGTCCAGGTACAACTCTGGGTTTGGTTTCCTCTTTTGGACTACGTTTGGTGTGGTTTTTCCCCAGAGCCCAGCTGCACTCCGAAACACACAATGTAAGTCTTCCTTTTTCTCTGTTCACGCTTCTTGTTCTCCCCCAGCAGCCAGCTAAACCCTGGGGCGTGGCGTGAACTTTCTCCTCCTTGCCAACAGTTTTAAACCTGTTCACCAGTTGAATTACTTTTTTTGGACAGCTTTCATGGGACACTTTGTACGTTGATTCTTTGTTGAATAAAAACACACACTTCACCTGAGGTTGGGCTCGTGTCCTTTAATTTGTTCGCTGCAATAAGACGCACAAACATGACAGGTTGAAAGTGAAGAGGTCCATCAGAGATGCCAAGGAGGCCTACAGGAGGAGGATTGAAGGCTATTTTGATAACTCAGACCCACAGCATGCATAGCAGGGGATTACAAACCAAAGTAAAAACACCTACCCACTCACCAGCAGCAGTGCTGCACTGGCTGAGGAGCTCAACTACTACCCCAGCTGACATAAGGGAGAGATAACAGAAATGGCACCCGCATCAGCCACAAACAACCAGGCACTCATTGTACAGACTGCTAAGATGAGATGCACTTTCAATCATATCAACGTATGGAAAGCAGCTGGCCCAGATGGTGTCCCAGGACAAGTCCTTAGACTGTGCCAGAGAGCTAGCTGAGGTCTTCATGGACATTTTTAACATATCTTTTTCAAAATTGTTCCCACCTGTTTTAAAACATCCCTAATTGTGCCACCCAAAGAGACTGCAATAACAGGCCTCAATGACTACAGGCCAGTAGCTTTAACACCTGTAGTTATGAAATACCTGGAGAGACTGGTGCTGGAACATACAATATCCCACAAAAGTGAGTACACCCCTCAGATTTTTGTAAATATTTTATTATATCTTTTCATGGGACAACACTGAAGACATCGTTCCGGTTCTGGCCTCCCTTCATTGGCTTCCTATAGAATTTAGAATTAAGTTTAAAATCCTTCTTCTCACTTACAAAGCTCTTCATAATCAGGCCCCCTTATATATAAAAGATCTGATTTTACCCTGTCATCCTAACAGAGCACTACGCTCCCAAAATGCTGGATTACTTGTAATACCCAGAATCTCCAAAAGTACAGTGGGAGGCAGAGCCTTCTGCTATCAAGCAACTTTTCTGTGGAACCAGTTACCACTTTGGGTCCGGGAGTCAGACTCGATCTCTGTTTTTAAGAACAGGGTAAAATCCTTCCTTTTCAATATAGCCTACGATTAGGGAGGGATCTTGTGTCTCTTAACCCCCCTTTTGTTTTGCTGTTAATAGATTCAGACTGCCGGGTGACCTCCAATAATGTACTTGGCTTCTCATTGTTCCTGTTCTTTATGTCTGTTCTCTTCATCCTCTCTATCCCCTCACCCCCAGCCAGTCGCAGCAGATGACTGCCCCTCCCTGAGCCTGGTTCTGCTAAAGGTTTCTTTCTGTTAAATGGGAGTTTTTCCTCTCCACTGTCGCTAAGTGCTTGCTCACAGGGGATCATCTGATTGCTGGGTCTTTCTGCAATTGTGGGGTTTTCCCTGTATTTGGTAGCGCTATGAGACGACTTTTGCTGTCATATGGCGCTATATAAATAAAGCTGAATTGAATAGAATTGAATGACACTTCGATACAATGTAAAGTAGTCAGTGTGCAGCTTGTATAACAATGTAAATTTGCTGTCCCCTCAAAATAACTCAACACAAAGCGATTAATGTCTAAACCGCTGGCAACAGAAGTGAGTACACCCCTAAGTGAAAATGTCCAAATTGTACCCAATAAGCCATTTTCCCTCCCCGGTGTCATGTGACTGGTTAGGGTTACACAGTCTCAGGTATGAATAGGGAGCAGGTGTGTTAAATTTTGTGTTATCGCTCTCACGCTCTCTCATACTGGTCACTGGAAGTTCAACATGACACCTCATGGCAAAGAACTCGCTGAGGATCTGAAAAAAAGAATTGCTGCTCTACATAAAGATGGCCTAGGCTATAAGAAGGTTGGCAACACCCTGAAACTAAGCTGCAGCATGGTGGCCAAGACCATACAGCAGTTTAACAGGTCAGGTTCCACTCAGATCAGGCCTCGCCATGGTCGACCAAAGAAGTTGAGTGCACATGCTCAGCATCATACCCAGAGATTGTCTTCTGAAAATAGACATATGAGTGTTGCCAGCATTGCTGCAGAGATTGAAGGGGTGGGGGTGGGGGTCAGCCTGTCAGTGCTCAGACCATATGCCGTACAATGCGTCAAATTGGTCTGCATAGCTGTCGTCCCAGAAGGATGGCCCTTTTAAAGATGATGCACAAGAAAGCCCGCAAACAGTTTACTGAAGACAAGCAGACTAAGGACATGGATTACAGGATCCATGTCCTGTGGTCTGATGAGACCAAGATAAACTTATCTGGTTCAGATGGTGTCAAGCATGTGTGGCGGCAACCAGGTGAGGAGTATAAAGACAAGTGTGTCTTGCCTATAGTCAAGCATGGTGGTGGGAGTGTCATGGTTTGGGGCTGCATGAGTGCTGCCGGCACTGGGGAGCTACAGTCCATTGAGGGAACCATGAATGCCAACATGTACTGTGACATACTGAAGCAGAGCATGATCCCCTCCTTTCAGAAACTGGGCCGCAGAGCAGTATTCAAACATGATAACGACCCCAAACACACCTCCAAGACGACCACTGCCTTGCAAAAGGAACTGAGGGTAAAGGTGATGGACTGGCCAAGCATGTCTCCAGATATAAACCCTATTGAGCATCTGTGGGGCATCCTCAAATGGAAGGTAGAACAGCGGAAGTTCTCTAACATCCACCAGTTCTGTGATGTTGTCATGGAGGAGTGGAAGAGGATTCCAGTGGCACCCTGTGAAGCTCTAGTGAACTCCATGCCCAAGAGAGTTAAGGCAGTGCTGGAAAATAATGGTGGACACACAAAATATTGACACTTTGGGCACAATTTGGACATTTTCACTTTGGGTTGTAATCACTTTTGTTGCCAGCGGTTTAGACATTAATGGCTGTGTGTTGACCTATTTTGAGGGGACAGCAAATTTACACTGTTATACAAGCTATACACTGACTATTTCTCACCCCCTCCATGACTCTTTTCAGTTACTGTCATCAGGCAGACGATATAAAGTTCCATTGGCCCATAAAAACATTTACAAGAAATCATTTATTCCTTCTGCAGTAACAATTCTGAACAAAATCAAATAGTTATCATACTTTAGTTAGCTATCAATATTAGTTATCAGCATTTATCTATTAATCACTATTAATTTTTAATAGTTATTAATATTTTCTGCGACATGATTTTATTTGCTGTTTCCTTTTTAACCATGTTTACTTTTTTAAACTGTTTTTATCCTGTGAGTTTGAACATGTTTTTGAGAGTGCTGAATGTGTAATATTGTTGTAGCCGTGTCGAAGAAGAATTTCTGTCACTGACTGGGACAGACAATAAAGTCATCTATCTATCTATTTATCTATCTATCTATTTTACATTGCATCAGAGTGTCATACCTTCAGTGTTGTCTCATGAAAAGATATAATAAAATATTTACAAAAATGTGAGCGGCGTTCTCACTTTTGTGAGATTCTGTATTCACCGTGTTCTCCTAATCATTCTGGACCCCAACCAATATGCATATATCTCCCCTCCAAAAGCACTGGAACAGTGAAACAAGTTTTGCTATTTTAGCTGTTTTCCAAACATATTCAAGATACCGTTACAGTATATAATCAATATGGTCTTAAAATGCAAACCCACTGACGGGCTGCACGGTGGCGCAGTGGTTAGCACCGCGGCAGCACAGTTTACCCTCGGCCGGGGGATCGCGGGGATCATGAGATCGTGGGTTCGATCCCTGCCCCCGGCCAAGAGGAGGAAGCCGCAAGGTGGGGTGATCTCTGGCTCCAGCTGCCTGAGGCACTGGAGGAGGTGAATGACTTCATCAGCGCTTCCGCCTGCCTTGACGACTCATCCGAAGTGCACTATTACCTGGACTGCGCTGAGAGAACGCTCGACCGATTGTCTCCCCGCTACACCGACCACTTGGACATCCAAGCGAAGAGACAAGAGATCGCCGCCCACCTCGAGGAGGAACGAGGCCGATGGCGGAGTAATCGGAGCTCCCGCTGCCCGCTCTGGAATCCGGATCCTTTCCTCGATCCAGTCCTGGAGTTCGCACCACCCGGGGCCCATCGTAGACATCGGCACCGTGGCCAGAGGCGTTCTCAGCGCGACTCCCTTCCGGAACCCGCTCCGGTTCACTGGACAGACCCCATTCATCCCACTGCTGTCTCTCCAGCGTCTCACCAGGAGGAGATCCCTGCAACCTTTCCCCCCGGGCCTGCTTCCCCCGCTGAGCTGTCAGCGCGTCACGCCCGGCCCGACTCGGCTGTTGCCCCCTCCGCCTCGACGCCTTCTCCAGCGGCTGGGAGTTTGAGATGTTTTGCTCCAGTGGACAGCGCGGCTACACCATCCCGAGTGGCCCCCTCTCCTCCTTCAAGAGAGTCTCCAGCCACCACCCGGTGGGAGGAGGATGGAATGACGGTCCCTACAGCAGGTTCCACCGCCCCTCCGGGAGGCAGGCAAGTACAAGTTCACTTTTTTCCATCTAATAGTGATTTGTTCTGTCTGACTCCTGGGGGTGAGGCTCGGGGTTTGCAGCCCCCCGAGCCTCTACTCCCTGCTGATATATTAATTAAACCCGCTGCCTCTGTGTCTCCCCCTGCTGAGCACGCTTCGACTTCTGAGGAGCGTCACCAGACAAGGAGTGAACCTGCGGCCCTCGGGCAGAAGACCCCAGCCCCGCAGCCTTTTTCTGGGCAGAGGAGATCGGACGACTGGTTGGAGCCTGTGCCGACGACGGAGCGTCCCCGGGACTCCACAGATGAACAGTCCGGTCCAGCGGGCCGAGAGCCCCTCACCTCCACGCCACATGAACCGCCAGCGTGGACGATGACGTCGGGGGGTCCTCGAGCTGCAAGAGCCCCTCTTCCAGGGGCGGATGACGTCACGACGGAGTGGGAACCAGACGACGACCTCCTCCCGTTTGAACCCGGAGCATCGAAGTCCTGGATGGCGGCAGAACCCGAGATCAGGCGAGTGCTCTATTTTCTATCCCTCATCTATTTTCTGGAGCATTATTGCCTGTCTCTCGGGGGGGCGAGCCGGGTGCAGCCGTCTGCTGCGCTCGAGCCTGTCTCGCTGGGCTCTGTCGCTGCCGGTGATCCTGATCCCGGTTCCTTTTGTCCCTCTGAGCCTCTCCCCAGGGTCACTGGAGGCGAACCTGCTCTAGGTGTCACCTTGGAGATTCCGGCCCAATCGGGGTCCGACGCGGGTGCTGCCCTCGCTCGATCGGAGCTCGACGTCAGGGAGGTTCCGGCCCAATCGGGGTCCGACGCAGGTGCTGCTCTCGCTCGATCGGAGCTCGACGTCATGGAGGTTCCGGCCCAATCGGGGTCCGACGCGGGTGCTGCTCTCGCTCGATCGGAGCTCGGCGTCATGGTGGTTCTGACCCGGGTCGTCCTGACCCAGGTGGGTCCCGGAGATTGTGCAGCTGACCCACCGCTGAGCGCTTTCCAGGCCATGCCCTGTCCTCGCCATGGCCCCTCCTTCCCCGCATTTGAGACTGCGGGAGTTAATTCCAGTTGGCCCGGTTCGCTGACCTTCCCCCAGCCATTCTGTTGGCAGGCCGATACTGCCCGACCACCCGGTGACCGGCTCTTTCCTTTTGGCGTCCGGGCCCGGACCCCTGACAAGCAGGATGAGACGTTTGACGCTCTGGTCCGGCCGCCGGAGACTTGGTTTTCCTTGGCCCGGGGTTTGGGTGGGCCGTTAGGGTACGTTCCGCTGTCTCTGCTGGCGGTCTGGATGCTGGGGGCTGGGAGGCCTCCTGAGCAGAATTATATAACTCTATTCCCCAATGTTTGTTTTTTTTCCCTTTCCTTCTCTTGCCCCACCACTGGCTTGTGACTGGTTTTTCTTCTTCTCTCCTCCCCTCTCTGACTGAAATACCCCACTGGGGATTGAACTTCGTGTATAAAGTGACTGTTTTCCGTTAATGGACATATGTTCTCTTGCCGTAGTTATTTTTCATGTTATTTTCTGGGATGACTGTTTGGGTTTGTTCCTTGCACTCCCGATTTGAGACTCTTTAGAGCAGAATTTCCTTTTCCTTTTGACAGAATGCTATCATGAGTATTGTATGTTTCTTATAGGGTGTGATTGTATATTTCCGATGTTACTCCCTTACTCGGGTCTAGTTCCTTTTTGGCACCTGTGTTGTCTTTTGGATTTGAAGATTTTCTGTACACATTAACCTGGAGATGAAGGTATTATTTGTCCTTTTATTTCTTTGACCCTGCCTTGTAGTATTGACTGGTGTTCTATGTATTCTCAGCTTGGTTTTCTTTTTTAGTGGCGATATTTTTTTTTTTTTTTTTTTGTTACTTATTTGTACCCGTAGGTAGATTTGGTTTGCAGTCTGGTGACAAGCCACCGGCTGCCGGTCGCTGCGTGCGCGAGCGCCCTAAACCTACATGTTTTTGATATGCGGGAGGAAACCGGAGAAATCCCGGAGTAAACCCACGCAACACGGGGAGAACATGCAAACTCCACACAGCTCACTGTTGGTCGGGGGCTGGGATCGAACCCACGATCTCATGATCCCCGCGATCCCCCGGCCGAGGGTAAAACTGTGCTGCCACAGTGCTAAACCACTGCGCCACCATGCAGCCCATATATGTGTGTGAAGTTACATGGGTTGGTAGTTCATTTCCTTTGTTTTATGTGAGAGATGCCCATTTAGCGTTGTTTTTTTCTTTTTATTCTTCTTAATGTCCCCGTTTATGTACGGTTTTTTCCCTCCCTCCCCGATGTTTTTGCCCCTGGTTGTTGTTCTGCCCCTACCCCTTGTCACTTGTGAGTTTGACCCTTCTCCCCCTCCACCTGCTTCCCCCTCCACCCTCCCTGGGGTGGGGTGGGGGGGTCTGGATGTTACGCGCGACCAGGAGTTTGCGTAGGGGGAGGGGTTCTGTCATTTCCCGAGCGCTTTTGTCCGCGCTCGGGTTATTCCTCATCCCTGTCAGGTTTTTGACAGCAGGTGTCGTCACTCGGGTTTCATGGGCTCTGATTGGCCAGACGCTCAGGGGCTCTCAGCTGTCAGAGCCTGAGCAGCTGCGCCGCATTGCCAATCATGAGCAGCTGGCTTTAAATGTCAGTGCGAGTGAATTGGACTCTGCGGCTGTCTCGTCAAAAGTCTTATGACTTTCCCCTGTCTCCTTACCACATGCTCCCTGGGTTCCCCGACGTATCCCGCTGCATGTAAGTTGTCTATTATTTGGAATTGTACTTCTCCCTCGCTGACATTCCTTCCTAATTGCGGCGGACGAGAGCTCCTCGTCTCTGCCATAACTCTCTCCCTGTTCCATGTTTAATATTCCTTGCCTTTGTGGCGTACGAGTGCCCCTCGGCCTAGCCGCTAACCTCTATCGTGAATTCATATTGTGTTGTGTAACGAAGCCTGCGTGGCAAGTTGTGTTGTACACCCAAGCCCTGTGCAATATAAATAAAAGAACTGAATTGCAACTTACTGAATTGTGGCGTCTTATGCTGGCTCGTGAGGGCCAGCCGTGACAGTCCTTAGTCAACCTAACTTGCTGCACATCCTTTCCAGCTTGATCTGTCTGTCTAGCCAATCAATACAACTCCTTTTCTCCTTCTTTAGTATCCAGCCTCTCATACAACTCACTATAGGTCTTTTCCTTTTTCACCTCTCTCTTTGTCATGCGTCTAGATTCCAAATACTTCCGTCTACTTTCTTCATCTCCTGACTATCCCACTTTTCTTTGCTAACCTCTTCCTTTGGATACTTTCCTGTACCTCCTTATTCCACCACCAAATCTCCTTTTCTTCCTTCCTCTGTCCAGAGGATACATCACATACCTTTCTACCAATTTCCCTTAATCCACCTTATTCCTGGGGGTGCCGCTGTAGGAACAATTATGGACGGAACTTCCAGTTTTGGCTGCAGTAGCATTAAATCAGTCAGTAAGAGAGGAGTAGCGGGGGCATTTAAAATAGCGTTTTTAAAAGTTTTTCAAATTCATTTTAATGTATAGTCCACATACGTATTTTCCACTCAAGTGGCAGCTAGTTTCAGCTCTTCTAGTTTTTGTATTTTTTTAAATGTTTTGGCATCATTCTGGCACTTGCTGATGTTCATGGTTGTGCCAGACTGGATGAATGGAGGCTTCTCACCACAAGGTGACAGACGACATCCAAGCGCGGTGTTGTGGGTACGTCTGCTCTAAGGTAAATTTGATTATGTCCAACTTATTTTAACAAAATGTAGTGGACTTTATTGTGGTGGAGACATTGATATATGTGACCCGTGTTGGCAAAATGAGTCAGAATGTGCACTGTGTCATTACGAGCTACAGGCATGAGAAGTCATAAATCATGACTATTTCTTTGTTTGGTAGCGGCAAAGTCCCAGGAAACCCCTCAGAGTGTCTGGTATCATTGTAAAGCTTAGAAATTGTACTTTCTAAAAATACCTATGTTTTTGCGGAAGACATAACTCCCGACAGATCGAACGCAAGTTTTCAACCTAGTTAAAATATAAACAAATCATCTTTTTCTGGGTCAGTTTTTGCACACTACCTACAAATTAAATATCATTTTGAAGATATTTCAATACAGAATATGGAAATAACATTACATCAGTTTTGAAAATGTCCTCAAAGTGACTCATTTTACCAGCAAGGGTCATTTCTTTACATCGTTAGCATCTTAGCAGTGGCATGAACTAACGGAGCTACTATATACAAGGCCACTTTTTAAAGTGATCTTTCCACCCCTCGATAGTTGTGGGAAGTGTTATGATTATGTTACTGTTTTGAGTTGCAAGAGGCTGTGTTCCCGCATTTCTGATGCTGAAGTCATTCTTTTTTTAACAAGGAAAAGTGTTCCGTTTCAGTGACAACCATATGTTCTAAACTAGTACCGGAAGTTGCTACCATAATTCACGCAAGGCATCATGTGGCCTAGGAATAAGGTGGATACTTCAGCTGTATTTTCCCAGTCATCTGGTAATGCTTCCCTACCACCCAGAGCCTGTATCAACTCCTTTCTGGACTCTGTGCAACCTTCTTCCTTCTGTAACTTCCTCCACTTAATCTTTAGCTCTGCCTTCACTCTCTCCATCTCCTTGCTTGCCTAAGTCACCCAGAGCAGCTGTGACATAGGTGTTGTGCAGCCTACTACTAATCAGGGGTCAGTGGTTCGATTTCCGCTCTGTCTGCAGTCTGCATGTCGAAGTGTCCTTGAGCAAGACACTGAACCCCCAGTTGATCCTGGTGGGTCAGGCCAGTGCCAGTACATGGCAGCACTGCTGCCATCAGTGTGTGAACGTGTGTGTGAATGGGTGGATAGCAGGATCTGTAAAGCACTGTGGTCATCCAGAGATGAGTAAAAAGTGCTATATAGTGTAAGTGAATGCCATTTACCATACAGACTGCCATCCGATGCTGTCTCGCTACATTCTCCCCTGCCACCACCTTGCAGTCTCCTATCTCTTTCAGATTTCTCCTTCTGCATAAGATGTAGTCCACCTGTGTGCACCTTGCTCCACTCTTGCATGTCAACCTACGTTCCTCTTTTCTTGAAATATGTGTTCACCATAGCTATTTCCATCCTTTAAGCAAAATCCACAGCCATTTGTCCTTCCACATTTCTCTCCTTAAAATTATACCTACCCAGAACCTCCTCATCACCTCTGTTCCTTTCACCTACAGTATATGTCCATTAAAGTGTGCTCCAGTCATCACCCCCCCCCTCTCCCCCCGGGAACACTCTGTACCACTTCAATTTACTCCAGAATTCCTCTTTCTCTTCTACCTGGCGTCCAACTTGTGGAGCATATGCACTAACAACATTCACCATTACATCTCCGGCTTCTAGTAGCTTCAAATTCAAGATCTTGTCTGATTCCTTCTTTGCCTCCTGAACAGTTTTTACATACTCTTCCTTCAAGATTACTCCTACTCCATTTGTCTTCCTGTCTACACCATGGTAGTTGTTTAAATCCACCTCCAATGCTCCGAGCCTTGTTTCTTTTCCATCTGGTTTCTTGAACACACAGTATATCTACCTTTCTACAGTCACAATAGGTGCCTGAGCTGGACAGAAAGCAGGAATCATGTACTGGACGAGCTCTTGACATGATGTTTATTTAAGAAAACATAAAAAGTAACACATAGTTCATGGGCTGGAAAATAAAAACTAAGGCAAGGCCAGGGCAAAATCTCAAGGCTAAGATAATAAGACTTTGACAGGACAAAAACAAGCAAGGCAAAGCAGAAGTGTGAAAACTTCACACCGATATGACTAAGATGCCGTGCCCAAGGTGAGGAGCGGCATTCCTTAAATAGGACCAGACAAATTAACAAATTACAGATGTGGATAATCAAGAAATTAAGATAAGATAAGATAAGCCTTTATTAGTCCCACAATGGGGAAATTCCAGGATTGCAACAGCACAGGGATAGCAACACTCAGAGCAACAATCAAGAAGACAAGAAAAAACAAGAGCAGCGAATATACGTATATACATATAAATATATAAGCACACAGTGCGGAGCATTGTAGCTAGATGGAATAAATATATAAATATGTAAACACACACAGTGCGGAGCATTGTAGCTAGATGGAATGAACAGCATAACCGTCTACTTAGTTATCCTACATGGTATGATTATGTACCCATACATATTCTCACCCTCCATAGCGACCGGTATTGTCCTAGTTGTATACCGGAGGGGACCACTGGGTAAGTCTATTGCGTCTTTTGCATTCAATACTATTAGGTTGTCACATTTTTTTGCTATCTCTGCGAGCAGCCCTGCTTAGGTTATACAGTCTGACAACCGTAGGTAGGAAGGACCTGCGAAACTTCTCAGTTGCGCACCTAGGATGATGTAGTCTGCTGCTAAATGAGCTCTTCAGTGCGTTCAGTATGTCCTGCATAGGGTGGAACTCGGACTCCAGCAGAGATGACAGTTTAGCCACCATCCTTCTCTCTCCCATCTCCTCCACTGGGTCAAGGCGTTGCCCCAGGACAGAGCTAGCTTTCTTGATCAGTTTGTTCAGTCTCTTCCTATCGGCTGCTGTAACGCCACTGCCCCAGCAGACTACTCCAAAAGTGATGGCTGATGCCACCACCGTGTCGTAGAATGCCTTCAGCAGCGCCCCTTGTACACCAAAAGACCTGAGTCTCCTCAGTAGGAACAGCCTGCGCTGTCCCTTCTTGTAGAGTGCGTCAGTATTGTGTGACCAGTCTAGTTTATTGTTCAGATGAACACCCAGGTACTTGTAGGATGTCACCATCTCGATGTCTGTTCCCTGTATGTTTACTGGTGCTGTGAGGGGTTGTCCTTGTCTGCGGCAGTCTACCACCAGCTCCTTAGTTTTCCTCACGTTGATCTGGAGGCAGTTCCGATGGCACCAGTCCACGAAGTCCTGGATAAGTCCTCTGTACTCAGCTTCATCTCCGTTGGAGATGAGGCCAATGATCGCAGAGTCGTCAGAGAACTTCTGTAGATGGCGGTGTGCTGTGTTGTGTGAGAAGTCCGCAGTATAAAGGGTGAACAGGAAGGGAGCCAAAACTGTCCCCTGGGGGGACCCCGTGCTACTGATGATCGTGTCGGACACACAGCCCCGGGTTCTCACAAACTGTGGCCGGTTAGTGAGGTAGTCCAGGATCCATGATGACAGGTGCTGGTCCACCCCTGCGCACAGCAGCTTGTCCTTCAGGATCATCGGTTGGATGGTGTTGAAAGCACTGGAGAAGTCAAAGAACATGATCCTCACCGCATTCCCGGACTTCTCCAGGTGGGACAGAGAACGGTGAAGGAGGAAGATCACCGCATCCTCCACCCCAATGCCATGCTGGTAGGCGAACTGGAGTGGATCCATCGCTGGTCCCACCAGGGGGCAGAGGTGAGCAAGGAGCAGTCTCTCCAGGGTCTTCATCATGTGGGACGTCAGGACCACTGGTCTGTAGCTGTTCAGATCTTTGGGGTGGGAAGTCTTTGGTACAGGTACCACACAAGATGTTTTCCACAACTGTGGTACCCTCCCCAGCTTCAGGCTCAGGTTGAAGATGACCTCCACAATCCCACACAGCTGGTCTGCACAGGACTTGAGGAGCTTTGCGCTGATGCCGTCCGGTCCCGAGGCCTTCCTCGCCTTGATCTTCCTCAGCTCCGTCCTCACCTGGGTCTTAGTGAGGGTCATGTTGGGGGGCTGTGTGTTGGGAGTGGAGGGGGTGTTGGTGGAGTGGGGTGTGGGCAGCAGGACTCGATGTCTTCAGAGGCAGCAGTGGTTGTTGTGCAGTCGGGGGGGAGGGCAGTTGGTCAAACCTATTAAAAAACAGGTTCAGATTGTTCGCCCACTTCCTGCCCCCCGTGGCCTGGGGGAGGTATTCTGGAGCCCAGAGATGGTTTTAAGATTTCTCCAGACCCCACCGATGTAGCTCTGTTGCAGCTTGTCCTCCATCTTCTTCCTGAAGCTGTCCTTGCCTTCTCTGATCTTCCTCCTCAGCTCCCTTTGTACGGACTTCAGCATCTTCCTGTTCCCCGACCTGAAGATCCTCTTCTTCTCTCTCAGAAGTGTTTTTATCTCAGGGTTGATCCAGGGTTTGTTGTTCGAGCAACACCATATGGTCTTGGTGGGTACGGTGTTGTCCACACAGAAGCTGATGACTAGTCCGTGATGGTGTGAGTGAGGCCATCGATGTCCTCACCATGTGGATCACAGAGCTGCTCCCAGGCAGTGGTTTCAAAACAGTACTTTAGAGTGTCCATTGCTTCCTCAGACCATAACTTCACTGTGTGCATGACTGGAGGTTGTCTGTGCACTAGGGGTTTGTACACCGGCAGGAGATGAACCAAGTTGTGATCCGATCTCCCGAGTGGGGGGAGTGGTGATGAGATGTACGCCTCCTTAGTGTTTGTGTAGAATAAGTCCAGTGTTTTATTGTCTCTAGTGTGGCATGTGACATACTGGGTGAACGTGGGTAGAATGGGAGACAGTGAAACATGGTTGAAATCGCCTGAGATGAGGAGAAAGGCATCTGGGTGTTCTGTCTGCAGCCTGCCAGTTACTGAGTGTATGACGTCACGCGGTGTCCCAACGTTCGCCGTCGGATTTGCATAAATAACAATGCAGATCACGTGTGAGTATTCCCTCGGGAGATATGTAGGCCGCATGCTAACAGCTAGCAACTCCGTGTCTTTGTTGCAGTGTTGTTGTTTAACCGTGACAATGTAACCGTAACAAGACACAAACCAAGCTAGACTAAGATAGAAAAGGAGGACATGGAGGAAGACAGGAGTAAAACAACCAGACGTGACTAGGATAATAATAATAATAATAACAATAATAATAATAATAATAATCAAGGACAAAGAGCAAGGCAGGGAAAAATAACAAAACAGAGACCACGATAATGAAAGTAAACTCAGAGAAAAACAATAATAAAAACACAAGGTGTGAACGTGAGCTGAGCCCATATCCCAGTTACAACAGAATACTCAAAACTATAAACTAAGGTGAGGACATGGTCCCAGCCCACACTCTGACATTCCACCCCCTGTTTAGGGGCAGATACCAGACATCCCTTAAACCACAACAAAAAAATCAGCTGCCCAGGGTGGGTGGTGGGCGCACAAGGCCAGGCAGACTGAAACAATTCTTCCTCCCACAAGGTCCAACACAAAAAAACTCAACTTGTGGGGGCAAAACCAGAGTCCAAGACCCCCACAGAACAAAGCAGGTTGGGTGGCCTGCCAGAGTCCCTAGGCCACCAGTCCAGAGAGCAAGGCGGGTCGGGTGGCCTTCCAAAGTCCCTGGGCCACTGGACCAGAGACCAAGGTGGGCCGGGTGGCCTTCCAAAGTCCTTGGGCCACTTGATCAGAGAGCACGGTGGATCGGGTGGTCTATCCCAGTTCATGGGTACCAAGACCGCAAAACGAGGCAGGTTGGGGGGCCTACCAGAGTCCACAGGCCCCCAGACCAGAGAACAAGCTGGCTCAGAGGGCCTACCCAAGTCCAAGAGTCCCCAGACTGGAATGCAAGACAGCGCAGATGTGCTGAGATCAGGAGGAAGCAACAGGGGGGCTTTTAGTTCAGGAGACTGCAATAGAGGAGCTTTCAGCTCAGAAAACTGAAGCAGTGTTGCTTTTACTTAATTTATTGATTCAAAAGTATTTTGCTTTGCTGTACTGCACTGGAGCATCATCAACATCATCAAAGCAGTCTGTTGGGGGCGACAATGACTGTTTCATTTAGGTCTGAACAGATTCCTCCATGCAGCTCTGTCCTTCGCCTTCCGCTGCCAGAAACTCCTGTGTATATCCAACTTCTTCAGGTTTCTTTTTACAGCATCTTTAAATCTGAGCCTTGGTCTACCCTGATTGCATTTGCCCTCGTATAACTGTGAGTAGAGTAACTACCGAGGGAGTCGCTGGTGAGTCATCCTCTCAACATGTCCGAGCCATCTCAGGTACATCTGTACTAGTGCATACCCGTGCATGCCCGTAGAAACCAAGTATAAGCAAGTATTTCTGCATGGCAGTAGAAAGCAGGTGTAAGCAAGCATTTTCTGCATGCCAGTAGAAACTTACTGTTACCATGGCAACAGTAACCATGGTGAAACCTGCCTTTGATGTTTGCCGTCACCACTCCTGTGATCTTTGATGATGTCATAGCAAGTCCTATGATCGTGATACACACACAAACAGTCATATCTTCATACACCCAACTGACAATGTCTTCCAGTTTGCCATCTGGAAGCATTAGTCCTTCATGGAGTTCAATTGCAAACTCGCCCTGTTCTGGAACTACAGTCCTATGGTTGCTATGATGTCATGTGGACATCATGTAGACATCATAGGAACATCATAGCAGAGCCTAAGATGTGTCCGTGAGTCCTGTGGTGTGTGTGACGTCACCTAGACATCCTCTGACTGCCGACAGCATATGAACATCATAGGACATCTTGCAGACCTCATAGGAACCTCATAGGCAGTCTATGATCATGAGACACTGACAGACAGACACACTGACAGAGATTCTTCTTCTTCTTCTAGATTTGATTGGCGGTTGGCAACCAGCTTAAAGGTGCATTACCGCCACGTACTTCACTTTATATCATCATTCTATATATCTTCTACTCCACTCCTTAAGCTGAATTCATGCTGCACCTCTGCTCGTCTGTGCATCTTCTTCTTCTTCTTGTTTTCTTCGTCTCCTCGTACTTTACTCTATATCATCACTTCACGCTATATCACCACCCTACACATCCCGGCCGTGGCAACTGCGATGTCGGCCAGATGAAGATGTCGGCCACCCAGGCACCGCCACACACTTTTCCACTGACAGAGATTTCTTGAATGTATAGAGTGATGTCCTAGCAAGTCCTATGATGCCTGCATTGATCTTTGTTGATGTCATACCAAGTCCTATGACTGTGAGTGATGGTCTCTATGACATCATCTAGACGTCATATACACATCATAGGAATATCATTGGACATCATGTAGACATCGTAGGACATCATAGGTGATCCTATGATGTGTCTCTGGCGTCATGTAGACATCATAGGGACATCAGAGGCGACTGTCTACTATGCTGTCTATATGACAGCTTTTAGACATCATGTAGACGTCATAGGAACATCGTAGGCAATGCTATGGTGATGTCATTGGAACATCGTAGGAAATCCTATGGTCTTGTAGCCAGTGCTATTGTCTATATGACGGCATCGTGAGTCCGATGTTGCCTGATATTATGATGGTGACACACAGAGGATGTGGACTTATTAGCAAAACAATCACTGCAGTTCGACGCAGTGGATCTGGAGATCTCAGTAAGGCAGAAGGCAAATCAATAATTAAAAAGTATATAGTGGAAAAGGGGCAAGAATATTGGGACTCAATAGATACTGGAAGATATCTTTATGACATTCAAAAGCGGGTGGACTCTGGAATGGGAGATGTCAGAAACAGGAAAGAGGAGATACTAAGAATAGGACACACTACTTTGAACCAGACACTACATAGAATAGGTAAACACCCAACTGGCAGCTGTGCACATTGTGGTTCTCCGGAAAAAGTTTAGTACATTTTGGTGGAATGTCAGGGATATCAAGAACAAAGGAAACATCTGACTGCCGTAATGGAGAGGGCTAATTTAAGTTTTGGTTTGGGAAAACATGTTAGGAACCTCAGTCAAAGAAATATATGTAGCTCTATTTAGATATTTAAGCGCAACTGGTTTAATCAAAAGAATTTTGTTTTTGTTTTTTTCCCTGCCATTCTCTTGTCCACGCTCCAACCCAGTGGGTGGCAATGGTGCACCTGCGGGCTGGTTGCCAGCTGGCAATCAGATCTAGAAGAAGAAGAAGAAGAGCGATATAAACAGTGCGCGCGTGGGTGACGACAACCAAACCTGGATGAATCCTGAATCTTGGTCAAAATGTCACAAAGCTTCTTTTTCTTTCAGATTTGACTGGTGGTTGGTAACCAGCTCAAAGATGCATTACTTCCACTGACTTGATTCCTCATAGCTTTGTGACATTTTCCTCATAGCTCTGTGACGTCTAACTCATAGCTTTGTGACGTTTTCTCTTATCGCTTTGTGACGCTGTCCTCATCACTTTGTGACAATCTCCTCACAGCTTTATGATGTAATCGTCATGGCTTTGTGATGTTAAACTCATTGCTGTGTGGACATTTTTCTTTAGCTATACTAGTGCATACCTGTGCATGCCCGTGCGTACCCGTGCATGCCCATAGAAAGCAAGTGTAAGCAAACATTTCTGCATGCCCGGAGAAAGTTACTGTTACCATGGCAACAGCAACCATGGTGAAACCTGCCTTGGATGATTGACGTCACCACTCGTTTGTTGATGCCTGCCTTTGATCTGTGTTGCCTGCCTTTGATCTTTGATAATGCCATAGCGAGTGCTATGATCATAAGTAATGCCTGCCTTTGATTTTTGATGATGTCATAGTGAGTTCTATGATCGGGAGTGAGGCCTGACTTTGAGCTCTTTGCAAGTCCTATGATGTTTTACCAATTCCTATGATCGTGCCATCATGACATTGTGACAGAGATTCTTGAATTCCATCCATCCATCTTCTTCCACTTAATCCTTTTCGGGTCGCGGGGGGACTTATAGAGTGATATTCCTTGTCTCCAGGGCATGGGTCCCAGCCCACATCCTCGCTTTAAATTGGGATTTTCTGTATTTCACCTTATATGCACTGGCGATCTGTCCAGGGTGTACCCTGCCTGTCACCCAAAGATGCTGGGATAGGCTCCAGCCCGCGACCTGAAAAGGATTAAGCGGAAGAAGATGGATGGATGGATGGATGGATGGATGTCATTATCCTGGGTTGCTATTATTGTTATTATATCAGCATTATTATTATTATTATTATTATTATTATTATTATTATTATTATTATTATTATTATTATCGTCGTCATTATCATTATTGCCTTGGTCTTGTCTCCCCTCTGGTCCCCTGTGTGTGATTATCTGTGCAGCCCCGCCCATCCCGTTTTCTGTAGCGATACCCTGCCATCTCTGTTTGCCCCTGCTTTTTACTTCTCCTGCTTGTTACCATTCCGTGTTATGTTGATTACCTGTGTCTATATACTGTATATGTCTTGTAGGGAGTCATGTGCTCTGTCTATGTGCCGTCATACAGACATCATATCTACATCAGGCAGACATCATAGGCCCCAGCCTAGATTGGCAGTTGGCAACCAGCTTACAGGTGCATTACCGCCATGTACTTCACTCTATATCATCAATCTATCTGGTCAGGAGCTGTAGTCCTTCTATCATAATTGCTGTGTCCAATCAAACTTCAATTCTATCTTCAGACATCACTCGTCTTCATCTCCTCGCTGTCACGCGGTGCTCTAGGGAGCCACGCAATAAGAGCCAAGGGCAAGCCAGTGAGTCGTGATGTTTTATTAAAGGAAGGGGGTGAGGGATGAGGAAAGCACAGATACTCGTACAGAGGTACACTCACAAGTTGCACAGCGCAGGAGCAGGGACTTCGTACCGGACATAGGGGTAACAAGGCATACATACTCTCAGCGGGTAACAATCACAGGAATGCTGTAAGGGGAGTAGAGACTGACACTAGACGAAGGGGCTTCAGCCTAGCAGTGCTTATGTCGCAGCCCCGAGTCATCGAGGCTGCTCCTATTTATTCTCATTGGCAGCGCCCCAGCTGATGAGGATTAATTGGCCCCAGCCGTCCGTAATGCTGCCAGCTGGGAGCCTGCTGAGACGCTGCTCAATGAGAAGCAGGGATGAAGGGAAACATGGGCTGAGCGCTGAGACGGCATCTCATCCCATGGTGACAGAGCCTCCCCCTCAAGGTCGGGCTCCTGAACGACCAGGAACATCCCAGCCCCCCCCCCCCCCCACCTAGGGTGGGTGGAAGGGAGGCAGGACCGGAGGGGAAGAAGCAAAGGGAAGGACAACACCAATAGACAAATGTAGGGTAACAGGGCAGAGAAAAAAAAAACCCAAATACGCAATAGACCAATGTACTCTACATCGCACCAAAAAAGGGGGAAAAAAAAACCAGGGCACAGACGGAGAGAATACAAAACACGGGAACAGATAACAACCCACCAAAAGAAAGACAAAAACGGATAAAGCAATTACAGAGTATGGATAACAGAACAAACACTACTCCATAATGCACAGACAAAACTAAGAACAGGACAAGAGTGATAAAAAACGCTGAGTACGGATAATGAAGAGGGGGAACAAAAAAAACCCACAATACACAGCACACCAAAAGAATGACAAAAACGGATAAAGCAATTACAGAGTATGGATAACAGAACAAACACTACTCCATAATGCACAGACAAAACTAAGAACAGGACAAGAGTGATAAAAAATGCTGAGTACGGATAATGAAAAGGGGGGAGAAAAAACCCACAATACACAGCACCGTATATATATATATATATATATATATATATACAGTATATCTACACGCACAGTCACCTAAAGGAGTGAAAGTGACTGGGACAAACGGACAATTACAGAGTATGGTTTGATGGGAAACAAAACACATAACTCTATAATGCACAGACAAAGCTAAAAACAAAGCACAAAAGGGAAAATGCTGAGTACGGGCAATGGAAAACAACACACAGCACTATGAATATATATTCACAAACAGGACAAAATATTACACCCGAGCGACCTTAATAATAACAACAAAAAAAAACGACACCCGAGGAATATGGCAGGCAGAGTCCAAAATGGCCGAGGTGGCTCCGGAGGTCTCCCCGCCCATTGTCCAGTTGGCGAACCGGGGAAAGGGAAATGTTCGGACGGCGAATTCCGGACTCAGATCCCAGGAACCCAGTCCACCGGCAGCCGAACCAGGCCACCCAGAAGCAAACACAGATCATCGGGGGGTTGGACCAGATCACCGAACCGAAAGTCTTGCGGGTCGGGTCGTCGACCCGCATCACTCAACCACCAGGACCGTTGAGACGGACGAAGGGTCAAAGCGGGTCCCGGTGGAAGAGGCTCAGGGGAGAGCCGATGATGAGGGCGACGAGCGTCAGGCCGCAGGGAAGCGGCCACCTCCTCACCGGACCTGGACAACACTGGGGCAGCACCTACGTCGGACCCCGATCGGGCCTTAGGCAAACCCACGTCGGACACCGCTGGAGCAGCACCCACGTGGGACCCCGATTGGGTCTCGGGCGAACCCACGTTGGACGCCGCTGGAGCAGCACCCATGTCGGACTCCCATTGGGTCTCGGGCGAACCACGTTGGACACCGCACCAGAACCGACCTCCAACGTTGAACCTGGACCCTCCAGCACCACGAGGAACGGCAACTCCTCGCCGGTGACCCTGGAAGAAGGCTCAGAAGAGAAAACAGAACCGGGATCAGGATCACCGGCAGTGCCAGAACCCGGCGAGACGAGCTCAGACGCAGCGGGCGGCTGCACCTGGCTCGTCTCCCCTAGAGACAGGCTAAAGTGCTCAAAGATATAAAGGGAGAAAAGAAAGGAGAGCACTCGCCTGATCTCGGGTTCTGATGCCGTCCAGGACTGCGAAGATCCAGGATCTGTTGTCAGGAGGTCGTTGTCAGGCTCCCATCCAGCCGCGTCGGGCCCCGCAGCCAGCACGATGGTCAGCGCAGCTTGAGGTTCCTCCAGCTCCGGTAACCCCGCCGAGGATCCACTCGGCGTGAAGCCAGAAGAATCTCGTCCCGCTGGACCGAACCGCTCCTCCGTGGAGACCCGGGGACGCTTAGTCGTCGGCGCAGACTCCACGCAGCAGTCAGTCCCCCTCCTCCGTCCGCAACGTAGCTGCGGAACCACAGGCCCTCTCCTTATCCCACCACGTTGACCCGGAGCCGGGGATCGCTCGGCGGAGAGAGACACAGAGGATGCAGGATTAGGAATACAGGTTACAGCAGGTGGGGGGAGTTCAGGGAGCTGCGAACCCTGAACTCCTCCTCCAGGAATGTGACAGAGCAAATCATTAAGCAGATGTAAATAAACTATGACTTGCCTGTCTCCTGGAGGTTGGATATCGCCTGCTGTGGTGGATACCACTTCTTCCTCTCCCCGCCCGGCGATAACAGAGGACCCCCTGGGAAATTGTCTGAGGATCGCTCGCGTAGTCTCCAGCAGAGAGCTCACCAGGCCGAGATTCCAAGCACACACAGCCGTCGAGAAGCGCGTCGAGGAGGAGGGGGAAACAGCCGGGATGAGCCAGCCCAAATGTCCTGGAGTGAAAGCGGGGAAATGAGGCTCAGGGAACGAGGCTGTGAAAACTCCACGCTGACGAGACGAAGAGGTGACAGCTGCATGGGGGGAACGGTCCTGGCGGCAGCCCAGAACTGGATCCGGAAGGGGGTCGTGCAGAGGTGACTTGGCGATGTGACGACGACTTCTCCCAGGGGGCGAAACGAGGGGGGAACCCAGGAATCGCCGCTCCTGATCAGAGACCGAGGCGAGGAGGGCATAGAGCTTGGGACAGCTTCGTTGCCCTGGAGTCCTCTCCACCAATCTCACTGCCGCCGCCACGTGCCTGCAGATGGTGACAGGATGCACAGTGGAGCTCGCGACAGCCGCTCGGCCCCTGATGTAACTGCTGTCAGCTGCGGCTCCTTGAAGGGAATCCCGAGTGACATGGTGCAGGTCGGGGAAAGCCCTCTGGCTGGCACGAACTCCCGGGCTGGAATGGCAGCAAGAACGGGATCCCGAAGCGGGGGGCAACGTCATCCACTTCGGCTTCCTGCCGGGGTTTCCATCCAACCCGCGGAGCTTCTCTCGCTGTGTACCTGTGGCGTCTATCCTGGCACAGTCCTCGAGATGGAACAAAGAATGAGGGTGACAGTCCAGGAGATCCTCAGCACGGCCCGGATGCCAGCGTCTCGAGTTGGAGGCGTTGTGCAGGGTGAAGAGCGTCCTGTCGACAGCCCCCGAGATGGACCTCAGCTCGTTGCCCTGGCGTCGGGAGTGACTCCTGGGAAATGGCATGCTAGCAGCGCTGACACCCGGACAGAAAGGTACAATTCCACAGCGACTCACGGCCGCCGGCAACTCGTCTGGCTGCGACATACTGTCACGCGGGGCTCTAGGGAGCCACGCAATAAGAGCCAAGGGCGAGCCAGTGAGTCGTGATGTTTTATTAAAGGAAGGGGGTGAGGGATGAGGAAAGCACAGATACTCGTACAGAGGTACACTCACAAGTTGCACAGCGCAGGAGCAGGGAGCTCATACCGGACATAGGGGTAACAAGGCATACATACTCTCAGCGGGTAACAATCACAGGAATGCTGTAAGGGGAGTAGAGACTGACACCAGACGAAGGGGCTTCAGCCTAGCAGTGCTTATGTCGCAGCCCCGAGTCATCGAGGCTGCTCCTATTTATTCTCATTGGCAGCGCCCCAGCTGATGAGGATTAATTGGCCCCAGCCGTCCGTGATGCTGCCAGCTGGGAGCCTGCTGAGACGCTGCTCAATGAGAAGCAGGGATGAAGGGAAACATGGGCTGAGCGCTGAGACGGCATCTCATCCCATGGTGACACTCGCACTTCTCGCACTCCACACCACATCATCACCTCACTCCATATCATCACTCTACACATCTCTGTGTTATGTTGCTTACCTGTGTCTATATACAGTGGGGCAAAAAAGTATTTAGTCAGCCACCAATTGTGCAAGTTCTCCCACTTAAAAGATGAGAGAGGTCTCCAATTTTCATCATAGGTATACCTCAACTATGAGAGACAAAATGAAAAAAAAAATCCAGAAAATCACATTGAAGGGTTTTTAATGAATTCATTGGTAAATTCCTCAGTAAAATAAGTATTTGGTCACCTACAAACAAGCAAGATTCCTGGCTCTCACAGACCTGTAACTTCTTCTTTAAGACGCTCCTCTGTCCTCCACTCGTTACCTGTATTAATGGCACCTGTTTGAACTCGTTATCAGTATAAAAGACACCTGTCCACAACCTCAAACAGTCAGACTCCAAACTCCACTATGGCCAAGACCAAAGAGCTATCAAAGGACACCAGAAACAAAATTGTAGACCTGCACCAGGCTGGGAAGACTGAATCTGCAATAGGTAAGCAGCTTGATGTGAAGAAATCAACTGTGGGAGCAATTATTAGAAAATGGAAGACATACAAGACCACTGATAATCTCCCTTGATCTGGGGCTCCACGCAAGATCTCACCCCGTGGGGTCAAAATTATCATGAGAACGGTGAGCAAAAATCCCAGAACCACATGGGGGGACCTAGTGAATGACCTGCATAGAGCTGGGACCAAAGTAACAAAGGCTACCATCAGTAACACACTACGCCACCAGGGACTCAAATCCTGCAGTGCCAGACGTGTCCCCCTGCTTAAGCCAGTACATGTCCAGGCCCGTCTGAAGTTTGCTAGAGAGCATTTGGATGATCCAGAAGAGGACTGGGAGAATGTCATATGGTCAGATGAAACCAAAATAGAACTTTTTGGTAAAAACTCAACTTGTCGTGTTTGGAGGAGAAAGAACACCATACCTACTGTGAAGCATGGGGGTGGAAACATCATACTTTGGGGCTGTTTTTCTGCAAAGGGACCAGGACGACTGATCCGTGTAAAGGAAAGAATGAATAGGCCCATGTATCGTGAGATTTTGAGTGAAAACCTCCTTCCACCAGCAAGGGCATTGAAGATGAAACGTGGCTGGGTCTTTCAGCATGACAATGATCCCAAACACACCGCCCGGGCAACGAAGTAGTGGCTTCGTAAGAAGCATTTCAAGGTCCTGGAGTGGCCTAGCCAGTCTCCAGATCTTAACCCCATAGAAAATCTTTGAAGGGAGTTGAAAGTCTGTGTTGCCCAGCGACAGCCCCAAAACATCACTGCTCTAGAGGAGAGCTGCATGGAGGAATGGGCCAAAATACCAGCAACAGTGTGTGAAAACCTTGTGAAAACTTACAGAAAACGTTTGACCTCTGTCAGTGCCAACAAAGGGTATATAACAAAGTATTGAGATGAACTTTTGTTATTGACCAAATACTTATTTTACCGAGGAATTTACCAATTAATTCATTAAAAATCCTTCAATGTGATTTTCTGGATTTTTTTTTTCTTATTTTGTCTCTCATAGTTGAGGTATACCTATGATGAAAATTGGAGACCTCTCTCATCTTTTAAGTGGGAGAACTTGCACAATTGGTGGCTGACTAAATACTTTTTTACCCCACTGTATATGTCTTGTAGGGAGTCATGTGCTCTGTCTATGTGCTGTCATATAGACATCATGTCTTTATTACGGCATTGCGAGTCCTATATGACAGCATCTCAGGTGTCTCGCGAGTCCTATGATGCCTGAGATCATAGGATCATCATAGGACAGGCCGTCCTATGATGTCCTATCCCCTGTGTGTGATGATCTGTGCAGCCCCACCCATAGCGTTTTCTGTAACCATGCCCTGCCATGCTTGTTACTTCTTCTCCTGCCTGTCACTGTTCTGTGTTATGTTGCTTACCTGTGTCTATATACAGTATATGTCTTGTAGGGAGTCATGTGCTCTGTCTATGTGACGTCATGTAGACATGTTCATTCATGAATGAATGAATGAACAAACAAGCCCCCCACACACAAAGAAACATGCCACGTAAAAAATGTGTGGCCTTTTTTTACAAGAAAAAATAACCTACAGTGCAATAAAAATTATACTAAAATATCTGCAATGTAGAGGATAACAACTCCCCCACCCCCCGCTACAGAGGAGCTCGGCGCACAAAAAAACTTGTGACCATGACGGACCGTTGTAATTACCGATCGGTCAAAAGTCATTTTTATTACTATTTTCATCAATAAAGAATAATTTAGCTTATAACACTTGCATGTCCACAACAGCAGTGTCGTTGGTGAACATCTGTTCCTCATTGTCAGACGAACATGAAGCTAGTCCGGTTGTTACGGACTCATGGTTCTGGTCACCCTACCCGGTCAAACTATCTCCGCTTCCATGCTTGCGGTTTTTGCGAACCATTTTTCAAAACAAATAAGAACAGGAGTAATAAAAAAAAGACTGGCTAATGGCTAAGAGTGGCTAACACTACCGTTACACACAGGTCTCAATGTGAGTCACGCAGTAGCTTAGGCAAAAAAGATTTTACGCACAGGGACGCACGCATTTCAATCATCGAACTTCTCTGCTTCAATTGGCTCATTGTATTCTCGGTCGTTGGTAGGCAGGTCCTTCTTGCTAGGTTTTCAGTCATTGGTTCTTCAAGGTTTCAGAAACCCAATTCAAGGCTCTTATTAGTCGAATGAGAGGTCAATCAAATCTAAACCAATCAAACACTCCTTTGGCTTTCTGTTCGTGGCTGTGTCTGTACTGGAAGAACGGAAATGCAGGGGGGGGGGGGGGGTTTCAGTGCACACTGAGACGCACTATGACACAGAGACGTGACCACCCACGGAATCCCGGAGTTCAACAGGTTAAGATGCCACTAGTAGATTTTGAAATACAACAAATGAAGAGGCAAGAAATCAGAAACAGATTATATAGTGCATAAATATATTGAACTGAACTTCAGAAACATGATGATAGCATTTACCGATGGTTCCAAGGACCCTTCAACTGGTCATAGTGGAGCTGAGGTATACATTCCTCAGTATAAAATATCTATCAATAAAAGAACCAGTAATCACTTATCAGTATACACAGTTGAGCTAGTTGCCATTATATTTGCTCTACAGTGGTTGGAGATAAATTATAGGAATAATGCAGTCATTGCTTCAGATAGTTGGGCAGCTCTCAAGAGTGTTCAGTCACTGCAGTCGTGTAGGCAGGACCTAATTGTAGAAATCCACTCCTTAATTTGCAACCTCTGCAGAAAAGGTCAGTCAGTAAACTTTCTTTGGGTTCCAGCCCATGTTGGAATAGAGGGTAATGAGGATGTGGACTATTAACAAAACAATCATTGAAGCTCAACACAGTGGATCTGCAGATCTCACTCAGTAAGGCAGAAGGCAAATCAATAATTAAAAAGTATATAGTGGAATAAGTGGCAAGAATATAGGGACTCAGTAGATACAGGAAGATATCTTTATGACATTCAGAAGCAGGTGGACTCTGGAGTGGGAGTTGGCAGAAACAGGAAAGAGGAGATACTCATCACCCGATTAAGAAAGAACACACTACTTTGAACCAGACACTACATAGAATAGGTACACACCCAACTGGCAGCTGTGCACATTGTGGTTCTCTGGAAACAGTTCAGCACGTTTTGGTGGAATGACAGGAATACCAGGAACAAAGGAAACATCTGATTGCAGTAATGGAGAGGGCTAATTTGGGTTTTGGTTTGGAAAACATGTTAGGAACCTCAGTCAAAGCAATATATGTAGCTCTATTTAGATATTTAAGTACAACTGGATTAATTAAAAGAATTTAGGGGGTTTTTTGTTTTGTTTTTTCCCTGCCATTCTCTTGTCCACACTCCAATCCGGTGGGTGGTGATGGTGCACCTTGGTTGCCAGCCGGCAGTCAGATCTAGAAGAAGAAGAAGAAGAAGAGTGATATAAACAGTGATGCGGTTGACGACAACAATTTACCCAAGAAAGCAGATGGTGTGGATGAGGACTCGAAGCAGCCGGCTGGCTGGGGCTTGCTAAAGTTGGAACTTCACCAAGAGATTTTTGGAAGAAGACACTTTAAACTGGAGTGCCACAGCCGGGTTGTCAGTGGACAGGAGATGGCAGAGCAGGTGGTGGAGGGTGATACAGCAGGGTGTGATCTAGGAGGAATGGAGGTGGAATGCGGGAAAAGGGAAGTTTGGAATTCGGTGAGGTCTAAGAGAGGCAAACATAGGTGAAAGGAGATGCAATCAAGTGTGTTATCAAGTGCTGATGAATCAGAAGATAATCAATCCCGGAATAATCAGAAGGTCTGTAAAGTAATCATTAAACTTACTCAGGAAGGGGCATCATTTCGTGAGTGGAACCCATTTAAGCTCACAAATGCAGTTAATAAGTTACTTGGAGAAGTTGTAAATGCAAGAATCCTTCGTAGTGGTTCATTAGTTACATGTAAAGACAGTGTTCAGAAAGGAAAAGCAGTAAGAGTCACTAAGATGGAGGGGGAAAATGTGCAGTGTTCAGTATTGGAAGGAAATAAGGCAATGAGAGGAGATACCGGGCATTTCAACGGCTGTCTCAACTGATGAAATAAAGAAAAACGTATCTGGAGCAAAACTGACAGAGGTACAAAGGTTGAAGACTAATAGAAATGGTGAAAAAGGTGATAGTCTGTCGGTAATGTTAACATTTGATGAAACAAGATGGCCAAGTAAATTAAATCACTCTTTATTGTCATTCCACCATGCAACCAATCATGTACAATAGAACATGATTCCTGTCAACCTGCTGCCAGATCCTGTCAGTCGGTGGATTTCTATGTTTTGGTGCTCGGTTTTTGACTACTTTTTTGGCTTTTGAGAACTGAATTTGGATTACGGACTGGACATCATAGTTTCGACCCCCGTCTGACTTAAGACGCCAATAGCGGCGTCTGCGGACTGGGAAATGAGAGCGGAGTGGAGCGGCCCGCCATTCAGCTAGCTAAACAGCTGTTCATTAGCTGTTTAGTCAACATACATCATCCGGGATCATGGGTCCCAAGAAAGCTCAGCAGACTGACGAGGTGGACGATATTAAAAGATCGCTCGACTTCTTGGCTGAAGAGATTTCTGCTGTTAAGCTGCAGCAAAAAAAAACATCCTGGGCCTGCTCAAGGAGGTGAAAGCGCTGCAGATCCAGAACGCTGAGAAGGACAAGAGGCTGGCATATCTGGAGAGCAGAGTGTCGGACCTGGAGCAGTACACCCGGGTGAACGACGTGATCATCACAGGGCTCTACATCAAACCCCGATCATATGCTCGGGCGGTGGCCGCGGACAGCGGAGGGAGGCTTGACGCACTGGAAGATGAATCCACGGAACAAGTGGTGGCCTTCCTGCAGTCCAAAGGAATCCAGCTGGACTGTGAAACCATTGAGGCCTGCCACCCTCTGCCCAGGAAAAACAGCAACAAACCGGCTGTAATCATGAGGTTTGTCAACAGAAAACACAAGACTGCGCTGCTAAAACAAGGTAGGAAACTGAAAGGAATGAACATCTATATAAACGAGCACCTTACAAAAGAAAACGCAGAAATAGCCAGAAAAGCAAGATACATGAGAAAGCAGAAAAAGATTCAAAACACCTGGACATCAAACTGTAAAATATACGAAAAATTAAATGGATCACCTGAAGAAGCCAAGGTCATTAACATCCGTGATATTATGGAACTGAACAAATATCAATGAACATTATGAACTGGAGTCGACAGCAACAAGAGACAACTGTAGGACACTGAAGGATCACACTCATCTGCATCAGGACATTTAACAACATGAAACAAAAGATCAACAAACAGGAACAACAGGAACTGAAAGTTTTTGAATATACGGATCACAACCCACAGGACGTAGAATATAACATAGACCCTGATAATAATTTATTTAGCTCTGTAGCATCATCTCACTTTGGCTCAGCAACAATTATTCTTCTGCTTAAATACATTTTTGTTTCATCCAGGAATAACGCAAATAAATGGATTTTCTTCCCCCAGGCCACAGCTGAAATCCCCTTTTGTTAAAACCAGCCTAAGGAATTTCCCCAATGTCCGGCTGCACTTTTATTGCCCCCATAAAACCTACACAGATCCACGACTCAGTTAATTTCCTTAAACTGTGGACATGCTGGATTTAAACCACTTTAAAGTACATTATTACAAACTCAATTCTAAACCTTCATTCTTTTCAGAACTATGAAAATGCAGATGGACTCTGATGTGTTTGATGTGGAAAATCAATAATATGTGTGAAATGCATTAATCTGTGATTTTATATATATATGCATGTTGATGTTAAATGAATGTTTATTCCTGCATGTTGATTTAGAAGCACTGCTTATAAGATACACTAAGGTTAGTTTAGTCATACATAAGTTTGTAACAGTACATTCCAATGCATTTAAAACTGTGTATTCCTGTGGACTGATATCATGTGTCACCAGTCTTCATAGAACCCCAGCTTCTTCATCCTATTGGTCTCTCACAGACAAGGCCTGTTATTGGACTAAAGGTTCATCGAGCCCGCCCACGAAGGACGCTCATTGGCTGAGATTCCGGTCAGGCCGGAATCCCGCGAAACTCAACAGAGCTTATAAAAAGGAGAGAGACTCTTTTTCCAGACTCTTCTGCTCCGGACCTTTTTTTTCCTCCCCGGATTTCTTCCCGGCTGCTCGTTTTTTTTCTGATCTCCTCCATTGTCTACACACAGCAAGGGAGAACAAAGGACCACATGGCGCTTTTCTGAACACAGCAGATAATTTGTTTATGTAACTTTGTATTTTCTTCTTCTCTTAAATGCCTAGGAATTCCTTTTTCTTTGAGCTCAATTCTTAATCGGAGTCAAACTCCAATTCTTAATTTATCACTTTTTGTTAAACTTTCTGTAAAACCACCGTTTGTTTGATTTTAATGTAAACTTAACCTTGACTTTATTTTTATAATATTTTTCTTGACCAAGCACCCACCAGATTTTTATCTAAAGTCCGAAAGTTTCTTTTCCAATTTGAAATCGGATTAGATATCTTTTAATTATTATCGAAGACCTCTTGAAGAAAGACGCAGCCTTCCACGTCACGTGCGGCTGAAGGATCAACGCGCAGCTGTCTCACATCGCTCTGAAGAAGCGTCGTCACCGTCTGGCTAGAACTCAGTTTCAACTCTGGGTCATACAGTCCAGAATCCAGCCCCCTTCGACCGCTTGAATCTCAAGGTCGAACTGGGACCCTGAAATATCTGCGGGCAGATATTTCCCTTAACTTCCACGAAATCTTGGGCTGAGGACGGACGACAGAACTATCATCACCGAGAAGCACGTGAGCTGCAAAAACTTTAATTCCACTGCTGAATAAATTTCTGAGGTTCGGTAATAATTTGTATATCTAATCAGATGCAAATTAAGAAGCCCTTAACATAACTCTTCTTTTTATTAAAATCCCGTTCTTATTTTCTTAAGGTTAATTTAGGACTTTTTCATAATTAATAAACTTTCTCCATAAATTTGCGTTGTTTTTAATAATCTGTTAACTCAAACTGATAGAAATTCATCTCTCAGTTTAACCCTGGTTCCGAAAATATTGACATTGTTAATCTATCATTTACAAGATTGATTTTATGATCAATGAAATTATTTCAATGTCTATTAATCATTTCATTTAATAAATATTTAAAATTGAGAAGTTGTTGGGAATTTATTTCATTCTGAGTCTGTTTCAAGCCCAGGTATCGAATTCACGGAAAATTTTTTGAGACTGATTATTGATTGATTTATTGAGTGATCAAACAGGTATAAAGTGAAATTAAAGATTAAATTGCTTCTTAAAGATAGAAGCTGGTGCCCCTTACGAGTGTTATTAACTTTTCTGATGTATATGAAATGAGATTTGAGCTCAGATTCCAATACATCAATATAAATTAAATAATTCATACCTGATCATATTTATTATTAATATCCCATTTTCACGTTACATATATTTGTGCCCCGTGTGAGGCTTGGTTGAACTTGAAACGACTCAGAAGGAAAATAATATATAAGCTTGTGTGTGATTTTGGTCAATTTTAACTCACAAAGGTGGTTCATTGTCTGCAGCCAGTCTATTGTCTGTCTCTGTGTCACGAGGGGGAGGGGGTGAATTCGCCCCCCCGATTACTCCTGATAACTGCTGTGTGTCTGCTGACCAAGGTGGGGGTGAAGACCCCCACTGTACCCTAGTCAGTTTAGTTTTTGTTGTTTAATGCATGCTTAAAAGTGATTACACGCTGAATAATTAAAATAGGCCTGGAAACAAAATAGCGAAGAAATCCTATTTGTTTTCCCCGTTATTTCAACACCCCACAGGCGAAGCAAACCCTTGGGATTTAATTGAATTAACCATTGTATAAACTTGTTGAATAAAGTTTAGGGAGACTGAAGTTTTCCCGCCTTTGGAAAGCAAGGCGTGGTTTTATGGACTGAAGCTTGAGCTCTGCATCCACGTGGCACGTGCACGCTCAGTCGCGCACGCGACCGTCAAGCTGTGCATGACGCGCATGTGTAGATCGGCTCAGCGACGCCATCTTAAGTCTAGGTAGAGTTCCCTGTAGCCGCCATTTTGAGTAGAGATCCTTGACTCCTTGCGACGTCATTGGGTTTCCTCTTCTGGAAGTGCAGACAAAAACTGCCTCCATCTTGTGGTGAAACATAGGGACTGCAATTTTTATTTAAACTTCTAATCTTTAAAGACGATTTATAACCAAATTAAGTCTTCAAAGTAACTTCAAAGCAATTCATATTATTCGGAATAAACTAAATTTAACACTAATCCAAACTTTTATACCAAGAATAAAAGGAAAAGAACCTGTTGGCTTCTGAAAGTTTTTTCTCAGTGGTGAAACCCCACTAACTGCATAGACACCTATAGCAGGAACATATACAAACACCTCTATTGTATTTAATCACTTATATAACCACATATTATAATCTTTTAAGCTAAAAGCAAACATATTTACACACTTTTAAGCAAAAAGTTACAAACTTTGAAGCTATATGTGTGCTTATTTTGCTGTTTTTAAATGTGATATGGTGTGATTTCCTTCTCACAGAAACCCAGTTTTAGCTTAAGGATTCTAATGCTGATGTTTACTCAAGAGTAACATTAAAGTAGGATTAGTCCTGTGCATTTTGACAAATTTACAGACTTATTGAATATTTATAATTTTTCCTCTTTCTCAAATTTAGGAAACCACATCAAGCAATTAACACTTAAGAGAAGCTCTAGGTGTTATTTAAACTCATTGTATCGTTTCTGATTCATGCTTTCTCTACAGGAAAAGAAAAACACTTAACCAACCAGCATAATTTTCAAATTTTTCCCAGGATTTAAATGAAAAGTCAAAAAGGTGCAAACATTGATTATTCTGTAAATAAGAAATTTATAGATCACAATCAAGAAAGATCACTATTGGCTTCAATCCTAAGAAATCCTTGGATATCAAATACTCAAACAATTCACTTGTTTCTAATTTGTAAATATTTTAAACATTTAATGCTTCAAAGGAAAATAGGCTTTAACAAATAAAACCAAAGGAAAGCCTCAACTTCAAAAGAAAGTGGAAACTTATAATCCTAAATCTTTAAAGCATTTAGCCTCTTTTGCTTTTGGATTTCTTTTGTAAATAAAACCCTCACTTTCAAAGTGACATTTTGCAAAATCCCAAAGCTAGTTATTGATGACAAATTCCAATACTAGACTTTGAAAATCAAAGGAAAGAAGTCAATCCACACAATTGAAATTTCAGTTTTGTTTTGCGAAACAAATTCAATCTAATTTCAATTCAACTTTATTTATCAACATACGGTTTCAACGAACGAATTATTTGAAGCATCACTACATTTCTAAATAATTTCAAAATTCTATTTCCCATCCTGCAAGCCTACAAGTTGAAACAAATTCTAAAGGAACTTTCAACTATCACGGTTGTAAAATAAAAATCTCAAGGTTAAACCTTGTTGAACAAATTTAAGAATAATCAACAAGTTGAATTTTTTTTTAAAGCTAAATAACAACGGTCAAACATGATGAGTCAACAGACAACCGACCAATTTACCAAACTGGATGACCTTCAAACAACATTGGAAGCATGGACTTCTAATTTAATTTCTAGCTTCACAACACGGGTCAAGGAAACACAGCCCGAAGAATTGGAGCAACTCACTGAAGAACTTTTGAATGAACACACTGGTAAACCACCAGAAGGCAAGGACCTCACCAGTGTGTTAGGTAAGTTTGCGCTAACATTAGTCGCAAGAATAAAGGTAGCCGAGAACGAGCTAGCAAATCAACAAACAACGATCCTATCTCTCCAAGAAGAGAACGAGACCCTGAAAGGAAATTTGGAACAATCTCAAGAGGAGAATGACAAACCTCAAAACCAACTGGATGAAGCATTACAAGATTTGGACCGTGCAGAGTCACAAAAGGAACGGTTGATGCATAACAATGACACGCTTCATCAAGACAACAATGAACTTGAAGATGCCCTTCAAGACACAAAGAAGGAACTCAGAAGAGTTGAAGGTCAACTTGAAAATGTGAAGAAGGATTACAAGGAATGTAAACTGCTCCTAAAGGAAAGACATGAACACCGGGACATCCACCGCGCTCCCTCGCCCGATTCCCGTTTCGAATACGGACGACCGCATGGACAGCGTGCGTGCGCCCCTTCAGACCGCGACCTTGACAAGATCGCGCGAAATATCACCAAATTTGATCCAGGACCTACGGGTTCACCTGATGCCAAAGTCTATTTACAGGACATTGATTACTACCTGCGTAAGTATCCTGATGCTACAACAGACGATCGCATCTATCTGATTAAACTAACATCTAACAGGTCAGTATCAAAATTCATAGACAGACAGCCGACAAACATCAAAGCAGATTACACGCTGCTCCGCGAAGCCATCGAAAAGGAGTTCTCCGACGACTGCCTACAGGCAGGGCTAACCGCAGCCCTAGCCGTGAAGCAAGGACGCTCAGAGCCAACACAAGCCTACTACCAGAGACTCCTACTTGCATATTTTGGATCTCAGAATACACCAGGGATGGAAGACCACAATTTCAAGACCCTCTTCATCCAAAACCTCCATCCCACTGTGAGTCATTACCTGGGAGTTACAGCTAACCCAAGGTCAAACTCAATAAGTCAGCTGAGAGAGTTTGCACACTATGCGTTCCAAAAACAGCAACAAAGTCGCAACAAGCACGCTGAGCCTGCCACAGTGCTAGCTATTAGCGATACATCTAACACCTTGGAGTTGGAAGGAGCCCCTCGCTCTACTCCACCTCTTACACCCCGAGTACATCAACAGCCGAAGCATTTTCCCAAGCGACCTCATCAAGGTCAAAACCAAACTAGATCCTTTGGATACCACTTTGGACCAACTTTGCGAAAACCCGACTACCGTCGTAGACCATATCCATGGGATAGGTCACGAGAACGCGATACGGACTACCATGATGACAGATACCGATACGAAGACACGCGTAACCGCGACAAATGGTCTCCATCCCATCACAGAAGCTCAGAAGCAGAGACCTATCACAAACCCTGGAAGGAAGAAGAAACTTCTACATTCAGTAGAGAAGCTATTGAAATTGTCCAACACCACCTAGCAGAGATTCAAAGCTACAAAGAGAATAAAACTGCTAACATTCTAGCTATATCAGCTGTGCCAACTCAAAACAAGCGTCCCAAATGAAGGAAACGCAAGAAGAAAATCCCTCATGCAAATGAGGAAGGACCAAAGGACTCAACGTAGTCCAGTGCTGTTATGGCAGCCCAACCACAGGTCACAGACCACTCCTCTAACGTGTCGCAACTCTGTGTCGAACCACTGGTTCCACAATTCCTATGCGATCTAAACGAGAGGGGGGTGGCACGGAAATTCTACCTTCCACTGACCCTTGAAGACATGGTGTGTCAGGACGCTGTTTTAGACACCGCTGCTGACATCACTCTCATGTCACACACCCTTTTTGACGAACTACGTGTACCCACTAACCGCGCTAACAAACACTTGAAACTGGAACCCTGTTCATTAGCCGTGCGACCATATGCGCTCACTAAAACAACCCTGTTGGGCGTATCACTACTAAACATGTCCATTGGACCCATGACCTTGACACATCCGGTCTACGTGTCCAAACTTGACGCCATTCCATTACTTGTTGGCAAAGACCTACTGAACCGTTTTGAGCCACTGATTGATTTCAAGAACCTCAAACTATGGGCTCAAACGCAACACCCTCACCCATTTGACCCAACAAGAACAACTGAATCACAGTGCTTTGTTCTGAACACTTTGGACACCCCAAGTCTCACACAACTAGCACTGTTGGAACAACTGCAACCGATTGAAAGCGACCGCCAAGACCAAGGTGAGTACTGTCCACAAGAAGTCAAAAGTCACCTTCAAATACAAGGTCAAGCCAAACACTCAAATGATCTTGAAAACTCAACGGCCGAGCAGAAAACCCCAAACGGCCCTCTTGAAACCCTCGACACCCATGATTCAATGGTGGTATCACATTTTGAAACCCACCCACCCACCCATGAGGCCTGCATGGTCACAAGAGCCCCACCAACCAGCTCTCTAGACCCTCTAAAACCTCAACTTTTTGCAACAACGAACCCAACTTTTGCAAACGCAAGGCGCACAGTCACTCAACCGTGCAACCAAATGATCCATAAAACCGTCAAACACCGGTTGGATAAAACGGTACATGCGCTACCCGCATCTAAACCCTATGACATACCAAAACTGATACCACTTCATACGACACAATCTTCTCTGCAGCTATGCAATGGCACTCCTGATCATGCTTCCGACGAACCATCATCTCCACCGCTCAGTGTTCCTCGAAACCAGAGGGGGGTGATGACTGCCAATGCCCATAACATTCCAGCTGCAGAACACAAAAATGTCAAAACGACATACAAAGCTCCCAAGTCTGTATTTCAAAACCATTCGGACAGAGTCGCTAAACAACAGAAAGCGTACAACGATCAAAAACTCTCGCATGACAAACTGCGAAGGGGGGACAAGATCTTCCACCCCACATTTGTACCACAGACACCTGAAATAAATTTACAGGAAAGGAAAATCACTCCTAAATTCCTGCCCAAGTGGATGAATCCACACATTGTCAACAACAAACTTTGGCCACTCAAGAGCCAAATCCAGGACCCCATTTTCAAATGGGCTCACCAAAATCAGAGTAACCTTTACCAAAACCCCATGGGACTTGTCGGGTACAACACTGTCAAAGTAAGTCCATAAATAAGATTAAAATCAAACCTACGTCTGAGAAATAACTGTAGCTAACTACTAGCCTCAGGTACACTCAGTCAAATTTCTCCAATCAGTTAACTGCATCAAAACCTCCAGAAAGGAAAGGGTATATTAAAACCAAATTAGCCCTTAAACAAATCTCAAAGACCTCTGTAAAATCTAATAAAAACTTCAATCAACTTACTATTACCAAATAGTATACACAAGACATTCAACACCATTAGCTTGAGCTAATAATCTTAAAACTCCCATCAAAGGTGAAAAACAAGCACAAGGTTTAGAGTTCAATCTTTTAAGCTCTATTCTGTAATTTCCCAGTTTTGGGATCAATAAAGTACATCCATCTAAAAGAAATCATTCCACCTCTAAGAGGAATTTTCATTTGCCAACCAGGTATCTAAAGAAAGATCAACAAGAAGATTAAGATCCAAAACCACTCACTTTTGTTTGCCAAGATGATGGCCCTCCTGTTCATCAGTTTAGCCATCTGCCTTGCAATCACACCCACTGTTACCCAGTCAGAATTGGGCCAAGCCAAAATGAAAGGTCAAAGATCCTCAGATGGATTCTTAATAACAGCCTCATTGTTAGAGCCTCTAGTTAACCTTAGCATGCCCACTGTTAACTCGGTCAACACCGCTAAACCGAAACGCCAGGTTGTCAAACCACAAATGGTTACCAAAATCTTACAAGACACTGTGTTGGTTTTGAATGCTTGCTCTGAAGCTTCAATCAAACTCAACAAGGTCTTGAACTCTTTGCTCTTTGTGTTAAAGGTTGACTATGCTCACACACAGCCAATGTATATGTTACTCTCAGAAGTAGCTAGAAACATTAGCTTTTCAGTTAACGCTTTAGCAATGAATATGCTCTCTCATCATATCCTTTTTGCAGTAAATCCAAATTTACTTCTCATTGCCATCCAAAGAATAACGACATCCTATGCCCACTCAGTTTTTCTGAACAAAAGCCTCAAACACCCTATGATTTGGACATCTGTGGAACCATGGTTTAGTCTAACTAAACAAATTCCATTTGAACCTCCTTGAGTCACCTCAATATTGATTAGTCTGAATCTACCTCAAATATGAAAGAATTTTATTTTTGCTCTTGACTAAGATTTTTGGATACATGCTTGTGTATATACAAAGAACCCTTTATACTTTATTTAGATTTTATGTACCTTTAAACTGTTTTTGAAACCTTGAATAGATATTTTTCAGCAAACCCAAAACATTTATATCAAGTATGTCAAAACCCACATACTTCTAGTTCACTTTTTTTTTGCACCCAGAATTTTTAAGTCTTTACAGGCTTATACAGAACTTTAGTATATCCTAGACAATTATGCAATGTTTATATTTGGTCACGCCAAAATTAATTTTTGAAATTTCCAGAAGTTTTTCAGAAAACCAAATTTAAGGACCTACACTTTGGAATAGATACTGTTTACAAGCTTAAGACTTACCGACATCAGAACTTTAGTTCAGCATTTGGATCAAGCCTCGCCAAATTGGGATTTGATGCCTAGGATTGCTATCAACGCTGAATCAACGTTACCATTGATACCAGAGGGGGGACTGTAGCATCATCTCACTTTGGCTCAGCAACAATTATTCTTCTGCTTAAATACATTTTTGTTTCATCCAGGAATAACGCAAATAAATGGATTTTCTTCCCCCAGGCCACAGCTGAAATCCCCTTTTGTTAAAACCAGCCTAAGGAATTTCCCCAATGTCCGGCTGCACTTTTATTGCCCCCATAAAACCTACACAGATCCACGACTCAGTTAATTTCCTTAAACTGTGGACATGCTGGATTTAAACCACTTTAAAGTACATTATTACAAACTCAATTCTAAACCTTCATTCTTTTCAGAACTATGAAAATGCAGATGGACTCTGATGTGTTTGATGTGGAAAATCAATAATATGTGTGAAATGCATTAATCTGTGATTTTATATATATATGCATGTTGATGTTAAATGAATGTTTATTCCTGCATGTTGATTTAGAAGCACTGCTTATAAGATACACTAAGGTTAGTTTAGTTATACATAAGTTTGTAACAGTACATTCCAATGCATTTAAAACTGTGTATTCCTGTGGACTGATATCATGTGTCACCAGTCTTCATAGAACCCCAGCTTCTTCATCCTATTGGTCTCTCACAGACAAGGCCTGTTATTGGACTAAAGGTTCATCGAGCCCGCCCACGAAGGACGCTCATTGGCTGAGATTCCGGTCAGGCCGGAATCCCGCGAAACTCAACAGAGCTTATAAAAAGGAGAGAGACTCTTTTTCCAGACTCTTCTGCTCCGGACCTTTTTTTTCCTCCCCGGATTTCTTCCCGGCTGCTCGTTTTTTTTCTGATCTCCTCCATTGTCTACACACAGCAAGGGAGAACAAAGGACCACATGGCGCTTTTCTGAACACAGCAGATAATTTGTTTATGTAACTTTGTATTTTCTTCTTCTCTTAAATGCCTAGGAATTCCTTTTTCTTTGAGCTCAATTCTTAATCGGAGTCAAACTCCAATTCTTAATTTATCACTTTTTGTTAAACTTTCTGTAAAACCACCGTTTGTTTGATTTTAATGTAAACTTAACCTTGACTTTATTTTTATAATATTTTTCTTGACCAAGCACCCACCAGATTTTTATCTAAAGTCCGAAAGTTTCTTTTCCAATTTGAAATCGGATTAGATATCTTTTAATTATTATCGAAGACCTCTTGAAGAAAGACGCAGCCTTCCACGTCACGTGCGGCTGAAGGATCAACGCGCAGCTGTCTCACATCGCTCTGAAGAAGCGTCGTCACCGTCTGGCTAGAACTCAGTTTCAACTCTGGGTCATACAGTCCAGAATCCAGCCCCCTTCGACCACTTGAATCTCAAGGTCGAACTGGGACCCTGAAATATCTGCGGGCAGATATTTCCCTTAACTTCCACGAAATCTTGGGCTGAGGACGGACGACAGAACTATCATCACCGAGAAGCACGTGAGCTGCAAAAACTTTAATTCCACTGCTGAATAAATTTCTGAGGTTCGGTAATAATTTGTATATCTAATCAGATGCAAATTAAGAAGCCCTTAACATAACTCTTCTTTTTATTAAAATCCCGTTCTTATTTTCTTAAGGTTAATTTAGGACTTTTTCATAATTAATAAACTTTCTCCATAAATTTGTGTTGTTTTTAATAATCTGTTAACTCAAACTGATAGAAATTCATCTCTCAGTTTAACCCTGGTTCCGAAAATATTGACATTGTTAATTTATCATTTACAAGATTGATTTTATGATCAATGAAATTATTTCAATGTCTATTAATCATTTCATTTAATAAATATTTAAAATTGAGAAGTTGTTGGGAATTTATTTCATTCTGAGTCTGTTTCAAGCCCAGGTATCGAATTCACGGAAAATTTTTTGAGACTGATTATTGATTGATTTATTGAGTGATCAAACAGGTATAAAGTGAAATTAAAGATTAAATTGCTTCTTAAAGATAGAAGCTGGTGCCCCTTACGAGTGTTATTAACTTTTCTGATGTATATGAAATGAGATTTGAGCTCAGATTCCAATACATCAATATAAATTAAATAATTCATACCTGATCATATTTATTATTAATATCCCATTTTCACGTTACAGCTCCATCAATAATAACTGTAGTTACTACACGGATGAACAGTTCAACGCAATGGTCACATCTGATTTCAATATTTCTAGGATCCACTTCAACAGCAGAAGTCTCTATGCAAACTTTAATAGCATTAAAGATTATTTACATCAGTTTAAAGAGCCATTCAATATTGTGACAATATCAGAGACGTGGCTCAGTGAAGAGAAAGGAGTGGATTTTACCATGGATGGCTATGAATTAAATTATATAAATAGAAAAGTGAAAAAAGGAGGAGGAGTTGCAATTTATGTTGACACGAGCTTGCAATACAAGGTTGTTGAAAATTTGTCAGTAACTGTGGATTATTTATTTGAATGTATTACAATAGAAATCTGTCTGGATAATGTGAAAAATATGGTCATGAGCTGTGTATATAGAACACCTGGATCACACATTGACTTATTTAAGGACTGGATGGAAAAATGTATGCAAAACTAACTCATAAAGTTATGTTCATCTGTGGGGATTTCAATATAGATCTTATGAAATCAAAACAACATAGTTTGACAGAAGAATTTATCAACATAATGTTTCACATAATTTATTTACATAATGTTTGTGAATATGTTTGGCGGATCGTCTGAGCTGCGGGACACCTTCACCGTGCGGTGGTAAGCGGCGGAGCTAACAGCGGAGAAGCTGACCGAGATTCCGGCCGGATCGGACCTCAACTGCGGCGGCGGAGCTCAGCGGAGGAGCTAGCTGAGGCTTCGGCCGGATCCGAGGTCGGCTGGACCAGATACTGGTAGCACCAGAAATTATCCTGCTATCATCAGCTGCAGGATCCACCGGGAGAGCTTTGGCTTTACTGTCAGATACCTGCTACCAAGCTACGACCCAAGCTAACGGTCTCCGTTAGCCACCGGGAGAGCTTCAGATTCACTGCCTGATAGAACAACGCTAGCTGGAGGCCTCCACTAGCAACCAAGGGAGCATTGGCCTCCTCGGCTTCACCAGCAGATCCAGTTACCCAATTACTAGTCAACAGGTGAGCTTCTCCCTTGATTCTAATCAAACTAGTCATTATGCCTCCAAAAAAGAATCAGACACATGGAGAGGAACTGGAGGAGATTAAACTCTCACTAAACTTTATGTCTGAAGAAATATCTAAAATAGCTCAACAACAAACGCTGCTCGTTAACCTTATGGAACAAGTGCGTGAGTTAAAGGCTGAAATTATGGACAAGGACAAGAAAATTAAATTCTTAGAAAAATGTGTGGATGAACTAGAACAATATACAAGAATGGATGACGTCATTGTGAGCGGTCTGAACACCAGACACCGCTCCTATGCACGTGTGACAGCTGGAGTTGGTAATCAGGATGGGCAGGATGAGACACTGGCAGAATCACACACTCTTGAGCAGCAGGTATTAACCTTTTTCAATTCTAAAAACATTGTTGTGGACAATGAGACTATTTCGGCTTGCCACACGTTACCCAATAAAAACAGTAAAGGAAAACCAGCGATCATCATCCGATTCGTCAGTAGGAAAGCAAAAACTGATCTTCTGCGACAAGCAAAAAAACTGAGAGGAACGGCTGTCTACATAAATGAACATTTAACAAAAAAGAACTCCAAAATAGCTAGACAAGCCAGGGCCCTCAGAAAACAAGGAAAAATACAGTCGACATGGACAAGAAACTGTAAGGTGTGGATAAAACTGCTTGGCACTCCAGAAGACGCTAAAGTAATAATGATTAGAGAAATGGAGGAATTGGATAGATTTAAACCTTAGCCCTGATTCAGGAATAACGGTGCTGTAATCGTGAGTGGAAATTTTGTGTTCTTTTCTTTTTTTCTTCTTGGTGTACATGGTTGTCATAAATTATGTTTAGTACTTTAGTCAATCATCCCTCCTCATTTGATGATGAAAGTGTAGTGGGGCAAATTGAAGCTGGAAATTTTGTCAATACTGAACAGCAACCACAAGACATCTTAGGAAATATTGACCCAGACAACAACTATTTTAATAATATTAATAATAAGTGTGTTTATTATGAAGAACAACAATTAAATAGAATTATGAATTTGGATCAAACATTAACAATAATACATATTAATAGTAGGAGTCTATATGCAAACTTTGATAGTATTAAGGAGTTTTTAAATCAATTTAATACACCATTTAGGATTATTGCAATAAGTGAAACATGGATTAATGAAGAAAAAGATGTAAATTTTGAACTATATGGATACGAGATGTACACACAAAATAGGAAATGTAAAAGTGGTGGTGGGGTAGCACTGTATGTTGATAGAAAATTAAAAAGTAAAAAAGTAGACAGTATGACATCAGCAGTGAATGAAAGTATGGAATGTTTAACAATTGAGATTATGATGGAAAAAAGAAAAAATATAATAGTAAGTTGTATATATAGAGCACCGGGATCTGATATGGAAAAATTTAAAAATGGGATGGAAAAGATGTATGCAAAAATAAGACAAAAAGATATCTTTATTTGTGGTGAGTTTAATATAGATTTAATGAAAACAAAACAACACAAACCAACTGAAGATTTCTTAGATACAATGTATAGCTTAACCTTATTTCCAAAGATTACAAAACCTACGAGAATAACGACACACTGTGCTACCCTGATAGACAACATTTTTACCAATGTTACTGAATATAATATGGTGAGTGGTATAATAATAAATGATATTAGTGACCACCTGCCTGTATTTGTTTCTTTAGATGTTAATTATGGGGCTAATGAGAGTAAGAATAATAATAAACTATGTAAAAAGATTATCTATAAAAGAATACGAACAGAAGACAGAATCAGTGACTTAAAAGAAGACTTAATGTTACAGAATTGGGATGTTGTCTATAGAGAGAAAAATGTGGACTTGGCATATGATAAATTTATTGATATATTTAAATCATTATATGATAAAAACTGTCCAATTAAAGAAATTAATAAAAAACACATATACAAAAATTGCCCATGGTTAACCAAAGGGTTACAAAATGCTTGTAAAAAGAAAAATTATCTCTATAACAATTTCATTAAATTAAGAACTAAAGAATCTGAAAAAAGATATAAAACATATAAAAATAAATTAACTGAAATACTACGAACTAGCATCAAAACTGGGGATTCTAAATTGTCCTTAGGTATGGATGTGAGAGTGAATGGTTGTCTGTCTCTCTGTGTTGGCCCTGCGATGGACTGGCGATCTGTCCAGGGTGTACCCTGCCTCTTGCCCAAAGATGCTGGGATAGGCTCCAGCCCCCCCCCCCCCCCGCGACCCGAAAGGATTAAGCGGTAGAAGATGGATGGATGGACTACGAACTAGCAAAAAATTATACTATAGGAAAATGTTAAATGAAAATAAAAATAATATAAAAGGAGTCTGGGATATATTAAACAAATTAAGGAAAAATGGAACTAAGAAAATGATATATCCAGAGTATTTTACTGATAATTGCGGTGATATTTATGATAAGAATATGGTAGTAAATAAAATGAATAAATTTTTTGTAAATGTTGGGCCAGAGTTGGCAGGAAAATTCCAAATCAAGGAAGAGACACCGTGAGTGAGACTTTGATTGGAAGTAACCCTCGGTCAATTTTTCTTACAGCGGTGGATGAACTAGAGGTAAAATCTGTTGTTGAAAAGTGTAAAAATAAATTATCTACTGATTGTGATGGTATTGATATGGCACTAATAAAAAGAACTGTTGATGGTATATTAAAACCATTCACATATATTTGTAATTTATCATTTCAAACTGGCTCATTCCCGCAGAAAATGAAAATAGCAAAAGTAATACCATTATTCAAGCAAGGAAATAAACACCAATACACAAACTACAGACCAGTATCACTTCTCCCACAATTTTCAAAGATTCTGGAAAAACTTTTCAACAACAGATTAGCAAACTATTTAAATAAACAAGATGTGCTGAATCAGAACCAATATGGGTTTAGAGCCAAGAGTACAACATCGTTGGCGATAATGGAAGCAACAGAGGAAATAATAAATGCATTAGATCAAGGAAAATGTGCAATTGGTGTGTTTATAGATTTTAGAAAAGCATTTGATACAATAAATCATTCAATACTTCTTAATAAATTGCAAATGTATGGTATTAGGGGAATGGCTCTGAAATGGGTTACAAGTTATCTATCTGAGAGGCAACAATTTGTGAAGATGGGAGAATATCTGTCTGGGTGTATGGGAATTGCCTGTGGGGTCCCCCAGGGGTCAGTATTGGGCCCCAAATTATTTAACATATATATAAATGATATATTCCAAGTTTCTAAATTATTAAAAATAACATTATTTGCTGATGATACTAATATATTTTATTCTGGAAATAATTATAATCAACTAATCCATACTCTAAATAATGAATTAAATAAGCTAAAAAAATGGATGGATTGTAATAAATTATCACTAAATATAGATAAAACTAAGGTAATGATATTTGGTAATTGTAAAAATAAAGAAGATATACACATTCATAATGTAGTTAATGAAAAAGTTAAGGAGATCAAGTTTTTGGGTGTAATACTGGATGATAAAATTAGTTGGAAACCACATGTCAGATACATACAAAATAAAGTTACAAAAAATATTGCAATTATAAATAAAATTAAGCAGGTCCTAGATTATAAATCACTTCATATTTTGTATTGTTCAATAGTACTTCCATACTTGACTTATTGTATAGAGGTTTGGGGTAACAGTTATAAAAGTAAACTTAATTCATTGTTAATATTACAAAAAAGGGCAGTCCGTGTTATACACAAAGTCGGGTACCTCGAACATACTAATTTATTGTTTTTACATTCAAAGTCATTGAAATTATGGGATCTGGTTCATTATTACACAGCACAATTAATGTTTAAAGTTAGTAAAAACCTCTTGCCACACAATATACAAAATCTTTTCAGGGAGAGAGAAGGGAAATATAATTTACGGGGGAACACAAAATTTAAAATGCACTTAGTAAGATCTACACGGAAGAGTTTTTGTGTGTCTGTGTGTGGGGTAAAATTGTGGAATGGGTTGGGGGAGAAACACAGGCAATGTCCAAACATCCACATATTTAAATCAACATATAAAGAAATGATTTTTGAGCAATATGAGAATGAAGAGCAGTGGTGTTACATTGTGTCTTCAGTGAGGGAAGGTTGTTGTTGTGTTATGGTGATTGTGAAGGTGATGGTGTTGTCTTTGTTTGTATTGAACATGCCATAAGTGTATGTTTATTGTTGTTGTAATATTGTTGGAGGTTGGTATTGTTGTCAATATGGACTGTCATTGTTGTGTCATTTTTGTTGTATAATTTGACTATGGGTGTATTATGGTGAATGTGGTTGTGGGATAATGATGATTATGAGTAATACTATAATTTGTTGGGTATGGAAAAGGGGTGGGACTATATAAGCTTTGGCTTCTTCCCACTCCTTTTGAACATTTTATTTTTGGTTTGTTTTTGTTGTTGTTGTTGTTGTGTTTTGAACTCTCTTCTTTCTTTTTTTTTAAGAATGTTCAAATAAAAATCAATGTCAATGTCAACACAATGTACAGTATGGGCTTACATCCAACAATTACCACACCTAGCAGAATCACGTCACACAGTGCCACACTAATAGATAACATATTCACAAACATTATGGAAAATATCATGAGTGGGCTTTTATTGAATGATATCAGTGACCACCTGCCAATTTTTGTTGTCTATCAATGTGATTATAAGAAAAAGTATACCAAAAATATTAAATATAAAAGAATAAGAACTGAAGAATCTATGTATTTACTGGCAAAGGAATTAATAATACAAAACTGGAAGATAGTTTGTGATGAAAATGATATAAATAAAGCATATGATAAATTTTTACAAATATTTCAATCATTGTACAATAAAAACTGTCCTATAAAACAATACAGTGACAGACAACAAAACAAAAATATTCCTTGGGTCACCAAGGGATTACTAAATGCATGTAAAAAGAAGAATACATTATATAAACAATTCATTAAGTGTAGAACTGTAGAGGCTGAGATCAAATATAAAAGATATAAAAACAAGCTTACTAATATAATGAGGACTTGTAAGAAAGAATACTACAACAGAATATTAGAGGATAATAAAAATAACTTAAGAGGAATATGGCAAGTACTCAATGGGATTATTAGTAACCGACCTAAGAATGCTAATTATCCAGAATATTTTATTGAAAATGACAATTTGATAAATAATATGGAGGATGTGGTCAGTGGTTTCAATAAATTTTTTGTAAACATTGGTCCTGAATTAGCAAAATCAATAGTGACAGCAGAAACAAACAACAGTGGTTCTGTAAATGAAATAGAAGATAGAAATCCAAACACAATCTTTTTGGGTGCTGTTACTGAAAAGGAAATTATCGAGACTGTGAGTAAATTTAAGAACAAAAAATCAACCGACTGGAATGAAATTGACATGACAATAATGAAAAAAGTAATTGAAGAAATTGTTAAACCGCTCACCCACATCTGTAACCTGTCATTTCAAACTGGTAAATTTCCAAACAAAATGCAAATAGCAAAAGTAATACCACTATACAAAACAGGAGACAGTCATTATTTCACAAATTACAGGCCGGTCTCTTTACTCTCACAATTCTCAAAAATACCTTGAAAAAATCTTCACTAAGAGACTGGATAATTTCATTGAAAAACACAACCTCCTTACAGACTGCCAGTATGGTTTTAGAGCAGATAAATCTACATCTTTGTCACTGATCGAACTTATAAAAGAAATTACTAGTTGTATAGATAAAAAAAAAGGTTGCTGTAGGAATATTTATAGATTTAAAAAAAGCTTTTGACACCATTGACCACAGAATACTACTAAGGAAACTGGAAAGGTATGGGATAAAAGGGGTCGGACTGAGCTGGGTGGAAAGTTATTTAAGTAACAGACAACAATTTGTACAAATTGGTGAGCACAACTCACTCTTCATGGACATCACTTGTGGTGTGCCCCAGGGGTCAGTTTTGGGACCCAAACTCTTTATCTTGTATACAGTATAAATGACATATGCCAAGTATCAAAAATTCTGAAATTTATTTTGTTTGCAGATGACACAAATATCCTTTGCACTGGTGAGAATTTGCAGCAAGTTTTAGAGGTGGTCACAACTGAAACGAAAAGGTTAACGCAGTGGTTCAACAAAAATAAATTATCTCTAAATCTGAAAAAACAAAGATTATGTTGTTTGGAAATTATAAAATAAATCATGAAATAATGGTAACGATAGATGATACCAGAATAGAAACAGTACAGGAAAATAAGTTTCTAGGGGTGACGCTAGACAATAAAATCTGCTGGAAACCTCACATCAGTCACATCCAGGCCAAGTTGGCAAAATGTATAGGGATACTGGGGAAGACAAGACACATCTTGGGCTATAAATCATTGTTCTTACTGTACAATTCACTGTTTCTACCTTATCTTAACTACTGTGTAGAAGTCTGGGGAAACACCTACAAGACCAACCTACAGCCAATATGCACATTACAAAAAAAAAAAAGCTATAAAGATCATAAATAATGTAGGATATACAGTAGAGACCATACCAATTTGTTGTTTTTAAAGTCGCATGTCACAAAGTTCATGGATTTATTTAAATTTAAGACAGCACAAGTCATGTACAGGGAAATTAATAATCAACTCCCAACTAATATACAAAAAATATTCAAAAAAAGAGACAATGATTATAATTTGAGAGGAGACTTAAACTTTACAAAACCTAAGATACGAACAACTAAGAAAAGTATGTGCATATCTGTCTGTGGGGTGGATTTGTGGAACAGTCTGGAGCTGGAACTGAAACTATGTACAAACAGAAATCAATTCAAAAATAGGCATAAACATTATTTGCTGAAAGAATATATGTTAGAAGGGTAGTATTTGAACAATTCACTATGCTCACTCTGGGACACTATGGAATGGTGGGTGGGACAGCACTGTGTATATCTGTTGTTTGGGGCTGGTTTTGATGTTTGGACTGTATGTATGTTGGGATGGATGGGTGTTAATGTTGATATGTACAAAATATAGTTAATTGTTTACTTGGGGTCTTAAATGTGGTAATTTGTATATATTTCACATGGGTTGTATTTATGGAAAAGAGGAGTTGGAATTAATAAGTGTTCACTTCTTCCTTCTCCCTTTCAGACACTGTATACTGTCACTTTATTGCACTTGTCATTTGTTCGAAATAAAGTATGTATCTATCTAATCACACACACCCCATATGTAGAATCAGAGGGCCGCTGCCATACAAGGCGCTGCCACAGATTTCCCTACTCCATTCCATTATTGCTGAGCACCAAGCTGGATGGCAGGAAGTTCCGCTTTTATATGGTCTTCGGCATGACCCGGCCGGGATTTGAACCCCTGCCTCCCAGGTGTGGGGCAGATGCTCTACCAACTGAGCCACCACTCCGGTGGTGTAAGTAAGGTGTATCTTGGCTACAAGCTATGAAGTCAGACTTTACGTTCCACCTCCACTCAGATGTTTCAAATGTCAAAAGTTTGGCCATGTTGCAGCAATATGCAAAGGTAGACAGCGATGTGCAAGATGTTCCAGTGAACATGAATATGGCAAGTGTGAAAGCGGAGCCAAATTAAAGTGCTGTAACTGCAGTGGTGAACATAGCGCTGCATACTGAGGTTGTGAAGCCAGCAAAAGAGCAGCAGTAATTCAGCAGGTAAAAGTCTCCCAGGGATTAACATATGCGGAAGCTGCAAAAAAGGTGCCAGCTAAAAAGTGGGTGGGGACATCCCCATCCATCCATCCATCCATCTTCTTCCATTTAATCCTTTTCGGGTCGCGGGGGGGGGGGGGGGGGGGGGGGGGGGGGGGGGGCGGGGCTGGAGCCTATTCCAGCATCTTTGGGCGAGAGCCAGGGTACACCCTGGACAGATCGCCAGTCCATCGCAGGCCCAACACAGAGAGACAGACAACCATTCACTCTCATAGCCATACCTAAGGACAATTTAGAATCCCCAGTTTGATGCCAATTGACCTAACTTGCATGCTTTTGGCATGTGGGAGGAAACCAGAGAAATCCCGGGGTAAACCCATGCGGACACGGGGAGAACATACAAACTCCACACAGATCACTGTTGGTCGGGGGCTGGGATTGAACCCATGATCCCCCGGCCAAGGGTGAGTTGCTGTGCTGCCGCAGTGCTAACCACTCTGCCACCACGCTGCCCCGGGAGGGGACTCTAACAGGGAAAATGTGCAGGCTTGCAGTGCATGCGGTAGAATTAAGGAAGATACTCTGGTTGTGAAGGAAAACAGTTTTGTCTTATTTGTGGTAGATGTGATAAACTGTACTGCACAGACTTCCAAGAAAATGGAAAAAATCTAAATCATTATGAAGGCAGCAGAAAAATATCTTGGCATTAAGGGGCTACATTGGGAAGCAGTTGAGGTCTTGTTAAGTGGGGGTTCTCTAAGTGGGAGCGCTCTAAGTTCGCAGGCTAGTGGGTCATAATTGTAATCACAATTTTGCACTGGAATGCCAGAAGTCTAATATCAAATGGGCAAGAATTCAAAAAGTTTATATCTGATATGCAAGACAAACCCCAGGTAATCTGTATACAGGAAACATGGCTAAAACCTCAGTTGAATTTTGTCATTCAAGGATACACATCAATAAGGAACGACAGGGAATCTGGTAGAGGAGGAGGTATAGCAACCTTTGTGCATAATGGGACAAATTACAAAATAATGGAAATAGGGAAAGTACATGAATCAATAATGGTAAAAATATGGGCAGTAAAAGACAAAGTTACAAATATTAATTACTATAATCCATGTAACAGATTGACAGTTGACACTTTGAACGCTGTTAATAGACAAGCACAGGGTAAGGTGGTTTGGTGTGGGAATTTTAATGCACATAACCTGCTGTGGGGTAGCAGGAATATAGATACAAATGGCACAGTAATTGAGGATTTTTTAGAGGATAGGGATTTAATATGCATGAATGATGGGAAAGGTACTAGATTTAGCAGTAATCCAGTCACAGCAAGTGTGTTAGACCTAACTTTGGTTTCAAATGCCATTACAGGAATCACATCTTGGGAGGTGTTAAGTCGGTCAGCTAATGGGAGTGATCATTACCCAATAAGAGATAAAACTGGTCTAAAAGTGGGAGAAGAAGAGATGCAATCTGGCACAAGATGGAAATTGGGTAAGGCAGACTGGGATAAATTTAAATAGCTGAGTCAGACTAGATGTGAGCAGCTACAGTCGTGGACAAAACTGTTGGTACCCCTCTGTTAATGAAAGAAAAACCCACAATGGTCACAGAAATAACTTGAATCTGACAAAAGTGGTAATAAATAAAAATTCTATGAAAGCTAACCAATGAAAATCAGACAATGCTTTTGAATTGTGGTTCAACAGAATTATTTTAAAAAACGAACTCACGAAACAGGCCTGGACGAAAATGATGGTACCCTTAACTTAATATTTTGTTGCACAACCTTTTGAGGCAATCACTGCAATCAAACAATTTCTGTAACTGTCAATGAGACTTCTGCACCTCTCAGCAGGTATTTTGGCCCACTCCTCATAAGCAAAATGTCACGCGCGGCTCTAGGGAGCCACGCAATAAGAGCCGAGGGCGAGCCAGTGAGTGGTGATGTTTTATTAAAGGTAAGGGGTGAGGGATGAGGAAAGCACAGATATTCGTACAGAGGTTCACTCACAAGTTGTACAGCGCAGGAGCAGGGAGCTCGTACCGGACATGGGGGTAACAAGGCATACTCACAGCGGGTAACAATCACAGGAATGCTGTAAGGGGAGTAGAGACTGACACCAGACGAAGGGGCTTCAGCCTAGCAGTGCTTATGTCGCAGCCCCGAGTCATCGAGGCTGCTCCTATTTATTCTCATTGGCAGCGCCCCAGCTGATGAGGACTAATTGGCCCCAGCCGTCCGTAATGCTGCCAGCTGGGAGCCTGCTGAGACGCTGCTCAATGAGAAGCAGGGATAAAGGGAAACATGGGCTGAGCACCGAAACGGCATCTCATCCCATGGTGACAGAGCCTCCCCCTCAAGGTCGGGCTCCTGAACGACCAGGAACATCCCAGCCCCCCCCCACACACACACACACCACCTAGGGTGGGTGGAGGGGAGGCAGGACCGGAGGGGAAGAAGCAAAGGGAAGGACAACACCAAAAGAATGACAAAAACGGATAACGCAATTACAGAGTATGGAAACCAAACACTACTCCATAATGCACAGACAAAACTAAGAGCAGGACAAGAGTGATAAAAAAAGAAGAAGCTGAGTACAAGTGATAAATAGCAAAAACAATACACAACGCTAAATAGAACAAGAGGTGATCACAGAGCACGGTTGGGAAAAAAAACCCCAAAACACATTACTCCATGAAACAAAAGCGGGCTAAGACCAGGACAAGAATAATGGGAATGACGTGCACTGGTAAGTAAAAAGATAACAGAACACACGGCGCCAAACGCAAGGAAGGACACCTAGGAGAAAAACGGTGATAGGGTAACAGGACAACAATAAGGTAAAAAGCTGAGTATGGTTAAAAAGGGAAAAACCCAGTACACAGCACCAAATATATATATACACAGTCACCCAGAGGAGTGAAGGTGACTGGGACAAATGGACAAGTACAGAGTATGGTTGGACGGGAACAAAACACATAACTCTATAACGACAAGGCTAAGAACAAGGCACAAAGAAGGAACATGCTGAGTACGGATAATGAAAAACAGCACACAGCACTATGAATATATATTCACACAGTCACCTAAAGGAGTGAAAGTGACTGGGGCAAACGGACAATTACAGAGTATGGTTTGAACAAAACGCATAACTCCATAATGCACAGACAAGGCTAAAAAACAAGGCACAAAAAGGAAAATGCTGAGTACGGGAAATGAAAAACACACAGCACTATGAATATATATCCACCAACAGGACAAAATATTACACCCGAGTGACCTTAATAATGATAAAAGAAAAGCGACACCCGAGGAATATGGCAGGCAGAGTCCAAAATGGCCGAGGTGGCTCCGGAGGTCTCCCCGCCCATTGTCCAGTTGGCGAACCGGGGAAAGGGAAATGTATGGACGGCGAACTCCGGACCCAGATCCCAGGAACCCAGTCCACCGGCAGCCAAACCAGGCCACCCAGAGGCAAACACAGATCATCGGAGGGAACCACATCACCGAACCGAAAGTCTTGCGGGTCGGGTCGTCGACCCGCATCACTCAACCACCAGGACCGTTGAGACGGACGAAGGGTCAGAGTGGGTCCTGGTGGAAGAGGCTCAGGGGAGAGCCGATGACGAGGGCGACGAGCGTCAGGCCGCAGGGAAGCGGCCACCTCCTCACCGGACCTGGACAACACTAGGGCAGCACCCACGTCGGACCCCGATCGGGCCTTAGGCGAACCCACGTCGGACACCGCTGGAGCAGCACCCACGTGGGACCCCGATTGGGTCTCGGGCGAACCCACGTCGGACACCGCACCAGAACCGACCTCCAACGTTGAACCTGGACCCTCCAGCACCACGAGGAACGGCAACTCCTCGCCGGTGACCCTGGAAGAAGGCTCAGAAGAGAAAACAGAACCGGGATCAGGATCACCGGCAGCGCCAGAACCCGGCGAGACGAGCTCAGACGCAGCGGGTGGCTGCACCCGGCTCGTCTCCCCTAGAGACAGGCTAAAGTGCTCAAAGATATAAAGGGAGAAAAGAAAGGAGAGCACTCGCCTGATCTCGGGTTCTGACGCCGTCCAGGACTGCGAAGATCCAGGATCCGTTGCCAGGAGGTCGTTGTCAGGCTCCCATCCAGCTGCGTCGGGCCCCGCAGCCAGCACGATGGTCAGCGCAGCTTGAGGTTCCTCCAGCTCCGGTAACCCCGCCGACGATCCACTCGGCGTGAAGCCAGAAGAATCTCGTCCCGCTGGACCGAACCGCTCCTCCGTGGAGACCCGGGGACGCTCAGTCGTTGGCGCAGACTCCACGCAGCAGTCAGTCCCCCTCCTCCGTCCGCAACATAGCTGCGGAACCACAGGCCATCTCCTTATCCCACCACGTTGACCCGGAGCCAGGGATCGCTGGGCGGAGAGAGACACAGAGGATGCAGGATTAGGAACACAGGTTACAGCAGGTGGGGGGAGTTCAGGGAGCTGCGAACCCTGAACTCCTCCTCCAGGAATGTGACAGAGCAAATCATTAAGCAGATGTAAATAAACTATGACTTGCCTGTCTACTGGAGGTAGAATATCGCCTGCTGTGGTGGATTCCGCTTCTTCCTCTCCCCGCCCGGCGATAACGGAGGACCCCCTGGGAAATCGTCTGAGGATCGCTCGCGTAGTCTCCAGCAGAGAGCTCACCAGGCCGAGATTCCAAGCACACACAGCCGTCAAGAAGCGCGTCGAGGAGGAGGGGGAAACAGCCGGGATGAGCCAGCCCGAATGTCCTGGAGTGACAGCGGGGGAACGAGGCTCAGGGAACGAGGCTGTGAAATCTCCACACTGACGAGACGAGGAGGTGACAGCTGCGTGGGGGGAACGGTCCTGGCGGCAGCCCAGAACTGGATCCGGAAGGGGGTCGTGCAGAGGTGACTCGGCGATGTGATGATGGCTATTCCCAGGGGACGAAGTGAGGGGGGAACCCAGGAATCGCCGCTCCTGATCGGAGATCGAGGCGAGGAAGGCGTCGAGCACGGGAAAGCTTCGTAGCCCTGGAGTCCTCTCCACCAATCTCACTGCCGCCGCCACATGCCTGAAGATGGTGACAGGACGCACAGTGGAGCTTGCAACAGCCACTCGGCCCCAGACGTAACTGCTGTCAGCTGCGGCTCCTTGAAGGGAATCCCGAGTGACGTGGTGCAGGTCGGGGGAAGCCCTCTGGTTGGCGCGAACTCCCGGGCTGGAATGGCAGCAGGAACGGGATCCCGAAGCGGGGGGCAACGTCATCCACTTCGGTTTCCTGCCGGGATTTCCATCCAACCCGCGGAGCTTCTCTCGCTGTGTACCTGTGGCGTCTATCCAGGCACTGTCCTCGAGATGGAACACAGAATGAGGGTAACAGCCCAGGAGATCCTCAGCACGGTCCGGATGCCAGCGTCTCGAGTTGGAGGCGTCGTGCAGGGTGAAGAGCGTCCTGTCGACAGCCCCCGAGATGGACCTCAGCTCGTCGCCCTGGCGTCGGGAGTGACTCCTGGGAAACGGCATGCTAGCAGCACTGACACCCGGACAGAAAGGCACAATTCCACAGCGACTCACGGCCGCCGGCAACTCGTCTGGCTGCAACATACTGTCACGCGCGGCTCTAGGGAGCCACGCAATAAGAGCCGAGGGCGAGCCAGTGAGTGGTGATGTTTTATTAAAGGTAAGGGGTGAGGGATGAGGAAAGCACAGATACTCGTACAGAGGTTCACTCACAAGTTGAACAGCGCAGGAGCAGGGAGCTCGTACCGGACATGGGGGTAACAAGGCATACATACTCACAGCAGGTAACAATCACAGGAATGATGTAAGGGAAGTAGAGACTGACACCAGACGAAGGGGCTTAAGCCTAGCAGTGCTTATGTCGCAGCCCCGAGTCATCGAGGCTGCTCCTATTTATTCTCATTGGCAGCGCCCCAGCTGATGAGGACTAATTGGCCCCAGCCGTCCGTAACGCTGCCAGCTGGGAGCCTGCTGAGACGCTGCTCAATGAGAAGCAGGGATAAAGGGAAACATGGGCTGAGCACCGAAACGGCATCTCATCCCATGGTGACACAAACTGCTCCAGTTGTCTCAGGCTTGAAGGATGCCTTCTCCAGATGGCATGTTTCAGCTCCTTCCACAGATGTTCAATAGGATTTAGATCAGGGCTCATAGAAGGCCACTTTAGAATAGTCCAGTGTTTCGCTCTTAGCCATTCTTGGGTGTTTTTAGCTGTGTGTTTTGGGTCATTATCCTGTTGCAAGACCTATGACCTGCGACTAAGACCAAGCTGCCTGACAGTGGGCAGCACATTTCTCTCTAGAATACCTTGATAGTCTTGAGATTTCATTGTACCCTGCACAGATTCAACACACCCTGTGCCAGATGCAGCAAAGCAGCCCCACAACATAACAGAACCTCCTCCATGTTTCACAGTAGGGACAGTGTTCTTTTCTTGGTATGCTTCATTTCTGCATCTGTGAACATAGAGCTGATGTGCCTTGCCAAAAAGTTCCAGTTTTGCCTCGTCTGTCCATAGGACATTCTCCCAGAAGCTTTGTGGCTTGTCAACATGCAGTTTGGCAAATTCCAGTCTGGCTTTTTTATGATTTGTTTTCAACAGTGGTGTCCTCCTTGGCCGTCTCCCATGAAGTCCACTTTGGCTCAAACAACGATGGATGGTGCGATCTGACACTGATGTACCTTGACCTTGGAGTTCACCATGAATGTGTTTAGAGGTTGTTCTGGGCTCTTTTGTTACCATTCGTATTATCCGTCTCCTCCTGTGGCCACGTCCAGGGAGGCTGGCTACAGTCCCGTGGATCTTAAATTTCTGAATAATATGTGCAACTGTAGTCACAGGAACATCAAGCTGCTTGGAGATGGTCTTATAGCCTTTACCCTTAACATGCTTGTCTATAATTTTCTTTCTAATCTCCTGAGACAACATTCTCCTTTGCTTCCTCTGGTCCATGTTTGGTGTGGCACACACCATGTCACCAAACAGCACAGTGACTACCTGTCACCCTTTAAATAGGCCGACTGACTGATTACAAGTTTGTAGACACCTGTGATGTTAATTAGAGGACACATCTTGGTTGAACATGTCCCTATGGTCACATTATTTTCAATCTTTTCTAGGGGTACCATCATTTTTGTCCAGGCCTGTTTCATGAGTTTATTATTTTAAATAATTTTGTTGAACCACAATTCAAAAGCATTGTCTAATTTTCATTGGTTAATTTTCATAGAATTTGTATTTATTACCACTTTTTCAGATTCAAGTTATTTCTGTGACCATTGTGGGTTTTTCTTTCATTAACAGAGGGGTACCAACAATTTTGTCCATGGCTGTATATAGTGAGGACATTCTTGAAAGGGGAGGAATTTAGTAAAAGTGTCAGTGTGATTATAATTGAGTCGGCAAATCAAACAATACCAAAAAGTACAGGTTATAGACAACGAAAGAATCTTTCTTGGTGGTGTGGGCGACACACATTGTGGGCTCACATTTCCACAGAGATATGACTGCATGCGTATTGGGGGTTTCACGTCTGGAAGGACAAAGGACTCGAATCTGCAGAAGATAACGAGGAGGTGTGAGATTGGTCTTTTTGTCCCACAGAAGATGCCCCGGAGGGATTTCCGGTTCATCAAGAAATGAGAGACAATGGTGAAGGTTCAAAGGGATGCTTTGTGACTGTATGTTTACTGAAAACACCATGTGACTTGAATTCTGATGCTGGAAACATATAAAAGGGTGATGTGATATGATTCTTTCTCTTTTCCTGCTTTGAGAATGCTAGACGATGTGTTCTGTCAATAAAGCTGACTTGAGAACTAAACTCAGCCTCATCATTCGAGCACATCCTCTACACTGGTGACCTACGACAAAGAATGAGCAGACAGAATTCTCCCGAGCGGGGCTCGGCGGAAGCCAGCCTGATGGCCGCCTCCACGATCCAGCTGCCCGATTTCTGGCAGCACAGCCCGCGCTCATGGTTTAGCGCAGTCGAGGCGCAGTTCAACCTCCGGAGAATCTCCAACGACGACACAAGATTCTACCATGTGGTAGCGAAGCTGGACAGCAACACGGTCCAGAGAGTGGAGGATCTGGTTAATCATCCACCAGACAGCGACAAGTACAGCGCATTGAAGGATGCGCTGATCAGCCATTTCACCCCTTCGGTCCAACAGCGAGCAGAGGGGCTCCTGATGTTGACGGAGTCAGAGAACGATAGACCTGCGGACCTGATGGTGAAGATGCTGAGGCTCAAAGACTCTGAGGATGGCGAATTCATTTTCGCCCACCTTTTCCTTCGGACCCTGCCGCCAGCAGTGAGAGTGGCCCTGGCAGAGTCGCCCCGATTGGCCAGGCGAGACTACCATGGGTTGAGCAAAGAGGCGCAGCGGCTTGTCGACGCCCACAAGCGGAACGTGGTTTCGGCCGCGGCAGCTAGCCCAGGAACGGCGTTCGGAGACAGCGCAGGTCCAGCGGCCGCGGCACCAGACGCACCAACGACGGCGGCGATGGGGGCCAGGCGACGCGGAGCGGAGGACGGCCGGTGTTTCTACCACTGCCGTTTTGCAGAGAGAGCGCACAGGTGCGTCCCGCCGTGCAACTTCAAGCGCCAGGGAAACGCCAAGACCGAGGGCCGGTAGCAGCTGCGACCCTCGGCGACGAGAACAAGCTGCTTTACCTGACGGATGCACACTCGGGGAAACAGTTCCTCGTGGACACAGGCTCCCAGCTGAGTTTCGTCACACCCACCTACGCGGAACGGCTGATGCCGTCTAAAGCTCCCTGGGTGTCAGTGTCAGCAGCGAACGGCTCTGCGATTAAAACGTTCGGTGAGAGGACCATGCTTCTGTCCTTACAGGGCCGTTCATTTGAGTGGACATTTATTGTAGCAGCAGTCAGTTTCAACATGTTAGGGGCTGATTTTTTGTGCTCACATGGTTTATTGGTTGACCTTGCTAATAGACGTCTGATTAATGCACTGTCCTTTCATTCTATTCCCTGCACAGCTCGGGTGGCCCCGCCGACTGCACATGCCAGTGTCTCAGCTGCGGGTGGTAAGTTTCACACATTGCTCGCTCAGTTCCCAGCACTCACAGTCCCCACGTTTTCGGCGACGGTGGCTAAACATGGGGTGGAGCATTTTATCACCACCACCGGGCCTCCCGTTTTTGCAAAAGCTCTGCGTTTGGACCCAGCTAAACTGGCCATCGCGCGCGAGGAGTTCACTAATCTGGAAAAACTGGGCATTGTTAGACGCTCCAAAAGCTCCTGGGCTTCGCCGCTACACATGGTCCCAAAAGCTGACGGCTCGTGGCGACCTTGCGGCGATTTCCGCAGGTTGAACAACGTTTCAGCTCATGACCGCTACCCGATTCCGCACATTCAGGATTTTTCTGTTCATTTGGCGGGGGCGCGCATTTTTTCTAAAATAGACTTGGTGCGCGGTTACCACCAGGTTCCAGTGCGCGCGCAGGATGTACCCAAAACAGCGGTCATAACTCCTTTCGGTCTTTTTGAGTTTTTGCGCATGCCTTTTGGCCTCAAGGGGGCTGCGCAGACTTTCCAACGCATGATGGATGCAGTTTTACGCGACCTCCCTTTCGTGTTCGTTTATTTGGACGATATTTTAGTAGCCAGCGCGTCCGAGGGCGAGCACGAAAAACACCTCACAGCAGTTTTTCGGAGGCTGGCAGAGCACGGGTTAATAGTTAACCCAGCGAAGTGCCAGTTTGGGGTGGCGCAGATTGATTTTTTGGGGCATCGCGTTTCGGCAGAAGGAGCGGTTCCTCTGCCAGATAAGGTGCGTGCCATAACAGATTTTCCGCAACCTCAAACGGTCAAGGCGCTTCAGGAGTTTCTAGGGATGGTTAATTTTTACAACTGGTTCCTCCCAAGCGCAGCACGGCTCATGCAGCCATTGTACACCGCGTTAAAAAAACAAAAGCCCGCAAATAAAGTTGAATGGTCTGCGGAGCGGGAGCGCGCTTTTGCCCAGGTCAAATCAGCCCTGGCAAACGCAGTTTTGTTAGCGCACCCAGTTCCAACGGCCCGCATGGCGCTCACCACTGACGCTTCCGATGTAGCGGTGGGGGCGGTAGTTGAACAGTTTGTGGCAGGTACCTGGCAACCCCTCGCGTTTTTCAGCAGGACTTTGCGCGATAGTGAGCGTAAATACAGTGCGTTTGACAGGGAGCTTTTGGCCCTACACTTGGCCATCCGCCATTTTCAGTTCTGGTTAGAGGGGCGACGTTTCACCGCGTTTGTGGATCATAAACCGCTAACGTTTGCGATGGCCAAAATTTCAGAACCCTGGTCAGGCCGACAACAAAGGCAACTAGCCGCAATATCGGAGTTCACTACTGATATTCATCATATCGCGGGTAAACACAATGTTGTGGCAGACTGTCTCTCGTGCGCGGTAGCAACACCAAGCCCTATGGGGGCAGACTCTGTAGCCATGGCCGCGGGCCCGGGCAGCGACGCGGGAGCACGCGCAGCCCCGGTCTGTGTAGGGTTAGATTATGCAGCCATGGCTGCGGAGCAGGTTAACGACGCGGACGTGTGCGCGCTCCAGTCTGGACCAACAGGGTTAAGGCTGGAGCACAGGGAGCAACAAAGTGATATGCCCCCACTAATCTGCGATGTCTCCACGGGACGGCCCCGCCCCGTGGTGCCAGCCGCGTGGCGTCACCGCGTTTTTGACTCGGTCCATTCTCTCGCGCACCCGGGGGTGTGCGCATCGATTAAGTTGGTGGGGGAGAAATTTGTTTGGCCCGGGTTGCGCAAACAGGTCAAGGAATGGGCGGCAGCCTGCGTAGCGTGTCAGCGAGCCAAAATACACAGACACACTAAGGCTCCGTTGGAATCTTTTCACATCCCCGCTAAGCATTTTGATCACGTGCATGTTGACTTGATGGGCCCGCTCCCACCATCACACGGGCACACCCATCTTTTGACGATGGTGGATCGCACCACACGTTGGCCAGAGGCGATTCCTCTGACATCAACCACAGCGGAAGAAGTTGCGCGAGCATTTTTAGCAGCGTGGGTTGCGTGTTTCAGTGCACCGTCGGACATAACGTCCGACAGGGGTCCCCAGTTTATTTCCGAACTATGGTCATCGATGGCCCGCAGCTTGGGGGTGAAGATTCATCGTACCACCGCGTATAACCCCCAGGCTAATGGTTTATGCGAACACTTTCACAGGTCATTGAAAGCGGCCCTCAGAGCGTCGCTGACGGATACAAATTGGGTGGACAAACTTCCATGGGTTTTATTGGGGTTGCGTTCTGCACCTAAGGAAGATTTGCATGCTTCCCCGGCTGAATTAGTTTTTGCACAACCTCTCCGTTTACCGGGGGAATTTCTCCCCGATAACCCCGCACCAAATGGCCCCCCTGCTCAGCCGTGGCAGAGCGACTCGGGAGCAAACACGTTCCCTGGCCCGGTCCATCACAGTTTCCCACACGTTTTTGTGCCAAAGGCTTTAAAAAATGCAGAGTTTGTTTTTGTTAGACATGATGGTCAGCGTCCAAGTTTGCGACCGTTTTATGACGGACCGTTCAGAGTGCTGGAGACCGGGCAGAAGCATTTTCTGCTAGATTTAGGGGGCAGAAGGGAGTTGATTTGCATAAACAGGCTCAAACCCGCTTTTGTTTTGGCTGATGAGGAAGTGCAGCTCGCGAGGCCCCCCCGCCGTGCAGGCCGCCGAAACGACATTCTCCAGAATCTTCACAGAAAGGTGCTAACAGCTTTAATCCACAGATGCAGAGAGATGTTGCAGAGGTAGCAAAACCAGGTTGCAGCAGATTCGGCAGAAGGTTAAAACCCAGGCAGTTGGTGGATTGATTAGCGATATATGGAGTGTTTTGTGTTTTTCTTTTTTTATGCCATGCAGGGTTTGCCCTTACTAGACGTTTGGGGGGGGTAGTGTGGGCGACACACATTGTGGGCTCACATTTCCACAGAGATATGACTGCATGCGTATTGGGGGTTTCACGTCTGGAAGGACAAAGGACTCGAATCTGCAGAAGATAACGAGGAGGTGTGAGATTGGTCTTTTTGTCCCACAGAAGATGCCCCGGAGGGATTTCCGGTTCATCAAGAAATGAGAGACAATGGTGAAGGTTCAAAGGGATGCTTTGTGACTGTATGTTTACTGAAAACACCATGTGACTTGAATTCTGATGCTGGAAACATATAAAAGGGTGATGTGATATGATTCTTTCTCTTTTCCTGCTTTGAGAATGCTAGACGATGTGTTCTGTCAATAAAGCTGACTTGAGAACTAAACTCAGCCTCATCATTCGAGCACATCCTCTACAGTGGGATGATAATTGTAGTAAAGCTATTAAAAACAGAAATAGGGCATTCAGACAAGTGAAAAAGCGTCATACTTTGGAAGCAGTGATTGAGTACAAACGGTGTCAGGCAATCGTCCGGAAAACAATTAAAACAGCTAAGCGTTTATTTTGGAGACAGTATTGTAATACTATAGGATGAGATCCCAGCCCCCAACCAACAGTGATCTGTGTGGAGTTTGTATGTTCTCCCCCTGTCTGCGTGGGTTTACTCCGGGATTTCTCCAGTTTCTTCCATGCCAAAAAACATGCAAGTTAGGTTAATTGGCATCAAACTGGGGATTCTTAATTGTCCTTAGGTATGACTGTGAGAGTGAATGGTTGTCTGTCTCTCTGTGTTGGCCCTGCGATGGACTGGTGATCTGTCCAGGGTGTACCCTGCCTCTCGCCCAAAGATACTAGAATAGGCTCCAGCCCCCCCCCCCCCCGCGACCCGAAAAGGATTAAGCGGAAGAAGATGAACGAATGAATGAATGAATGAATGAATGAATGGATGAATGAGAAACACAGCTATCAGATATTTGGGGAATGATTAAGAAATGAGTGGTATTAGGAGAGAGTACAAAATACAAGTGCTAGACAATAATGGGGAAATAGCTATTACTAATATAGACAAAACAGAGCTTTTGGCACAAACCTGAATGAAGATTCATACTGTAGTTCAGAAAACCTACCAAACACAGTTAGACAAAGCAGGGAAAGCACTTTATCCAAACACCCACATGTGAACATAAGGAAGAATACTTCAAGGGGCATGAGATTTGCCATTCACTCTATCGGAATTGAAAAAGGCTATTCTGAAATCAAAGCAATCTTCACCAGGGAAGGATGGCGTATGTTATATGATGTTGTCACACATAGAGGACAGTGCACTTCAAACAATATTAAAGCTGTTTAATAATGTTTGGGAAACTGGAAAGATTCCTAGGGCCTGGAAACAATCAGTTATAGTACCAGTCTTAAAGCCAGGGAAAGATTCATCAGATCCCAATAATTATAGGCCAATAGCTCTTACATCACAATTAGGGAAAACAATGGAATGAATGGTGACTGAAAGGCTGAATTACATTTTGGAAGCGAGGGAATGTCTTTCTCCTTTTCAAAGTGGGCTCCGAAAAGGGAGAAATACTATGGATTCCATTTTGCACCTTGAATTTGAAATTAGGAAGGCCCAGGTAAATAGGGAAAATGTGATAGCTGTCTTCTTTGATGTAGAAAAAGCGTATGACATGCTGTGGAAGGAAGGGTTGCTGATTAAATTAAATCAATTTGGTATTGAAGGTAATCTATATAATTGGGTATTAGATTTCATGTATGATAGAAGAGTGATAGAAGAGTTGAAGTAAGAGTTGGTACAGAGTACTCCAAAATATATCAAGTTGAAAATGGTACTCCCCAAGGCAGCGTGTGTAGCCCTGTTCTGTTTAATATTACGATTAATGATATTAATGAAGGACGGTGGCTAAACTGTCATCTCTGCTGGAGTCCGAGTTCCACCCTATGCAGGACATACTGAATGCACTGAGGAGCTCATTTAGCAGCAGACTACATCATCCCAGGTGCACAACCGAGAGGTTTCGTAGGTCCTTCCTACCAACGGCTGTCAGACTGTACAACCTAAGCAGGGCTGCTCGCAGAGATAGCAAAAAAGACGTAACAAACTAATAGTTTTTTGAATGCAGAAGATGCAATAGACTTACACAGTGGTCCTCTCCGGCATACAACTAGGAGCATGCCGGTCGCTATGGAGGGTGAGAGTGTGTATGGGCACATAATCATACCATGCAGGATAGCTGGGTAGACGGTTATGCTGTTTCATTCCATCTAGCGGCAATGCTCTGCACTGTGTGTGTTTATATATTTGCATATTTGTTCCGTCTAGCTGCAATGCTCCGTACTGTGGGTGTTTATATATTTATATATCTACATGTTATTCCATCTAGCTACATTGCTCCGCACTGTGTGTGTTTATATACTTGCATATTTATTCCACCTAGCTGCAATGCTCCGTACTGTGGGTGTTTATATATTTACATATTTATTCCATCTAGCTACAATGCTCTGCACTGTGTGTTCATATATTCATATATTTATTCCATCCAGCTACAATGCTCTGCACTGTGTGTCTGTGTGTGTGTGTATATATATATATTTTATAGTAATACGTACATATGTTTATTAGCTGCTCTTGCTTGCTTGTTTTTTTTTCTTGCCTTCTGATTGTTGCTCTGAGTGTTGCTATCCCTGTGCTGTTGCAATCCTGGAATTTCCCCGTTGTGGGACTAATAAAGGCTTATCTTATCTTATCTTATCTTATCTTATTTTTGAAGGAATCGATAGGGGAATAGGGAAGGCCTTATATGCAGATGATGGGGTCTTATGGATAAGGGGACATAATCTTGTGTACATTCAGAGGAAAATGCAGGCAGCAATAGACCAAGTTGAACAATGGGCAAACTGGTGGGCTTTTAAATTATCGGTTTCAAAAACACAAGTGATTTGCTTCTCTAAAAGTCACAAAGAAATTTCTTTAAAACTTTATGGCCAAAAGTTAGAGCCAGTACAAGGTGTGTTATTTGATGAAAAACTAACCTGGAAGCAGCATACTGAAAAACTAAAGGAAAATGTAAGAAAATAAATAATATTTTGAGATGTCTGGCAGGACAGGACTGGGAGACCTCTCGGGCCTCTCTGTTGAGGGTGTATCGAGGACTAATGAGAGCGACACTAGACTACGGATGTGCTGCATTCATGTCAGCTGCTGATTGTCACCTGAACCAACTGAACATAGAGCAGGCAAAGGCTCTTAGGATTTGTTGTGGTGCATTTAAAACTTCTCCGGTATTAATGATCCAAGTAAAGATGGGTGAAATGCCCTTAAGATTAACAAGAACCAAATTAATGCTGGCATACTGGATCAACTTGAAGGGGCATAAGAGGTCACATCCTGCAAAAGCTATTCCTAGACACACACAGACACACAGAGATTTCTTGAATTTATAGAGTGATGTATACTCCTTCTGAAGTGTCTTTGAAGGCTACCTCAAGCATGGCTGACAAATATAGGCCCTGAGAATAGAGGGTTAGTAATCATGAAGTGCTTTGAGTGGTCTTTGAGACTAGAAAAAGCGCTATATAAGTACAGGTCCTTATCCTTTATCCCTTATATAGCGAGAAGAGTGTAGGCGCTAGCACACACCCTTGTTTCACCCTGTTACTTACTGAAAAGTCTTTAGACACTGAACCACTCATTGCCACGTTTGCTTGCGTACCTGTACGGAGTGCCTTGACCAGGTTGACAAACTTCTCTGTACAGCCATATTTCTTGAGTACCTGCCAGAGTCCTTGCCGCGATACATGATCAAAGGTGTTACTGAAGTCAATGAAGACTACATAAAGCGGCATGTTCTGTTCGATAAACTTTTCTTGAACCTGTTTCAAGCAGAAAATCATGTCAATTGTGCCTCTTCCACTTATAAAGCCGCATTGGGTTTCCGGTAGTACATTCTGCGAGATGTGTTCATTGAGTCTGTTCAGTAGTATACATGAGAGAATCTTACCAACAATGGCTAGCGGTGATATATCTCGGTAATTTCCACAATGCTTCCTGTCACCTTTCTTAAACAAAAGCACAATACTTGCATCCTCCCCATATCACAGCCTTAGTGAAGGACAGTAATGACCTCCTTACTGCATGGGATAATGGACTTATATATGTACTTGTCCTTTTAGACCTTACTGCAGCTTTTGATGCTATCATAATATTCTACTTGATAGATTAGAACACTATGTTGGACTTAATGGAACTTCGTTGCAGTGGTTTTGATCTTATTTATCTGATAGGTTCCAGTTTGTTCATGTCAATAATGAGTTTTCTTCCAACACAAAGCTCAGTCATGAAGTTCCACAGGGATCTGTGCTAGACTCTACTCTTTTTAGTTTATATATGCTTCTGTTAGGCAACATTATTAGAAAGAAGTGTATTTTTCATTTTCATTGTTATGCAGATGACACACAATTATACTGTACGTCAATGAAGCCAGATGATCGTAATCAGTTAGCCAAGTTAGAGGCCTGTCTTAAGGAAATCAAAGCTTGGATGACTTGTAATTTCCTGCTATTAAATTCAGATAAGACTGAAGTCATTCTAGTTGGTCCAAAAAACCTTAGAAATACCTTTCCAAATCAAACTCTTAGTTTGGATGCAGTTACTCTTTCTCTGAATAGTTCTGTGAGGAACCTTGGAGTTATTTTTGATCAAGATCTGTTTTTCAATTCACATATTAAATTTGTTTCTAAGACTGCCTTCTATCATTTGCGTAATATTGCAAAGATTAGGAGCATCTTGTCTCAGAGTGATGCTGAGAAGCTGATCCACACTTTTGTTAGCTCTAGATTAGAGTATTTTAACTCTTTATTATCAGGTTGTCCTAAAACATCTTTAAAGAGACTTCAGCTGATCCAAAATGCTGCAGCAAGAGTTTTAACAGGTACTAGAAAGAGAAGTCATACCTCTCTGGTTCAGGCCTCCCTTCAATGGCTTCCCATAGACTTTAGAATTAAATTTAAAATTCTTCTTCTCACTAACAAAGCTCTAAACAATCAGGCCCCTTTTTATTTAAAAGATCTGATGCTACCCTATTATCCTAACAGAGCACTATGCTCCCAAAATGCTGGATTACTTGTAATACCTAGAATCTCCAAAAGTACAGTGGGAGGCAGAGCCTTGTTATCAAGCTCCTCTCCTGTGGAACCAGCTGCCAATCTGGATTCGGGAGTCAGACTCAATCTCTGTTTTTAAGAATAGGGTTAAAACCTTCGTTTTTGATATAGCCTACATTTAAGGAGGGATCATGTGTCTCTGAACCCTCCCTTAGTTATGATGCTAATAGGTTTAGATAGCCGGGGGACCTCCAATAATGCACTAGACTTCACTCCTTTCTTCACTCTCAATGAAATATTTTTGCTGGTCATTAACATCTGTTTGTTCTCTCCGATAGATTGAGCCCCAATCGTGCTGTTTGCTCTCTACATGTCTGTTCTTTCTGTCTTCTCTATCCCCTCACCCCCCCAGCCAGTCATAGCACATGACTGCCCCTCCCTGAGCCTGGTTCTGCTGGAGGTCTCTTCCTGTTAAAAGGGAGTTTTTCCTCTCCACCGTCGCCAAGCGCTTGTTCACAGGGGATCGCCTGATTGCTGGGGTCTTTCTGCAATTGTGGGGGTTTCCCCTACACTTGAAAGTGCTATGAGATGACTGTTGCTGTGAAATGGCGCTATATAAATAAAGTTGAATTGAACTGAATTGAATCTCTTCGATGAGCTTGTGCAGGCAGGCACTTGGTCAGCTGAACACAACCAAATTTCCCTACTTCTGCTGGAATTTCATCCCTTCCTGGAGCTTTACCATCCTGTGTTATCCTGATAGCTGCCATTAGTTCATCAGAATTTGGTGGTTCATCCAGACTTGATAAAACTGGTCGCTGCACGAGAGCTTCTTTAGCCTCTTCAGCGAGATCTCCGGGGTTGTTTAGTAGTTGGTCAAAGCGGTCTGCAAATCTATCCAGGATCTTGTCTTTCTCCTGCAAAACCGTGAGTTGGATCAATCTTCTTGGTTTAGGGCCATAGATTTCTCTCAGACCTGTGAAGAATGTTTTCATGTCCTTCATGTCTGCTGCAGTTTGAAGTTCCTCCGCTTTTTCATTCCATCAGTTGGACTTCATCTCTCTGTGTACTTCTGTAGCTCACTCTGAGCCTTTGTGTATTTCTTCTTCTTCGACCTTGTGTTACACTGTAGATTTTCCTGCCTAGCTGTATTCCTCGCGTCTAGTAGTTTCTTCAGATGTTCATCATGCTCATCAAATCAATCTTGATGTTTCCTCTCAGGGTGGCTTAAAACATCACTCACAGTCTGATACACTGTATCCTTCAGTGTTGCCCATTTCTCTTCTACAGCGGGGCAAAAAAGTATTTAGTCAGCCACCAATTGTGCAAGTTCTCCCATTTAAAAGATGAGCGAGGTCTCCAAGTTTCATCATAGGTATACCTCAACTATGAGAGACAAAATGAGAAAAAAAAAAAATCCAGAAAATCACATTGAAGGATTTTTAATGAATTAATTGGTAAATTCCTCAGTAAAATAAGTATTTGGTCACCTACAAACAAGCAAGATTTCTGGCTCTCACAGACATGTAACTTCTTCTTTAAGAGGCTCCTCTGTCCTCCACTCGTCACCTGTATTAATGGCACCTGTTTGAACTCGTTATCAGTATAAAAGACACCTGTCCACAACCTCAAACAGTCAGACTCCAAACTCCACTATGGCCAAGACCAAAGAGCTTTCAAAGGACACCAGAAACAAAATTGTAGACCTGCACCAGGCTGGGAAGACTGAATCTGCAATAGGTAAGCAGCTTGGTGTGAAGAAATCAACTGTGGGAGCAATTATTAGAAAATGGAAGACATACAAGACCACTGATAATCTCCATGCAAAATCTCACCCCGTGGGGTCAAAATTATCACGAGAACGGTGAGCAAAAATCCCAGAACCACATGGGGGGACCTAGTGAATGACCTGCAGAGAGCTGGGACCAAAGTAACAAAGGCTACCATCAGTAACACACTACGCTGCCAGGGACTCAAATCCTGCACTGCCAGACGTGTCCCCCTGCTTAAGCCAGTACATGTCCAGGCCCGTCTGAAGTTTGCTAGAGAGCATTTGGATGATCCAGAAGAGGATTGGGAGAATGTCATATGGTCAGATGAAACGTCACAGTGCAGTGACACGTCTGCCAGTGACACGTCTGCCACTGCAGGATTTGAGTCCCTGGCGGCGTAGTGTGTTACTGATGGTAGCCTTTGTTACTTTGGTCCCAGCTCTCTGCAGGTCATTCACTAGGTCCCCCCGTGTGGTTCTGGGATTTTTGCTCACCGTTCTTGTGATCATTTTGACCTCATGGGGTGAGATCTTGTGTGGAGCCCCAGATCGAGGGAGATTATCAGTGGTCTTGTATGTCTTCCATTTTCTAATAATTGCTCCCACAGTTGATTTCTTCACACCAAGCTGCTTACCTATTGCAGATTCAGTCTTCCCAGCCTGGTGCAGATCTACAATTTTGTTTCTGGTGTCCTTTGACAGCCCTTTGGTCTTGGCCATAGTAGAGTTTGGAGTCTGACTGTTTGAGGTTGTGGACAGGTGTCTTTTATACTGATAACGAGTTCAAACAGGTGCCATTAATACAGGTAACGAGTGGAGGACAGAGGAGCCTCTTAAAGAAGAAGTTACAGGTCTGTGAGAGCCAGAAATCTTGCTTGTTTGTAGGTGACCAAATACTTATTTTATTGAGGAATTTACCAATTAATTCATTAAAAATCCTTCAATGTGATTTTCTGGATTTTTTTTCCCTCATTTTGTCTCTCATAGTTGAGGTATACCTATGATGAAACTTGGAGACCTCTCTCATCTTTTAAGTGGGAGAACTTGCACAATTGGTGGCTGACTAAATACTTTTTTGCCCCACTGTATATATTTATATATTTATGTGTACATACCTGTATGTATATTCACTGCTCTCATTTTCTTATCTTCTAAATTATTGCACTCAGTGTTGCTATCCCTGTGCTGTTGCAATCCTGGAATTTCCCCATTGTGGGACTAATAAAGGCTTATCTTATCTTATTTATTAGACTGCTGCTCTCTCCATCATTGCGGCAGCCACAGCTGTTCAGACAGACTTCCGGTCCTCGGCTCAGTCGCCCCCTCCTCGTCTCCAGAGTTTTTCACAACTCTGGAGATCCATCACTGTAAGTTTTTGTTGTTATGTTTTTGTATGTCTGCACAGTTATTTTTGGAATAGTATGTTTTTCTGTTCATAAATGTCCTCGCTGTAGTTAAAGTGCCTGAGTTTGTTTTTGCTCTGGAGGGGCGTTTCATGACAATAATCTCTCAATAAAATACAGTGATCAGCGATTGTTGTCAATAGTAAATAGCTAGTACTTAGCTAGTAGCTATCTTAAAACATGAGCAAATACCAGGGCTCCAGAACCCCTAAAGGGTCCATAAATAACTCCATAAATAAATGTGCATCAACCTTTTACAAATCCATACCAATGCCTGTGTTATTTTAAAAGAAAACAACAAAAGAACGGCTGACCGTACAGTATGATGTTAGCCGCCTAGCGCTAGCTTAAAACATGACGTATTCCGAAGCTCTGGAATGCTTAGACTCAACACACAACAATCCCAAAACATGACTGTCCTAATCTCTCAGTGATCTCTCAACATACAATAATCTCTCAATAAGATGATCGGCGATCGTTGCAGCTAACAACTAGCTTGTAGGTACTGTAGGTTAGGTCCAACACCATGGGCTAACTCAATTGTAAATTCAAATTTCAAAGCAGCAGCTGGAAGCTAACTGGCTACATTCACTGACAAGTACAAAACCAAATTAATGTGGAAACACAGCCAAAGCTACAATTAATGGCATTTATTCATATTAGTCTTTACCTGAAATTGTTGTTTATTCATTCAGGTGAAGATATGGAGGTCGGCCATGAAGCTAAATCAAAATATTAAAACTATCAGTAGTTTTAATCAATAAAACTATCAAAACTATTATTTACACAGTCTATTAAAAAAAAAAAAAAACGTGCTACAGTTGAAAAGCCCACTAACAAAAAAAACCCAACAATGGAATACAATGGTATACAATGGCAGACACGCGTTCCGGAGAAAAAAACAAAACAAAACAAAACAAACAAAAAAAAAACCGGAAAATAAGAATAAGAACACAATAAAAAATACTCCCAAACTCTCAGGATCGATAAACTATTATTTACACGGAAAAAACACCTAAATCACAGCAAAGATACACAAATGTATACACTGGAGAAAAACTTTCAAATAACCCTGTCTCATTGCATCTCTTTTCTCCTTTTCACCAGCCGTCTGTCCAAAAAAGTCTGAACAAACAAATCTAGGGATGAGAATTCTCCACGGATCCACTGAATTCCGCGGATTTGATCATGTCTAGGGTCATTCTCGTGAATCGTCTGAATTCGAGGAGAAAATTTTAGGGGGGGGTGAGGTACGTTATGACCGGCGAGTCGTATTTTCGATCGGCTGCTAAAATCCACCGCGCAGAACACGCTACCCAGCGAGATCAGTAATGTAATGTAACAAGGCCACTGATTGGCTGATACTTATTGAAGCAACCAATCGGCGATTTTGTTAGATTTCCTTTGTCATATCCAACACGTGGAGCGAAATGTAAATGGCAGACAGTTCAAAATAATCAACCGAGTTTTCCCGATTTCGTGAAAATGGTGAACCTAAAACTCACGAAAGACAACAAAGCAAGAATTTTAGAAATCGACAAAGGGATAAGGAACAAGATTCGTTGGGAATGGCTTGAAAAAACTGTGTCAATGACTGTAAAGATTGGTAAAAATACCGAAGTTGTGGTTGAAAAAATCGCTGATTTCATAGCGAAATGCGAAGTACCAGGGAAAGCCCAGTGTGTTTATTGCAACGATTTCTTGAGTTATGGATCTCGTGGTTGTGTTGCCTTAGTTGAACACTGTTCAAAACAGAAACATCTCAACATTGTGGCTACAAGATCGAACTACTCGCTCGGTGCTGCATTCAAACACCATGGGAGATATCATTGACATAAGGTCAACTAGAATGAACATTAACACATTCAGCTGTGTGACTGGCGCCTAGCGGCTGCCCTGACTGGCACCTAGCAGCTGCCCCGGCCTTGGATGCGCTCTGCAGAGCGTGCCCAAATGCCAAGTCACGTTTCGTTACCTTATGTGTAATGACAATAAAGTTGAATCTCATCTCATCTCATCTCAATTCAAACTGTGAAGTACAGTCTCAAGGCTAGAGACACATCATCACTTGCTTTCTTCAAGAAACATGATGTCAAGCACTCCAAAACTGATGAAAGGCTGTGTGTCAACTTCAAAAATGCAGCAAGTGCCTACAGGCATGAAAAGGAAGAAAAAAGGAAAGAGAAGGAAATGAAACAGAAAGAACTCAATCCTCAACATGATTCTGTGGCAAGCAAGGCAGCCATGAAAAAGAACAGAGAAGCTGCAGCTAAGCAGGCACTGCTTGCCCACAGAAAATCAGAGAAGAGGAAGGCTACAGAACGGCTTCAGGCTTTGGTAGCCAAGAAGAAGAAATTGCACAATTAGATGTGAAGAATACATTGACTTGTACATAAGTTCATAGAGTAGTAGCACAGGCATGTAAATATGGAAGTGACATTTTCAATTTCTCAATCAAGTGTGACACTGAATCAAAACAGTATTGAACATGATTACACGTGATGCAGCAGCAGATTAAAAAGGTAAACTATAAATGCATTTGTACTTACTTCTAACTTTAAATACAAGACCACATTTGAGCATTCTAAAACACCAGATTTCGTTAGCTTCTGGGGCATGTTGCCCCCCCAGACCCCCCACCAAGGCTCCGCCTTGGATCCGGCTTGGGGGCCTGCGTCCCCCAAGACCCCCGGCTTAGTTTCCTCTTTTTTCCCAAACCCCATTCTCATCCCTGCAAATCAACATGTGAATCATCTAAATACCATATATCCAGGGTCATCTAGATATTTGTGGAACATTTTCTCTCTTGCACATTACCTGTTTGATACAAGGCTTTGACATTTACTATATGTGAAATTGTACCATTTGTAGTAGGCTACTGTAACGGGCACAATAAAGTCTATTGGTGGCTAGTGCCACATTACACAAACAATAAATCCTGTGATAAAATACAGACTTACCGGTTGAACAACATGGCCACTTGTATGCACAGTGACCCAGGATAATGGTTGGAACTGCATCGGTCCTTAAAAGCAGCTTGGTGGTAAAACGCATCTTAATTTGGGTCGAATTTTCAAAGCAGCTGCTCTGTCTGCAGTCTGCATGTCAAAGTGTCCTTGAGCAAGACACTATACCCCCAGTTGATCCTGGTGGGTAAGTGCCAGTGCCAGTGTATGGTAGCTCCACCGCCATCAGTGTGTGAACATGTGTTTGCATGTGTGGATAGCAGGATCTGTAAAGTGCTTTGGTCATCCAGAGAAGTAAAGATAAGATATCTGTTATGGATGCCCCTTGCAGGGTCATCAGTGAGACGCTATAGGCAACTGATAAGTTTGCATTTTTATTAACACAAGACATGAATAACAAAGGATGACAAAATAAAGAGCCACGAGGGGCAAAACACACACATAAACTCTGACACAAGAACTCAGACTCTGGAGATAGACTAGGGAAGGCAGCGAGGACGGAGCCTACGCTGAACAGTAAACACTTAAGGGAGGATGAATAACAGAATCACAAGAGAGACTGGAGTTGGGCGTAGGAACTCCAGCCACGTACGCGGTGGTGCACGATGTCGTTAGGTGTAGGTTGCAGCGAGGAGTAAGCCTCAGCTGCACCCATAAATGGAAAACGAAACCCAATCAGGAAAATGGGAAAGTAATTAATGACAATACCATACAGCTGTCCCGGAGTGGCTTGGCTTTGACAGCCGGAAGTCCGCCGAGACGCTGTCAGAATAAAAGCCTCGGAAGAGGCCACAAGACAAGACCCAGAATAAGATAGAACTGGAGAAATACTGGACAACCCGAGCACAGACGGAATCGGCCCTCAGACCATCACAATAGCTTAATAAGATAATAAGATATCTTAATTCACTTAAGATAGGTGAATGCCATTTACCATTTATCATTTACCATTTAAACTTCCCTTTTTCTGAGGATAGGGGCTTAACTGAACTGTAGCAGCAGAAAAACACAGACATGACACATAAGAGCAATTTAGCATCTGGCATAAAAATCCTTGCCAAATCAAATGTATGCAGACCCATGATCAGCTGTGGTGACCTCAAACAGGGAGGAGCCGAAAAGTGTGTGTGGGGGTTATGTAGGATTTTTTTTTATGACATTATGTAGTTTGCAAGACCACCTGTACACGAGTTCTCCGCTCCCACAGAATCTTGGGCTACAAATTTGCCTGAAATGCCTGATTTGGATTTGTTGTTTTCTTCTGTGAAGTTAGATTAACAGTTAGATGTCCATTTTTCATATATGTGACCCGTGCTGGCAAAATGAGTCGGAATGCACACCGCGTCATTACAAGATACAAGCACGAGAAGTCATAAATCATGACTCTTTCTTTGTTTGCCAGAGGCAAGTCCCGGGAAAACCCCCGTGAGTACCTGGTATCATTGTAAAGCTTAGAAATCGTTATTTCTAAAAATACATATGTTTTGGCGGAAGACGTAACTCCCAACCAATCGAACGCGAGTTTTAAACCAAACCAAAATATAAACAAATTGGCTTTTTTCCGGGTCCATTTTTGTGCACTTCCTACAAATTAAAAATCATTTTGAAGGTCTTTCAATATGGAATTGTCATGGCCGCCAATCACGGCACCTGTGTGCGCACCTGCCTGTTATCTCCTGCGGCCCTATTTATTCCCATCAGGACCAGTGCTGGGCGCGGAGTCGTCTGATTCCTTCCGTGGATCATGCTACAACCTGCCTCTGTGCTTCCCTGCACTGAATTCTCCTGCCTTCGGCTTCCAAGCCCAGCAGAACGACATCCGGGTCGGTTTCGCCCGGACCAGCAACCAAGTAAGCTCATTGCTTCTAAACCTGTCCATTCCCCTGTGCACAGGCGGAGCCCGCAACGGCGGACCTCCTTCTCCCTCCAGGCGGTGGACTTAATTCCACCTCCAGCTAATCTGCCCGCAGACACTGTCTCCCTGGCTGCAGCTTCAGTGCTACCTGAAGACTCCTCAACATCTGTTGACAGTAAGCTCTATAACATCTAACGTGCTGCATAGGTGTACTGTAAACTAACGGCCCTTGTCTCTTTCCAGGGTTGCCAGTTTGTACGGTGCTCTGCCAGCCCAGCTGGAATACACGGATTGCACTACACAACATTACACCATATAACCGCACTCACGCACCCACTCACTCACGTTAACAAAATAAAGTACATTAATTGTGTTAATCCTGAGTCATGTCTGTTCTGCGGGTCACCTGAACCATGTCAGGAATATGGAAAAAATGTTACCTCAGTTTTGATAATTTCCTCAAAGTGACTCATTTTGTCAGCATAGGTCATATATTCCATCCATTCCTGCTAGACACCTGTTTTCCCAGCCCAATTATCTACCATCCCTTGATGATATACTGTATTTCATTCATAGCAAATACATATTTGAACATATTTTCTTTATAGTTTGTTATCAAACGAAATTATGGATTTAATAAGCTGGGCTTTGAACTGCGTGCCCCAGTGATCCCAGGAGCTATGTTGTCCGGGGCAATTTGCCTCTGATAGGGTCTCCCAAGACAAACTGGTCCTGGGTGAAGGGCCAGACTAAGAACGATCCAACAGACTCTCATGATAAATTGTATATCAAGGATTCAGTGTGCCCCGCCCGGTGTGGGGTTGCCGGGGCCCCGCCCTGGGGCCGGGCCTGGGGGAGGGGCTCGAGGGCTGGCGTCTGGTGGCCGGGTTTCCACCCGTGGGACCCGGCCGGGCTCAGCCCGAAGGAGTTGCATGGGTCCGCCCTCCAGTAGGTTCACCACCTGCAGGAGGGATCATGGAAGTCCGGTGCTATGTGGATTAGGTGGCAGTCAAAGGCGGAGACCTTGGCGGACTGATCCCAAGCTTTCTAAACTGGCTTTTGGTACGTGGAATGTCACCTCTCTGGTGGGGAAGGAGCCTGAGCTGGTGTACGAGATTGAGCGATACCGGCTAGATATAGTCGGCCTCACCTCAACACACAGCTCCGGTTCCGGAACCAGTCTCCTGGAGAGGGGCTGGAGCTTGGCCTTTTCTGGAGTTGCCCCGGGCGAGAGGCGACGAGCAGGGGTAGGTATTCTTGTATCGCCCCACCTTGCTGCCTCTATATTGGAGTTTTCCCCGGTGGACGAAAGGGTTGCTTCCCTGCGCCTTCGGGTTGGGAAACGGGTCCTGACCATCATTTGTGCCTATGCACCAAATGATGTTTCAGAGTACCCACCCTTTTTGGAGTCTGTGACTGGGGTGCTGGAGGGTGCTCCTCCTGGAGACTCCATTGTCCTACTGGGGGACTTCAATGCGCACGTGGGCAACGACAGTGAAACCTGGAGGGGGGTGATTGGGAGGAACGGCCTGCCCGATCTGAACCCGAGTGGTGTTCAGTTATTGGACTTCTGTGCTAACCACAGTCTGTCCATAACGAACACCATGTTCAAGCATAAGGGTGTCCATATGTGCACCTGGCACCAGGACACCCTAGGCCGCAGGTCGATGATCGATTTTGTTATCGTATCATCAGACCTGCAACCGTATGTCTTGGACACCCGAGTAAAGAGAGGTGCAGAGCTGTCAACTGATCACCACCTGGTGGTGAGTTGGATCCGATGGCAGGGGAGGAAGCCATTCAGACCTGGTAGACCCAAACGTATAGTGAGGGTGTGCTGGGAGCGTCTGGCTGAGGCCCCTGTCCGGGAGGTCTTCAACTCCCACCTCCGGAAGAACTTCAACCACATTCCGAGGGAGTCTGGAGACATGGAGTCTGAATGGGCCATGTTCTCCACCTCTGTTGTTGAAGCGGCGGCCCAGAGCTGCGGCCGCAAGGTGGTCGGTGCATCTCGTGGTGGCAACCCCCGAACCAAGTGGTGGACACCAGTGGTGAGGGGGGCCATTAAGCTGAAGAAGGAGTCCTATCAAGCTTGGTTGGCTTGTGGGACTCCCGAAGCAGCTGAGGTGTACCGGCAGGCCAAGCGGAGTGCAGCTCGGGTGGTTGCTGAAGCAAAAACCCGGGTATGGGAGGAGTTCGGTGAGGCCATGGAACAAGACTTTTGGTCGGCTTCAAAGAGATTCTGGCAAACTGTTCGGCGGCTCAGGAGGGGAAAGCAGCTCCCCGTCCACACTGTGTATGGTGCGGATGGGACACTGTTGACTTCAACTGGGGATATCGTCGGGCGGTGGAAGGAATACTTCGAGGATCTCCTCAATCCCACTGATACGCCTTCCACAGAGGAAGCAGGGTTTGGGGACAAGGGGGATGACTCGCCTATCACAGGGGCTGAGGTCGCCAAGGTGGTTAAAAATCTCCTTGGTGGCCGGGCCCCGGGGGTGGACGAGATTCGCCCCGAGTACTTCAAGGCCCTGGATGTTGTTGGGTTGTCATGGTTGACACGCCTCTGCAACATTGCGTGGAGGTCGGGGGCAGTGCCTTTGGCATGGCAAACTGGGGTGGTGGTTCCTCTCTTCAAAAAAGGGGACCGGAGGGTGTGCTCCAACTTTAGAGGGATCACACTCCTCAGCCTCCCTGGGAAGGTCTATGCCAAGGTACTGGAGAGGAGAGTCCGGCCGTTGGTCGAACCTCGGATTCAGGAGGAGCAATGTGGTTTTCGTCCTGGCCGTGGCACATCGGACCAGCTCTTTACCCTCTCGAGAATTCTTGAGGGTTCGTGGGAGTTTGCCCAACCAGTTTAAATGTGTTTTGTGGACTTGGAGAAGGCATTTGACCGCGTCCCTCGTGGATTTTTGTGGGGGGTGCTTCGGGAGTATGGGGTATCGGGCTTGTTGTTACGAGCTATTCGGTCTCTGTACGACCGTTGTGAGAGTTTAGTTCGTATTGCCAACACTCGGTCGGAGTCATTCCCAGTGAGAGTTGGACTCCGCCAGGGCTGCCCTTTGTCACCGGTCCTGTTCATAATTTTTATGGACAGGATTTCTAGGCACAGCCAGGGAATGGAGGGTGTCATGCTTGGTGACCACAGGATCTCATCTCTGTTGTTTGCAGATGATGTTGTCCTGTTGGCTTCATCCAGCAATGACCTACAGCTCTTGCTGGGACGGTTTGCCGCTGAGTGTGAAGCGGCTGGGATGAGAATCAGCACCTCCAAGTCCGAGTCCATGGTCCTCAGCCGGAAAAAGGTGGATTGTCCTCTCCGGGTTGGGGACAGGCTCCTGCCCCAAGTGGAGGAGTTTAAGTATCTTGGGGTCTTGTTCACGAGTGAGGGGAAAATGGAGCGAGAGATCGACAGACGGATTGGAGCAGCATCTGCAGTGATGCGGACGTTGTACCGGTCTGTTGTGGTGAAGAGGGAGCTTAGTTCTAAGGCAGAGCTGTCGATTTACCAGTCAATCTACAATCTAGTACGTTCCTACTCTCACCTATGGTCACGAGCTTTGGGTAATGACCGAAAGAACGAGATCGCGGATACAAGCGGCTGAAATGAGCTTTCTCCGTAGGATTGCTGGACTCACCCTCAGAGATAGGGTGAGGAGCTCAGTCATCCGGGAGAGGCTCAGAGTAGAACCGCTGCTCCTCCACATTGAAAGGAGTCAGTTGAGGTGGTATGGGCATCTGATTAGGATGCCTCCTGGACGTCTCCCACTTGAGGTGTTTCAGGCACGTCCCACTGGGAGGAGACCCCGGGGCAGACCCAGGACTCGGTGGAGAGACTATGTCTCCCAGCTAGTCTGGGAACGCCTTGGTATCCCCTCTGAAGAGCTGGAGCAGGTGGCTGGGGAGAGGGAAGTCTGGGCTTCTCTGCTTGAACTGCTGCCTCCGCGACTCGGACCTCCGGAAAAGCGGTAGAAGATGGATGGATGGCTTTGAACGCAATTGACACTGTTTTTTCAACGAGAAATTCTGGCCCGGGGGAGCCGATTTGCCCCGCAGGAACAGCGGCCGCGGGCTATTTGAAGGACACAAGTAATTGGAAACTCTTGTGCCTGTGTGATCTCTCTATCGAAGATGTTGAAGATTTATACCTCTTCGTAGCAATGGTCATCGGAATTCTACTGATTGGATCTGGGATTGTTCTGGTGTACCACAAATTGAAGAAGATGGACGGAGCCTATCAAAATGTAGACCCGGCGAGGCTTAACCATCAAAATGACCAACTGGGCAGGACTCTGACAGCGGCTAATGGAGAACTGTCTAGGAAAATGGATTACATCACGATCACGCTGAGAGCCGTCCATGATAATTTCAACGTCCAGCCATGAAGGATTTGAGCACTGAATCTGTAAGAGAATATAAAGTTTTTTCTCTGAAGTCAGTTCTATTCAACCTATTCGACCTGCCCTCACAGTCACAGTCCTCCAGATTATCTTCAGTTTTTGTTTTCATAACATGGCGGGCAGCATTTGACTCTCAAGGACAGCCAGCTGTCTGGCAAACTATACCATCTGCTGTGCCAAGGACACACGCCTTTGCCAGACAGTAGACATAACATCTGCTGCTGAAGAGACTTTGTTGTCCTTAACTGATATCAACACCCTCACTCAACACCTTCACTCACTACACTGACATGAAGATTACTCATTCACTGCTCTCTTTGTGTCTTTGTATGGATTCTATTGTCTGCTACTTGTGCATTGAGAGTTTTTTCTTGTAATCATAATATTGATCATATATATGACCTGTATTCTGACAAACAATGCTTTTGTCTCTCTCCTATTGTGTTTACCCTTTTTCTCCCCCATTGCTTCCTGTTCCCATTCTGCTGACAGGCGCGTCACTGACGCTGCCGCGTCACTGAAAATGTCAACTATGTCGTTCTCGGTGTCAAGTCAAATCCCTCGTATATTTATCAGTTATTTACTGTGAATGTACTTGGCAATAAATCTTTTCTGAGTTCTGAGTTCTGAGTTATACTATAGGCCAGACACCTTCTCAATTAGAAATGGTTAGCTGGCATTAAGGCCTTTTTCCACTAGCCTCACTTAGCCCTACACCGCACCACTCAGCCCGCGTTTGAGCATTTTCCATTAGCCCCAGCACCGGTTAGCAGGTACTTTTTTAGTACCTGATCCAGGGCAGGGTCTAACCGAGCTGAGTAGGGCTGAGTATGGCTGTGATATGACTTTAAGAGGCTGGTCGCCGCTGATTGGTCAGGTCGTAACGTCACGAAAGTAACTTTTTCTGCTGAATTTACTCCACGACTGCCATTTGTAGTTGTTCAGCCAGTGAGCACAGTGCGCCCCTTTAATACAGTATATTATATTAATATACTGTATAATATACTTATATAATAATATACTCCTAATATTATATATTAGGAGGTGCACAATTTTCTTTCTATATTAGGCGACGATCGCATCCAGCGTGAGTTGGACGGATCTACTCGAAATGAAAAAATATACCAGCAGGTGTCCCAGCAAATGGGTTCCCAAGGGCACGTCCGTACTGCCAAACAGTGTCGGGAGAAGCTGAAAAAGCTGAAAAGCGATTACCGAGCAGTGAAGGACCACAATGGTCGAAGTGCAGCGGATCGAAAGGAGTGGAAGTGGTTCACTGAGAGACATTGGGCTCGACACGGCCACAGTCACGGTCACAGCCTTGGAAACCGTGGATGGTGAGTGTTGTTTTGATATTGCGCATCTTTTCGCCACTTTATCCTTTCTGTGCCAAGCTCACTGTTTTTAAGAAATAGGAAGATTGTTAGATTGTGGGTAATGGTTGTTACTGAGTAACAACCATTACTCAGTTGTTACCTATTGTTTTGCAGCCAACTGCAGATTCACGCTTGCTTTGTGTTAAGTATTAGCGTGAACAAAATGCTGAATTATGCTTATTGTATTCCGGTTAAAAACTTTAGAGTGTTGTGTACATGTTGCACTTTGGTGTTAAGTTTTAAATTGCGTGCATTTTCTTTCTAGAATCGCAGTTCATATCAACCTCAGTGGACAGACACAGCGGACTCTCCTGGCGCTGCGTGTGCGTCTGGCTGAGCGCCAGCTGGATCGGCTCCAATGTCAGCCACATCACCAGCTCCATCTGGATCACGTTCAAGTGCCGGTAAGGCACAATAACCACAATTTTTTTTTGGTTGAAACAGGTCCAGCGGAAACCAGGGTCGAAAATCCATCCATCCATCCATCCATCTTCTACCGCTTAATCCTTTACAGGTCGCGGGGGGGCTGGAGCCTAACAAGTTATGTACCAAATTGATTAATGCAATTTCCTGTAGCTACATATTAATTAATTGAAAATGTCTTTTTAAATGTACAAAAAGGTTATTCTTTGGTCTTCACTTATCGGTGTTCCACAACCATTTTTAGGTGTGGTGATTGGTGCTGTTGTAACTCCTGTTTTAGACAAACAAATAAAGCGCATGAACTGCCGTTGAAATCAACATGCTTCATTGAAATGCTTCGCGTCAGCTGACTGTATTAACCCATTCAGATTTCTGCAGCCACACTACAAGCAACTAGTTTAAACATTACCCATCCATCCATCCATATTCTTAATCTTAATCCTTTTTAGTTTTGCAGGGGGGCTGCAGCCGAAGACAGCACCTTGCGTGTTGCAAAATCTGCTCTACTGAGGGGCAGCAACATGACAGTTCAGCTTATATACAGCAATGAAGCATAATATAATAGTGACATTCCACCACAGACTTTCATCTGTGTAATTCCATAATATATGTAGTGATCCAGCTTTAACGACCATGCCTTTCTGTCTTTCCATCTAGGCAAGACGAAAACAGACAACTCCCATCGCTGACCTTACATTAGCGATGGTCAACATGCATGACGAAGAGATGCGGCTCTTGGAACGGCAACATGACCAGCGGCAAGAATCAGGAGTACATGCAGCATTTGCGACAGGTGGCCACAGATGTGCGGGCAGATGCGTGTGAAGCCCTGGAGCAGGACGCTGCATTACGAAGGGAAGAGCTCGCAGACATGTCATCATTCAACAGAGATTTCCTGACCCTATTTGGCAGGCTTGTGGACGCATTTAGCAGTCAGCGTGTCTAACCATGTCTCCCCACGCCCAGTCTGTTTTTTTGTTTGTAAATTTTGCTTCTGGAATAAAATTGTATTGTTTACATCAAAAGTCTGGTTTATCTGTTATGACACCGTATGAGAAAAGCCAATAATTACATACACATTCCATTCTCTGTTCACTCCACATGCTGCTGTTCATCAGGTCAGGTGCCTTCTAATGGTAATTTAATTTTTAACAACACAACGAAACGTAATGTCTTGGTATTTTTTTTTTTATTTTAAACAAATTTGCAATGCGGAATCCATTTCTCTTGAACGGGTACATTTTTTAGGTTATAAGCAGTTGTACAGGTGTGCTTGAACTTGTAGACACTGCTAAAGGTAAGTATGTGTAAGTTGAATGTTGCATCACCAGTCAAAATTTAATAAATTAAGAAGGAATCGAGCAAAAATTTGGCACTAATAACAGTAGACAAATCGGACAAGGATACACAACTGTGTTTTTGTTGCACACAACTGTTGTTACCAACAAGTGCAAAATTTATATTCCCTTTTCCCAAAAATTAAAAATCAATTTGTAAGTAAAAGTGGAAGACCTTTACATGGGAAAATATGACATGTATCAGCACATGATTTATAGTTCAATTTGCATTTCCACCTAAGCAAAATTGGCTTGTCGAGCTGGATTTTTGTGAAGATGGCCTGTATGGTGTTTCTGCATGTAATTACATACCTGTCAAGTGATACGGTTTCGCTGTATTTTAATACGGGGAAAATGCAATTTTAGCAAATACGGGCGTATTGCCATTTCTGTACGCCAAAGAGAAAAATATACGGGAAAAAAATTATTGAGAGTGTGGAGGAACACGTCGTGTGCGTGACCCCCACAGCGGGGCTGTCAGAGCGCTCAGCGTGAGCAATTATCACAACAGTGAGAAGTGTGGACTCATCATTAGGCTGATGGCTTCGCACCTTCTTCTGTTGTCCTGCAGCTCCTGCAAATTAGCTAATAGCTATACACTCTGTGCAACACATCAGATTGATTGTCATTGATTAATTGTCTATGTTTATTGCACTGTCCCTGTCAAATAAACAAATCTAATCTAATCTAATTACCCGTACCTTAACAGATAAGCGTTATGAACAACAGGACAGGTAGATGGAACATGCACAACATTTTATTTACAAAAAACATTTTTGAAATATGTATGCACATAAATGTGGGCGAAATTACATTTCTACCTATTGCTAGACAAGTACTGCATCTCGTATATCGGCACCCTGCTCCTCTGCTCTCTGTGCCGCTGCCACCACTGGTTCATCTACTGCATCATCCAATGTAGTGTCAAACGTCTCTCCATGACTCTCACACAGATTAGGCAGAGCACAACAAGTCAGCACCATAGATTTCACCAGTTTCATGTCACAGTCATTCCTCTCTCCTTCCTCCTTCCTTCTCTCCTCGCCATCAGCCATTTTGTTTGTTGTGGAGGATTCGGTCGCGTGTTTCACGTCACGAGGGTGTGGCGCCGCCTGCTGTTCAACAAATCCCACCCACAGCAGGTGTGCCAGCAGGTGTGCCAGCAGTAATGTTGAAACGCAACCGAGGCCGAACCGAACCGAAGTGAGTAGAGTCGGGTTTTCAATCGGGGTTGGGCTGGGCTAGTGGAAAAGCGCCTTTAGTTAGCCACAACTTAGTCAAGTTTGTTTCAGTGCTTTTTGTACCCCAAGGACAGGTCATATGCCATTGACCACTCAAACTTTACACCATTGTTTTCAGTAATGCTTCATTTGTGATTTTAAACTCTAACATTTAACCAGTATTTCTTAATATGTTATTTAGTCTGACAACTAAGACCAAATGCAAACATTAACCATATTTACATGTACATGAATAAAGATTCAAGATTCAAAGATTTTTATTTGTCAGTACTTCTGTACGTACAGGACATACAGGAGAATTGAAATGCTATTTCCCTCTCTCTTAGTGGTGTGTGCAATATATAAGAAAAGAAGGAATAAGGCTGGAAAAACAACAACAGCAGTCTACGTACAGTAATCAGAATCAGAATCAGAATCAGCTTTTTTGGCCAAGTATGCACAACACATACAAGGAATTTGACTTTGGCTAAAAACTTGCTCTCATTGTTCAGGTGGAGGATTTAAATAAGGATTCAATGACAACAGAGTATATACAGTAAATTACAGTCTGTCCACGTTTCTATAAAAGGATGCAAATATATACAGGAATATATGCAGTTATTTACTCAGACTAACCACACTTTGCAGAAATATATGAAAAAATATACAGTCACACAGTATTTCAATGTGAACTCAGATTCAGTGATATAATGTGAATGAAGTAAAAAGCAGTGTAAGAGTTATGTGCAATGTAATAATGGATGAAAAGTCATGAGTACAGCAACAGGTAGGACTAGGTGAATGTTAGGAGTGCCTAACATTTGGAATGCCAACATTTGCCCAACATTTGGAATGCCAGCCATAGTGCAAATAAACATAAAAGATGAAACCCAGCAATCCCATAGTGCAAATAAAGATAAAAACGATAACACCTAACAATCCTATACCCATAAAAAGTTGAGCTGTAATACCTGTAATGGCAAGTCCAATGCGGTAGTGTAGGTGCAGACAGTGACAGATTGGGCTGCACATTATCAATATTTCAGTAAGAGACAGCAGCAGATATGGCATTTGTGCAAATGGTTGCAGTAAGGTGCAGAGACATACAGCAGCAGATGTATTACTGTTGGTGTGCCAAGTCTTACTGTGCAAACAGGTGAGGTACAGCGCATCTGGAAAGTGTTCACAGCACTTCCCTTTTTCCACATCTTGTTATGTTACAGTCTTTTTCCAAAAGGGATTAAATTCATTTTTTTCTTCAAAATTCTCCACACAATACCCTATAATGACAATGTGAAAAAAAGTTGTTTTTTTTTTTTTAGATTTTTGCAGATTTATTAAAATTAAAAAAACCCTAAGAAATCACATGTACATAAGTATTCATAGCCTTTGCTCAGTACTTTGTTGATGCATCTTTGGCAGCAATTACAGCCTCAAGTCTTTTTGAATATGATGCCACAAGCTTGGCCACCTATCTTTGGGCAGTTTGGCCCATTCCTCTTTGCAGCATCTCTCAAGCTCCATCAGGTTGGATGGGAAGCCTCAGTGCACAGCCATTTTCAGATCTCTCAGGAGATGTTCAATTGGATTCAAGTCTGGGCCCTGGCTGGGCCACTCAAGGACATTCACAGAGTTATCCTGAAGCCACTCCTTTGATATCTTGGCTGTGTGCTTGGGGTTGTTGTTCTGCTGAAAGATGAACGGTCAGCCCAGTCAGTCAAGAGCGCTCTGGAGCAAGTTTTCATCCAGGATGTCTCTGTACATTGCTGCATTCATCTTTCTCTCTATCCTGACTAGTCTCTCAGTTCCTCCCACTGAAAAACATCCCCACAGCATGATGCTGCCACCACCATTGGTGTGGTGAGTGGTGCCTGGTTTCCTCCAAACATGACGCCTGGCATTCACGTTAAAGAGTTCAATCTTTGTCTCATCAGACCAGAGAATTTTGTTTCTTATGGTCTGAGAGTCCTTCAGGTGCCTTTTGGCAAACTTCAGGTGGGCTGCCATGTGCCTTTTACTAAGGAGTGGCTTCCATCTGGCCACTCTACCATACAGGCCTGATTGGTGGATTGCTGCAGAGATGGTTGTCTTTCTGGAAGGTTCTCCTCTCTCCACAGAGGAACGCTGGAGCTCTGACAGAGTGACCATCGTGTTCTTCATCACCTCACTGGCTAAGGCCCTTCTCCCCCGATCGCTCAGTTTAGATTGCCAGCCAGCTCTAGGAAGAGTCCTGGTGGTTCTGAACCTGTTCCATTTATAGATGATGGAGGCCACTGTGCTCATTTGAACCTTCAAAGCAGCAGAAATTTTTCTGTACCCTTCCCCAGATTTGTGCCTCAAGACAATCCTGTCTTGGAGGTCTACAGACAATTCCTTTGACTTCATGCTTGGTTTGTGCTCTGACATGCACTGTCAACTGTGAGTCCTTATATAGACAGGTGTGTGCCTTTCCAAATCATGTCCAGTCAACTGAATTTACCACAGATGGACTCCAATTAAGCTGTAGAAACATCTCAAGGATGATCAGTGGAAACAGAATGCACCTGACCTTAATTTTGAGCTTCATGGCAAAGGCTGTGAATACTGATGTTCATGTGATTTCTTAGTTTTTTATTTTAATAAATTTGCAAAAATCTAAAAAAAAAAAAAAAACTTTTTTCACATTGACATTATGGGTTATTGGGGGTGTAACAGTATGCTAAATCACAGTTTGGTACGTACCTTGGATTTATGGCTACGGTTTGATTCATTTTCAGTACAGTAACAAAACAAAATGCAAAACATAAAACTGCTTATCTTTTGTATAAGCGGGAACAGCTTTGAAAAAAAACCCCTGCAAACTGCCAGCAGTAAATTCTCCAATAAATAAAATGTATGCAGTAAAACAAATAAATTCTCTTTTTAGTAAAATGAATGATGCAGACAAGTGCAACAATAGAAGTTTGAATAGTCTGAATTATTCCTTTATTTTTGGGAAATTAAAGTTCCTTATTGCCAGAAGTAATGTTTTTAACCTGGGTGCTCTGGCATGTTCAGGTTTCTGTGGGAAATTAATTTTCACATTTCACTGGGGCGTGGCATAACCCTGCACTGCCTGTGGAGTTAATTCCCCTGTTTATCTGTTGTTTACCTGCATCTTGTGTGGTACCTGTACCAAAGACTTCCCACCCCAAAGACCTGAAGAGCTACAGACCAGTGGCCCTTATGTCTCACATAATGAAGACCCTGGAGAGACTGCTCCTTGCTCGCCTCCGCCCCCTGGTGGGACCAGCGATGGAGCCACTCCAATTCGCCTACCAGCATGGCATCGGGGTGTAGGATGCAGTGATCTTCTTCCTTCACCATTCCCTGTCCCACCTGGAGAAACCCGGGAACACAGTGAGGATCATGTTCTTTGACTTCTCCACTGCTTTCAACACCATCCAACCGATGAGCCTGAAGGACAAGCTGCTGTGCGCAGGGGTGGACCAGCACCTGTCATCATGGATCCTGGACTACCTCACTAACCGGCCACAGTTTGTGAGAATCCGGGATTGTGTGTCCGACACGATCATTGGTAGCACAGGGGCCCCCTAGGGAATGGTTTTGGCTCCCTTCCTGTTCACCCTTTATACTGCGGACTTCTCACACAACACACTGCCATCTACAGAAGTTCTCTGACAACTCTGCGATCGTCGGCCTCATCTCCAACGGAGATGAAGCTGAGTACAGAGGACTTATCCAGGACTTCGTGGACTGGTGCCATCGGAACTGCTTCCAGATCAACACGAGGAAAACTAAGGAGCTGGCGGTGGATTGCCGCAGGCAAGGACAACCCCTCATAGCACCAGTAAACATACAGGGAACAGACATTGAGATGGTGACATCCTACAAGTACCTGGGTGTTCATCTGAACAATAAACTAGACTGGTCACACAATACCGACGCACTCTACAAGAACGGACAGCACAGGCTGTTCCTACTGAGGAGACTCAGGTCTTGTGGTGTACAAGGGGTGCTCTTGAAGACATTCTACGACACAGTGGTGGCATCAGCCATCACTTTTGGAGTGGTCTGCTGGGGCAACGGCGTTACAGCAGCCGATAGGAAGAGACTGAACAAACTAATCAAGAAAGCTAGCTCTGTCCTGGGGCAACGCCTTGACCCAGTGGAGGAGATAGGGGAGAGAAGGATGGTGGCTAAACTGTCATCTTCTGCTGGAGTCTGAGTCCCACCCCATGCAGGACATACTGAACGCACTGAGGAGCTCATTTAGCAGTAGACTACATCAAATCAAATCACTCTTAATTGTCATTCAACCATACAACCAATCATGTACAGTAGAACGAAATTGTGTTTTACTTATCTACAGTGTTAATCACACAAACACCCCATGTGTAGAATCAGAGGGCCACTGCCATGCAAGGCGCCGCCACAGATTTCCCTCCTCCATTCCATTATTGCTGAGCACCAAGCTGGACAGCAGGAAGTTCCGCTTTATATGGTCTTCGGCATGACCCAGCCGGGATTTGAACCCCTGCCTCCCGGGTGTGGGGTGGATGCTCTACCAACTGAGCCACCACTCCAGTGGTACATCATCCTAGGTGCGCAACCGAGAGGTTTCGCAGGTCCTTCCTACCTACGGCTGTCAGACTGTATAACCTAAGCAGGGCTGCAGGAACAGGAAAGTGTGATTTATCATGGAAAACAGCTGCACTCTGCGCTTCAGGCGATCACCTGATTGGATCCACCTCCTCCGGTGTTCTTGACATTTTGGCATATTTATTAGAACAACACTGGACAGCTGATGGTACACACTTCAGTCAAATGGAAAAACCCCAACAGGTCCTGTTATATGAACAAATACATGTGTGTGCGTGTGTGTGTGTGTGTGTGTGTGTGTGTGTGTGTGTGTGTGTGTGTATGCGTGCAGCAGGATTACACAAAAACTGCTGGATGGATTTGGATGAAATTTGCACCAGTGGTGGTCCTTGGCGTAGAGATGAATCTATGATATTTTCATGATGAGCTGAGAATGCATTCCTCTGCCAAGGCTCTTATCTTCTCACAGTGTTATAGCAACAATACCCCAAAACTACTGGATGAATTTGGGTGAAATTTTTACCAGAGGTGGTCCTTGGGATAGAGCAGGGGTGTCCAAACTTTTTGCAAAGAGGGCCAGATTTGGTCAGGTGAAAATGTATGGGGGCCGACCATTCAGCCTGACATTCCACGAACCATTACCATTGCAAATTACCATGTAAATATGTAACTATATCACTTTGCTGTCTGCAGCTAGATTGACGTTGCAAATGAGAATCTGTTGTCAATTGCATTACCAGGATAGTTAAGATAAGATAAGATAAGATAAGCCTTTATTAGTCCCAGAACGGGGAAATTCCAGGATTGCAACAGCACAGGGATAGCAACACTCAGAGCAACAATCAGAAGGCAAAAAAAAAAAAAAAAAACAAGCAAGCAAGAGCAGCTAATATACATATGTACATATTACTATAAAATATATATATACACACACACACACACAGACACACAGTGCAGAGCATTGTAGCTGGATGGAATAAATATATGAATATATGAACACACAGTGCAGAGCATTGTAGCTAGATGGAATAAATATGTAAATATATAAACACCCACAGTACGGAGCATTGCAGCTAGGTGGAATAAATATGCAAGTATATAAACACACACAGTGCGGAGCAATGTAGCTAGATGGAATAATATGTAGATATATAAAAACACAGTGCGGAGCATTGTAGCTAGATGGAATAAATATATAGATATATAAATATAAACACACCCAGTGCTGAGCATTGTAGCTAGATGGAATAAATATATAGATATATAAATATAAACACACCCAGTGCAGAGCATTGTAGCTAGATGGAATAAATATGTAAATATATAAACACACACAGTGCAGAGCATTGTTGCTAGGTGGGATGAAACAGCATAACCGTCTATTTAGTTATCCTACATGGTATGATTATGTGCCCATACATATTCTCACCCTCCATAGCGACCGGTATGTTCCTAGTTGTATGCCGGAGAGGACCATTGTGTAAGTCTATTGCATCTTTTGCATTCAAAAAACTATTAGTTTGTTACGTCTTTTTGCTATCTCTGCGAGCAGCCCTGCTTAGGTTGTACAGTCTGACAGCCGTTGGTAGGAAGGACCTACGAAACCTCTCGGTTGTGCACCTGGGATGATGTAGTCTGCTGCTAAATGAGCTCCTCAGTGCATCCAGTATGTCCTGCATAGGGTGGAACTCGGACTCCAGCAGAGATGACAGTTTAGCCACCGTCCTTCTCTCTCCTATCTCCTCCATCGGATCAAGGCGTTGCCCCAGGACAGAGCTAGCTTTCTTAATCAGTTTGTTCAGTCTCTTCCTATCGGCTGCAGTAATGCCACTGCCCCAGCAGACCACTCCAAAAGTGATGGCTGATGCCACCACCGTGTCATAGAATGACTTCAGCAGCGCCCCTTGTACACCAAAAGACCTGAGTCTCCTCAGCAGGAACAGCCTGCGCTGTCCCTTCTTGTAGAGTGCGTCAGTATTGTGTGACCAGTCTAGTTTATTGTTCAGATGAATACCCAGGTACTTGTAGGATGTCACCATCTCGATGTCTGTTCCCTGTATATTTACTGGTGCTATGAGGGGCTGCCCATGCCTGCGGCAGTCCACCACCAGCTCCTTAGTTTTCCTCGCGTTGATCTGGAGGCAGTTCCGATGGCACCAGTCCACAAAGTCCTGGATAAGCCCTCTGTACTCAGCTTCATCTCCGCTGGAGATGAGACCAACAATCGCAGAGTCATCAGAGAACTTCTGTAGATGGCAATGTGTTGTGTTGTGTGAGAAGTCCGCAGTATAAAGAGTGAACAGGAAGGGAGCCAGCACCGTTCCCTGGGGGGCCCCCGTGCTACTGATGATTGTGTCGGAAACACAGTCCCGGGTTCTCACAAACTGAGGCCGGTTCGTGAGGTAGTCCAGGATCCATGATGACAGGTGCTGGTCCACCCCTGCGCGCAGCAGCTTGTCCTTCAGGATCATCGGTTGGATGGTGTTGAAAGCACTGGAGAAGTCAAAGAACATGATCCTCACCATATTCCCGGGCTTCTCCAGGTGGGACAGAGAACGGTGAAGGAGGAAGATCACCGCATCCTCCACCCCAATGCCATGCTGGTAGGCGAACTGGAGTGGATCCATCGCTGGTTCCACCAGGGGGCGGAGATGAGCAAGGAGCAGTCTCTCCAGGGTCTTCATCAAGTGGGACGTCAAGGCCACCGGTCTGAAGCTGTTCAGGTCTTTGGGGTGGGAAGTTTTTGGTACAGGTACCACACAAGATGTTTTCCACAGCTGTGGTACCCTCCCCAGTTTCAGGCTCATGTTGAAGATATATGTCACAATCCCACACAGCTGGTCTGCACAGGACTTGAGGAGCTTTGCGCTGATGCCGTCCGGTCCCGACGCCTTCCTCGCCTTGATCTTCCTCAGCTCCGTCCTCACCTGGGTCTTGGTCAGGGTCAGGATGGGGGGCTGTGTGTTGGGAGTGGGGGGGGGGTGTCGGTGGAGTGGGGAGTGGGTAGCAGGACTTGATTTCTTAGAGGCAGCAGTGGTTGTTGTGCAGACAGGGGGGAGGGCGGTTGGTCAAATCTATTGAAAAACAGATTCAGGTTGTTCGCCCACTCCCTGCCCCCCGTGGCCTGGGGGGAGGTATTCTGGAGCCCCAAGATGGTTTTGAGGTTTCTCCAGACCCCGCTGATGTCGCTCTGTTGCAGCTTGTCCTCCATCTTCTTCCTGAAGCTGTCCTTGCCTTCTCTGATCTTTCTCCTCAGCTCCCTCTGTACGGACTTCAGCATCTCCCTGTTCCCCGACCTGAAGATCCTCTTCTTCTCTCTCAGAAGTGTTTTTATCTCAGGGTTGATCCAGGGTTTGTTGTTTGAGTGACGCCGTATGGTCTTGGTGGGAACGGATTTGTCCACACAGAAGCTGAGGTAGCCCGTGAAGGTGTGAATGAGGCCATCGATGTCCTCACCATGTGGATCGCAGAGCTGCTTCCAGGCAGTGGCTTCAAAACAGTCCTTTAGAGTGTCCATTGTCTCCTCAGACCATAACTCCACAGTGTGCATGGCCGGAGGTTGTCTGTGCACTAGGGGTTTGTACACCGGTCGGAGATGAACCAAGTTGTGATCCGATCTCCCAAGTGGGGGGAGTTGTGATGAGGTGTACGCCTCCTTAGTGTTTGCGTAGAACAAATCCAGTGTTTTATTGTCTCTAGTGTGGCATGTGACATACTGGGTGAAAGTGGGCAGAATGGGAGACAGTGAAACGTGGTTGAAATCGCCTGAGATGAGGAGAAGAGCATCTGGGTGTTCTGTCTGCAGCCTGCTGGTTACTGAATGGATGACGTCACGCGCTGTCCCAGCGTTCGCCGTCGGATTTGCATAAACAACAATGCAGATCACGTGTGAGTGTTCTCTCGGGAGATATGTAGGCCTCATGCTAACAGCTAGCAACTCAATGTCTTTGCTGCAGTGTCGTTGTTTAACAGTGATATGTCCCGGTCTGCACCAGTTGTTGTTAACATACATTATCACTCCACCGCCCCTAGTTTTGCCACTCTCTGGTGTTCGGTCAGCTCGTATCATGTGAAAACCCTCCAGCTCAATGTTAGCATCTGCTGCTAGTTCAGTTAGCCACGTCTCAGTAAACAAAAGGAGAGAGCACTCCCGGTAAGTGCTATCATAACGGGAGATAGCCGCTAGCTCATCTAACTTTCCCAGTATCGACCGTACATTTCCCATGACAACAGATGGAAGGGAGGGTCTGTACCTTATATTTTTTGTCCTCCGCCTTACTCCAGCCCGGCAGCCGCGGCGTTTTCGCCTCAGTTCTCTCGGTATGTCGAGTTTTTCCAGTGGGACCGGGTGGCGGTTAAATGCTAGCAGCTCTTCCCTGTTGTATCGAATCCTGCTATAAACAGTGGCTCCGTCCACCGGCTCAGGAGACATTTGGGACGATCTGTGTGTCCGTGATATAAGTGGGGTGAAAAAAAAAAAGTGATCAAAAGAGTTAAAGGTTAAAATAATAATAAATTACATACAAATCAACTATTTTATGAAATTTGACTCTGAATATTTTTAGAAACGTGTATTTATTGATTTTGTTTCAACAAATCACATCCCAGTGCATTTTGACAAAGAATAGTATAGTCCAGTGTTTTTCAACCTTTTTTAAGCCACGGCACATTTTTTACATTGACAAAATCCTGGGGCACGCCACCAACAAAAATAATAAAATATAGTTAGCAATACAGTTTCTAAATGTATTTATACTCAGTGTGAACCCTGGGCCTGTTTAGATGAACACAAAGCTGATATCCTGGCAGGAATGGAAGAAAGACACACACGGAGCTCTTCCTCAACAGCTCTCAGTCTCTCTCTGTTTTTAGTGTTTATCACAGTCAAGCTTGAAAAGCTCAGCTCATACAGATATGTCATGGAAAATGGGACCAGTGTTGAAATAGCTTTGTTGGCCAGAATGGGGAACTCCTTGGCAGCAGTCAACCAAAAACTGTCCAAAGGAAGATCAGCAAAGTTTAGCTTTAAACCATGATCTTGTTTCAGTTCAATGAGTTCTTCTTGCTCCTGTAAAGTCATGTCGTTTCCAACAACTGATGCTGAGCTGTATGGGCCACAGTTACATGGGCAAAATTTCTTCAATCCGATTACAATTCAGATCAGAATTTTACTGTTTACATGGATCCTGAAAAAGCTGATCTGATTTGGACGTGCGTTTTCATGTGTCACAGGTTTGAACGGAATAAATCATTTTGACATGCGCAGGTTAACATTCAAAAAATAGTAGCAGAAGAAGCAACTTCCGGTGTTAGCGAGCCCCGCTTCGTGTCGAAATTGACCTGTATCGTGTTATTCAGACTGTACTTTTGCTTCTGCTAGTCTCCGTAATGAAGCTACAAGTACATACTTCTGCATATGATGAACAGAGGGAGACAGCAGGACGATACAGACCAGTTTTGTTTTACTCCCGCTATATGTTTTCCGCTAGCTGCTTCTAAGGCGGAAATACGTCACGTCGACGTGCGGCTGGTGTACAGACATGTGCAGTAAACATATTTTCTGCCCTGTGTTCGGAATAAGTGTTTTCATGCGCACCATTCGGATTAACAATCGGCATAACCCACCCCTCTCAATCGGAATGAAATTTTGATCCGAATGAGCGTGATCGGGTCAGAATATTCAGATTGCCGTGTGTACGTGAAGCATTTTTATTCCGATCAGGCTTTTAATCCGGTTACTTGTGTCCATGTAAACATAGCCACTCACTCGAGTAATTAAGTTAAATTGGATAATTTCCCACCGCACACCTAATGATCTCTCACGGCACACTAGTGTGCCGCGGCACACAGGTTGAAAATCACTGGTATAGTCAAATTAAATGACAGAAATTTGACAAAACTGTGGTTTGATCATCACAAAAAATCAATTCACTGAGACTTTGGAATTTATTCTCCTCAGAAGAATAAAAAAAATGTACCTGCATTAATGTGAAGGGTGACACTGGTGTTTCAACTGTAGTAAGCAGGCCAGGTCTGGCTCAAAAGCAGTGGTTTTGATGCGCAAGATGTCACGCAGGTGAGAGTCACTTAGTCTTGTCCTCACACGGTTCTTGTTAATGTTCATAACTGAGAATGTCTTCTCACACAAGTATGTCGAGCCAAACAAGCTCAGCATTTTCTTAGCAAATGTTCGAATCTCTTGGAACCTGTCTTTGTCCAGCTGGCGGTAAAAGTCGACGAGAGGCAGTTGTTGGTGGCTGCAGTGTGACACTCCGCGTCACACTGCAGCTCAATGAGCTCCAGCTGCAGGTGGTCTGGAGCGTCATTAGGATCCACGGAAAAAGGAGTGGAAAAAAGTGTGATCTCCTTTTCAATAGCTGCGAAATCCCTGAAACGTTGTTGAAACTCCTCAGTCAGAGATGAGATGTTTTCTGCGTACCTCCTCATTTGCGCACTAATATTGTTTTCTGGAAAACTGGTCATCATTTCCTGCAGTGATGGGAAATGTGTGGTATTGGGCTGTGTTTGTGACAGGTGCCTTTGGAAAAGTAGCAGCTTTGTCCAAAAAGCTTTTATGTATGAATACAGTTGGCTCACCACTGCATTTTGCCCCTGAAGGCTCGTGTTCAGCACGTTCAGATGTCGTGTTATGTCAACTAAAAATCCAAAATCAGCCAGCCAAACAGGATCGCAGAGTTCCGGCATTGGTTGTCCGATGCCGGAAAGTTCACACAGGGGTCACGCAACGAGAATGCAGCCATAGGTCATACTGCCAATACTCAATGCTCAATACTGCCGCCCTCTGGTGAAATATAAAATTGCTGTTTTTGGTATGTGTGTATTGTTGACTGTGGGAAACTGTGCTGGCGGGCCACATATTATTGATTTTATGACAGGACGCTTCGGGCCAGTGGAAATTTGGACACGGGCCGGATTTGGCCCTGGGGCCGGACTTTGGGCATGCCTGGGATAGAGGAACCCATTACATTTTGGTGATGATCTGAGAGTGCCTTCCTTCACTGAGGCTCCTATCTTCTCACAGTCTGTTAGCAACAATACTCCAAAACTACTGGATGGATTTGGATGAAATTTTTACCAGAGGTGTGGCCCTTGGGCTAGAGCAGAACCCATTAAATGCTGGTGATGATCTGAGAATGCATACCTCCACCAAGGCTCTTATCGTCTCACGGTGTGTTAGCAATACTCCAAAACTACTGGATAGACTTTGATGCAATTTTCACCAAAACTGGCTTGTGGCCTATACACAAACCCATTACATTTTGGAGGTGCTCCATGAGGAACGGAAGGAGCCTTGGCATAGGTATGTGCTCTCTGAGTGCTTTTCTAGTTGATTTTATTTTAATGTCAGCAGACCTGCAACCATACTGTATGTCTTGGACACTCGAGTAAAGAGAGGTGCAGAGCTGTCAACTGATCACCACCTGGTGGTGAGTTGGATCCGATGGGAGGGGAGGATGTCATTCAGACCTGGTAGACCCAAACATATAGTGAGGGTGTGCTGGGAATATCTGGCTGAGGCCCCTGTCCGGGAGGTCTTCAACTCCCACCTCCAGAAGAACTTTGACCACATTCCAAGGGAGTCTGGAGACGTGGAGTCTGAATGGGCCATGTTCGCCACCTCCATTGTTGAAGCGGCTGCCCAGAGCTGCTGCCGCAAGGTTGTTGATGCATGACATGATGGCAACCCCTGAACCAAGTGGTGGACACCAGTGGTGAGGGGGGCCATCAAGCTGAAGGAGTCCTATCGAGCTTGGTTGGCTTGTGGGACTCCCGAAACAGCTGAGGTGTATCGGTAGGTCAAGTGGAATGCAGCTCAGATTGTTGTTGAAGCAAAAACTCAGGTATGGGAGGAGCTTGGTGAAGCCATAGAACAAGATTTTTGGTCGGCCTCAAAGAGATTTTGACAAACTGTCCAGTGACTCAGGAGGGAGAAACAGCTCCCTGTCCACACTGTGTATGACGCAGAGGGAGCGTTGCTGACTTCGACTGGGGATATCATCAGTCAGTGGAAGGAATACGACAAGGATCTCCTCAATCCCACTCACACACCTTCCAAAGAGGAAGCAGCGCTTGAGGACAAGCAGGTTGACTCACCCTTCACAAGGGCTGAGGTTGCCAAAGTGGTTAAAGACACATTCCGGCAGCTCTAAAACCACCTCAAAAACCAATGTATATGGCCCACAATAGTATATTGTGGCTTTTTATACACAAAAAACTTTCATTGCCCAAGAATAGCTTGGAAAGAACTATTACATGCTCAGCCTACTTAAGTATGTGTGGATTCATGAATATTCTAATTAGCTCCACCCATACCCCCGCCCACCAGTAGCTGGAAGAAAGATGAGGATATTGTATAAGGCTCCAAGAAGGCGATCCAACTTTAGGAAGGAAAAGTTTCCATCGGTGAACTTGCTGAAGGATCATTCTTAGTAGAGCAGAAAGTCGCTGTAGCCGGCCCCACATGGAGGCTGGAGGGCTTCCCTCTGGTCTCTGGTTACCCACTCACCACGGATCACCTCACTGGAGGCCAGTGAGCAGTTCATCTCGGTCCAGTGCGCCCACCAGCCGGCTCGCCTTCGAGAGCCTCTGAGCTTCGAGCTGGTCCGGGGCCAACTGCTCGCTAGTCCCCAGTGAGGCTATCCATGGTGAGTGGGTAACCAGAGACCACTCCTTCGGGGGAAGAGGGAGTAGCTGAGGAGCACTCGGCTCCTTCGGAGCACTCTCCCTGGCCTTGGAGATGGTCTCGAGGCCACTCCTCAGCTCCTTCCTCTTCCCCCAAAGGAGCGGTCTCTGGTTACCCATCCGAAGGAGGTGAGCCAGCTGGATGGCGCACCGGCGGGTGCTCCCAGCGATGTGAGACGAGCCCTCGAGCCATGCAGCGACTCTCCACTCCACTGAGAATGATCCTTCCGCAGGATCACCTACGACTATACCCGCCTCGGCCATTGCGCCACGCACACCAGGGCCATCTCCCCCGGCATGCAGGCTGCAAACCCATGTCCTCGCCAGTATTTTTACAGGGACACTGAGGTTTTTTCAAATAAAATTAATCATTGCTATCGTATTTTCTTGTCTGTGGCTAAGACATGTAATTTAAAAGAAGAGGATTTGTTGCTCATTTAGCCAAAAATTGAACACGTATAATCTGCCATCTTTCCCAACTTGTAAAAGCTCCTGCTGCTCCTGCTGCTCCTTGGCTCCTTTTTTTTTTTTTGGCTCTTCTGCTCCTCCCTCTTCCCCCGAGGCAGTGAACTCAGGTCTGTAGCCATGCCCATTGATTAGCCTGAGTGACTAATGTTATAACTAATCAGACTAAGCCCCTGTTTGAGGCGGGCATTTTCTAACTGGAAATTCACAACAGAAAAACTCAGACTTGGGACTGCATTAAGATTTTGCTCTGGATATGTCTTGTAAGTTTTTCCGGTTCCGGCGCCACACGAGTTGGCTGCCTTTTGCAACAGCGGCTCAATTCTGAGTCTTTTTATCTTCCTTCTTCTTTCTGATCCAGTGATAACTTTCTGATCTGGCACACCTTTCACTCTATATATATCACGGACACACAGATCGCCCCAAAGGTCTCCCGAGTCGGCGGACAGAGCCTCTGTTTACAGCAGGAGACGATACAGCAGGGAAGAGCTAGCTAGCACTCAACCGCCACCCGGTGCTAACGGAGAAACTCGACATACCGGGAGAAAGTGAAGCGAAAACGACGCGGGTGCCGGGCTGGAGTTTAGGCGGCGTGCAAGAAATCTAAGACAGAATAATAAAGAGCGATGGCAAGAACCAAGCAGACTGCCCGTAAATCTACTGGAGGAAAAGCCCCCCAGGAAGCAGCTGGCCACCAAGGCTGCTCAAAAAAGTGCTCCGGCCACCGGCGGAGTGAAAAAGCCTCACCGTTACAGGCCTGGTACCATGGCTCTGAGAGAGATCCGTCGCTACCAGAAATCCATGGAGCTGCTCATCCGTAAGCTGCCCTTCCAGCGCCTGGCGAGGGAGATCGCTCAGGACTTCAAGACCGACCTGCGCTTCCAGAGCTCCGCCGTCATGGCTCTGCAGGAGGCCAGCGAGGCCTACCTGGTGGGTCTCTTCGAGGACACCAACCTGTGCGCCATCCACGCCAAGAGGGTCACCATCATGCCCAAAGACATCCAGCTGGCCCGCCACATCCGCGGAGAGAGAGCTTAGACTTTCTGCTGCACATCCACCAACCATAATGCTCCGCACTGTGTGTCTATATATATATAATATGTACATATGTATACTACCTGATCTTGTTTTTTCTTGCCTTCTGATTGTTGCTCTGAGTGTTGCTATCCCTGTGCTGTTGCAATCCTGGAATTTCCCCATTGTGGGACTAATAAAGGCTTATCTTATCTTATCTTAAGTTACAAAAAACATGTTACAGATATGTTGACAACAAAAATACTTGCTTTTTGCCAGAGTGTCACTTGAATAATCTTTTCAGTGGCTGGGCACCGGGGGTGGACAAAATTCCCCCTTAGTACCTCAGCTAGCTACGTTAGTAACTCTAGATGTTGTAGGGCTGTTATGGCTGACACGTATCTGCAACATTGCATGGAAATCGGGGACAGTATCTTTGGCATGGCAAACTGGGATGGTGGTCCCTCTCTTTAGGAAAAAGGACTGGAGATTGTGTTCCAACTTTAGAGAGATCACACTCCTCAGCCTCCCTGGGAAAGTCTATGGCAGAGTACTGGAGAAGAGATTAAAGTCGTTGGTCAAACCTCAGATTCTGGAGGAGTAATGTGTTTTTTTGTTCTGGCCATGGCACATCGAATCAATGCTTTACCCTCTCGAGAATCCTCAAGGGTTTGTGGGAGTTTACCCAACCAGTCTACATGTGTTTTCTGGACTTGGAGAAGGCATTCAGTGGCATCCCTTTTTTTTGTAGGGTCCGAGTCCATGATCCTCAGCCAGAAAAGGGTGGATTGTCTTCTCCGGGCTGGGGACGAGCTCCTGCCCCAAGTGGAGGAATTTGAGTATCTCTGGGTCTTATTCACAAATGAGGGGAGAATGGAGCGAGAGATTGACAGATGGATCGGCGCACCATCTGCAATGATGCAGATTTTGTACCAGTCTGTCGTAGTGAAGAGGCAGCTAAGCTCAAAGGCAAAGCTGTCGATTTACCCGCTCAGTCTACTTTCCTACTTTCACCTATGGTCATGAGCTTTAGGTAATGACCGAAAGAATGAGATCACATATGCAAGTGGCTGAAATAAGCTTTCTCCATATAATTGCTGGACTCATCCTTAGAGATAGTGCGAGGAGCTCAGGCACCCGGGAGAGGTTCAGAGTAGAACCACTGCTCCTCCATATCGAAAGGAGCCAGAGGTGGTTTGGGCATCTGATCAGGGTGTCTCCTGGACACGTTCCACTTGAGGTGTTTTGGGCACATCCCACTGAGAGGAGACCCAGGGCACACTGGAGAGACTATGTCTCCCAGCTGTCCTGGGAACGCTTTGGCATCCTCTCAGAAGAGCTGGAGCAGGTGGCTGGAGAGAGGGAAGTCTGGGCTTCTCTGCTTGAACTGCTGCCTCTGCGACCAGAACCTCTGGGAAAAGTGTTAGAAAATATATGTAGTATGTATGTATGTACGTATGGATGGATGGATGGATGGATGGATGGTTTACCCTTCAATAATCCATTTATTCAATGCATGTAAGCACAACAAAACTGATTATTGACAGTATTGGTTTATTCCCAGTAATTGATTTATTGTGACCATGTAACCGGGGTCACTGTCCTCAAACAGGGCATCCTCTCAGAGAAATGACAAGAGGGAGGATGCTGTGAGCTGAGGCTCATTAGCATTTAAAGTAGTATGCCATAAAATCAATCAATCAATCAATCAGACTTTATTTATAAAGCACTTTTCATGCAATGTATCAGCTCAAAGTGCTGTACAAAATAATACACTGTGGTGGCACATTGTAGGGAGTTCTCCACCCAGAACCGGAGGTTGGGGGGGGATGGGGGATGGATAAAAGGACTGAAGGATGAAGAAGGAAGAGCTGGGGGGGTTTAGATGTAACAAAAGGGAGTTGTCGCCCCTGCTGTGACAGGAATCACACCAGAGTTGGCTGGCGAGCGAAAGATGATGACAAGTAGCAGTCTGTGTCCTGTATGTTCATGCCTCAGACAGGCTTTGTGTTCTGTATGTTAATGTCATATACCCTAGGTCTGAGGGCCGGAATAAAAATGTATAAAGTTGATCGCCTCAAGACCCTGGGCAGTCTGTTTTCTGTGTTGGAGGTTAAATAAAGTCCTTGTGTTGGTCAGCTCGCTGTCTCGCCTGATTTCATCCTCAACACTGGTGACCCTAAGACGTGCAATGGAGAACAAGCCGAGCAACTCCGCGGAAACACCCCAGAGGGAGCACGCCAGCATGGCGTGCATTGTCACAGTCAAGCTCCTGGACTTTTGGCTCCACAATCCGACCGCTTGGTTTTTACATGTGGAAGCCCAGTTCGCACTCTGCGGGATCTCCACGGACAACACTAAATATCATCATGTGGTTGCTGCGCTGGATGTGTGCGCCACACAGAAGTAATGAGCCTGCTCCAAGAACTGCCAGCCCAGGGGAAATACAACACACTCAAGCAGTTTCTACTTCAACGTTACACCCTTTTGGACGTGGACGTGGAGAGAGCAGAAAAACTCCTCACATGCTCAGAATTAAGTGACAGATCAGCTGTGGACCTGATGGAGAGCATATTAGCGCTGATGGGGTAGGAAGACGGCTCCTTCCTGTTCACCCACCTCTTCCTCAGGAACCTACCGGCTACAGCGAGGGCGATACCCTCTAACTCACCGCTGCTGGTGACCAGGAACTGCTGCGCGTTGGCGCAAGAGGCAGACCGCATTATCCTGGCCAACAAGGCTCTCAGCGTGTACACAATGGCACCACCTTCCACGAAGGACTCCAGTGAGGTCGAGGAGCTGTCGGTGGTGGCTGGAATGAACTCCAGGAGATGCAGGAACAGGACGCTCTGGTTCTATCACTGCCATTTTGGCTCAAATGTGCAATGTTGCCTGCCATCGTGCCAATTCAAGAAATCAGGAAATGGCACAGCCAGCAGTCAGTAGCAGCTGCGACCGCTGGCGACAGCAACAAGCTGCTTTACATCACGGACACACGCTCTGGGGGATGCTTTCTGGTAGACTCTGGCTCCCAGAAGAGCATCATTCTGCCGGTCATCCTGGACAGACTGGCAGAAGGCAGCGGCCCACTCTTACGGCCGCAAACGGATCCCACATCAGGACATTTGGCGAAAGGATGGTGATGGTATGCTTACACGGATGCAATTATCATTGGGACTTTGTGGTAGCTGCATGTTCGGTCCCCATTTTAGGTGCTGATTTTCTGTGTGCTTTTGAACTGTTAGTTGATGTTTCCAACAGATGTTTAGTGGATGCTGTCACTTTTTCCTCCTTGCCCTGCACAGCTCGGGGAGTTGGGCCACCAACACATGCTAATGTTCTAGCTCCAGGGGGTAAATACCAGCATTTGCTTTCCGAGTTTCCAGCACTCACAGTTCCTACCTTTTCCGCTACGGTAACCAAGCACGGGGTAAAGCATTTCATCACAACAGAAGGTCCCCTGGTGTTTGCGTGCCCTCGTCACCTAGACGCTCTTAAACTGACCAGCACGCACAAGGAATTTGCTAACTTAGAGGCATCGTTAGGCGCTCCAACAGCCCGTGGGCATCTCCACTCCACATGGTGCCCAAGGCCAATGGGGTTGTGGCGGCCGTGTGGTGATTTCCGATGCTTGAACAATGCCACAGAACACGACCGGTATCCCATCCCGCACATCCAGCATTTTTCCATGCACTTAGCCAGGACGAGCATTTTTTCAAAAGTAGACTGAGGCCGTGGTTACCACTGGGTCCCAGTGCACACTGACGGCATTCCCAACACCGCAGTAATAACGCCTTTTGGCCCTTTCGAGTTTGTACTTATGCCGTTCGGGTTAAAGGGCGTAGAGCAACCTTTCCAAAGAATGATGGACGCAGTGCTCTGTGACCTGCCATTTGTTTTTGTCTACTTAGATGACATTTTGGTGGCTAGCGCGTCAGAGGAGGAGCACTTCGCCCATCTCAAACAAGTCTTCCAGCGGCTGGACGCACACAGGCTCATCGTTAACCCAGCAAAGTGCCAGTTTGAGATACCAGTGATTGATTTTTTGGGCCATCGCATTTCGGGAGGACGCGATTTCGCTGCCAGATAAAATGCGCGCTGTGTCAGATTTTCCACATCCAAAGACCGTGAGAGTGCTACAGGAATTTTTGAGAATTGTCAGTTTTTACAACCGTTTCCTCCCCTGGGCAGCCTAGCTGCTGCAACCGCTGTATGGCATGCTAAAAAAAAAGAAGCCCACAGAAAACATCGACTGGACCCCCGAGCGGGTCCAGGCTTTCACAAACGCCAAAACACTGTTCGCCAACGCGGCCTTGCTGGCTCACCCCACCCCATCAGAGTGGATAGCACTCACCACAGACACGTCTGACGTTGCCATAAGGGCTGTGGTGGAGCAGTACGTCTCCGGTTTGTGGCAGCCACTCATATTTTTCAGCCATACTTTGTGTGACAATGAACACAAATACAGTACGTTTGACCAAGAGTTGTTGGCTCGCCACCTGGCGATGTGCCATTTCCAGTTCTGGCTGGAGGGATGTGAGTTCACCACGTTCGTTGATCATAAACCACTATCGTACGCTATGTCCAAAGTCTCAGAACCGTGGTCGGCTCGGCAGCAATGACATTTGGTCACGATCTCGGAATTCATTACCGACATTCAACACCTAGCCCATAAGCTTAATGTCGTGGCTGACTGCCTGTCGCGTGCGTTCATCTCCCCAGTCTAAATGGGAATAAATTTCCCTGGCATGGCCGTGAAGCAGACCGGGGATGCTGACATTTGCGAGTTGCCTACTGGGTTAAAACTGGAGAGCAGGGTGGTGCTAGTAGGGTCCCCCCCCCCCCCCGCGCTCTGCGACGTCTCCACCGGTCGCCCACACCCGGTGGTTCTGAGCTCTTGGCGCCACCGCATTTTTGAGTCCATCCATTCCCTTTCACATCCCGGCATGCGTGCCTCGGTTAAACTGGTGGGGGTGAAATTTGGCTGGTCTCACCTATGCAGGGGTGTGAAACAATGAGCTGCAGCGTGCTTCGTGTGCTGGCGGGCCAAAGTGCACAGACACACCAAAGCCCCCCTCGAGCCTTTTCAGCTTCCAGCCAGGAGGTTCGACCACGTCCACGTGGATTTGGTGGGCCCCCTTCTGTCATCACAAGGTTTCACGCACCTTTTGACAATCATGGACCGCACCACACGTTGGCCGGAAGTGGTCCTGCTGCCTTCCACCACGTCCGCTGAGGTGGCTCGTGCTTTTTATCGGTTCGGGTTGCATGATTCAAATCCCTGTCGGACATCACATCCGACAGGGGTCCACAATTTGTTTCGGAGTTCTGGTCGGCGATGGCCGATAGCCTGGGGGTCAAAATCCACCACACCACTGTCTACAACCCCCAGGCTAATAGGTTATGCAAACATTTTCATAGGTCACTGAAAGCAGCACTCAGAGCCTCCCTCACGGATGCAAATTGGGTTGACCATCTGCCATGTGTTCTATTAGGGTTGCGCTCCGTGCCTAAGGAGGATCTGGCAGCCTCCCTGGCAGAACTCGTTTTTTCTCAGCCGCTGCGGATCCCTGGGGAATTTTTACCCGAAAATCCTGCACCCAGGACCAATCCATCTGGGCAATTTTTTTTTTTTACAGTACAGGGGCTGCTAACGTGCCGGGCCTGGCGCACCATTGCTTTCCCCACACCTTTGTGCCAAAGAGCTTACAGAGCGCCAAGTTCGCTTTTGTCAGGCACGATGCACACAGAACCCTGCTGCGTCTACTGTATGATGGCCCGTTCAGGTGCTGGAAACTGGGGCAAAGCATTCTGTGTTAGACTTTGGGGGGGGGGGGGGCTAAGGAAACCATCTGCATTGACAGACTGAAGCCTGCTTATGTGTTGGCAGATGAACACGTGGTGTTGGCTCAAGCTCCCCGGCGTGGACGCCCAAGTTCCTCAAGTTGGCTTTCCCCCCTGCAGAGAACTGTGCTCACGAAGCTAACCCTGTTCCCTCCCCACCCTTTTCCCCTCCACAGACCAATGTTCCCTCCCACACACCTTGCCAGTAGGGTGTTTCGACCGGACCGCTGGTCCTCCGCTACAGCTGCTACAGGCACCGGCTCAAGCCCAAAGGACCAAAGGGTTAGGGCCCTTTCTGGGTGTTCATGCCGGGGGTGGGGGGTGGGGGGGTTAAAGGGCTGAAGGATGAAGAAGGAAGAGCTGGGGAGTTTTAAATGTAACAAAAAGGAGACGTTGCCCCCACTGTGACAGGAGTCACACCGGAGTTCACCAGGGAGCGATGGATGATAAGTAGCACTCTGTGTCCTGTATGTTCATGCCTCAGACAGGCTTTGTGTACTGTATGTTAATGTCATATACCCTGGGTCTCAGGCCGGGAATAAAGATGTATAAAGGTGATCACTTCAAGACCCCGGGCAGTCTGTTTTCTGTGCTGGAGGTTGAATAAAGTTCATGTGTCGTCCAGCTTGCTGTCTCGCCTGATTTCATCCTCCACAACACCAAAAAGCCATAACATAGTGTCACGCATACACACACACTCACACACACACACACACACACACACACACACACACACACACACACACACACACACACATACACACACACTCACAACACACCAACTAATGGACTTACCATACAGACGTGGACAAAATTGTTGCTACCCCTCTGTTAATGAAAGAAAAACCCACAATGGTCACAGAAATAACTTGAATCTGACAAAAGTGGTAATAAATAAAAATTCTATGAAAATTAAACAATGAAAATCAGACAATGCTTTTGAATTGTGGTTCAACAGAATTATTTTAAAAAAACACACTCATGAAACAGGCCTGGACAAAAATGATGGTACCCTTAACTTAATATTTTGTTTCACAACCTTTTGAGGCAATCACTGCAATCAAACAATTTCTGTAACTGTCAATGAGACTTCTGCACCTCTCAGCAGGTATTTTGGCCCACTCCTCATGAGCAAACTGCTCCAGTTGTCTCAGGTTTGAAGGGCGCCTTCTCCAGATGGCATGTTTCAGCTCCTTCCACAGATGTTCAATAGGATTTAGATCAGGGCTCATAGAAGGCCACTTTAGAATAGTCCAATGTTTGGCTCTTAGCCATTCTTGGGTGTTTTTAGCTGTGTGTTTTGGGTCATTATCCTGTTGCAAGACCCATGGCCTGCGACTGAGACCAAGCTGTCTGACACTGTGCAGCACATTTCTCTCTAGAATACCTTGATAGTCTTGAGATTTCATTGTACCCTGCACAGATTCAAGACACCCTGTGCCAGATGCAGCAAAGCAGCCCCACAACATAACAGAACCTCCTCCATGTTTCACAGTAGGGACAGTGTTCTTTTCTTGGTATGCTTCATTTTTGCGTCTGTAAACATAGAGCTGATGTGCCTTGCCAAAAAGTTCCAGTTTTATCTCGTCTGCCCATAGGACATTCTCCCAGAAGCTATGTGGCTTGTCAACATGCAGTTTGGCAAATTCCAGTCTGGCCTTTTTATGATTTGTTTTCAACAGTAGTGTCCTCCTTGGTCGTCTCCCATGAAGTCCACTTTGGCTCAAACAACGATGGATGGTGCGATCTGACACTGATGTACCTTGACCTTGGAGTTCACCATGAATGTGTTTAGAGGTTGTTCTGGGCTCTTTTGTTACCATTCGTATTATCCATCTCCTCCTGCGGCCACGTCCAGGGAGGTTGGCTACAGTCCTGTGGATCTTAAATTTCTGAATAATATGTGCAACTGTAGTCACAGGAACATCATGCTGCTTGGAGATGGTCTTATAGCCTTTACCTTTAACATGCTTGTCTATAATTTTCTTTCTAATCTCCTGAGACAGCTCTCTCCTTTGCTTCTTCTGGTCCATGTTTAGTGTGGTACACACCATGTCAACAAACAGCACAGTGACTACTTGTCACCCTTTAAATAGGCCGACTGACTGATTACAAGTTTGTAGACACCTGTGATGTTAATTAGAGGACACATCTTGGTTGAACATGTCCCTATGCACCTGTCATCATGGATCCTGGACTACCTCACGAACCGGCCTCAGTTTGTGAGAACCCGGGACTGTGTTTCCGACACGATCATCAGTAGCACGGGGGCCCCCCCAGGGAACGGTGCTGGCTCCCTTCCTGTTCACTCTTTATACTGCGGACTTCTCACACAACACAACACATTGCCATCTACAGAAGTTCTCTGATGACTCTGCGATCATTGGTCTCATCTCCAGCGGAGATGAAGCTGAGTACAGAGGGCTTATCCAGGACTTTGTGGACTGGTGCCATCGGAACTGCCTCCAGATCAACGCGAGGAAAACTAAGGAGCTGGTGGTGGACTGCCGCAGGCATGGGCAGCCCCTCACAGCACCAGTAAATATACAGGGAACAGACATCGAGATGGTGACATCCTACAAGTACCTGGGTATTCATCTGAACAATAAACTAGACTGGTCACACAATACTGACGCACTCTACAAGAAGGGACAGCGCAGGCTGTTCCTGCTGAGGAGACTCAGGTCTTTTGGTGTACAAGGGGCGCTGCTGAAGTCATTCTATGACACGGTGGTGGCATCAGCCATCACTTTTGGAGTGGTCTGCTGGGGCAGTGGCATTACTGCAGCCGATAGGAAGAGACTGAACAAACTGATTAAGAAAGCTAGCTCTGTCCTGGGGCAACGCCTTGATCCGATGGAGGAGATAGGAGAGAGAAGGACGGTGGCTAAACTGTCATCTCTGCTGGAGTCCGAGTTCCACCCTATGCAGGACATACTGGATGCACTGAGGAGCTCATTTAGCAGCAGACTACATCATCCCAGGTGCACAACCGAGAGGTTTCGTAGGTCCTTCCTACCAACGGCTGTCAGACTGTACAACCTAAGCAGGGCTGCTCGCAGAGATAGCAAAAAGACGTAACAAACTAATAGTTTTTTTTGAATGCAAAAGATGCAATAGACTTACACAATGGTCCTCTCCGGCATACAACTAGGAACATACCGGTCGCTATGGAGGGTGAGAATATGTATGGGCACATAATCATACCATGTAGGATAACTAAATAGACGGTTATGCTGTTTCATCCCACCTAGCAACAATGCTCTGCACTGTGTGTGTTTATATATTTACATATTTATTCCATCTAGCTACAATGCTCTGCACTGGGTGTGTTTATATTTATATATCTATATATTTATTCCATCTAGCTACAATGCTCCGCACTGTGTTTTTATATATCTACATATTATTCCATCTAGCTACATTGCTCCGCACTGTGTGTGTTTATATACTTGCATATTTATTCCACCTAGCTGCAATGCTCCGTACTGTGGGTGTTTATATATTTACATATTTATTCCATCTAGCTACAATGCTCTGCACTGTGTGTTCATATATTCATATATTTATTCCATCCAGCTACAATGCTCTGCACTGTGTGTCTGTGTGTGTGTGTGTGTATATATATATTTTATAGTAATATGTACATATGTATATTAGCTGCTCTTGCTTGCTTGTTTTTTTTTTTTTTTTTTTTGCCTTCTGATTGTTGCTCTGAGTGTTGCTATCCCTGTGCTGTTGCAATCCTGGAATTTCCCCGTTGTGGGACTAATAAAGGCTTATCTTATCTTATCTTATGGTCACATTATTTTCAATCTTTTCTAGGGGTACCATCATTTTTGTCCAGGCCTGTTTCATGAGTTTGTTTTTTAAAACAATTCTGCTGAACCACAATTCAAAAGCATTGTCTAATTTTCATTGGTTTTCATAGAATTTTTATTTATTACCACTTTTGTCAGATTCAAGTTATTTCTGTGACCATTGTGGGTTTTTCTTTCATTAACAGAGGGGTACCAACAATTTTGTCCACGGCTGTATAAAACCATGTAAAAGATCACCATGTAAAACATTAAAACTGAACTGAGGAAGCACTGTCAGTGAGGAAAAACTAGAGGTAATAAGGCATAAAACCAACCAATAACAATAAAACAGACATTTTGAGAAGAGATGCTTCTCTTTGTGTAAAATGGTACTGAAATAATTAATTCCTACGTGTGTTGACCCAAGCATGTAACAGACATTTCATTTACACATCTAGTAGCTGTGTCAACATGTGAAGGAAAAAATATGCATAATAGGAGCTCTTTAATGAAGGATTTGTCTTTTTAGTGGTAATAAGATTAGAAAATTGCTGCACACATACAGGTCCACTGACTTAAGCACCAAATTTAAATGGAGCAGAGCAAATCACTTTAAGTAGTAGTTGCTTATATTCTACTGCATAAATTATTTGGGGAATCACCTGATATCCTGACCATAATGCATTGACATGTATGACTTTTGGGATGCTGTATAGCTCTCTCATTTAATAAAAAAGAAAAACTGCTCCTGACAGCCAAACAGTGCTACACTACGAAGATAAAGGAACTAAAATGACAGACCGCTGCCAAATTCAATGGAGATCTTTACAGTAATATTCAACAGTAATAATAACAAACAGAATTTACACTCACCTCCACATGAGGGGAGACCACTTTCAGCCTGTTCATGCTAAACTGCATGTACAATATGGCCAACACAGTCCAGAACACGAAGATATAGAAGCATATTTGGCAAGTGTACTTCTTTACACTTCTGAAATCACTGCCGCTCATGATGGGTGATCAGTCAATCTGTCAAAGGATAAAATGGGTTAGGGGATAAGGACTTGTACATTTGTATGTAGCATTTTTTTTCCCAAGTCACAAAGACCACTCAAAGTGCTCAGCGAGTAGTTACACTAACCCTCTATTCTAAGGGCCTGTCAAAGACAGATACCCAAGGACAATTTAGAATCACCAATAAACCTAACATGGATGTCTTTTTATATTGTGGGAGGAAACCAGAGCCCCCAGAGTAAACCCATACAGCACAGGGAGAACATACAAACTCCACACAGAAAAGCTCCAGTCCCAACCAAACTTGGGATTCAAACCTGGAACTTTCTAGCTGTGAGGCAACAATGCTAACCACTGTTCCACCATGCTGCCAAAAAACAAAGTGGTAACAATTAACAGGCTACAGAATAATAACAGGACAGAATGGTGTGAAATTGTTTTTATCCAAATTCTACTTGCAAGAAATTTGCAAAAATTGATCAACTGATGTTTGAAGAGAATCATTCTATCTTCAACTGTCTTTAGCATTTCTGAGCAGTTGGACGAAACAACCAGGTTTTGACTTGATACCTGCTTCTGACATTATGCATGTTTTATACCTGATCAGTGATAATGCTGATGCCAAGATGTACAAATGGCATGACTGTCATTACTTCAAAAAAACACTTGACTCAGTAAGGTGACTCTCCCACCTCAGAAAGACTAAGTAGACACTGTAAAATAAGAATAGAAAGATGGGATAGCCTCTGTGCTAAGTAATTAATTAATTAATTAATCACCCCATCCAATCATCTACCTATTGAATGTCCAATCTCTGGTTAAAAAGTGGACAAATCAAAGTTTAATTCTATAGCACCTTTACAAACATCCTCAGTTGATTAAAGTGCTGTACAAATATGGAAAAACATTTAATGACTGAACAATCAAAAAAGTCACCTAAAAATAATCAAATGCCACCATAAAAACATAAAATCAATAATAAAAACAAAACTAAAAAGATTAAAATAAGATAAAGAGTAAAATAATTTTATTTTTTTATTTTATTTGTTTATTTGTCAGGGACAGTGCAATAAACATAGACAAAAAAGAAAATCTGATGTGTTGCACAGAGTGTATAGCATTAAGCTAGTTTGCAACTCTTGTTCCTGGATGGGCTTTAGAGAAAAGAAACAGATAAAAAGAGAAAAAGATGAAGAAAAAAACAAAATTAAAACAGTATAAACATTATCCACATACATCAATGCAAACAAAATTATAAATACACAATATAAAAACCTGATTCACATTTGCCTGTTACAGTAAAATGCCTGTTACACATTTGCCTTCCCTTCTTCACTCACACCCTGCAGACAATCATTTCATACATGGGTTCATTCTTGTTTACTTTTCAGCCAGTTTTTAACCTTTGTAGTAAATGTTTTAAAATCCGTTATTATTTTGATTTCATTTGACATTGTGTTCCAGATATGACTGCCCTTTACAGAAAAAGCTGTTTGTCCAAATGTGGTTCTGCGGTGGGATATTTTACAGTTATTGTTAACAGAACTCCTGGTGGCTCTGCTGCTGTCCTGTCTTTGGATGAATCCAACAAGTGGCTCTGACGCTGATTTATGGAAACATTTAAAAATTAATTTCAGAAAACAAAGGTCAATGAAACTCTCAAAACTCAGTAGATTATATTTTTTTAGAATATAACAATGATGCCACCTAATGGGCTTTTTATCCAGAATTTTTAGAGTTTGATTATATAATGAACCTATACGGTATGTTTTACTGTAGAAGGAGCTGCTTGAGCCCAAACTGTCAGACAGTATGATATATGCAAAAAACCATAGAATGCATATACAGTACGGCTGCTTGGTGTGGTATGTAATGTCTAATTAACTTAAAGCAATTCATTTTTTTTTTTTACTGTTTTAGAAATCTTCTTTATGTGAAGATTAAATTTGAGTTGAGGATCTAGTACAATGCCAAGGTATTTGAATTCTGTAACTGAACTAATATCTTGCTCATGTATATTAACTTTAAAATGTTGCAAGTTACATTTTTTGATTGAAAAGCACATTGAAACTGTTTTCTGAAGGTTCAGCAGTAGATGGTTCTGAATGAGCCACTCTTGGACATCAACCATGCTTGAAGACAGGACGTCTGCAGCCTGGGCTGGAGTCTTAGCAGCTGTGTAAATAACTGCATCATCTGCATAAAGTTGACATGTTGCAGCTGAGCAGTGTAATGGCAGGTCATTAATAAAAATGCTGAAAAGTAAAGGACCAAGAATGGACCCTTGTGGGATACCCATACAATTATTTAAAAGGAAGGATTTATCCTGGTGAACTTTTACACACTGTTCTCTGTTCTGAAGATAAGATGCAAACCATTTTATTGTATTGGGAGAAAAGTTAAAAGATACCATTTTGGATAAAAGCAAGCTGTGGTTTACAGTGTCAAAAGCCTTTTTGAGATCCAGAAAAACAGCTCCCACCACATTACCCCTGTCCAAGGACTGTTTGACATTTTCAATAAGGCAGCAGTTTGCTGTTTCTGTTGAGTATCCTAGTCTAAAACCAAATTGGTGTGGATGAAGAAGTTGTCTGTCTTGTAAATAATCTATCAGCTGTGTAGCTACAACTTTTTCAAGAACCTTAGACAGGACTGGTAAAATAGAGATTGGGCGGTAATTACATATATTGTGGGACACATATGTGGGTTTCATATGCTTCACATGTATATTACTGTATGCTTATTGTATGCTTCACGTCTCAGAGGAACAAAAGGACTGGACCTCCTAGGAGATAACAGGAGGATGTGAAATGTGGCCTTTTGTATGCAAAAAGATGACCTTGAGGGATTTCCTGACCACCAGTGATTTTAGGTGGAGGTGAGAAGACCTGGAAGAAGACGCATTGTGACTTGGGATTAAAAGACAATGTGACTGTGTGCTTTGATGTCCTGGGGTATAAAAGGGACAGATGTTGGGGGATTCTTTCTCTTTTCTGTTTTTGATGATGTTGGAGAATGTGAATAAACCTGACTTGTGAAATAAACTCAGCCTCATCCTTCCACATTCTCCACACTGGTGACCCTAAGACGTATCATGGGTGGAAGAAATTCCCCCGAGCCAGACTTGTCAGAAGCCAGCCAAACGAATGCAGCCACAGTTCAGCTACCAGACTTCTGGCAGAACAATCCGCGCTCCTGGTTTAACGCGGTCGAGGCGCAGTTCAACCTCCGGAGGATTTCGGTAGACGACACAAAGTTCTACCATGTGGTTGCAAAGCTGGACAACCACACAGCCCAGCGGGTGGAGAGCCTGATCAACCAGCCGCCGGACAGCGACAAGTACAGCGCATTGAAGGCTGCACTCATCCGTTACTTCACCCCCTCGGTGGAGGAGCGAGCAGAGGGGCTCCTGGCGCTGACTGAATTTGAAAGCGACAGGCCTGCAGACCTGATGGAGAAGCTGTTGAGGTTGAAAGATTCTGACGATGACCACTTCATCTTCACCCACCTTTTCCTCAGGACCCTACCGTCAGCGGTGAGAGTGACCCTGGCCAGTTCACCACTGTTGGCCCGACGAGACTACCGCGAGCTGGGCCAGGAGGCGCAGCGACTCGTCAACGCCAATAAATGGCGCGCGGCCACGGCCGCGGCAGCGGAGCTCGGCACAACGTCCGGAGATGGCAGGGGCCCAGAAGCTGCAGTACCAGACTCACCGACGACGGCGGCGGCAGGGGCCAGGAAACACAGAGCAGACGACGTACTTTGTTTCTACCATTGCCGCTTCGCAGAGAGGGCACGCAAATGTATACCACCATGCCATTTCAAGCGCTCGGGAAACACCAAGACCGGGGGTCGGTAGCAGCTGCGGCCCTCGGAGAGGAGAACAAGCTGCTCTACTTGAGGGATGCGCACTCTGGGAGGCATTCCCTCGTGGACACAGGCTCCCAGCTGAGTTTCATCACACCTTCCTCCGCTGACCGGCTGGCGCCTTCCAGTGGTCCCGGGGTGTCAGCAGCAAACGGCTCGGCGATTAAGACCTTCGGTGAGAGGACGTTGCTTCTGTCCCTACACGGCCGTACATTCGAGTGGACTTTCGTCATAGCTGCAGTCAATTTCAACATGTTAGGGGCTGATTTTTTGTGCTCACATGGTTTGTTGGTTGATGTTGCTAACAGACGCCTGGTTAATGCACTCTCTTTTTATTCTATTCCCTGTACAGCTCGAGTGGCCCCGCCAACAGCACAAGCCAACGTCACAGCTGCAAGTGGTAAGTTCCACACACTCTTCACTCAGTTCCCAGCACTCATGGTCCCAACATTTTCGGCGACCGTGGCTAAACACGGGGTGGAACATTTTATTACTACCACCGGGCCGCCCGTTTTAGCAAAAGCTCGGTGCTTGGATTCAGCTAAACTGACCATAGCGCACGAGGAGTTCGCCAACCTGGAAAAGTTGGGCATCATCAGGCGTTCGAAAAGCCCATGGGCTTCACCGCTTCACATGGTCCCGAAAGCTGATGGCTCGTGGCGACCTTGCGGTGATTTCCGCAGGTTGAACAATGCTACAGCGCACGACCGCTACCCGATCCCGCACATCCAAGATTTTTCAGTTCATTTGGCGGGGGTGCGCGTTTTTTCTAAGATAGACTTGGTACGCGGTTACCACCAGGTCCCAGTGCGCGCTGAGGACATACCCAAAACAGCGGTAATAACCCCGTTCGGGCTATTCGAGTTTTTGCGCATGCCGTTTGGGCTTAAAGGCGCGGCGCAGACGTTCCAACGCATGATGGACGCGGTGTTGCGCGATCTCCCCTTCGTGTTCGTCTACCTGGACGACATATTGGTAGCCAGCGCGTCCGAAGACGAACACGAAAACCACCTCACGGCAGTTTTCCGGAGGTTGGCAGAGCACAGGTTAATAATCAACCCAGCGAAGTGTCAGTTCGGGGTGACGCAGATTGATTTTTTGGGGCATCGCATCTCTCCAGAAGGAGCGGTTCCTCTGCCTGACAAAGTGCACGCAGTAACAAATTTTCCCCAGCCACAAACGGTCAAAGCGTTACAGGAGTTTTTGGGAATGGTGAATTTTTATAACTGTTTCCTCCCCCGCGCAACGCAGCTCATGCAACCATTGTATGCTGCACTAAAAAAACAAAAACCCACAAATAAAATCGAATGGTCTCCGGAGCGAGAGCGCGCATTCTCTGAAGTCAAAACAGCCCTGGCAAACGCTTCATTGTTAGCACATCCAGTCCCAACGGCCTGCATGGCGCTCACTACTGACGCGTCAGATGTGGCCATAGGGGCGGTCGTGGAACAGTATGTAGCCGGAGCCTGGCAACCGCTCGCCTTTTTCAGCAGGACCTTGCGCAATAGTGAACGAAAATACAGTGCATTCGACAGGGAGTTGTTAGCTCTCCACTTGGCCATTCGCCACTTCCAGTTCTGGCTGGAGGGACGCCGTTTCACCGCGTTCGTTGACCACAAGCCACTGACTTTCGCGATGGCCAAGATTTCAGAACCTTGGTCGGGCCGGCAGCAGAGACAGCTGGCCGTGATCTCGGAGTTTACTACCAATATCCAGCATGTGGTGGGTAAACTTAATGTAGTGGCAGACTGCCTCTCGCGCGCCGTGGTGGCTCCAGCCCGTGTAGGGGTAGATTTTGCAGCCATGGCCGCGGATCGGGTTAGCGACACAGAAGTGCGCGCGGCCCCAGTCCACGTAGGGATAGATTATGCAGCCATGGCCGCGGATCAGATTAGCGACGCGGACGTGCGCACGCTCCAGTCTGGACCAACAGGGTTAAGGCTGGAGAACAGGGTGCTGCAAGACGGTATGCCCCCCCTAATCTGCAATGTCTCCACTGGGCAACCGCATCCTGTGGTACTGGCCGCGTGGCGCCGCCGTGTTTTTGACTCGATCCATTCTCTGGCGCACCTGGGAGTGCGCGCGTCGGTTAAAATGGTGGGAGAGAAATTTGTATGGCCGAGCCTGCGCAAACAAGTTAGAGAGTGGGCGGCAGCCTGCATGGCTTGTCAACAAGCCAAGGTACATAGACACACGAGAGCTCCCTTGGAGCCGTTTCACATTCCTGCTAAGAGGTTTGATCACGTTCACGTGGACCTCGTAGGCCCCCTCCCGCCCTCACAGGGGTGCACACATCTTCTGACAATGGTTGACTACACCACGCGCTGGCCCGAAGTGGTCCCACTGTCATCAACCACAGCCGAGGAGGTGGCGCGCGCGTTTTTAACGGCATGGGTAGCGCATTTTGGAGTCCCGTCAGACATTACGTCCGACAGAGGCCCTCAATTTGTTTCCGAACTTTGGTCAGCGATAGCCCGCAGCCTGGGGGCAACGATCCACCGCACGACCGCGTACAATCCGCAGGCTAACAGGTTATGCGAACGTTTTCACAGGTCATTGAAGGCGGCCCTCAGAGTGTCGCTTACGGATGCAAATTGGGTGGACAGGCTACTATGGGTTTTATTGGGGTTGCGTTCTGCACCTAAGGAGGATTTAGAAGCCTCCCCAGCTGAGCTAGTTTTCGCACAGCCACTTCGGCTGCCCGGGGAATTTCTCTCAGATAATCTAGCGCCAGAGTGCTCCCCAGCTCAGCGGTTACAGAGTAGCACGGACTCGAACACGCTACCTGGCCCCGTTCACCACAGTTTTCCGCGCGTTTTTGTGCCTAAGGCTTTAAAAAATGTGGAGTTTGTTTTTGTCAGACATGATGCCCATCGCCCATCGTTACAACCACCTTATGATGGACCATATAGAGTGCTGGAAACAGGGGATAAGCATTTTTTGCTAGATTTGGGGGGCAGAAAAGAAATGATTGGCATAAACAGGCTCAAACCCCCTTTTGTGGTGGCTGACGAAGGTGTGCAGTTGGCTAAGGCTCCTCGGTGCAGCAGACCCCCTAGAGAGCATTCCCCGGAACACCCACAGAGATTGACTAACAGTTCTCATCCTCAGACAGCAGCTCCCCAGCAGGAGGGCGCCGCGGAGGTGGTAAAGCCTGCTTACAGCAAATACGGGAGAAGACTGAGGCCCAAGCAGCATGTGGACTGATGTGTAGTGATTTTATTATGACATGCAAACTGTTATTACGTTGTTCCATCTTAGACGTTTGGGGGGGGGGGGGGTCATGTGGGACACATATGTGGGTTTCATATGCTTCACATGTATATTACTGTATGCTTATTGTATGCTTCACGTCTCAGAGGAACAAAAGGACTGGACCTCCTAGGAGATAACAGGAGGATGTGAAATGTGGCCTTTTGTATGCAAAGAGATGACCTTGAGGGATTTCCTGACCACCAATGATTTTAGGTGGAGGTGAGAAGACCTGGAAGAAGATGCATTGTGACTTGGGATTAAAAGACAATGTGACTGTGTGCTTTGATGTCCTGGGGTATAAAAGGGACAGATGTTGGGGGATTCTTTCTCTTTTCTGTTTTTGATGATGTTGGAGAATGTGAATAAACCTGACTTGTGAAATAAACTCAGCCTCGTCCTTCCACATTCTCCACAATATCATCTTTACTACCTGATTTAAAAACTGGTATGACGACAGCTTTTTTCCAGCCAGATGGAAATGTACAGGACCTAATGGAGAGATTAATGAGATGAGTCAGTGGTTTGATTAATATTTTGCTGTGCGTTTTGAGAAAGGAAGTGCTCATATTGTAGATATCATTAGTTTTTGAGTTTGACTGTTTTAACAATGTCAGCAATTAAATCTTCATTTACCTCATTAATGTGAAAATAAACTGTTGAAAGTATTGGTTTAGTATTGTTGAGCACATTTGGCAGCACAAAGTTTTTTGTTAATTCTTCCACTGACTCCACAAAATATGAATTAAATTTATTTGCCAATGTAGCATTATCACTGATGGTTTTGCCATTAATTCTAAGTTCCTTTACCCCCTTCTGATCATTTTTTTTGTTGGTTAAGTTATTTAAATGCCTCCATAGGGAACTGTTGTTACCCTTTGCATGTTCTATCAATTTATTGTAATAAGATGCTTCACTTCCGCTTCTAAGAGAGAGCAGACGCTTTTCTTCCCTCTCCCTCCTAATCCTCTCCCTTCTGATCCCAGCTTGCAATGTCACTCTTCTCCTGGCTGAATCTTAATCCAAATGGAAATTATGGATCTGGAAAGCGGCTTATATGCGATTGTCACCTTTAAAAGAAGAAGCGGGTCAGGGGGAACCCAAGGGAGACTCATGGCATTGGAACTCATGTGTCTGTGTGATTCGACTGAGATTGAACTGATCACAGGATCTTCTGTTCTGGCCCCTGGAGTTTTCCTAGTGTATCAAAATTATCTGGGTGAGCTAATCAAATGCGGACCCCGGCGTAGCTCCCTTAACAAATTCAACAATTCGTCCAGCTGGGGGGAGCACTGACTGTCAGCGGCAGGATTAACATGGAATTTACTACCTGGCATGCATTGAAGAGAGAACGAACTCTCTGGACATGTTTTACCTATGTTTCGGTAGGTGGATAACATCTGTGGATCGCTGAGTGCTCTCCAGAGAATGATCTAAAGTATGATTCAAGCCTGTATGAAATTGAAGCACAGAATCGAAGAGAGAGAAATTTTTTTTATTCTCTGAGTGCACTGTGCAGATTTGACCTTGTGTTTTGGTACCCTTGTTTACATTCCTCCTCGATAAGATAACGCCAGAGAAGTGGCTTATGTCTACCCATACATCAACAATCAGTTGTTGTCGTCAGCGGATTGGTCTCTCGAGGACAATGCCCATGTGCCTTCTGCAAGGAAGAGGAAAAGAGAGACAGACTCTGATCTCTGGTCTTGTTTATAAGTCACATGATTATAACATCTATCCACTGCCTGGAGGCGCCCTCTGCTGCCCACTAACAACTGTTACACTCACACTACACAATGACATGCAAATATACACACACTGCTCTCCCTCCCTCTGCTGTGTGATTGTATCTATTGTCTGCTAATGCATGAGGGTTTTTTTCTGTGTAGTCAAAATTTGGCTCATATACGAGCGTTTATTCTGATTACTATGTTTTTTCTCTCTCCTATTGTGTTTTCCTCCCCCTCCCCTCCCCTCTTTACCTCCACTGTTGACAGGCGCCTTGTATGGCGACGCGTCATTGGATGCGCCTAACGTGCGCGTCCAATGTCAAGTCACATTCCTCGTGTGTTTACTTGTAAATATACTTGGCAATAAAGCTGATTCTGATTTACGCAGCTCTTGTACCACTTTATTTCTTAAACTTTTGTAAACGAGGTGATCATTTTGTAGTTTAGAGGTTAATGATGTTTTCAATGCAGAGTCTCACCTCTTCATAAGTTTTCTTATTTCATTATTTAACCATGGTAGGTTAATCTTCTGTTGCCAACTTTTAATTTGCTTTGTAAATTTATCTATAGACTTTGTGATTGTTGCAGTTATAAAATTACAACAATCATCTACTTCATATATTGACATGAGCTGCTCCCAATTTTGATTCTCTAAGTGATGTTCAAACTCTGCAGTTTTTGATTTGGGAATAATAAAATTTACTTTGTCAGTATCAACTCCCGCAAAATACTGTAGTCGCTTTTTAGTAAGTTTTCTGACAGCAAGAACCATGTTATGATCTGAGAGACCAGTTACAAGATTATAGGTTCTGGTTATTCGTTCTGGTTTATTAGCAAATACCATGTCAATAAGTGTTCTAGATTGTTTGGTTATCCTGGTGGGTCCTTTGATCATTTGTTGGTAATTAAATTTAGTCATGAGACTTTTCAGTTTCTGTTTGTTCTTTTTATCAGACCAGTTAATATTAAAGTCACCATAAAATACTGTTTCTCTGCACCTCTCAAGTTGTTTAACCAGATCATTTAATTCATTATAGAAAGAAGAATTGTATGACGGTGGGTTGTACAATACTGCAATGTTGAAATTCATTACCGGTGAGAGACATACACTACCGTTCAAAAGTTTGGGGTCACTTAGAAATTTCCTTATTTTTGAAAGAAAAGCACTGTTTTTTTCAATGAAGATAACTTTAAACTAATCAGAAATACACTAATATCTAATATACATTGTTAATGTGGTAAATGACTATTCTAGCTGCAAATGTCTGGTTTTTGGTGCAATATCTACATAGGTGTATAGAGACCCATTTCCAGCAACTATCACTCCAGTGTTCTAATGGTACAATGTGTTTGCTCATTGCGTCAGAAGGCTAATGGATGATTAGGAAACCCTTGCACAATCATGTTAGCACAGCTGAAAACAGTTTAGCTGGTTAGAGAAGCTATAAAACTGACCTTCCTTTGAGTAGGTTGAGTATCTGGAAAAAATTATTATTTCAAATACAAATCATTATTTCTAACCTTGTCAATGTCTTGACTATATTTTCTATTCATTTTACAACTCATGGTGGTAAATAAGTGTGACTTTTCATGGAAAACACAAAATAATTGTCTGGGTGACCCCAAACTTTTGAACGGTAGTGTACATTAACAGCTAAACATTCAAGTGAAGTATTCAAATCAACCAGTTGACATTTAAATTTCTCCTTGTTGTAAATTAAGACACCTCCTCCCCTCCCTACCTGCCTGTCTTTTCTAAAACACTGATAACCCACAATATCGATCATATTAGTGTCTATGTTCCTGTGTAGCCAGCTTTCTGAAAGACAAAAGAGAGTCCAGATTTGAGTCCAGCAACAACGCCTAAATCTCATCTCTTTTGGGGATTATGCTCCGTATGTTTAAATGTCCGCCGAGGATCCCCTTTGGTTTAACCTTTGTATCCCAAAGAACTCGTGCATGATTTAACAGTTTGGAAGAATAGATGTTGTTTTTGCTTTTGTACAGCTCGGTTTTCGGGTCTCACCTCATTTGCATTTTGTTTGACTGCTCCTGCTTTCATAAGTTTGAACGTAGCACAGCTGTTTACAGCAGGATCAGATATGTGAGTCTGTACCCGACTCGCTATGTCCAGCTGTACTGAGGCGAAGACCAGCATTATGCTGCTCCACCAGTTCAGGTGTCAGCGGGGCTGTTGACAGCAGCAACCGATCAGCCGGTTCAGATGTTAGCGGGGCCGTTGACAGCAGCAACCAATCAGCCGGCTCAGGTGTTAGCGGGGCCGTTAACAGCAGCGGGCGATCAGCTGGTTCAGGTGGTTCAGGTGTTAGCGGGGCCGTTGACAGCAGCAACCGATCAGCCGGTTCAGATGTTTGTGCTAACCCAGTGGCCTGCTGTTTGATAGTGGCAGGTCCAGGGTTAAGATGAATATCCCCTGCCAGAAGCAGCAGTACTAACAGTACTTTAACTGTATAGCCTCTGCCATATTGTGTTATTTGCTTAGCAGCCATGTTTGCTTTATTTTTGATGCTTTTCCTCAGGCCTTTTGAGAACCAGATAGAGTACAGGGTGAAATAACCATGTCCATATCCATATAAATAAAGCTTTGTAGATTCACCTTTAGTTGAATTGACCGGAAAACCCTTCTTGTTGCAAGTCCAGACACACGATAACAGTAAGAAGTAGATAAGCAAGAAAATATAGAGACTAAAAGTGGAGCCCATCCAACCACTCCTCATTCCAGTGTCAGCCATCTTGCCTCTCTGCAAGTGATTTATTTATAAATAAATAATAGTAATTTAAAAAAAATGCAGAAGTAAAAAAGTAAAAAGAGGCCAAGATAGTTAACCTGGGTGAAATTAAGACACCAATTAGAAACATGAGTTTTTAACAGTGTTTTAAAGTGCTCAAGTGTCTGCGCAGTAGGGCTGCAACGATTAGTCGACGTTGTCGACAACGTCAATCATAAAAGTTTATTGCCGCAAAATTTTATTGTCAATACGTCGTTTATGTTATTTCCACAAACCTGGTGAAGAATGAGGCTAACAGAGACGTATCACTAAACGCATGTTTAATGGAGATTTAGGAACACCATACATAGACTGCACCTAGCAGAGTCATCCGGCCCAAGAGAAGGTCCTCATGACAGCTGCCCCCTAATATAGGGCGGTGTGATGACGCAACAGTAAGGCAGCATCATCACACCGCACTTCACAATAAATCCCCACACAACAGTTTAATTTTAAAGTTCATGGACATTCCACTCAAATGTTCAGTTGTAGCTGCAATGCACTACCGGAACTGCTGAAGGCAGTAGTGCTTCTGTTGTCTGGCATGCATGAACAATTTCCAGCAAAGAGAAGAGCAGCACAGCATGGCAAAGCGGAAAGATAAATATGGAGAAAAGGAGCTAAAAAAAAAAAAGCAAGACCCAAACCTTCGAAAATATTGGAACATTTTGCTGAAAACAAAGAAACGAAACAAGTAAAATGCAGACTTATCTTATCATGGCAGCAATATAATGATGCATGAGCATCTGAAACAGAGACATCCAGCAGCTACTGATTCTGCTTGGAAAGTTTTAGTGAGTAAAGAAAGTTAGTGATGCTTATTTTGAATGGTCGACTGTTTCAAGCTTCATAAAAATGACTATACCGTTAGTATGTGCTGTTTATGTTAGCTTACCTGTTTGACAATAAGCTCTCTTGGAGGATGGCTGCTGAGGGCTGAGTTGTTTAAGTCATGGCTAACATGTTGTTGAATACAGTAAATGACTGAATTACAGGAGTTGCTATCTCTTTTTCATCTTCATTAATATTAGCCATCATTCTGAATATTAGTGCATCTGAGTTCATTAGAATATCATACCCTATATACGTACAGTATATATGTGTGTGTGTGTGTGTATATACTGTATATATATATATATATATATATATATATATATATATATATATATATATATATATATATATATATATATATATATGTATATATATATATATATACTGTATATATATATATATATATATATATATATATATATATATATATATATATATATACTGTATATATACTGTATATATACACATATATACTGTATATCTCTATCTATCTATCTATCTATCTATATCTATATCTATATATCTATATCTATCTATCATATATATATATATATATATATATATATATATATACACAGTATATATATATATATAGATAGATATATTCGTCGTCGGCCTCCATCGGTCTATGATGACCATGGAAGAGAATCCTAAACGTCTACTCTGCTGGAACAGCACCGCCTGTGGCTGAACAGGCCGATGCACGAATGACAGTCCCTGTCACACAGGTCACACTTGTGGGTGGTCTCCGTGCTGCTGGGTCTGTGGCGGTTCTTCCTGCGGGTCCTTTTTTCATCTGCTGCAGCAGTCAGTCTCTCTTCACCCGCCTTGAGCTGTCTGGTCAGGGTGCCTCTCCATTTGGAGCGGTCCGTTGCAAGGTCCTCCCAGCGCTCTGTGTTGATATCCAGGGCCTTCATGTCTCTCTTGCAGACGTCTCTAAAGCGCAGCTGTGGGCGGCCAACGTCTCTCCTGCCAGTTGCCAGTTCTCCATAGAGGACGTCTTTGGGGATTCTGCCATCCTCCATACGGTGAACGTGGCCTAGCCAGCGGAGCCTGCGCTGCCTGAGTAGAGTGAACATGGAGGGAAGGCCGGCGCGGGACAGAACTTCTGTGTTGGGCACTTTGTCCTGCCAGGATATGTCCAGGATGTGGCGAATGCAGCGCAAGTGGAAGGAGTTCAGTCTCTTTTCCTGCCGGGCGTATGTTGTCCACGTCTCACTCCCATAGAGCAGTGTGCTGATGACGCAGGCGTTGTACACTGCCATCTTCGTCTTGACAGAGAGTTTGGGATTCTCCCACACTCGTGTGGTGAGGCGAGCGAGTGTGAAGGCTGATTTTCCAATCCTCTTGTTGATCTCTGTATCAAGGGAGAGGTTGTTGCTGATCGTGGACCCCAGGTACGTGAACTGATTCACGACCTCCAGCTTGTAGTCATCAATGGTGATGGTTGGTGGTGCTTCCGTGCCTTGCGCCAAGACGTTAGTCTTCTTCAGGCTGATGGTAAGCCCGAAGTCCTTGCATGCCTGGGAGAAGCGGTCCATCAGGGTCTGAAGCTCCTGCTGTGTGTGGGTTGCGACTGCAGCGTCGTCTGCGAACAGCATGTCTCTGATTAGAGCCTCGCGTACTTTGGTTCTGGCTTTCAGGCGGGCGAGGTTGAAAAGCCTGCCGTCAGATCTTGTGTGCAGGTAGATTCCCTCTGTTGCTGTGCTGAAGGCATGCCTCAGGAGCATAGCAAAGAAAATCCCAAAGAGGGTTGGCGCAAGTACACAGCCCTGTTTCACTCCGCTGCGTATGTTGAATGGCTCTGAGACGTTGCCATCGTGCTGCATTATCCCCTGCATGTTGGTGTGAAACGATTCGATGAGGCTTTGCAACTTTGGTGGGCATCCTATCTTTGGCAGGATCTTGAAAAGGCCCTCTCTGCTGACCAGATCGAACGCTTTGGTGAGGTCGATGAAGGCGATGTACAGAGGCACGTTCTGTTCTCTGCATTTCTCCTGGAGTTGGCGGATGGAGAATATCATGTCTACCGTCGATCGCTCAGCGCGGAAGCCACACTGAGACTCGGGGTAGACACGTTCAGCAAGCTTCTGTAGACGAACGAGAACAACTCGTGCGTAGACTTTGCCAACAACGCTGAGGAGGGAAATGCCCCTGTAGTTGTTGCAGTCGCTTCTCTCCCCTTTGTTTTTGTAGAGAGTGATGATCTTGGCGTCCCTCATGTCCTGTGGTACGGCACCTTCCTTCCAGCACTGGCAGAGGACGTCATGCAATGGCAGCAGTAGGGCGGTCTTGCAGTGCTTGATCAGGTCAGGGGGTATGCCGTCGTTGCCGGGTGCCTTGCCAGCGGCCAAGCTATCAATGGCCTTACTGAATTCGTCGATGGTTGGCTCGGCGTCAAGTTCGTCCATGGATGGCAGGCAGTCGATGGCATCAAGGGCTGACGGTGTCACGGTGTTCTGTCTAGAGTAGAGGTCGGAGTAGTGTTCCACCCATCTCTCCATCTGCTTGTTCTTCTCTGTGATCATCTCCCCAGTGGAAGATTTGAGGGGGGCCGTCTTGCTCTGAGCCGGACCAAGTGCTTTCTTGATGCCATCGTACATACCACGGATGTTCCCTGTTATGGCAGCAGTTTGAATGTCTTGGCTGAGCTGAGTCCAGTACTCGTTGGCACAGCGCCGAGCAGTCTGCTGAACTTTGCTTCTCGTAGCCCTGAGAATCTGGAGATTCTTCTCGTTTGGGTACTTCTTGTACTCAGCAAGTGCTGAGCGCTTGGCTTCAATGACGGGGGTCATCTCGGTCAACTTGGCATCAAACCAGTCCTGTGACTTCGAGGTCTTCCTCCCAAAGGTAGCTAAGGCTGTGCGGTAGATGGTGTTTCGCAGCTCTTCCCACTTCTGCTTTGCAGATTCTCCTCCTTGTGGTACACCAAGTTCTTTCTCAAAGGTGGAGGCAAACTGCTCAACAAGTTCTGGTTGGGCCATCTTGCTGGTGTCAATCCGTGCCTTTCCAGGTTGTCTAGCACGATGGAATTTCTTCAGCTGCAGCTTGACCTTGCAACACACCAATGAATGGTCTGTGTCGCAATCTGCACTCTGGAATGAACGGGTGATTAGCACGTTCTTCAGTGAGGTGCGCCTGGTCAGGATCAAGTCTAGCTGGTGCCAGTGCTTTGAGCGCGGATGTTGCCAGGAAACCTTGTGTTGGGGCTTGGTCTTGAAGAACGAGTTTGTGATGCACAGATTGTGATATGTGCAGAACTCGAGCAGCCGCTGTCCATTGTCGTTCATTCTGCCCACGCCAAAAGGTCCAAGACAGGAGGGCCAGGAGTCGTGGTCAGCACCCACTCTGGCATTGAAGTCTCCAAGGAGAATGAGTTGTTCAGAGTTGGGGATGATCCTGACAGTTGTTGCGAGATTCTCGTAGAACTCGTCTTTTGCCTCTGGTGTGGCTGTCTGTGTTGGGGCATACACACTGACAAGGGTGACTGGGCCTTCAGTGGTGTTCAGGCGGAGGGTGAGGAGTCGTGCAGAGCCAGTGCTGCCCGGTTCCACCATCTTCAGCAAAGTGTTCTTCACTGCGAAGCCCACTCCGTGTTTCCTGTGTTCGTCACTGCCCTTTCCCTGCCAGTAGAACGTGTAGTCCTTCTCTCTCAGTGTGCCTGCATCAGCTAACCGTGTTTCCTGGAGAGTGGCGATATCCACTCCCAGTCTCTTCAGCTCATTATTGATGATGGCAGTCTTCCTGGTGTCGTTGATGTCCTTGAGGTTAGCAGCGAGTCCTGTCATCATAGTGCGGACGTTCCAAGTTCCCAGTTTTAGAGTTGGTCTCTTTTGTTTTATTGTCTTGCCTGGTGCGAAGGTTCTCAGCCTGCTGTTTGGATTTCTCCTTATCCCCATGCACCCAATGAGGAAAGCAAGCTGTGGCGGGACAACACCTTATTGGCTGGGGGCTGCCCAGCTTGAGGCGGGCAGTAGCTGTCCAGTGAGATCTGATGATCCCTCCCACCGTCGGGAACAACCCCTGGCGCCACGGTCTACGCCAATTGAGCAGTGGCTTATAACCGGTAACTGTCATTCCCCGTGTTTTGTCTACGTCAAAGGCGAAGCTGGAGTGTCCTCTCCAGTGATCCGGTGTTCTACCTTCCAGCATTGGGCGTTGGTAGGATTCAAGCCTGGGCAGGAAGATATGGAGGACAAGATGTTGCCCATGCAGCATGTCCCCCCTCTCCACGTCACTGATGAATCCAAAGGAACAGCAGGGCTGCTACAGTTTGGCACCAGCGCCGTTGCAGGAGCTGCCAGAACGATGTTGAGCACAACATAGAACTGCCTTAGGGGCTCCGACTCCGGATTTTTCCTCAGGGTTGACTCCCGAAGCCTTTCCCGTGACCGGGTATGCCGCAAGGCAGCAGAGGTTTGAAATCAGGGTTTACCTTCCCCTAGATGGGCTACCTTCCCAGGTTGACGAGCCACCATCTATCCGAAGCATCTGGTTTTAAGGCACCAGAGATCCGCCCTCGCCCCTTCTCCTATTAGTAAAAGCAGTTCCGCCGGGCTTAGAGACTAAACCACATGGGCAGGCTAGGAGTTGGACTTAGTTGTCAGAGGCTTTTCGAGACGCACGCCATAAGGAGCATTTTATGAGCACTGGGAGCTTAACCCCAGTGCCGCTCCTGGCTATGACAACCTTGGAACCATATATATATATACAGTATATATATAGTTAGGCCAAAAAATATTTGGACAGTGACACAAGTTTTGTTATTTTAGCTGTTTACGAAAACATATTCAAGATACAATTATATAATCAATATGGGCTTAAAGTGCAGATTCTCAGCTGTAATGTGAGAGTATTCACATCCAAATTGGAGTAAGGGTTTAGGAATTACACCTCTTTAATACGTAGCCGCCTCTTTTTCAAGGGACCAAAAGTAATTGGACAATTGACTCAGAAGGCTGCAAAAAAAAAAAAAAAATAACAAGGCTGCATGGGTTCTTCCCTCGTTAACCTGTCATCAATTAAGCAGTTAAAAGGTCTGGAGTTGATTCCAGGTGTGGCGTTTGCATTTGGAAGCTGTTGCTGTGAACACACAACATGCGATCAAAGGAGCTCTCAATGGAGGTGAAACAGACCATCCTGAGGCTGAAAAAAAAGAAGAAATCCATCAGAGAGATAGCAGAAATGTTAGGAGTGGCCAAATCAACAGTTTGGTACATTCTGAGAAAAAAAGAGTGCACTGGTGAGCTTGGGAACTCAAAAAGGCCTGGACGTCTACGGAAGACAACAGTGGTGGATGATCACAGAATCCTTTCCTGTGAAGAACAACACCTTCACAACATCCACTCAAGTGAAGAACACTCTCCAGGAAGTAGGTGTATCAGTATCTAAGTCTACCATAAAGAGAAGACTTCATGAGAGTAAATACAAAGGATTCACCACAAGGTGCAAACCATGAATCAGCCTCAAAAATAGAAAGGCCAGAATTGACTTTGCCAAAAAACACCCGAAGAAGCCAGCCCAGTTCTGGAACAGCATTCTTTGGACAGATGAGACTAAGATCAACCTGTACCAGAATGATGGGAAGAAGAAAGTTTGGAGAAGAATTGGAACAGCTCATGATCCAAAGCATTACATCTTCTGTAAAACATGGTGGAGGCAGTGTGATGGCATGGGCATGCATGGCTTCCAATGGCACTGGGTCGCTTGTGTGATGAATTCTGAAGTGTATAGGGATATACTTTCTGCTCAGATTCAGCCAAATGCAGCAAAGTTGATTGGACGGCGCTTCACCAATGATCCAAAACATACTGCAAAAGCGACCCAGGAGTTTTTTAAAGCAAAGAAGTGGAATATTCTGCAATGGCCGAGTCAATCACCAGATCTCAATCCAATCGAGCATGCATTTCACTTGCTCAAGACAAAACTTAAGGCAGAAAGACCCACAAACAAGCAACAACTGAAGACAGCCGCAGTAAAGGCCTGGCAAAGCATCAGAAAGGAGGGAACCCAGCGTTTGATGATGTCCATGGGTTACAGACTTCAGGCAGTCAATGCCTGCAAAGGATTCTCAACAAAATATTGAAAAGTAACATTTTACTTAGGGTTATGTTTATTTGTCCAATTACTTTTGAGCCCCTGAAATGAGGAGCGTTTGTATAAAAACAGCTACAATTCCTACATGTTTAATCATATATTTTTGTTCAACCCCTTGAATTAAACCTTAAAGTCTGCACTTCAATTCTGTTGTAGTTGTTTCATTTCAAATCCAATGTGGTGGCATGCAGAGCCCAAATCATGAAGATTGTGTCACTGTCCAAATATTTCTGGGCCTACATTAGCGGTGTTGGATGATTAAAATTTCGAATCGTGATTAATCTTTTGGAACGTTGAGTTAATTGCGACTAATAACGCATTGATCACGTGTTTTTCCATTCAGATACAGTGTTCCTTAAGCTGTTAATTTTTCAAGTTTCTCATACTGTTATAAACATGGGAGTGGACAAATATACTTGCTTTCTTCACCTGCAGGTCTATTAAAGCTCTAAACATACCCAAAATGACAAAACTATCCACAATATTCTCCAGAAAATCCTCAAAAGTTACTACCACATGTGCAAAAAACAACAGGATGCCAGGGCTCAGTAACATCACTGCAACACAACTACACTCGCATAGCAAACATCCATTAGCTGAATACAAATCAATGGACCTCGTGTGTCACAACAGAAACGGTTTCCCTTTTAATAGAAAAATTGTAAACATAAACAAACAACTATCTCACACAAGACGTCACCAATCATGCAGCAAAAACAGGGTGTAGGAGTGAGTGAACATTACAAACACAGCTTGAGAATTTTAGACTGCTACTCACCTATCGATAGTTAGACCCCACACTATGAAGATGAATCATTTGAACTTGGATGATTTGAACTTTTTCAATCATAAAATTTTATCTATTAGAGATAAAATCAATCAGATTATTCCCACTGTAAACTTAAGTACAGCAACTACTACAACTCCTTCAACTGATATCTGTTTGGATAAGTTTACTCCAATTGACCTGTTAGAGTTAGAAAAAAAAAAAAAATCTCCTCATCCAAGCCTTCAACTTGTCTTTTAGACCCTATTCCTACCAGGTTATTTAAAAAAGTCTTCCCATGTATTGGTAGCCGTATTCTTCAAATAATCAATTCTTCTTTAACCTTAGGTCATGTTCCGCAGGCTTTTAAAATTGCTGTAATTAAACCCTTACTCAAAAAGCCAACGCTCAACCCAGGAGTTTTAGCTAACTATCGACCAATCTCTAATCTGCCTTTCATTTCAAAACTCTTAGAAAGAGTTGTTGCTACACAATTATTTGACCACTTACAGGGAAATGGTTTGTTTGAAGAGTTTCAGTCTGGGTTCAGAATTCATCATAGTACTGAAACAGCCTTAGTGAAGGTCACGAATGGCCTTCTTATCTCATCTGATAATGGACTTGTTTCTGTACTTGTCCTTTTAGATCTTAGTGCAGCCTTTGATACTATCGATCATGATATTCTACTTGATAGATTAGAACACTGTTGGACTAAATGGTACTTCACTGCAGTGGTTGAGATCTTAATTGTTCGATAGATTTCAGTTTGTTCATATCAGTAATGAATTTTCTTCCAACTCTAAGCTCAGTCATGGAGTTCCACAGGGATCTGTGTTAGGCTCTACTCTTTTTAGTTTATATATGCTTCCGCTAGGCAACATCATTAGAAAGCACTATATACATTTTCATTGTCATGCAGATGACACACAATTATACCTGTCAATGAAGCCCAATGATTGTAATCAATTAGGCAAGTTAGATGCCTGTCTTAAGGAAATCAAAGCTTGGATGACTTGTAATTTTCTGCTATTAAACATGGATAAGACCGAAGTCATTCTTGTTGGTCCAAAAAAACCTTAGAATTACCTTTCCAAATCAAACTCTTAGTTTGGATGCGGCTACTCTTACTCTGAATAGTTCTGTGAGGAACCTTGGAGTTATTTTTGATCAAGATCTGTTTTTTAATTCACATATTAAATTTGTTTCTAAGACTGCCTTCTATCATCTGCGCAATATTGCCAAGATTAGGAGCATCTTGTCTCTGAGTGATGCTGAGAAACTGATCCACACTTTTGTTAGCTCTAGATTAGATTATTGTAACTCGTTATTATCAGGTTGTCCTAAAATATCTTTAAAAAGTCTTCAGTCGATCCAAAATGTTGCAGCAAGAGTTTTAACAGGTACTAGAAAGAGAGATCATATCTCTCCGGTTCTGGCCTCCCTTCATTGGCTTCCCATAGAGTTAAGAATTTAGTTTAAAATCCTTCTTCTCACTTACAAAGCTCTTAATAATCAGGCCCCCTTTTATATAAAAGATCTGATATTACCCTATCATCCTAGCAGATCACTATGCTCCTGAAATGCTGGATTACTTGTAATACCTAGAATCTCCAAAAGTACAATGGGAGGCAGAGCCTTCTGCTATCAAGCTCCTTTCCTGTGGGATCAGTAACCAATCTGGGTTCGGGAATCAGACATGATCTCTGTTTTTAAGAGCAGGGTAAAAACCTTCCTCTTCAATATAGCCTATGATTAGGAGGGATCTTGGGTCTCTTAACCCTCCCTTTGTTTTGCTGTTAATAGATTTAGACTGCCGGGAGACCTCCAATAATGTACTCGGCTTCTCTCCGTTAATGTTTGCTCTCTTTATGTCTGTTCTCTCCATCTTCTCTATCCCCTCACCCCCCAGCCAGTCGCAGCAGATGACTGCCCCTCCCTGAGCCTGGTTCTGCTAGAGGTTTCTTCCTGTTTTTCCTCTCCACCATCGCCAAGTGCTTGCTCACAGGGGATCACCTGATTGCTGGGGTCTTTCTGCAATTGTGGGGTTTCCCCTACATTTGAAAGTGCCATGAGATGACTGTTGTTGTGATATGGCGCTATATAAATAAAGGTGAATTGAACAGAATTGAATTGAAACAGGCGAGCATCTGTCCTCAGCTGCTGGCAGCCACTACACCTGTACCACATAGCTGTTTACTGCTAGCCAGCTTCCAAAGAAGAACAACCGACATCCAGGCGAAGTTTTGGAGGAGGCTGTGACAATTATCCAGGTGAGAGCTCTGACAGATATTGTTGTAAACTTAAACATGACAGCGTTTTGGGGATTTCCATGGTAGTGATCCAGCTTGTTTGACATCACAGTGTTTGCATGGTGCGCACAGAGTCTGTCACTACCCAGCACGGCTTCCATAGCTCTGTATGGAGTGCAGTTCAGGTCAAAAAAGCAATGTTTACACTTTCTGCTGTTAATTGCAGTTAACCGCAATTGCAGAATTTGTTGCCATTAACGGGGGTGAAGTATTAATGGGTGATTAACGCGATAACGCCAACACCACTATATTACAGAGACTGGGTGTGCAGACCAAAGTAGAGGTTGCTGTTTTTTGCTTTTCCACTTTACCTTTTTTAATTTGTATCAATTGTTTGACTAAAAATACATTTCAGTATGCTGTTGAGCTTCACTTTCAAATTTTTGTTTCATGGGTCATTTTATTTAGCTCTGGAAACTGCTTATAAAATGTTATATTAAAGTAGAGACTGACAACAGGGTGATTTTCACAGGTGTGCAGGCTTAAATAGGTGAGGTAAAACATGCACTGGAGCACTAAACAAGAGCCGTGCTGACAGGAAGCAGAGATGGTGGACATGACTGAAATCATCGTGATTAGTCGACTCATCAAAAAATAGTCATTAGATTAGTTGACCACCAAAATAATTGGTTGTTGCAGCCTTATTGCATAGCTCTAACCTGATAAGGTAGGCTGTTCCACAGTTTAGGAGCCATCACTGAAAAAGCTCTATCTCCCCAAGTTCTGAGCCGAGCCCTAGGAACAGCCAGAAGCTACTGGTTTGACAATCTCAGTGCTCTGGCTCTAGGATGAGTCTGTAGAAGCTCAGATAAATAGAAAGGTGCAAAACCATTTAAACATTTAAAAAGAATTAATAAAATTTTAAATTGGATCCTAAAATTTACAGGAAACCAGTGCAACAATTTGAGAACCGGACTTATGTGGTCACAAAATTTCTTTCCTGTCAACAGGTGGGCAGCAGCATTTTGTGTAGTTTGAAAAAGTCTCAGTTATGACTGGTCTAGACCAGGGGTCTAGGTACACTGAATCCTTGAGCTTTCTTTCATCATGGGAGTCTGTTGGATCACTTTTAGTCTGGCTCTTACCAGTTTGTCTTGGGAGACCCTGCCAGAGGCAAATTGCTCTGGACAACATAGCTCCTGGGATCACTAGATACTGATGATGTGCATATTGTAATTTGACTCTTATCAGAGGATTTTTGCAGGAATTATAGGCCTTGATGTGAAGGTCAAATATCAGTTTTCCCCTAAATCTTGTAAACACAATAACTACTGAAAGAAATGATGTAGGCTTTTCAAATCCACACTACAGTGGCATCTAAGATAAATCTTGGAGGACTTACTGTCAAAAATTGCCCTGTCAAGGGCAGATGGACGACACCAAGCGCAGGCTGTGAGTTTGCACAATTTAATAAAGAAAAACACAAAGTACAAAAATACACAAACACAAAACTTACAAATAGGCAGGATACAAAAGGAATAGCAGCACAGAGGCTGAGGCACACAGGAACGCCAGCTAGATGGGGGATACCCTTGAATACAAAATATGAAACACAAAGAAAGACAGGGACTCCGTCTGGTTTACGAGAAGTAGTTAATGACATGGCGAGGAATAAGTTGAGAAACAGTCTTAAAATTGGCAAACAGGAATGATTACACATACTGATCAGGTGCGGGAGATATGACTGAGGAGTAATCAGATCAAATACGACTCAGGTGTGACAGCCCACGAACGGGGTTTGACAACTGGAAGTAAACACAGACAGCTGTCACACCGAGAGAAAGACTAGGAATAGATGACTAAGAAGCACAGGAAACAAAAAGGTAACTAATTAATATTCTAAACAGGAATGGACCAAAATACACCATGAGAAATAATAACCACCAAGACAAAACCAAGAAGGAATATAAAAACCAAAAAGTACTCATAACACAATACTAATGACCACTGAAGATACAAAGGGAACACTGACGATAAGGACAAACATAAACAGGAAAATAAATACAAGACAATACAAAAAAATATGTAAAATAACCAAACTAAGGCAAATAAACAGGAAACTAAGAACAGAAACAAAAGTACAAACCCAGATAACAAGATCCCCTAAACCATACTAAATACAAAATAAACAGATCCAAAACTACTGAAAATGGCTTAAATAAACTTAAAGGCTGAGCACGACTCCCCACCTGTGCTCAGTATCATGACAGAGCCCCTGCCTGAAGGGGTGGAATCCAGACACCTCAACGTAACATCAGAAAAAGAGAGAAAGGCCCCACCCACAAAGAAAACACCTCTCAACAAGAACGAGAAAAATCAACCCATCCCAGGAGGGAGGAGGGGGAACCCAGGCAAGGAGGGACCAAAACAATGCCAAGAAAAAGAAAAAATCATGACCCACACTCTGATAGATATGGTAGCAACCAAACTCCAGGACAACTGGGAGGAGACAAAAGACAGTTCCTCCCAGAACTCCAGAGCCACCAAAGCAGATGGAGCAGTTCATCTGGAGGTTTCCCACAATTCCAGAGCCAACAGGCCGTGAGGCACAATGCCTTCCCCCCCAGAGGCAGTAGCTGGAACCTGTGCCTTCCACGGACTGCAGGGGCTGAGGGGAGGAAACCCGATGAGGTGGGTGACTGACCAGTGAAGAACTCAGGTGCCAATGATGATTGATCAGCAGCGACATTGGGCCGCTCCTGGTGACCAGTGACTGTGTCAAGCAAAGACAGTTGACCATCGGTGGACTCAGGCGAAGGAAGATGACCCTCAGTGGTCTCGGGCAAAGAGAGATGATCCACGACGGCCTCGGGCAGAGGCGGAGGACCCACAGCAACCTCGGGCAGAGGCCCCACGGCGACCTTGGATGGAGGCGGAGGACCCATGAAGAAATGGCTGACCCATGAGACAACCAGGCAAAAAGGGCAATCGATCAGCGGGGAACCAGATGAGAATGAAGATGGAGGACCCACGGTGACCTCCAGTGGAGATGGAGGACCCACGGTGATCTCAGGAGAAGACTCAGATAGAGAACAGACAAACACCAGGTCAGAGTCACCGGCAGCAGTGGAGCCTGGTGAGGAAAACTCAGGTACAGCTGGCGGCTGCAACTGGTCCTCCCTACCAAGAGCCAAGCAGGAGCTCTCTAAAACAGTTAAAGTGAAAACAAAAAAGAGAACTTGCCTGAGCTCAAGCTCCACCGCCATCCAGGACTCCAGCAAATTAGGCTGGGATGTCTCGGATACAGTCCTCTGATGATCCAACCCTGACACGGCCACCTTGGAGGAAACCGAAGAGAAAAACACCAGAGAAGAATCACCAACACAAGTGGAGTCCGGCGAGGAGAGCTCAAGAGCAGAGGACATCTGCACCCAACTCCCCCCACCATGAACCAGACAAGATTTCTCCAGATCTGCAGATGTAATAACAAAATGGGCGGTGCGGTGGCGCAGTGGTTAGCACTGCACCAGCACAGCAACTCACCCTTGGCCATGGGATCCCTGGTTCGATCCCAGCCCCTGACCAACAGTGATCTGTGTGGAGTTTGCATGGTCTCCCCGTGTCTGCGTGGGTTTACTCCGGGATTTCTCCGGTTTCCTCCCACAGGCCAAAAATATGCAGGTTAGGTTAACTGGAGACTCTAAAGTGGTCCTAGGTGTGAATGTGTGTGTGAATGGGTAAGGGATAGCGCCTTACCATGGCTGCTTCATCTATCCAGTTGGATGCCCTCAATTTCCCCTCTGGGGATCAATAAAGTATACAAAATCAAAAAAAAAAATCAAAATCAAAACAGGGTACTTGCCTGAACTCGAGCTCCACTGCCTTCCAGGACTCTGGCAACTCTGCTGCAGCAGTCCCGGCAGCAGGTGTGATGGTGGGTGCAGCTGAAGGGCCTCCAGGCATAGCGACCAGCGCAGGTGGATCTTCCGGCGTGGTGATAGGGCTGGAGGTGGCCTCACCACTGGCACTGAGTCCCATGCAGCTGAAACCAGGGGGCACTCTCTTGTCGGCTCAGGTCTCAGGACACCGGGACTGCTCTTCTCCTGTCCAGGTTGTGGCTGCAGGGCTGGAACGGAGTTCTCCAGGGCCACAGGCTCCTCTGTTGTCCAGTGGCTCCATCCCTGGACCGGCGGACACTCAGGAGAAACAGGAGGAGACACAGGAGTAGCAGGTGAGGGAAAGGTGGCAGCAGCAGGTGGTGAGAACTCAGCTAAAGTGAGCTGCTGTTGCTGAGCCTCACCACCGAGAAAAAGGCAAGACATTTCATTTTTATGTGTAAGAGAATGAAAACACATTTGCCTTATTCCCCATGGCATGATGGTGACCGCTGCTGCTGAAGCAGACGATGTTCTCCCGGGAATGGCAGAAGTCGTCTGGCAAGGAGGGGGAGACAGGTGACACTCCGGAGTTGAGGGACGCTGGTTCATTGGTGCAGACTCCGCTCCATCCGGTGAAACTCCTTCCAGCTGTGGCATAACCTCTGGAAGAAGCCATGGCTTAAATTCCAGTAATGGCTCCCTCTCTGCCACCAGAACCTGCTGGTACTCCTCCAGCTCCTCCACAGTGGGACCGTCAGGAGGCACGAGGACTGCGTACCCGATCCGGCAGGCGCTGGAAGAGCCCACCTCTTCCAGCGCCGGAGAGATGGCTGATGGTGCTGTTCAGGAGGCGGAGACGAGGCTGCAGCTGGATGACGGCAGTGGGCTTGAGACTTCCTTACCCAGGGATGATCTTTTGTCAGCACAGGTTCAGATGGGGACGAGGTTTCCCCCAGCCCGCAGAGCCGGTGTTGAGCGTGGAACACTGAGGTGAGGAGAACTGCAAGTTCCGGATAGCTCCACAGGCAGGGGTATGCCTCAATCACCTCTGCCACGCTATCCCAACATTGCAGAGCCTCCTCGGGAGTGTGGGAGGAGTGAGCATCTGAGATTATGTCCTCCACAAGCTCAGCTGCCCAACACTCCACCTTGTCCCGCCTGAAAACACTGTAGCCCGTGCAGATTGACATACCTCAAAAAAGAATGGACTAAAACAAAAAATATGGGAGGAAAAATATAATACGGGAGAAAAAAAGGAAAAGGCAAACCCACAGCTGCTGGTGTCTCACACGGGCTACGTCATTCTGTCATAAATTGCCCTGTCAAGGGCAGATGGATGACACCAAGCACAGGCTGTGAGTTTGCACAATTTAATGAAGAGAAACACAAAGTAGGAACAGATGACAAAGAAACACAGGAAACAAAAAGTTAACTAATTCATATTCTAAACAGGAATAGACCAAAAAACACCATGAGAAATAATAACCACCAAGACCAAACCAAGAAGGAACACAAAAGCCAAAAAGTACTCATAACACAATAGTAATGACCACTGAGGAAACAAATGGAACACTTGTAAATGTAACTTCCATTTTAACACAATGCTGAAATGGAAGTTTGAAGACAAACTTAAAGTCCATGTACGGTGACATTTTTTTATTCAACTAATAAACTGATTGTATGAAAGTATTCCATTCTGGCCATTCCCCTGATTTAATATGTGTCACCAGCCTCCATAAATGACTTTATTTGGTAATAGCCCATCTTTCACTTAGTGATGCTGCAGTACCGCCATCTCTCGATAGGTGCGGGCAGCAGTGGCGTCAGCACAGGGAGAAAAAGATAATGGTACAAATGGCAGAACGAGAGCAAAGTGATTCGGACAGCGATTATTTTCTCGAGTTTGACGACCGCAATATAAATGATGACATTGAAAATGAAGAATCTGATGATGAAGTAGTTTTTGGTGTTGCTGAGGGGGGTATTCAGCCTTATTTGTTCGAGCCAGAGGGAGAGGAGGTAGACGCAACACAGACCACGTTGACGACGATCGGCTGGAAGATTTATCTTGGTAAAAGATGCTTAGAAATATTTTTCTTTGGCGACATGCATGGTCACACATTTAATTTTCAAACTAAAACTACCCATTGGTCACTCGCTGCCTGATGACATGTTGTTAATCATCATCTTCTCAATACTTTTAACAGCCGCTGATTAGCACCTGCTGGTCTGTGCGCAGCTGGAGCTGATGAGACAGATGACGGCCCAGCGGCTGTCATCGTCCACACGAGTGAGTTTATAAAGAAATATTTTTTTTTTGGTGACATGCAGGGTCACACACTTAATGTCCAAAATAAAACTACCAATTGGTCACTCGCTGCCTTATTTGGCGACTTAGAAACATTAGAAACATTTAGAAACATTTTCATTAGAAATAGATAATGTATGTGAGCGAGAATATGTGTACTTTACGAGTTTGTCAGGACATGTTGTTAATCATCATCATGTTAATCCTAGTCTCAAAAGCCAACATAATTCTCTAAGAGATCGATGGATCATGTTTAAGAATTATTCTGATTCATTATTGTTTTACTATAACTTCTCTTTCCGCTCAAAATTTTTTTACATGTTTTTAATTTTTTCTAAACTCAAACTCAAACTCTATGTAATTGGCACTGTTATTATAATTGCATTTCACATTTTTGGTCACATATTGCATCTCCTCACTTTGTCAACATTCCAAGGAATGAGAAGTGTACACTCTTTGGTGCAAAATGAATAATCAGACTGTGGAAAGCCTCCACATTTGAAGTTTGCTGCCCTGGACTCAGCTTTCGCACATCCCTGAGGACCCATGTTTTGTTGATCATATCAACAACTTTTTCACAGCCCTTTGTCCCTGAAATAAATAAATTGAGGCGCAGGTGTGCGCGCAGCTGAAGCCGCTGATGAGCGGCAAGTCATGACACAAATTGCATCTTATTCTCGAAATCGCTGTCAACGAAATGTCTACTAAACATGTTGGGTGAGTTATCGACATCATTCCAATTTTTTCGCGTTTTCTGAACGAATTTCACCCATGCCGTTCTGATTTTCCCAAGGACGGGAAATTCAAAAACACTCACCGCATGCTCCGCTGGTATAACATCGCACCCGTAGACAACACAACGTCAAACCATAATTAATTCAATTCCTGAAATCCTAATCTTAATAAATAATCTATTTGTAATCCACAAGTACTCCGAGAAATATCCGTAATCGCCGATTTTAAAACTTAAACAACAAGCAATGTCCGCCGAGCGTGTGCGTGTGCGTGTCTCTCCCTGTGATGATGTCACACAGTCAGTGGCCATCTTAGCCGCTGATCGCTTGCTGAGTCAGACAGCTCTCAAGGACAGCGTACTTCAAGAGCGCATTGTCACCTTATGCGACATTTGTTGACACCAAAACATGTGCGGTTCAAATTAGCTCGTCTCAAAAAAAAATTTAAGATATGATTTAGCGATATTGAATTTTCATCCGGACAAGGCCTTTAAAGGCTGAGCACGGCTCCCCACCCGTGTTCAGTATCGTGGCACTTACATCCTGACCTGGTTATGGGTTTGGAATCAAAAGGTCAAACGTAATATTCCAACTGTAGAACAAGCAAAGCTAGGGTCACCAAACTTGGTACACATGTTCACCCTGAGACCCTGACTTCGAGACTATGGTCTTGGGGTGAAAAGGCCAAAGGTCATTGTTAACAAACTGCACCTCCTCCACAAACTGCACCTCCTCCAGATCCCCCATCCCCACCTGCTCCTGGATAAAAAAATTTCTCACCAACTGCCCACAAACAGTCAGACTTGGCCCCCACCACTCCTCCACACTGTCTCTCAGCACTGGCTTCCCCCAGGGCTGCGTGCTAAGCCCTCTACTGTACTCCCTGTACACCTTTGATTGTATTCCAACCCACCCAACCACTGAAATACGCGGATGACACCACCTTGGCTGGGCTCATCACCGATGACGATAAGAAGGCATACAGGGTAGAGAATCTGCTGTTGTGGTGCCAAGCAAACAACCTGAAACTGAATATCCAAAAAGACCAAAAAAACTCATACTGGACTTCAGGAACAACAGACAGGACAACCCCCTCCTCCTGATAAATGGTGACTATGTGGAAAACGTCCCCGCCTTCAGGTTCCTGGGCACCCACATCTCCAATGACTTCTCCTAGACTGTCAACACCAAGGCCCTGGTGAAGAAAGCCCAGCAGCAGCTGCACTTCCTCCATGTCCTGAGGAAACACAACCTGGACCAGAAGTTGCTGCTGGCCTTCTAACACTGCTCAGTGGAGAGCATGCTCACCTACTGTCTGGGTGTGTGGTATGCCAACTCCATGGCCGAGAACAAGAAGGCTGTGCAGAGGGTCATCAACACCACCCAAAAAATATTGGCAGCCCTCTGTCCTCCCTGGAAGACATCTTCAGATCTTCCTGTCTCAGAAGGATCAAGACCATCACAGGAGACCTCTCACATCCCGCCCAGCACCTGTTCGACCTGCTTCCCTCTGGATGACGGTCAATCGGGTCCCACACCTCCAGACTGACAAAATGTTTCTTCCCCTGGGCCATCCAAACTGCAAACAGTCAGACCCCACCACCACCACCACCACCACTACCGAACGCTCACATTCACAGAACTGAGGACCTTTTAATTATCACATTAACTCACCTGTCTTTACAAGACAGGTGTCTCAAGTTCATTGACCCATCCGTGAAACTACTACTGTGTAAATTTTTCCATAATTCTTGGGCCATTTTACTCAATTGTGTGTTCAATTGTGTATCTGCACTTTGCACTCTTATGTGTCATAAACGGCCCGGCAGGGGCAGAATGAAGACCCAGACACTGAACAAGTTACCAATGTTTAATGAAAAATAAAGTCCAACAGTGCATAAACGAAAACTTACAAGGCTGAGATGATGAAGGTGGAATTGCACAAAGACAAAGGTGAGTAGAAATGCCGGATAGAAAAAGCGTGGAACACACACAGGGATAATACAGCAATAACAACGTGGTTTACATGTCTGGACAATCAGAATGATGCTGCGCCGTTAACGGTGCAGCAGCCCTAAAATAGGACAGGGAATGATAACAAATGATGACAGGTGTGGGTAGCAAGAGCGAGGATGACTGACCTAAATATAGACAGCTGAGAAAGACTGCGAACTTGAACCAAGAAGGAAGTAAGCAAAGGCAACTCAAAATAAAAGCACATGAGATCATGAATACAAAATGAGATCCAGACCAAACTACAGATGAACTACAACACCAAAGGCATGCTAAATATGCTGAGAACAACAATAGTAATTAATACCAAACTTCAAAGACAAAACTAAAGACAAAAGCAGAGAGGGCTCATATATAATTTCTGACGACTCTGCAATCGTCGGTCTCATCTCCGACGGAGATGATGCTGAGTACAGAGGACTTATCCGGGACTTCGTGGACTGGTGCCATCGGAACTGCCTCCAGATCAATTCGAAGAAACTAAGGAGCTGGTGGTGGACTGCCAGAGGCAAGGACAACCTCCCACAGCACCAGTAAACATCCAGGGAACAGACACTGAGATGGTGACATCCTACAAGTACCTGGGTGTTCATTTGAACAATAAACTGGACTGGTCACACAATACTGATGCACTCTACAAGAAGGGATAGTGCAGGTTGTTTCTACTGAGGAGGCTCAGGTCTTTTGGTGTACAAGGGGTGCTTCTGAAGACCTTCTACGATTCGGTGGTGGCATCAGCCATCACATTTGGAGTGGTCTGCTGGGGCAACAGCATCACAGCAGCCGACAGGAAGAGACTGATGGGGCAGCGCCTCAGTCCAGTGGAGGAGATAGGAGAGAGGAGGATGGTGGCTAGGCTGCCAGCTCTGCTGAAGTCCGAGTCCCACCCCATGCAGTACACACTGAACGCACTGAGGAGCTCATTTAGTGGTAGGGTGCATCATCCTAGGTGCGCAACTGAGAGGTTTCGCAGGTCCTTCCTACCTACAGCTGTCAGACTTTATAACCTAAGCAGGGCTGCTTGCAGAGGTTGTAAAAAAAAAAAACAAAAAAAACAAAAAAAACTTTATGACCTAATAAGCATTGAATGCAAAAGTCGCAACAAACGCACAATAATGGTCCCCTCCATCACACAACTAGGACAATATCAATCGCTACAGAGGGTGACAACTAGGCTGACTCAAATACGAAATATGCTGTCTGAAAAATGCTGTATGGGTTCATATTCATACTAGGTGGGGTAACTAAATAGACTGTTATGCTGTTTATTCCATCTAGCTACAATGCTCCACACTGTGTATATACTGTATATTTATACACTACCGTTCAAAAGTTTGGGGTCACTTAGAAATGTCCTTATTTTTGAAAGAAAAGCACTGTTTTTTTTCAATGAAGATAACTTTAAACTAATCAGAAATACACTCTAATATCTAATATACATTGCTAATGTGGTAAATGACTATTCTAGCTGCAAACGTCTGGTTTTTGGTGTAATATCTACATAGGTGTATAGAGGCCCATTTCCAGCAACTATCACTCCAGTGTTCTAATGGTACAATGTGTTTGCTCATTGCGTCAGAAGGCTAATGGATGATTAGAAAACCCTTGTGCAATCATGTTAGCACAGCTGAAAACAGTTTAGCTGGTTAGAGAAGCTATAAAACTGACCTTCCTTTGAGCAGGTTGAGTATCTGGAAAAAATTATTATCCATCCATCCATCCATCTTCTACCGCTTTTCCGGAGGTCCGGGTCGCGGAGGCAGCAGTTCAAGCAGAGAAGCCCAGACTTCCCTCTCCCCAGCCACCTGCTCCAGCTCTTCAGAGGGGATACCAAGGCGTTCCCAGACTAGCTGGGAGACATAGTCTCTCCACCGAGTCCTGGGTCTGCCCCGGGGTCTCCTCCCAGTGGGACGTGCCTGAAACACCTCAAGTGGGAGGCGTCCAGGAGGCATCCTAATCAGATGCCCATACCACCTCAACTGACTCCTTTCAATGTGGAGGAGCAGCGGTTCTACTCTGAGCCTCTCCCGAATGACTGAGCTCCTCACCCTATCTCTGAGGGTGAGTCCAGCAATCCTACGGAGAAAGCTCATTTCAGCCGCTTGTATCCGCGATCTCGTTCTTTCGGTCATTACCCAAAGCTCGTGACCATAGGTGAGAGTAGGAACGTAGATTGACTGGTAAATCGACAGCTTTGCCTTAGAACTAAGCTCCCTCTTCACCACAACAGACCGGTACAACGTCCGCATCACTGCAGATGCTGCTCCAATCCGTCTGTCGACCTCTCGCTCCATTTTCCCCTCACTCGTGAACAAGACCCCAAGATACTTAAACTCCTCCACTTGGGGCAGGAGCCTGTCCCCAACCCGGAGAGGACAATCCACCTTTTTCCGGCTGAGGACCATGGACTCGGACTTGGAGGTGCTGATTCTCATCCCAGCCGCTTCACACTCAGCGGCAAACCGTCCCAGCAAGAGCTGTAGGTCATTGCTGGATGAAGCCAACAGGACAACATCATCTGCAAACAACAGAGATGAGATCCTGTGGTCACCAAGCATGACGCCCTCCATTCCCTGGCTGCGCCTAGAAATCCTGTCCATAAAAATTATGAACAGGACCGGTGACAAAGGGCAGCCCTGGCGGAGTCCAACTCTCACTGGGAATGACTCCGACCGAGTGTTGACCCCTCATGGATCGTCACCTTATCGTGGTGGGGGGGTTTGCGTGCCCCAGTGATCCCAGGAGCTATGTTGTCCGGGGCAATTTGCCTCTGATAGGGTCTCCCAAGACAAACTGGTCCTGGGTGAAGGGCCAGACGAAGAACGATCCAACAGACTCTCATGATAAATTGTATATCAAGGATTCAGTGTACCCCGCCCGGTATGGGGTTACCGGGGCCCCACCCTGGAGCCAGGCCTGGGGGAGGGGCTCGAAGGCTAGCGTCTGGTGGCCGGGTTTCCACCCATGGGACCCGGCCGGGCTCAGCCCGAAGGAGTTACATGGGTCCGCCCTCCAGTAGGTTCACCACCTGCAGGAGGGATCATGGAAGTCCGGTGCTATGTGGATTAGGTGGCAGTCAAAGGCGGAGACCTTGGCGGACTGATCCCAAAAATTATTATTTCAAATACAAATCATTATTTCTAACCTTGTCAATGTCTTGACTATATTTTCTATTCATTTTACAACTCATGGTGGTAATTAAGTGTGACTTTTCATGGAAAACACAAAATAATTGTCTGGGTGACCCCAAACTTTTGAACGGTAGTGTATATTTATGTGTACATATGTATATTCACTGCTTTTTTTTTTAATCTTATCTGCTAAATTACTGCTCTGAGTGTTGCTATCCTGTGCCGTTGCAATCCTGGAATTTCCCCACTGTGGGACTAATAAAGGCTTATCTTATAAATACAGGAAGATATCATCATTGATATATGATCACAGTACAACTCAAAGCAAACATAATACACACAAAACCATATTCAAATACAAAATAAAATTGAGATGAGGAAAGTACAGAAAATAATCAGAAATGACAGAAAGCATGAGCACAGCCATCATGACATTATGTACATAGTTTCACCCACGTAGCCACTACTAGACCTGTGTATATTTCCATGATCCTGGGCCATTTTATATTTTCATTTTCATTTTATTTGTATTTTTATTTTACTTTTATTTCAGTCGTGTGTTTAATCATGTGTTCTGTAACTGTTTTATCTAATCATTCTCTCCTACTTTATTGCGCAGTAGCCTGGTGGTGCACCCACAATTTTGTTGTACTGTACAACTGTACAATGACAATAAAGCCTTTTCTATTCTCATAATGTTTTTGCACTATTACTGTAGAACAAGCAAAGTTACAGCTACCAAATTTGCTACACAGGCTCAGCCTGAGACCATGAGCTCTGACTATGGGTTTGGGGTCAAAAAGTTTCCCTCTGCCCTCTTACAATAGAATGAGTAAAGCTCTTCAGGGTCACCAAACTTGCTACACAGGTTCACCTTTGGAACCTGACCTACAGCTATGGGTTGTGTACAACTATTTTATTTTATATTCATGGATGATAGGCTTATCATAATTTGGTTCTGCCCCAATAGTTATATGAAGAGTTTGTTTGCAAAAACCGATAAACGCCACTTCCAAGAAAATTTCCCTATTTACATCAAACAACTGTTAACCTTACCTACTTATAGAAGTTCAAATTGTTTTTTTCTCAAAAACTGATATGTTCTATGTTATAGATGCTACAAATTCATGTTTTTGTTTTTTTTTTTCAAAAGCCGATAAATACCGGGAGCATTTTTTTTTTTAACAAAAGCAGATAACTCCACAGGGCAAATCAGCGCTTGGTATTTGGGTCACGTGACTGATTTTGCCTGCCTTCCCGGTCTGCTCGCTCTGACTGATTTCCCTGGCTGTGTTCGGAACGTTCACTCCCTCCCTTCCTACTCGCTATATAATGAATTTAGATATAGTGGACTAAACGGTAAACTCAATATAACAATAAAATTAACCACTTTCGGACACTACTGGACTTGTTTTCACGGCACGGTTAATGACGTCAGTAAAACGTAACAGACTAACGGTGGTAAAACATGAATGCCTGCATGTAACTTGTAGTAAATATGTATTAAATCAAATCGTTTATGCTGAATTATTAAATATAAATAACTTAAGGTAGTTTATGTTGTGATGTGAAGCTCTTCTGTCACTGCTCCATTGGCTGTGCATTCGCTATATAATACACTATATGGGGAAGGAGTGAGCATTTCAAACACAATACCTGCTTGCTGTGAGTGATTTCCCTGCCAGTTTTTCTTTTTTTTTTTTTTTTTTTTACAATTTTTGTTGCATTTTGTCAAATATGGATAATTTTGATGAAGCAGATGAACCAGTGATGCATTCGCCAGTCGGGTGCAAACAAGGTTGGAGCAACGAACAGTATTCAGAATTCTTGCTACTATTATCTTCTGTTGTCAGAATTCTTGCTACTTTGCTGCTAGAAGATCTCTGCACATTAACATTAACCACAACCATTTGCACAAATGCCATATCTGCTGCCGTCTGTCACTGCAGTACTGATCACATGCAGGCCTATCTGCTACTATCTGCACCTACACTACCACATTGAACTGCAACTACAGATATTACATCTCTAGTTGTCTGTATATAGGATTGCTGGGTTTTATCATTGTTAATCGTTTATCTCAGTTTTGCGCTATGGGAGGTCTGAGTCTTTCTTGTCACCATTTGCACCACGGGTTGTATTACTGTACATATTGTATATTAGACTGCTGTTGTTGTTGTTGTTGTTTTTTTCCAGCCTTATTCCTTTTCTTTTTATGCACACCAATGAAGCGAGAGAGAAACGGCATTTCAATTCTCCTGTATGTCCTGTACGTATAGTAGTATTGACAATAAAATCTTTGGATCGTGAATCTTGAATTATAGCTTTATTATAGCTGTATTATGCCATTTTACTGAGTGGATATGCCTAAATCAGTGTGTCAGTCATACTACATTGATGCTTATAGACATTCAAGTATGTTCCAGACAAACTACCATGGTTTTCAGGACGTGTGTTTTTGCAAAAGAATGGCTTGTGGACTTACGTATCTGTTTTTGCAGAAAAAAAAGTACTAATAAATTGTCAGAAAGTAACTAACTCTGAGTTGTTCAGTTTTTTTGCTTTATTACTATATGTCTGAGATACTCATATTTCAAGTGACTATGTCATAGAGGCTGAATTGGAAATACTATCACCAATAAACCTGCAGATGAAAATGTTGTTTTTCTTCAATGTTAAACCAATTGGACTTATCTGTTTTTGCAAAAGAAGAAAAAGTTGAAAACTGCTGTCCTTCAGTAACATAATGGTGTCATATTAAAAAAAAAATATTGACTGGACAAGCAACCTGAGTGCAAAGTGCAATCACCAAAAGAACACACAGAGAACGTTTGACCTTTTATTAGAATTTTCAGAATCCCACACGTGGAAAAAGTCAGTCACTCACCAGAAAAGCAGGATCCCTGTGGAGGATAGACGAGACTGATTAGAGAGGAATGGAGAAATAATGGCAATCAAATTATACCACTTACATGGGAGATGAGGAGTGACCGGCACAGAACCCAGAGAAGGAGAGGAACCAGCAGGTAAGAACTGCTGGTTTGGTATGGTTTGTGGAGTCTGACCGGGTGGAGAGGATGAGCAGCGTAGAGGTGGAGCAACAGGTTGGTGAGCACACCAAATCCCCGGAGATGCACTGCTATATTTGCGGCAACCTGGAAAAGGTGGAGGAGAATGTGTGTAAGACAAAGTCATAAACAGCACAACCGCTTACTGAGTGAGCTGTCTGCTGAAGCAGTGTACCCAAACGAGCCAGCGTTGAATCACTGAATAGTGCTTCCTTATAAACGCTGCCCAGCAGGAAACAGCAGGTGTGTCTAATGAGAAGACAGGTGAACAGGAAGGAGGGGGTGAGCGCTCGCCAGCACATGACAGTGCCCCCTCCACCCAAGAAACGCCTCCTCGCGGTCCCCCAGGCTTCTCCGGATGGGCTCGATGGTAAGCCCAGACCATACCTTTGTCATGGAATCCAGACCAAGGGACCCATGACCGATGCTCTGGGCCATAGCCCTCCCAGTCCACCAGGTACTGGAACCCCTGGCCCTGACGATGAACATCCAGGATCTCCATGATGGTGTTAGTAACGTGCCCGTCAAAGACCCGGGGAGGAGGAGGTGGCTTCGTGGGAGATTAGAGAGAGCTGGAGGAGACAGGCTTGACCTTAGAGAAGTGGAAGGTAGAGTGCACGCGGAGCGCCTGTGGGAGCTGGAGCCGGACAGCAGAGTCGCCGATGTTGCTGGTGACAGGGAAGGGACCCACAAACCGGGGAGCGAGCTTCCGGGACTCAGCCTTGAGCGGGGCCTGATCCGTGGCCACCCAGACCTGCTGTCCAGTCTTGTAATCTGGCCCCGGGATCCTCTTGCGGTCAGCGTAACGCTGATTACGCTCAGTGGAGTGAGGGAGAGCCGCTCTGGTGGATCTCCAGGCCTGGCGGCAGCAATGAATGACTGCCCCCGTGGACAGCACTGCAATCTCTCTCTCCGTCATAGAAAGTGTGTGTGGGGGGGGGGGTTGTAACCCACAGACACCTCAAATGGTTATCGGCCCATGGCTGAAGAGACCATGGAATTCAGCGAATACTCCACCCAGGTCAGATGGGAGCTCCAAGAAGCAGGGTTGTCGGCTGCCACACAATGAAGGGCAGCCTCCAGGGACTGGTGTGCACACTCAGCCTGTCCATTGCTCTGTGGATGATAGCTGGAGATGAGGCTGACGGTGATGCCAAGACAGTGACAGAATGACTCCCAAACCCGTGAGATGAACTGAGGACCCCGGTCAGACACAATGTCCATGGGAATTCCATGCAGCCTGATGATGTGGTAGGATAACAATTCTGCAGTCTTGGAGGCGGATGGCAGCTTGGGAAGGGGAACCAGATGTACAGCCCTAGAGAATCTGTCCACAATGGTCAAAATCACTGTATTACCATGAGAAGGGGGAAGACCAGTGACAAAGTCCATGGCGATGTGGGACCAAGGTCGACTGGGGATGGGGAGGGGGTGAAGAAGGCCAGTGGGAGGGGTAGGAGAGGTTTTGTTCCGGGCACATGTCTGGCAGGCTTTCACGTACTCCTGCACGTCCCACCACAGTGTGGGCCACCAAAACGCTCACCTAATGATGTCAATAGTACGTACAACCCCCGGGTGGCAGGCGAAACGTCCAGTGTGCCCCCACTGGACAACTTCGCTGCGGAGGGCGGCAGGGACGTAAAGGCGATTAGGGGGACATCCCGCTGGTTCTGGCTCTGAGGACGGGGCCTGGTAGGCTCTACTCTCAATCTCCCAGGTAAGGATTCCCAGGATGCACAAAGGCAGAAGAATGAGCTGGGAGTGGGAAGGGGGGTCAGCCAAATCCTGACTGAACTGCCTGGAGAGAGCATCAGGTTTCCCGTTACGGGTGTCGAGCCTATAGGTGACAGTGAAGTTAAAACGCTGGAAAAATATGGCCCAGTGAGCCTGCTTGGACCACAGATACTCCAAGTTCCTGTGGTCGGTCCACACGACTACGGGGTAAGCAGCTCCCTCCAGCGAGTGTCTCCATTCCTCAAATGCCAATTTAATGGCCCACAGCTCGCGATCCCCGACATCGTAATTTCTCTCGGCTGGGGTGAGCCGCCGAGAGAAATACGCACATGGGCGGAGCTTTAAGTCTGGGGGAGAGCGCTGGGACAAAACAGCGCCCACCCCCGTTTCTGAAGCATCCACCTCCAGGGTAAATTGGAGCTGAGGGTCGACCTGAGCCAAGATGGATTTGTCCACGAACAGGCCCTTTAATTTAGCAAATGCCTGCTCAGCTGCCTCGGTCCCTAAAAATGGTACCTAAACAGAGGTCAGCTGCGTTAAAGGCTGTGCTACCCCACTATAGTTGTGGATTAACCTGCGATAGAAATTTGCAAATCCCAAGAAGCGTTGCAGCTCCTTGCGGGAGTGGGGTGTTGGCCAATCCAGCACAGCCTTCACCTTGGCTGGGTCAGCCCTCAGCTCTCCCTCCCCTACAATAAAGCCAAGGAAAGAAGTGGAAGTCATGGAAAATTCACACTTCTCAGCCTTGGCGGAAAGTTGGTTCTCTAAGAGCCGCTGTACCACAGCTCTAACATGAGTCTTGTGCTCCTCCGGCGTGCGAGAAAAAAATCAGGATGTAGTCCAAATAGACGAAAACAAACCGATTTAGCATATCGCAGAGGATGTCGTTGATTAAATGTTGGAAAACAGCGGGGGCGTTCGTTAATCCAAAAGGCATAACCAAATACTCAAATTGCCCCAAGTGTGTTTTAAACGCTGTTTTCCACTGGTCCCCCTTGCATATTCTAACTAGATGGTATGTATTGCGTAGGTCGAGCTTGGAGAATACACGTGAACGCTGCAGGAGCACGAAAGCGGAGTTCATCGGGGCAAAGGGTATTTATCTTTGACTATGATGGCATTAAGTTCAGGGTAGTCAATGCACGGACGCAGAGACCTGTCCTACTTGCCCACAAAGAAAAACCCCACTCCCAGGGGAGCCGAGGATGGTTGAATGAGACCGGTGCGAGAGGAGGCACTGTGCTCCCGGACAAGTTTGCAGAACCAATTATCCAGCCCGACCACCTGATCTATCAGACCGTCCAAGGTGGCAGGAACAGCATGAACCACCAGGTCGTCGTGGAGCCGAGGATTCAGTCCATGGGGGAACCCGCTGAACAGTGCAACCTCATTCCACCCCGAATCAGCTCCCTTGACTCGAAACTCCACCAAGCAGTCGGCCACAGACCGGCTGCCCTGGCGGAGCGACATCAGGCGAGTCGTGATATTCCCTTCACTCTCGGAGCGGTCAAAGGTGCAGGAAAATTTGGACACAAATTGGTCAAACGTGGGTGGCGAACCTCTCTGACTATCGATAACAGCCCACGTCCAACTAAGAGTGCAGCCCTGAAGCAGAAGAGTAAACTGGTGGATTTTGGAAAAATCATCTGGATCCTCCCCCTCCCCACCTGCTCGAAAAAAAGCCGAATCTGACACAAAAAGTCCTTGCATTTCCCCACCTCCCCCGCATGTGGAGCAGGTGTGGAAATGGCAAGGGTTTGGCGAATGATAGTAGATGGTGGGTGAGCAGGTGGAGGTGGAGTGGCCGGAACAGCCACACGGCCCAATTGATCAGAAATGACACTCAGCTGCTGCGTAATTGCCTACAGTAGCTGAGTGTGCTCAGCCACCTGCCTCTCTGTAACATCGAGGCGGTGGAGCACAGAGTGCTCTGTTGATGATGCACTTGCCAGATTGTGACCCTGGCTGGCTCGTTCTGTCATATTGACTGGACAAGCAACCTGAGTGCAAAGTGCAATCACCAAAAGAACACACAGAGAACGTTTGACCTGTTATTAGAATTTTCAGAATCCCACACATGTGGAAAAAGTCAGTCACTCACCAGAAAAGCAGGAGCCCTGCGGAGGATAGATGAGACTGATTAGAGAGGAATGGAGAAATAATGGGAATCAAATTATACCACTTACGTGGGAGGTGAGGAGTGACCGGCACAGAACCCATCGAAGGAGAGGAGCTAGCAGGTAAGAACTGCTGGTTGGGTTTGGTTTGTGGGGTCTGACCGGGTGGAGAGGATGAGCAGCGTAGAGGTGGAGTAACAGGTTGGCGAGCACACCAAATCCTTGGAGATGCACCGCTACGTTTGCAGCAACCTGGAAAAGGTGGAGGAGAATGTGTGTAAGACAAAGTCATAAACAACACAACCACTTACTGAGTGAGCTGTCTGCTGAAGCAGTGTACCCAAAACAGCCAGCGTTGAATCACTGAAGCGCGCTTCCTTATAAATGCTGGCCCAGCAGGAAACAGCAGGTGTGTCTAATGAGGAGACAGGTGAACAGAAAGGAGGGGGCAAGCGCTCGCCAGCACATGACAATTGGGATCTTCAAAAAAAAAAAAAAAAACTGAGGTTGAGGATATTGCACTTGCCTCAGAGTGCTCTTATTAGACAGCATGTCTCTTTCCATTGTTTGGCAGATGATGTGCAGATTTACCTGCCCATAAAAGCAATAATTGTGTTTTTGTTAAGGTTTCATTAGATTGCCTCAGGGATGTCCAGTCATGGATGGAAGTACAGTGGTGTGAAAAAAGTGTTTGCCCCCTTCCTGATTTCTCTCTCTTTTTTTTTTTTTTGTATGTTTGTCACACTTAAATGTTTCAGATCATCAAACAAATTTAAATATTAGACAAAGATAACACAAGTAAATGCAAAATGCAATTTTTAAATGAAGGTGTTTATTATTAAGGGTAAAACAAAATCCAAGCCTACATGGCCCTGTGTGAAAAAGTGATTCCCCCTCCCCCCATGAAAACATAAATTAACTGTGGTTTATCACGTCTTTGGAAAGCTTTCAATTTCTCTAGCCACACCCAGACCTGATTACGGCCACACCTGTTCTCAATCAAGAAATCACTTAAATAGGAGCTGCCTGACATAGTGAAGTAGACCAAAAAATACTCAAAAGCTAGACATCATGCTGCGATCCAAAGAAATTCAGGAACAAATGAGAAACAAAGTAGTTGAGATCAATCAGTCTGGAAAAGGTTATAAAGCTATTTCTAAAGCTTTGGGACTCCAGCAAACCACAGTGAGAGCCATCATCCACAAATGGTGAAAACATGGAACAGTGGTGAACCTTCCCAGGAGTGGCCGGCCGACCAAAATTACCCCAAGAGCGCAACGACGACTCATCCAAGAGGTCACAAAAGATCCCACAACAACATCTAAAGAACTGCAGGCATCATTTGCCTCAGTTAAGGTCAGTGTTCATGACTCCACCATAAAAAAGAGACTGGGCAAAAATGACCTGCATGGCACAGTTCCAACACGAAAACCACTGCTAAGCAAAAAGCTCATAAAGGCTCATCCGAGTTTTGCTAGAAAACATCTTGATGATCCCCAAGACTTTTGGGAAAATACTCTGTGGACAGACGAGACAAAAGTTGAACTTTTTGGAAGATGTGTGTCCCATTACATCTAGCGTAAAAGTAACATGGTATTTCAGAAAAGGAATCAACAGTAAAATATGGTGGTGGTAGTGTGATGGTCTGGGGCTGTTTTGCTGCTTCAGGACCTGGAAGACTTGCTGTGGTAAATGGAACCATGAATTTCACTGTCTACCAAAAAATCCTGAAGGAGAATGTCCGACCATCTGTTCGTGACCTCAAGCTGAAGCACACTTTAGTTCTGCAGCAGGACAATGATCCAGAACACACGAGCAAGTCCACCTCTGAATGGTTTAAGAAAAACAAAATCAAGACTTTGGAGTGGCCTAGTCAAAGTCCTGACCTGAATCTGATTGAGATGCTGTGGCATGACCTTAAAAAGGTGGTTTATGCTTGAAAACCCTCCAGTGTAGCTGCATTACAACAATTCTGTAAAGATGAATGGGCCAAAATTCCTCCACAGCACTGTAAAAGACTCATTGCCAGTTATCGCAAAGGCTTGATTGCAGTTTTTGCTGCTAAGGGTGCCCCAACCAGTTATTAGGTTTAGGGGGCAATCACTTTTTCACACAGGACCATATAGGTTTGGATTTTTTTTCCATTAATATTAAACACCTTCATTTAAAAACTGCACTTTGTGCTTACTTGTGTTATCTTTGTCTTATATTTAAATTTGTTTGATGATCTGAAACATTAAAGTGTGACAAACATACAAAAAATGAGAAATCAGGAAGGGGGCAAACACTTTTTCACACCAGTGTAAACTTCCTTTACCTAAACAAAAATAAAATCAAAATTATTTTATTTGGACAGCCATGTATTTTATCGTGCCACTGGCACTCTACAGTCACACTGTAATTTATTTGCAAGGAACCTTGGTGTAATTTTTGACTGGGAGTTCAAGTTCAACAAGCAGTTCAGAATTCAGGGCCAGTTTCTTTTAGCTTAGACTTCTCTCAAAGATAAAAGATTACCTATCAAGAACTGACGTTCAGATACTTATTCATATCTTCATTACATCACGTTTAGACTACTGCAATTCTGTCATGAATGGGGTTGATGTTTCAACCCTGTTCCATGATCTGTGGCTGGAGTTCCTGTTTGATTGGTAATTGTTCCCAGCTGGCAGGTTGTTGGAGCCTCTGAGCTGGGCTCCCTGTCAGTCTACAGCCATGCCTCTCCCTCTCCCGGCATCCACCTGTTGCCTATTATTATTATTTATCCTCTTCTCTGTTCCCTACTCACTTGCACTCAGGCACGCATACACACACACACATTCATCCTGACATACAAACACACACACTTACATGCACATACACATCTATTCATTCTCGTTCATGCAGTAGCTGCTGCCACACCTGCATCCACTTGTCACTCATTGGTACTGGAGTTTTTGCTTCAGTAACCACCCGAGCCACACTCCGCTTGGCCTGCTGGTACACCTCAGCTGGGGAGTTCCACAAGCAAGCCAAGCTTGATAGGACTCCTTCTTCAGCTTAATGGCCCCCACATCACTGGTGTCCACAACTTGGCTCGGGGGTTGCTACCACGAGATGCACCGATGACCTTGCGGCCGCAGATCTGGGAAGCCACTTCAGCAATGGAGGTGGAGAACATAGCCCATTCAGACTCCATGTCTCCAGACTCCCTTGGAATGTGGTCAAAGTTCTTCCAGAGGTGCGAGTTGAAAACCTCCCGGACAGGGGCCTAAGCCAGACGTTCCCAGCACACCCTCAGTATACGTTTGGGTCTTCAAGGTCTGAATGGCATCCTCCCTTGCAATCGGATCTAACTCACCACCATGTGGTGATCATTTGACAGCTCTGCACCTCTCTTTACCCAAGTGTCCAAGACATACGGTTGCAGGTCTGATGACACGATAACAAAATCGATCATCGACCTGCGACCTAGGGTATCCTGCTGCCAAGTGAACATATGGACACCCTTATGCTTGAACATGGTGTTTGTTATGGACAAACTGGTTAGCACAGAAGTCCAATAACTGAACACCACTCAGGTTCAGATTGGGCAGGCCTTTCCTCCCAATCACCCCCCCTCCAGTTTTCACGGTCATTGCCCATGTGTGCATTGAAGTCCCCCAGTATGACAATAGAGTCTCCAAGAGGAGCACCCTCCAGCACCCCAGTCAGAGACTCCAAAAAGGGTGGGTACTCTGAACTATCATTTGGTGTGTAGGCACAAATGATGGTCAGGACCCATTTCCCAACCCGTGCAGGTGCAGGGAAACAACCCTTTCACCCACCATGGAAAACTCCAATATAGAAGCCACAAACTGGGGGGATACAATAATACCCACCCCTGCTCGCTGCCTCGCACCCAGGGCAACTCCAGAGTAGGCCAAGCTCCAGCCCCTCTCCAAGAAACTGGTACTTGAACCGGAGCTGTGTGTCGAGGTGAGGCCGACTATATCTAGCCGGTATCTCTCAACCTCATGCGCTCTGCTGTAATTATTTCTAATTGGCTTAATTTGTATCAAATGAGCTTTAAAGTTATATTTTTTAGAAAGTTCTTTGGAATTCTTTTTGTTTTATTTGAAAATAAATAAAGAAGAATATCAGATAACCAATCCATTAGTTGTCAAATTGAGAGTCTGAAGAACAGGTGAAGGATACATATTTATATTATGTTAATAGATCTGAATAAGGAGCATTATAAGGAAGCATAAAAAGGATGAAAAGTAGCTTCTTCTAAATAAAACTTTTGTCTAATTTATTAAAATATCAGGAACTAAAGCTGTGTGATCACTGTTGAAAGTAGGAGATGGATGATATTTTTCAGATTTAAAAAATCTTCCATGGGTAATCCCTTTTTCTTTTATGCTGTGTGTGTTTCTGTCATTCTGGTCGTCTACTGTCATGCTGCTGTTACACTGTAATTTCCCAGTTTGGGATCAGTAATCTATCTATCTATCTATCTATCTATCTATCTATCTATCTATCTATCTAAGTTATGAATGTGGTAATAAAAAACTTTGCAAAAAATTATGATCAGATATTCAGAAATTTATTTTTCAGCACCAAACAATTTGTAATATATTTCTAATAATTTTATTTCATGAATGAAGCTATATATAAAGCTTTACAGTTTTTTCCACTGCTGTAGTAGGAATTCATTAATGCCACATAATATTCAGAGCTATGTATATAAAAATCTTTATAAGCAGCATAATCTTTATTTTAAAGGTCAAGTTGCCGTTGCGGCTCTCAGCCACTTCTATTTTAGTCATCATCATTATCATAGCAGTCTGTCGGGGGCGACAATGACTCAGAGACCGGCAAAACAGCTCTTCGGCTGGCGAAGGTTGCAGACCTCTGCCTTAAGGTGAATAGACAACCTTTTGCCAGAAAAAAGTATAGGAGAAAAGAGGAAATTTATGAGAAAAGTCTCAAATTTATGAGAAAAAAATTGGAACGTTTCATGAAAAAGTATAACATATGAGTGGAAAAAGTCAAATATTTTCTAGAAAGAAGCTGTAAATTCGTGGACAGAATGTTAAATTAAAAACACACAAAAGAGCTGCAGTTTGAAAGGATAGGGGTGGGGGAGAATTTCAAATGAACACAGCCACAGGCAGACCTTCATTTCTTGCTGTCACCATCCCTTCATTCAGCAGTCCAAATCAATCCTACTGGAAAATCCGCATCTTCTTATCAGTAGACTGCACCTTCTCCCTTGCCAGGTTAGAGTAAGCTACACTTCAGCATTGTTCTTTCCTCTGAAGGTCTTGGTCAACAAAACTGGCTCCTGTCCTGAGTTCTGTCTCTGCTGCATACACCCACATCTTTTCCTTATTGCACCACTGCTCTGTGGACATCCGTGAGTTTACTGTGGATATCCGTGAGTTAATTCAGTTCAATTCAATTCAACTTCATATTTATATAGAGCCATGTCACAATAACGGTCATCTCATGATACAATGCCTGCGATGACTGCGTGTGAGTTAATGATAGGGTGTGGTGTGCTGTGTTCATAGTGTCTCTGCAGGCTGGATAACTGTTACCTTCTAGCTGACTAAATCACAAACCTGTCCTTAGTTCATCTGCTTTGTGAGAAATGGCCATAGAGTAAGTGGTGAAAACAATATATTAAGAGCACTTTTAAATGTGGAGATGCTTCATAAATAACTTTTGTTTTTACTCGAACTTTCTCCCAAATTTAGTGGAAAAATCTTAGAAAACATCATAATTCTGAGAATTTCTTAGCACTTGTGCATGTCCATAGAGGCCCTGAAAAACAACACAAAATGGAGCAGCAGATATCAGATTACTCAACACAGTTATTGGTTATTACCTCCGCCAGACCGCAGGCCAGGAGGTAATGTTTTTGCCGGGGTTTGTGTGTCTGTTTGTCTGTCTGTTTGTCTGTCTGTCTGTTGGTTAGCAAGATAACTCAAAAAGTGTTGGACGGATTTCGATGAAACTTTCAGGCGTTGTTGGAAATGGTACAAGGAAGAACTGATTAAATTTTGGGGATGATCTGGATCACCGTCTGGATCCAGGAATTTTTTAAATGATTCTTTAACATTGTGACATAGGGCCATTTTCAACATGTGTGCAGGCGCAATGGAGGGCGCTGGTCGTCGTGTCTGACGAACATGAACTCCGCGTTCTTCAAAGTTTTAGGCACAAAAGCACATGGAAAACAGTGGTGGGCCGGGTCCGGCAGCGTGCCTGTGTTTGTGCTACGCTGCAAAAGCTGAGGCGGGCAGTTGTCCAGCGCCGGATTATTTGGCAGAAATTCCCCGGGCAGCCATAGTGGCTGCGTAAAAACAAGCTCTCTGCCGGGGAAGCTTCCAAATCCTCTTTTGCCGCGGAGCGCAACCCCAATAAAACCCACGGCAACCAGTCTACCCAATTTGCATCCATCAGTGAACCCCTGAGTGCTGCTTTCAGTGATCTATGAAAACGCTCGCATAACCCATTGGCCTGTGGGTTGTACGCAGTTGTGCGATGAATTGCAACGCCCGCAGCCTGGGAGTTTGGAGATGGAGGAGATGGACACAACAGCAGCACTTGAGTTTATTACCACTGCCAAAGAGGTAATGCTTTTACTGGCATTTGTCTGTTTGTCTGTCTGTCTGTCTGTTACCAACATAACTCAAAAAGTTATGAACGGATTTTGATGAAATTTTCAGGAAACATGTGTAATGGCACAGGGAACAGACGATTAGATTTTGGTGATGATCTGAAGTGCATACCTCCACCAAGGGCTTTGTTTGTATTTGTGCAGCAGGATTACACAAAAACTATTGGATGGATTTGGATGACATTTTCACCAGAGGTGGTTCTTGGCCTACAGAGGAACCCATTACATTTTGGGGATGATCATGGGAATGCATACCTCAGCCAAGGCTCTTCTCACAGTCTGTCAGCCACAAAACTCCAAAACTAATGGACAGACTTCGATGCAATTTTCACCACAAGTGGCGATAGGCCTACACACAAGCCCATTACATTTTGGAGGTGATCCATGAGAAACGGAAGGAGCCTTGGTGGAGGTATGCGCTCTATGAGTGGTTTTCTAGTTACCTCCGCCAGGAGGTAATGTTTTTGCCGGGGTTTGTCTGTTTGTTTGTTTGCCTGTCTGTTGGTTAGCAAGATAACTCAAAAAGTTTTGGACGGATTTTGATGAAACTTTCAGGCGTTGTTGGAAATGGTACAAGGAAGAAATGATTAAATTTTGGTGATGATCTGGTGGCCGCCATTACGGAAAATGCCATTTTCGTGAATAATCAGCGAACCACTAATCCTATCATTGTCAATCCAATTGCTAGTCATATGTTTTCATGGTCAAGGAATCTCAAAACGTACACACAAACACTGTATGGGGGGAACTGTGACCGCCATTACGGAAAATGCCATTTTCGTGAATAACTACTGAACCACTAATCCTATCATTGTCAATCCAATTGCTAGTCATATGTTTTCGTGGTCAAGGAATCTGAAAACGTACACAAAAACACTGTATGGGTGGGAACTGTGGCACTTGGCGGAGGTCTGCGCTCTCCGAGTGCTTTTCTAGTTGGTTATTGTTTCCAAGGTTGTCATAGCCAGGAGCGGCACTGGGGTTAAGCTCCCAGTGCTCATAAAATGCTCCTTATGGCGTACATCTCGAAAAGCCTCTGACAACTAAGTCCAACTCCTAGCCTGCCCATGTGGTTTAGTATCTAAGCCCGGCGGAACTGCTTTTACTAATAGGAGAAGGGGCGAAGGTGGATCTCTGGCGCCTTAAAACCAGATGCTTCGGGTAGATGGTGGCTCGTCAACCTGGGAAGGTAGCCCATCTAGGGGAAGGTAAACCCTGATTTCAAGCCTCCACTGCCTTGCGGCACACCCGGTCATGGGAAAGGCTTCGGGAGTCAACCCTGAGGAAAAATCCGGAGTCGGAGCCCCTAAGGCAGTTCTCTGTTGTTCTCAACATTGTTCTGGCAGCTCCTGCGACGGCGCTGGTGCCAAACTGTAGCAGCCCTGCTGTTCCTTTGGATTTATCAGTGACGTGGAGAGGGGGGACATGCTGCATGGGCAACATCTTGTTCTCCATATCTTCCTGCCCAGGCTTGAATCCTACCAACGCCCAATGCTGGAAGGTAGAACACCGGATCACTGGAGAGGACACTCCAGCTTCGCCTTTGGCGTAGACAAAACACGGGGAATGACAGTTACCGGTTATAAGCCACCGCTCAATTGGCATAGAGCGCGGCGCCAGGGGTTGTTCCCGACGGTGGGAGGGATCATCGGATCTCACTGGACAGCTACCGCCCGCCTCAAGCTGGGCAGCCCCCAGCCAATAAGGTGTTGTCCCGCCACAGCTTGCTTTCCTCATTGGGTGCATGGGGATGAGGAGAAGTCCGAACAGCAGGCTGAGAACCTTCGCACCAGGCAAGACAAAAAAACAAAAGAGACCAACTCTAAAACTGGGAACTTGGAACGTCCGCACTATGATGACAGGACTCGCTGCTAACCTCAAGGACATCAACAACACCAGGAAGACTGCCATCATCAATAATGAGCTGAAGAGACTGGAAGTGGATATCGCCACTCTCCAGGAAACACGGTTGGCTGACGCAGGCACACTGAGAGAGAAGGACTACACGTTCTACTGGCAGGGAAAGGGCAGTGACAAACACAGGGAACACAGAGTGGGCTTCGCAGTGAAGAACACCTTGCTGAAGATGGTGGAACCGGGCAGCAATGGCTCTGCACGACTCCTCACCCTCCACCTCAACACCACTCAAGGCCCAGTCACCCTCGTCAGTGTGTATGCCCCAACACTGACAGCCACACCAGAGGCAAAAGACGAGTTCTACGAGAATCTCACAACAACCGTCAGGATCATCCCCGACTCTGAACAACTCATTCTCCTTGGAGACTTCAATGCCAGAGTGGGTGCTGACCACGACTCCTGGCCCTCCTGTCTTGGACCATTTGGCGTGGGCAGAATGAACGACAACGGACAGCGGCTGCTCGAGTTCTGCACATATCATGATCTGTGCATCACAAACTCGTTCTTCAAGACCAAGCCCCAACACAAGGTTTCCTGGCGACATCCACGCTCAAAGCACTGGCACCAGCTGGACTTGATCCTGACCAGGCGCACCTCACTGAAGAACGTGCTAATCACCCATTTGTTCCAGAGTGCAGATTGCGACACAGACCATTCATTGGTGTGTTGCAAGATCAAGCTGCAGATGAAGAAATTCCATCGTGCTAGACAGCCTGGAAAGGCACGGATTGACACCAGCAAGATGGCCCAACCAGAACTTGTTGAGCAGTTTGCTTCCACCTTTGAGAAGGAACTTGGTGTACCACAAGAAGGAGAATCTGCAAAGCAGAAGTGGGAAGAGCTGCGAAACACCATCCACCGCACAGCCTTGGCTACCTTTGGGAGGAAGACCTCGAAGTCACAGGACTGGTTTGATGCCAAGTTGACCGAGATGACCCCGTTATTGAAGCCAAGCGCTCAGCACTTGCTGAGTACAAGAAGTACCCAAACGAGAAGAATCTCCAGATTCTCAGGACTGCGAGAAGCAAAGTTCAGCAGACTGCTCAGCGCTGTGCCAACGAGTACTGGACTCAGCTCAGCCAAGACATTCAAACCGCTGCCATAACAGGGAACATCCGTGGTATGTACGATGGCATCAAGAAAGCACTTGGTCCAGTTCAGAGCAAGACGGCCCCCCTCAAATCCTCCACTGGGGAGGTGACCTGCCATCCATGATGACCTGCCATCCATGGGCGAACTTGACGCCGAGCCAACCATCGACGAACTCAGCAAGGCCATTGATAGCTTGGCCGCTGGCAAGGCACCTGGCAATGACGACATACCCCCCGACCTGATCAAGCACTGCAAGACCGCCCTACTGCTGCCATTGCATGACGTCCTCTGCCAGTGCTGGAAGGAAGGTGCCGTACCACAGGACATGAGGGACGCCAAGATCATCACTCTCTACAAAAACAAAGGGGAGAGAAGCGACTGCAACAACTACAGGGGCATCTCCCTCCTCAGCATTGTTGGCAAAGTCTACGCACGAGTTGTTCTCGTTCGTCTACAGAAGCTTGCCGAACGTGTCTACCCTGAGTCTCAGTGTGGCTTCCGCGCTGAGCGATCGACGGTAGACATGATATTCTCCATCCGCCAACTCCAGGAGAAATGCAGAGAACAGAACATGCCCCTGTACATCGCCTTCATCGACCTCACCAAAGCGTTCGATCTGGTCAGCAGAGAGGGCCTTTTCAAGATCCTGCCAAAGATAGGATGTCCACCAAAGTTGCAAAGCCTCATCGAATCGTTTCACACCAACATGCAGGGGATAGTGCAGCACGACGGCAATGTCTCAGAGCCATTCAACATACGCAGCGGAGTGAAACAGGGCTGTGTACTTGCGCCAACCCTTTTTGGGATTTTCTTTGCTATGCTCCTGATGGCATGCCTTCAGCACAGCAACAGAGGGAATCTACCTGCACACAAGATCTGACGGCGGGCTTTTCAACCTCGCCCGCCTGAAAGCCAGAACCAAAGTACGCGAGGCTCTAATCAGAGACATGCTGTTCGCAGACGACGCTGCAGTTGCAACCCACACACAGCAGTAGCTTCAGACCCTGATGGACCGCTTCTCCCAGGCATGCAAGGACTTCAGGCTTACCATCAGCCTGAAGAAGACTAACGTCTTGGCGCAAGGCATGGAAGCACCACCAACGACTACGAGCTGGAGGTCATGAATCAGTTCACGTACCTGGGGTCCACGATCAGCAACAACCTCTCCCTTGATACAGAGATCAACAAGAGGATTGGAAAATCAGCCTTCACACTCGCTCGCCTCACCACACGAGTGTGGGAGAATCCCAAACTCTCTGTGAAGATGAAGATGGCAGTGTACAACACCTGCGTCATCAGCACACTGCTCTATGGGAGTGAGACGTGGACAACATACGCCCGGCAGGAAAAGAGACCGAACTCCTTCCACTTGCGCTGCATTCGCCACATCCTGGACATATCCTGGCAGGACAAAGTGCCCAACACAGAAGTTCTATTCTGCGCTGGCCTTCCCTCCATGTTCACTCTACTCAGGCAGCGCAGGCTCCGCTGGCTAGGCCATGTTCACCGTATGGAGGATGGCAGAATCCCCAAAGACGTCCTCTACGGATAACTGGCGACTGGCAGGAGAGACGCTGGCCGCCCACAGCTGCGCTTTAGAGACGTCTGCAAGAGGGACATGAAAACCCTGGAAATGAACACAGAGCGCTGGGAGGACCTTGCAACGGACTGCTCCAAATGGAGAGGCACCCTGACCAGACAGCTCAAGGCGGGTGAAGAGAGACTGACTGCTGCAGCAGATGAACAAAAGGACCCGCAGGAAGAACCGCCACAGACCCAGCAGCATGGAGACCACCCACAAGTGTGATCTGTGTGACAGGGACTGCCATTCGCGCATCGGCCTGTTCAGCCACAGGCGGTGCTGTTCCAGCAGAGTAGACGTTTAGGATTCTCTTCCATGGTCATCATAGACTGACGGAGGCCGACAACACAGTTATTGTAGAGAGAAATGGTGTAAAGTCCACTCACCATAAAAGTTTTTTTTTCTTTTATTAGTAAACCAGTGCATTGCCCGTAGAAGGCAAGTATTCTTGTCTGAAAACAGGTAGCCCAATTAGACTTTACAGGCCCAAATGTATGCTGTGTTTGAAAGTGGAATACAAAGAGGTGCAGCCTATATGTAGGCAGTTATACATGCAACATACAGTTAGACATGTTAGACTTTGACAAATATGAAAGGGACTGAACACTAAGATTTATTTGATTGTGTGAATATTAATGACAGAATTTTTGAAAATGAATGGGACATCCAATATTAGTGACTGTTTAAGAATCCTTTCTTATTTGTTTGTCACACTTATTTGTCTTATCTTTTATGACTTATATTCATAAGTGTTATAACTTCACTTTGGGGAATGGGAGTTCTTCAGTCACCATTATTTCAGTTTATATGTGCAGTTTATAGTCTATTGTCAATAGACTCATGCAGTACTATAACAGGAGACATTTACAAATAACCCATACTAACCCATTACATTTTGGAGGTGATCCATGAGGGACGGAAGGAGCCTTGCTGGAGGTATGCACTCTCTGAGTGCTTTTCTAGTTTAGCAATATTATTAGTACAAAACATCAAACGTTATTATGCACAGCAGAGCACACCAGCACCGGGAGGAGCGCCATGTTGAACCCGCAGTGCCATAAAGGACAGCGGTGGCACATGGGTGAAGCACGGGTGAAGCAGCAGCTGAGACTCCCGTTAACTAGGCAAGCTGGGCTTTACTCCCTGAGAAGGACTGTGGTAGGATGGTCCGGTTGCTGCCCCCCCCCCCCGCTCCTCGGGTTCTCCACATATGCTGAATTATCCTTTAGAGCTACGCAATCACGGCAACATTATAGTCTAATTTTTTAAGCATTGAATATTCAGTATTCTCTTTTTCTGGTCAAATTTGTCGCTTTTCACTTCCTTGTGTTTATGGAGCGCTCTGGTGACAGGTCGTGATGCCGCTTATTATCCAATCAGTACAGAGTCAATCTGAAACCCCGCCCACACTTTTAGAAGCCAGAGCATGAAGAAATTAAGCATTGGCTTAACTTTTATTGATAAAAAATTATATATTTTGACTGAACAACTCCATACTCGGGGATGCACACCCTCGTACCCTCAGAAAAGCACTTATAAAACCTGAGGTCAGTCTGACGAACAGTTTGGGAGATAGCTGAGGAATACACAGACAGACACACAGACAGAGATCTGTTGCATTTATAGATAGATATATGAGTGCCCACTGATTTTTGTTTAAATTGAAAATTTGACAAAAATAATACTACATGACTACATTAAACAGTGATTTGAAAAAAAAATTGTGCTGAAGCCACATACAGTGATTACAGAAAAGAATCACCCCCTAATAATCACATTTTGTTGCATTGCAGCCTGTAATGAAGGACATATTTTTTAATGCACCTCAGTGCATTTTATAACATCCAGATGAAATATAAAACAATAAAAGGACAAAAAAAAAACAACAATCACTGAGTTGGATAAAGGACCACCCCTTTGTGTCAATAATTTGTTGAACCACCTTTTGCTTTAATTACAGCCTTTAGTTGTTTGGGATGTCTCCACCAACTTTGCAGATCCATACAATATTTTCCAATTCTTCTTTGCAGAACTGCCAAGTTCACTTACAATAAATTTAATAGTGTTTGTTGGTGAACTACAGTCAAGTTATTACACAGATTTTCAATAGGGTTTAAGTCTAGGCCATGCAAGGACGTTAATCTTTTTCTCCTCCAACCACTGTGTGTGCTCAGTTTTGCTGTGTTCTTTGGGTCATTATCATTTTGGAATGTGAACCTTTTTCCCCACAATTTTTAATATTTTTTATTGTGAATGCGGGACTTTAAAGGGAGACAATAACCTATTAACTCACGGATACCCACAGTAAACTCACGAATATCCACAGAGCAGTGGCGCAATAAGGAAAAGATGTGGGTGTATGCATCAGAGACAGAACTCAGGACAGGAGCCAGTTTTGTTGACCAAGACCTTCAGAGGAAAGCACAATGCTGAAGTGTAGCTTACTCTAACCTGGCAAGGGAGAAGGTGCAGTCTACTCCTAAGATGTGGATTTTCCAGTAGGATTGATATGGACTGCTGAACGAAGGGATGGTGACAGCAAGAAATGAAGGTCTGCCTGTGGCTGTGTTTATTTGAAATTCTCCCTCATCCCCACCCTTTTAAACTGCAAATTTGCTTGAGAGAGAAAAGCTGATCATCTCTCAGAAATGATCAAAACAGTCAAAACAACTCGGAGAAGCAGGGCCCCGATCTCATTCCAAAGAAAAACTGGTCAAAAGACATGGAGAAATGGGCTAGCATCACCTATCCAGACATCTTTAATTTATTACTGTACAGTATCAGCGCTTACACTCTGAAACACCTAAGATCCTACGAAGGTCTAGAAGCTTACAGACAGTTTGTAAGCAGCTGTGTCTGAGACATGGCAGTGTGTGAAATCAACAACCTTTGTGTGCCAGTCGCCAAGGTTAACAAAACATTTGATTTTTTTTGGGGGGGGGGATGTGGTGGTGGATTGTTCACTTGCAAATATTTTGTAAAGCTTTACACAAAATATTTAAAGGCTATAAAACTGGGGCCTAGGCACCTGCTGTGTTTTTTTTTATGTTAAACATGTAAAAACTGAGAAAAATGTAAAATTAAAATTAGACTCATGCTCCTGTGCTAGTCAATAATGAAATGTGGAAGGACAGATGGTTGTGGATTTTGCTTAAAGGATGGAAATGGCTGTGGTGAACACATACTTTAAGAGAAGAGAGGAACAATGGGTGACTTACAAGAGTAGAGGAAGGCGCACACAGGTGGACTACATTCTATGCAGAAAGAGAAATCTGAAAGAGATAGGAGACTGCATGGTGGTGGCAGGGGAGAATGTAGCTAGACAGCATCCGATGGTAGTCTGTGGGATGACTTTGGAAAACAAGAAGAAGAAGAGAGTGAAGGCAGAGCCAAAGATTAAGAGGGGAAGTTACAGAAAGAAGAAGGTCGCACAGAGCTCAGGGAGGAGTTGATACAGGCTCTGGGTGGTAGGGAAGAATTACCAGATGGCTGGGAAAGTACAGCAAAAGTACTGAGGGAAACAGGTAGAAAGGTATATGGTGTATCCAGTGGACAGAGGAAGTGTCATGGGTAGCGAGAGCACGCCCCTCCCCTCCGGTCTCACCTTTGCAAACTCATCATGGCACCTGAGGCAGAGGACACACCTGCGCCCGCTCATCAGCCAGCGTACATAAGGAGGCTTCCTCCACGCAGTCAATGCTGGCTCGGCTGGGTATACTGCCCATTCTCAGGCAAGCAATTTAAAGCCATAATGTTAACAGTACACGTTGTTAACCTTACTTCCTTCTCCTTCTTTCAGGTTGCTGCCACCGTGTAGGTGTGTCCCCGGGACTGCGCGCACTCCCCTGCCTCACCACACTGATCCTCCAGCAATCAACTCCACCCGGCCAGGCACCATCAGCTCACCATTCCCCCCTTACCCTACTGACTCGTCTATTCCCCGCTGGGTCCTGCCGGTCCTCTCTGGATTTCTCAAGTAAGTGGTAATTTGGCTCACCCATTTCCCCTTACTCCACTCCTCAGCTCACTGCTCTCATCTTCTCTCCACAGGTCCTTTCCTCTGGCGAGTGACTGTTTCTGTAGCTGTGCGCTTTGGATTTTGATATTAATAAAATTGTCAAACGTGCCCCTCTGTGTGGTTCCTTCCTGTGTTTGGCATCGTGCACGTGAGCTGTCAAAACTTAATACATCGTGACAGTAAAGAAGACAAGGAGACTTGGTGGTGGAATGAGGAGGTACAGGAAAGTATTCAAAGGAAGAGGTTAGCAAAGAAAAAGTGGGATAGTCAGGGAGATGAAGAAAGTAGACAGGAGTATTTGGATTCTAGGCAAATGGCAAAGAGAGAGGTGGCAAAGGCAAAGGAAAAGGTGGAGCTGGAAAAGATGCGCAGCAGGTTAGGCTGATTAAGGACAGAAATGGCAATGTACTAACAAATGATGAGTGTGTTGAGAAGGTGGAAGGAGTACTTTGAAGAGCTGACGAACAAAGAAAATTAGAGAGAGAGAGAGCAAGAGAGAGGAGGATGGATGAAGGAAAGATGGTGAACAAGGAAGTCCCGAGGATTAGCAAAGCGGAAGTGAGGGCAGCTTTGAAGAGGATGAAGAATGGAAAGGCGGCTGGTCCAGATGACCTACCTGTGGAGGTATGGAGATGTTTAGGAGAGATGGCAGTAGACTTTTTAACCAGATTGTTTAACACAATCTTGGAGAGTGAGAGGATGCCTGAGGAATGGAGAAGTGTTTTAGTACCAATTTTTAAGAACAAAAGTGATGCTCGGAGCTGTAGTAACTACAGAGGCATAAAGTTGATCAATCACACTATGAAGATATGGGAAAGCGTTGTTGAAGCCAGGTTAAGAGGACAGGTGACAATCAGTGAGCACAGTACAGTTTCATACCAAGAAAGAGTACTACAAATGCATTGTTTGCTCTAAGAGTACTGATGGAGAAGTACAGAGAAGGTCAGAAGGAGATGCTCTTTGTGGATCTAGAGAAACCATATAATAGAGTGCCAAGAGAGGAAGTCTGGTACTGTATGAGAAAGTAGTAGTAGTAGTAGATTAGTTTATTTGACAGGGACAGTGCAATAAACATAGACAATTAATCAAAGACAATCAATCTGATGTGTTGCACATAGAGTGTATAGCTATTAGCTAATTTGCAACTCTTGTCCCTGGATGGGCTTTAGAAAAAAGAATCAAGATAAAAAATATACACAATAACCACATACATCAATGCAGAAAAATTATAAATACACAATTATAAATATTATAAATACACAAATATAACAGCCTGACTCACATTTAACATAAATATTATAAATATTATAAATACACAAATATAACAGCCTGACTCACATTTAACACATATAACATAACTCACATTTGCCTATTTCAGGCCTTCCTCCCTCCGTCACTCACTATAAACAAACACATTTATTCCTTCCCTTCATTCACTCTCACTTTGCAGACAATTAATTCATACATGAGTACATTCTTGTTTATTTTTCAGCCAGTTTTTAACATTTTTAGTGAATGTTTTAAAGTCCGTTATTATTTTAATTTCATTTGGCATTGTGTTCCAGATGTGACTGCCCTTTATAGAGAAAGCTGTTTGTCCAAATGTGGTTCTGCGGTGGAATATTTTACAGTTATTGTTAACAGAACTCCTGGTGGCTCTGCTGCTGTCCTGTCTTTGGACGAAACCAGCAAGTGGCTCGGGTGCTGATTTATGGAAACATTTGAACGTTAATTTCAGAAGACAGAGGTCAATGAAGCTCTCAAAACTCAATAGGTTGTATTTTTTTAAAACATTACAGTGATGCCACCTAATGGGCTTTTTGTCCAAGATTTTTAGGGTTTGATTATATAATGAACCTATATGTCTTATTGTGGAAGGGGCTGCTTGAGCCCAGACTGTCAAACAGTATGATATATGAGAAAAAACCATAGAATGCATATACAGTGCAGCTGCTTCGTAAGGTATGTAATATCTAATTAATTTAAAGCAGTTCAGATTTTTTTTTACTGTTTTTGAAATTTTCTTTATATGAAGATTAAATTTGAGTTGAGGATCTAGTACAATGCCAAGGTATTTGAATTCTGTAGCTAAACTGATGTCATGATCATGTATATTAACTTTAAAATGTTGCAGGTTACATTTTTTGATTGAAAAGCACATTGAGACTGTTTTCTGAAGGTTCAGCAATAGATGGTTCTTGAGGAGCCACTCTTGGACATCAACCATACTTGTAGACAGTACATCTGCAGCCTGTGCTGGAGTCTTGGCAGCTGTGTAAATAACTGCATCATCTGCATAAAGTTGGCATGTTGCAGCTGAGCAGTGTAACGGCAGGTCATTAATAAAAATGCTGAAAAGTAAAGGACCAAGAATGGACCCTTGTGGGATACCCATGCGGTTGTTTAAAAATGAGGATTTATCCTGGTGAACTTTAACACACTGTTCTCTATTCTGGAGATAAGATGCAAACCATTCTAATGTATTTGGGGAGAAGTTAAAAGATACCATTTTGGATAAAAGCAAACTGTGGTTTACAGTATCGAAAGCCTTTTTGAGATCTAGAAAAACAGCTCCTACCACATTACCCCTGTCCAAGGACTGTTTGACGTTTTCAATAAGGCAACAATTTGCTGTTTCTGTTGAGTATCCTGGTCTAAAACCAAATTGATGTGGATGAAGAAGTTGACTGTCTTGTAAGTAGTCTATCAGCTGTGTAGCTACAACTTTTTCAAGAACCTTAGATAGGACTGGTAAGATAGAGATTGGGCGGTAATTGCATATATCGTCTTTACTGCCTGATTTATGAACTGGTATGACGACAGCTTTTTTCCAGCCAGATGGAAATGTACTAGACCTAATGGAGAGATTAATGAGATGAGTCAGTGGTTTGATTAATATTTTGCTGTGCATTTTGAGAAAGGAGGTGCTCATATTGTAGATATCATTAGTTTTTGAGTTTGACAGTGTTTTAACAATACCAGCAATTAACTTCTCATTTACCTCATCGATGTGAAAAGTGTCTGTTGGAAGTATGGAATTTGTGTTGTTGAGCACATTTGGCAGCACAAAAATTTTTGTTAAGTCTTCCACAGAGCCCACAAAGTGTGAATTAAATTCATTTGCCAAAGTAGCCTTGTCACTGACGGTCTTGCCATTGATTCTAAGTTCCTTTACCCCCTTCTGATCGTTTTTTTTATTAGTTAAGTTATTTAAATGCCTCCATAGGGAACTGTTGTTACCCTTTGCATGATCTATCAGTTTATTGTAATAAGATATTTTTGATTTTCGCAGCTCATGTACCACTTTATTTCTTAAACTTTTGTACACAAGGTGATCATTTTGTAGTTTGGAGGTTAGTGATGTTTTCAGTGCATAGTCTCGCCTCTTCATAAGTTTTCTTATTTCATTATTTAACCATGGTAGGCTAATCTTCTGTTGTCTACTTTTAATTTGCTTTGAAAATTTTTCTATAGACTTTGTGATTGTTGCAGTTATAAAATTACAACAATCATCTACTTCACATGTTGACATGAGCTGCTCCCAATTTTGATTCTCTAAGTAATGTTCAAACTCCTCATTTTTTGATTTGGGGATAATAAAATTTGATTTGTCAATATCGACTCCCCCAAAATACTGTAGTCGCTTTTTAGTAAGTTTCCTGACAGCAAGAACCATGTTATGATCTGAGAGACCAGTTACAAGATTATAGGTTTTGGTTATTCGTTCTGGTTTATTAGTAAATACCATGTCAATAAGTGTTCTGGATTGTTTGGTTATCCTGGTGGGTCCTTTGATCATTTGCTGGTAATTAAATTTAGTCATGAGGCTTTTCAGTTTTTGTTTGTCTTTTTTATCAGACCAGTTGATATTAAAGTCACCATGAATTATTGTTTCTCTGTTCTTCTCAAGTTGTTTAACCAGATCACTTAATTCATTATAAAAGGAAGAGTTGTGTGACGGTGGGTTGTACAATACTGCAATGTTGAAATTCATTACCGGAGAGAGACATACATTAACAGCTAAACATTCAAGTGAAGTATTCAAATCAACCAGTTGACATTTATATTTCTCTTTGATGTAAATTAAAACACCTCCTCCCCTCCCTACCTGCCTGTCTTTTCTAAAACACTGGTAGCCCACAATATCGATCATATTAGTGTCTATGTTACTGTGTAGCCAGCTTTCTGAGAGACAAAGGTAGTCCAGATTTGAGTCCAACAGCAACACCGAAATCTCATCTCTTTTGGGGATTATGCTCCGTATGTTTAAATGACCGCCGAGGATCCCCTTTGGTTTAGCCTTGGTGTCCCAAAGAACTCGTGCATGATTAACAGTTTGGAAAAATAAATGTTGTTTTTGCTTTTGTACAGCTCGGTTTTGTGCTAACCCAGTGGTCTGCTGTTTAATAGTGGCAGGTCCAGGGTTAAGGTGAATATCTCCTGCCAGAAGTAGCAGAACTAACAGAACTTTAATTGTATATCCTCTGCCATATTGTGATTTTTGCTTAACAGCCATGTTTGCCTTAATTTGGAAGTTTTTGCTCAGGGCTTTTAAAGACCACATAGAGTGTAGGGTGAGATGTCCAAGCCCAAATCCATACAGATAAAACTTTTTAACTTCACCTTTGGTTGAGTTTGTCGGAAAATCCTTCTTGTTGCAGGTCCAGACACACAAAGACAAAACGAAGAGGAAGTAGAGAAGTAGAGAAGGCTTATTAGTGGTGCCCATCAGCCCACTTTTTAATCCGGTGGCAGCCATCTTCAGTCTTTCTTGGAAAGAAGGAAAAAGAAAATCTGTGGATAGTAAAATAAATTCTGCTTATATCGCCAGAATCTGATCCGATCGTCCTCGAATCCAGCTGGGCCTCAGCTAGCCAACTAGCCCCTTCCGTTGCTGGTCTCGTTGCTCATAGTCGCCGTAACTGGTCTCCCGTCCCGCTCCTCCAACCGAGTCTCGTCACACACCGCCGCTGCCACAGAGCTCCGCTGAGGTCACGGTAAGTCCTCCGCTAGGCACCGCCACCTACCGTCGTCTGCCTGGGTGAAATCTCTGCTGAGCCCCGTCAACAAATAGCCGCTTGCCTGGTAGTATATCCGCTGGGCCTCGCAGCTGGGCTTCGATTCAGGCTGGTGTAAGGTGGAATGACTGGCGCCAGCATTAAGCTAACTAGCGTTAGCTTAGCAATCGCTTCGGGTAGTCTCGTCGCACACCGCCGCTGCAGTCACGGTAAGTCCTCCGCTGGGCACCGCCGCCTACTGCCGTCTGCCTGGGTGAAATCTCTGCTGAGCCCCATCAAACAAATAGCCGCCTGCCTGGTAGTATCTCCGCTGGGCCTCGCAGCTGGGCTTTGATTCAGGCTGGTGTTAGGTGGAATGGCTGGCGCCAGCATTAAGCTAACTAGCGTTAGCTTAGCAATCGCTTCAGGTAGGGCACATCAGTGAATCACAAGGAAGCGCTGGAATCGCTGGTCAGTTTACTCACAGTGGCCGGATAAAAGCGATCAAAGGGGTAATCCACCGGAGGTATATCCGATCGCTGTAGGTTAGTTATTTAGAGACTGGCGCCAGCATTAAGCTAACTAGTGTTAGCTTAGCAATCGCTTCAGGTAGCATTAAGCTAACTAGTGTTAGCTTAGCAATCGCTTCAGAAAGGCGCAGGAAGTCGCTGGAGAAAGGCGATTAAAGGGCAATCCAACGGAGGTGGCAATTCAGCCCGTGCGTGTTCGCCACGAGCGCCGATCGCTGCAGGCCAGCCACTTTTAATGGCAAAATCAGTGACTTTGTCTCAGCACTGAAAAAGTGTGACCATCCCGGTCGCCATCTTGAGAAGGAAGGAGAAGTCAGGAGTGGCAGAGAAGTATGTGAGGGTGGTGCAGGACATGTGTGGGGGGAGCGAGACAGTGGTGAGGTGTGCTGTAGGAGTGACAGATGGGTTCAAGGTGGGAGTGGGGTTACATCAGGGATTGGCTCTGAGCCCCTTCTTGTTTGCCATAGTGATGGAAAGGCTGACAGATGAGGTCAGGCAGGAGTCTCTCTGGACCATGATGCTTGCAGATGACATTGTGATCTGCAGTGAGAGTAGGGAGCAGGTGGAAGAGAACCTAGAGAGGTGGAGGTATGATCTGGAGAGAAGAGGAATGAAAGTCAGTAGAAGCAAGATAGAATACTTGAGTGTGAATGAGAGGGAGGCAGGTGTAATGGTGAAGATGGAAGGAGTAACGGTAGTGAAAGTAGATGAGTTTAAATACCTGGGGTCAACCATCCAAAGCAACGGAAAATGCACAAGACAGGTGAAGGAGTGCAAGCATAGTGGACTGGGTGGAGACGAGTGTCAGGGGTGATTTGAGACAGAAGGGTAGCAGCAAGAGTGAAAGGGAAGATTTACAAGATGGTAGTGAGACCTCCTATGATGTATGGTTTGGAGATGGTCGTGCTGACAAAAAGAAAGGAGACAGAGCTGGAGGTGGCAGAGTTGAAGATGTTAAGATTTTCATTGGGAGTGACTAGGAGAGACAAGATTAGAAATGAGTATATCAGAGGGACAGCTCAGGCTGAGTGGTCTGGAGACAAAGTAAGAGAGGCAAGGCTGAGATGGTTTGAACATGTGCAGAGGAGGGATAGTGGATATATTGGACAAAGGATGTTGAAGATGTAGCTGCCAGGCAGGAGGAAAAGAGGAAGACCACAGAGAAGATTCATGTAGTAAAGAAGGACATAGAGAGGGTTGGTGTTACAGAGGAAGATGCAAGAGATAGGGTGAAATGGAGGCAGATGATCCACTGTGGGGACCCCTAAAGGGAGCAGTCAAAAGAGGAAGAAGGGGCTCCTGTGCTAGTCAATACCGTTTTACAAACCAGAGTAATATTTATAAAAACAATAAAATATTCTGTTATCATGCATGTTTATCCATATATCAGCCCATACTGTCATGCGGTGATCCTCGCGGATCATCATAAGACACCAAGAGTCCACCAGTGAGTTTTGCGAAGATGGTGATTTATTAACACACAAGACAGGACAAGACTGTGAGCCGTTCTCGGCACAAACACACATAAATCAATACTTGGGCTCGCAGGGCTGCCCCCAGCCACTACGAGCTAAACTGTGACATGACAAGGGATAACGAACCTGACATGAAGGTCAAACGACGCACTGACAAGGAACGTTGACAACGCTTAACAAGGTTTAGACAAAGTCTGATGATCTGACAAGATGTTGACAATACTCCTGCAACATTACTGTCGCTAGTGCCCGCTTTATGAAGGCGAACACTAACGAGCAGTAATGACACACAGCTGACCAGCCTTGACAGGCGGAAGCTCCACCGAGCACCTTCACAATAAGAGCCCGGTGAGGCCAGAATACAACCCACAGCTGTCGAGGCCGGCAGCGAGTTGAACTCAGCCCGAGCGCGATCAGAAACCAGCGCTCAGGTCGTAACAGTACCCTCCCTCCACGGGCGGGCTCAGAACGCCCCAAGGACCACCCTGCCCCCCCCCAACCCCCAGGGTGGGTGGCCGGGGATAGGAGCGGAGGGAGAGAGACCAAACCCAAAGACAAAACAGACCAGAAAAAACAACACACAGGACAATGACAAGAGTAACTACTCAGACAAAATCAAAAAATGCACATGGAGGAAACAAAAAAACAGAACTACTGGGTCAGAAATATTAAACACAAGACTATGACAAAAAACCAAATATCCAAAAATCAGACAAAATACACGGAGAAAAAAAAACAAGGTAACAGTAGAACAAAACACATACTAGGGCAACTGCAAGACATAACCAAAACACAAAATACACAGAACAGCAAGGACAAGAAAAAAAAACAGACAGAACAATCACCGTGACGGATTAACCCAGAAAAACCACTACCCCCCCGAAAGTTTATGCTGACCGGCGGAGACCAAGCGCCACAGGAACAGTTCAGGTGGTCTCCCCGCGTCCAACAGCCGGCGGCTGGTCACAAGAGGCGGAACATGACCAGGCGGCTCACCAGAGTCCAACGCCCAGCACGTCCGCTCCTCCGGTGGTCAAACCAGGTCACCCAAAGACACACACAACACGTCGGGTGGCCGACCTGAGGCGCCGAACCGGTGAAACAGTTCCTCAGGTGGCTGACCCGTGTCCCTCAGCCACCAGTCCCGGAGAAAAACAGCCCGCGGTGGCCTCCCTGACGAGGACAAAACTCGGGAGAGCCGGGGTGAGCGAACAGGAGCCCCCACGGCCCCCGGCGATGATGCACAGGGGCGGTGACTCAGAGGGGACAGATGACCAGGATGAGCCTGTAATCCGTTCGGCGGTGAAAGGTCTGCAGCTCCTCCCCCGTCCTCCTCCCAGACCACGCTGGCTCTGCACCTCCGCTGGACCCCGATTGGGTCCCAGCTGCACCCACGTTGGGCCACGATTGGGCCGGAACTGCACCTGCGGTGGACCCCGATCGAGCCTCCGGTGCACCCCCGTTGGACCCCGATTGGGCCAGATCCGCACCCGCGGTGGATCCCGATTGGGCCTCTGACGCACCCCCATCAGACCCCGATTGGGACAGAACCGCACCTGCAGCAGACCCCGATTGGGCCTCTGGTACACCCACATTGGACCCCGATTGGGCCAGAACCGCACCCGCAGTGGACCCCGATTGGGCCTCTGATGTACCCACGTCGGACCCTGATTGGGCCACAGCAGCCTCCACGACGGACCCCAACTGGGTCGGTGCAGCTCCGCTGACGATCTCCACCCCCGAACCTGGAACCTCTAACCCAGTGACTCCGACTCGTTCCACGCCGGCGACACTGCAACAAGGCTCAGAAACAAGAAAACCGGGATCAGAATCACCGGTAGCAACAGAACCCAGCGAGACGAGCTCGGGCACAGCAGGCGGCTGCTCCTCACTCGCCTCCCTGAGAGGCAGGCAAAAATGCTCCAACACAGGGGACAGAGACAAAAGAGGGAGCACTTGCCTGCACTCGGGTTCTGTTGCCACCCAGGACTCCGACGATCCAGGTTCAGGGCGGTGACTCTCGTCAGCAGGCTCGAACTCAGCTGGGTCGGGCTCCGCAGCTGGCAGGATGTCATTTGCAGCCTGAGGTTCCTCCCACGCTGCTGTCCACGCCGATGACCTGTTAGGCGTGGGGGCAGAGGACCCTCGACCCACTGGCTCGGACCGCTCCGGCGAGGAGACCCGGGGATGCTTCATCGTTGGCACAGGCTCCGGGCTGCAGTCCGCTCTTCTCCTCCGTCCACGACGTGGCTGCAGGGCCGGATCCAGGCTTTCCAGCACTGCAGGCCCCCTCTTCATCCGACGACGTTGGCCTGGCGTCGCGGACCGCTCAACCGGGGGGGGACACAGAGGCAGCGGGTTTAATAATTTTTTCTACAACAGGTGGAGGAAGCTCGGGGGGCTGCGAACCCCGAACTCCGCCCCCAGGAGTCAGACAAGGCAGGTTATAATCAAGATGTAACAAATTATCATGCACTTGCCTTTCTCCCAGGGAAAAGATGGTTCCTGCTGTAGGGGACGTTGTTCCTTCTTCTCCCCGCTGGATGGTGACAGAGGGCCTCCTGGAAGGACGAGGTGGGGCCGCTCGCAGCGGTTCGCTGACGGACTCCGCCGGCAGCAGGTCCAGCCGGGGATTCTGCTGAGGGTGGCCTGGGCCGTTGCACCGACGTCGTCGTCGGCCCCCAGATGGTGCGCACTCCTGGACCAGTTCTGGGACAGGAACGGGACTCCAACGCGGGGAACGAGGATGCCTCCTCCTCTGCTTCCTGCTTTCTTCCTCCTCCATCCCACGAAGTATCTCGCACTGCGTAGCAAGTTCTTCCCTCCTCTAATCACCTCCGGGTGATCATCATAATCGAGGGGAAGAATGTCCAGGAGATCCTCAGCGCAGTCCAGGTGCCAGCGTATGTCGTTGGGAGTGTCGTACAGCGTAGCGGTGAATAGAGTACCGTCCACATACTCCAGAGCCTCCGCTAGCTTTCTGCCCAGGCGCCGACCGCGGCCCCTGGATGACGGCATTCTCCCAGCAATAGACACCCAGACAGGGAAGAACAACAGTCTAATTAAGGCACAAACTCACGGTGAAAAGGCATCTCGGTGTGGCGTCTCCGTTCAGACGTCCTGGCAGGAGTATACTGTCATGCGGTGATCCTCGCGGATCACCATAAGACGCCAAGAGTCCACCAGTGAGTTTTGCGAAGATGGTGATTTATTAACACACAAGACAGGACAAGACTGTGAGCCGTTCGCACAAACACACATAAATCAATACTTGGGCTCGCAGGGCTGCCCCCAGCCACTACGAGCTAAACTGTGACATGACAAGGGATAACGAACCTGACATGAAGGTCAAACGACGCACTGACAAGGAACGTTGACAATGCTTAACGAGGTTTAGACAAAGTCTGACGATCTGACAAGATGTTGACAATACTCCTGCAACATTACTGTCGCTAGTGCCCGCTTTATGAAGGCGAACACTAACGAGCAGTAATGACACACAGCTGACCAGCCTTGACAGGCGGAAGCTCCACCGAGCACCTTCACAATAAGAGCCCAGTGAGGCCAGAATACAACCCACAGCTGTCAAGGCCGGCAGCGAGTTGAACTCAGCCCGAGCGCGATCAGAACCCAGCGCTCGGGTCGTAACACATACATTATTCACAGAGCCTCAACTTAGTTTCTCCTCTTTGTTTTTCTCTGTTTTTGCTCTCAGATTTTTGATGTCATCTAATTTGACTTAGCATTAGCTAAAGGTTAGCTTCAGCACATTCACCTGTCCAGGTGCTTTTGGATGAAGTTAGACATCATTGTCTTGGTGTCTAATCGTTATCCTCATTGTTAACAATAAGCAGTTGATTTGTAGACTCCCAGGCACTTGTAATAATCCTCAAAGCCGACGGGTAATTAGCCAGTGTTCTGACATTTTTGCATACTTACAGTATCAGAACAGCATACCACAGTTTACTACTCTGTCATTTTCTGTCTTGCCTGTGTGGACAACTAATGGTACAGACTGCAGTCAAAGGCAAAAACATGGCAAGGAGGGCTAAACAGTGGTTTTGATCTTCATAATATCCTGTAGTTTGAAAGTGTTACAGTTAAATTGGCTCTGACAGGTCCCTGACAGGTACCATTACATGAACAAGTACGTGTGTTTAGCTCTTAGCTCTTTGAGTGTTTACATGCTGTAGGTTGCAGCTGAGCTGATCAGAAAAGAGAGCAGGTGAATCTGTGAAAATGTTCACAAAGCATCACAGACTCTTCAACAATATTATTCGTCAATTATTTCTACAAACCTATTACAAAATAGTCAGAGCACACCTGCAAGTTGGGATACAAGGAAAGCGCCAAGTCTGACCACACACCAAAGTGAATCGCTTCTCCTCTGAAACTCAGTGGAGCAGCCACACCAAGACACTGGCACACACCTGTCGGGGGGGGGGGGGGCAGGAAACTGACAATATGAGGAGATTTGTTTAACCCCTTGCACTCTGGTCAATTCCCCTAAAAACGCCTAAAAATAACGTACCCAAAGTAAATCAAAAGCTGTTCTTCAACCCTTTGCAGCATCTTCATGGGGTTGGGCTCATTTAAAAGAAAACACTTTGAATTTTTTGGCAAAATAGTCATAATCTCTCTAAGTGCTCCTGCCACTGAGTAACAGTCATCTAAACATACTGAACTTGAAGAAAATAAATTTCGCCTGGGTGTTTTTTTGGATACAAATGCTTGCAAATAACAGACAGCTGTCAGATCCGGGCTGGAAAATGCAACAGAAATGTAGAACCGAGTGTTATCCAGCTGAGGTCAAAATTTTGTAACAATACCACAAAAAATGAATATATTACACAGCTTTTTTGTCAGGTTGTTCAAAGGCGTTTTTGAACTGTGCCAAATTGTGCCAAATGGCACAGTTTGGAAAAGCGTCTGTAACTTTTGAATGATTCAATATAGAAGCTTCATCTTGGGCTCTAATGAAAGGTGACACTCAGGGCTGTGTGTGTGTGTGGGGGGGGGGTTGTTTATTCATTCATGAATGAATGAATGAACAAACAAGCCCCCACACACAAAGAAGCATGCCACGTAAAAAATGTGTGGCTTTTTTTTACAAGAAAAAATAACCTACAGTGCAATAAAAATTATACTAAAATATCTGTAATGTAGAAGATAACAACTCCCACCCCCCACCCCCCACCCCCGCTACAGAGGACGGACATCGCCCATCGCTACATAACAGGCCGCGGTGACGGTGCGCCGCGGTCTACTACGCACAGTTGTACTAAAATATCTGCAATATATCTGCAATCCGCTACAGAAGAGTAGCGGGGGGGGGGGGGCGTTCACGGTCCGGACGCGGCGCATGGGTCGGTCCGTCATGTGGCGATGACGCACAGTTGTAATTTACCGATCAGTCAAAAGTCATTTTGATTACAATTTTCAGGGATAAAGAATAATTTAGCTTATAACACTTACCTGTCCACAACAGCAGTGTGGACAGGTAAGTGTGGACAGTGAACTTCTCTTCCTCATTGTCAGACGAACATGACGCTGGTCCGCTTGTTACGACTCGAGGTTCTGATCACACGACCCGGTCAAACCATGATTCCATTATTGTGGTTTTGCGCTTCCATGATTACGGTTTTGGCGAACAATTTTTCAAAACAAATAAGAACAGTAGTAAGAAAAAAAGACTGGCGAACACGTGTGTGTCACCCAGCAGCTTACACAAAACAGATTTTACGCACAGGACGTACACTTTCAATTGATGAACTTCTCTGCTTCAATTGGCTTGCTGTATTCGCAGTCGTTGGTAGGTGGGTCCTTCTTGCTAAGTTTTCAGTCATTGGTTCTTCAAGGTTTCAGAAACCCAATTCAAGGCTCTTATTAGTCGAATGAGAGGTCAATCAAATCTAAACCAATCAAAGCACTCCTTTGGCTTTCTGTTCACGGCTGTGTCTGTAGTGGAAGAACGGAAATGCAGCTTTTTTTTTTTTTTCAGTGCGCTCTGAGACGCACAGTGTGCGTCCTAATGCGCACTAGGACGCAGAGACGTGACCGTCCGCGGTATCCCGGAGTGCAAGAGGTTAAGAAATGGGACAAAATATACAGCGGGGAAAATAAGTATTGAACATGTCAACAAGTTTCTCATTAAACATATTTCTGATGGAGCCACTGGCCTGAGATTTTCACCAGATATCAGTAACAACCCAAGTAATCCATACATATTGTAGCGTTAACCGCTGGGTTCCAATTTATAAAATTATTCTTTGCTGAGGAGAAATTGTTTCAACCAAAGTCTGGTCATAAACCGCTCTTCTTCACCCAAGACTGGAGCTGTGAAACCCTATGCCATCGGCCATAAAGTGGATAAGTTAATCCCTGCTCCAAGACCTGGAGTCAAATCCTCTCCAATCCATTTGCCAAAGGAATGCCAAATGACAGGTTTATGGCTTGATGTTCCACAGACTTAACCACTAAGATTCCTCATTGAAACTCAAAAGTTCAACATTGCCCTCCAATGGATTACATAAGAATATTTCTCTTTAAGACTGCATGTTTTCTCTCTTATGCTTAAAACTATTAATTGTGAACAATGAAATAATTCATCTCTCCCCATAGACAGCATCCGCTTTTGAAGATTATGGCGGGACCCTGTGATGGATAATTATGCAACTGTCCACATACAGGCAACTGTGTTCACAAAACAAGTTATATTTAATAGAGTGCAATGGCACAGGGAATACGTTTTGAACACGTTTAGTGAAATTCATTTAATATTTAGTAGAAAAGCCTTTGTTGTTACGAGTTGCCCTTCCGGGCAATCAGAGACAGCAGTGAGTGGCTACAGGCACAGAAAACATGAGGGACTGAGACAAAAGGTAAATAATACCAGAGGGTCCACCAGAGACATGAACACATAACCAGGGAATACACAACCCTGACAAATAATGACAAAGATAATAAACAGAGAGTCATACAAAACTAAACTCAGACCCCAGACCAGAATAAAGAACATAACATGACTATTATAATGAATAATAAATACAGAGAATTCCAAAATACCAACTGAGCTGAGGCAAGGGAAAAACAGAGAACAGCAAAAATAAACTTAAAGCATGAGCATGATCCCCAGATCATCGGGACCATACCCCCCCCCACTCCTTAAGGGATAGATTCCAGACACCCCTAAACAAAAACAAACACCAAAACGGCCGAGAGGAGGGGGGCAAGGCATGATGGGAAGAAATAAAATACAGGAATTTCACAAAAATGTCCATCAAGTGATCTCTTAAAGATCCTAGACTGACAGGACTGTAGAACAAGACAGGTAAGTGGGTGATCCTAGTCCATGGTCTCCCAGACCAGGAAACATGGGGGTCAACCAGAGAGCACAGCAAGTCCGGTGTTCTACCAGCATCCCTGGGCCACCAGACCAGAGAGCAGGATGCTTCCAGAGAAAACTGTAGGGGCACTTTAAACTCAGAGGAACAAAGCAATGGAGTTTTTAATTCAGAAAGTGATAACACAGGAACTTGAAACTCAGGCAAAAACTACATAAGAGCTCTGTGCTCTGGAGACAACATAGGAGCTTTACTGTGAGGAGATAATGCTTTGGCTCAGGAGGAAGTAATTCAGGAGTTTTTAATTCAGAAAAAGATGACAGGGGAGTTTTTAGTTCTGGAGCCAGTAATTTTTTTTTTTTATTTTTTTTTTTTTTTGTTACTTATTTGTACCCGTAGGTAGATTTGGTTTGCAGTCTGGTGACAAGCCACCGGCTGCTGGTCGCTGCGTGCGCGAGCGCCCTAAACCTGCATGTTTTTGGTATGCGGGAGGAAACCGGAGAAATCCCGGAGTAAACCCACGCAACACGGGGAGAACATGCAAACTCCACACAGCTCACTGTTGGTCGGGGGCTGGGATCGAACCCACGATCTCATGATCCCCGCGATCCCCCGGCCGAGGGTAAAACTGTGCTGCCACAGTGCTAAACCACTGCGCCACCGTGCAGCCCAGTAATGAAGGCACTTTAAACACCATAGCAGGTGGCTGCGACGTGCTGCCCTCAGAAACAGCTGACAGGAACAGACAGTGGTTGTGCACTAGCCTCAGGTATTGTTACTAGGGATGCACTGACTTCAGGGGCAGGTGACAGCAGTGCGCAGCCCTCTGGAGCAGGTGTCAGCAGTGTGCTGAACTCAGGAACCAATGATAGCGGCATGCTGACCTCAGGGGCTGATGGTTGGAGCACATTGTTCTCAGAGGCTTATGGCAGAGGCGCACCAGCCTCAGCAGCAGGCATGCCAACCCCTGGAACGCACAACAAAGGCATGCTGGCCTCCGGAGCAGATGGTAAAGGCCCGCCGGCCCCTGAAAGGCACGACGAAGGTGCACCAGCCTCCAGAACAAACGGCGGATGCGCACCAGCCTCTGGACCAGCCTGTGTCTCCTCTTATATCCTCCAAGTGTCTGCCGGTGCCAGGACTAAACTGCCGGATGGAGGAGGGGCCTGTGGCCCTGGTAAACCTGGTTCCAGCCCCGCAGCCACAACTAGGACAGAGGAGGAGGGCTGTCTGCCAGTTGGAGCCTGAGCCAACGACGAAGCATCCCCCGTGTCTCCTACTGAGCAGAGTTCGGTTCCTGCTGAGAGTGGTTCTCTGGTCGCCACGCAGAGCGAGCCATCTGTGTGGGCTGCAGTGCCAGGTGGTCCAGAGACTGCCGAGACCATTATGCCTGCTGTTGGGGCTGCCGCAGCAGAGTTGGAGTCAGACCTCCAGGAGGCCGGGCCAGTTGGATCGCCATCCAGATCGACAGAGTCCTGAACAGCAGTGGAACATGAGTTGAGGCAAGTGCTCTCCTTCATTTTCATCATTTCTGTATTGGAGAGATCTTGTCTGGCTCTTAGGAGGGTGAGCCTGGTGCTGCCATCAGCACCATCTGAGCTTGCCTCGCTGGGTTCCACTGCTGCCGGTGACCCTGACCTTGCTCCTGTACCCCTTGTTTCTGAGCCTTTTCTCAGGGTCACCGAGACCTGAGACACATCCTGCGATGTTGGAGGTCTCCGTGGGTTCCAGTCTGCTGCCCGAGGTCTTTGTGGGTCCAGCTCCTCCAGCCGAAGGCGTAGTGGCTATGCCTCAAGCTGAGGCCACCGAGGGTGCTGCCACGCCTCAAGCCGAGGCCACCGAGGGTGCTGCACTGGGGCTGAAGGCTGCTGTGGGTCTGCTACAAATTTCTGGTTCCTTCATGGTTCGTTCTCAGCCAGTGGTCGGCCGGGACTACTCATCTCCTCTTCTGCCTTCTGTGGGAGGTGAGCGGTGTTCCGTGGTCCGCTGGCCCAGCGATGTGGGAAGGCCTCCTGATGGACCCTTTTGCCTGACTTGGTGGTTCTGGAGGTCTGGTAGACCGCCTGACCTTTTCCTTGTGACGGTTGGGTGGAGCTGGGACACTGGGAGGCCACCAGAACAATTCACTCATTTGACTGATAATACGTGATTCTTAGTGTTTCTCTATTTATTGGCTGAAGGCATGTATTATCCAGTTATCTTAGTCCAGATTTCTTTTCTGATTTAACTTTTCTGGGAGAGAAGTTATTCTTGTTTGAACTTGAAGTCTGGGAATTTGCTGTATTGGTGCTCGGGTTCATGCATAAATTTTCAAGTTGACATTCATCCATCCATCTTCTTCCGCTTAATCCTTTTTGGATCGCGGGGGGCTGGAGCTTATCCCAGCATCTTTTGGGCAAGAGGCAGGGAACACCCTGGACAGATCGCCAGTCCATCGCAGGGCCAACACAGAGAGACAGACAACTATTCACACCTAAGGACAATTTAAAATCCCCAGCTTTGATGCCAATTAGCCTAACTTGCATGTTTTTGGCATGTGGGAGGAAACCAGAGGAATCCCAGAGTAAACCCACGCAGACACGGGAAGAACATGCAAACTCCACACAGATCACTGTTGGTCGGGGGCTGGGATCGAACCCAGGATCCCATGGCCAAGGGTGAGTTGCTGTGCTGCCGCAGTGCTAACCACTCCGCCACCGCGCTGCCTTTTGTTGACATTTGACAAAATGTTGACATTTAAAAAAAAAAAAAAAAAAAAAGAAGACAAAGAGAAGTTCTCATTTTGAACCTGTAGTTTTGTAATTTGTTAGGATGTTTTTGTGTCTGGGTATATCGATAAATTTTCTCTCTGACTTTTCTGGGACGAAAAGAAAGGGAAAAAAAAGAAGAGAATTTCCCATTTGTACTGGTAGTTATGGTTTTCGTTATTTACTGGGTCTAGTGTATTGTTAAATTTTCTCTTTGACATTTCAAAAGAAAAAAAATAGAAAGAAATTCTCATTTGTACTCTTAGTTGTGGCTTTGGCTAATTTTTGTGTTTTGGTACACTGAGGATTGTTTACTTTGACTTATGTTCTAGAATCTTGCTGTAAAGCACTTTGTGGTCATTTTTTTTTTTTTTTCATTCCAGGGTTGCTCCCTCAGATCTGGATTCTCCCTCCGCCCTCCCTGTTGTGTTGGGTTCTTTTATAAATAAAGACTGCTGCTTTGGGTGAACACAGAGCCTCCTTTAATGACTGGCTGCATCACATTAACACATGAACTCCGCCATATTATTATCCGTCATGCTGTACTCCTGACAACATCCGGTCTGTGTCGCCCCCTAGTGGCTCCACATATGTAATCCTTAGATTACACCACATCCCCCTTACTGAAGCCAAGTTGACCCCTTTTAGCTGAAAACACAAAATATAACATTTCTTTTTTTTCTCTCTCTCTTCAACACTGTTTTCACAAATATTAACATGCAACTCTACAGATCCAGTCTCTTTGGTTTTATCACTTCTCTACCAGACCTGGTTCTAACAACACCTGGTGTTTCCTGTGCATTGGGCTCAGAAACAGTTTCTGTAGGAGTGTCTTTTCCATTTGACTGGGTCCGTTGTGGTTCCATCTCAGTCTCTGGTATCGACATAGGCACAAGATGAGTGCGATTCCTCCTGATTGTCCCTTGTGGTCCACTAATGACATAGGACCGTGGGGTTTTGTGGACAGATGTCACTGTGCCCTGTGCTTTTGCATCTGTAATCCAAACAGAGTTTCCGGGTAACAGTTTATCCAAATCTCTCGTTCTGTGTCTTTTGTTGAAACATTCTGTTTGCCTCATCCGTCTCTCCTTTTCCACGTGACGAATTTATTGCAGATTTGGCACGCATGGCTGCAAGGCCTCTGGAAGCATTGGCAGGGTGGTACGAAGCCTACGCCCCATGAGAAGCTGTGCTGGGCTGTAGCCATTTGCCAACGCTGTGGTTCTGTAGGCTAACAGTGCTCGGTATGGATCACTGGCTTTCTTAATTAGGTTTTTGACTGTTCTGACAGCTCTTTCTGCCTCACCGTTACTTTGGGGGTACCTGGGACTACTGGTCACGTGCTCAAAACAGTACTCCTTTGCAAAGTCTTCCATTTCCTGACTTGCGAACTGCGGGCCGTTATCCGTGATCAGTATCTCTGGTATTCCGTGACGTGCAAACATAGACTTTAAATGCACAATGACATTGGCAGAGCGAGTTGGGCTGAGCTGGGCAATCTCTATATACCTAGAGAAGTAGTCCACTAATAACAGGTAGTTTTTGTCTTGTAGCGTGAACAAATCAGCTCCCAACTTCTGCCATGGCCTTTCTGGTAAATCTGTGGGCATTAAAGGCTCTCTCACATTAACTCTTTCCTGTATGCACTTTCTGCATTTGAGTACAATTTCACTAATCTGGTTGCTTAAACCTGGCCACCATACAGCCTGACGGGCGCGCTCTCTGCATTTAACCACCCCCTGGTGGCCCTCATGTATCTTGTCCAAAACTGCATTTCTCATGTTAGCAGGGATAACTAACCTCGTGCCTCTCAGTAGTAGTCCGTTATGCACACTCAAAACGGCTCTCTCAGACCAGTAGTGCTTCACCGCTCCCTGTAGCTGGTTACGATCCGGCCAGCCTTCTGTGCAGTATTTCATGACTTGTGAACAGACGCTGTCGGACTGCAGTTGCTCTTGGAGATCTGCAAGATATTTGCTGCTTGTAGGGAGTCCCTCTAGCACAGAGTCAACATAAATGTTAGTGTCCTCCATAAGATCTGTCTGTGTGAGTAACACTGTTTGTGAGCGGTAAGCGTGAGAGCGTGTCGGCAGTGGTTAGACTTTTGCCAGGGATGTGCTTTATAGTGTATGAGTACCTCATTAGGCGCATACGAAATCTCTGTATACGCGGTGGAAGCGCATCCAAAGCTTGTCCTCCCAGCAGACTCACTAGTGGCTTATGATCAGTTTCTAGTTCAAAGTGCAGACCCAGGATAAAGTCATTGAATCTTTCACAGGCCCACGTGAGAGCCAGCGCTTCTTTTTCCAGCTGTGCGTAGCGCTGCTCTGTAGGTGTCAATGATCGGGAAGCGTAAGCAACTGGTGACCACACGTCTCTCTCCTTCTGTAGCATGACTGCCCCCAATCTGTATGAAGAGGCATCTGCAGATATTTTCTGTGGTTTGTTTGGGTCATAGAGCTGCAATACAGGAGCAGAGGACAGTTCTTGTTTGAGGTTACAAAACGCATTTTGTTGTTCATGCCCCCAGTACCACATGTTCTTTGTTGAAAGCAAGTCTCTCAATGGTTTGTCCTTTTCAGAAAGGTTCGGAATGAACTTCCCCAGCTGGTTCACCATTCCGAGAAAGCTCCTGAGCTCACTCACGTTGCTTGGCTCTTTCATGCCCTGAACAGCTTGGGTTTTGTCTGGATCTGGCCTCATTCCTTCTGCTGAAACAATAAACCCAAGAAATTTAACCTCTCTTTTGCCAAACTCACATTTTGACATATTCAGTGTAACGCCGGCTTTCTCCGCGCGCTTCAAGACAGCGTGCAGTCTTGCGTCATGCTGCTCCTTGGTGGATCCCCAGACCAGGATATCGTCCATGTGACAGACGACTCCGTCGAGACCCGATGTAACCTCAGTCACCATCATGTTTTGGAAATGTTCAGGAGCACTGGAAATACCAAATGGCAAAAGGTTGAAGTGGTATCTGCCAAATGGTGTAATGAATGTGGTGAGAAAGGCCGACTCTTTAGACAGTGGTATTTGCCAAAATCCCATATTTGCATCAAGCTTTGAAAAATACTGAGCACCTGTGAGCATGCCTAGCGTTTGGTCCACAGACGGGAGGATGTATCTTTCGCGGCACACTGACTTGTTTAAAGGTGTCATGTCCACACAGATACGTACCTTTTCTTTGTCCTTTTTGGGAGCTACAACCATGCCACAGCACCAATCTGTTGGCTGCTCCACGCGACTGATGACTCCCAACTTTTCCATCCTCTCAAGCTCCTCTTTCACTTTACCCATGAGCGGCAGTGGCACACGCCTTGGCACCTTGAGCGAAAAGGGCTTAGCATCAGGTTTCAGTTTAATTGTGTATGGCTTTTGGACAAGCCTAAGTCCACTGCATAACTTGGGGTACGCTTTTCTCACTGTCTCTTGGTCTATAGTGTCAATTCGGGCAATTAGTTTCAGTCTCACAGAAGCTGTTCTACTCAGTAGTGCCATGCGCAGGTTTTTGACAATATAGATTTTCTCAGTAGCGCTCTTGTCACCGTATGTAATAGTCTCTGTCATAGACCCCAACACGGTTAGTGCAGTTCCACCCGGTCCGTAGAGTGGTTTTTGGGCCTTTTCCAACTGTTCATTTTTCTTCTTGAAGATTTCAAATGTTTGGTCAGAAACCGCCGTGACGTCCGCTCCGGAATCTAACTTAAAAGTCACTTTATTTCCTCTCACGTTTATGTCTGCCAGCCACGGATCCGCTCCTAGATCCACTTCACCCAGAAAAAGTCTGTCTGCATTGTCAGTGACCTCATTCACAGTTGGGTTGGACCTACAGACTCTAATATAGTGTCCACGTTTTTTACAGTTATGGCATGCCACGTTTTTAGCTGGGCACTGTACTGCTGCATGTGCTGGTGCTTTGCCACACTTGGAACAAACTTTACTGTCTTGTTTTGTCTGCTGAGGCCTTGAGGACTTAATCTGTTTTTGTTCCTTAATTATGAACTTATTTGGCTTGGCTTTTCTGATGTGTACCGCATCCACGGCTGTTCTGTTAATGCTAGTTTCACCTCTTAGGTCAGTTTGTTGTCGTTTTATTTCTTCAGATTGTCTTGTCATTGTTATAGCTTTAGCTAGGGTAAGATCTTTGTCAAGCTGCATTCTTTCTGACAGCGACGAATCTTTCAGACCCACTACAAGCCTGTCTCTCAAGAGGTCATCATGAAGTGCACCGTACTCACAGTTTTCTGCCAGCGCATAGAGTGCTGTTATGAACGAGTCTACTGGTTCTGCCGGCTGTTGCACTCGCGTGTTGAATTTTGCTCGTTCATAAATCACGTTCTTTCTGGGAACGAAATGTCTATCAAAGGCTGTTTTAATGGCATCGTACTGCTGGCGCTGCACACTCGTTAGCTCGAGCCCTCTTAGCACGTCGTCAGCCTCATCTCCCATGCAATAAACCAGCGTATTTACTTGGTTCGCCTCAGCTGAGTTATTCAGGTTACTTGCCAGTCTAAAACGCTCAAAACGTCTTATCCACTTTTCCCACTCTTGGGGTCTCGCAAAGTCGAAGGGCTCCGGTGGTTTAATGGTGAAGGTTGCCGCTGGAGTAGCCGCCGCCATTACTGGATCAATTGGCGCAGCTGCAGCCCCTTGAACTTCGTCCGTCATAGCCGCTAGCCGGTTGCAAAGCTGACTTTTCTCACCTCAAAGCGCACCAACTTCTGACACCATGTTGTGTTGGGTTCTTTTATAAATAAAGACTGCTGCTTTGGGTGAACACGGAGCCTCCTTTAATGACTGGCTGCATCACATTAACACATGAACTCCGCCATATTATTATCCGTCATGCTGTACTCCTGACTGTGTCGCCCCCTAGTGGCTCCACATATGTAATCCTTAGATTACACCACACTCCCGAGGCTGGTTTTGATAGATTTTCTGGTTGGGGCGGGGGGGGGCTTTTTCCTAGATGTTACTGAATCCATACCTTAAAGTGGGGGCACTGTAGTGATCCCGAGCGCAGGTCTGCTCTGCACTCAAGCCACTTATCATTTTTCCCTTTTCTCTCTGTTGTTTCGTCTCATTCTTTATGGGGATTATTTTGTGCTTTTATTTTGACAGTGCCACAGCAGCACTTCCGCCTGTCAGTCAGCTCGCGGGCTGTCACAGCTGCGGGCACTTATTTATCATTATCTCTCCACACCTGTTTGCAGATGTATTTTCTGTTAAACTATTTAAGGTTCACCAGCAGGGTTAATTCCTCACTGCGACCTCGCCTTATCCAGACTGGTTTCCCTACATCCGAAGCCAGTCCTTTTCAGCATTAGGTTTCGCCCTCGCTATTTTCATGTAAGTGTTTATTCTACAGCGCAAGGTTTCGCCCTCACTGCTTTATATGTAAGTGACTGCTGATTCTTTTCTCTTCTGTTATTCACCCTCCGGGGTCGCATATGTAATTGCTCGTGTTTTGCCCCTCGTGGTACATTATTTTGTACTTTTCCTTAATAAAATAACAAACTCACTGCTGGCTTCTGGCGCATCATCTTTGCCCTGCAAAGGGCAAACATAACACCGAGTGGCATGCCTGCTGGCTGGCGTTGTTCGTGCGCCTGGGATGCATTAAAGTGTCCAACCACAGCCCGCTCATTGACCCAGGTGTGACACCGAAGACCCAACCATTACGGCGGCTCCCCCTCGCCTTGCGGGATGACGTCACGGCGGAACTGAAAAAAACTGCTTAAAGCCTGCATCATCAAGAAAGTGGATGCCTCGCCATGGATTTCGAACATCGTGGTGGCCAAGAAGAAGACGGGTGGCATTCGACCATGCATTGACCTCAGGATTGTTAATAAAGCAATCATCCCGGACAAATACCTGCTCCCCACGATGGAGGAACTCACCACAATGTTCAGCAGCTCAAAGGTGTTCATGAAGCTGGATCTCCGCCAGGGTTATCTGCAGGTGCTCCTCCACCCAGCCAGCAGGGAAATGACGGCGTTCGTGACCCACATGGGCATTTTCAGGTACACCTGCATGCCGTTTGGTCTGAGCTAAGCACCGAGTTGTTTTCAGAAAATTATGTCTACAATTCTTGCTGGCCTCAGAGGTGTAGTGGTATACCTGGATGACATCGTGGTCCACGGCACATCGCAGAGAGAGCACGACAGTCACTTGAGATGAGTGATGGAGGTACTGCTGGAGCATGGAGTCATGTTGAACGAGGAAAAGTGCATGTTTGCAGTGGATTCCATTGAGTTTGTGAGATTCAACCTGGCTGCCAAGGGCCTGAGCCCCATGCACTCGAACGTGGAGGTGGTCCTGTGTCTGCCCGACCCCACGACACCCAAACAAATCTCCTCGTTCCTGGGCATGGTGAACTTCTACAGGCATTTCATTCCCCATTATTCAGAGACTATCGAACCCCTTTGAGCGCTTCTGAAACAGAACGCACAGTGGCAGTGACTCCGGGCTGCTCAGTGGCGGTCACTAGGCTGAAGTTCCAACTCACCTCCCCTCCAGTGTTGGCCCACTTTGATCTAAAATGGCCGGCTTTTATGACTAGGGATGCGTCTGGTTCAGCGGTTAGGGTGGTTATGTCTCAAGTGCAAAACGGTAACAAATGCCCAGTGGCGTTCGCGTCGAGGTCCCTGTTGGCGGCTGAACAGAAATACGCCATGGGTGAGAGAGAGGCACTCGCCTGTGTCTGGGCGTGCGAATGGTGGCACATTTACCTCTATGGACGCCACTTCACCCTGCAAACAGACCACCGGGCACTGACGACACTGGTGGAAACGATGGGTTTGGGACACAGGCCCATACGGATCCACAGGTGGACTGAGCGGCTGCGGGCCTATAATTTCACTACTCAGTTCACCCCTGGAAAAGAGAACATGATGGCGGATCTCCTGTCCATGCCACGGCCAACACAGCACAACTGGACAACAATGATCCCATGGAGGCAGATCTGCTGCTGCACAGACCCCTCCGGGACATGGTGTCCCTCCAGGAGCTCCAGGCGGAGTCGGAACAGGACCCCACTTTGTCACAACTGTGCTCCGTCATCAGAGAGGGTTGGCCCACAAAAGTATCGGGCACCTTTTCACTGGTTCAGAGATTAACTGAGTTGCTGGAATGGTGTGCGTGTAGCTCGGGGGCAGTGCACATTAATTCCGGCGTCTCTGAGATCATGAGTTCTGGCAATGGTCCACGAGGGACACCTGGTTGTGGTCAGGGTGAAGCAGCGTTGCTGGGATTCAGTTTGGTAGCCTGGTATCGATAAGGACATTGAAACTATGGTAAAGAACTGTGTTCCATGTTTGGAGAGTGGAAAGACCAGCGGGCCACCTTCCCCCCACCCCTGCAACCACTACCGTACCCAGAGGGCCCTTGGAAGCACATTCAATTGGACATTTGCAGTGAACTACACAAGGCTCCCCCCAAACAGACGGTTTTTGTTGGTGGTCTACGATCTGTTCTCCAAATGGCCGGAGGTGTTAGCCACTAACTCGGTCATGACAGATGTGGTCACAGGATTCCTGTCATCGCTGTTTGCCAGATGGGGGGTCCCAGTGCCATCACAACAGACAATGGCCCACAGTTCACCTCTGGGGGTTTGAGGAGTTGTTGAGTGATAGGGGGCGTGGAGCACATCAGAACTGCATTCTACCACCCCCAAGCCAATGGGGATGTGGAACGTTTCAACAAGACTCTGAAAAACGGTCTGAGAGCCCATTTTGCAGATGGCTTCACATTCCCTGATGCCCTCCAGAACACTGTCCTCCAGTACAGGGCAATGGCCCTCGCCACGACAGGGTGCTCCCCGGCGAAACTCATGCTAGGGCATGAATTCCATCTGCTTCTGGACCGGCTAAGGCCCACCTCAACCTCCCTTTAGGGGGGACACAGACCCCCCACAAAACCAGGTCATCACCCAGCAGCAGAAAATGAAACGACGTTTCGACAGGAAGCACAGGAAGATGGCCCATGGACTCAATGTGTCGGACCAGGCCCCTACAGATCATGAGGCGGCTGGGCTGGGACATGTTCAAGCTCTGGGACAGGTCACGGTGGCATTCCAGCCACCTCAGGAAGTCGTTGCCAGCCAAGGGTCCGGGAGCTGTGGCAGCTTAGACTGATAAGGGTTGGGACTTACCTGATGGGGGTGTTGAGGACTCTCAGGTGTGGCCGACGGAGCCTGGAGCAGGTCCTCCTCTGCTGAGGTGCTCGGCTAGGACGCGTCAGAGGTCCAGACACCTCGATGACTTTGTAGTTCAAGTAGCCTTAGCTGAAGCACGTTGGGCATGGGTGGCAGAATAATCTGTCCCAACATGGGAGGGCACCGTGGCAGTCTACCCAGGTGCCCATCTAGCTGACTAGCCCTGTTGCTCTATGTGTGTTTAAAAAAATGTAAAAAAAGAAGAAAGAAAAAATTCTCTCTATATATATTGCATGCGTTCTGTGGGGTTCTTTCAAGCTAACATTAAGGGGAGGGAGTCTGTTTTATATTGTGCCTTTCACGTTTTGTTTTGGGGGTTTTTTTGTTTTTTTTTTTGGAGGGGGTTATAGGGATTTGGCCCTTGGGGCTTGCTATAGCCGAAGCCAGGAAGTCAACATGGTGACGTCAGGCAGGCTATGGCCGGTATGTACAGTATATTCTGGGTGTTTCTCAATAAAGTTCAGTTCATTGCTCGGTACGACACGGCTCATGTCTCCCGTTATTAAGACATAACAGTGTTTTTTGGCTGATGTGCAGTGCCATTTCTCCTCCAAACATGCTGTGTGTTGGGGCATCCAGAAAGTTCAATTTTGGTCTCATCTGACCAGACTATATTCTCCCAGTATTTTACTGGCTTGCCCAAATGTGCAGCAAACTTTAAATGAGCTTCAGCATGCTTTTTCTTCAGCAATGGAGTCTTGCAAGGTGAGTGGACATAGAACACATGTCGGTTGAATGCATTACTTATTGTTTTCTTTGAAACAACAGTACCTGTTAACTGCAGGTCTTTCTGGAGCTCTCCACGAGTGGTCTTTGGCTCTTGGATAACTATTCTCATAATTCTTTTGACTCCTCTGCCAGAAATCTTGTGAGGAGCTCCTGGTCATGGCTGGTTTATGGTAAAATGATGTTCTTTCCAATTCCAAATGACGGCTACAACACTGCTCACTGGAACATTCAGCAGTTTAGAAATGCACCTGTAACCAATGCCATCATTATTTTTTGCAACAATAAGGTTGCGAAGGTCTAGAGAGCTCTTTGCTTCTCCCTATCATGAGTTCTTTGTGGTGTGACAACCTGATATTCACAGACCTTTTTAAAGGCTATCAGTCAGGACTTAACCAGATGAAATTAATTTGCACTGATGGGGGATGGGATGGCTTCCTAAATTCTGATGGATTTCAGCTAGTTTCTTGGCTTTCTATGCCTTTTTGCACCTCTTTGTCTTCATTTGTTCAATACTTATTCCCTGTTTCATTCCCCTTTGTTAAATATAACTTGTTTTGTGAACACAGTTGTGTTGATTTCTTTGTATGTATGGATTACTTGAGTTGTTACCGATAACTGGTGAAAATGTGAGGTCAATGGCTCTATGAGAACTATGTTTAATGAGAAAAATGTTGGCGTGTTCAATGCTTCTTTTTCCCACTGTATTTAAAAGCTCCTTAGACTGACCATATCTGTTAAAGTAAAAGTTTTGTCATACGCTGCTCACAAAAAGTTAGGGATATTCAGCTTTCGGGTGAAATTTCAGGATGCACCTAAAATGCACTATAACTTTTACAAGTGAACTTAATTTGACCTTCTGTGATCTTTTAAATGCACATGCCCAACTCTTCAATATTTCAGTACTTTTTGCATAACTTGCTGTTCTCTGACAAGGTGCTTAACGGCAAAAGTCACAACAGATGTTTGAGCCATGAATTGACCAATACATTTTCTGGTTCAATTAGAATTAATTTTTAAACAGTTCTCTTCATCATGCTGTTCACATTTTGACATCATGAGACCAAGATGACACTTAACAATTGATCAACAGTACCTCACCCTTGCAAGGCTTCAAACAGGATGTTCTCAGAGGGAAGTGGTCACTGAGCTCAGAGTGTCACACAGTGTCACCAGCAGGATGCAACAGAGATACAGAGAGACTGGAAGAGTCACAGAAAGGCATAGAAGTGGATGTCCTTTGGTCACATCCCACGCTGATGACCTCTTCATTGTCAACAGTGCCCTGTAGAACTGGATGATGAATGCCACTCAACTCCAGGCACATTTAAGGGAGGCAAGAGGAAGCTAAGTGTCACGTCAGACCATTCATAACCATATACATTAGCGTGGGCTCATAGATGACCTGCAAGGGTACATGACCAGACCACCAGGCACAGGTGTCATCGTCTTGCATGGGCCAGGGAGCATTTACGCTGGACAAGGGACCAGTGGGCCTCAGTACTTTTCTCTGATGAAAGTTGATTCCCGTTGAGCAGAAATGATGGCCACCAACGATGTTGGAGACATCAAGGAGAGTGCTGTGCATCAGCCATTGTTGTCATCAGATGAACATCTGGCAGTGGTGGTGTTACAGTCTTGGCAGGTGTGTCTCATCAATCCAGAACTGCCCTACACCTTGTGAATGGTACAGTGACAAGCCAATACTACCTAAATAACATCAATAATCCAGTCATTGTGCCCCTGCATAAACAACACAGGCCTAATTTCATCTTCATGGCCAACAATGCTCCAGCGCATCAAGGTTGCATCATTAGGGAACGGCTGCTTGAGGCTGGGGTACGTCAAATGGAGTGGCCTGCACTTTCTCCAGACCTGAATCTCATAGAAAACCTATGGGATCAGCTGAGTCGCTGAGTAGAGGCTTGTAACCCTGCACCCCACAACCTCAATGACCTGAGAGCCACCCATCAAAAAGAGTGGAATACCATGCCTCAGCAGACAATAAGTCAACTTGTGAACAGCATGAGATGTCGTTGTCAAGCTGTAATTGATGCTCAAGGGCACATGACAAGTTACTGAGACACTGACATTTTTTGTTGTGGTATACCCACCACTGTTGTTGGCTTTTGCTTCAATACATTGATATGAGGAAATCACCAACGCATGCTTCTACTTAAATGCCCTACTTTCATGATATAATATCACTGTAGTGTGAACTTTTTACATTTTCCATAAATTTCACCCGAAAACCAACTATTCCTAACTTTTTGTGAGTAGTGTATTAGTACTCATCTCTCACAAAGGGAGGGAATTCATCTCTCCTCCAGAAGGCTGCACAGTAGACATCAGCACCGCTCTGGGAAGGAGAAGCTCGGCCAGGTTCTCTACTGCACTGCCCAAGGAACACATTTGCCTTGCATCATAGTTCACCTGTTCATGGCAAATCACACACATGACAAGGTTTTAGAAAAATAACACACATCATCAAAATATAAAGTGGAAACTTACGGTGAATGGTGTAGGGATATCCTGGATGACCCCGGTTACATGGTTACAGTAAACCAACTACTGGGAATAAACTGAAAATGGCAATAATCAGTTTTGTTGTGTTTACATGCACTGAACAAACGGATTATTGGAGGGTAAACTGTTATGTCATAACTTGAAGACAAGGATTACACCAGGAGTGGAGCTGAACACTTGTTTATTAATAAGCTGATCTCAGTGCACCTGCCGTGCATGCAGCCGCTGGCAGAGATAAGGCGGAAGAGACCGCCCCCCCTACCTGCAGCCCCTCTTATACCACCGGAGCTGGTGGAACCGGAAGCCGGAGCCGCCACTCCGTACCACACAAATAAGAGCTCCAACACAAACAGTATATGAACCATAAACAACTACGTAATATTGCACCCCCCCCCCCCAGTAGAAAAATGCAGAGCACATACACCATCAGCCCACCCCAGTTTGGAACCCTAATCATCCGCTAAACATAACTAAAATAAGCAAAAAGGACCTATTACATTAACACAAAACAACTAAAATTAGGGGGGATGGGTAGACTGCCATCCTACCCCCCACACGGCGATGCAGGTCATTCTGTGGCCTATGCTATATAACAGTCAGGTAAAAAAAAAAAAAAAAACTACTGCCGTGTCTCCTATATAATACAAAATACATAACAATCCCCAAAACTTTTAACACAGAACAAAGTTTAACAAACAGAACACATCCATGACTCGATGAGGATGATCCGTGCCCCCCCCCACCACCACCACAAGGCCCATCACCACCAGTCTGCCCCTGGAGGCAGTCCACTTCCCGGACCACAGAAGGTCGCCTCAATCCCGAACCGTCTTCTCCACACCTCCAACCGCTTCATTCATCTGGTGCCGTGATTTTCCGCCTTCCTTGGGGCACACCATAGCTCATTAGGATGGCGCCACGAGCCATCCGACAGCAGAAGATAACCATCATGCCACACATCCGTCACCTTCAGCCAACCCTGATACCGCTGCCTCTTCTGCTTATCCCTCACCCACCTGGACCTCGCCTCCGCCCAAGCCTGAAACCAGTCCACAATTCCAAGCGGAGCCTTGCATGGCCTGCGGTGTTTCTGCCTGGCACTCCCTCCTCCAGTGCCACTCTTGATGGAAAATCCAAGGCCATAAAACAGGTTGCAGCCCATGATGTTAGAACCGTAGGCCGTCATGACAAACTCCACATCAGCCATCTCCGCCAATTTGTACTGAACAGTCAGTGTGACGGTACCCACAGTGGCCAACCGTCCTCCTCCATAGCCGCAAAGTGGTGCTGAGACGCATCCAATCCTGTAGTGGGGAAAACATTCTGTCACCGTAGCCCAATTCAGCACCGAACTCTCCGCTCCTGTGTTGACCAGCATCGGTACCAGAACTCCATCCAGAACCACCGTGCAGCGTGTGCACCCACAGGTACTCAGGGACACCGTGTGTATCACCGTCGGGGTAGGGGGAGTTGAATTCTTGCATGGGCTCTCCTGCTCTAACTAACTAACTACTAACCTGCACTTATATAGCGCTTTTCTAGTCACTGCTGACTGACATACTCTCGTGAAGTGGTGTAGACGGCCACATTTTCCGCAGCGCTTCCCTCTTGCCGCACACTCTTTAGCCTTATAGTGGTGCTTCATGGACCCACAACCCATACACCTGGGCTTCCCCAGGGCAGACCTCATCCGTGGAGCATTGGCCTCCTCCCTGTCATTCTCGACGCTCCCATTGCTGTCCGGGTCCACTACCTGCACAGCCATGGGGGATCTCAATTTTTCGGTGAAAGGTGCTCGTTTAGCTCCCGAGTTAGCTTGTCCGCTGCTTCCAGCTGTAGCACAAACTCGACAGCCCTAGTCAGCATCAACTTACCCGGGAATGAGAGCAGCTTGGAGTGGACCACAGCACAGTTGGTGTGTTCTGCCAACTGGTCGCGAACCATTTCTTCCTCCAACAGCCCGAACCGGCACTCAGCGGCCAACTGCCTTAAGTTCGACACGAACCACTGGACCGGTTCACCTACCTGTTGGCAGCGCTGTCTGAACTTAATCCATCTGATGATGACGTTGTTTGGCACCCTAAAATGGTGGACCATAAACTCATCCACATGTTCGTAATTGTCCGCGTCTCCAAGCGTGCCCAAAATTCTCTGTCTTTCCATTCCCAGGTTGTGTACCAACAATGCACAAGCCCTCAGCTTCTCCATTCGTCCCAGGTCCAACGCCACCATGTACTGTATGTCTGAAAAGCCTCGTAAAACCGAGGCCACGGTACTGGCAGTTCCTCCCGGGAGCTCCAGGAATGGCCGAATAGGTGTTCCACAAGCCTCCATGCATTTATCTCTCGTTGCCAAATGTTATGTCGTAACTTGAAGACAAGGATTACACCAGGAGTAGAGCTGAACACTTATTTATTAATAAGCTGATCTCAGTGCACCTGCCGTGTATGCAGCCGCTGGTAGAGGTAAGGCAGAAGAGACCGCCCCCCCCCACCTGCAGCCCCTCTTATACCACCAGAACTGGCAGAACCGGAAGCCAGAGCCACCACTCCGTACCACACAAATAAGAGCTCCAACATAAACAGTACAGTATATGAACCATAAACAACTACATAATATACACACGTGGACAAAATTGTTGGTACCCCTCTGTTAATGAAAGAAAAACCCACAATGGTCACAGAAATAACTTGAATCTGACAAAAGTGGCAATAAATAAAAATTCTATGAAAATTAACCAATGAAAATCAGACAATGCTTTTGAATTGCGGTTCAACAGAATTATTTTAAAAAACAAACTCATGAAACAGGCCTGGACAAAAATGATGGCACCCTTAACTTAATATTTTGTTGCACAACCTTTTGAGGCAATCACTGCAATCAAACGATTTCTGTAACTGTCAATGAGACTTCTGCACCTCTCAGCAGGTATTTTGGCCCACTCCTCATGAGCAAACTGCTCCAGTTGTCTCAGGTTTGAAGGGTGCCTTCTCCAGACGGCATGTTTCAGCTCCTTCCACAGATGTTCAATAGGATTTAGATCAGGGCTCATAGAAGGCCACTTTAGAATAGTCCAATGTTTGGCTCTTAGCCATTCTTGGGTGTTTTTAGCTGTGTGTTTTGGGTCATTATCCTGTTGCAAGACCCATGACCTGCGACTGAGACCAAGCTGTCTGACACTGGGCAGAACATTTCTCTCTAGAATACCTTGATATTCTTGAGATTTCATTGTACCCTGTACAGATTCAAGGCACCCTGTGCCAGATGCAGCAAAGCAGCCCCACAACATAACAGAACCTCCTCCATGTTTCACAGTAGGGACAGTGTTCTTTTCTTGGTATGCTTCATTTTTGCGTCTGTGAACATAGAGCTGATGTGCCTTGCCAAAAAGTTCCAGTTTTGTCTCGTCTGTCCATAGGATATTATCCCAGATTTTTATTTATTACCACTTTTGTCAGATTGAAGTTATTACTGTGACCATTGTGGGTTTTTCTTTCATTAACAGAGAGGTGCCAACAATTTTGTACACGGCTGTAAACCATTTGAGTTAATGACCGCAGTTACATGGCCTTTATCTACTTATTCTGTTTACATGGCCACTGAAATAATCAGATAACTCCAGAAATCCAATCATTGACATAAGGTCTGACCCAGGGAACACACACATAGGCTCGAGTCTGATTCAATAATTTTATTGTGAAGACAGCAGGTGTGTGGGTGCGTGTTGGCGGGATGGAATGTGTTGCGGGTGAACAGGATGCGTCGAGGGCGAAGCAGAGCACCGTACAGCCAGGCAACCCTAAGGGCAGAGCAGAATAGAGATTAGCTGCCGGTGCACACCCAGCGGAATTAACACACAGTCTTATGCTTACTTGCAGATGGTACAGTGGCTGGCGTTGGCTTGAGCCGCAGGTCTCCCGCCTGGAAGACAGCGTCCTTGGAGCGCACTCGGCGTGGTGAGGAGAATGATGGCGAGGATGAGGGAGGAAATCTGCCACCAGGGAATCCACCTGTGCACAGGGGAGAGACTGGAAATAAGGTGAGAGGATGATGGGCTTACATGTAATCGGGGAGCTATCCAAAGAGCGCCGATAGTCTGGGAGTTGGAGTGCATTGGAATGATGAGCGTAGAGTAGCAGACGGCTCCAGGCCGAGGCTCCAGACAGAGCGGGCTATATAGCCCGAGACTGTTGAGGCACAGGTGTGCGCGCAGCTGAGGCGGGAGACAGACGAGAGCGAGTTGTAACAGTACTGCCCCCCCCCCCGAGCAGCGCCTCCCGGCGCTGGCTTACCTGGGTACACCTGGTGGAACTCCGTGATGAGGCGCTTGTCCAGTACAAACGACGGGCGCACCCAGGATCTCCACTCAGGACCATACCCCTCCCAGTCCACCAGATATTGCAGGCCGCGACCTCGGCGGTGGGCGTCCAGGATGGAATTGACCCCCCACGTCGGGTCGCCGTCTATCATCACGGGCGGGGGTGGAGCCCTTGGAGGAGGACAGAGCGGGTTAGTCACCAGGGGTTTCATTTGGGAGATGTGGAACATCGGACAGACACGGAGGGAGGGGGGGAGAGCCAGACGCACAGCCACAGGGTTAATTACCTTGATGATGGGAAAGGGTCCAATGAAGCGTGGGGCCAGCTTCCTCTTCTCGGCCTTCAGGTTGATGTGCTGCATGGACAACCATACCTGTTGGCCCACCTCATAGTGGGGGGCGGTTCTCCTGCGACGATTCGCTGTCCTGGAGTTGCACTCCGCCATGCGTAAAGGGGCCTTGCAGGTCGTGGTCCAAAAGCATTGGCAGCGCCTTAGATAAGCCTGGATAGACAGTACTGCCACAGTACTCCCCCTCCTCTTCAGGGAACAGCGGAGGGTCGTAGCCCAGAGATGCCCGGAAAGGAGACATCCCAATGGCCAATGACAGAGTCGAATTGTGGGCATATTCTATCCAAGGCAGATGGGCGCTCCAGGAGGACGGACTGGATTCAGTGACGCAATGCAGCGCAGCGCAGCCTTCAGCTCTTGATTAGTTTGCTCGCACTGCCCATTGGACTGGGGGTGATGACCGGATGACAGGGTCACCGTAGCCCCCAAGGCGTTGCAGAAGCACCTCTAGACCCTGGACACGAACTGGGGCCCACGGTCGGAGACGATGTCCACCGGAATCCCATGTAACCTCACAACGTGCTGGACCAACAAGTCTGCCTTCTCCTGCACTGTAGGGAGGCCGTGGAGAGGCACAAAGTGGGCGGCCTTCGAAAACCGGTCCACGATGGTCAGGATAGTGTCGAAGGTGTTAAACTTCGGGAGGCTGGTGACGAAGTCCAAGGCTACGTGGGACCAAGGCCTTCCGGGGACCGGCAGGGGATGGAGGAGCCCCGCTGGAGGGGAGGTTGATGTCTTTCCAGTAGCACACTGGGGGCAGGCGCGGACGTAGTTGGCGACGTCGTCCCGGAGGCCCAGCCACCAAAAGGACCTCTGGAGGAGCTCCACCAGCTGGGAGATCCCAGGGTGACAGGTGGACTTAGAAGTATGAGCCCAATGGATGATGTCACCCTGGACGGATGATGGCACAAACAACCTCCCCGCTGGACCACCGCCGGGATCCAGTTCGGCCTCCTGCGCCCTCCGGACCTTGTCCGAGATGGACCACGAGACGGCGCCCATGATGCATGAGGCCGGCAGGATGGTGTGTTCCCATTCTTTGGGGGCCTCGGGGCAAGCTGCCTGGACAGTGCATCCGGCTTGGTGTTCTTAGAGCCGGGGCGATAGGTGATAGTGAACCTGAAGTGGCCAAAGAACAGGGACCAACGTGCCTGGCGGGCATTCAGGCGCTTGGCTGTCCTCAGGTACTCCAGGTTCTTATGATCCGTCCAGACCACAAAAGGTTGTGCCGCACCCTCCAGCCAGTGACGCCACTCCTGCAGCGCGAGCTTGACCTCTAAGAGTTCTCTGTCGCTGACGTCGTAGTTCCTCTCCGCAGAAGACAGGCGTCGGGAGAAGGCGGCGCAGGGACGGACCACCCCGTCCACCGGAGAGCACTGAGACAGCACCGCCCCCACCCCCGTGTCGGAGCCGTCCACCTCGACAAGGCACTGTAGCGCGGGGTGCACCTGAGTCAGGTCCCGGGAGGAGGAGAACTCCATCTTCAGGGCTGTGAAGGCAGACGCAGCCTCCTCTGTCCACCGGAACGGCACCTTGGGGGAGGTGAGGCGGGTCGGGGAGAAGCGATGGAGCTGAACTTAGGAACGAAGCTGCGGTAGAAGCTGACAAACCCCAGGAACTGTTGGTGTTGTTTCCTGGACGAAGGAGGGGGCCAATCGGCTACCACCTTGACCTTGGCAGGATCCGGGATGACCTGATTATGTGGCACGATAAAGCCCAAGAAGGAGGTCTTGTCAGCGTAAAACTCACACTTCTCCGCTTTCACGTAGAGCCCGTTCTCCAGAAGACGTTGGAGGGCCCGCCTCACGTGGACCTGATGCTCCTCCCGAGACCGGGAGAAGATCAGGATGTCGTCCAGGTAGACAAAGATGAAAGCCCCCAGGAAGTCTCGAAGGACGTCATTAATCAGCTGCTGGAAGATGGCCAGAGCGTTGGTGAGCCCAAATGGCATAACAAGGTATTCAAAATGGCCGCTGGGGGTCCGGAAACTCGTCTTCCACTCATCGCCCTCCAGGATCCGAACGAGATGGTACGCGCTGCGGAGGTCCAGCTTCGTAAACCAGGAGGCCCCCTGGAGGGAGTCGAAGGCGGAATCCATCAGTGGCAGCGTGTACTTATCCTTTATAGTGATGTCATTCAGGGCTCAGAAGTAGATGCATGGCCGGAGGGACCCATCCTTCTTACTGACGAAGAAGAACCCAGCTCCAACTGGGGATGAGGAGGGTCGAATGATGCCAGCGCTGAGCGACTCCTTTATGTAAGTATCCATGGCCTCCCGCTCCGGAGCCGATAAGCTGTACAAGTGGCTTGATGGTAAGGGCGCCCCCGGGCGGAGGTTAATGGCGCAGTCATGCGGGCGGTGGGGGGGGGGAAGAGACAGCGCCTTGGATTTGCTGAAAACTGCCCAGAGGTCATGGAACTCCGGAGGTACCTTGGAAAGGTCCGGAGGGGAGGAGTCAGAGGAGGAGAGAGGAAGCGAAGGGGCGCAGGCAGTGGACCGGAGGCAGGTGCTCAAACAAAAAGAGCTCCAGGAGAGGACACTTCCGGATCGCCAGTCGAAGGCTGGGTTGTAGAGGCGCAGCCAGGGGTAACCCAGAATGACAGGGGCAGCTGAGGTGGGCAGTACAAACAGGCTGAGGTTCTCCCGGTGATTCCCGGAGATAATGACGGAGACTGGGGCTGTCTGGTGCGTAACCCTCTCCAGAGGTGTCTTAGAGAGGTTGACAAGATTGAGGGGGGCCGGCAGAGCTTGGCAGGGGATGCCCAGGCAAGTTGCCAGGCTCTTAGAAATAAAGCTCTGTTCCGCCCCCGAGTCCACCAGTGCGTGAGTGAGGTGTTCGATGTGGTTGTGACAGAACCCGATTGACAAGAGGCATTTTGATAGGGAGTTTGGCCAAGACGAGTCCGCGAGGCCCCCTACAGCGACTCGCGGACCCCCCCTTTTGGCCTAATCGGGCAGGACTCCACGGGGTGCTGATCGTCTCTGCAATACATGCAAAGGCCCAGCTCCCTGCGGCACTGTTTCTCAGCCAGCGGAAGCTTGGTCCGCCCAATCAGCATCGCCTCCGGTTCGTCAGCGGGCTCTGGTGCGGGCAATGCCAGGGGGCGAGGTTGAGAGGTGCGAGGAGACACTCCGCTCGAGCGGCTGAACGACTCCCGCTCGGCAGCCCGCTCTCTCAACCTGTTATCTAAACTGATTGCAAGGGAAATTAGGTCAGAAAGCCGTTCCGGCTGATCCCGGCACGCCAGTTCATCCCGGAGGCTAGGGCTCAGACTACAGGTGAAAATGCTGCATAGGGCAGCATCCTCCCACCCAACTTCCGCCGCTACCACCCGGACGTCAACAGCGTAATCGGCCGCCGACCAACTACCCTGCGGAGGTTTAGCAGCCAGGTGGTTAGCACACTATCACGGTCCGAATGATAGAATACTTCATGGAAATCTTGCACGAACTGGGCATAGGTCAGGTTCGCGTAGCTGGGCCTCGCCATTACGGCGTAGGCCCAAGCTAATGCTTGCCCTTCCAGAAGGTTCGCCACATACCCGATTCGGCTGTGATCAGTCGGGAAGTCCCCGGGGACGCGCTGGAACACCGACTCACATTGAAGGATGAACCCCCGAGCCTCTCCGAGCCTCCCGCTGAAGCGCGTGGGCGTGGGGATGGGAGTGAGATGAGTGGGCGGCCCCGGGCTAGCCTGGCTAGCTGGGAGGCCTACGGGAGCTAACCCGCTGCGCTGGAACAGAGGGAACGCCTGTTGGGGATCCAGACGGTCCAACCGGTGGTTAATCTGGGTCAATTGGTTCAGGATAACCTGCTGCTGGTGAGTGATTTGATCCACTCGAGCCTCAAGGGTGTTAAGTTGGTGTGCGAGCCCGCTGTTCGCTGGGTCGCTCTGCTGGAGCTGTACTGACGTAAGGTCTGACCCAGGGAACACACACACATAGGCTCGAGTGTGATTCAATAATTTTATTGTGAAGACAGCAGGTGTGTGGGTGCGTGTTGGCGGGATGGAATGTGTTGCGGGTGAACAGGATGCGTCGAGGGTGGAGCAGAGCGCCGTACAGCCAGGCAACCCTAAGGGCAGAGCAGAACAGAGATTAGCTGCCGGTGCACACCCAGTGGAAATAACGCACAGTCTTATGCTTACTTGCAGATGGTACAGTGGCTGGCGTTGGCTTGAGCCGCAGGTCTCCCACCTGGAAGACAGCGTTCTTGGAGCGCACTCGGCGCGGTGAGGAGAATGACGGCGAGGATGAGGGAGGAAACTGCCGCCAGGGAATCCACCTGTGCACAGGGGAGAGACTGGAAATAAGGTGAGAGGATGATGGGCTTATGTGTAATCGGGGAGCTATCCAAAGAGCGCCGGCAGTCTGGGAGTTGACGTGCGTTGGAATGATGAGCGTAGAGTAGCAGATGGCTCCAGGCCGAGGCTCCAGACGGAGCGGGCTATATAGCTTGAGACTGATGGGGCACAGGTGTGTGCGCAGCTGAGGTGGGAGACAGGCGAGAGGGAGTCGTAACAATCATAACCGTTTATTTGTGTACATGTAAACAGGGTCACTGTGCGGAGCGGGGCTACCACTGGTCTGAGGAGCAGTAGTCCTGTTTGACCTGTCTCCTCTTGTTTTTCCAAACTAATCATAGCGCAAACAGCTCATGACCCCCCCCCCACCCCCGCGCTGTTCCTTTTACCAGTTTCTGTGACACCGCTTGGTGTCATAAAAAAACTGGTCAATATGACTGCATCTTTATGTCATTTTGACCATGGTTTTCAGTCTTCTTGGTTTTTTTTTTTTGTTTTGTTTTTTGTTGGGGGGAACTCAAAACCCCCACAGAAATATTAAGAATATGTTTTTCTGCAACAAGAAAAATTGTTTCTGTGACAAATGTTTCTATGACAAGACAAACTTCTTGCCACCGTAAAACCTGTTGCAGAACCGTTGTGTAACCTTTTACAAACCCTGACGAAACCCCACAAATTGTAACATTCGTGAACCTTCATGAGCATTCACTGCTCTGTGAGATCCATGCTTTAAGGCAGCATCTGCTGTATGTGTAAATATCTATGGATGTCCATGGGCAGGAAGTGTAACACTTCAAAAATAAAGTTAAACTTTCTAAATGAAAGCACCAAGACTGTCAGTCATAAATTAAAATATTTATTGGCTGTGCTCCCTAGTATACAATAAATATTTAAAAAAATGAACTAAAGGAATCATAGGATGAGTCATTACAGTAATTATCATGACAAGCCTACTCTCTGACTTCATTCACATAATGTTGGTTTCAGTAAAAAACAAAAAAATGCATCTGCATTCACACAACATTGGTAAAGGGGAAAAAACTCCATATAGAATCATAAACACTTCTGACACTTGTGGGGATATGGAGAAGGGAACTGATAAGCCGCCAGTAAATCCTGCTGACAACGCCAAGATGTGGCAGGGAGGTGGGTTTTTAACAAAAAAGCACAACAACACCACCTGGGGAATTTTGCCACAGGAAATAGTTTTCTACTACCCAAGACCTAGAAGGTCACACAGGTTTGTTACACACACGGGGCCGTAGACGTGATTCCATCATTAACAATCATTTTTATTAAACAATTAAAAAAAAGGAAACAGTCATAAGTTAATTAAAACCATAACAACAATTTGTTGCCAACAATGAGTTTTAACTTAGAATAAATTTCTACTAAACAAAAACTGCCAAGGACCAGAGCTGGGGCTTACCGGGAGGCTAGCCAGAAAAGGGGAAAAAAAGGGGTTTTAAACTAAACACCAAGTGACTGTACATCAACCAAACACACACCCTACGTGCACTTCAGAGGGAGTCTGAAGTGTAACCATCACCAGGGAGAACCGGCTGCCACACACCTCAGGCCCACAGCTCCTGTCTTGCAACAAAAGAAATCTAGTTAATGTTACACCATAAAGCCTAAAACTCAGGGCAATAAAAGCAAAGTTGTTAACAATTAAAAAGGACAAAGATATAAGAGACAAATTTACAACAAATACAGTAAACTCAATTAATGGGTTAAAACAAAGCACTGGATAATGTTCTGATTTTCTTGTGTCCTTATAAATAAATAAAAAAAGGACAACAAGCATGAACAAAATTAAGACAGACAAGTCAAAAAGCTGACAGAATGAATAAAACCAGATAAAACAAGTTCATCTGTCACAATAGACGAGCTGTCTAAACAGACAGAAAAAACAGCAGTGTTGAGAGCATAGACAAGGCGCTTCCGGAAGCGAGTGGCGGCCATTAAAACGAGTCGCACACCGCAACGCTGATCACCTAAAGCAAAAAAACAATTTCTATTAAGGCAACATCAATCAGGCTGCTAATGAAGGACAACTGGGAGTGAAATAATTTCATGTTCTTCTATATTATTCTTTCATATCTGATATATTTTTGGTGCGTTATATGAGCAATAGTTCTCTATGTGTGGCTTTCATGCACCAGAGTCTGGACGGATGTGCGTGTGAGTGCAAGCGAGGGCAGGTCAGCAGAGATGTGAATGATGACACAGACACACTGATAATCTCTGTTTTATGGACTTGCTCTGCTAGTTTCTCGTGTGCCCAAGGAATGTACAAAAACTCCCAGTTCCTGGAGATCTGATTTATGGACATTTTGCCAGTGTCCAAATGTACCCCAAGGACGTCTCTCTCTTTGTTTATCTGTTCTGTGTCATGGTCTGAGCGCTGATTCTGTCCGCGCTCGGGCTGTTCAGTATTTTCCCCGTCATCCCATTTCGGGCCGTGTTTATGGCCTCTAGGGCTTTTATTGTGACAGCGTCACGGCGGGACTTCCGACTGTCAGAGCCAGCTGCGCCGTGACAGCTGATTCACATTCCATTGATTATTTTCTCATTTCCTGATTATGGTTGTGCCTTATTTAAGGGAGCAGCTGAGGTTACTCCTGGCTGCGACCTCGCATTACATTGGTTCCCCACAACGTTCGGCTGGAGTCCCTAACCCCGGCTCCGGTCTTCCTTTCTCATCGTGCTCAGTAAGTGTTATTCCTCCTCAGAGTCATCTGTCTAGTTTCTTAGCCTACTGTCTTGAGCCTTAGCCTTTGTATGTGTGTTTGCCCCACGTGGCTGATTATTTTATCATTTGTAGTTTTGTTAATAAATATGCAAACTCATCGGCTGGCCTATAGTGTCTCATTAATGGCACACGAGGGCCATCCATGACAGTAAGTCGCAGCCAAAACGAGACACCGGTCACTGTGAGTTTGTGTTGGGCTTGTACTTTTTCCTTTTTTCCGTGTACCAGCGTGTTAGGAGATGGCATCGCCAGGAAAGGGCTATTCTGGGAGCTTGGTTTACGAGCTGATCGTGTTCCTAATAAAGCTAGATGGCCTGCTTTCCAACGCTCGTTGCAACATCACTCCTGACGGCCCACGCTGGTACTTGGACCTCGCAGAGGCGACAATTAACCGCAATCCTTGCCATGCCAACCACGCCGAGGTCAGGACAAGGATGGCGGAAATCACGGCACTCCAGGAGAAGAACCATGGACCAGAGGGGAATTCGGGCAGGAAGCTGAAGGCAAGGCATCCCCGTTCCTCGCCTCGGGATCCAGTTCCTGTCACCAATCCAGCCCAGGAGGCCACATCGCCCAGGTGCCGTTCCCGTCCACAGCGGAGGAGGAGCTCAGCCAGGATTCCCCCAGAAGAGACGCAGTGGACAGCTGAGCTCATCCAGGGCCGTGTGGCTGAGGCTCGATCCACCGTCCATCCTACTCAGATTATGAAGCATGTGATGGCGGCAGTCAGACTGGTGGAGGTCAGTCCCGAGCTCCATGATTACCCCAAGTACGCTGATCTGCTAGCCTCTATGTCTCCGCGCAGGAGCAGCGTTTCCCAGACCTAACCTTTGCCTCCCCCTCTGCCGGTAAACGTCGTCGCCCTGCTCGTAATAAGCCTCAGCAAGATCCCCGTCTGGATCCAGTTCCGGGTAGCTGTAAGAACTCTGCCTCCCAGCCAGCTGTTGCCCCTGCGTCATGACGAAAGGGAAAGACAGCAGCCTCCACCTCCAGGTCTTCTGTTTCCACTGTTCTGTTAGCTCCTTGCCCCCGGACTGCCTCGGCTGCTCCTCCCTCCTCCTCGGCGCTCTCTCCAGCTGCTGTGAGTGCCACGAGTCCTGCTTCGGCTGTGCCCGTCATCGATCCGGTCCGAGCGGCTCCTCTTCATCTTCCCAGGGGGCCCTCCATCACCATCTGTAGGGGGAAGGGAAGACCCAAGCCCATTACAGCAGGCACCATCGGCCCTCTGGAGAAAAGGCAAGTGCTATTTTATTCTCTTCCTCCGTGCTTTGAATTGCCTTGTCTGATTCCTGGGGGTGGAGTTCGGGGTTCACAGTCCCCCGAGCTTCCTCCTGCTGTAACCATTAATTGTGAACCTGCATCCTCTGTGTCTCCTTCCCCTGAGCGTCCCCCGGTGCCAGGAATACACCGCTGGACGAAGAAGGAGCCTGCGGCCCTGGAGAGCCTGGAACCAGCCCCGCAGTCACGTCACGGGCAGAGAGGAGGGCGGACTGCTGATTGGAGCCTGCGCTGACAATTAAGCATCCCCGGGTCTTCGTGGAGGAGCGGTTCAACCCAGCAGGCCACGGATCCCCTGCCACCAAGCCATGCAGCCCTTCAGCGTGGACTTCAGCGTCAGGGAGTCTCCATACTGTGAAGACCATCATGCCGGCTGCAGAGCCCACCGCAGGAATGGACCTAAAGCTAATTGAGCCTGGATCATCGGAGTCCTGGACAGTGGTGAAGCCCGAGATCAGGCAAGTGCTCTATTTTATCTTTCTTTTCTCCATTCCGGAGCATTATTGCCTGTCTCTCGGGGAAACGAGCCGGGTGCAGCCAATTGCTGCATCCGAGCTTGTCTCGCCGGGCTCTGCCACTGCCGGTGATCCTGATCCCGGTCCTTTCTCTTCCTCTGAGCCTTCTCCCAGGGTCACTGGTGACGAGCCTGTTCCGGTCGTCGTCTTGGAGGTTCCAGGTTCATGCTTGGAGGTCATCCCTGATGCAAGTTCTCAAGGTCTCAAGTTCGGAGAAGGAGCTGCAGATCCTCCAGCTGAGCTAAAGAGGACAATGGCAGAACTGGGAAGGATGAAGATGAGGCCTAAACCAGGAGGAATGTTAGAGAAGTTTCTAAGCATGCAGACCGAGGGAGAGAGTGTAACCTTTCAGGTGTGATAAAATAGGAAATAAGATAAACATTTTCAAAATGCATAATCATATGGCTTAAAACAAGAAAACTTGGTTAGCCTGAAAAACATTCCCAAGGAAGAAATGTGTGCAACATATTAAAAAAATAAATATGAACAGCATAATGGGGCTGCACGGTGGCTCAGTGGTTAGCACTGCGGCAGCACAGTTTACCCTTGGCCGGGGGATCGTGGGGATCGTGGGTTCGATCCCAGCCCCTGACCAACAGTGATCTGTGTGGAGTTTGCATGTTCTCCCCGTGTATACGTGGGTTTACCCCGGGATTTCTCCGGTTTCCTCCCACATGCCAAAAACATGCAGGTTAGGTTAACTGGAGACTCTAAAGTGGCCCTAGGTGTGAATGTGTGTGTGAATGGTTAAGAGATAGCGCCGTATCGTGGCTGCTTCATCCATCCAGGTGGTGGATGACCCTCAATTTCCCCTCTGGGGATCAATAAAGTATACTAAATCTAAAAAAAAAATAAAAAAATAAATATTGAATAAATAGTATTTACAGTGTACTGCTCTATTTAATAAATTAACGCATCTCAGTGAAGGAGTACTGCAATTTAAAACTGCTGAAAATTTAAATCCCTGTCTTTCAGTTACTTGACCCTGGAGCTGAAAGGGTAAGTCCCCTTGACCAATAGTGCTCTCAGCAGTCAGCACATGTCAGCAGCTGTTGGCTTTGCAGTAGAAGAGATGAGTTCAAGCTTCAGCTGTGTGCTGGGTCAGTCAGGAGAAAGTGTAGTCGACTGCTTCATAATATTCAACCCTGATGCGTGGCCAGAGTGTCTAGGTGAACTACAGGATTTTGGCAAGGCAGAAGTTCAGTCTCTTCTTCAACATTACAGTGAACTTCCCAGACACTGAATGGACAGGGAAATGTAGTAAAATCTCATTTTTAGTGTTGATTCAAATACAGAAGTATGACAAAGATCTGACGTTTTGGATTTTATTGAATCCATAAGATGTTCAATTAAAGTTTCACAAATTTCTTATGTACAAATGTTTTGGACCTTATTTCCTCCCCCAGTTTATCTCCCTGTATCTCTGCCAACAAAGTGGTGGATGCCAGTGTGACCAGGTCCATGGGGAGTGGCAGCGGCTGAAGTCCCTCATCAAGACCACCTTCACACACAAGTCTTACCTTTGCCTCTGACAGACACTTCTCACAAAGGAGCCATATTGTTCACATTTTAAGGTATGAGGCCAGTATTACAACATTCTTGATAATTTACTGTCATGCCTACTCTCCTGAGTACATAAAAGTTTGCTCATATTTACTTTGATTTCAGAACTCCCTGCACTACGATTCACAGTGAAAGCTGGCAGCAAGATCATCGGTGCCCCTCAGCCCCCCACCCCCGCCATAGGTCTTTTCCACCAAAACGGTTCCAGTGTTTAACTGGAGCCAGAGCCTGATTGGCACCAGTTCTTTGGTTTTCCACCACCTGAAGCACCAGTCCCAGGCTCTTAAAAGTGGGGCTATCGTGGCCCCAACTCCTACCTGGGCCAGCGGCAGCACCAGTTTACGTAGGTTACGTCCACAGCCATGGGTGTGGTTAACTGACCAGCTTCAAAACATTACTGACCGCCACGTTGCTTTCCAAACAGCGGAGCAAGCGACGGATTCCAAAACCAAACAGATCTGGAGCAAAGAGGAGACACATTTCTTGGCTCTATGGGCATGAGCAGAAGTATAATTTAAGCTGGAGGGGGCCACTCATCTGATGAACTGTTCTGGGGACAGGCCAACCAGCCGGACCATCGTCACTGCCGTGGATTAGTCCGTACAACAAACTGCTCAAAACACACTGGTAAGTGTATTGTCTTTAAAATGCCAAAAGTTAACGAATATATATTTACATATACAGTATATCCGCTTATATTGATATGTAACGGCCAAAGTGCGGATATTTTTTTTAGTCACTCTTGTGCCTAATAGTATTTTTGGTTAGCTAAGCTAACAAGCTAACAGTGTTTTTACCACGAACGTTTCTCCTCGCCATAAAGAAATGCGCGTTTGAGAAACTAGAACAAAAATCTTAGCATCTTACAAAATACTTTTAGATATCCAGTGCAAAATACGCTGTTTGTTCAGTATCAATGCGATCTATTGTTGTCTTAAATGATGTTAATGGTGTCGCCATATAGCTTGAAATGCTCATTTGAGAGAAAACGAGAACAAAAATGTTAGCGTCTTACAGAATACTTTTTTTTATAAAGACATCCAGCGCAAAATACGTTTTTGGTGGTATCAATACTGTGTATGAATGGGTGCCTTGCTTTGTGTTATGGGAGATTTTTCTACCAAAGACACTAGTAACGTCTTTTTACCTCCGCCAAGGTGGTTATGTTTTTACTGGGGTTTGTCTGTTTATCTGTCTGTTACCAACATAACTCAAAAAGTTATGAACGGATTTGGACAAAATTTTCAGGACAAGACCGAAAAGGGACAAGGAAGAAAAGATTAGATTTTGGTGATGATCTGAGAGTGCATACCTCCACCAAGGGCTTTGTATTTGTGCAGCAGGATTACACAAAAATTACTGGATGGATTTGGATGAAATTTTCACCAGAGGTGGTTTTTTGGGCTAGAGAGGAACCCATTATATTTTGGTGATGATCTGAGAATGCATACCTCAGCCAAGGCTCTCATCTTCTCACAGTGTGTTAGCAACAGTACTCCAAAACTGATGGACAGACTTTGATGCAATTTTCACCACAAGCACCTATAGGCCTACACACAAAACCCATTACATTTTGGAGGTGATCCATGACAAACGGAAGGAGCCTTGGTGGAGGTATGCGCTCTACGAGTGCTTTTCTAGTTTACTATTTTGGTATTATTTCCATAATCTTGGGCCATTTTTTAAAATTTCACTCATTTGTGTGTTGTGTAACTGTTTTTTATCTAATCCTTCTCTTTATTGCGCAGTAGCCTGTTGGAGCACCTACAATGTCATTGTACTGTACAACTGTACAATGACAGTAAAGCCTATTCTATTCCTATTCTTCTATTCCATAATCAGACATGTAAGCTTTGCTAATAGATATTGAATAAAATTGCCTTCTATGTCTGCACATATAATGGAAGCCTTAATGTACACTGCACAAGCTAAAACACTTTTTTGTATTTACAGATTTATCACAGCTGGATGATGAGAACCACCCAGACCTGTGGTGTCCAGCTCACCTTCACCAGCATCAAGCTTGTCCTCCTCCTGCTCTTCCTCTTCTCATCAGACCAGATTAGGTAATATACAGTACGTTCAGATCATGACCCATTCACACAAAGGAGGGAGTGAATTAAACCAATTATACACTTGAACTGAATGTTGTGATGCCACTAATAGTAAATGCATGTTTAACAGACACATTCAATCTTGGACTGACAATTCCTGCATTTTTCAGTGTGTGGTTATTTTATATTGCTTATTTTTGTACTTTAAAACAGGGAAACAGAAGCAGGACACAAACATGGACCTCCTTCTTGACTACCTGGAGAGGTCAGATGAGAGACAGCAGGAGCAGAGCAGGAGGGAGGAGCAGCTGACCTCCACTTTGCTGCAAAGCATCCAGAAGATGAAGGACCAGTACCCTTGTTGGGCTGATGGGACACGTCGTCTGTGCTTGAGAGACTGCAAACAAAGTAGCTATCACAGCATTGATATTTTTGGCTGTGTGTACATAATATTTAATATGTAGCAGTCTAAAGTTTTTGAACATTTTGTAAATAAAAGCTTTCTTTCCTTAAATGTTTTTCTGCTTCTACATTGTTATCCTCACACCAAACATATGCATTAACTGTAAAGCTATTTAGGACAAAAAATGCAAATCATTATAACACTAGCGGTGGGAAGTGAAAGTACAAGTACTGAATTGTTACTTATGTTCATTTTTTTTCAGGTATTGGACAATATATCAGGTATTTTGAAGACTTACTATTTTTTACAACTTTTTCACATTTTCTAAAGAATAAGCAGCAACAAACTTAAATCTATGCACTTTTTCTGTGGAAAATGTTCTAAGTTGCCAGCTTCAAAAATGATGAGTTTATATTCTTTTGACAACATACCACGTTACATTCTATCAGCTCTAGACAAGACCATTTCTGGGGAAAGTACTTTTTAACTTGTACACTTTACAGTCTGGTCTCTTGTCACCCCTACATGAATAAAAACTGGAATCAGTACTTCAACCAGAATAGATGACATACAAGTACAGAAGGGTACACCTTTCACAACTCTGTAAATGTGCCTATAAAAATATATAAATACTTCAAAACAGTACACTGAGGACTGATTGTCAGCTGAATGTTTGTCATATTTTGAACTACTTCACATGTTATATTTTGTAAATGATATGACAGTGTCAAGAATCTGAAACTTCAAAATACTGTATATTAGGTCCGTACCTCAAAGATTTTTTTGAGTTTTACTTGCCGCACATATGCCAAGAATTTGCCGCAAGGCGTACAGGCAATGATGACTTTCAGCACTGCACTGAAGAAGTCTGTCTTACAGCTTTTATACCAGCAGTGTACATGAGTCATACAGGCAGTATGAGTCATACAAGCAGTTTGAGTCATAAAGGCAGCTTGAGCCATACAGGCAGTTTCTGAGTCACACAGGCAGTTTGTCCAATCAATCAAGTTCACAGTATTTTTCCACTACCTATATATCAATGGTCATATAAAATGATAAATGCAGAAGCAAGTATGTACATTTTCTGACATTTCCCTCCTGTCATCATTTTATAACTACTTTGGGCAGATGCCTTTATCAGTATCATGTAACTTCAGCTTTACTGATTTTCTACATGTACATCATTTGCATCAAGTCATTTACACAGGAGATCGATCACAGGCATCACAATCAGAACCAAAATTATCCTCAGTCTTAGGAAGGGGAAAATACTGGCCCCTGGCATCGTTTGCTAACATCATAGTCTGTAACATGAAAGTGTGTTGAGTAAGAGCTCCATTTATCATAGATCCAATGCAGGGAATGACACACAAACAGCACACAAAATATGATCAACACAACTAGCACTGAGGTTAACCATTTTAAAGCAACTTGCCACCATTGACCAGAAAGGAACCAAGAAGACAGGTTCCAGTTTTGGGATACATCCTTTAGGCTATCTAGATGTTGGCACAGACCACGCAATCTGCTAATTATTGCGGTAATATTGTCAGAGGAGTCAGGGATGAAAGTTCAACAGTGTTCTCCAATGATAACACATACACATTCTTTCTCTGCAAGCAGTAAATCAAGAACAATACGATGCTGGGTTATCATAACCTTCATGGCTGCCTTTTCTGGGTCCTTAATGAAAAGAGCAAGGTCAGTAACAACATCAGTAAGATTTTTCCAAGGCCCAATACATGTCATTCATTCTGTGGCTCAAGTAAGCAACTCCATACATAGGGAGCACAGTCATGAAAATACCTCGGAGATCACTTATTAAAGGAGGTGATTTGATAGACTCTGCAGATCTTTTGGTTCCGGAATGGGGCACAACACTTTGTCTAGATGGGTGCTGTGGTCAACAAGTCCTCTCTTTGGTCGCTCCCTTGAGTTGTTTTCACCTGTGTCCTGAGGGTTCCTTTGAGCCGAGAATGACCACCATCCCACAGTCCTGAACAGTACTTCAACACAAAGTTAGCAACACCTTCGGTGCCATGCTTCTACCTGAGAGAGTACCCCTCCGGGCCTCTTTCTTCACCAGGTTTGAGACGATCTCCCTAAATGGAGGGGGCCACTATTACCCCACACACCGAGGTGTGTATCCCCTTTGTAGCTGGACTTACTCAGGGAAGCAGGTCAGTTCACTTACAGGCACCCGTAGTCTCTTAACGTGTGAAAGGTGAATCCAAGATGGTTGTTCAGCAATACATACTGGCAGTGGGGGTGGTCAACAGCACCTGGTGTGGTCCAAGCCACCTTACTGAGTTCCAATGCTGGCGGTGGTGGTTTTTGTTGAAGATGTGATCACCAGGTTGCAGAGGGTTATCTTGACCCTCCTGTGGAGCAGAGAGAGATCTGGCAGAATCAATATAGTCTTTGTTCTCACATGCCTTCCTCAAATGGGTTACCAAATCACTGTATTTATTTGAGGATGTCAAGGGCTTTATTTCTGGCAGCAAATACGGTCTATGAAATGCACATTCAAAAGGTGACAGTCCTGTTTTGGCATCAGGTATGGTATTTATAATCATTTTTACTATTTTAAGGCTTCTGGCCATGCTTTGCCTGTGTCCTTCATGACCTTTGCAAGTATTTGTTTCACAGTGACATTTTTTCTTTCTACAAGGCCTGCACTTTGTGGGTGGTAAGCAGTATGAAATTTGATCTGGCTTCCTACAGCTTGAATTAAAAGTTGGACTGTTTGTGCTGTGAAATGAGTGCCATTGTCTGCATAAATCAGTTCTGGAATCCCAAAAGTAGGAAAAACATGGTCCAGCAAGGTCCTGCACACAAATGCTGCATTTGCTGAGGATGTTGGATGTATTTCTGTCCATTTTGTAAAGGTGTCAGTCAACACCAGGCAATACTGTAGTTTACCATGTTTACCTAATTCAATAAAATCCATACACCATTGACTGAAAGGTTCTTTTGATGCAGGGAATGATCCTTGCCTTGTTCTCATTGCTCCTTGAGCGTTATTTTTGAAGACAATTTATGCATTTTTGGCATGTTTTCTTTGCTTCCTTCAAAATATTAGGACAGAAAAAGGGTTTTTCCCAACATCCTCATCATCCCTCCTGTTGACACATGGCCTGGGCCATGTGACACCAAGGCAGCCCATTTCTATAATGTGGGTGGCAGAACAATTTTTCCAACAGGCATGCAAAATATACCTGAATCATTTTGACATGCATCAGGAGGAAGTTCCATATTGCTTTGACAGTCTTTTAAAACATCAGCATCAACATCATCAATGAAGCAGACGGTTTCCAAAAGGCCCAGAGCAGCACAATGAGCAGCATTATCAGGCAAGCGTTTACCACAGCTAAGCAAATCAGTGTTGTTAGTGTGGGCAGGGCAGTGAACAACGGACACAGAGCGTGGTAACATTAAGGCCTCCCGTAATTGTATCAACTGTTGATGTTTGACTGGTTTTCCGGTGGAGGTAACAAAACCACGCAAGTTCCAAGTAGCAGTATGCAGGTGACATGCATTGCTATCTGTACAAATAGTAACATCAAAATTCTTTGCACCCATGTGAGTGCAAGAGATCAAAGCAAGCAATTCAGCCATTTGAGCTGATGCAGGCGGTGGAACATTTTCCACAATCAGGATTTCAGTCAACGTTGTCACAGCATAAGCAGTGGATGTTGACCCATCAGGCCTTTTTAAAGATGAGCCATCAGTAAAGAGCCACATTCAACACAGAGGAGACTGCCATCGCCGCTGCAGCTACTTCCTGCACACAGACAGGAAATCCTACAGCAACAGAGTCGAGGCTTCGTGAATAATAAGAAAGTGGTCTGTATTGTCCAGCATGTATTTGAGTCAGAACTGCAGTCATATGCTTATCCTGGACATCACAGAACAGATGAGAATCCATATCATAATTTGGCAAGGCTAACGCACATACTGTAGTCAGTATGTGTTTCAACTCAATGACCTCTTTATGTTCTGCCATCAACTCTATGTTGGAGGCTGGTGTAATGTTTGAAATCTTCAAAATGTCATATAGTGGAGCAGTTTTTTGTGAATAATTTGGAATCCATGCTCTGCAGTAATTGAAAGTTCCCAGTAATGACATTGGGGTTTTTTTGTCTGTGGGTATGGGAGTTTTTGAATAGCTGCTATCCTATTTGGTTCCAATGTTTTCCCATTTGCACTCAAAAGATGTCCTAAAAAATTAACTTCAGGCTGACAAAATTGCAATTTATTTCTACTGCATTTGTGTCCCTGTGAGTGCAAAAATTTCAAGAGAGCCAACGTGTCTTGCTGGCATTGTTCTTCATTGTTGGATGCCACAAGAATATCATCAACGTACAAGAGAATTTTAGAACCATGTGATGGGACAAATTTAGCGAAAATTGGCTGTCATCGCTTGTGAGAATATTATGGGACTTTCACAATATCCTTGTGGCAACCTTGTAAAGTGTATCATTTGCCATCAAAGGTAAATGCAAACCAGAACTGAGAGTCTTTATGCACAGGAATGGAAAAGCTAATATCTACTACAGAAAAACACACACTATCAGGTGGAACATTATTCAACAATGTATGTGGGTCAGGCACCTGGGGCGCTCTCGGAATCACTGCAGCATTCACAGCCTGTAAATCCTGCACTAATCTCCACCCAACACTAGGTGGTGCCTTCTTAACAGGGAATAGGGAAGTATTTACAGGAGAGTCAGGGCATGGAATGATAATGCCCTTCGTTATCATTTCTTCAATCAAAGGTCTTATACCGTCAACGGCTTCTTGTTTTAATGGATATTGGCTTTTATAGGGTAACACTCCTCCTTTAGAGGAGATTTTAACTTGTGGGGCCCCCTGCATTAGGCCCACATCGGCTGGACCGTTGGACCACAATGCAGGTGGCAGGTCATCCAGCTGTCATTTTTGCTTATGGCCAAAACATTGTGGGAATTTCTCGTCGCCACAGTAAAAATGGGTTTGATATTGCAGCTTCATGCTAACTCTTAGCTCAGATTTATAAGTTTTTGTTGCAGGAGAGTATTGGACTGTCCTGCAATCAGAGTTTTGCCAATCTGTGGCATTCAATCCGTTTCTTACCAGGTGACCACACAGCTCCCACGGTGTGTTCTGTGGTGCCCACAAGGACATGTGTGGTGGCACCGAACCTTCATACAAAGCCATGGCTGCAGGGTCAAGGACCACTGAGATTGCAGCTTTTCCCCTCATCAAAATAAAGGTGATCAGTCTTTACATTGATGATGCTGAGGTCTTGGCACGCATCGGCGTACATTGCATCGAAAGGAGCTGTGGGACCATCATACCGCATGGTAGCATGTAATGTCTCAGGCCTTTCCAATTTATAAACTTGATTTTCTGCCAATGAGGTGCTCATAATTTGGGTACTTTTAGTACATAAGGCAGCAACAGCATTATTTGAAAGTAGGTCAAAACTATATAATGTACCACACCCATTATCAAAATCATCATTGTCAAACAGACAAATTGCTGCAGGTGTTGACCTTCACATTATAATCATCTTGATCCTCAATTGGTCCAATAGTTAAGTTTAGACTGTGCAATGCATCTTGTCCTAACAAGTTTATTGGACAAGAGGGCGCAACCACCACGTCAAGTGTACAGAAAATACCAGTCATGCCATCATACAGGGTAACAGGTCCATATAATTTTTCTCGAGTTAAATTTCCTCCTCCATTTTGGACAGTAATGGTCCTTCCTGTAAACCGTGCTTTAGGTGGCTGTGCTTTCATGGTTGTTCTTGTTGCCCCAGTATCACACAAGAATTGTGTTTGTCTTCCATTTACTAAAAGTACAATGGTGGGGTTTGAGGCAATGCTGTTATAGTCAAATCCAAAACATTTTCATCTTTTAGTTTCAATTGCAAGGCCTCTTGTAATTTTTGTTCTTTCACTACCTTTTTGCCCTCAGTCAGTCTGCAACTGTCACTTAGGTCGGTTAGTCATGCGTCCCTGTTACTTGGTCCTGGACCCCCTGAGAGTCCATCCTGAAAATTCCTTCTATCTCCACCTCCAAAATCTCTTCTCCCTCTTCCTTGTCCTCTTCTATTTATTCCACCCCTCCTCAGGATTTAATAATGGTTCCTTACTGCTCTGATTTTTGCAATTTGTTTTTTTCTGTTTTTATTATTTTCCACGTCCTTGGTCAGCTTTTGCTTTGGCGTCTGCAGCCGCCACCGCCCAAAGATCGGCACATTGGAGCTCCACGTTTGGTTTTTTACCTTTGTTTTTTTTCTACTTGTAATATACTGTCGAGATGAGAGCCGCACATTCGTCTATATCCAGTGTAGGTTTGAACGAGTAATCTTTTTCCCATTTAGTCAAAAAATTTTCGGGATCTTTTACCTGGTCTTTTTCTTTTAGTTTGTCATTGTAATTTTTTACCATTTGGCGCGCAGTTTCCTCTTTCTTTTGCTTATTTTTTGCTTCATTTGTTTTTCCTGTACAGTTACCCATTGTTCTTGTTAGTCAGGGACGTTGCGGTACGCCCACCACAACACTATTACTGCCCAATAGGTGCGCTCACCTTTCGATGGAACTAGATGCTCACGCAACCTTTAAAATGCGCTCACCTGTCGATGGAACTAGATGCTCACGCGTTAGGACTTCTGTAGTTTCCTACAGAATCATTACCTGGTATGATCAGATAGGAAAAATATAGGATGCCGCCCCATATTACCATTACCAGCTAAAGCTTGAAAAATATAGGACGCCGCCCTATATTACCATTACTAGCTAAAGCTTGACCTATCAGTCGATACACAGCACCTTTACTTTTTGAAACCAGACTCCTCGGCCGGAAAACAACACAATCCTTATTTGTTATTTCAGAAAATATTTCACTTACTTTATGACTCTACTAGCGAGGATGACCATCACTAAACAGAGCCAGGATGTCAGCTTCCTCCCCGGCATTCCCTGAAAGCGGGTTTCCAAAACTGACCGTTGGTCAGACCATGCATGGATTTTCAACCTGGGGAAGACGTCTCTCCTGGCCCGTCTAGGTGTTGGTCATCCGGGTCACGGCACCACATATGTCAAGAATCTGAAACTTCAAAAATACTGTATATTAGGGTCCGTACCTCATCAAAGATTCAAGACACAAAGAATTCTTTTATGAGTTTTACTTGCCGCACGTATGCCAAGAATTTGCCGCAAGGAGTACAGGCAATGATGACATTCAGCACTGCACTGAGGAAGTCTCAGTGTCTTACAGCTTTTATACCAGCAGTGTACATGAGTCATACAGGCAGTATGAGTCATACAGGCAGTTTGAGTCATACAGGCAGTTTCTGAGTCACACAGGCAGTTTGTCCAATCAATCAAGTTCACAGTATTTTTCACCACCTATATATCAATGGTCATATAAAATGATAAATGCAGAAGCAAGTATGTACATTTTCTGACACAGGCATTAAACAGGTTATTGCTCCCCACTGTTAAAATACTCCATTAAAGCTGTCCTAATGTCATTCTACACTGGCATGGTCAGGTAGTGGTTGAACGCTACCTGACTACCTGACTGTGATCAGGTGTGTCTGGGAGTCCAAAGTTGTCACCATGGTCCTCCAAATCTCACAAATATTATCAAGTATGCAGCAGGTGAGCACCATTTTCTTGCTCAGCTCCAGTTTGCAGTCATTCCTTGTCAGGAGGGAGCTCCATCGTCCTTTCAAGCCGCCGAAAGCCATTTCCACAACTGAACATGCACGGTTCATCCGGTAGTTGTAGTTACGTTGTTCAGGGGTAAGTCTGCCTGTGTCCGAAAAGGGTTTCATCAGCCACTTCTGCATGGGGTCGGCTGGGTGGTGAAATTCAGTGTCGTGTCAAAAAGTGATCACCGTCTACAGGAGCCAGGAGCACCCACTTGTTAAAGGTGTACTGCCTGGTCTCAGTCCACCTACAATGTGTCTAAATGTTTTGAGGTTTTATCACATCTGAAAAATTATAGTGTTGGCCACAGTGTTGCAGTTTGGAAAGCAACGTACAGGATTTATCTGATTGCAATGTTTATATGCAAAAACATCGTTGTTTGGAGGTACATACAATATATATTTATACAGTATCTTCATGTATATATGCAGTAAATCTATGCATTTTTCCATGTAACCTTGTGACTGCATTATTTTAACTGCTTTTAATCCTAGATCAAGTTTGTTTCGGGTTCAAAATGCATCATAAGTGTTAAATATATCTTGTTATACCTAAGTACTGTTTATCTGTTAAAATATATATTTACGGTTAATATAAACCCATAACAATATGGCCCCTGGTGATCATTTTTTGGGCAGCTGATCACTTTTTGGCATGACCTAACAGGCAATCTCTGTCTCGTAATGTGCCGTAACACCACCTATTACAGAACTGACATAAATATTATATTTAAAAGTGTAGTCAATGCTCACGCTACATACTTGATCTAACAACAGCTGATAACTGAAATATTGATAATTACCGGTCTCCTTAAATGTAGCTGCCGTTCTCTGCGATTAAGGACAAAACTGTTTTGGATGGTATTACAGGTTTGGAATAATAAAAGCAGCACTTCCAAAGAGACAACAAACTTCTCAATGTTGACAAGCTGTTGACAAGCTAGCACTACTACTTCTTCTTCTGTGGTGTTCTGCGGGGTTGCATAAAGGCGCTTCACACTACATAATGACGTAGCCCTGACGTAATCCCCCACTAGCTCCATATAACTGGTTCTTAAGAGGCACTACAGTTGAACTGGTTAAGCACTGGCACCAGCCGCAGAACCGAACTAGAACTGGCTCTTATTTTGGTGGAAATGAGCCCTCAGACATCTACCCCACCCGCAGAGCCATCAACATTGCAGGTGACACCTCCTACCCCTCACACTCCCTCTTCAGCTCCCTGTCTTTGGGGAAAAGGTACCAGAGCCTCCGGGCCTGCTCCACAAGACTGCTAAACAGCTTTGTTCATCAGGCCATCAGGACCCTGAACTCTGTCCACCCCCCCCCACCACCACCACCCCTTCCCCGGACCATAACGCACTCATCCACACAATAACTACCTCAGCTGTTTGCACAGAAAGACTGCCACACCAACAGTAATACATCTGCTGATGTATGTCCCTGCACCTTACTGCAACCATTTGCACAAATACCATATCTACTGTTGTCTGCTATTGCAATACTGATGATGTGCAGTCTAATTTGTCACTGTCTGCACCTGCACTACCGAATCAAACTTGCAACTGCGAGTATTATTGCACTACCTTTTTCTGTATATAGGATTGCTGGGTTTTATCGTTATGTAGAGGATGTGCTCAAGGATGAGGCTGAGTTTATTTCTCAGGTTCAGCTTTATTAACAGAACACATACTCTAACAATCTCCAAGCAAGAAAAGAGAGAGCTCAATATCACATCACTCTTTTATATCCCGGAACATTGAAACTCAAGTCACATGGTGTCTAAGCAAACATACAGTCACATGGTACTTAATCCCAGTCACAATGTAACCCTTTTGATCTTCCACCATTGTCCCTTAGCCTTCGATGGTCCGGAAATCCCTCCAGGGCGTCTCTCCGAGACAAAGGCCAAATCTCACACCTTCCCGATATCTCCTGCAGACTCAGTCCTTTTGTCCCTCGAGACATGCAGCACACAATAAACATACAGCAATACATTTGTGGAAAATATGTACCCAACATATGTGCCACATGACCCCCCCAAATGTCTAATATGGGACAAACATAATCAGAGATGCATGACATAAAAACATTCCTACATATCAAATATCAATCCACCAGTTGCCTAGGTCTAAATCTCCTGCCGTATCTGCTGTAAGCCAGCTTTGCTGCTTCTGCAGTGTCCTCCTGCACCTGTGGATTAGAACTGTTAGCCAATCTCTGTGGGTGTTCTGGAGAATGCCTTCTCGGAGGTCTGCCGTGACGGGGGGCTCTCGCCAACTGCACTTGTTCATCCGCCACCACAAAAGCGAGTTTGAGTCTGTTTATACAAATCAACTCCTTTCTGTCTCCCAAATCTAGCAAAAAATGCTTCTCTCCTGTTCCTGTTTCCAGCACTCTGAAAGGTCCATCATACGGCGGCCGCAAGTTTGGACGATGAGCATCATGTCTAACAAAAACAAACTCCGCATTTTTTAAAGCCTTCGGCACAAAAACGCGTGGGAAACTGTGATGAACCGGGCCAGGAAGCGTGTTTGATCCTGTGCTGCTCTGCAACAGCTGAGCGGGGGGGCAATTTGGCGCAGGATTGTCGGGGAGAAATTCTCCGGGCAAACGGAGAGGTTGTGCATAAACTAACTCAGCTGGGGAGGCGTGCAAATCCTCCTTAGGTGCAGAACGCAACCCCAATAAAACCCATGGAAGTTTGTCCACCCAATTTGTATCCGTAAGCGACGCTCTGAGGGCTGCTTTCAATGACCTATGAAAACGTTCGCATAAACCGTTAGCCTGGAGGTTATACGCGGTAGTGCGGTGGATCTTCACCCCTAGGCTGCGGGCCATCGATGACCAGAGCTCAGAAACAAATTGAGGACCTCTGTCAGAAGTTATGTCCGACGGAACTCCAAAACGCGCTACCCAAGCCGTTAAAAACGAGCGCGCAACTTCCTCCGCTGTGGTTGATGCCAGAGGGACCGCTTCCGGCCAACGTGTGGTGCGGTCCACCATCGTCAAAAGGTGTGTGTACCCCTGTGATGACGGAAGGGGGCCCACCAAGTCGACATGCACATGATCAAAGCGCTTAGCTGGAATGTGAAAAGGGTCCAAAGGAGCCTTAGTGTGCTTGCGTATTTTGGCTCGCTGACACACTACGCAGGCTGCCGCCCATTCTTTGATCTGTTTGCGCAACCCCGGCCAAACAAATTTCTCCCCCACCATTTTTACCGATGCGCGCACCCCCGGGTGCGCCAGAGAATGGACGGAATAAAAAACGCGGCGGCAACACACAGCTGGTACCACGGGGCGCGGCCGCCCCGTGGAGACATCACAGATTAGGGGAGGCATACCTATCTGCAGCACCCTGTCCTCCAGCCTTAACCCTGTTGGTCCAGACTGGAGCGCGCGTACGTCCGCATCGCTGACCTGCTCCGTGGCCATGGCTGCATAATCTAACCCTACGCGGACCGGGGTCGCGTGCGCTTCCGCGTCGCTGCCCTGGCCCGCGGCCATGGCTGAAGAGTCTGCCCCCACGAGGCCTGGCGTCGGCACAGCACGCGAGAGGCAGTCTGCCACTACATTATGTTTACCTGCGACATGCTGGATATCGGTGGTGAACTCAGATATCGCGGCCAGCTGTCTTTGCTGCCGGCCCGACCAAGGTTCCGAAATCTTGGCCATCGCAAAAGTCAGCGGTTTGTGGTCCACGAACGCGGTAAAACGGCGCCCTTCCAGCCAGAACTGGAAATGGCAGATGGCCAAGTGTAGGGCCAACAACTCCCTGTCGAACGCGCTGTATTTTCTCTCGCTATCGCGCAAGGTTTTGCTGAAAAACGCGAGTGGCTGCCAGGTCCCCGCTACAAACTGTTCAACAACCGCCCCTACCGCTAAATCGGAAGCGTCAGTGGTGAGCGCCATGCGGGCCGTTGGGACTGGGTGTGCCAACAAAACCGCGTTTGCCAGGGCTGATTTGACTTGGGAGAATGCGCGCTCCCGCTCAGGAGACCATTCGATTTTATTTGAGGGTTTTTGTTTCTTTAGTGCAGCGTACAATGGTTGCATGAGCTGCGCTGTGCTTGGGAGGAAACGGTTATAAAAATTAACCATTCCCAAAAACTCCTGTAACACTTTGACTGTTTGAGGTCGGGGAAAATCTGTTATTGCGCGTATTTTATCGGGCAGAGGCTCCTTCTGGCGAAACGCGATGCCCCAAAAAATCAATTTGCGCCACCCCAAACTGACACTTCGCTGGGTTAATTATTAACCCGTGCTCTGCCAGCCTCCGAAAAACCGCTGTGAGGTGGCTTTCGTGTTTGTCTTCGGACGTGCTGGCTACCAAAATGTCATCCAAGTAGACGTACACGAAAGGGAGGTCACGTAGAACCGCGTCCATCATACGCTGGAACGTCTGCGTGGCACCCTTGAGCCCAAAAGGCATGCGCAAAAACTCAAAAAGCCCGAAAGGAGTTATTACCGCTGTTTTGGGTATATCCTGAGCGCGCACTGGGACCTGATGGTAACCACGCACCAAGTCTATTTTAGAAAAAATGCTCGCCCCCGCCAAATGAATCAAAAAATCTTGGATGTGCGGAATCGGGTAGCGGTTGTGTGCTGAGGCGTTATTCAACCTGAGGAAATCACCGCAAGGTTGCCACGAACCATCAGCCTTTGGGACCATGTGTAGCGGTGAAGCCCAGGGGTTGTTAGAACGTCTAATGATGCCCAGTTTTTCCAAGTTGGTGAACTCCTCGCGCGCTATGGCCAGTTTAGCTGAGTCCAAGCGCCAAGCTTTTGCAAACACGGGCGGCCTGGTGGTAGTGATAAAGTGTTCCACCCCATGTTTAGCCACTGTCGCCGAAAACGTTGGGACTGTGAGTGCTGGGAACTGAGTGAGTAGTGCGTGGAACTTACCACCCGCAGCTGTGACGTTGGCCTGTGCAGTCGGCGGGGCCACCCGGGCTGTGCAGGGAATAGAGTGAAAAGACAGTGCATTAACCAGACGTCTGTTAGCAAGATCAACCAATAAACTATGTGAGCCCAAAAAATCAGCACCTAACATGTTGAAATTGACTGCCGCTATGACGAAAGTCCATTCAAATGTACGGCCATGGAAAGAGAGAGACAGGGTCTTCTCCCTGAAGGTCTTAATCGCCGAGCCGTTTGCTGCTGACACCCTGGGACCACTGGAAGGCGCCAGCCAGTCAGCGTAGGAAGGTGTGATGAAACTCAGCTGGGAGCCTGTGTCCACGAGGAAGTGCCTCCCCGATCGCGCGTCCCACAGGTAGAGCAGCTTGTGCTCTTCACCGAGAGCCGCAGCTGCTACCGACTCCCGGTCTTGGCGTTTCCCAAGCGCTTGAACTGGCACGGTGGAATGCACTTGCGTGCCCTCTCGGCGAAATGGCGATGGTAAAAGCAAAGGACGTCGCCCGCTCCGCGTCTCCTGGCCTCCGCCGCTGCTGTTGTCGGTGAGTCTGGTGCTGCAGCCTCTGGCCCCCTGCCATCTCTGGATGTTGCGCCCAGCTCTGCTGCTGCGGTCGTGGCCGTGTGTCGCCTATGGGCATTGACGAGTCGCTGCGCCTCCTGGCCCAGCTCGTGGTAGTCTCGGTGGGCCAGCAGCTGTGAACTGGCCAGGGTAACTCTCACCGCTGAGGGTAGTGTCCTGAGGAAAAGGTGGGCGAAGATAAAACCATCATCTTCGGAGTCTCTCAAACTCAGCATCTTCGCCATCAGGTCTGCAGGTCTCTCAACCTCGCCCTCAGTCAACGCCAGGAGCTTCTCTGCTCGCTCTCCCAGCGAGGGGATGAAGGAACGGATGAGAGCAGCCTTCAATGCGCCATACTTGTCGTCGTCTGGCGGGTGGTTAATCAGGCTCTGCACTCGCTGGGCTGTGTGGCTGTCCAGCTTTGCAACCACATGGTAGAATTTCGTGGCATCTGCCGAAACTCCCCGAAGATGGAACTGTGCCACGACTGTGTTAAACCAGGAGCGCGGGCTATGCTGCCAGAAATCAGGTAGTTGGACTGTGGTAGCTGCATTAGCCTGGCTGGCTCCTGATGAGTCCGGTGCAGGAGAATCGTCACCGGCCATAATACGTCTTAAGGTCACCAGTGTAGAGGATGTGCTCAAGGATGAGGCTGAGTTTATTTCTCAGGTTCAGCTTTATTAACAGAACACATACTCTAACAATCTCCAAGCAAGAAAAGAGAGAGATCAATATCACATCACTCTTTTATATCCCGGAACATCGGAACTCAAGTCACATGGTGTCTAAGCAAACATACAGTCACATGGTACTTAATCCCAGTCACAATGTAACCCTTTTGATCTTCCACCATTGTCCCTTAGCCTTCGATGGTCCGGAAATCCCTCCAGGGCGTCTCTCCAAGACAAAGGCCAAATCTCACACCTTCTCGATATCTCCTGCAGACTCAGTCCCTTTGTCCCTCGAGACGTGCAGCACACAATAAACATACAGCAATACATTTGTGGAAAATATGTACCCAACATATGTGCCACAGTTAATCTTAATTTGCACTATGGGATGTCTGGGTTTTATCTTTGTCATTATTTGCACTACACGTAGCTTTACTGTACATAAACTGCTGTTGTTGTTTTTCCCGCCTTATTCCTTTTTTTTATATTGCACACACCACTGTAGAGAGAGAAATGACATTTCAATTCTCCTGTATGTCCTCCATATATAGTAGTGTTGACAAATATAATCTTTGAATATTGAACTGAATCTGAGTTTGAACTTGGCTGAAATTCTCCTGGCTCTGCCAATCTCTTGTGCTCAATGTGAGCGTGGAATCTCTGTCCAAAACAGGATAAAAAACCTAAACCCACAGCATTCTTCATGCCTGCACTACTGAGGACTTGATTTGTATAAGTACGGATGGCTGTTCTTTGGAGCAATTAAACCCCAGTGATGTAGCAGCAAGATGGATGTCCTCTTCTAAGAGGGCCAGGAGGCCACTGTTAAAGAGGTGCTCAGAGGACATACCAGCTCTGACTATACACTACACACGCACAGAGTATTTGCTCTGTTTATTTGTATCTTCGTATGTTTGTATTTTTATGTCCCTGAAATTGCATGAATTTATAAAGAGGTTTTGAATATTTCTTTCAATTTTATATCTGCAAATTTCTGCATTATATTTGACATTTACATTGATGTGTTTATGTTAGGCCTGACTTTGTCTGCAAATTCCATGAAATTGTATGGATAACAAAGTTTTTCCAAAACCTTGAAAGTACTTGAATTTACAGTTTCTTAATATTTCATAAGTCTTTAAATCATTAAACTGCACTACTTGCAGTGTGGACCTGGTCACACTGCCATCCAACACTTTGTCGGCAGAAATACAGGGACATAAATTGATAGGCTGATTAGATATTTGCCTAAGCTCCTCAAACCCGTCAATTCATCTTTGTCCTCTGGAGTTGGCATTATATTTTTTCTTATATCTCTCATACTATACATGACTCTCTGTAAAGTCCTGCTGTTCTTTACAGCACGCAATTGGAGCTTTAAAATGATATCCCATGTTGGTGGGTGTGGCCTTCCCAGCCTCTCTGTCCCACTTTGAAACACAGCCTACATTTGTGCATGTAAATACCAACTACCCTACCAGTTTTCTACCAGACTACTTGTTTTCTATGGGCACTGCACTAGTTCTATTTTTTTTTAAAGCTGCTCAGAAAACACATAATGGAAAAAGCATCTGAATACTGCATGCCTGCTCTATTATCTAACAGTTAAAAGTGTACTTGTACTCATTTAATTAGAATTATTTTAATTTTATTGAATGCCCAGGCTCGTGTTGGCCCAAGTATGATAGAATTTAACATTGTGTTTTACCATGTGTGTAAGTTTATCAGAATGTGTGGCATAAAAAGAAAAGTCTATGTTAAGTTTAGCTGTCCATCAGCCCTCACAGGAATGAAGAGGTGATATTGGAGTCTTCAGAGACCCAAGCTCATCTCACCAGGTCATTGGCTCTGAATGGAAGCATCCCCATAATCCTCAAACAGACATCTGAGTCCTGGAGAGCCTGTGCAGTTTCATCCTTCTGTGCCACTCATTCCTCTTCAAACACTCCTCCAAGCATTTTTTGGGGGGTAAGACGGATAGACTGTGATAGACAGATAATGGACATCTTTTTGATGCCTCCTGCGGAGGTCCATGGATTACTTTTCTGTTACATCTTCCTCAGCAGTACACAGAGCAAACTATCTATTTCCCTCTTCTTCCCATTTTTGCAGCTTTGAGTTAGATCGTGAAGAGAACACAAAATCTCTCTTTTACTTATTTGATTCATTCATTCATTCATTCATCTTCTTCCGCTTAATCCTTTTCGGGTCGCAGGCGGGGGGGGCAGGGGGGATGGGTGGGCTGGAGCCTATCCCAGCATCTTTTGGGTGAGAGGCAGGGTACATCCTGGACAGATCGCCAGTCCATTGCAGGGCCAACACAGAGAGACAGACAACCATTCACTTTCACAGTCATACCTAAGGACAATTTAGAATCCCCATTTTGATGCCATTTGACCTAACTTGCATGTTTTTGGCTTGTGGGAGAAAACCGGAGAAATCCCGATGTAAACCCACGCAGACACGGGGAGAACATGCAAACTCCATGTTCAAACTACTTAATTAATAACATTGCCTAATTAAGTATTTTTCAACCGGGGTTCCTTGGAACCCAGAGGTTCCATGAGACAACATTTAGAGCATGTGGGAAATTGTCTGATTTCACTTTGGCCACCCCCAGCATCAAACAAGCAACGGACCACGGAGGTCTGCCAAGGCTGTGTCAATAAAAGCATGTCTGCCATGAAAAGAACCCCCTTTGAAGGAGTGTGTGTCTAACAGGACCATCACCAACGCCAAACTGCCATCGAGACCAAGCATCAAGCAAACTCCGGGCCGAAGTTGAATAAAATCCAACTTGCGCAGATGTGAACAAGACTAAATTGTCATTAGATATGCTGTAATAATGTGTCATTTTATAGCATTTTAGATTGTTGGGGTGCTGTGCGATTTTTTTTTAATCTAAAAAGGGTTCCATGTATAAAAAAAAAGGTTGAAAAACACTGGCCTAATTTATAACAACATTTGCATTGATTTTATTAGGACCTTGGCCCTAAACCCTCCATCCTAATTCAAGCTGAAATACCTTGACATGTTTTAGATAATAGACCCAGATGCAGACACAGCAAGGAGACCACTTTTACAAGTTTTGAACAGAGTTTTATCAAATGTGCAAAAGTTATTCACTCCCTAATAAAGGCTGCAGCTGATGGAAAAAAGGTGGTGAGTAAAAGGTGTACAAAATCAGGTAATTGGCAGGGGGGGAAAGTGTGCACAGACCTGGAATACTACACAGTTTCCATAAATGCACATCACTTTACACAAATCCTGAGTGTTGTGGAAGGCTTTTTCTTTCATCACTATTTTATCAGGGCCGTAGCCCTTCCAGTCCACCAAATAGTGGAATCCATGCCCCCGGCATCAAATATCCAGGCTCCAATTCACAGCGTTGACCAGACCCCCATCAATCATCGGAGGGCAGAGTGGGCTGGAGGACACTGGCTTAACCTGGGACACGTGGAAAGTGGGATGTACAGTATGTGTAAAGATGGAGGCAGACTAAGGTGTACAGCAGAAGTGTTAATGATTTTAATGATGGAAAATAGACCAATAAAGTGAGGAGATAGCTTTCTTGTGTCCGTCTTTTCGGGAATGTTCTTGGTGGACAACCATACTTTCTGCTCCACTGCATAGGTGAGAGCCAGGACCCTCTGGCACTTGGTCATCAAAGAGTTCTGGTCAGCAGTACAGAGGTGAGCAGCCTTGGTGGTCTTTCAAATGTGTTGACGCTGCTGGATGTGGTGCTGTACCGAAGGCATGGTGATCTCTTCCTCTGAGATAAGGAGGAGTGGAGGATTATAATCCAGTGATGCCTTGAAGCGAGAGACACCTGTTGCAGTGGAGGTTGCTGAGTTGTGGATGTACTCAACCCAGGGTAAGTGAAAACTCCATGACTCCGGGTTGACTGCTGTGACACAGTGCAGGACCACCTCCAGCTCTTGATTGGTCAATTCACATTGCCCATTACTTTGAGGATGGTAGCCAAATGTCAGGCTGATGGTGGATCCAATAGCCTTGCAGAAGGCTCACCCCATCTGTGACACAAACTAGGGACCTCGTTCAGAAACACTGTCAGAAGGTATATCGTGTAGGCTAATAACATGCAAGGTGAGTAGATCAGCTGTTTCCTTTGCAGATTGCAATTTGGATAGGGGAATAAAGTGTGCAGCTTTAGAAAACCTATCCACAGTGGTTAAAATGACTACATCACCATTGGATGGGGGCAACCCAATGATAAAGTCCAAGGCAATGTTAGACCAAGGACAACTGAGAACAGGAAGTGGCAGGGAGTAGACAAAGATTTACTGGTTGAACACTGATGACCTGCTCTGACGTATTCCTAAATGTCCCTCCCCACTGACGGCCACCAAAATGCAGGTCTGAGGTGAGAAAGTGTTCGAGACACCCTGGGGTGAAAGGTGAATAGGGGTAGGTTCAAAAGATTGATTCAACAATCCGGATCAATCCACATTTGACTGAGCTGATAATGATCCACAAAATCCACGTATCGATCTTTTAATATAATGCTTACGTCTGTGAACGTCTGCGGTCTTTGAACTCTCGCACGATTGAGTGAGAGTTCCCTCCGGCGCACACTCACGTCTTTACTTCCATGTTTACATGTGCGGAGTTGTCCATGTGCGTCTTCTTAATCTACCAATAAAAGTCACTGTAAAGACTGTCCTCAACAGTTTCTGAATATTTTTCATAAAGCAGGGATAAACAGCTTTGTACTACTGTATGTGCAGCGCTGTGTTGGAACATAAAGTCGACGACTGATAAACACTTCAAATGGAAAAACACACAGAGGCTGGCTGAAACTCATGAGCAGAGAGGGAGACTTGGAGCTGCTGAGATTGTAAGTAAAATATTTGTTTGTTTTAACATTTGTGTCATAAATTAATAATTCATCCAGCATGATGGTGCTTTCTTTTACAAGCTGTTGGATCAGCGCTGTAAATAAATACAGAATAAAGGTATATTTTATGAAATTACAATATAATGAAAATGTTTGATGTGTTTTTAGTGAGAACTTCAGGGCTTTAATGACAGAGGCAGATGCCTTCATGTAACGTTTCTATTGCATGACACATTTGTGACACACTGTGTGTTTATACAGTATATCTACATATTATTCCATCTAGCTGCATTGCTCCGTACTGTGGGTGTTTATATATTCACATATTTATTCCATCCAGCTACAATGCTCTGCACTGTGTGTCTGTATATATATATTTTATAGTAACATGTACATATGTATATTAGCTGCTCTTGCTTGCTTGTTTTTTTTCTTGCCTTCTGATTGTTGCTCTGAGTGCTGCTATCCCTGTGCTGTTGCAATCCTGGAATTTCCCCGTTGTGGGACTAATAAAGGCTTATCTTATCTTATCTTATTTAATTATTATGGATTTCTAGCACTTAAGTGAGTGATTTGAAGATAATAATAAAAATCACAATAAAATGAAAATGGCAGAATTAATGAAAGCATCAAGGTGCTAATACCTCGGTGCCAGAGCCTTGGCGGAGGTATGCGTTCTGGGATCATCACCAAAATGTCATTGGCTCCCTTCTAGCCCAAGGACCACCTCTGGTAAAAAAAAATTTCATCCAAATCCATCCAGTAGTTTTAGAGTACACGCATGTGCATTGAAAATAATCAGCAGTACACATGCCCGTACTGTCGGCGGCAGCCAAGAGCCACCAAACTGATTTGAACAGCTGCAATCCAAACACAAAAGAAGAGCACGGCAGCAGATGTTTTAAATGGCGGAAGCGATGGAGGTACGTGAATACAATGACAATCGAGATGAACAGGAGCTTTTGCTGTTTAGTGGCAGAGGAAGAAAACAGACGGGCAAAAAGACAGACATTTGTTTACCTAGTATTGGCAGATTGCTGAGTACTTCCTTCTGGCAGGAGTTTCTGGGCACATGTGCAGTTCACGAAGTGTTGGGACTTGTAGTTTTTAGCAAGTTTTTAACAAGTTTTACCTCGTCCTTACTCTGCAAAACTAAACAGCAAAACCAGTGTGAAAACAATTGATGTGATGAATAAATTGTGTAGTTGCTGAATATGTGTTTTTTTTTTTCCAGTAACCACTATTTTATAACAATTCAGCTCAACGTGCTGTAAAAAACGTGCTGCGTGGTGCTGTAAAAAAGTCGCACTGCCGCCTCTAGTGGTCCGACAGAGCTATTACACTACCTTTTCCATTGGTTCCATTGACGTTAAAGGTGAGTTAAATTTATGTTTATTTTGAAAACAAAGGCTTATCTCAGAATTCTGGCAAATTAAAGGTTCAGAAAATATGGCAATACAATGATAAAAGCCTTTAGTTGCACTTAATTCTGACTGGGCAAGCTGAAAAGCTGGTAACAGACATATACACACAGACAGACACAATGACACAATGACATGATTACCATATGCCTCCATTTTCAGAAAGGCATAATAAAGGCTGGAGTACAACAATCCATTTTTACTCAATAGAACTAAACTGAAATGAACAAATCTTCCCTGGAAATGAATTGAAACCCTTTTCAAAAATTGAAAGTTAATTACCTCCGCCAAGGAGGTAATGTTTTTACCGGGGTTTGTCTGTCTGTCTGTCTGTCTGTTATCAACATAACTCAAAAAGTTATGAACGGATTTTGATGAAATTTTCAGGAAAGGTGTGTAATGGCACGGGGAACAGATGATTAGATTTTGGTGATGATCTGAGAGTGCATACCTCCACCAAGGGCTTTGTTTGTATTTGTGCAGCAGGATTACACAAAACCTACAGCATGGATTTGGATGAAATTTTCACCAGAGGTGGTTATTGGGCTAGAGAGGAACCCATTATATTTTGGTGATGATCTGAGAATGCATACCTCAGCCAAGGCTCTTATCTTCTCACAGTGTGTTAGCAACAATACTCCAAAACTGATGGACAGACTTTGATGCAATTTTCACCACAAGTGCCTATAGGCCTAAACACAAACCCATTACATTTTGGAGGTGATCCATGACAAACGGAAGGAGCCTTGGTGGAGGTATGCGCTCTATGAGTGCTTTACTAGTTTATAATTAAAATATAAACAACAAAAAATAAAAGAAAAATAATTATTAAACCCTACTGTGGTGTTGGGATTTAAAAATATTGAATATTATTGAAATATATTCTCCTTTTCATCTCCCCTTCAGATCTGTGAAGACTGGATTTCCACTGCAAGATCCATCCTGCACTGAGATGTTCTGAAGGGAAGTGGTTCTCAGTGGAGGAGCCATCCTTGCTTCGTTGTCAATTTCAAATTTTTCAGGGGTCTTAGTTTTCAAATTCAAGATTTAAGAAGGTGCTGCCATAATTTACTCCACACACTAACATGCCTTCAATGCAATTTATAGTGGCTGTAATGGCTAATTTTTTTTTATTTTTTTAATTTTTTTTGTTACTTATTTGTACCCGTAGGTAGATTTGGTTTGCAGTCTGGTGACAAGCCACCGGCTGCTGGTCGCTGCGTGCGCGAGCGCCCTAAACCTACATGTTTTTGGTGTGCGGGAGGAAACCGGAGAAATCCCGGAGTAAACCCACGCAACACGGGGAGAACATGCACACTCCATACAGCTCACTGTTGGTCGGGGGCTGGGATCGAACCCACGATCTCATGATCCCCGCGATCCCCCGGCCGAGGGTAAAACTGTGCTGCCACAGTGCTAAACCACTGCGCCACCGTGCAGCCCTAATTACCTCCACCAGGCCGAAAAGGCCAGGAGGAGGTTATGTTTTTGCCGGGGTTTGTCTGTGTGTTTGTCTGTCTGTCTGTCTGTTTGTCTGTTGGCTAGCAAGATAACTCAAAAAGTCTTGGACGGATTTCCATGAAACTTTCAGGCATTGTTGGAAATGGTACAAGGAAGAACTGATTAAATTTTGGGGGTGATCCGGTTCACCGTCTGGATACAGGAATTTTTTAAAGCATTTTTCCACACTGTGACATAGGGCCATTTTCAACATGTGCGCAGGCGCAATGGAGGGCGCTGGTCGTCGTGTCTGCAACACAAACTCTGCGTTCTTCAACGTTTTAGGCACAAAAGCACGCGGAAAACACTGCTGGCCTGGGCCCGCCAGCGTGCCTGTGTTTGCGCGCAACTGCAAAACCTCACACGGCCAGCTGTCCGCCGACGGATTCTTTGCCAGAAATTCCCCGGCCAGCCATAGGAGCTGCGCATTTGGCAGAAATTCACCGGCCAGCCATAGGCGCTGCGCAAAAACGAGCTGTCTGCCAGCGAAGCTTCTAAATTCTCGTTTGCCGCGGAGCGCAACCCCAAAATAATATAATATAAAACCCACGGCAACCTGTCTACCCAATTTGCATCCGTCAGTGAAGGAGATGGACACAACAGCAACACTTCAGTTTATTACCTCCACCAAGGAGGCAATGCTTTTACTACTGAACCGCTAATCCTATCACTATCACATTGACTGTCATTGATTAATTGTGTGTTTATTGCACTGTCCCTGTCAAATAAACAAATAATCATTGTGAATCCAATTGCTAGTCATATGTTTACATGCTCAAGGAATCTGAAAACGTACACACAAACACTGTATGGGGGGAATTGTGGCGCTTGGCGGAGGTCTGCGCTCTCCGAGTGCTTTTCTAGTTGCTAATTGTTTTATTTATCGTTTTTATTTAAGTTCTCAGCAAGAATACAATGTTGGTCATTTTTTGACAGTTTTCCTGAGCATTTAATTACCTCCGCCAGGAGGTTATGTTTTTGCCGGGGTTTGTCTGTCTGTCTGTCTGTCTGTCTGTCTGTCTGTCTGTCTGTCTGTTTGTCTGTTGGTTAGCAAGATAACTCAAAAAGTTTTGGACGGATTTCGATGAAACTTTCAGGCTTTGTTGGAAATGGTACAAGGAAGAACTGATTAAATTTTGGGGATGGTCCGGATCACCGTCCAGAAGAAAACCGCCATTACGGAAAATGCCATTTTCATGAATAACTACTGAACCACTAATCCTATCATTGTCAATCCAATTGCTAGTCATATGTTTTCATGGTCAAGGAATCTGAAAACGTACACACAAACACTGTATGGGCGGAACTGTGGCCGCCATTACGGAAAATGTCATTTTCATGAATAACTACTGAACCACTAATCCTATCATTGTCAATCCAATTGCTAGTCATATGTCTTCATGGTCAAGGAATCTGAAAACGTACACACAAACACTCACACAAACACTGTATAGGGGGAACTGTGGCGCTTGGCGGAGGTCTGCGCTCTCCAAGTGCTTTTCTAGTTCTAAATAAATCACTGTTTAACAGGAAATTTTTGGCAATCCTGTGCTTTTCTTGATGTGTCACATAGAATAGCATCACTGTAAACTATGGAAAAAGCAGGTACTTTAAAATCTGTACTTCCTCACACAACTGTGTAGCGTTACCAGCTGGTTTGAAATAAGAAAATGATTCATCCTTTTTTTGGGAGAAGAGCAAAGATGCCCTTTCTTACGTCTCATCTAAAGACCACAGCTTTGAAGCCGTATTCCATTGGTAAATTGACCCTCAAATCTCTCTATGCCAGGAATGGTTTGGGACACCCTATCGTAAATTTGATGGAGAACATTCCCACAAAACAGTTTAATGTTTTAATTGCCATCTGAAATTTTCCAGATCAGCACTTCCTTTTCTCTCCAAGTTTTGGAAGTCCAACATTGCCCCCCAATGGACGAGTGAAGTATTATGTCTCATCCTCAAATTAACCATAATTCCACAGGAATTTTTTTTTTTTTCTCCTCAAGACTCTCATTTTTCAGAAGATACTTCTCAGGATGCACTGGAAGATTAGGAGTTGACTTCGACCTACAATTCTGGTTTGAAATACTTTATTAATCATTGATTTGAATGTATTGTATGTTTGAAAGTATGTTACGTGAAACTTTAGTCAATGCATGTTAATATGAAAATGCATGTTTACTGTAGTAATAATGAAAAATAGTTGTGAAGCAATGAAGTTTACTTTAGCTTATATATAATGGGAATTCCGGCTTAATCTTTTTTTTTTTTTTCCCATGAAGCTCACTTAAGCCATCTGACTTGAATCAGCAGATCCAGCCCTGATGTTTGATGTAATTGGTCAAGCTCAGTTGTCATAAAATTTATTGTGCTATCCTGCCACACCTTCAGAAAACTTTCTTTTATTCCCCCAGTCATTTGCAGTTTGGGTGGCAGGCGGGGAGTGACTCTTGAATGAGCCGGTCCTGCTCTTTTTTTTTTTTCCTTAAGTAGGCCCAGAGTCTATGCTCTGTGTAAACTTTTTCTTTTCCTTAAAATTCACTTTTTCCTATTTTACTCCTTTTCCTTAAGAGAAAAACAGCATTTTCAAAGAAAAAAAATTCTATTTTAAAATGTTCAAACTTGCATAGACAGTAAAAGCAGTAAAGTAGGGGTAAAATTCAGAAAACAAACAGATATGTATTATAAAGAGGGAAAAAACAGTTTTTTACTCTGCTTTTTCCCTGTTTTAACTGTGGTTTTCCCCTATGATTTTAGTCATTTCTTACCCTGGTTTAGTTCCTGTTTTCACCAGGTTTTCTTTTGAATTTTGTACTTTGTTCCTCGTAAAGTTGTGGTATGGCAAAGGAGTTAATGCATTAATTGATGATTAATGTAACACCCCGAGTTGATAACATGGCAGCGCCCACTTGACTGCAGCTGTATTGACTTCCCAGCATATACTGTTATTTCACACTTAACCAAACTACATATTGGCCAGTGCAGAAGTTGCTGTTTATGTACATACCGGTCACCTGTTGAGTAGGTCTGTGGGTCATGTGACTCACACTGGCGGCTAGTTAGCTTGTTAGTAGTTCAGTTTAGATGCATTTCTGTGTTAGTTTCTGTGCTCTTCATTCTCTTTAGCTTGGCATTTTCAGATGAAACAAAGAGTCCATCACCACAAAGGTATCATCGTTTGCTAATCCAAGCAATAAATCCAACTCTAGCTTGTCTACATTGTCATAAACAAATGTAATAAAGGTGGAAGTATGTCATTCATGCTCATTTGTGCAGACAAAATGTGCCGAAAGCTGCAAGATCTTCCTACCAATGACTTGAGCGTGCCGTGATTTGGACAAAAATCTTTGTAAGATGGCAGTAAGTTTGCTGTAGGAATATCCCAAGGCACCCTTATGAAGAATGTAAGAGCTCTAGGGCCATCGTACGACAGAAAAGCTCCTCATTTCTCAAGAACGCCTCAAGTTGCTCTTGCGAATTGAACAGCAGTTGTAAGAAACTCTGCCCCCCATCCGCCAATGTCTGTGAACTCCAGAATTCGTAGCAACTGGAAAAGTCTTACAAACCCACCATTTCTAAGAATCTTTGTGACCATAGCTTAAGCTCCACTATTATGGCTGGTTTGATGCTCGCATATGATTTGTTTGTCTGACTTTGTGAATATATTTACTGTCATCAGCAGCTTTATTTACAAACCACTTCGTCTATTGTGCACTTTTTTGAGAATGGACCTACAGGACTTTTTATTTACACACTTGAGATCAGCGATGTGCACAGACCTTTCAGGGGTCACTCAACAACAACAACAAAAATCTGTTCAAAATACAAAAAAAATCTTTGCAAAAATCTGAAAAAGGCTTTCATAAAAAAAAAATAAAAATAATCTCCATTCAAATAAATAATGTTCCCCTGTGCTAACCTGCCCCCTCCATCCCCATAAAGACTATAAGGATAGTTTCTGATATACAAGACATTATATCAGAGAGAGGACAGGGACAGGTGGGCAATAAAAATCATCAACATTTGAGAAAAGGGTTTCAGATTTTATAGGAAAAACCATCAGAGGACATATTCCTGTTGGACAATCCATTTAAACCAGCTGTTGCTAATGACCAGGGGAAAAGTTTTTCACTTTTCTCAGAAGCTGTGAGGTTTTTGCCTTTTGCTTCTTGCAAATGGACTGCTGTACGATCTGTTTTGAGTTGGACATTAATGAATAAATATGGCATCTCTGATTTAAGTTTAAAAAAGACGGTTTTTGAAGTTTTTGTAATTTTTGTTAGTATCTCAGTGCATGTCTTATGTACCTCTTAATTAGCAACCAGCAGTGTTTAGTAATAGACTTAATCACTCCAACAGCAGATATAAGAAGTTTACACACCCCTGTTAAAAAGCCTTTTTTGTTGTTGTTGTTGTTGTTCTGTTCAGTTCAGGAAAACTTTATATAGAGAGGAAACCCCCCATTTAACAGGAAGAAAGCTCCATCAGAACCAGGCTGAGGGAGGGGCGGTCATCTTCTGTGACTGGTTGGGGGGTGAGGGGGAAGAGAAGAAGAAAAGAGCAGACATTAAGAGAATAAAATATGTTAAAAAACAGACCAACATAAATCATCGCCAACCAACAAAATCTGTTGGGGGGGGGGGGCGGTGTCAAAAAGTAAATAAAATAAGCTGGTTGCATAAGTGTGCACACCCTTAACAAATACATCACTGAGCAGTTCCTGATTTAATTCCAGCATTAAGTCTTCTGGGGTAAACACCTGCTTTCAATTGAAGTGACTGATTAAATAAAGTTCAGCAGTCCTAGCTGGGTTTTCCTGACATTTACTCAGTTGCATCCGGCAATACAACTGGGGGGGGCTGAAAAGTTCATCGGCTGACCATGATACAGTGGTTTATTTTTCCACCACAGGGATCCAAGCGAAAGAAGTGATGGAAGAATGTTGAAAAACAAATCACATTTGGTCAAATCTGCGATGGACTGGTGATCTGTCCAGGGTGTACCCTGCCTCTCGCCCAAAGATGCTGGGATAGGCTCCAGCCCCCACGCGACCTGAAACAGATTAAGCGGTAGAAGATGGATGGATGGATGGATGGATGGATGGATGGATGGTCAAATTTGACCACTGCATCGTGGTCAGCCTATGAACTTTTCAGCCCCACCTTGGTAGAATCAGTGGTTCGCTGAGAGTTTACAAAGCATTAAAAGGTGCTTCAGCAAAGGTATAGTAAAAGGGTGTGCAAACTAATGAAGCCATATTATTGTAGGCTGAATTTTCCATATCTTCCCCCCTGGTAGATTTTGATGTTTTGATGTGAATTGTATTAATTAGAAGCTATATTAAGGGTGAGAAAAGGTGGAAACGATTTATAACAGTCTCATTTTTAACACCACGACAGCATGGTGTTTTAACAGGGCTGTGTACACTTGTTATACATACTGTACAAAGCAGCTGGTGTGGTTTTAACCACCGAATCCGTACAGAGTACGGCCCTGCCTCTTCAGAGCATACACCACATCCATGGCGGTCACCGTCTTCCTCTTGGCGTGCTCGGTGTAGGTGACGGCATCACGGATGACGTTCTCCAGGAAGACCTTCAACACGCCGCGGGTCTCCTCGTAGATGAGACCGGAGATGCGCTTCACTCCACCGCGGCGAGCCAGACGGCGGATAGCGGGCTTGGTGATTCCCTGGATGTTATCACGGAGAACTTTACGGTGACGCTTAGCGCCTCCTTTCCCCAGACCTTTGCCGCCCTTTCCTCTTCCAGACATGCTGACTTCTTCTCTGAAATGTCAAAGACGAAAGTTCTTGAAAAAGTTGTAGCTACACAGCTGATAGACTACTTACAAGACAGTCAACTTCTTCATCCACATCAATTTGGTTTTAGACCAGGATACTCAACAGAAACAGCAAATTGTTGCCTTATTGAAAACGTCAAACAGTCCTTGGACAGGGGTAATGTGGTAGGAGCTGTTTTTCTAGATCTCAAAAAGGCTTTCGATACTGTAAACCACAGTTTGCTTTTATCCAAAATGGTATCTTTTAACTTCTCCCCAAATACATTAGAATGGTTTGCATCTTATCTCCAGAATAGAGAACAGTGTGTAAAAGTTCACCAGGATAAATCCTCATTTTTAAACAACCGCATGGGTATCCCACAAGGGTCCATTCTTGGTCCTTTACTTTTCAGCATTTTTATTAATGACTTGCCGCTACACTGCTCAGCTGCAACATGCCAACTTTATGCAGATGATGCAGTTATTTACACAGCTGCCAAGACTCCAGCACAGGCTGCAGATGTACTGTCTACAAGTATGGTTGATGTCCAAGAGTGGCTCCTCAAGAACCATCTATTGCTGAACCTTCAGAAAACAGTCTCAATGTGCTTTTCAATCAAAAAATGTAACCTGCAACATTTTAAAGTTAATATACATGATCATGACATCAGTTTAGCTACAGAATTCAAATACCTTGGCATTGTACTAGATCCTCAACTCAAATTTAATCTTCATATAAAGAAAATTTCAAAAACAGTAAAAAAAAATCTGAACTGCTTTAAATTAATTAGATATTACATACCTTACGAAGCAGCTGCACTGTATATGCATTCTATGGTTTTTTCTCATATATCATACTGTTTGACAGTCTGGGCTCAAGCAGCCCCTTCCACAATAAGACATATAGGTTCATTATATAATCAAACCCTAAAAATCTTGGACAAAAAGCCCATTAGGTGGCATCACTGTAATGTTTTAAAAAAATACAACCTATTGAGTTTTGAGAGCTTCATTGACCTCTGTTTACTGAAATTAACGTTCAAATGCTTCCATAAATCAGCACCCGAGCCACTTGCTGGTTTCGTCCAAAGACAGGACAGCAGCAGAGCCACCAGGAGTTCTGTTAACAATAACTGTAAAATATTCCACCGCAGAACCACATTTGGACAAACAGCTTTCTCTATAAAGGGCAGTCACATCTACTACAATATTACCGAGTGAATAAATTATCTTATATGCCCCCAGCTGCTTCCAAAATATAGAAAGGCCGGCGGCCCCACTCCCTGTGCTGGATTTTTGCTTTTTACCATTAAATGTTCCTTTGATCTGGTGAACAAAATGGAGTTGTAGTCCAAGCTGCATTTTTAGTGATTTACATTGGTCAGAAAAGGGAAAGAAACATGTAAAGCTGTACGCAGACAGCACGGCGAGAAGGATCTTCCAAGTTGTGTGAACAAGGCAGAGTTTATTAACCTCTTGCACTCCGGTGTACCGCGGGCGGTCATGTCTCTGCGTCCTAGGGCGCACGAGGGCGCCCTAGGATGCACACTGTGCGTCCTAGTGTGCACTGGAAAAAAAAGCTGCATTTCCGTTCTTCCACTACAGACACAGCCGCGAACAGAAAGCCAAAGGAGTGCTTTGATTGGTTTAGATGTGATTGACCTCTCATTCGACTAATAAGAGCCTTGAATTGGGTTTCTGAAACCTTGAAGAACCAATGACTGAAAACCTAGCAAGAAGGACCCGCCTACCAACGACTGCGAATACAGCCAGCCAATTGAAGCACAGAAGTTCTAAAGTGTGCATCCCGTGCGTAAAATCTGTTTTGTGTAAGCCGCTGGGTGACACACACGTGTTCGCCAGTCTTTTTTTCTTACTACTGTTCTTATTTGTTTTGAAAAATCGTTTGCCAAAACCGCAATCATGGAAGCGCAAAACCGCAATAATGGAATTATGGTTTGACCGGATCGCGTGACCAGAACCATGAGTCCGTAACAAGCAGACCAGCGTCATGTTCGTCTGACAATGAGGAAGAGAAGTTCGCCAGCGACACTGCTGTTGTGGACAGGTAAGTGTTATAAGCTAAATTATTCTTTATCCCTGAAAATTGTAATCAAAATGACTTTTGACCGATCGGTAAATTACAACTGTGCGTCATCGCAACATGAAGACCACGGCGCACAGGTCCAGTCCGTGTGCCGCATCCGGACCGTGAACCCCCCTTCCCCCGCTACTCTTCTGTAGCGGATTGCAGATATTATTGCAGATATTTTAGTACAACTGTGCGTAGTAGACCGCGGCGTGTGCCGCGGTCCATCATGTGGCGATGGACGATGTCCGTCCTCTGTGGCGGGGGGGGGGGGGGGGGGGGAATTGTTATCCTCTACATTACAGATATTTTAGTATAATTTTTAGTGCACTGTAGGTTATTTTTTCTTGTAAAAAAAAAAGCCACACATTTTTTACGTGGCATGCTTCTTTGTGTGTGGGGGCTTGTTTGTTCATTCATTCATGAATGAATGAATAAACAACAACCCCCCCCCACACACACACACACACAGCCCTGAGTGTCACCTTTCATTAGAGCCCAAGATGAAGCTTCTATATTGAATCATTGAAAAGTTACAGACGTTTTTTCCAAACTGTGCCATTTGGCACAATTTGGCACAGTTCAAAAACGCCTGGCAACAACCTAAGAAAAAAGCTGTGTAATATATTCATTTTTTGTGGTATTGTTACAAAATTTTGACCTCAGCTGGATAACACTTGGTTCTACATACATTTCTGTTGCATTTTCCAGCCCGGATCTAACAGCTGTGTGTTATTTGCAAGCATTTGTTTAAAAAAAAAAACACCCAGGCAAAATTTATTTTCTTCAAGTTCAGTATGTTTAGATGACTGTTACTCAGTGGCCGGAGCACTTAGAGAGATTATGACTGTTTTGCCAAAAAATTCAAAGTGTTTTCTTTTAAATGAGACCAACCCCATGAAGATAAGATAAGATAAGATAAGATAAGCCTTTATTAGTCCCACAACGGGGAAATTCCAGGATTGCAACAGCACAGGGATAGCAACACTCAGAGCAACAATCAGAAGGCAAGAAAAAAAAAAAAAAAAAAAAAAAAAAAAAAACAAGCAAGCAAGAGCAGCTAATAAACATATGTACGTATTACTATAAAATATATATATATACACACACACACAGACACACAGTGCAGAGCATTGTAGCTGGATGGAATAAATCTATGAATATATGAACACACAGTGCAGAGCATTGTAGCTAGATGGAATAAATATGTAAATATATAAACACCCACAGTACGGAGCATTGCAGCTAGGTGGAATAAATATGCAAGTATATAAACACACACAGTGCGGAGCAATGTAGCTAGATGGAATAATATGTAGATATATAAATATATAAACACCCACAGTACGGAGCATTGTAGCTAGATGGAATAAATATGCAAATATATAAACACACACAGTGCAGAGCATTGTTGCTAGATGGAATGAAACAGCATAACCGTCTACTTAGTTATCCTACATGGTATGATTATGTGCCCATACATATTCTCACCCTCCATAGCGACCGGTATGTTCCTAGTTGTATGCCGGAGAGGACCATTGTGTAAGTCTATTGCATCTTTTGCATTCAAAAAACTATTAGTTTGTTGCAGATGCTGCAAAGGGTTGAAGAACAGCTTTTGATTTACTTTGGGTACGTTATTTTTTGGCGTTTTTAGGGAAATTGACCAGAGTGCAAGGGGTTAATACAGATGGATACATGTGGAATGCTGAGTCAGCGGTTTCTGTGAGCGTGTCTTGTGAGGAACAGCGGCTGACTATCTGTCAGTTTAACCTTGGTAGGCTGTAACCGTAATATCACAGGAACAAACATAATGTGTTTTCTAAGGATATCAGCAACAAAGTATAATAATAATAATAATAATAATAATAATAAAAAGAATTTTTCACATCCCCATTGCCCTTCCTCCAGACACACGTCTCTCTCTTCTCTTTTAGGTGCACATATCAGGCCTGTGTTGAGGTCTTCTCAGAAGCATAAATTGTTTCTTGTATTTTTTTCTCTCTTTGCTTTTCTTTATTTCTCTCTCCCGCCTCACCACCTCATATCCCTTCACTTCCCTTCCCATCATACACCTGCAGAGAGGGGAGCTATGGGGGCTTGAGCATCTGCTCCTTTCCCTTCACTGTCCCAAATGGGGGCAATGGATCAGCGTTCTCGTCGCGCCCTCCGCCAGTACCCGGGCTCGCCTGGGGAAGCTAATGATCCTACCAGCAGACTAAATTCGAAGAGACGACGCCTCTGTGCCAAGTCAAAGAAGAATCCTAGTCACAGTCCTAAAGCCGAAAGCAAACAGCCCCAAGAGCACTTTGTGGTAGGATCGGCCCTTCGCATATTACAACTAAACGTTGAAGGCCTATCTGCAGCCAAGCGAAGCCTTATCGAAGTCCTCGCCTTCCAACATTCGATTGATGTAATCTGCCTCCAAGAGACTCATATTGGCACAGAGGAAGCTGGCCGCTTCACCATCAAAGGCTTTGACCTCCTGTGCTATGTTCTACATGCTAAACATGGACGTGCCACCTATGTGCGTTCTGACATAGTTGAAGCAAATCACCTGATAACAACACATTTCTCAGACACCATAATCATTGGTGGCTTCCATATTGTCAATGTGTACAAGCCCCCTAATGCCAACTGGGATCTGCAGGTCTTACCCACCCTACCCCACCCTGCCATCTATGTGGGGGACTTTAACAGCCATCACCCTGACTGGGGGTACCCAGCAGTGGACAGTGATGGGAAGGCACTTTCAGACTGGGCATCCAGAAATGACCTCGCTTTGATATACGACCCCAAACAAAGAGGAACCTTCCACTCTGCTAGGTGGAAGAAGGACTATTCTCCTGACCTGTGTTGGGTCAGCTCTTTGAATGGGGAGCCATATCCTACACAGATCCTCATTCTTGATGATTTTCCACACAGCCAACACCGGCCCCTGCTTGTACACATTGGCCTACAACTTCCAGTCATATACAGCCCAAGGAAGATGCGCTGGAACTTCCGCAAAGCCAACTGGAAGAAATTCAGTGAAACTCTGGACCGGAGCGTTGTTACCATCCCACTCCACACCATCACTGTAGATGAAGCATACAACCGCTTCTGCAGCGCAGTCTTCAAGGCTGCCCATACTGCAATCCCACGAGGCTACCGACCCCTCTATGTCCCATGTTTGGACGGAGAAAGTGCTGCCCTCCTACAATCCTATCAAACATCAGGGGACCCAGAGATAGCAGACCATCTCATTGAATCGCTAAATACAGCTCGGCGAAAGAAATGGGAGGAGACAGTTGCTGACCGGAGCTTTACCCACTCTAGCAGGAAATGTTGGAGCCTCATCCGTCGCCTAGGAGCTGCACAGAAGCCCCCTAGCCAAAGCCGAGCATCCGTCACACCCAACCAAGTTGCATCCCACCTACTGACTATCGCCAAAGCACCCCAAGACAAAGACACCAAAAGAGCAGTTACAACTGAGCTAAAAAAACACCAAAAAATGCCTGTAGAGGAAACGAACCCTGAACCCTTCGAGGCTGCTGAACTGGAGAAAGTCCTACAGAGCCTGAAATGTGGAAAGGCAGCAGGATACGATAACATCTTCCCAGAATTCATGAAAAATCTTGGCCCCCGAGCCCTAACCTGGTTGACACAATTCTACACAAGGATCACACAAACAAACTCGATCCCAAAGAAATGGCGGACAGCAAAGGTCATTGCCATCCCAAAACCTGGCAAAGACCACAAATTACCAGCAAGCTACCGCCCAATCTCCCTACTCAGCGTTCCTTACAAAATCATGGAGCGCCTAATTCTGCAACGCATTTCCCCAGAGGTAGAGGATATTCTAAGTGTGGATCAAGCAGGTTTCCGCAAGGACCGCAGTACAGGAGAACAAGTACTGGCCCTAACCACCTTCATCGAAAATGGCTTCGAGAGCAGACTGAAGACAGGGGCTGTGTTTCTCGACCTTACAGCCGCCTATGATACGGTCTGGCACAAAGGCCTCCTCCTGAAACTTATAAAGGCGATCCCTGCTTGGGCAACAGAAATTATAAAAACCCTGCTGACCAACCGAAGGTTCAGAGTCCACCTCAGTCAGAAGACAAGTGCATGGAGAATGCAGAAAAACGGACTCCCACAAGGCTCAGTTCTAGCTCCAACTCTGTTCAACCTCTACATAAACGACCTGCCTACTACAAAATCCCGCAAATTCACCTATGCAGACGACATCTGTTTGGCATTCCAAGCACCAGACTTTGAACCACTGGAACGGGTGCTCACGGAAGATCTTGCCAAACTGGACCAGTTCTGCAAAATCTGGCGCCTAAAACCAAGCCCAGCAAAAACCGTCTCCAGTGTATTCCATCTCCACAATGCAAAAGCTGCCAGAGAACTAAACATCCACCTGAGCGGACTCAAGCTTAAGCATGCCCCAAATCCAACTTATCTTGGAGTGACCCTTGATAGGACCTTATCCTTCAAGGAACATCTAAAGGGGACGGCTGCTAAGGTGAAGGTACGAAACAACCTGCTCTGCAAGCTCGCTGGTGCAAAATGGGGGGCGGCAGTCTCCACCCTGCGCACCTCAGCACTGGCCCTTTCATACTCTGTAGCAGAATATTGTGCCCCTGTCTGGTCCAGGTCATCTTACACACACCATGTAGACACCCAGCTCAACACAACCATGAGAACTATAACTGGAACAATCCGCTCAACACCACTCCCCTGGCTCTCTGTACTGTCAAACATAGCCCCTCCACACATCCGGCGAGCAGCATTAACTCAAAGGATGCTCCAAAAAGTTAAAGATTCTCCTCACTTACCAATCCATGCAGATATCTACACTCCACCCACTGCCCGACTTTCATCCAGACGGCCGATTTGGAAAAACCCTCCCCCAGCTGACTTTACCATCCAGACAGCTTGGCAAGAGGAATGGGAGACCAAGGAGGTCCCAAACAAACAGCTGGTGATAAACCCCAACCAACAGGTCCCGGGCACCAACCTCCCAAGGAGACAGTGGTCTACACTCAATCGCTTCAGGACTGGACATGGCCCCTGCTTGGCCAGCCTTTACAGATGGGGCAGTAGCCCTAGCCCACTGTGCGCATGTGGAGAGGAGCAAACAACGGAACACATCATAGAGGCTTGCCCGCTCCAAAGACTGGAAGGAGGATTACACACCCTCCATACAGCAAACCAGGAGGCAACTGCTTGGCTTAAGGACTTTGCATTCGCTAAATAAATAAACTGTCCCAAAGTGCCCTTTAGACTGGCCAGTTAAATTTTCAACATTCAGTATAATTACATGCAGATATCTATCAATCCATCCATCTTCTACTGCTTTTCCGGAGGTCCGGGTCACTTAGGCAGCAGTTCAAGCAGAGAAGCCCAGACTTCCCTCTCCCCAGCCACCTGCTCCAGCTCTTCAGAGAGGACACTAAGACATTCCCAGGCCAGCTGGGAGACGTAGTCTCTCCAGCGAGTCCTGGGTCTGCTCCGGGGTCTCCTCCCAGTGGGACGTGCCCGAAGCACCTCAAGTGGGAGGCATCCAGGAGGCATCCTGATCAGATGCCCAAACCACCTCAACTGGCTCCTTTCAATGTGGAGGAGAAGCAGTTCTACTCTAAGCCTTTCCCGAATGACTGAGCTCCCCACCCTATCCCTAAGGGTGAGTCCAGCAATCCTACAAAGAACGCTCATTTCAGCCACTTGTATCCGCGATCTCATTCTTTCGGTCATTACCCAAAGCTCATGACCATAGTTGAGGGTAGGAATGTAGATTGACCGGTAAATCGATAGCTTTGCCTTAGAGCTTAGCTCCCTCTTCACCACAACAGACCGGTACAACATCCATGTCACTGCAGATGCTGCTCCGATTCGCCTGTCAATCTCTCGTTCCATTCTCCCCTCACTCGTGAATAAGACCCCAAGATACTTAAACTCCTCCACGTTTGGGCAGGAGATTGTCCTCAACCCGGAGAGGACAATTCACCTTTTTCTGGCTGAGGACCATGGATTCGGACTTGGAGGTGCTGATTCTCATCCCAGCCGCATCACACTCAGCAGCAAAGCATCCCAGTAAGACCTGTAGGTCATTGCTGGATGAAGACAATAGAACTACATCATCAGCAAATGACAGATATGAGATCCTGTGGTCACCAAGCATGACACCCTCCGTTCCCTGGCTGCGCCTAGAAATCCTGTCCATAAAAATTATAAATAGGATTGGCAGAGTCCAACGCTCACTGGGAATGAGTCCGATCAAGTGATGGCAATACAAACCAAACTCTCACAACAGTTGTATAGAGACTGGAAAGCTCGTAACAACAAGCCCCAATACCCCATACTCCCAAAGCACCCCCAACAAAACAACTATGAGGGACATGGTCGAATGCCTTCTCCAAGTCCACAAAACACATGTAAACTGGTTGGGCAAACTCCCACGAACCCTTGAGGATTTTTGAGAGGGTAAAGAGCTGGTCCGATGTGCCATGGCCAGGACAAAAACCACATTGCTCCAGATAAACTGGTCCTGTGTGAAGGGCCAGACTAAGAACGATCCAACAGACTCTCATGATGAATGTTAGAACAAGGATTCAGTGTACCCCGCCTGGCATGGGGTTACCGGGCCCCACCTTGAAGCCAGGCCCGGGGGATGGGCTTGATGGCTAGCGCCTTGTGGCCGGGTTTCTGCCCATGGGACCTGGCTGGGCTTAGCCTGAAGGAGTTACATGGGTCTGCCCTCCAATGGGCTCACCACCTGCAGGAGGGACCATTGGGGTCCAGTGCTATGTGGATCAAGTGACGGTCGAAAGCAGAGACCTTAGCGGTCTGATCCCAGGCTTCCTAAACTGCAGAGATCTAATTATACTGAATTCAGTACCCTCCACCCCACCTCCCCACCTCAAAAGCCCCAGATTCAGCCTTTGGCATGAAACTTTGTTTATGAAATGTCAGATATCTGCGCGTACCTGAAAGCAACACCGCAGCACAGGTGGTAACCTCTCCCTCCATCCACAACAGCCACTGAACTGGGACCAGTGACTCCGCCTGCAGCAGCCAGGTAATCCATGTTGGGATTTATGATGCCAGCCTTGGCTCTTATGATTACTGTGCAAAATGTTGAATATCTTTGGGTCTGTCAGAATTTATTTTGTAAGAGAGAAGATTCATAACAACCAACATTTAGGTGAGAGAGAGAGCGAGAGAGAGAGAGAGAGAGAGAGAGATTTTTTGA